>JAVLSZ010000039.1:0-1490000 GCA_032313775.1 Urocyon cinereoargenteus
AACCCTAACCAGTACCATAATCCTAAACCTAACCCTATCCTTAAGCATAACCCTGACCCGTACCCTAACCCTAAATCTAACCCGTACCCTAACCCTATTCCTAACGCTAACCCTGACCCTAAACCTAACCCTAACCCATACCCTAACGCTAACCCTAACACTAAACCTCACCTAAACCTAATTCTAACTCGTACCCTAACCATAACCCATAACCTAAACCTAACCCTAACCCTAAACTTAACCCATATGCTAACCCTATCCGGTACCCTAAACCTAACCCTGACCCGTACCCTAACCCTAACCCTAACCCTAACCATATCCGCACTCTACCCCTAACCCTAACCCTAACCCTAACACTAACCATAACCCGGACTCTAACCCTAACCCTAAACCTAACCCTAACCCGTACCCTAACCCTAACACGTAACCTAAACCTAACCCTAAACCTAAACTTAACCCATACGCTAACCCTATCCCATACCCTAAACCTCACCCTTACCTGTACCCTAACCCTAACCCATCACCTAAACCTAACCCTAACCCTAAACTTAACCGGTACACTAACCCTATCCCGTACCCTAAACCTAACCCTAACCCGTAGCCTAACCCTAACCCTAACCCTAACCCTATCCGTACGCTAACCCTAACCCTAACACTAACACTAACCCTAACCCGTACTCTAACCCTAACCCTAAATCTAAACCTAACCCTAACCCATTCTCTAACCCTATCTTGTACCCTAACACTAACATTTACACTAACCCTAAACCTAACCCTATGCCGTACCCTAAACCTAACCCTAACCCGTAGCCTAACCCTAACCCTAACCCTAACCCTAACCCTAACCCTATGCGTACACTAACCCTAACCCTAACACTAACACTAACCCTAACCCTTAATCTAACCCTAACCCTAAATCTAAACCTAACCCTAACCCATACCCTAACCCTATCTCGTACCCTAACACTAACACTTACCCTAACCCCTAACCCTAACCCTACAACGTACCCTAAACCTAACCCTCACCCTAACTCGTACCCTAACCCTAACCCTAAACCTAACCTGTAACCTAAACCTAATCCGTACCCTAACCCGAACCCTAACCCTAAACCTAAACCTAACCCTAACCCGTACGGTAACCCTAACCCGTACCCTACCCCTAACACTAACCCTAAACCTAACCCTAATCCTGACCCTAAACCTAACCCTAACCCAGACCCTAACCAAAACGGTACGCTAACCCTAACCCTAAACTTAACCCGTACCCTAACCCTAAGAGTAACGCTAACCTATACCCAAACCCTATCCTTAACACGTACCCTAACCATATCCGTAACTCTAACCCGCACACTAAACCTAACCCTAACCCTAGACCTAACACGTACCCTAACCCTATAACGTAGCCCAGCCTTAACCCTAACCCGAACCCTAACCCTACCCTAAACAGTACCCTAACCCTACCTGTAGCCTAACCCTAAATCTAACCCTAACCCCTAACCCTAACCCTAACCCTTACCCTAAACCATAACCAAATGGTAAACCTAACCCGTACCGTAACACTAACCCAAACCCGAACTCAAACCCTAACCCTACACCAAACCCGCACCGTTAACTTAACCCTAACCCTAACCCAAACCATAACCCTTAACCGTAACCTAACCCTAACCCATACCCTAAACCTAAACCTAACCTTAAACTTAACCCTAACCCGTACCTAACCCTAAAACTAACCTATACCCTAACCCCAACCCTAACCCTAACCCATACACTAACACTAACCCTAACACTAAACCTAACCCTAAACCTAACCTTAACACTTACACTAACCCTAACTCTAACCCTAACCTGCACCCTAAACCTAACCCTAACCCGTACCATAACCCTAACCCGTAACCTAAACTTAACCCTAACCCTAAACTTAACCCATACGCTAACCCTATCCTGGATCCTAAACGTAACCCTAACCCGTATCCTAACCCTAACCCTAAACCTAAGCCTAATCTGTACATTAACCCTAACCCTAACCTTAACACTAACCCTACCCCGTACTCCAACCCTAACCCTAAAGCTAACCCTAACCCGTACACTAACCCTAACCCTAAACCTAAACCTAACCCTAACACTAACTCTAACCTGTACTCTAACCCTAACACTAACCCTAACCCTGACCCTGATCCTAACCTTAACCAGTACACTAACCCTAACCCAAACCCTAACCCTTACCCGCACCCTAAACCTAACCCTAACCCGTACCCTCACCCTAATCCGTAACCTAAACCTAAACCCAACCCTAAACTTAACCCGTACGCTAACCCTATCCCTTACCCTAAACCTAACCCTAAAACATAAACTAACCCTAAACCTAACCCTAAGCCAAAACCGTACATTAACCCTAACCCTAACCCAAACACTAACCCTACCCCGTACTCTAACCCTAACCCTAACCTTAAACCTAACTCTAACCCGTACTCTAACCCTAAACCTAACCCTAACACTAACCCTACCCCATACTCTAACACTAACCTTAACCCTAACCCGTACCCGTACCATAACCCTAAACCTAAACCTAACCCTAACACTAACCCTAACCTGTACTCAATCGCTAACCCTAACCCTAACCCTAACCGTATTCTAACCCTAACCGTAACCCTTAAACGTAACCCTAACACGTACTGTAACCCTAACCCGTACCATAACCCTAAACCTTACCCGTATCCTAAAACTAACCCTAATTCATACCCTAACCCTAACACTGACCCTAACCATAACCCTAACCCGTATCCTAAACTTAACCCATACCCTAACCCTAAACCTAACCCTAACCCGTACCCAAACCCTAACCCTAAACCTGACCCTAACCCTAACCCTAACCCGTACCCTAAGCCTAACCCATACCCTAACCCTAAACCTATTCCTAACCCTAACCCTAACCCATACCCTAAACCTAACCCTAACCCTTAACCTAACCAGTAACCTAACCCTAAACCTAACCCACACCCAAACCCTAACAGTAACCCTAAACCATACACTTGCGCTAACACTAACCCTAACCCTATCCCTAACCATTACCCGTACCCTAACACTAAACCATACCCTAACGCTAACCCTAAACTTAACCATAACCCTGACCCGTACCCTAAACCTTAAATTAACCCGTACCCTAACACCAACCCTAACCCTAACCTGTACCCTAAACCTAACACTAACCCTCACCCACACCAAACCTAACACTAACCCATAACCTAAGCCTAACCCTAACCCTAAACTTAACCCATACGCTAACCCTATCCGGTACCCTAAACCTAACCCTAACCCGTACCTAACACTAACCCTAATCCTATCCCGTACTCTAACCCTAAACCTAACCCTAAACCTAACCCGTACCCTAACCCTAACCCTAAAACTAACCCTAACCCGTACTCTAACCCTAACCCTAACCCTAACGCTAACCATACTCTAACCCTAACCCGAACCCTCACCCTAACCCTAACCCGTACTGTAACCCTAACCCGTACCATAACCCTAACACTAACTCATACCCTAACCCTAACCATGACCATAACTCTAACCCTAACCTGTACCCTAAACCTAACCCGTAATTTAAACCTAACCCTAACCCTAACCCCTACCATAAACCTAACCCTAACCCTAACTCGTATCCTAAACCTACCCTAACCCTGACCCTAACCCTAACACTAACCCATACCCTAAGCCTAACCCATACCTTACTCTAAACCTAAACCTAACCCTAACCCTAACCAGAACCCTAAATGTAACCCTAAACCTCTACTTAACACATACCCAAACCTATCCCGTAACCTAACCCTAAACCTAACTCGTACGCAAAACCTAACAGTAACCCTAACACATACCCTAGCGCTAACCCTAACCCTAACCCTAACCCAGACCCTAACCTAACCCATACCCTAACCCTCACAATAACCCTAAACCGTACTGTAACCCTAACCCATACCATAACCCTAACCCTAAACCGTACCCTAACCCTAACCCTAACCCGTACTCTAAGCCTAACCCATACCCTAACCCTAACCCTAAACCTAACCCTAACCCTAACCCTGACCCTAAACCTAACCCTAACCCGTACCCTAAACCTAACCCATACCCTAACCCTAAACCTAACCCTAAGCCGTACCCTAAACCTAGCCCTAACCCGTACCATAACCCTAATCCTAACCCTGACCCTGAACCTAACCCTAACCCGTACCCTAAGCCTAACCCATACCCTAACCCTAACCCTAATCCTAACCCTAACTCTTACCCGTACCTAAACCTAACACTAACCCTTGACCTAACCCATACCCAACCCTATCCCATAACCGAACCCTAACCCTAACCCATACCCAAACCCTAACAGTAACCCTAACCCATACCGTAGCACTAACCCTAAACCTAACCCTAACCCTAACCCGCACCCTAAACCTAAACCTAACCCTAACACTAACCATAACCCTAACCCGTACCCTAACCCTAACCCATACCCTAACCCTAACCCTAAACTTAACCGTAAACCTGACCCTTACCCTAAACCTAAAATTAACTCATACCCTAACCCCAACCCTATCCCTAACCCATAACCTTACCCTAACCCTAAACATAACACAAACCCTATCCCATACCCTAAAACTAACCCTAACCCGTAACCTAAACCTAAACCTAACCCTAAGCCTAACCCGGTCATTAACACTAACCCTAATACTAACACTAAACCTACCCCGTACTCTAACACTAATCCTAACTCTAACCCTAACCCGTACCCTAACCCTAACCCTAACTCTAACCCTAACACTAAACCTACCCGTACTCTAACCCTAACCCAAACCCTAACCCTAACCCGTACCCTAATCCTAACCCTAACCCTAACCCTTACCCTAAAACTAACCCTAACCTGGACTCTAAGCCTAACCCTAAACCTAACCCTAACCCTAAACCTAACCGTACTCTAACCCTATCCCTAACCCTCACCTAAACCTAACTCTAACCCTAACCCTAACCCGTACTGTAACCCTAACCCATACCATAAACCTAACCCTAACCCTAAACTTAATCGTAACCCTGACCCGTACCCTAACCCTAAAACTAACCCGTACCCTAACCCCAACCCTAACCCTAACCCATACCCTAACCCTCTCCCTAACACTAACCTTGACCCTAAACCTAACCCTAAACCGTACCCTATCCCTAACCCTAACCCTCACCTAAACCTAACCCTAACCCGTACCCTAACCCTAACCCGTAATCTAAACCTAACACTAAACCTAAACTTAACCCGTATGCTAACACTATCCCGTAACCTAAACCTAACCCTAACACGTACCCTAACCATAACCCTAGCCCTAAACATATCCGTACTCTATCCCTAACCCTAAACATAACCATAACCCTAACACTAAACCTAACCCGTATTCTAACCCTAACCCTAACCCTAAACGTAACCCTAACCCATATTCTAAACCTAACCCGTACCCTAACACTAACCCTAACCCTAACACTATCGCTAACCCGTACTCTAACCCTAAACCTAAACCTAAGTCTAACCCTAACCCATATTATAACCCTAAACTTAACCCTAACCCTAAACCTAACCCTAATCCGTAATCTAACCCTATACCATAGCCTAACACTAACTCTAACCCTAACCCCTAACCCTAACCCTAACCCAAACCCATAACCTAACCCGTACACAAACGGTAAACCTAACCCGTACCCTAACACTAAACCAAACCCGTACTCTAACCCTAACCCTAACACTAACCATAACCCTAAACCGCACCCTAAACTTAACCCTAACCCTAAACCTAACCATAACACTTAACCGCACCCTAACCCTAACCCTAACTCGTATCCTAACACTAACACTGATCCTAAACCTACCCGTACGCTAACCCTAACCGGTACCCTAACCCTAACCCTAACCCTAACCCTAACCCTAACCCTATCCATACTCTAACCCTAACCCTAACCCTACCCCGTACTCTAACCCTAACATAACTGTAAACCTAACCCATACCCTAACCCTAAACCTAACCCTAACACTAACCCTACCCCGTACTCTAACCCTAACCCTAACCCTAACACTAACCCATACTCTAAACCTCACCCTAACCCTAACTCGTACCCTAACCCTAACCCTAACCCTGACCCTAAACCAAACCCTAACCCGTACCGTAAACCTAACCCATACACTAACCCTAACCCTAAACCTAACACTAACCATAGCCGGTACCCTAAACCTAACCCTAACCCTTGTCCTAACCCGTACCAAACCCTATACCATACCCTAACCCTAACCCTAACACGTACCCAAACCCTAAGAGTAACCGTAACCCATAACCTAGCCCTAACCCTAAACCTAACCCTAGCCTAACCCGCACCCTAAACCTAAACCTAACCGTAACCCTAACCATAACCCTTACCCGTACCCTAACCCTAACCCATAACCTAACACTAACCCTAACCTTAACCGTAACCCTAACCCATACCCTAACCCTAAAACTAACCCGTACTGTAACCCCAAACCTAACCCTAACCCGTACCATAACCCTATCCCTAATCCTAACCCTGACCCTAAACCTAACCCTAACTCGTACCCTAACCCTAACCCGCACCTAAACCTATTCCGAACCCGTACCCTAACCCTAACCCATAACCTAAAGCTAAACCTAACCCTAAACTTATCCTGTACACTATCCCTATCCCGCACCCTAAACGTAACCCTAACCTGTACCCTAACCCTAACCCTAACCCTATCCGTACACTAAACGTAACCCAAAACCTAACACTAACCCTAACCCATACTCTAACCCTAACCCTAACCCTAAACCTAACCCTAACCCATACTCTAACCCTAACCCATACCCTAACACTAACCTTTACCCTAACCCTAAACCTAACCCGTACCCTAACCCTAAACGTAACCCTAACCAGAACCCAAACCCTAAACCTAACACGTACCCTAACCCTAACCCTAGACCTAACATGTACACTAAACCTATCCTCACCGTAACCTTAACCTTAAACCGTACCGTAACCCTAACACTAACCCTAATCCTAACCCTAACCCTAACCCTAACACTAACTCTAACCCGTACTCTAACTGAACCCTAACCCTAAACCTAACCGTAACTCGTACTCTAACCCTATCCCTAACACTAACACTAACCATAATACTAACACTAAACCTAAACCGTACTCTAACCCTAAAACTAACCCTAACACTAACCCTAACCCCCTACTATAATCTTAACCCTAAACCTAACCCTCTCCCTAACCCTAACTCGTACCGTAACCCGAACCCGTACCCTAACCCTAACCGTAACACTAACCCTGACCCTAACCCTAAACCTAATCCCGTACCCTAACACTGACCCTAACCCGCATGTAAACCTAACCCTAACCCTAGACCTAACCCGTACCCTAACCCTAACCCGTACCCTAACCCTAACCCTAACCCTAAACCTAACTCGAAGCCTAACTCTAACCCACACCCTAAACCAAAACCTAACCCTAGACCTAACCCGTACCCTAAACCTATCCCGTACCCTAACCCTAATGCTAACCTGTCCCATACCCTAGACCTAACACGTACACTAACTCTAACCCGTACCCTAACACTAACCCTAACCCTAAACCTAAACCGTAACCTAACCCTAACCCGAACACTAACACTAACCATAAACCTAACCCTATCTCGTACACTAACCCTAACCCTAACCCATACCCATACCCTAACCCTAACCCTAACTCTAACCCTAACAATAATCCTACCCCATACTCTAACACTAACCCAAACCCTAACTCTAAACCGTAACCTAACCTGTAACCTAACCCTAACCCTAACCTATACGCTAACACGTACCATAACCCTAACCCTAATCCTAAACCTAACACTAAACCTAACCCATACCATACCCCATCACCATAACCCATACCCTAACCGTAACTCGTACCCTAACCCTAACACTTACCCTAACCCCTAAACCTAACACTAACCCATACCCTAAACCTAAACCTAACCCTAGCTCGTACCCTAACCCTAACTCTAATCCTGACCCTAACCCGCAACATAAACCTAAAACTAACCCTAACCCTAACCATAAACCTTACCGTACCCTAACCCTAAAATTAACCCATACCGTAACCCAAACCCTAACCCGTACCCTAACCCTAACCCTAACCCACACCTAAACCTAACCCTAACCCGTAACCTAAACATAAGCCTAACCCTAAACTTAACCCGTACACTAACCCTATCCCGTACCCTACACCTAACCCTAACCCGTACCTAACCCTAAACCTAACCCTAAGCCTAACCCGTATATTAACCTTAACGCTAACCCTAACACTAACCCTACACCGTACTCTAACCCTAACCCTAACTCTAACCCTAACCCGTACCCTAACCCTAACCCTAACACTAACCCTAAACTGTACTCTAACCCTAACCCTAGCCCTAACCCTAACCGTACTCTAACCCTAACCCTAAACCTCAACCTAACCCTAATCCGTACTGTAACCCTAACCCGTACCATAATCCTAACCCTAACCTTAAGCGTAAACATGACCCGTACCCTAACCCTAAATCTAACCCGTACCCTAACCCCAACCCTAACCCTAACCCGTACACTAACCCTATCCATAGCGCTAACCCTGAACCTAAACCTAACCCTAACCCGTACCCTAACACGAACCCTAACCCTAACCCTCACCTAAACCTAACCCTAACCCGTACCCTAACCCTAAACCGTAACCTAAACCTAACCCTAACCCTAAATGTCACCCATACGCTAACGCTATCCTGTACCCTAAACCTAACCCTAACCCGTACCCTAACCCTAACCCTAACCCTTACCGTACTCTAACCCTAACACTAACCCTCACACTAACCGTAACCGTACTGTAACCCTAACCCGTTCCCTAACCCCACCCTAACCCTAACCCGTACCCTAACCCTAACCCTAACCCTAACCCATACCTAAACCTAACCCTAACACGTAACCTAAGCCTAACCCTAAACCTAAACTTAACCTATACGCTAAACCTATCCCGTACACTTAACCTAACCCTAACCCGTAACCTAAACCTAAACCTAACCCTAAGCCTAACCCGTACATTAACCCTAACACTAACACTAACCCTACCCCGTACTCTAACCCTAACCCTAACTCTAACCCTAACCCGTCCACTAACCCTAGCCCTAACCCTAACCCTAACCCTAACCTAACCCTACCCCGTATTCTATCCTTAACAAAAACCCTAACCCTAACCCGTACCCTAACCGAACCCTAACACTAAACCTAACCCGTACTCTAACCCTAACCCTAACCCTAACCCGCACCCTAAACCTAACCATAACACGTAACCTAACCTTAACTCGTAACCTAAACCTAACCCTAACCCTAAACTTATCCCGTAAGCTAACCCTATCCCGTACCATATACCTAACCCTAACCCGTAACCTAACACTAAACCTAACCCTAAGCCTAACCCGTACATTAACCCTAACCCTAACCCTAACCCTAACACTAACCCTACCCCGTAATCTAACCCTAACCCTAATCCTAACCCTAACCCGTACCCTAACCCTAACCCTAAACCTTTCCCTAACCCATAACACTAACCCTAACCCTTACTCTAACCCTAACCCTCACCCTAAACCTAACCTGTACTGTAACCCTAACCCGTAACATAAACCTAACTCTAACCCGTACTCTAACCCTAACTCATAGCCTAACTATAATCCTGTCCCTAACCCTAACCCGTACCCTAAACCTAACGCATACATGAACCCTAAAACTAACCCTAAGCCGTACCCTAAACCTAACCCTAACCATAACGCATACCCTAACCCTAACCCTAAACCTAACCCTAACCATAACCCTTACCCTAAACCTAAACCTAACCCTTGACCTAAACCGTACCCAACCCTATCTCATACCCTAACCCTAACCCTAACTCTGATCCTAACCCTTACACTGACCCTAAACCTAACCCAATACCGTAACCTAACCCTAACCCTAAACCTAACCCGCACACTAAACCTAACCCTAAACCTAGACCTAACACGTACACTAACCCTATCCCGTACCCTTACCTTAAACCTAACCCGTACCGTAACCCTAACACTAAAACTAACCCTAACACTATCTCTAACCCATACACTAACCCTAACCTAAACACTAACCCTAACCCTAACCCGTACCCTAAACCTAACCCTAACCCTAAACCTAACCCTAACGCTAACCCGTACTTAACCCTAACCCTAACCCTAACCCTAAACCTAACTTTAACCATAACCCTAACCCATACACAAACCCTAAAACTAACCCGTACCCTAATGCCAACCATAACAGTAACTCGTACCGTAACCCTATCCCTAACCCTAAACCTGACCCTAAACCTAACTCTAACCCGTACTCTTACCCTAACCCTAACCCTAACCCTAACCCTATCCGTACACTAACCTAACCCTACCCTAACACTAACCCTAACCTTATCCCGTACTCTAAACCTAACCCTAACCCGTACCCTAACCCTAAACCTAACCCTAAGCCTAACCCATACATTACCCTAACCCTAACCCTAAAATTAACCCTACCCAGTACTCTAAACCTAACCCTAACCCTAACCCTAACCCAAACCCTAACCCTAACACTAACCCTAACCCGTACTCTAACCCTCACCCAAACCCTAACCGTACTGTAACCCTAAACCTAAACCTCACCCTAACCATAACCCGTACTGGAACTCTAACCCGTACCATAACCCTAACCCTAACCTGTAACCTAACCCTAAACCTAACTCGTACACTAACCCTAACCCTAACCCTGACCCTAACCCTAACCCTAACCCATACACTAAACCTAAACCGTACCCTAATCCTAACCCTAACCCTAACCCGTAACCTAAACCTAACCCTAACCCTAACTCGTACCCTAACACTAACCCTAACCCTGACCCTAACCCTCACCCTAACCCGTACCCTAAGCCTAACCCATACCCTAACACTAAACCTAAACCTAACACTAACCCTAACCCGTACCCTAAACCTAAACCTAACTCTTGACCTAACCATAACCCTAACCCTAACCCATACCCAAAACCTAACAGTAACCCTTACCCATACCCTAGCACTAACCCTAAACCTAAACCTAACCCGCACCCTAAACCTAAGCCTAAACCTAAACCTAACTTAACCCGAACCCTAAACCTAACCCTTACACTGACCCTAACCCTTACCCTAATCCTAAACCTAAACCGTACCCTAACCCTAAACGTAAACCTAACCCGTACCGAAAACCTAACCCTAACACGTACCCTAACCCTAACCCTAAACCTAACCCACACAGGAAACCTAACCCTAACCTTAGACCTAACACGTACACTAACCCTATCCTGTACCCTAAACTTAACCCTAACCCGTACCATAACCCTAACACTAACCCTAACCCCAACCCTAACCCTAAGCCGTAAACTAACCCTAACCCGAACCCTAACCCTAACCTTAACCCATACCCTAACCCTAACCCTAACCCATACCCGAACCCTAAACATAACCCTAACCCGTACCCTAACCCTAACACTAACCCGTACACTAACCCTAACCCTAACGCTAACCCGTACTTAACCCAAACCCTAACCCTAACCCTAAACCTAAATTTAACATAACCCTAACCTGTACACTAACCCTAAACCTAACCCGTAACCTAATGCCAACCATAACACTAACTCGTACCGTAACCCTATCCCTAACCCTAAACCTGACCCTAAACCTAACCCTAACCCGTACCCTAACCCTAACCGTAACCCGCACTCTAAACCTAACCCTAACTCGTACCCTAACCCTAATCCGTAACCTAAACCTAACCCTAACCCTAAACTTAACCCGTACGCTAACCCTATCCCGTACCCTAAACCTAAACCTAAACGTAACCCGTACCCTAACCCTAACCCTAACCCTAACCCTATCCGTACACTAACCATAACCCTAACCCGTACCCTAACCCTAACCCTAACCCTAACCCTAACCCTAACCCTATGCGTACACTAACCATAACCCTAACCCGTACACTAACCCTAACCTGTAACCTAACCCTAACCCAGGGACTAACTCTAAACCGCACCGTAAAGCTAACCCTAACCCTAGACCTAACCCATACCCTAACCCTATCCCGAACCCTAACCCTAACCCGTATCCTAACCCTAACAATAAACCTAACCCGAACCCTAACCCGACACTAACCCTAACCCTAACCTAACCCGTATCCTGACCCTAACCCATAGCCTAACCCTAACCCTAACCCTAACCCTAACCCTCACCCTTACCCTAAACCGTACACAAACGCTAAACCTAACCCGTACCCTCACACTAAGCCAAACCCGTACTCTAACACGTACCCTAACCCTAAAACATACCCTTACCCATACCGCAACCCTAACCCTAACTTGTACCCTAACCCATACCATAAACCTAGCCCTAACCCTAACCCTAAACCTAACTCATACCCTACCCCTACCCCTAACCCATACCCTAACCATAACCCATAACCTAAACCTATCCCTAACCCTAAACATAACCCGTATGCTAACCCTATCGCGTACCCTAAACCTAACCCTAAACCGTAACCTAACCCTAAACCTAACCCTAAGCCAAACCCGTACATTAACCCTAACCCTAACCCTAACACTAACCCTACCCGTACCCTAACCCTAACCCTAACCCTAGCTCTAACACTAACCCTAACTAGTACTCTAACCATAACCCTAACCCTAAACCGTACTCTAACCCTAACTCGTACCCTAACACTAACCCTAACCCTAACACTATCCCTAACCCATACCCTAACCCTAAACGTAACCCTAACCTGTACCCAAACACTAACCCTAACACGTACCCTAACCCTAACCCTAACCCGCACACTGAAACTAACCGTAACCCTAGACCTAACACGTACACTAAACCTATCGTGTACCGTAAACTTAACCCTAACCCGTACCGTAACCCTAACACTAACCCTAACCCTAACCCTTACCCTAACCCGTAGACTAACCCTAACCCGAACCCTAACCCTAACCCTAACCCTAAACGTACCCTAAACCTAACCCTAACCCTAACCCTAACCCGTACCCTAACACTAACCCTTACCCTAACCCTAAACCTAACCCATACCCTAACCCTAAACGTAACCCTAACCCGTACCCAAACACTAAACCTAACACGTGCCCTAACCCTAACCCTAACTCGCACACATAACCTAACCCTAACCCTAGACCTAACATGTACACTAAAACTATCCCGTACAGTAACCTTAACCCTAACCCGTACCGTAACCCTAACACTAATCCTAACCCTAAACCTAACCCTAACACGTACACTAACCCTAACCCTAACCCTAAACTTACCCTAACGCTAACCCTAACCCTAACCCTAACACTTACCCTAACCCGTACTCTAACCTAACCCTAACTCTAAACCTAACCCTAACCCATACTCTAACCCTAACCCTAACCCTAACACTAACCATAACCCTAACACTAAACCTAACACGTACTCTAACCCTAAACCTAACCTTAACACTAACCCTAACCTCCTACTATTACCCTAAACCTAAACCTAACCCTAACCCTAACCCTAACTCGTACCGTAACCCGAACTCGTACCCTAACCCTAACCCTAACCTTAACCTAAACCTAACCCTGACCCTAACCCTAAACCTAATCCCGTACCCTAACCCTAACCCTAACCCGTACCATAACCCTAACACTAACCCTAACCCGTACCCTATCCCTAACCCGATGCCTAACCCTAACGGACACCCTAAACCTAACCCTAACCCTAGACCTAAACCGTACCTAACCCTAACCCTAACCCGTACCCTAACCCTAACCCTAAACCTAACCCTAATCCTGACCCTAACCCTAACCCTAATCCCGTACCCTAACCCTAACCCTAACCCGCATCCTAAACCTAACTCTAACCCTAACCCTAACCCGTACCATAAACCTAAAACTAACCCTAACCCGTACAAATCCCTAACACGTACACTAACCCTAACCCGATGCCTAAACCTAACCCACACACTAAACCAAACCCTAACTCTAGACGTAAACCATATCTTCAACCTATCCCATACCTTAACCTTAACGCTAACCTGTACCCTTACACTAACACTAACCCTAATCCTAACCCTATCCCGTACACTAACCCTAACCCGTACCCTAACCCTAACTCGTACCATTACACGTACCTTAACCCTAAACCTAACCCGTACCCTCACCCGTAACTTAAAGCTAACCTTAACCTGTTCGCTAACGCGTACCATAACCCTAACCCTAATCCTAACCCTAACCATAAAGCTAACCCATACCCTACCCCTCACCCTAACCCATACCCTAACCCTAACTCGTACCCTAACACTAAAACTTACCCTAACCCTAACACTAACCCGTACCCTAAACCTAACCCATACCCTAACCCCAAACCTAACCCTAACATGTACCCTAAACCTAACCCTATCCCGTAACCTAACCCTAATCCTAACCCGCACCCTAAGCCTAACCCATACCCTAACGCTAACCCTAATCCTAACCCTAACCCTAACCTGTACCTAAACCTAACCCTAACCCTTGACCAAACCCTTACCCAACCCTATATCGTAACCTAACCCTAACCCTAAACCGCACCCTAAACCTAAACCTAACCTTAACACTAACCATAACCATTACCCGTACACTAACGCTAACCCATACCCTAAACCTATCCCTAAATTTAACCGTAACCCTGACCAGTACCCTAAACCTAAAATTAACCCGTACCCTAACCCAAAACCTATCCCTAACCCGTATCCTAACCCTAACCCTAACCCTAACTCTAACCCATACCTACACCTAACCCTAACCCATAACCTAACCCTAACCCTAACCCTAACTTTACCCTTACGCTAACCCTATCCCGTACCCTAAACCTAACCCTAATTCGTAACCTCACCCTAAACCTAACCGTAAGCCTAACCCGTACATTAACCCTAACCCTAACACTAACACTAACCGTATCCCGTACTCTAACCCTAACCCTAAATCTAACCCTAACCCGTACCCTAACCCAAACCCTAACCCTAAACCTAACACTATCCCTACCCCGTACTCTAACGCTAACCCAAACCCTAACCCTAACCCGTACCCATACCCTAACCCTAAACCTAACCCTAACAATAACCCTAACCCGTACTCTAACCCTAACCTTTACCCGTACCGTACTCTACCCTAACCCTAACCCTCACCCTAACCCTATCCCATACCCTAAACCTAACTCATACCCTAACCCTAAACCTAACCCTAACCTGTACCCTAAACCTAACCCTAAGCCGTACCCTAACCCTAATCCTAATCCGTACCCTAAGCCTAACCCACACCCTAACCCACACCCTAATCCTAACCCTAAACCTAACCTGTACCTAAATCTAACCCCAACACTATCCCTAACCCGTACTCTACCCCTAACCCAAACCCTAATCCTTACCCATACCCGTACCCTAAACCTAACCGTAACCCTAACACTAACCCTAAACCGTACTCTAACCCTAACCCTAACCCTAACCCTAACAAATTCCCTATCCTGTACTCTAACCCTAACCCAAACCCTAACCCTAACCCGTACCATAACCCTAACCCGAACCCTAACCCTTACCCTAACACTAACCCTAACCCTATCACTAACCTTAACCCTAACTCTAACCGTACTCTAAACCTAAACATAACCCTCTCCTTAACCCTAACACGTATTGTAACCCTAACCCGTACCATAACCCTAACCCTAACCCTAAACTTAACCGTCACCCTGACCCGAACCCTAACCCTAAAACTTAGCCGTACCCTAACCCCAACCCTAAACCTAACCCGTAACCTAACCCTATCCCTAAAGCTAGCCCTGACGCTAAACTGAACCCTAACAAGTACACTAACCCTAACCCTAACCCTCACCTAAACCTAACCCTAACCCGTACCCTAAACCTAACCCATAACCTAAACCTAACCATAACCCTAAACTTAACCCATACGCTAACCCTATCCCGTACCCTAAAGCTAACCCTAACCCGTACCCTAACCCTAACCCAAACCCTAAACCTATCCGTACTCTAACCCTAACCCTAACCCAAAACGTAACACTAACCGTAACCCGTACTCTAGCACTAACCCTAACTCTAAACGTAACCGTAACCCGTACTCTAACCCTAACCCGTACCCTAACACTAACCCTAACCCCAACACTATCCCTAACCGGTTCTCTAACCCTAAACCTAAACCTAATTCTAACCCTACCCGTACTATAACCCTAAACCTAACCCTAACCCTAAACCTAACCCTAACCCATACTCCAACCCTATCCCGGAGCCTAACACTTACTCTAACCCTAACCCCTAACCCTAACCCTAACCCTAACCCTAACCCTTACCCTAACCCGTACCCAAACGGTAAAACTAACCCGTACCCTAACACTAACCCAAACCCGTACTCTAACCCTAACCCTAACCCTAACCCTAACCCTAACCCTAAACCGCACCCTAAACTTAACCCTAACCATAACCCCAACCATAACCCTTAACCGTACCTAACCCAAACCCTAACTCGTACCCTAACACTACCAATGACCCTAACCCTAACCCATACCCTAAACCTAACCCGTACCCTAACCCTAACCCTAACGCTAACCCTAACCCAATCCGTACTCTAACCCTAACCCTAAAGCTACCCCGTACTCTAACCCTAACCCTAAATCTAACCCTAATCCGTACCCTAACCCTAAACCTAACCCTAACACTAATCCTACCCCGTACTCTAACCCGAACCCTAACCCTAACCGTAACCCTAACCCGTACCCTAAACCTAACCCTAACCCTAACTCGTTCCCTAACCCTGACCCTGACCCTAACCCTAACCCTAACCCGTACCCTAACCCTAACCCTAACCCTACCCCTAAACCGCACCCTAAACTTACCCTAACCCTAACCCCAACCATAACCCTTAACCGTACCTAACCCGAACCCTAACTCGTACCCTAACACTAACAATGACCCTAACCCTAACCCATACCCTAACCCTAACCCGTACCCTAACCCTAACCCTAACCCTAACCCTAACCCAATCCGTACTCTAACCCTAACCCTAAACCTACCACGTACTCTAACCCTAACCCTAACTCTAACCCTAACCTATACACTAACCTTAAACCTAACACTAACACAAACCCTACCCTGAACTCTAACCCGAACCCTAACCCTAACCGTAACCCTAACACGTACCCTAAACCTAACCCTAACCCTAACTCGTTCCCTAACCCTAACCCTGACCCTAAACAAAACCTTAACCCGTACCCTAAACCTAACCCGTACCCTAACCCTAACACTAAACTTAACCCTAATCCTATCCCGTATCATAAACCTAACCCTAACTCTTGTCCTTACCCGTACCCAACCCTACCCCATACCCTAACTCTAACCCTAACCCGTACCCAAAACCTAAGAATAACCCTGACCCATAACCTAGCGCTAACCCTAAACCTAACCCTAAGCCTAACCTGCACCCTAAATCTAAACCTAACCGTAACCCTAACCATAACCCTTACCCATCCCCTAACCCTAACCCATAACCTAACACAACCCTAACATTAACCGTAACCCTAAACCGTACCCTAACCCTAAAACTAACCCGTCACATAACCCAAACCCTAACCCTAACCCGTATAATAACCCTATCCCTAAACCTAACCCTTACCCTAAACCTAACCCTAACCTGTACCCTAAGCCTAACACGCACCTAAACCTAACCCTAACCCGTAACCTAACCTAAACCTAACCTTAAACTTATCCCGTACACTAACCCTATCCCGTACCCTAAACCTAACCCTAACCTGTAACCTAACCCTAACCTGTACCCTAACCCTAACCCTAACCCTATCCGTACACTATCCCTAACCCTAACCCTAACACTAACCCTAACCCATACTCTAAACCTAAACCTAACCCTAAAGCTAACCCTAAGCCGTACTCTACCCTAACCCGTACCCTAACACTAACCTTTACCCTAACCCTAAACCTAGCCCGTACCCTAACCCTAAACGTAACTCTAACCCGTACCCAAACCGTAAACCTAACACGTACCTGAAACCTAACCCTAACCCGCACACTGAAACTAACCCTAACCCTAGACCTAACACGTACACTAAACCTATCCCGTACCGTAACCTTAACCCTAACCCGTACCGTAATCCTAACCTCAACCCTAACCCTAAACCTAAGCCTAAATGTACCCTAACCCTAACCCTAACACTAACCCTAACTGGTACTCTAACTTAACCCTAACCCTAAACCTAACCCTTCCCGTACTCTAACCCTAACCCTAACTCTGAAACTAACCATAACCCAAACACTAACCTAACCCATACTCTAACCCTAACCCTAACCCTAAACCTAACCATAATCCGTACTCTACACCTATCCCGTACCCTAACACTTACCCTTACCCTAACCCTAAACCTAAACCTAACCCGTACCCTAACCCTAAACGTAACCCTAACCCGTACCCAAACCCTAACCCTAACACGTACCCTAACCCTAAACCTGACCCTAAACCTAACCCTAACCCGTACCCTAACCCTAACCCGCACCTAAACCTAACCCTCACCCGTACCCTAACTCTAACCCATAACCTAAACCTAACCCTAACCGTAAACTTAACCCGTACACTAACCCTATCCCGTACCCTAAACCTAACCCTAAACCTTACCCTAAACCGTACCCAAACGGTAAAACTAACCCGTACCCTAACACTAACCCAAAACCATACTCTAACCCTAACCCTAAACCTAACCCTAACCCGCACCCTAAACTTAACCCTAACCCTAACCCCAACCATAACCCTTAACCATAACTAACCCTAACCCTAACCTGTACCCTAACACTAACAATGACCCTAACCCAAACCCATACCCTAAACCTAACCCGTACCCTAACCCTAAGCCTAACCCTAACCCTATCCGCACTCTAACCCTAACCCTATCCCTACCCCTTACTCTAACCCTACCCCAAACCCTAACCCTAACCCGTACCATAACCCTAACCCGAACCCTAACCCTTACCCTAACACTAACCCTAACCCTAACACTAACCCTAACCCTAACTCTAACCGTACTCTAAACCTAAACCTAACCCTCTCCCTAACCCTAACACGTACTGTAACCCTAACCCGTACCATAACCCTAACCCTAACCCTAAACTTAACCGTAACCCTGACCCGAACTCTAACCCTAAAACTTACCCGTACCCTAACCCCAACCCTAAATCTAACCCGTACCCTAACCCTATCCCTAACGCTAACCCTGACCCTAAACCGAACCCTAACCCGTACCCTAAACGTAACCCTAACCCTCACCTAAAACTAACCCTAACCCGTACCCTAAACCTAATCAATAACCTAAACCTAACCCTAACCCTAAACTTAACCCATACGCTAACCCTATCTCGTACCCTAAACCTAACCCTAACCCGTACCCTAACCCTAACCCTACCCGTACTCTAACCCTAACCCTAACCCTAAACCTAACACTAACCCTAACCCGTACTCTAACCCCAACCCTAACTCTAAACGTAACCCTAACCCGTACTCTAACCCTAACCCGTACCCTAACACTAACCCTAACCCTAACACTATTCCTAACCGGTACTCTATCCCAAAATCTAACCCTAAATCTAATCCTAACCCGTACTATAAACCTAAACTTAAACCTAACCCTAAACCTAACCCTAACCCATACCCTAACCCTATCCCGTAGACTAACACTAACTCTAACCCTAACCGCTAACCTTAACCCTAACCCTAACCCTTACCCTAACCCTAACCCGTACCAAACGGTAAAACTAACCCGTACCCTAACACTAACCCAAACCCGTACTCTAACCCTAACCCTAATCCTAACCCTAACCCTAAACCGCACCCTAAACTTAACCCTAACCCTAACCCCAACCATAACCCTTAACCGTACCTAACCCGAACCCTAACTCGTACCCTAACACTAAAAATGACCTAACCCTAACCCATACCCTAACCCTAACCCGTACCCTAACCCTAACCCTAACCCTATCCATACTCTAACCCTAACCCTAACTCTAACCCTAACCCGTACCCTAAATCTAAACCTAACCCTAACACTAACCCTACCCCGAACTCTAACCCTAACACTAACCCTAACCGTAACCCTAACCCATACGCTAAACCTAACCCTAACCCTAACTTGTTCCCTAGCCCTAACCCTGAACCTAACCCTAACCCTAACCCGTACGCTAAACCTAACCCATACCCTAACCCTAACACTAAACCTAACCCTAATCCTATCCCGTACCCTAACCTAACCCTAACCCTTGTCCTAACCCATACCCAACGCTATTCCGTACCCTAACTCTAACCCTAACCCGTACCCAAACCTAAGAATAACCCTAACCCATACCCAAGCGCTAACCCTAAACCTAACCCTAAGCCTAACCCGCACCCTAAACCTAAACCTAACCGTAACCCTAATCATAACCCTTACCCATCCCCTAACCCTAACCCATAACCTAACACTAACCCTAACCTTAACCATAACCCTAACCCGTACCCTAACCCTAAAACTAACCCGTACCATAACCTCAACCCTAACCCTTACCCGTATCATAACCCTATCCCTAAACCTAACCCTGAACCTAGACCTAACCCTAACCCGTACCCTAGCCTAACGCACTCCTAAACCTAACCCTAACCCGTACCCTAACCCTAACCCGTAACCTAACCTAAACCTAACCCTAAACTTATCCCGTACACTAACCCTATCCCGTACCCTAAACCTAACCCTAACCTGTACCCTAACCCAAACCTAACCCTAACCCTATTCGTACACTAACCCTAACCCTAACCCTAACACTAACCCTAACCCATACTCTAAACCTAAACCTAACCCTAAAGCTAACCCTAAGCCGTAATCTAACCCTAACCCGTACCCTAACACTAACCCTTACCCTAACCCTAAACCTAGCCCGTACCCTAACCCTAAACGTAACTCTAACCCGTACCCAAACCGTAACCCTAACACGTACCCGAACCCTAACCCTAAACCGCACACTGAAACTAACCCTAACCCTAGACCTAACACGTACACTAAACCTATCCCGTACTGTAACCTAAACCCTAATCTGTACCGTAATCCTAACTTCAACCCGAACCCTAACCCTAAGCCTAAATGTACCCTAACCCTAACCCTAACACTAACCCTAACGGGAACTCTAACTTAACCCTAACCCTAAACATAACCCTTCCCGTACTCTAACCCTAACCCTAACTCTAAAACTAACCATAACCCTAACACTAACCTAACCCGTACTCTAACCCTAACCCTAACCCTACCCCGTACTCTAAACCTATCCCGTAACCTAACACTAACCCTTACGCTAACCCTAAACCTAAAACTAACCTGTACCCTAACCCTAAACGTAACCCTAACCCGTACCTAAACCCTAACCCTAACACGTACCCTAACCCTAAACCTGACCCTAAACCTAACCCTAACCTGTACCCTAACCCTAACCCGCACCTAAACCTAACCCTCACCCGTACCCTAACTCTAACCCATAACCTAAACCTAACCCTAACCATAAACTTAACGCATACACTAACCCTATCCTGTACCCTAAACCTAACCCTAACCCGTAGCCTAACCCTAAACCTAACCCTAAACCTATCCGTACACTAACCCTAACCCTAAACCTAACACCTACCCTAACCCGTACTGTAACCCTAACCCTAACCCTAAACCAAATACTAACTCGTACTCTAACCCTATCCGGTACCCCAACACTAACTCTTACCTAACCCTAAACCACACCCGTACCCTAACCCTAAACATTACTCTAACTCATACCCAAACTGTAACCCTAACACGTACCCTAACCCTAACCCTAACAATTACCCTAACCCGTACCCTAACAGTAAACCTAACCCGTACCCTACCACTAACCCAAACCCGTACTCTAACCCTAACACTAACCCTAACACTAACCCTACCCCGGACTCTAACACTAACCCTAACCCTAACCATAACCCGTACCCTAACCCTAACCCTAACACTAACCCTAACCCATACACTAACCCTAACCCTTAACCTAACAATAACCCTACCCCGTACTCTAACCCTATCCCTAACCCTAACCTGTACCCGTACCCTAACGCAAACACTAACCCTAACCCTAACACTAACCATAACCCGTACTCTAACCCTAACCCTTACCCTAACAGTACTCTAACCCTAACCCTAACCCTCACCCTAACCCTAACCCGTACTGTAACCCTAAACCATACCATAAACCTAACCCTAACCCGTACCCGAACCCTAACCCTAATTCGTACCCTAAACCTAACCCTAAACCTGACCCTAACCCTAAACCTAACCCGTACCCTAAAACTAACACATACCCTAAACCTAAACCTAACCCTAACCCGTACACTAAACCTAACCCTAACTCGTACACTAACCCTAACCCTAACCCTGACCCTGACCCTAACCCTAACCCATAACCTAAGCCTAACCCATACCCTAACCCTAACCCTAATCCTAACCCTAACCATAACCCGTACCTAAACCTAACCCTAACCCTTGACCTAACTCCTACCCAAACCTGTCCCGTGACCTAATCCTAAACCTAATCCGTACCCAAACCCTAACACTCACCCTAACCCATACCATAGCGCTAACCCTAACCCTAACCCTAACCCTAACCCGCACACTAAACCTAAACCTAACCCTAACACTAAACATAACCATTACCCGTACCCTAACCCTAACCCATACCCTAACCCTAACCCTATCCCTAATCCATAACCTTACCCTAACCCTAAACCTAACCCAAACCGTATCCCGTACCCTAAACCTAACCCTAACCCGTAACCTAACCCTAAACCTAACCCTAAGCCTAACCCATACATTAACCCTAACCCTAACGCTAACACTAACCCTACCCCGTATTCTAACACTAACCCTAACTCTAACCCTAACCCGTACCCTAACCCTAACCCTACTTCTAACCCTAACACTAACCTTACCCTGTACACTAACCCTCACCCAAACCCTAATCCTAACGCGTACCCTAACCCTAACCCTAACCCTAACCCTTAACCTAACACTAACCCTAACCTGGACTCTAAGCCTAACCCTAAACCTAACCCTAACACTAACCCTAACCGTACTCTAACCCTAATCCTAACCCTAACCCTCACCCATACTGTAACCCTAACCGTACTATAACCCTAACCCTAACCCTAAACTTAACCGTATACCTGACAGTACCCTAACCCTAAAACTAACCCGTACCCTAACCCGAACCCTAACCCTAACCCGTACCCTAACCCTGTCTCTAACGCTAACCCTGACCCTAAACCTAACACTAAACCGTACCCTAACCCTAACCCTAACCCTCACCTAAACCTAACACTAACCCGTACCCTAACCCTAACCCATACCTAAACCTAACCCTAAACCTAAACTTAACCCATACGCTACCCCAATCCCGTAACCTAAACCTAACCCTAACCCGTACAATAACCCTAACCCTAACCCTAAACCTATCCGTACTCTAACCCTAACCCTAACCATAACCCTAACACTAACCCTAACCCGTACTCTAACCCTAACCCTAAACCTAAACGTAACCCTAACCCGTACTCTAACCCTAAGCCGTATCCTAACACTAACCCTAACCGTAACACTATCCCTAACCCGTACTCTAAACCTAAACCTAACCCTACTGTAACCCTAACCCGTACTATAACCCTAAACCTAACCCTAACCCTAAACCTAACCCTAACCCGTATTCTAACCCTATACCGTAGCCTAACACTAACTCTAACCCTAACCCCTAACCCTAACCGTAACTCTAACCCGTACTCAATAGGTAAACCTAACCCGTACCCTAACACTAAACCAAACCCGTACTCTAACCCTAACCCTAACACTAACCATAACCCTAAACCGCACCCTAAACTTAACCCTAAACCTAAACCTAACCATAACACTTAACCGTACCCTAAACCTAACCCTAACTCTTATCCTAACCCTAACACTGACCCTAAACCTAACCTGTACCCTAAACCTAACCCGTACCCTAACCCTAACCCTAACCCTATCCGTACTCTAACCCTAACCCTAACCCTACCCCGTCCTCTAACAATAACACTAACTCTAACCCTAATCCGTACCCTAACCCTAAACCTAACCCTAAAACAAACCCTACCCCGTACTCTAACACTAACCGTAACCCAAACACTAACCCGTACCCTTAACCTAAACCTAACTCTAACTCGTACCCTAACCCTAACCCTAACACTGACCCTAACCCAAACCTTAACCCGTACCGTAAACCTAACCCATACCCTAACCCTAACCCTAAACCCAACCCTAACCCTATCCCGTACCCTAAACCTAACCCTAACCCTAGTCCTAAGCCGTACCCAAACCTATCCCATTCCCTAACCCTAACCCTAACCCGTACCCAAACACTAAGAGTAACCCTAACCATACCCTAGCGCTAACCCTAACCCTAACCCTAGCCTAACCCGCACCCTAAACCTAAACCTAACCGTAAACCTAACCATAACCCTTACCCAATCCCTAACCCTAACCCATAACCTAACACTAACCCTAACCGTAACCGTAACCCTAACCCGTACCCTAACCCTAAAAGTAACCCGTACCATAATCCCACCCTAACCCTAACCCGTATCATAACCCTATCCCTAAACCTAACCCTGACCCTAAACCTAACCCTAACCCGTACCCTAAGCCTAACCCTAACCCTAACCCTAACACTAACCCTAAACCGTACTCTAACCCTAACCCTAACCCTAACACTATCCCTACCCCGTACTCTAACCCTAACCCAAACCCTAACCCTAACCCGTACCATAACCCTAACCCGAAACCTAACCCTTACCCTAACAAAACCCTAACCCTAACCCTAACCCTAACACTAACCCTAACCCTAACTCTACCATACTCTAAACCTAAACCTAACCCTCTCCCTAACCCTAACACGTACTGTAACCCTAACCCGTACCATAACGCTAACACTAACCCTAAACTTAACCATAACCCAGACCCGAACCCTAACCATAAAACTTACCTGTACCCAAACCCCAACCCTAACCCTAACCCGTACCCTAACCCTATCCCTAACGCTAACCCTGACCCTAAACCGAACCCTAACACGTACCCTAACCCTAAAACCTAACCCTAACCTAACCTAACCTAGGGTATACCTAACCCTAACCAGTACCCTAAACCTAACCCATAACCTAAACCTAACCCTAACCCTATACTTAATCCATACGCTAACCAATCTTGTACCCTAAAACTAACCCTAACCCGCACCCTAACCCTAACCCTAACCCTAAACCTATCCGTACTCTAACCCTAACCCTAACCCTAACCCTAAACCTAACACTAACCCTAACCCGTACTCTAACCCTAACCCTAACTCTAAACGTAACCCTAACCCGTACTCTAACCCAAACCCGTACCCTAACACTAACCCTAACCCTAACACTATCCCTAACCGGTACTCTAAACCGAAACCTAACCCTAACTCTAACCCTAACACGTACTATAACCCTAAAACTAACCCTACCCCTAAACCTAACCCTAACCCATACTCTAACCCTATCCCGTAGCCTAACACTAACTCTAACCCTAACCCCTAACCCTAACCCATACCCTAACCCTAAACCATACCCTAACCCTAAGCCTAACCCTAAACCTATCCGTACTCTAACCCTAACCTTAACTCTAACCCTAACCCGTACTCTAACCCTAAACCTAACCCTAACACTAACCCTACCCCGATCTCTAACCCTAACCCTAACCCTAACCCTAACCCTAACCCTAACCCGCACCCTAAACTTAACCTTCACCCTAACCCCAAAAATAACCCTTAACCGTAACTAACCCTAACCCTAACTCGTACCCTAACACTAACAATGACCCTAACCCTAACCCATACCCTAACCCTAACCCGTACCCTAACCCTAAGCCTAACCCTAACCCTATCCGTACTCTAACCCTAACCCTAAACCTACCCCATACTCTAACCCTAACCCTAACTCTAACCCTAAACCGTACCCTAACCCTAAACCTAACCCTAACACTAACCCTACCCCGAAATCTAACCCTAACCCTAACCCTAACCGTAACCCTAACCCGTACCCTAACCCTAACCCTAACCCTAACCCTAACTCGTTCCATAACCCTAACTCTGACCCTAACCCTAACCCTAACCAGTACCCTAAAACTAACCAATACCATAACCCTAACACTAAACCTAAACCTAACCCTATCCCGTACCCTAAACCTAACCCTAACCCTTGTCCTAACCCGTACCCAACGCTATTCCGTACCCTAACTCTAACCCTAACCCATAACCAAACCCTAAGAATAACCCTAACCCATACCCTAGGCTAACCCTAAACCTAACCCTAATCCTACCCGCACCCTAAACCTAAACTTAACCGTAGCCCTAACCATAACCCTTACCCATTCCCCAACCCTACCCATAACCTAACACTAACCCTAAACTTAACCGTAACCCTAACTCGTACCCTAACCCTAAAACTAACCCGTACCATAACCCCAACCCTAACCCTACCCCGTATCATAACCCTATCCCTAAACCTAACCCTGACCCTAAACCTAACCCAAACCCGTACCCTAAGCCTAACGCGCACCTAAACCTAACCCTAACCCGTACCCTAACCCTAACCCATAACCTAACCTAAACCTAACCCTAACCTTATCCCGTACACTAACCCTATCCCGTACCGTAAACCTAACCCTAACCTGTACCCTAACCCTAACCCTAACCCTAACCCTAACCCTATCCGTACACTAACCCTAACCCTAACACTAACACTAACCCTAACCCATACTCTAAACCTAAACCTAACCCTAAAGTTAACCCTAAGCCGTGCACTAACCCTAACCCGTACCCTAACACTAACCCTTACCCTAACCCTAAACCTAGCCCGTACCCTAACCCTAAACGTAACTCTAACCTGTACCCAAACCGTAAACCTAACACGTACCCTAACCCTAACCCTAAACCGCACACTGAAACTAACCCTAACCCTAGACCTAACACGTACACTAAACCTACCCCGTACCGTAACCTTAACCCTAACCCGTACCGTAATCCTAACCTCAACCCTAACCCTAACCCTAAGCCTAAATGTACCCTAACCCTAACACTAACCCTAACCGGTACTTTAACTTAACCCTAACCCAAAACCTAACCCTTCCCGCACTCTAACCCTAACCCTAACTCTAAAATTAACCATAACCCTAACACTAACCTAACCCGTACTCTAACCCTAACCCTAACCCTAAACCTAACCCTAACCCTTACTCTAACCCTATCCCGTACCCTAACACTAACCCTTACCCTAACCCTAAACCTAACCCGTACCCTAACCCTAAACGTAACCCTAACCCGTACCCAAACCCTAACCCTAACACGTACCCTAACCCTAAACCTGACCCTAAACCTAACCCTAACCCGTACCCTAACCCTAACCCGCACCTAAACCTAACCCTCACCCGTACCCTAACTCTAACCCATAACCTAAGCCTAACCCTAACCGTAAACTTAACCCGTACACTAACCCTATCCCATACCCTAAACCTAACCCTAACCCGGACCCTAACCCTAACCCTAACCCTATCCATACACTAACCCTAACCCTAACACCTACCCTAACCCGTACTGTAACCTTAACCCTAACCCTAAACCTAACACTAACCCGTACTCTAACCCTATCTGGTACCCCAACACTAACTCTTACCCTAACCCTAAACCTAAACCGTACCTAACCCTAAACGTAACCCTAAACCATACCCAAACTCTAACCCTAACACGTACCCTAACCCTAACCCTAACAATTACCCTAACCCGTACCCAAACAGTAAACCTAAACCGTACCCTACCACTAACCCAAACCCGTACTCTAACCCTAACACTAACCCTAACACTAACCCTACCCCGGACTCTAACACTAACCCTAACCCTAACCATAACCCGTACCCTAACCCTAACCCTAACCCTAACCCTAACACTAACCCTAACCCGTACACTAACCCTATCCCTAACCCTAACAATAACCCTACCCGGTACTCTATCCCTATCCCTAACCCTAACCCGTAACCGTACCCTAACGCTAACACTAACCCTCACCCTAACACTAACCATAACTCGTACTCTAACCCTAACCCTTACCCTAACCGTACTCTAACCCTAACCCTAACCCTCACCCTAACCCTAACCCGTACTGTTACCCTAAACCATACCATAACCCTAACCCTAACCCGTACCCTAACCCTAACCCTAATTTGTACCCTAAACCTAACCCTAAACCTGACCCTAACCCTAACCCTAACCCGTACCCTAATACTAACTCATACCCTAACCCTAAACCTAACCCTAACCCATACACTAAACCTAACCCTAACTCGTACACTACCCCTAACCCTAACCCTGTCCCTGAACCTAACCCTAACCCGTACCCTAACCCTAACCCATAACCTAACCCTAACCCTAATTCTAACCCTAACCCTAACCTGTAACCTAACCTAAACCTAACCCTAAACTTATCCCGTACACTAACCCTATCCCGTACCCTAAACCTAACCCTAACTTGTACCCTAATCCGTACCCAAACCCTAACACTAACCCTAACCCATATAGTAGCGCTAACCCTAACCCTAAACCTAACCCTAACCCTAACCCGCACACTAAACCTAAACTTAACCCTAACACTAACCATAACCACTACCCGTACCCTAACCCTAATTCATACCCTAACCCTAACCCTATCCCTAATCCATAACCTTACCCTAACCCTAAACCTAACCCAAACCCTATCCCGTACCCTAAACGTAATCCTAAACCGTAACCTAACCCTAAACCTAACCATAAGCCTAACCCGTACATTAACCCTAACCCTAAACCTAACCCTAAACCTAACCCTGAACCGTACCCGTACCCTAACCCTAACACTAACCCTACCCTAACACTAACCCTAACCCGTACTCTAACCCCTAACCCTTACCCTAACAGTACTCTAACCCTAACCCTAACCCTCACCCTAACCCTAAACCGTACTGTCACCCTAAACCATACCATAACCCTAACCCTAACCCATACCCTAACACTAACCCTAATTCGTACCCTAAACCTAACCCTAACCCTGAACCTAACCCTATCCCTAAACCGTACCCTAAACCTAACCCGTACCCTAACCCTAAACCTAACCCTAACCCATACACTAAACCTAACCCTAACTCGTACCTTAACCCTAAGCCTGACCCTGACCCTAACCCTAACCCGTACCCTAAACCTAACCCATACCGTAGCACTAACCATTACCCTAAACCTAACCCGCACACTAAACCTAAACCTAACCCTAACACTAACCATAACCATTACCCGTACCCTAACCCTAACCCATACCCTAACCCTAACCCTAAACTGAACCGTAACCCTGACCCGTACCCTAAACGTAAAATTAACCCATACCCTAACCCCAACCCTATCCCTAACCCATAACCTTACCACAACCCTAAACCTAACCCAAACCCTATCCGTACACTAAACCTAACCCTAACCCGTAACCTAAACCTAAACCTAAAACTAAACCTAACACGTACATTAACCCTAACCCTAACACTAACACTAACCCTACCCCGTACTTTAACACTAACCCTAACTCTAACCATAACCTGTACGCTAACCCTAACCCTAACTCTAACCCTAACACTAACCCTACCCCGTACTCTAACCCTCACCCAAACCCTAATCCTAACCCGTACCCTAACCCTAATCCTAACCCTAACCCTTAACCTAACACTAACCCTACTTGGATTCTAAGCCTCACCCTAAACCTAACCCTAACCCTAACCGTACTCTAAACCTAACCCTAACCCTCACACTAACCCTAACCCGTGCTGTAACCCTAACCCGTACCATAACCCTAACTCTAACCCTAAACTTAACCGTAAACCTGACCCGTACCCTAACCCTAAAACTAACCCATACCCTAACCCCAACCCTAACCCTAACCCGTACACTAACCATCTCCCTAACGCTAACCCTGACCCTAAACCTAACCCTAAACCGTACCCTAACCCTAACCCTAACCCTCACCTAAACCTAAACCTAACCGGTACCCTAACCCTAACCCGTAACCTAAACGTAACCCTAAACCTAAACTTAACCCATACCCTACCCTATCCCGTAACCTAAACCTAACCCTAACCCGTACCCTAACCCTAACCCTAACCCTAAACCTATCTGTACTCTAACCCTAACCCTAACCATAACCCTAACACTAACCCTAACCCGTACTCTAACCCTAACCCTAAACCGAAACGTATCCCTAACCCGTACTCTAAACCTAATGGGTACCCTAACACTAACCCTAACCCTAACACTATCCCTAACCCGTACTCTAACCCTAAACCTAACCCTAACTCTAACCCTAACCCGTACTATAACCCTAAACCTAACCCTAACCCTAAACCTAACCCTAACCCGTACTCTAACCCTATATCGTAGCATAACACTAGCTCTAACCCTAACCTCTAACCCTAACCCTAACCCTAACCCTTACCCTAACCCATACACAAAAGGTAAACCTAACCCGTACCTTAAAATTAAACCAAACCCGTACTCTAACCCTAACCCTAACACTAACCATAACCCTAAAACACACCCTAAACTTAACCCTAACCCTAAACCAAACCATAACACTTAACCGTAACCGAACCCTAAACCTAACTCGTATCCTAACGCTAACACTGACCCTAAAACTAACCCGTACCCTAACCCTAACCCGTACCCTAACCCTAAACCTAACCCTAACCCTATCCGTACTCTAACCCTAACCCTAACCCTACCCCGTCCTCTAACCCTAAACCTAACTCTAACCCTAATCCGTACACTAACCCTAAACCTAACCCTATCCGTAATCTAACCCTAACCCTAACCCTACCCGGCCTCTCCCTAAACCTAACACTAACCCAAACCCGTACTCTAACACTAACACTAACCCTAAACGTAACTCTAACCCATACGCTAACCTTAACATGTACCCTAACACTAACCCTAACCTTAACACTATCCCTAACCCGTACTCTAACCCCAAACCTAACCCTATCTCTAACCCAAACCTGTACGATAACCCTAAACCTAGCCCTAACCCTAAGCCTTACCCTAACCCATACTATAAATCTATCCCGTAGCCTAACACTAACTCTAACCGTAACCCCTAACCCTAAACCTAACCCTTACCTAACCCGTACCCAAACGGTAAACATAACACGTACCCTAACACTAACCCAAACCCGAACTCTAACCCTAACCCTAACCCTAACCCTAAACCGCACCCTAAACTTAACATTAACCCTAACGCTAATCATAACCCTTAACCGTACCTTAAACCTAACCCTAACTCGTAACCTAAACCTAACACTGACCCTAACCCTAACCCGTACACTAACCGTACCCCGTACTCTAACCATAACCCTAACTCTAAACCTAACCCGTACCTTAAGCCTAAACCTAACCCTAACACTAACCCTACCCCGTACTCTAACCCTATCCCTAATCCTAACCGTAACCGTAACCCGTACCCTAAACCTAACCCTAAACCTAACTCGTACCCTATCCCTAACCCTAACCCTGACCCTAACCCTAACACTAACCGGTACCCTAAGCCTACCCTATACCCTAACCATAACCCTAAACCTACCCCTAACCCTATCCCGTAACCTAAACCTAACCCTAACCCTTCTCCTGACCCGTACCCAACCCTATCCCGTACCCTAACCCTAACCCTAACCCGTAACCAAACCCTATGAGTAACCCTAACCCATACACTAGCGCTAACCCTAACCCTAAGCCTAACCCGCACCCTAAACCTAAACCTAACCCTAACCCTAACCATAACCCTTAACCATACCCTAACCCTAACCCATACCCTAACACTAACCCTAACTTAACCGTAACCCTAAACCGTACCATAACCATAAAACTAACCTGTACCGTAACCCCAACCCTAACCCTAACCCGTACCATAAACCTATCCCTAATCCTAACCCTGACCCTAAACCTAACCCTAACCCATACCCTAACCCTAACCCGCACCTAAACCTAACCCTAACCCGTACCCTAACCCTAAACCGTAACCTAAACCTAAACCTAACCCTAAACTTATCCTGAACACTAACCCTTTCCCGTACCCTAAACCTAAACCTAACCTGTACCCTAACCCTAACCCTAAACCTAACCCTATCCGTACACTATTCCTAACCCTAACCCTAACACAAACCCTAACCCATACTCTAACCCTAACCCTAAACCTAACCTAACCCTACCCGTACTCTAACCCTAACCCGTACCCTAACACTAACCCTTACCCTAACCCTAAACCAAACCCGTACCCTAAACCTAAACGTAACCCTTGACCTAACACGTACCCAACCCAAATTCGTAACCTAACCCTAACCCTAACCCGTACCCAAAACCTAACAGTAACCCTAACCATACCCTAGCACTAACCCTAACCCTAACCCTAACCCAAACCCTCGCCCTAAAACTAAACCTAACCCTAACCATAACCATAACCCTTACCCGTACCCTAACCCTAACCCATACCCTAACCCTAACCCTAAACTTAACCGTAACCCTGACTCGTACCCTAACCCAAAAATTAACCCGTACCAATCCCCAACCCTAACCCTAACCCTTACCCTAACGCGAACCCTAACCCTAACTTTAACCCTAACCCGTAACCTAACCCTAACCCTAACCCTAACCCTAACACTAACACTAACACGTAACCTAAACCTAACCCTAACCCTAAACTTAACCCGTACGCTAACCCTATCCAGTACCCTAAACCTAAACCTAACCCGTAACCTAACACTAAACCTAAACCTAAGCCTAACCCGTACATTAACCCTAACCCTAACCCTAACACTAACCCTACCCCGTACTCTAACCCTAACCCTAAATCTAACCCTAACCCGTACCCTAAACCTAACCCTAACCCTAACCCTAACTGTAACCCAAAACCTAACCCGTACTCTAACCCTAACCCTAACCCCAACCCTAATCCTAACCGTACTCTAACCCTAACCCTAACCCTCACCCTAACACTTAACCGTACTGTAACACTAACCCGTACCATAACTCTAAACCTAACCCTAACCTTAAGCGTAACACTGACCCGTACCCTAACCCTAAATCTAACACGGACCCAAACCCCATCCCTAAACCTAACCCTTACCCTAACCCTATCCCTAACGCTAACCCTGACCTCAAACCTCACCCTAAACCATACCCTAACCCTAACCTTAACCCTAACCCTCACGTAAACGTAACCCTAACCTGTACCCTAACCCTAACCCAAACCCTAACTCTATCCGTACTCTAACCCTAACCCTAACACTAACACTAACCCTAACTTGAACTCTAACCCTAACCCTAACCCTATACGTAACCCTAAACCGTACTCTAACCCTAACCCATACCCTAACACTAACCCTGACCCTAACACTATCCCTAACCCGTACTCTAAACCTAAACCTAACCATAACCCTAAACCTAACCCTAACCTGTACTCTAACCCAACCCTTACCTAACACTAACTCTAACCCTAACCCCTAACCCTAACGCTAACCCTAACCCTTACCCTAACCTGTACACAAATGGTAAACCTAACCCGTACCCTAACACTAACCCAAACCCATACTCTAACCCTAACCCTAAACCTAAACCTAAACCGTACCCTAAACTTAACCCTAACCCTAAACCTAACCATAACCCCTAACCATACCCTAACCCTAACCCTAACTCGTACCCTAAAACTAACACCTACCCTAACCCTAACCCGTACCTTAAACCTAACCCGTACCAACCCTAACCCTAACCCTAACCCCAAACCCTATCCTAAACCTAACCGTAACCCTAACTCGTACCCTAACCCTGACGCCAATCCTGACCCTAACACTAACCCTAACCCGTAGCCTAAACCTAACCCATACCCTAATCCAAACCCTAAACCTAACCCTAAGCCTATACCGTACCCTATACCTAACCCGAACCCTTGACTTAAACCATACCCAACCTTATCCCGTACCCTAACCCTAACCCGTACCCAAACCCTACGAGTAACCCTAACCCATACACTAGCGCTAACCCTAACCCTAAGCCTAACCCGCACCCTAAACCTAAACCTAACCGGAACCCTAACCATAATCCTTAACCGTACCCTAACCCTAACCCATAACCTAACATTAACCCTAAATTAACCGTAACCCTAAACCGTACCCTAACCCTAAAACTAACCCATACCGTAACCCCAACTCTAACCTTAACCCGTACCATAACCCTATCCCTAATCCTAACCCTGACCCTAAACCTAACCCTAACCCGTACCCTAACCCTAACCCGCACCTAAACCTAACCCTAAACCGTACCCTAACCCTAAACTGTAACCTAAACCTAAACATAACCCTAAACTTACTCTGTACACTAACCCTATCCTGTACCCTAAACCTAAACCTAATCTGTACCCTAACCCTAACCCTAACCCTAACCCTAACCCTAACCCTATCCGTACACTAATCCTAACACTAAACCTAACCATACTCTAACCCTAACCCTAACCCTAAACCTAACCCTACCTGTACTCTAAACCTAACCCGTACCCTAACACTAACCGTACCCCATACTCTAACCCTAACCCTAACCCTAACCCGTACCCTAACCCGAACCTTAACCCTAACCCTAACACTAACCCTAACCCGTACTCTAACCCTAACCCTAACCTTAACACTAATCCTACACCGTACTCTAACACTAACCCAAACCCTAACCCTAACCCATACTCTAACCCTAACCCTAACCCTAACCCTAACCCAGACTCTAACCCTAACCCTAACCCTAACCGTATTCTAACCCTAACCCTCACCCTAACCGTAACCCGTACTCTAACCCTAACCCGTACCATAAATCTAACCCTAATCCGTACCCTAACCCTAAACCTAATTCGTACCCTAACTCTAACCGTAACCCTGACCCTAACCCTAACCCTATCCCGTACCCTAAACCTAACCTGTACCCTAACCCTAAACCTAACCCTAACCCGTACCCTAACCCTAAACCTACCCTAATCCTGACCCTAACCCTAACCCTAACACGTACCCTAAGCCTAACCCATAACCTAACCCTAACACTAACACTAACACTAAACCTACCCTGTACTCTAACACTAACCCTAACCCTAACCCGTACCCGTACACTAAACCTAAACCTAACCCTAACCCTAACACTAACCCTTATCCGTACTCTAACCCTAACCCTAACCCTAACACTAACCCTACCCCATACTCTAACACTAAACCTAACCCTAACCCTAACCCATACTCTAACCGTGACTGTAAGACTAACCCTAACTCTAACCCTAACCCGTACTCTAACACTAACCTAACCCTAACCATATTCTAACCCTAACCCTAACCCTCAACCTAACCCTAACCCGTACTGTAACCCTAAGCCGTACCATAAATCTAACCCTAACCCGTACCCTAACCCTAACCCTAATTCGTACCCTAACCCTAATCCTGACCCTAACCCTATCACTAACCTGTACCCTAAACCTAACCTGTACCCTAACCCGAAACCTAACCCTAACCCGTACCCTAAACCTAACCCTAACCCGTACCCTAACCCTAAACCTAACCCTAAACCTGACCCTAACCCTAACCCTAACACGTACCCTAAGCCTAAACCATACCCTAACCCTAACACAAACCCTAACACTAACACTAACCCTACCCCGTACCCTAACCCTAACCCTAAACCTAACACTAACCCTAACCCTTACCCTAATCTTACTCTCACCCTAACCCTAACCCTCACCCTAACCCTAACCCGTACTGTAACCATAACCTATACCATCACCCTAACCCTAACCCGTACCCGTACCCTAATCCTAATTCTTACCGTAAACCTAACCCTAACCTGACCCTAACCCTAACCCTAACGTGTACCCTAAACCTAACCCATACCCTAAACCCAAACCTAACCCTAACCTGTACCATACCGAAACCTAACCCATACCCTAATCCTAATCCTAACCCGTACCCTAAGCATAACCCATACCCTAACACTAACCCTAATCCTAAACCTAACCCTAACCCGTACCTAAACCTAACCCTAACCCTTGACCTATTCCGTACCCAACCCTATCCCGTAACCTAACCCTAACCCAAACCCGCACCCTAAACCTAAATGTAACCTTAACACTAACCATAACCATTACCCGTACCATAACCCTAACCCATAACCTAACACTAACCCTAAACTTAACAGTAACCCTGACCAGTACCCTAAACCTAAAATTAACCTGTACTATCCCTATCCTAACCCGTAACATAAGCCTAACCATAAACCTAAACTTTATCCTTACGCTAACCCTATCCTGTACCCTAATCCCAAACCTAACGCGTAACCTAACCCTAAACCTAACCCTATCCCGTACCCTAAACCTAACCCTAACTCGTAACCTAACCCTAAACCTAACCCTAAGCATAACCTGTACATTATCCCTAACCCTAACACTAACAATAACCCTACCCCGTACTCTAACCCTAACCCTAACTCTAACCCTAACCCGTACCCTAAACCTAACCCTAACCCTAATCCTAACCCTAACCCTAACCCTAACACTATCCCTACCCCGTACACTAACCTTAACCCAAGTCCAAACCCTAACCCGTACCTATACCCTAACCGTAACCCTAACCCTAACATAACCCTAACCCATACTCTAACCCTAACGCTTACCCTAACTGTACTCTAAATCTAACCCTAACCCTCACCCAAACCCTATCCCGTACCCTAAACCTAACCCATACCCTAACCCTAAACCTAACCCTAACCTGTACCCTAAACCTAACCCTAACCCGTACCCTAACCCTAATCATAACCCGTACCCTAAGCTTAACCCATACCCTAACCCTAACCCTAATCCTAACCCTAATCCTAACCCGTACCTAAACCTAAACCCAACCCTATCCCTAACCCGTACTCTAACCCTAATTCAAACCCTAACCCTAACCCGTACCCGTACCCTAACCCTAACACTAACCCTAACCCTAACACTAACCCTAACCCGTACTCTAACCCTAACCCTAACCCTAACACTATCCCTATCCCGTACTCTAACCCTAACCCAAACCCTAACCCTAACCCGTACCATAACCCTAACCCGAACCATAACCCTTACCCTAAAACTAACCCTAACCCTAACACTAACCCTAACCCTAACCCTAACTGAACTCTAAACCTAAACCTAACCCTCACCCTAACCCGAATTCGTACTGTAACCCTAACCCCTACCATAACCGTAAACCTAACCCTAAACTTAAACGTAACCCTGAACCGTACCCTAACCCTAAAACTAACCCGTACCCTAACCCCAACCCTAACCCTAACGCGTACCCTAACCCTATCCCTAACGCTAAACCTGACCCTAAACCTAACCCTAACCCGTACCCTAACCCTAACCCTAACCCTCACCTAAACCTAACCTTAACCCGTACCTTAACCCTAACCCGTAACCTAACCTAAACCTAACGCTAAACTTATCCCGTACACTAACCCTATCCCGTAACCTAAACCTAAACCTAACCTGTACCCTAAACCTAACCTTAACCCTAACCCTATCCGTACAGTAACCCTAACCCTAACCCTAACACTAACCCTAACCCATACTCTAACCCTAAACCTAATCCTAAAGCTAACCCTAACCCGTACTCTAACCCTAACCCGTACCCTAACACTAACCCTTACCCTAACCCTAAACCTAACCCGTACCCTAACCCTAAACGTATACCTAACCCGTACCCAAACTCTAAACCTAACACATGCCCTAACCCTAACCCTAACCCGCACACTAAAACTAACCCTAACCCTTGACCTAACAGGTACACTAAACCTATCCCGTACCGTAACCTTAACCCTAACCCGTACCATAACCCTAACACTAACCCTAACCATAACCCTAACCCTAACCCGTAGACTAACCCTAACCCGAACCCTAACGCTAATCCTAACCCTAAACCTAACCCTAACCCTAACACTAACCCTAACCCTAACCCTAACACTAACCCTAACCCGTACTCTAACTTAACCCTAAAACTAAACCTAACCCTTCCGTACTCTAACCCTAACCCTAACCCTAACACTAACCATAACCCTAACACTAACCTTAACCCGTACTCTTACCCTAACCCTAACCCTAAAACTAACCCTAACCAGTAATCTAACCCTATCCCGTACCCTAACACTAACCCTTACCCTAAACCTAAAAATAACCCGTACCCTAACCCTAAACGTAACCCTAACCCATACCCACACCCTAACCCTAACATGTACGCTAACCCTAACCCTAACCCTAAGCCGTACTCTAACCCTAAACCTAACACTAACACTAACCCTACCTCGTACTCTAACACTAACCCTAACCCTAACCCTAACCCGTACCCTAACCCTAACACTAACCCTAAGCCGTACTCTAACCCTAACCCTAACCCTAACACTAACACTAACCCTACCCCGTACTCTAACACTAACCCTAACCCTAAACCTAACCCGCACCCTAACCCTAACCCTAACACTAACACTAACGCTAACCCGTACTCTAACCCTAACCCTAACCCTAACCCTAACCGTTTCCTAACCCCAACCCTAACCCTCACCCTAACCCTAACCCGTACTGTAACCCTAACCCGTACCATAACCCTAACCCTAAACCGTACCCTAACCCTAATCCTAATTCGTACCCTAACCCTAACCATAACCCTGACCCTAACTCTAACCCTATTCCGTACCCTAAACCTAACCTGGACCCTAACCCTAAACCTAACCCTAACCCGTACCCTAAACCTAACCCTAACCCGTACCCTAAACCTAAAACTAACGCTAAACCTTACCCTAAACCTAACCCAAACACGTCCCCTAAGACTAACCAAACCCTAACCCAACCCTAACCCTAACCCTAACACTAACCCTACCTGTACTCTAACCCTAACACTAACTCTAACCCGTACACGTACCCGTACCCTAACCCTAACCCTAACACGTACTCTAACCCTAACCCTTACCCTAACCGTACTCTAATCCTAAACCTAACCCTAACTCTAACCCTAACCCGTACTATAACCTTAAACCAAATCCCTAACCCTAAACCTTACCCTAAACCGTATTCTAACCATATACCGTAGCCTAACACTAACTCTAACCCTAACCCCTAACCCTAACCCTAACCCTAAACCTTACCCTAACCCGTACCCAAAAGGTAAACCTAACACGTACCCTAACACTAAAACAAACCCATACTCTAACCCTAACCCTAATCATATCCCTAAACCGCACCCTAAACTTAACCCTAACTCTAAACCTAACCATAACACTTAACTGTACCCTAATCCTAACCCTAACTCGTATCCTAACCCTAACACTGAACCTAAACCTAACCCGTACCCTAACCCTAAACCGTACCCTAACCCTAACCCTAACCCTAACCCGTTCTCCAATCCTAACCCTAACTTTAACCCCTACCCTAACCCTAAACCTAACCCTAACACTAACCCTACTGGTACTTTATACCTAACCGTAACCCTAACACATAACCTAATCCTAAACCTAAACTTAACCATGACCCTAACATGTACCTTAACCCTAAAAGTAACCCGTACCCTAACTGCAAACCTAACCCTAACCTGTACCATAACACTAACCCTAACCCTAACCCTGACCCTAAATCTAACCCTAACCCTTACACTAACCCTAACCCTAACACGCACCCTAAACCTAACCCTAACCCGTACCCTAACCCTAAACCGTAACCTAAACCTAACCCTAACCCTAAACTTAACCCGTGTGCTAACTCTATCCTGTACACTAACCTAACCCTAAACCGTATCCCTATCCCCTAACCTAACCCTAACCCTAAGCTGTACCCAAACCCTAACAGTAACCCTAACACATAACCTAGTGCTAACCCTAACCCTAACTCTAAGTCACACTCTAAACCTTAAACCTACACCTACCCCTAACCATAACCCTTACCCGTACCCAAACCCTAAACCATACCCTAACCCTAACCCTAACCCTAACCTTAACCGTAACCCTGACCCGTACCCTAATCCTAAAACTGATCCATACCCTAACCCCAACCCTAACCCTAACTGGTACCATAACCTATTCCTAACCCTAACCCTGACCCTAAACCTAACCCTAAACCGAACCCTAAACCTAAACCTAACCCTAACCCTAACCCTAACCCACACCTAAACCTAACCCTAACCCGTACCCTAATCCTAACCCGTAACCTAAACATAACCCTAACCCTAAACTTACCCGTACGCTAACCCTATCCGTTCCCTAAAACTAACCCTAACCCTAACCCGCCCCTAAACCTAACCCTAACCCTAACCCTAACCCTAACACTAACTAATCCTAACCCGTACACTAACCCTAACCCTAACCCTAAACCTAACCCTAAACCGTACTCTAACCCTAACCCGTACCCTAACACTAACCCTAACCCTAACACTAACCCTAACCCGTACTCTAACAATATACCTAACCCTAACTCAAACCCTAACGTGTATTATAACCCTAAACCTAACCCTAACCCTAACCCTAATCCTAACCGTACTCAAAACCTAACCCTAAGCCTCACCCTAACCCTAACCCGTTTTGTAAACGTAATCCGTTACATAACCCTAACCCATACCCGTACCCTAACCCTAACGCTAACTCGTACCCTAACCCTAAACCTGACCCTAACACTAACCCTAAACCGTACTCTAACCCTAACCCGTACCCTAACATACCCTAACAATAACCCTCACCCTAACACTAATCCTAACCCGTACTCTAAAACTATACCTAACCCTAACTCAAACCCTAACCTGTACTATAACCCTAACCCTAACCCTAACCGTACTCAAAACCTAACCCTAAACCTCACCCTAACCCTAACCCGTACTGTAAACCTAACCCGTAACATAACCCCAACCTGTACCCGTACCCTGCCCTAACCCTAACGCTGACCCTAACACTAACCCTAACCCGTACTCTAAACCTAACCCGTTCCCTATCCCTAACCCTAACCCCATACCCTAACCCTAACCCTAACTCGTACCCTAACCCTAACCCTAACCCTGACAATAACCCTAACCCTAACCCATAACCTAAACTTAACCCATACCCTAACCCTAAACATAAAAATAACCCGAATCCTAACCCGTCCCCTAAACATAACCCTAACCCTTGACCTAACCCGTACCCAACCCTATCCCGTACCCTAACCCTAAACCTAACAGGACCCAAACCCTAACCGTAACCCTAACCCATACACTAGCGCTAACCCTAACCCTAACCCTAAGCCTAACCCGCACCCTAAACCGAAACCTAACCCTAACCCTAACCATAAACCTTACCCGTACCCTAAACCTAACCCATACCCTAACTCTAACTCTAACCTTAAACGTAACTCTAACCCGTAACCTTACCCTAAAACTAACCCGTACCCTAACCTCAACCCTAAACCTAACCAGTACCATAACCCTATCCCTAACCCTAACCCTAACCTAACACTAACCTTAACCCGTACTCTAACACTAACCCTAACCCTAAAACTAACCCTAACCAGTAATCTAACCCTAACCCGTACCCTAACACTAATCCTTACCCTAACCCCAAACCTAACCCATACCCTAACCCTAACCCTAAACCCAACCCTAACCCTAATCCTAAACCGTACACTAACCCTAAAACGAAGCCTAACCCTAACCCTAACCCGTACCCTAAAACTACCCATAGCCTAACCCTAACTCTAACCCTAACCCCTGACCCTAACCCTAACCCTAACCCTTACCCTAACCCATACCCAAACGGTTACCGTAACCCGTACCCTAACACTAACCCAAACCCGTATGCAAACCCTAACCCTAACCCTAACCCGCAACCTAAACTTAACCCTAGCCCTAACCCAAACCATAACCCTTAACCGAAACGTAACCCTAACCCATAACCTAATCCTAAACCTAAACTTAACCATGACCCTAACATGTACCTTAACCCTAAAAGTAACCCGTACCCTAACTGCAAACCTAACCCTAACCTGTACCATAACACTAACCCTAACCCTAACCCTGACCCTAAATCTAACCCTAACCCTTACACTAACCCTAACCCTAACATGCACCCTAAACCTAACCCTAACCCGTACCCTAACCCTAAACCGTAACCTAAACCTAACCCTAACCCTAAACTTAACCCGTGTGCTAACTCTATCCTGTACACTAACCTAACCCTAAACCGTATCCTAACACTAAACCTGACCCTAAGCCTAACCCGTACATTAACCCTAACCCTAACACTAACACTAACCCTACCCCATACTCTAACATTAACCCTAACCCTAAACCGTACCCTAACCCTAAACCTAACCCTAACCCTAACACTTACCCTAACCCGTACTCTAACCCTAACCCTACCCTAACAATACTCTAACCCTAACCCTAACCCTCACCCTACCCTAACACATACTGTAACCCTAACCCGTACCATAACCCTAATCCTAACCGGTACCCTAACCCTAAACCTAAATCGTACCCTAACCCTAACCCTAACCCTACCCTAACCCTATCCCATACCCTAAACCTAACCCGTACCCTAACCCTAACCCATACCCTAACCCATACCCTAAACCTAACCCTAACCCTAACTCGTACCCTAACCCTAAACCTAACCCTGACCCTAACCCTAACCCTAACCCGTACCCTAAGCCTAACCCATACCCTAACCCTAACCCTAAACCTAACCCTAACCCTAAACCGTACCCTAAACCTAATCCAAACCCTTGTACCTAACGCGTTCCCTACCCTATCCCGTAACCTAACCCTACCCTACCCGTACCCAAACCCTAACAGTAACCTTAACCCATACCATTGTGCTAACCCTAACCCTAAACCTAACACTAACCCGCACCCTAAACCTAAACCTAACCCTAACCCTAACCATAACCCTTACCGTACCCTAACCCTAACGCGTACACTAACACTAACCCTAACCTTAACCGTAACCCTGACCTGTACCCTAACCCTAAATCTAACCCGTACACTAACCCCATCCCTAACCCTAACCCGTACCATAACCCTATCCCTAACCCTAACCCTGACCCTAACCCTAACCCTAACCCGCACCCTAAACCTAAACTTAACCCTAACCCTAACCATAACCCTTACCTGTACCCTAACCCTAACGCATACCCTAAACCTAACCCTAACCTTAATCGTAATCCTGACCTGTACCCTAACCCTAAATCTAACCCGTACACTAACCCCAACACTAACCCAAATCCATACCATAACCCTATCCCTAACCCTAACCCTGACCCTTAACCTAACCCTATCCCGTACCCTAACCCTAACCCTAACCCTAAACCGCACGTAAACCTAAACCTAACCCATACCCTAACCCTAACCCGTAACCTAAACCTAACCCTAAACCTAAACTTAACATGTACGCTAACCCTATTCCATACCCTAAACCTAACCCTAACCCTAACCCGTACCCTAACCCTAACCCTAACCCTAACCTTATCCGTACACTAACCCTAACACTAACCCTATCACTAACACTAACCCTAACCCGTACTCTAACCCTAACCCTAACCATAAACCTAACCCTAACCCGTACTCTAACCCTAACCCGTACACTAACACTAACCCTAACCCTAACACTAACCCTAAACCGTACAGAAACCCTAATCCGTACCCTAACCCTAACCCTAAACCTAACCCTAACCCTGACCCTAACCCTGACGCTAACCCGTACCCTAATCCTAAACCGTGCTCTAACCCTAACCATAAACCTAACCCATACCCTAACACTAAACGTAACGCTATCCCCTACCCAAACCCTAACCCTAACACGTACCCTAACCCTAACCCTGACCCGCACACTAAACCTAACCCTAAACCTAGACCTAACACGTACACTAACCCTATCCCGTAACCCAAACTTAACCCTAACCTGTACACAAACCCTAAGACTAAACCTAAACCTAACCCTAACCCTAACCCGTACCCTAACAATACCCGTAGCGTAACCTCTAACCCTAACCCCTAACCTAACCCTAACTCTTACCCTAACCCGTACCCAAATGGTAAACCAAACCCATAACCTAACACTAACCCAAACCCGTACTCTAACCGTAACCCTTACACTAATCCTAACTCTAACCCAAAACCGCACCCTAAACCTAACCGTAACCCGTACCCTAACCCTAACCCGTAACCTAAACCTAACCCTAACCCTAACTTAACAAGAAGGCTAACCCTATCCCATACCTTAAACCTAACCCTAACCCGTATCCTAACCCTAAACCTAACCCTAAGCCTATGCTGTACATTAACCCTAACCCTAACCCTAACCCTAACACTAACCCGACCCCGTACTCTAACACTAACCCTAACCGTAAGCAGTACCCTAACCCTAACCCTGACCCTAACCCTAACCCTAACACGTACCCTTAACCTAACCCATACCCTAACCCTAACCCTAACCCTTGACCTTACCCATACCCAACCATATCCCGTACCCTAACCCTAACCCTAACCCGTACCCAAACCCTAACAGTAACCCTAAGCCATACCCTAGCGCTAACCCTAACCCTAACCCTAAACCTAACTCACACTCTAAACCTCAACCTAAACCTAACCGTAACCATAACCCTTATCCGTATCCTAACCCTAAACCATACCCTAACCCTAACCCTAACCTTAACCGTAACCCTGACCCGTACCCTAACCCTAAAACTGATCCGTACCCTAACCCCAACCCTAACACTAACCCGTACCATAACCCTATCCCTACCCCTAACCCTGACCCTAAACCTAACCCTACACCGAACCCTAAACCTAACCCTAACCCTAACCCTAACCCTAACCCTAACCCGCACCTAAACCTAACCCTAACCCGGACCCTAACCCTAACCCGTAACCTAAACGTAACCCTAACCCTAAACTTACCCGAATGCTAAACCTATCCCATACCCTAAAACTAACCCTAACCCTAACCCTCCCCTAAACCTAACCCTAAACCTAACCCTAGCCCTAACCCGTAACTTAAATGTAACCCTAACCATAACCTTACTCGTACGCTAACCCTATCACGTACCCTAAAACTAACCCTAACCCTAACTGGCCCCTAAACCTAAACCTAACCCTAACACTAACACTAATCCTAACCCGTACTCTAACCCTAACCCTAACCCTAAACCTAACCCTAACCCGTACTCTAACCCTAACCCATACCCTAACACTAACCCTAACCCTAACACTAAACCTAACCCGTACTCTAACCCTATACCTAACCTTAACTCAAACCCTAACCCGTACTATAACCCTAACCCTAACCCTAACCCTAACCCTAACCCTAACCCTAACTCTAAACCTAACCCGTACTCTAACCCTAACCCTAACCCTAACCCTAACCCTAACCGTACTCTAACCCTAACCCTAACCCTCACCCTAACCCTAACCCGTAGTGTAACACTAACCCGTACCATAACCCTAAACCTAACCCTAACCTTAAGCGTAACCCTGACTCATACCCTAACCCTAAATCTAAACCGGACCCAAACCTCAACCCTAACCCTAACCCTTACCCTAAACCTATCCCTAACGCTAACCCTGACCCTAAACCTAACCCTAAACAGTATCCTAACCCTAACCCTAAACATAACCCTCACCTAAACCTAACCCTAACCTGTACCCTAACCCTATCCCGTACCCTAAACCTATCCCTAACCCGTAACCTAACCCTAACCCTAACTCTAACCCTATCCGTACTCTAACCCTATCCCGTACCCTAACACTAACCCTAACCCTAACACTATCCCTAACCCGTACTCTAAACCTAAACCTAAACTTAACTCAAACCCTAACACGTACTATAACCCTAAACCTAACCCTAACCCTAAAACTAACCCTAACCCGTACTCTAACCCTATCCCGTAGTCTAACACTAAATTTAACCCTAACCCCTAACCCTATCCCTAACCCTAACCCTTATCCTAACCCGTACCCAAACGGTAAACCTAACCCATACCCTAACACTAACCCAAACCCATACTCTAAACCTAACCCTAACCCTAACACTAAACCGCACCCTAAACTTAACCCTAACCCTAACCATAACCATAACCCTTATCCGTACCCTAACCCTAACCCTAACTCGTACCCTAAAACTAACGCTTACCCTAACCCTAACCAGTACCCTAAACCAAACCCGTACCAACCCTAAACCTAACCCTTACCCTAACCCCTACCCTAAACCTAAACCTCACCCTAACTCGTACCGTAACCCTAACCCCAACCCTGACACTAACCCTAACCCTAACCCGTACCTAAACCTAACCCATACCCTAATCCTAAACCTAAACCTAACGCTAACACTATCCCGTACCCTATACCTAACCCGAAACCTTGACCTAACCGTACCCAACCCTATCCCGTACCCTAACCCTAACCCTAACCCGTACCCAAACCCTAAGAGTAACCCTAACCCATACCCTAGCGCTAAACCTAAACCTAACCCTAAGCCTAACCCGCACCCTAAACCTAAACCTAACCCTAACCCTAACCATAACCCTTACCCGTACCCTAACCCTAACCCATAGCCTAACCCTAACCCGCACCTAAACCGTACCCTAACCCGTACCCTAACCCTAACCCGTAACCTAAAACTAAAATTAACCCTAAACTTATCCCGTACACTAACCCAATCCCGTACCCTAAACCTAACCCTAACCTGTACCCTAACCCTAACCCTAACCCTAATCCTATCCGTACACTAACCTTAACCCTAACCCTAACACTAACCCCATCCCATATTCTAACCCTAACCCTAACCCTAAACCTAACACTAACCCTAACTTGTACTCTAACCCTAAACCTAACCCTAAACGTAACCCTAACCCATAATCAAACCCTACCCCGTACCCTAAGCCTAACCCTAACCCTAAACCTTACCCTAACCCTAACCCGTAGACTAAACCTAACCCGAACCCTAACCCTAACCCTAACCCTAAACGTACCCTAACCCTAACCCTAACCCTAACACTAACCCGTACCCTAACACTAACCCTTACCCTAACTCTAAACCTAACCCATACCCTAACCCTAAACTTAACCCTAAACCGTACCCAAACCCTAACCCTAACACGTACCCTAACCCTAACCCTAATTCGCACACTAAACCTAACCCTAACCCTAGACCTAACACGTACACTAACCCTTCCTGTACCGTAACCTTAACCCTAACCCGTACCGTAACCCTAACACTAACCCTAACCCTAACCCGTACACTAACTCTAAACCTAACCATAAACTTACCCTAACGCTAACCCTAACCCTAAACATAACACTAACCCTAACCCGTACTCTAACCTAACCCTAACCCTAAACCTAACCCTAACCCGTACTCTAACCCTAACCTTAACCCTAACACTAACCATAACCCTAACACTAAACCTAACACGTACTCTAACCCGTACCCTAACACTAACCCTAACCATAACCCTGACCCTAAACCTAACCCTTATCCTTACACTAACCCTAACCCTAACCATAACCCTTAAGCGTACCCTAACACTAACCCTAATTCGTACCCTAACCCTAACACTGACCCTAAACCTAACCCGTACTTAACCCTAAACCGTACCCTAACCCTAAACCTAACACTAACACCAACCCTACCCCGTACTCTAAAACTAACCCTAACCCTAACCGTAACCCTAACCCGTACCCTAAACCTAACCCTAACCCTAACTCGTACCCTAACGCTACCCTAACCCTTACCATAACCCAAACCCTAACCTGTACCCTAAACCTAACCCATACACTAACCCTAACCCTAAACTTAACTCTAACCCTATCCCGTACCCTAAACCTAAACCTACCCTTGTCCTAACCTGTACCCAAACCTATCCCGTACCCTAACACTAACCCTAAACCGTACCCAAACGCTAAGAGTAAAACTAACCCATACCCTAGCGCTAACCCTAACCCTAAACCTAACCGTAACACTAACCCGCACCCTAAACCTAACCCTAACCCTAACCATAACCCTTACCGTAGCCTAACCCTAACCCATACCCTAACCCTAACCCTAAACTTAACCGTAACCCTGACCCGTACCCTAACCCTAAAATTAACCCGTACCCTAACCCCAAACCTAACCTTAACACGTACCCTATCCCTAAACCTAACGCTGAACTTAACCTTAACCCTAACACTTACCCTAACCCATACCCTAACCCTAACCCGTCCCCTAACCCTAAACCTAACCCCAACACTAACCCTAACCCCCTACTATAACCCAAAACCTAACCTAACCCTAAACCTAACCCTAACTCGTACCGTCAACTGTACCCGTACCCTAACCGTAAACCTAACCCTAAACCTAACTGTAATCCTGACCCTAACCCTAACACTAATCCCGTATCCTAACCCTAACACCAACCCGCATCCTAAACCTAACCCTAACCCTAGACCTAACCCGTACCCTAACCCTAACCCGTACCCTAACACTAACCCTAACCCTAAACTTAACCCTAACCCGTACCCTAACACTAAACCTTACCCTAATCCTAACCATAACCCGTACCCTAACCCTAACCTGTACCGAAACCCTAACCCTAACACGTACCCTAACACTTACCTTATCCCTAACCCTAACCCGCAAACTAAACCCAACCCTAACCCCATACCTAACATGTACACTAACCCTATCCCATACCCAACCTTGACCATAACCCGTACCGTAACCCTAACACTAACCCTAACCCTAACCCTAACACTAACCCATACACTAACCCTCACCCGAACCCTAACCCTAACCCTAACCCTAACCCTAACACTAACCCTAACCCCTAACCCTAACCCTAATCCTAAACCTTATCCTAACCCATACCCAAACGGTAAACCTAACCCGTACCCTAACACTAAATCGAACCAGTACTCTAACCCTAACCCTAAACCTAAACCTAACCGTAACCCGCACGCTAAACTTAACCCTAAACCTAACCCAAACCATAACCCTTAACCGTAACCTAACCCTAACCCATACCCTAAACCTAACCCTAACCTTAAGCATAACCTAAACCCGTATCCTAACCCTAAAATTAACCCGTACCCTCACCCCCACCCTAACCATAACCCGTACCCTAATACTAACCCTAACCTAACCCTGACCCTAAACCTAACCCTAACCCTTACACTAACCCTAACCATAATTCTAACCTGCACCCTAAACCTAACCCTAACCCATACCCTAACCCTAACCCGTAACCTAAACCTAACACTAACCCTAAACTTTTCCCGTACGCTAACCCTATCCCGTACCCTAAACATAACCCTAATCCATATCCTAACCCTAACCTAACCCTAAGCCTAACCCGTACATTAACCCTAACCCTAACCCGAACACTAAACCTACCGCGTACTCAAACCCTAACCCGAACCTAACCCTAACCCGTACCCGTACCCTAAACCTAACGCTAACCCTAACTCGTACCCTAACCCTAACCCGTACCCTAACCCTAACCCTAACCCGTATCCAAACCCTAACCATAACCCTAACCCATACCCTAGCGCCAACCCTAACACTAACCCTAAGCCTATCCCCCACTCTAAACCTACACCTAACCCTAACCCTAACCATCACCCTTACCTGTACCATAAACCTAACCCATACACTAAAACTAACCCTAACCTTAACCGTAACCCTAAATCGAACCCTAACCCTAAAACTAACGCGTACCAAAACCCCAACCATAACCCTATCCCGTTGCCTAACCTTAACCCTAACCATTACCTTAACCCTAAAACTAACCCTAAACCTTACCCTAACCCTAACCCCTACACTAACCCTCACCCGAACCCTAACTCTAACCCTAACCCGTACCCTAACTCTACCCGTAGCCTAACCGTAACTCTAATCCTAACCCCTAACCCTAACCCTAACCCTTACCCTAACCTGTACCCAAACGGTAAACCTGACCCGTACCCTAACACTAAACCAAAACCGTACTCTAACCCTAACCCTAAACCTAACCCTAACCCTAACCCTAACCCGCACCCTAAACTTAACCCTAAACCTAACCCAAACCATAACCCTTAACCGTAACCTAACACTAACCCATACCCTAAACCTAACCCTAACATTAACCATATCCCTAAACCATACCTTAACCCTAAAACTAACCCGTACCCTCACCCCAACCCATAACCATAACCCGTACCCTAAAACTAACCCTAACCGTAACCCTGACCCTAAACCTAACCCTAACCCTTACACTAACCCTAACACTAACCCCCACACTAAACCTAACCCTAACCCGGCCCTAACCCTAACCCATAACCTAAACCTAACCCTAACCCCAAACTTAACCCGTACGCTAACCCTATCCCGTACCCTAAACCTAACCCTAACCCGTACCCTAACCCTAACCTAACCCTAAGCCTAACCCGTACATTAACCCTAACCATAACCATAACCCTAACCCTAACCCGTACTCTAACCCTAACCCTAACCCTAACCTTAACCCGCACAGTAACCCTAATGCGTACCCTAACCCTAACCCTAACCCTAAACCTAACCCTAATCTTGAACCTAAACCTAACACTAACCCGTACCCTAACCCTAAACCATACCCTAACGCTAACCCTAAACCTAACCCGTACCCTAAACCTAAATGTAACCCTAAACCGTACCTAAACACTAACCCTAACACGTACCCTAAACCTAACCCTAACCCTAACCCGTACTGGTACCCTAACACTAACCGTAAACCTTACCCTAACCCTAACCCTAAGACTAACTCGTACACAAACCCTAACTCGTACCCTAACCCTAACCGTAACCCGTACCTTAACCCTACCCGTAGACTAACCATAATTCTAACCCTAACCCCTAACCCTAACCCTAAACCTAACCCTAACCTAACCCTAACCCTAAACCGTACCCTAACCCTAACCCTAAACCTAACCCGTACCCTAACCCTAAATGTAACCCAAACCCGAACCCAAAACCTAACCCTAACACGTACCCTAACCCTAACCCGCACACTAAACCTAACATAACCCTAGACCTAACACCTACACTAACCCTATCTCGTACCGTAAACTTAACCCTAACCCGTAACGTAACCCTAACACTAACCCTAACCCTAACCCTAACCCGTAGCCTAACCCTACCCGTAGCCTAACCCTAACTCTAACCCTAACCCCTAAACCTAACCCTAACCCTTACCCTAACCCGTACCCAAACGGTAAACCTAAACCGTACCCTAACACTAACCAAACCGGTACTCTAATCCTAACCCAAATCTAACCCTAAACCGTACCCTCACCCTTCCCATAGCCTAACCCTAACATTAACCCTACCCCTAACCCTAACCCTAACCCTAACCCTTACCCTAACATGTACCCAAACGGTAAACCTAACACGTACCCTAACACTAACCCAAACCCGTACTCTAACCATAAACCTAACCCTAACCCTAACCTGCACACGAAACTTAACCCAAACCATAACCCTTAACAGTAACCTAACCCTAACCCATACCCTAACCCTAACCCTAACATTAACTGTAACCTTAACTTGTACTCTAACCCTAAAACTAACCCGTACCCTAACCCCAACCCTAAACTTAAGGCGTACACTAACACTAACCCTCACCCTAACCCTGACCCTAAACCTAACCCTAACCGTACACTAATCCTAACCCTAACCCTAACCCTAACCCTAACAACCCTAACACTAACCCTATCCCGTACTCTAAACCTAACCCTAACACTAATCCTAACCCTAACCCGTACTCTAACCTTAACCCTAACCCTAACACTAACCATAACCCTAACACTAACCCTAACCAGTACTCTAACCCTAAAGTAACCCTAACACTAACCCTAACCCCCTACTATAATGCTAACCCTAAACCTAAACCTTACCCTAACCCTAACTCGTACCGTAACCCGAACCCGTACCCAACCCTAACCCTAACCTAACCCTAACCCTAACCCTAAACCTAACCCTGACCCTAAGCCTAACCCTAATCCCGTACCCTAACCCTAACACGCATCTTACCTAACCCTAAACCTAGACCTAACCCGTAGCCTAACCCTAACCCATACCCTAACACTAACCCGTACCTTAGCCCTAACACTAACCCTAACACTAACCCGTACGCTAACCATAACCCTAACCCATACCCTAACACTAACCCGTACCCTAACCCTAACCCAGGACCTACTCTAAACCGCACCATAAACCTAATCCTAACCCTAGACATAACCCGTACCCTAAACCTATCCCGTACCCTAACCCTTGTCCTAACCCGTATCCTAACCCTAACACTAACCCTAACCCGTACACTAACCCTAACACGTACACTAACCCTAACCCTAACCCTAACCCGTACCCTAACCCTAACCCACACCGAAACCTAACCCTAACACGTACCCTAACCCTAACCCGTAACCTAAACCTAACCCTAACCCTAAACTTAACCCGTACACTAACCCTATCCTATACCCTAAACCTAACCCTAACCCATACCCTAACCCTAAATCTAACCCTAACCCTATCCCGTACCCTAAACCTAACCCTAACATGTACCCTAACCCTAACCATAACCCTAACCCTATCCGTACACTAACCCTAACCCAAACCCTAACACTAACCCTAACCCATACTCTAACCCTAACCCTAACCCTAAACCTAACCCTAACCCGTACTCTAACCCTAACCCGTACCCTAACACTAACCCTTACCCTAACCCTAAACCTAACCCGTAACCCTAACCCTAAATGTAACCCTAAACCGTACCCAAACCCTAAACCTAACACGTACCCTAACCCTAAACCGCACACTAAACCTAACCCTAACTCTACACCTAACACGTACACTAACCCTATCCCGTCCCATAACCTTAACCCTAACCCGTACCGTAACCCTAACACTAAATCTAACCCTAAACCTAACCCTAACCCGTACACTAACCCTAACCCGAACCCTAACTCTAACCCTAACCCGCACCCTAACACTACCCGTAGCCTAACACTAACCCTAACCCCTAACCCTAACCCTAACCCTAACCCGTACCCAAATGGTAAACCTAACCCGTTCCCTAACACTAAACCAAAACCGTACTCTAACGCTAACCCTAACCCTAAACCGCACCCTAAACTTAACCCTAACCCTAACCCAAACCATAACCCTTAACCGTAACCTAACCCTAACCCATACCCTAACCCTAACCCTAACCTTAATCATAACCCTAACCCGTACCCTAACCCTAAAACTAACCCGTACCCTAATCCCTACCCTAACCCTAACCCGTACCCTAACACTAACCCTAACCCTAACCTGTACCCTAACCCATACCCTAAACCTAGCCCTAACCCTAACCCGAAAACTAACCCATACCCTACACCTACCCCTAACCCGTACCCTAACACTAACCTGTACCCAAACCTAACCCTAACCCCTAACCCTAACCCTAAACCGTACCCTAAACATAACCCTAAACCTAACTCGTACCCTACCCCTAACCCTAAGCCTGACCCTAATCCTAAACCTTACCCGTACCCTAACCCTAACCCGTACACTAAACCTAAACCTAATCCTAACCATACACTATCCCTAAACCTAATCGTGACCCTAACCCTAAACCTAACCAGTACCCTAAACCTAACACTAACCCTAACCCGTACACTAACCCTAACCCTAACCCGATGCCTAACCCTAACCAACCCCCTAAACCTAACCCTAACCCTAGAACTAACCCGAACCCTAACTCTAACCCTAACCCGCACCCTAACACTACCTGTAGCCTAAACCTAACCCTAACCCCTAAACCTAACCCTAACCCTAAACCGTACCCAAATGGTAAACCTAACCCGTACCCTAACACTAACCCAAATCGTACTCTAATGCTAACCCTAACCCTAAACCGCACCCTAAACTTAACCCTAACCCTAACCCAAACCATAACCCTTAACCGTAACCTAAACCTCACCCATACCCTAACCCTAACCCTAACCTTAATCATAACCCTAACACGTACCCTAACCCTAACCCGCACCTAAACCTAACCCTAAACCGTACCTTAACCCTAACCCGTAACCTAACCCTAACCCTAACCCTAACCCTAACCCTAACCCTAACCCTATCCGTACACTAACCCTAACCCTAACCCTAACACTAACCCTAACCTGTACTTTAACCCTAACCCTAACCCTAAAATTAACCCTAACCCCTAATCTACCCCTAACCCGTCCCCTAACCTTAATCCTTACCCTAACCCTAATCCTAACCCGTACCCAAACCCTAAACCTAACACGTACCCTATCCCTAACCCTAACCCTAACCCTAACCCGCACACTAAACCTAACCCTAACCCTAGACCTACCACGTACACTAACCCTATCCCGTACCCTAACCTTAACCCTAACCCGTACCATAACCCTAAAACTAAGCCTAACCCTAACCCTAACCCTAACCCTAAGCCGGACACTAACCCTAACCCGAACCCTAACCCTAACCCTAACCCGTACCCTAAACCTACCCGTAGCCTAACCGTAACTCTAACCTTAACCCTTAACCCTAACCCTAACCCTAACCCTTACCCTAACACGTACCCAAACGGTAAACCTAACCCATACCCTAACACTAACGCAAACCTGTACTCTAACCCTAACCCATACCTTAACCCTAACCCTAAACTTAACCATAACGCTAACCCGTATCCTAACCCTAAACTAACCCGTATTCTGAACCCAACCCTAACCCTAACACGTACACTAACACTAACCCTTAACCCTACCCTGACCCTAAACCTAACCTTATCACTTACACTAACCCTAACCCTAACCCTAACCCGTGGCTTAAACCTAACCCTAAACCATACCCTAACCCTAATCCGTAACCTAAACTTAACCCTAACCCAAACTTAACCGGTACGCTAACCCTATCCCGTACCCTAAACCTAACCCTAACCCGTATCCTAACCCTAAACCTAACCGTAAGCCTAACCCGTACATTAACCCAAACCCTAGCCTTAACACTAACCCTACCCCATATTCTAACCCTAACGCTAACCGTAACTCTAACCCGTACCCTAACCTTAACCCTAACACTAACACTAAACCTAACCTGTACTCTAACCCTAACCCTAACCGTACTCTATCCCTAACCCTAACCCTCACCCTAACCCTAATCCGTACTGTAACCCTAACCCGTACTAATACCCTAACACTAACCCGTACCCTAACTCTAACCCTAACTCGTACCCTAACGCTAACCCTAACCCTGACCCTAAACCTAACCCTAACCCGTACCCTAAACCTAACCCGTACCCTAACCGTAACCCTATCCCTAACCCGTACCCTAAACCTAACCCTAAAGCGTACCCTAAAGCTAACCCTAACCCTAACACTGACGTTAACCCTAACCCTAACTCGTACCCTAAGCCTAACCCATACCCTAATCCTAACCCTAATCCAAAGCCTAACCCTAACCCGTACCCTAAACCTAGCCCTAACTCTTGACCTAACCCATAGCCAACCCTATCCCATAACCTAACCCTCACCCTAACCCATACCCAAACCCTAACAGTAACCCTAAGCCATTCCCTAGCGCTAACCCTAACACTAACCCTAACCCTAACCCTAACCCACACCCTAAACCTAAAGCTAACCCTAAACCGTTCCCTAACCCTAACCCAGACCCTAACCCTAACCCTACCCTAACCCTAACTCTAACCCTACACGTAGCCTAACCCTAACACTAAGCATAACCCCTAACCCTAACCCTAACCCTAACCCACACCTAAACCTAAAACTAACCCTAACCCTAACCCTTACCCACACCTAAACCTAACCCTAACCCGTACCCTAACACAAACCCGTAACCTAAACCTAACCCTAAACTTAACCCTTACGCTAACCCTATCCCGTACCCTAATCCTAACCCTAACCCATACCCTAACCCTAACCCTAACCCTATCCGTACACTAACCCTAAACCTAACCATAAACCTAAACCTAACCCGTACTCTAACCCTAACCCATACCCTAACACTAACTCTAACCCTAACCCTAACACTAACCTGTACTCTAACCCTAAACCTAACCCTATTTCTAAACCTAACGCGTACTATAACCCTAACCCGTACCCTAACACTAACCCTAACCCTAACACTAACCCTACCCTGTACTCTAACACTAAACCTAACCCTAATACTAACCCTAACCCGTACTATAACCCTAACCCTAACCCTAACCCTAACCCTAACCCTAACCTGTACAGTAACCCTAACCGGAACCCTAACCCTAACCCTAACCATAAACCTAACCCTAACCCTGACCCTAACTCTAACCCTAACCTGTACCCTAACCCTAACCCTGACCCTAACCCTAACCCTAACCTGTACCCTAACCCTAAACGTAACCCTAACCCATACCCAAACTCTAACCCGAACACGTAACCAAACCCTAACCCAAACTCTAACCCGCCCACTAAACCTAAACCTAACCCTAGACCTAACACTTACACTAACCATATCCCATACCCTAACCTTAACTTTAACCCGTACCGCAACCCTAACACTAACCCTAACCCTAAACCTAACCCTAAACCTAACCCTTAGACTAACCCTAACCCGAACCTAACCCTGACCCTGAACCGTACCCTAAGCCTACCCGTAGCCTAAACCTAACTCTAACCCTAACCCCTAACCCTAACCCTAAACCTTACCCTAACCTGTACAAAATCGGTAAACCTAACCCGTAACCTAACACTAACCCAAACCAGTACTCTAACCCTAAACCTAACCCTTACCCTAACCCTAACCCTAACCCGTATCCTAACCCTAAACCTAACCCTAAGCCTAACCCGTACATTAACCCTAACCCTAACCCTAACACTAACCCTACCCCGTACTCTAACCCTAACCCTAACCCTAACAATAACCCTAACCCGTACCCTAACCCTAACCATAACCCTAAACCTAACACTAACGATAACCCATACTTAACCCTAACCCTAACCCTAACCCTAACTTTAACCGTAACCCTAACCCGTACACAAACCCTAAAACTAACCTGTACCCTAACGCCAACCATAACACTAACTCATACCGTAACCCTATCCCTAACCCTAAACCTGACCCTAAACCTAACCCTAACCCGTACCCTAACCCTAACCCTCACCCGCACCCTAAACCTAACCCTAACCCGTACCCTAACACTAATCCGTAACCTAAACCTAACCCTAACTCTAAACTTAACCCGTACGCTAACCCTATCCCGTACCCTAAACCTAACCCTAACCTGTACCATAACCCTAACCCTAACCCTAACCCTAATCGTACACTAACCCTAACCCTAACCCTAACACTAACACTAACACTAACACTATCCCGTACTCTAAACCTAACCCTAAACCTAATCCTAACCCTAACCCATACTCTAACCTTAACCCTAACCCTAACACTAACCATAACCCTAACACTAACCCTAACCAGTACTCTAACCCTAAAGGTAACCCTAGTACTAACCCTAAACCCCTACTATAATCCTAAACCTAAACCTAACACTTCCCTAACCCTAACTCGTACCGAACCCTAAACCATACCCAACCCTAACTCTAACCCTAAACCTAACCCTATTCCTGACCCTAACCCTAACCCTAATCCTGTACCCTAACCTTAACCCTGACCCGCATCTTAAACCTAACCCTAACCCTAGACCTAACCCGTAGCCTAACCCTAACCCGTACCCTAACACTAACCCAAGCCCTAACTCTAACCCGTACCCTAACACTAAACCTAACCTGTACCCTAACCCATACCCTAACCCTAACCCGTCCCCAAACCCTAAACCTAACCCTAACACTAACCCTAACCCTCTACTATAACCCTAACCCTAAACCTAACCCTAACCCTAACCCTAACAGGTACCATTAACTTTACCCGTACACTAACCGTAACCCTAAACCTAAACTTAACCGTAACCATAACCCCAACCCTAATCCGAATCCCGTACCCTAACCCTAGCCCTAACCTGCATCCTAAACCTAACCCTAACCCTAGACCTAACACGTACCCTAACCCTAACCCGTACCCTAACACTAACCCTAACTCTAACCCTAACACGTACCCTAACCCTATCGAGTACCCTAATCCTAAACCTAACCCTAACACATACCCTAACACCAAACTGTACCCAAACCCTTACCATAACACGTACCCTAACCCTAACCATAACCTAACCTGCACCCTAAACTTAAAGCTAACCAGAAACCGTACCCTAACCCTAACCCGTACCCTAACCCTAACCCTAACCCTATCCCAAACCGTAGCCTAACCCTAACACTAATTCTAACCCCTAACCCTAACCCTAACCCGCACCTAAACCTAATCCTAACCCTAACCCTATGCCTAACCCGCACCTAAACCTAACCCTAACCCGTACCCTAACACAAACCCGTAACCTAAACCTAAAACTAATCCTAAACTTAACCCTTACGCTAAACCTATCCCGTACCCTAAACCTAACCCTAACCCGTACCCTAACCCTAACCCTTACCCTAACCCCATCCGTACACTCACCCTAACCCTAACCATAAACCTAACCCTAACCCGTACTCTAACCCTAACCCGTACCCTAACTCTAACCCTAACCCTAACACTAACCCTAACCCGTACTCTAACCCTAAACCTAACCTTAATTCTAAACCTAACGCATACTATAACCCTAACCCGTACCCTAACACTCACCCTAAACCTAACGCTAACCCTACCCCATACTCTAACACTAAACATAACCCTAATTCTAACCCTAACCCGTACTATAACCCTAAACCTAACCCTAACCCTAACCCTAAACCTAACCCTAACCCGCAGAGTAACCATAACCCGTACCCTAACACTAACCCTAACCCTAAACCTAACCCTAACCCTGACCCTAACCCTAACCCTAACCTGTACCCTAAACCTAAACCGTACCCTAACCCTAACCCTAAACCTAACCCGTACCCTAACCCTCTATGTAACCCTAACCCATACCCAAACCCTACCCTAACACGTAACCTAACCTTAATCCTAACTCTAACCGGCACACTAAACCTAACCCTAACCCTAGACCTAACACTTACACTAAACCTATCCCGTAACCTAACCTTAACTCTAACCCGTACCGTAACCATAACACTAATCCTAACCCTAAACCTAACCCTAAACCTAACCCTTACACTAACCCTAAACCGACCCGAACCCTGACCCTGAACCATACCCTAACACTACCCGTAGCCTAACCCTAACTCTAACCCTAAACACTAACCCTAACCCTAACCCTTACCTTAACCCGTACCCAAACGGTAAACCTAACCCGTAACCTAACACTAACCCAAACCCGTACTATAATCCTAACCCTAACCCTAACCCATACCCTAACCCTAACCGTAGCCTAACCCTAACTCTAACCCTAACCCCTAACCCTAACCCTAACGCTTACCCTAACCCGTACAAAAACGGTAAACCTAACCCGTAACCTAACACTAACCCAAACCAGTACTCTAACCCTAACCCTAACCCTTACCCTAACCCTAACCCTATCCCGCACCCTAAACTTAACCCTAACCCTAACCCAAACCATAACTCTTAACCGTAACCTAAACCAAACACATACCCTAAACCTAAACCTAACCCTAACCTTAACCGTAACCCTAACCCGTACCCTAATCCTAAAACAAACCCGTACCCTAACCCCAACCCTAACCTTAATGCGTACACTAACACTAACCTTAACCCCATCACTGACCCTAAACGTAACCCTAATCCTTACACTAATTCTAACCCTAACCCCAACCCGACCCTAAACCTAACCCTACCCCGTACCATAACCCTAACCCGTAACCTAAACCTAAGTCTAACCCTAAAGCTAACCCGTACGCTAACCCTATCCCGTACCCTAAACCTAACCCTAACCCGTATCCTAACCCTAAACCTAACCCTAAGCCTAACCCGTACATTAACCCTAACCCTAACCCTAACACTAACCCTACCCCATACTCTACCCCTAACCCTAACCCTAACCCGTACCCTAACCCTAACCATAACCCTAACCCTAACACTAACGATAACCCGTACTTAACCCTAACCCTAACTCTAACGCTAACTTTAACCGTAACCCTAAACCGTACACAAACTTAAAACTAACCTGTACCCTAACGCCAACCATAACACTAACTCGTACCGTAACCCTATCCCTAACCCTAAACCTGACCCTAAACCTAAACCTAACCCGTACCCTAACCATAACCCTCACCCGCACCCTAAACCTAACACTAACCCGTACCATAACACTAATCCATAACCTAAACCTAACCCTAACCCTAAACTTAACCCGTACGCTAACCCTATCCCGTACCCTAAACCTAACCCTAACCTGTACCATAACCCTAACCCTAACCCTAACCCTAATCGTACACTAACCCTAACCCTAACACTAACCCTAACACTAACACTAACACTATCCCGTACTCTAAACCTAACCCTGAACCTAATCCTAACCCTAACCCGTACTCTAACCTTAACCCTAACCCTAACACTAACCATAACCCTAACCAGTACTCTAACCCTAAAGGTAACCCTAACACTAACCCTAACCCCCTACTATAATCCTAACCCTAAACCTAACACTTACCCTAACCCTAACTCGTACCGTAACTCTAAACCGTACCCAACCCTAACCCTAACACTAAACCTAACCCTATTCCTGACCCTAACCCTAAACCTAATTCTGTACCCAACCTTAACCCTAACCCGCATCCTAAACCTAACCCTAACCCTAGACCTAACCCGTAGCCTAACCCTAACCTATACCCTAACACTAACCCTAACCCTAACTATAACCCATACCTTAACACTAAACCTAACCTGTACCCTAACTCGTACCCTAACACTAACCCATCCCCTAACCCTAAACCTAACCCTAACACTAACCCTAATCCTCTACTATAACCCTAACCATCAACCTAACCCTAAACCTAACCCTAACTCGTACCGTTAACTTTACCCGACCCCTAACCGTAACCCTAAAACTAAAATTAACCTTAAACCTAACCCTAACCCTAACCCGAATCCCGTACCCTGACCCTAACCCTAACCCGCATCCTTAACCTAACCCTAACCCTAGACCTAACACGTACCCTAACCCTAACCCGTACCCTACACTAACCATAACTCTAACCCTAACACCTACCCTAACCCTAACCAGTACCCTAATCCTAACCCTAACCATAACCCGTAACCTAACACCAAACTGTACCCAAACCCTTACCCTAACACGTACCCTAACCCTAACCCTAACCCACACACTAAACCTAACCCTAACCCTAGACCTAACACGTACACTAACCCTATCCCAAACCCGAAACTTAACCCTAACCCATACCGTAACCGTAACACTAACCCTAACCCTAACCCTAAACCTAACCCTAACGCGTACACTAACCCTCACCCGAACGCTAACCCTAACCCGTACCCTAACCCTACCCGTACCCTAACCCTAACTCTAACCCTAACCCCTAACCCTAACCCTATCCCTAACCCTTACCCTAACCCGTACCCAAACGGTGAACCTAACCCGTACCCTAACACTAACCCAAACCTGTACTCTAACCCTAACCCTAAACCTAACCCTAACCCTAACCCGCACCCTAAACTTAACCCTAACCCTAACCCAAACTATAACACTTAACAGTAACCTAACCCTAACCCATACCTTCAACCTAAACCTATCCTTAACCATAACCCTAACCCGTCCATAACCCTAAAACTAACCCATACCCTAACCCCAACCCTAACCATAACCTGTACACTAACACTAACACGAACTCTAACCCCGACCCTTAACCTAACCCTAACCCTTACACTAACCCTAACCCTAACCCTAACCCGCAACCTAAATCTAACCCTAACGCGTACCCTAACCCGTAACCTAAACCTAACCCTAACCCTAAATTTAACCCGTACACTAACCCTATCCCGTACCCTAAACATAACCCTAACCCATATTCTAACCCTAACCTAACCCTAAGCTAACCCGTACATTAACCCTAACCCTAACCCTAACACTAACCCTACCCCGTACTCTAACCCTAACCCTAACCCTAAACCTAACCCGTAACCTAAACCTAACCCTAACCCTAACTCATACCCTAACCCTAAACCTAACCCTGACCCTAACCCTAACCCGTACCCTAAACCTAACCCATACCCTGCCCTAACCCTAAACCTAACCCTAACCATGACCCACACCCTGAACCTAACCCTAAACCTTCACCTAACCCGTACCCAAACCTTTCCAGTACTCTAAACCTAACCGTAACCCTAACCCTAACCGGTACCCTAAACCTAACCCTAACCCTAACCCTAACACTAACCCTAACCCGTACTCTAATCCTAATCCTAACACTAACCCTAACCATAATGTAACCCTAATCCTAACCCTCACCCTTACCCTAACCCGTACTGTAACACTAACCCGTACCAATAACCTAACCGTAACCCGTACCCTAACCCTAACCCTAACTCGTAGCCTAACCCTAACCCTAACCCTGACCCTATCCCTAAACCTAACCTGTACCCTAAACCTAGCCCTAACCCGTAACCTAACACTAAACCTAACCCTAAACCTGACGCTAACCCTAACCCGTACCCTAAGCCTAACCCATACCCTAAACCTAAACCTAATCCTAACCCTATCCCTAAACTGTACCCTAAACCTAAACCTAACACTTGAGCTAACCTGTATCCAACCCTATCCCGTAACCTAACCCTAAACTAACCCATACCCAAACCCTAACAGTAACACTAACCCATTCCCGAGCGCTAACCCTAACACTAAACCTAAACGTAACACTAAACCGCACCCTAAACCTAAAGCTAACCCTAACCCTAACCATAACCCTTACCATAAACCTAACCCTAACCCTTACACTAACCCTAACCCTAACCCGCACACTAAAACTAACCCTAACACGTACCCTAACTGTAAAACTAACCCGTACCCTAAAACCAACCATGACCCTAACCCGTACCCTAACACTAACCCTAACCCTAACCCTGACCCAAAACCTAACACTAAACCATACACTAACCCTCAGCCTAACCTTATCCCGTACCCTAAACCTAACCCTAACCCTTACCCTAACCCTAAACATAACCCTAAGCCTAACCCGTACATTAAACCTAACCCTAACCCTATAATTAACCCTACCCTGTAGTCTAAACCTAAACCTAACCCAAACCCTAACCCAAACCCTAACCATAACACTAACCCTAACCCATACTCTAAACTTCACCCTAACCCTAACCATAACCGTACTCTAAAACTAACCCTAATCCTCACCCTAACCATAACCCGTACTGTAACCCTAACCCGTACCATAACCCTAACCCTAACCCATAACCTAACCCTAACCCTAACTCGTACACTAACCCTAACCCTATACCGTATCCTAAACCTAAACCTAAACCTAACGCGTACCCGAAACCTAACCCGTACCCTACCCCTAACCCTAACACTAACCCGTACCCTAAACCTAACCCTAACCCTACCCTAACTCGTACCCTAAACCTAACTCTAACCCTGACCCTAACCCTAACCCTAACCCGTACACTAAGCCTAACACATACACTAACCCTAACCCTAAACCTAACCCTAACCCTAACCTGTACCCTAAACCTAACCCCAACCCTTGAACTAACCTGTACCCAAACCTATCGCGTACCCTAACCCTAAATCTAAAACGTACCCAAAACCTAACATTAACCCTAACCCATAACCTAGCGCTAACCCTAACCCTAACTCAAACCCGTCCCCTAAACCTAAACCTTACCCTAACCCTAAACATAACCCTTACCCGTACCCTAACCCTAACCGATACCCTAACCCTAACCCTAACCTTAACCATAACACTGACCCGTACCCTAAACCTAAAACTAACCCGTACCCTAACCCCAAACCTAAACCTAACCCGTAAATTAACCCTATCCCTAACGCTAAACCTGACACTAAACCTAAACCTAACCCTAACCCTAACCCTAACCCTCACCCAGACCTAACCCTAACCCGTACCCTAACCCTATACCGTACCCTAAACCTAACCCTAACCCGTACCCTAACCCTAACCCTAACCCTATCCGTACTCTAACCCTAATACTAACCCTAACCCTAACACTAACCCTAACCCGTACTCTAAACCTAACCCTAACCCTAAACCTAACCCTAACCCATACTCTAACCCTAACCCGTACCCTAACACTAACCCTAATCCTAACACTATCCCTAACCCGTACTCTAACTCTAAACCTAACCCTAACTCTAAACCTAACGGTACTATAACCCTAACCCTAACCCTAACCCTAAACCTAACCCTAACCCGTACTCTAACCCGATCCCGTAGCCTAACACTAACTCTAACCCTAACCCCTAACCCTAACACTAACCCTAACCCTTAACCTAACCCGTACCCAAATGGTAAACCTAACCTGTACCCTAAGACTAACCCAAACCCGTACCCTAACCCTAACCCTAAACCGCACCCTAAAATTAACCATAAACCTAACCCTAACCATAACCCTTAACCGTACCCTAATCATAACCTACACCCTAACCCTAACCCTAACTTTAAACATAACCCTGTCCCATAACTTAACCCTAAAACTAACCCGTACACTAACCCGTAACCTAACCCTTACCCTAAACCTAACCCTAACACTGACCCTAACCATAAACCTAACCCTTACCTTAGCCCTAAACCGTATCCTAACCCTAGCCTTAAACCTAACCCATACCCTCACCCTAAACGTAACCCTAACCCGTACCCAAACCCTAACCCTAACTCGTACCCTAACCCTAACACTAACTCTAACCCGCTCACTAAAGCTAACCCGAATCCTCAACCTAACATGTACTCTAACCCTATCCCGTACCCTAACCTTAACCCTAATCCGTACCGAAAACCTAACAGTAACCCTAACCCATACCCTAGCACTAACTCTAAACCTAACCCTAAGCCTAACCCGCACCCTAAACCTAAACCTAACCCTGACCCTAACCATAACACTTACCCGTACCCTAACCCTACCCATACCCTAACACTAACCCTAACCTTAACCATAACCCTATACCGTACCCTAAACGGTACGATAACCCTACCCCTAACCCTAACCCTGACCCTAAACCGAACCCTAACCCGTACCCTAACTCTAACCCACACCTAAACCTAACCCTAACCCGTACCCTAACGCTAACCCGTAACCTAAACCTAACCCTAAACCTAAACTTAACCCGTACACTAACCCTATCCCGTACCCTAAACCTAACCCTAACCCGTACCCTAACCCTAACCCTAACCCTAACACTATCCGTACACTAAACCTAACCCTAACCCTAACACTAACCCTAACCCGTACTCTAACCCTAACCCTAACCCTAAACCTAACCCTAACCCGTACCCTAACACTATCCCTTACCCTAACCCTAAACCTAACCCGTACCCTAACCCTAAACGTAACCCTAACCCGTACCCAACACCTAATCCTAACCCTAACCCTAACCCTAACCTTAAACCGCAAACTAAACCTAACCCTAACCCTAGACCTAACACGTACACTAACCATATCCCATACTGTAACCTTAACTCTAACCGTTACCGTAAACCTAACACTAACCCTAAACCTAAACCTAACCCTAACTCTAACCCTAACCCGTACACTAACCCTAACCCAAACCCTAACCGTAAACCTAACCCGTACCCTAACCCTACCTGAAGCCTAACCCTAACTCTAACCCTAACCCCTAACCCTAACACTAACTCTAAATCTTACCCTAACCCGTACCCAAACGTTAAACCTAACCCGTACCCTAACACTAACCCAAACCCGTACTCTAACCCTAACCCTAACCCGCACCCAAAACTTAACCCTAACCCTAACACAAACCATAACCCTTAACCGTAACCTACCTTAACCCATACCCTAACCCTAACCCTAAACTTAACCATAACCCTAACCCGTACCATAACCCTAACACTAACCCGTACCCTAAACCCAACCCTAACCCTAACCCGTACACTAACACTAACCCTAACCCTAACCCTGACCCTATACCTAACCCTAACCCTTACACTAACCCTAAGCCTAACCCTAACACTAACCCTAACCCGTACTCTAACCCTAACCCTAACCCTAAGCCTAACCCTAACCCGCACCCTAAAACTAACCCTAACATGTACCCTAACCGTAAAACTAAACCGTACCCTAACCCCAAACATAACCCTAACCCGTACCCTAACACTAACCCTAACCCTAACCCTGACCCTAAACCTAACCCTAATCAGTACACTAACGCTCACTCTAACCTTATCCCGTACCCTAAATCTAACCCTAACCCGTATCCTAACCCTAACCATAATCCTAACCGTACTCTAACCCTAACCCTAACCCTCACCCTAACCCTAACCCGTACTGTAACCCTAACACGTAACATAACCCTAACCCTAACCCGTACACTAACCCTAACCCTAACTCGTACCCTAACCCTAACCCTGACCCTAACCCTAACCCTAACCAGTAACCTAAACCTAAACCGTACCCTAACCCTAACCCTAACCCTAACCCTAAAATGTACCCTAAACCGAACCCTAAACCTAACTCGTACCCTAACCCTAACCCTAACCCTGACCTTACCCTTTACCCTATCCATTGACCTAACGCGTACACAACCCTATCCCGTACCCTCACCCTAAGCCTAACCCATACCCAAACCATAACAGTAAACCTAACCCATACCCTAGCGCTAACCCTAGGCCTAATCCTAAGCCTAACCCGCACCCTACCCTAAACCTAAAGCTAACGCTGACCCTAACCATAACCCTTACCCGTAACCAAACCCTAACCCATACCCAAACACTAACCCTAACCTTAACCATAACCCTACTCCCTACACTACCCGTACCATAACCCTACGCCTAACCCTAACCCTGACCCTAAACCTAACCCTTACCCGTACCCTAACCCTAACCCACACCTAAACCTCACCCAAACCTAACCTAACCTAACCCTAACACTTACCCTAAGACTAACCCATACCCTAACTCTAATCCTAACCCTAACACTAAACCTACCCCGTACTCTAACACTAACCCTAACCCTAACCCGTACTCTAACCCTAACCCTAAACCGTACCCTAACCCTAACCCTAATTCGTACACTAACCCTAACCCTAAACCTGACCCTAACCCTAACCCTAACCCGTATCCTAAACCTAACCCATACCCTAACCCCAAACCTAACCCTAACCTGTACTCTAAACCTAACACTAACCCGCACCCTAACCCTAATCCTAACCCGTACCCTAAGCCTAACCCATATCCTAACGCTAACCCTAATCCTAACCCTAACCCTAACCCATTCCTAAACCTAACGCTAACCCTTGACCTAACCCGTACACAAGCCTGTCCCATAACTTAACCCTAACCCGCACCCTAAACCTAAACCTAACCTTAACACTAACCATAACCATTACCCATACCCTAACCCTAACCCATACCCTAATCGTAACCATAAACTTAACCGTAACCCTGACCAGTACCCTAAACCTAAAATTAACCCGTACCCTAACCCCAACCCTATCCCTAACCCGTACCCTAACCCTAACCCTAACTCTAACCCACACCTAAACCTAACCCTAAACCGTAACCAAAGCCTAACCCTAACCCTAAACTTTACCCCTACGCTAACCCTATCCCGTACCCTAAACCTAACCCAAACTCGTAACCTAACCCTAAACCTAACCCTAAGCCTAACCCGTACATTAACACTAACCCTATCCCTAACACTAACACTAACCCTACCCCGTACTCAAACCCTAACCCTAACCCTTAACCCTAACCCGTACCCTAACCCTAACCCTAAACCTAACCCTAACAATATCCCTACCCCGTACCCTAAACCTAACCCAAACCCTAACCCTATACCGTATTCTAACCCTAACCCTTACCATAACCGTACTCTAACCCTAACACTAACCCTCACCCTAACCCTATCCTGTACCCTTAACCTAACCCATACCCTAACCCTAAACCTAACCCTAACCTGTACCCTAAACCTAACCCTAACCCTAACCCTATCCATACAGTAAACCTAACCCTAACCCTAACACTAACCCTAACCAAAACTCTAAACCTAAACCTAACCCTAAAGCTAACCCTAAACCGTACTCTAACCCTAACCCGTACACTAACACTAACCCTCACCTAACCCTAAACCTAACCCGTACCCTAATCCTAAACGTAACCCTAACCCGTACCCAAACCCTAACCCTAACACGTGCCCTAACCCTAACCCTAACCCGCACACTAAAACTAATCCTAACCGTAGAACTAACACGTACACTAAACCTATGCCGTACCGTAAACATAACCCTAACCCGTACCATAACCCTAAAACTAACCCTAACACTAACCCTAACACTAACCCTAACCCTAACCCGTAGACTAACACTAACCCGAACCCTAACCCTAATCCTAACCCTAAACGTACCCTAACCCTAACCCTAACCCTAACCCTAACACTAACCCTAACCCGTACTCTAACTTAACCGTAACCCTAAACCTAACCCTACCCGTACTATAACCGTAACCCTAACCCTAACACTAACCATAACACTAACACTAACCCTAACCCGTACTCTAATCCTAACCCTAACATTAACCCTAAACCTAACCCTAAACCGTACTCTAACCCTATCCCGTACCCTAACACTAACCCTTACCCTAACCCTAAACCTAACCCGTACCCTAAATCTAAATGTAACCCTAACCCGTACACAAACCCGAACCCTAACACGTACGCTAAACCTAACCCTAAAACTTACCCTAACCCCTACCCAAACGGTAAACCTAACCCGTACCCTAACACTAACCCAAACCCGTACTCTAAACCTAAACCTAACCCTAACATTAACCCTACTCCGCACTCTAACACTAACCCTATCCCTAACCCTAACACTAACTCTAAGCCTAACACTAACCCTAACCCGTTCTCTAACCTAAACCCTAACCCTAACACTAACACTAACCTTACCCTGTACTCTAACCCTAACCCTAACCCTAACCCGTACCTAACCCTAACCCTAACCCTAACACTAACCCTAACCCGTACTCTAACCCTAACCCTAACCCTACCCTAACCCTCACCCTAACCCTAACCCGTACTGTAACCCTAACCCGTACCATAACCCTAACCCTAATTCGTACCCTAACCCTAACCCTAACCCTAACAATTACCCTAACCCGTACCCAAACGGTAAACCTAACCCATACACTAACACTAACCCAAACCCGTACTCTAACCCTAATCCTAACCCTATCACGAACTCTACCCCGTACTCTAACACTAACCCTAAACCTAACCATAACCCGTACCCTAACACTAACCCTAACCCTAACACTAACCCTAACCCGTACTCTAACCCTAACCCTAACCCTAACACTAAACCTACCCCGTACTCTAACCCTAACCCTAACCCGTACCCATACCCGTACACTAACCCTAACACTAACCCTAACCCTAACACTAACCCTAACCCGTACTCTGACCCTAACGCCTACACTAACCGTACGCCTACCCTAACCCTAAACCTCAAACTAACCCTAACCCGTACTGTAACCCTAACCCATACCATAAGCCTAACCCTAACCCGTACCCTAACCCTAACCCTAATTCATACCCTAATCCTAACCCTAACCCTGACCCTAACCCTAATCCTAAACCGTACTCTAAACCTAACCCATACCCTAACCCTAAACCTAACCCTAACCCGTACCCTAAACCTAACCCTAACCCATACCCTAACCCTTACCCTAACCCTGACCCTGAACCTAACACTAACTCGTACCCTAAGCCTAACCCATACCCTAACCCTAACCCTAATCCTAACCCTAACCCTAACCCGTACCTAAACCTAACCCTAACCCTTGACCTAACCCGTACCCAACCCTATCCCGTAACCTAACCCTAACCCTAACCCGTACCCAAACCCTAACAGTAACCCTAACCCATACCGTAGCGCTAACCCTAAACCTAACCCTAACCCTAACCCGCACCCTAAACCTAAACCTAACCCTAACACTAACCATAACCATTACCCGTACCCTAACCCTAACCCTAAACTTAACCCGTACACTCACCCTATCCCGTACCCTAAACCTAACCCTAACCCGTACCCTAACCCTAACCCTAACCCTATCCGTAAACTAACCCTAACCCTAACCCTACAACTAACCCTAACCCGTACTCTAACCCTCACCCTAACCCTAAACCTAACCCTAACCCGTAGTCTAACCATATCCCGTACCCAAACACTAACTCTTACCATAACCCTAAACCTAACCCGTACCCTAACCCTAAATGTAACCCTAACACGTACCCAAAATCTAACCCTAACACGTACCCTAACCCTAACCCTAACCCTAACAATTAGCCTAACCCGTACCCAACGGTAAACCTAACCCGTACACTAACACTAACCCAAACCCGTACTCTAACCCTAATCCTAACCCTATCACTAACCCTACCCCGTACACTAACACTAACCCTAACCCTAACCATAACCCGTACCCTAACTCTAACCCTAACCCTAACACTAACCCTAACCCGTACTCTAACCCTAACCCTAACACTAACCCTACCCCGTACTCTAACCCTAACCCTAACCCTAACCCGTACCCGTACCCGTACCCTAACCATAACACTAACCCTAACCCTAACACTAACCCTAACCCGTACTCTAACCCTAACCCTTACCCTAACTGTACTCTAAACCAAACCCTAACCCTCACCCTAACCCTAACCCGTACTGTAAACCTAACACATAACATACCCTAACCCTAACCCGTACCCTAAGCCTAACCCTAATTCGTACCCTAACCCTAAACCTAACCCTGACCCTAACCCTAACCCTAACCTGTACCCTAAACCTAACCCATTCCCTAACCCTAAACCTAACCCTAACCCTTACCATAAACCTAACCCTAACCCGTACCCAAACCCTAACCCTAACCCTGACCCTGAACCTAACCCTAACCTGTACCCTAAGCCTAACCCATACCCTAACCCTAACCCTAATCCTAACTCTAGCCCTAACCCGTACCTAAACCTAACCCTAACCCTTGACCTAACCCGTACCCAACCCTATCCCGTAACCTAACCCTAACCCAAACCCGTACCCAAACCCTAACAGTAACCCTAACCCATACCGTGGCACTAATACTAAAACTAACCCTAACCCTAACCCGCACCCTAAACCTAAACCTAACCCTAACCCTAACCATAACCATTACCCGTACCCTAACCCTAACCCATACCCTAACCCTAACCCTAAACTTAACCGTAACCCTGCCCCGTACCCTAAACCTAAAATTAACTCATACCCTAACCCCAACCCTATCCCTAACCCATTACCTTACCCTAAACCTAAACCTAACCCAAACCCTATCCCGTACCCTAAACCTAACCCTAACGCGTAACCTAACCATAAAACTAACCCTAAGCCTAACCCGGTCATTAACCCTAACCCTAACACTAACACTAAACCTACCCCATACTCTAACACTAATCCTAACACTAATGCTAACCCATACCCTAAACCTAAACCTAACTCTAACCCTAACACTAACCCTACCCCGTACTCTAACCCTAACCCAAACCCTAACCCTAACCCATACCCTAACCCTAACCATTACCCTAACACTAACTCTAACCTTAACTGTAACCCTATCCTGTACCCTAACCCTAAAACTAACCCGTACCGTACCCCAACCCTAACCCTAACCTGTACCCTAACCCTAAATGTAACCCTAACCCAAACCCAAACCCTAACCCTAACACATACCCTAACCCTAACCCGCACACTAAACCTAACTAAACCCTAGACCTAACACCTACACTAACCCTATCTCGTACCGTAACCTTAACCCTAACCCGTAACGTAACCCTAACCCGAACCCTAACCCTAACCCTAACCCGTACCCTAAACCTACCAGTAGCCTAACCGTAACTCTAACCCTAACACCTAACCCTAACCCTAACACTTACACTAACCCGTACCCAAACGGTAAACCTAACCCATACCCTAACACTAACTCCAACCCGTACTCTAACCCTAACCCATACCTTAACCCTAACACTAACCTTAACCATAATGCTAACCCGTATCCTAACCCTAAAACTAACCCGTATTCTGAACCCAACCCTAACCCTAACCCGTATACTAACACTAACCCTAAACCTAACCCTGACCCTAAACCTAACCTTATCACTTACATTAACCCTAACCCTAACCCTAACCTGCGGCCTAAACCTAACCCTAAACCATACCCTAACCCTAATCCGTAACCTAAACTTAACCCTAACCCAAACTTAACCCGTACGCTAACCCTATCCCGTACCCTAAACCTAACAATAACCCGTAACCTAACCCTAAACCTAACCGTAAGCCTAACCCGTACAATAACCCAAACCCTAACCCTAACACTAACTCTACCCCATACTCTAACCCTAACCCTAACCCTAACTCTAACCCGTACCCTAACCCTAACCCTAACACTAACACTAACCCTAACCTGTACTCTAACCCTAACCCTAATCGTACTCTATCCCTAACCCTAAACCTCACCCTAACCCTAACCCGTACTGTAACCCTAACCTGTACCAATACCCTAACCCTAACCCGTACCCTAACCCTAACCCTAACTCGTACCCTAACGCTAACCCTAACCCTGACCCTAAACCTAACCCTAACCCTTACACTAATCCTAACCCTAACCCGCACCCTAAACCTAACCCTAACTCGTACCCTAACCCTAACCCGTAACCTAAACCTAACCCTAACCCTAAACCTAACCTGTATGCTAACCTTATCCCGTACCCTAAACCTAACCCTAACCCGTCTCCTAACCCTAAACCTAACCCTAAGCCTAACCCGTACATTAACCCTAACCCTAACCCTAACACTAACCCTACACCGTACTCTAACCCTAACCCTAACCCTAACAATAACCCTAACCCGTACCCTAACCCTAACCATAACCCTAAACCTAACACTAATGATAACTCGTACTTAACCCTAACCCTAACACTAACCCTAACTTTAACCATAACCCTAACCTGTACACAAACCCTAAAACTAACCTGTACCCTAACGCCAACCATAACACTAACTCATACCGTAACCCTATCCCTAACCCTAAACCTGACCTTAAACGTAACCCTAACCCGTACCCTAACCCTAACCCTCACCCGCACACTAAACTTAACCCTAACCAGTACCCTAACACTAATCCGTAACCTAAACCTAACCCTAACCCTAAACTTAACCCGTACGCTAACCCTATCCCGTACCCTAAACCTAACCCTAACCCGTACCATAACCCTAACCCTAACCCTAACCCTAATTGTACACTAACCCTAACCCTAACCCTAACACTAACACTAAACCTATCCCGTACTCTGAACCTAACCCTAAACCTAATCCTAACCCTAACCCGTACTCTAACCTTAACCCTAACCCTAACACTAACCATAACCCTAAAACTAACCCTAACCAGTACTCTAACCCTAAAGGTAACCCTAACACTAACCCTAAACCCCTACTATAATCCTAAACCTAAACCTAACACTTCCCTAACCCTAACTCGTACCGTAACCCTAAACCGTACCCAACCCTAACCCTAACCCTAAACCTAACCCTATTCCTGACCCTAACCCTAATCCTAATCCTGTACCCTAACCTTAACCCTAACCCGCATCCTAAGACTAACCCTAACCCTAGACCTAACCCGTAGCCTAACCCTAACCCGTACCCTAACACTAACCCTAGCCCTAACTCTAACCCGTACCCTAACACTAAACCTAACCTGTACCCTAACCCGTACCCTAACCCTAACCCGTCCCCAAACCCTAAACCGAACCCTAACACTAACTCTAAACCTCTACTATAACCCTCACCCTAAACCTAACCCTAACCCTAACCCTAACACGTACCATTAACTTTACCCGTACCCTAACAGTAACCCTAAACCTAAACTTAACCATAACCCTAACCCTAACCCTAATCCGAATCCCGTACCCTAAACCTAACCCTAACCTGCATCCTAAACCTAACCCTAACCCTAGACCTAACATGTACCCTAACCCTAACCCGTACCCTAACACTAACCCTAACTCTAACCCTAACACGTACCCTAACCCTAACGAGTACCCTAATCCTAAACCTAACCCTAACCCGTACCCTAACACCAAACTGTACCCAAACCCTTACCCTAACACATACCCTAACCCTAACCATAACCTAACCCGGACCCTAAACCTAAAGCTAACCCTAAACCATACCCTAACCCTAACCCGTACCCTAACCCTAACCCTAACCCTAACCCTACCCGTAGCCTAACCCTATCACTAATTATAACCCCTAACCCTAACCGTAACCCTAACCCGCACTTAAACCTAAACCTAACCCTAACCCTATGCCTAACCCGCACCTAAACCTAACCCTAACCCGTTCCCTAACACAAACCCGTAACCTAAACCTAAACCTAATCCTAAACTTAACCCTTACGCTAAACCTATCCCGTACCCTAAACCTAACCCTAACCCGTACCCTAACCCTAACCCTAACCCTAACCCTAACCCCATCCGTACACTCACCCTAACCCTAACCTTAAACCTAACCCTAACCCATACTCTAACCCTAACCCATACCCTAACTCTAACCCTAACCCTAACACTAAACCTAACCCGTACTCTAACCCTAAACCTAAACCTAATTCTAAACCTAACACGTACTATAACCCTAACCCGTACCCTAACACTAACCCTAAACCTAGCACTAAACCTACCCCGTATTCTAACACTAAACATAACCCTAATTCTAACCCTAACCCGTACTATAACCCTAAACCTAACCCTCACCCTAAACCTAAACCTAACCCTAACCCGCAGAGTAACCATAACCCGTACCCTAACACTACCCTAACCCTAAACCTAACCCTAAACCTGACCCTAACCCTAACCCTAACCTGTTCCCTAACCCTAAACCGTACCCTAACCCTAAACCTAAACCTAACCCGTACCCTAACCCTCTACGTAACCCTAACCCATACCCAAACACTAACCCTAACACGTAACCTAACCCTTATCCTAACTCTAACCCGCACACTAAACCTAACCCTAACCCTAGACCTAACACTTACACTAAACCTATCCCGTACCCTAACCTTAACTCTAACCCGTACCGTAACCCTAACACTAACCCTAACCCTAAACCTAACCCTAAACCTAACCCTAAGCCTAACCCGTACATTAACTCTAACCCTAACCCTAACACTAACCCTACTCCGTACTCTAACCCTAACCCTAAACCTAACCCTAACACTAACCCTAACCCGTACCCTAACCCTAACCATAAACCTAACCCTAACACTAACGATAACCCGTTCTTAACCCTAACACTAACTCTAACGCTAACTTTAACCGTAACCCTAAACCGTACACAAACTTAAATCAAACCTGTACCCTAACGCCAACCATAACACTAACTCGTACCGTAACCCTATCCTTAACCCTAAACCTGACCCTAAACCTAAACCTAACGCGTACCCTAACTATAACCCTCATCGCACCCTAAACTTAACCCTAACCCGTACCCTAACACTAATCCGTAACCTAAACCTAACCCTAACCCTAAAATTAACCCGTACGCTAACCCTATCCCATACCCTAAACCTAACCCTAACCCATACCATAACCCTAACCCTAACCCTAACCCTAATCGTACACTAACCCTAACCCTAACCCAAAACTTAAGACTAACACTAACACTATCCCGTACTCTAAACCTAACCCTAAACCTAATCCTAACCCTAACCCGTACTCTAACCTTAACCCTAACCCTAACACTAACCATAACCCTAACACTAACCCTAACCAGTACTCTAACCCTAAAGGTAACCCTAACACTAACCCTAACCCCCTACTATAATCCTAACCCTAAACCTAACACTTATCCTAACCCTAACTCGTACCGTAACTCTAAACCTTACCCAACCCTAACCCTAACACTAAACCTAACCCTATTCCTGACCCTAACCCTAAACCTAATCCTGTACCCAACCTTAACCCTAACCCGCATCCTAAACCTAACCCTAACCCTAGACCTAACCCGTAGCCTAACCCTAACACGTACCCTAACACTAACCCTAACCCTAACTATAACCCGTACCCTAACACTAAACCTAACCTGTACCCTAACTCGTACCCTAACACTAACCCGTCCCCTAACCCTAAACCTAACCCTAACACTAACCCTAACCCTCTACTATAACCCTAACCTTCAACCTAACCCTAACCCTAACTCGTACCGTTAACTTTACCCGTCCCCTAACCGTAACCCTAAAACTAAAATTAACCTTAAACCTAACCCTAACCCTAACCCAAATCCCGTACCCTGACCCTAAACCTAACCCGCATCCTTAACCTAACCCTAACCCTAGACCTAACATGTACCCTAATCCTAACCCGTACCCTAACACTAACCGTAACTCTAAACCTAACACGTAACCTAACCCTAACTAGTACCCTAATCCTAACCCTAACCATTACCCGTACCCTAACACCAAACTGTATCCAAACCCTTACCCTAACATGTACCCTAACCCTAACCCTAACCCGCACACTAAACCTAACCCTAACCCTAGACCTAACACATACACTAACCCTAACCTTAACACTAACCCATACCGTAACCGTAACACTAACCCTAACCCTAAACCTAACCCTAACGCGTACACTAACCCTCACCCAAACGCTAACCCTAAACCTAACCCTAACCCGTACCCTAACCCTACCCATAACCTACCCTAACTCTAACCCTAACGCCTAACCCTAACCTTATCCCTAACCCTTACCCTAACGCGTACCCAAACGGTAAACCTAACCCGTACCCTAACACTAACCCAAACCCGTACTCTAACACTAACCCTAAACCTAACCCTAACCCTAACCCGCACCCTAAACTTAACCCTAAACCTAACCCAAACTATAACACTTAACCGTAACCTAACCCTAACCAATATCTACAACCTAAACCTATCCTTAACCATAACCCTAACCAGTACCATAACCCTAAAACTAACCCGTACCCTAACACCAACCCTAACCATAACCTGTACACTAACACTAAGCCTAACCCTAACCCTGACCCTAAACCTAACCCTGACCCATACACTAACCCTAACCCTAACCCTAACACATACCATAGCCCTAACCAGTACCCTAATCCTAACCCTAACCCTATCCCGTACCCTAATCCTAAACTGAACCCAAAACCTTACCCTAACACGTACCCTAACCCTAACCCTAACCCTAACCAGCAACTAAACCTAACCCTAACCCTAGACCTAACACGTACACTAACCCTATCCCGTACCCTAACCTTAACCCTAACCCGTACTGTAACCCTAACACTAACCCTAACCCTAACCCTAACCCTAAAGCGTACACTAACCCTCACCCGAACGCTAACCCTAACCCTAACCCGTACCCTCACCCTACCCGTAGCCTAACCCTAACTCTAACCCTAACGCCTAACCCTAACCCTATCCCTAACCCTTACCCTAACCCGTAGCCAAATGGTAAACTTAACCCGTACCCTAACACTAACCCAACCCGGTACTCTAACCCTAACCCTAAACCTAAACCTAACCCTAACCCGCACCCTAAACTTAACCCTAACCCTAACCCAAACTATAACCCTTAACCGTAACCTAACCCTAACCCATACCATCAACCTAAAACTAACTTTAACCATAACCCTAACCTGTACCATAACCCTAAAACTAACCCATACCCTAACCCCAACCCTAACCATAACCTGTACACTAACACTAACACGAAATCTAACCCTGACCCTTAACCTAACCCTAACCCTTACACTAACCCTAACCCTAACCCTAACCCGCAACCTAAATCTAACCCTAACCCGTACCCTAACCCGTAACTTAGACCTAACCCTAACACTAAACTTAACCCGTACGCTAACACTATCCCGTACCCTAAACATAACCCTAACCCATATCCTAACCCTAACCTAACCCTAAGCTAACCCGTACATTAACCCTAACCCTAACACTAACACTAACCCTACCCCATACTCTAACACTAACCCTAACCCTAAACCTAACCCTAACCCGTAACCTAAACATAACCCTAACCCTAACTCATACCCTAACCCTAACCCTAACCCTGACCCTAACCCTGGCCCGTACCCTAAACCTAACCCTAACCCTTCACCTACCCATACCCAAAACTTTCCAGTACTCTAAACCTAACCCTAACCTAACCCTAACCCTAACCCGTACCCTAAACCTAACCCTAACCCTAACCCGTAACCTAACCCTAACCCGTAACCTAAACCTAACCCTAACCCTAACTCATACCCTAACCCTAACCCTAACCCTGACCCTAACCCTAACCCGTACCCTAAACCTAACCCATACCCTAACCCTAACCCTAACCCTAACCCTGGCCTGTACCCTAAACCTAACCCTAACCCTTCACCTACCCGTACCCAAACCTTTCCATTACTCTAAACCTAACCCTAACCCTAACCCTAACCCGTACCCTAAACCTAACCCTAACCCTAACCCTAACACTAACCCTAACCGTAATGTAACCCTAACCCTAACCCTCACCCTTACCCTAACCTGTACTGTAACACTATCCCGTACCAATACCCTAACCCTAACCTGTACCCTAACCCTAACCCTAACTCGTACCCTAACCCTAACCCTGACCCTATCCCGAACCCTAACCCGTACCCTAAACCTAACCCTTACCCGTAACCTAACGCTAAACCCAACCCTAAACCTGACGCTAACCCTAACCCGTTCCCTAAGCCAAACCCATACCCTAAACCTAAACCTAATCCTAACCCTATCCCTAAACTGTACCCTAAACCTAAACCTAACGCTTGAGCTAACCCGTACCCAACCCTATCCCGTAACCTAACCCTAAACTAACCCGTACCCAAACCCTAACAGTAACACTAACCCATTCCCGAGCGCTAACCCTAACACTAAACATAAACCTAACCCGAAACCGCACCCTAAACCTAAAGCTAACCCTAAACCTAACCATAACCCTAAACCTAACCCTAACCCTAAACCTAAACCTAACCCTAACCCTAACCCTAACCCTATCCGTACACTAAACCTAAACCTAACCCTAACACTAACCCAAACCCGTACTCTAACCCTCACCCTAACCCTAAACCTAAACCTAACCCGTACTCTAACCCTAACCCGTACCCTAACACTAACCCTTACCCTAACCCTAAACCTAACCTGTACCCTAACCCTAAACGTAACCCTAAACTGTAACCAACACCTAATCCTAACACGTATCCTAACCCTAACCCTAACCCTAAACCTAACCCGCACACTAAACCTAACCCTAACCCTTGACCTAACACGTACACCTACCATATCCCGTACCGTAACCTTAACTCTAACCCGGACCGTAACCCAACCCTAACCCTAAACCTAACCCTAACCCTAACACTAACACTAACCCGTACACTAACCCTAACCCGAACCCTAACCCTAAACCTAACCCGTACCCTAACCCTACCCGTAGCCTAACCCTACCTCTAACTGTAACACACAACCCTAACACTAACTCTAACCCGTACACAAAAGGTAAACCTAACCCGTACCCTAACACTAAACCAAAACCTTACTCTAACCCTAACACTAACCCTAACCCTAACCCTAACCCTAACGCGTACACTAACCCTCACCCGAACGCTAACCCTAACCCTAACCCGTACCCTAACCTTACCCGTAGCCTAACCCTAACTCTAACCCTAATGCCTAACCCTAACGCTATCCCTAATCCTTACCCTAACCCGTAGCCAAATGGTAAACTTAACCCGTACCCTAACACTAACCCAAACTGGTACTCTAATCCTAACCCTAAACCTAACCTTAACCCTAAACAGCACCCTAAATTTAACCATAACCCTAACCCAAACTATAACCCTTAACCGTAACCTAACCCTAACCCATACCATCAACCTAAACCTAACTTTAACCATAACCCTAACGCGTACCATAACCCTAAAACTAACCCATACCCTAACCCCAACCCTAACCATAACCTGTACACTAACACTAACACGAAATCTAACCCTGACCCTTAACCTAACCCTAACCCTTACACTAACCCTAACCCTAACCCTAACTCGCAACCTAAATCTAACCCTAAACCGTACCCTAACCCGTAAGCTAAACCTAACCCTAACCCTAAACTTAACCCGTATGCTAACCCTATCCCGTACCCTAAACATAACCCTAACCCATATCCTAACCCTAACCTAACCCTAAGCTAACCCGTACATTAACCCTAACCCTAACCCTAACACAAACCCTACCCCGTACTCTAACCCTAACCCTAACCCTAAACCTAACCCTAAACCGTAACCTAAACCTAACCCTAACCCTAACTCATACCCTAACCCTAACCCTAACCCTGACCCTAACCCTAACCTGTACCCTAAACCTAACCCATACGCTAACCCTAACCCTAAACCTAACCCTAACCCTGGCCCGTACCCTAAACCTAACCCTAACCCTTCACCTACCCATACCCAAACCTTTCCAGTACTCTAATCCTAACCCTAACCCTAAACCTAACCCTAACCCATACCCTAACCCTAACCCTAAACCTAACACTAACCCTAACCCGCACTCTAACCCTAATCCTAACACTAACCCTAACCGTAATGTAACCCTAACCCTAACCCTCACCCTTACCCTAACCCGTACTGTAACACTAACCCGTACCAATATCTTAACCCTAACCCGTACCCTAACCCTAACCCTAACTCGTACCCTAACCCTAACCCTAACCCTGACCCTATCCCTAACCCTAACCCGTAACCTAACGCTAAACCTAACCCTAAACCTGACGCTAACCCTAACCCGTTCCCTATGCCTAACCCATACCCTAAACCTAAACCTAATCCTAACCCTATCCCTAAACTGTACCCTAAACCTAAACCTAACACTTGAGCTAAGCCGTACCCAACCCTATCCCGTAACCTAACCCTAAACTAACCCGTACCCAAACCCTAACAGTAACACTAACCCATTCCCGAGTGCTAACCCTAACACTAAACCTAAACCTAACCCTAAACCGCGCCCTAAACCTAAAGCTAACCCTAACCCTAACCATAACCCTACACCTAAACCTAACCCTAACCTTAAACCTAACCCTAAACCGTACCCTAACCCTAACCCTAACCCTATCCGTACACTAAACCTAAACCTAACCCTAAAACTAACCCTAACCCATACTCTAACCCTAACCCTAACCCTAAACCTAAACCTAACCCTAACCCATTCCCTAGCACTAACACTAACCCTAACCCTAACCCTAACCCGTACACTAATCCTAACCCAAACCCTAACCCTAACACTAACCCGTACTCTAACCCTAACCCTAACCCTAACCCTAATGCTAACCCGTACTTAACCCTAACCCTAACACTAACCCTAACCGTACTCTAACCGTAACCCTAACCCATTCCCTAACCCCAACCCTAACCCTAACCCATACCATAACACTATCACTAACCCTAACCCTGACCCTAAAACTAATCCTAACCCGTACCCTAACCCTAACCCTAACCTGCACCTAACCCTAACCCTAACGCGTACTCGAAACCTAACCCGTACCCTACCCCTAACCCTAACCCTAACCCGTACCCTAAACCTAACCCTAACCCTAATTCGTACCCTAACCCTAACCCTAACCCTGATCCTAACCCTAACCCTAACCCGTACCCCAAGCCTAACACACACACTAACCCAACCCTAAACCTAACCCTAACCCTAACCTGTACCCTAAACATAATCATAACCCTTGACCTAACCCGTACCGAAACCTATCGTGTACCCTAACCCTAAACCTAACCTTAACCATAACCCTGTCCCGTAACTTAACCCTAAAACTAAACCGTACACTAACCCGTACCCTAACCCTTAACCTAAACCTAACCCTAACCCAGACCCTAACCATAAACCTAACCCTTACCTTAGCCCTAAACCGTATCCTAACCCTAGCCCTAAACCTAACCCATAACCTCACCCTAAACGTAACCCTAACCCGTACCCAAACCCTAACCCTAACTCGTACCCTAACCCTAACACTAACTCTAACCCGCACACTAAAGCTAACCCGAATCCTCGACCTAACATGTACACTAACCCTATCCCGTACCCTAACCTTAACCCTAATCCGTACCGAAACCCTAACAGTAACCCTAACCCATACCCTAGCACTAACTCTAAACCTAACCCTAAGCCTAACCCGCACCCTAAACCTAAACCTAACCCTGACCCTAACCATAACCCTTACCCGTACCCTAACCCTACCCATACCCTAACACTAAACCTAACCTTAACCATAACCCTATACTGTACCCTAAACGGTACCATAACCCTACCCCTAACCCTAACCCTGACCCTAAACCTAACCCTAACCCATACCCTAAATCTAACCCACACCTAAACCTAACCCTAACCCATACCCTAACCCTAACCCGTAACCTAAACCTAACCCTAAACCTAAACTTAACCCGTACACTAAACCTATCCCGTACCCTAAACCTAACCCTAACCCGTACCCTAACCCTAACCCTAACCCTAACACAATCCGTACACTAAACCTAACCCTAACCCTAACACTAACCCTAACCCGTACTCTAACCCTAACCCTAACCCTAAACCTAACCCTAACCCGTACCCTAACACTAAACCTTACCCTAACCCTAAACCTAACCCGTACCCTAACCCTAAACGTAACCCTAACCCGTACCCAACACCTAATCCTAACACGTATCCTAACCCTAACCCTAACCCTAACCCGCAAACTAAACCTAACCCTAACCCTAGACCTAACACGTACACTAACTATATCCCGTACCGTAACTTTAACTCTAACCGTTACCGTAAACCTAACACTAACCCTAACCCTAAACCTAACCCGTACCCTAACCCTACCTGTAGCCTAACCCTAACTCTAACCCTAACCCCTAACCCTAACACTAACTCTAAATCTTACCCTAACCCGTACCCAAACGTTAAACCTAACCCGTACCCTAACACTAACCCAAAACCGCACTCTAACCCTAACCCTAACCCTAACCCGCACCCAAAACTTAACCCTAACCCTAACACAAACCATAACCCTTAACCGTAACCTACCCTAACCCATAAACTAACCCTATCCCTAAACTTAACCATAACCCTAACCCGTACCCTAACCCTAACACTAACCCGTACCCTAAACCCAAACCTAACCATAACCCGTACACTAACACTAACCCTAACCCTAACCCTGACTCTAAACCTAACCCTAACCCTTACACTAACCCTAAGCCTAACCCTAACCCGCACCCTAAAACTAACACTAACATGTACCCTAACCGTAAAACTAAACCGTACCCTAACCCCAAACATAACCCTAACCCGTACCCTAACACTAACCCTAACCCTAACCCTGACCCTAAACCTAACCCTAAAAAGTACTCTAACGCTCACCCTAACCTTATCCCGTACCCTAAATCTAACCCTAACCCGTATCCTAACCCTAACCATAACCCTACCCCTAACCATAATCCTAACCGTACTCTAACCCTAACCCTAACCCTAACCCGTACTGTAACCCTAACACGTAACATAACCCTAACCCTAACCCGTACACTAACCCTAACCCTAACTCGTACCCTAACCCTAACCCTGACCCTAACCCTAACCCTAACCAGTAACCTAAACCTAAACCGTACCCTAACCCTAACCCTAACCCTAACCCTAACCCTAACCCTAACCTGTACCCTAAACCGAACCCTAACCCTAACTCGTACCCTAACCCTAACCCTAACCCTGACTCTTACCCTAACCCTAACCCGTACCCTAAACCTAACCCATACCCTAACCCTAACCATAACCCTTGACCTAACCTGTACCCAACCCTAACCCGTACACTAACCCTAAGCCTAACCCATACCCACACCATACAAGTAAACCTAACCCATACCCTAGCGCTAACCCTAGGCCTAATCCTAAGCCTAACCCGCACCCTACCCTAAACCTAAAACTAACCCTGACCCTAACCATAACCCTTACCCGTACCCAAACCCTAACCCATACCCAAACACTAACCCTAACCTTAACCATAACCCTACTCCCTACACTACCCGTACTATAACCCTACGCCTAACCCTAACCCTGACCCTAAACCTAACCCTTACCCGTACCCTAATCCTAACGCACACCTAAACCTAACCCTAACCCGTACCGTAACCCTAACCCGTAACCTAAACCAAACACTAATCCTAAACTTAACCCGTACACGACCCTATCCCGTACCCTAAACCCAGCCCTAACCCGTACCCTAACCCTAACCCTAACCCTAACCCTAACCCTATCCGTACACTAAACCTAACCCTAAAACTAACCCTAACCCTAACCCGTACTCTAACCCAAACCCTAACCCTAACCCTAACCCTAACCCTAACCCTAACACTAACGCTAACCCGTACTTAACCCTAACCCTAACCCTAAACCTAAACCTAACTTTAACCGTAACCGTAACCTGCACACTAACCCTAAATCTAACCTGTACCCTAATGCCAACCATAACATTAACTCGTAGTGTAACCCTATCCCTAACCCTAAACTTGAACCTAAACCTAACCCTAACCCATACCCTAACCCTAACCCTAACCCTAACCCTATCCGTACACTAAACCTAACCCTAACCCTAACACTAACCCTAACCCGTACTCTAACCCTAACCCTAACCCTAAAACTAACCCTAACCCGTACTCTAACCCTAACCCTTACCTTAACACTAACACTTACCCTAACCCTAAACCTAACCCATACCCTAAACCTAAACGTAACCCCAACCCGTACCCAAAACCTAACCCTAACACGTATCCTAACCCTAACCCTAACCCTAATCTTAACCTGCACACTAAACCTAACCCTAACCCTAGACGTAACACGTACACTAAACATATCCCGTACCGTAAGCTTAACTCTAACCCGTACCGTAACCCTAACACTAACCCTAAACCTAACCCTAACCCTAACCCAAACCATACACGAACCCTAACCCGAACCCTAACCCTAACCCTAACCCGTACCCTAACCCTACCCGTAGCCTAACCCTAACTCTAACCCTAAGCCCTAACCCCAACACTAACTCTAACCCTTACCCTAACCCGTACCCAAACGGTAAACCTAACCCGTACCCTAACACTAACCCAAACCCGTACTCTAAACCTAACCCTAAGCTGTACACTAACACTAACCCTAACCCTAACCCTGACCCTAAACCTAACCCTAACCCTTACACTAAACCTAACTCTAACACTAACCCGCACCCTAAAACTAACCCTAACCCGTACACAAACCGTAAAACTGAACCGTACCCTAACCCCAACCATAACCCTAACCCGTACCCTAACACAAACACTAACCCTAACCCTGTCCCTAAACCTAACCCTAAACAGTACACTAACCCTAACCCTAACCTTATACCGTACCCTAAACCTAACCCTAACAGGTACCATAACCATAAAACCTAACCCTAAGCCTAACCCGTACATTAACCCTGAACCTAACCCTAAAATTAACCCTACCCGTACTCTAAACCTAACCCTAACCCTAACCCTAACCCATCCCTATCCCTAACACTAACACTAACCCGTACTCTAACCCTCACCCTAACCCTAACCCTAACCGTACTCTAACCCTAACCCTAACCCTCACCCTAACCATAACCTGTACTGTAACCGTAACCCATACCATAGCCCTTACCCTAAGCCGTAACCTAACCCTAACCCTAACTCGTACACTAACCTTAACCCTAACCCTGACCCTAACCCTAACACTAACCCGTACCCTAAACCTAAACCGTACCCTTACCCTAACCCTAACCCTAACCCGTACCCTAAACATAACCCTAACCCTAACTCGTACCCTAACACTAACCCTAACCCTGACCCTAACCCTAACACTGACCCTAACCCGTACCCTAACCCGTACCCTAAGCCTAACGCATACCCTAACACTAACAGTAAACCTAACCCCAACCGTAACCCGTACCCTAAACCTAAACCGAACCCTTGACCGAACCCGTACCCAACCCTATCCCGTACCCTATCCCTAAACCTAACCCGTATCCAAACCCTAACAGTTAACCCTAACCCATACCCTAGCACTAAACCTAAATCTAACCCAATCCCGCACCCTAAACCTAAGCCTAAACCTAACCCTAACCCTAACCCGAACCCTAAACCTAAACCTTACCCTGACCCTAACCGTAACCCTATCCCGTACCCTAACCCTAAACCATACCCTAACCCTAATCCTAAACCTAAACTGTACCCTAACCCTAAACGTAAACCTAACAGGTACCAAAACCCTAACCCTAACACATACCCTTAACCTAATCCTAAACCTAACCCGCACACTAAACCTAACCCTAACCCTAGACCTAACACATACACTAACCCTATCCCGTACCCTAACCTTACCCCTAACCTGTACCGTAACCCTAACGCCAACCCTAACACTAACCCGTACCATAACCCTATCATTAACCCTAACCCTGACCCTAAACCTAACCCTAACCCATACCCTAACCCTAATCCGCACCTAAACCTAACCCTAACACTAACCCTAACCCTAACCCGTACACTAACCCTAACCCGAACCCTAACCCTAACCTGTACCCTATCCCTACCCGTAGCCTAACCCTAACTCTTACCCTAACCCCTAACCCTAAACCTAACCCTAACCCTTACCCTAACCCGTACCCAAAAGGTAAACCTAACCAGTACCATAACACTAAACCAAACCCATACTCTAACCCTAACCCTAACCCGTACCCTAAACCTAAACCTAACCCTTGACCTAACCCGTACCCAACCCTATCCCGTACCCTATCCCTAACCCTAACCCGTACCCAAACCCTAACAGCTAACCCTAACCCATACCCTAACACTAACCCTCCCCGCACCCTAAACCTAAACGTAACCCTGACCCTAACCATAACCCTAACCCGTACCCTAACCCTAACCCACACCGAAACCTAACCCTAACCCGTACCCTAACCCTAACCCGTAACCTAAACCTAACCCTAACCGTAAAATTAACCCATACACTAACCATATCCCGTAGCCTAAACCTAACCCTAACCCGTACCCTAACCCTAACCCTAACACTATCCATACACTAAACCTAACCCTAACCCTAACCCTAACACTAACCCTAACCTGTACTCTAACCCTAACCCTAAACCTAAACCTAACCCTAACCTGTACTCTAACCCTAACCCGTACCCAACACCTAACCCTAACACGTACCCTAACCGTATCCCTAACCTTAACCCTAAACCGCACACTAAACCTAAACCTAATCCTAGACCTAACATGTACACTAACCATATCCCATGTCGTAACCTTAACCCTCACCCATACCGTAACCCAAACACTAACCCTAAACCTAACCGTAACCCTAACCCTAACCCGTACACTAAACCTAACCCGAACCCTAAACCTAACCCGTACTCTAACCCTACCCGTAGCCTAACCCTAACTCTAACCCTAAGCCCTAACCCTAACACAAACTCAAACCCTTACCCTAACCCGTACCCAAACGGTAAACCTAACCTGTACCCTAACACTAACCCAAACCCGTACTCTAACCCTAAACCTAACCCGCACACTAAACTTAACCCTAACCCTAACACAAACCATAACCCTTAACCATAATCTAACCCTAACCCATACCCTAACCCTTAAACCAACCGTACCCTAAACGCAACCCTAACCCTAACCTGTACCCTAACACTAAACCTAACCCTAACCCTGACCCTAAACCAAAACATAACCATTACACTCACCCTAAACCTAACCCTAACCCGCACCCTAAAACAAACCCTAACTCGTACCCTAACCATAAAACTAACCCGTACCCTAACCCCAAACATAAACCTAACCCATACCCTAACACTAACCCTAACACTAACCCTGACCCTAAACCTAACCCTAAACCGTACACTAACCCTAACCCTAACCTTATCCCGTACCCTAAACCTAACCCTAACCCGTATCCTAAACCTAAACCTAACTCTAAGCCTAACCTGTACATTAACTCTAACCCTAGCCCTAAAATTAACCCTACCCCGTACTCTAAACCTAACCCTAACCCTAATCCTAACCCAAACCCTAACCCTAAAACGAACCCTAACTCGTACTCTAACCCTAACCCTAACCCTCACACTAACCATAACCCGTACTGTAACCCTAACCCGTACCATAACCCTAACCCTAACCCGTAACCTAACCCTAACCCTAACTCATACACTAACCCTAACAATAAACTTGACCCTAACCCTAACCCTAACCCGTACCCTAAACCTAACCCTAACCCTAAACCTATCCCGTACCCTAACCCTAAACGTAACTCTAACCCGTCCCCAAACCCTAACCCTAACACGTACCCTAACCTTAATCCTAACCCTAACACTTTCCCTACCCGTACCCAAATGGTAAAACTAACCCGTACCCTAACGCTAACCCAAACCCGTACTCTAACCCTAACCCTTACCCTAAAACTAACCCTACCATGTACTCTAACCCTAACCCTAACCCTAACACGTAACCTAAAACTAACCCTAACCCTAACACTAACCCTAACCCGTACTCTAACCCTAACCCTAACTCTAACACTAACCCTAACCCGTACTCTAACCCTAACCCTAACCCTAACCGTATTCTAACACTAACCCTAACCCTCACCCTAAACCTAACCCGTACTGTAACCCTAACCCTTACCATAACCCTAACCCTAACCCGTAACCTAACCCTAACCCTAATTCTTACCCTAACCCTAACGCTAACACTTACCCTAACGCTAACCCTAACCCGTACCCTAAACCTAACCTGTAACCTAACCCTAAACCTAACCCTAACTCGTACACTAAACCTCACCCTAACCCATACCCTAACCCTAAACCTAACCCTAAACCTGACCCTAACCCTAACCCTAACACGTACCCTAAGCCTAACCCATACCCTAACCCTAATCCTAACCCTAACACTAACCCTATCCCGTACTCTAACACTAACCCTAACCCTAACCCGTACTCTAACCCTAACCCTAAACCGTACCCTAACCCTAACCCTAATTCGTACACTAACCCTATCCTTAAACCTGACCCTAACCCTAACCCTAACCCGTACCCTAAACCTAACCCATACCCTAACCCCAAACCTAACCCTAACCTGTACCCTAAACCTAACCCTAACCCGCACCGTAATCCTAATCCTAACCCGTACCCTAAGCCTAACCCATATCCTAACGCTAACCCTAATCCTAACCCTAACCCTAACCCATTCCTAAACCTAACCCTAACCCTTGACCTAACGCGTACCCAACTCTATCAGGTAACTTAACCCTAACCCGCACCCTAAACCTAAACCTAACCTTAACAGTAACCATAAACATTACCCATACCCTAACCCTAACCCATACCCTAACCCTAACCCTAAACTTAACCGTAACTCTGACCAGTACCCTAAACCTAAAATTAACCCGTACCCTAACCCCAACCCTATCCCTAACCCGTACCCTAACCCAAACCCTAACTCTAACCCACACCTAAACCTAACCCTAAACCGTAACCTAAGCCTAACCCTAACCCTGAACTTTACCCCTACGCTAACCCTATCCCGTACCCTAAACCAAACCCAAACTCGTAACCTAACCCTAAACCTAACCCTAAGCCTAACCCGTACATTAACTCTAACCCTAACCCTAACAATAACACTAACCCTACCCTGTACTCTAACACTAACCCTAACCCTACCCTGTACTCTAACACTAACCCTAACCCTAACCCTAACCCGTACCCTAACCCTAACCCTAACCCTAACAGTAACCCAAACCCGTACTCTAACCTTAAACCTAACCTTAACACTAACCCTACTCCAACTCTAACTCTAACCCTAACCCTAACACTAACTCTAAGCCTAACACTAACCCTAACCCATTCTCTAACCCTAAACCTAACCCTAACACTAACACTAACCCTACCCTGTACTCTAACACTAACCCTAACCCTAACCCTAACCCGTACCCTAACCCTAACCCTAACACTAACCCTAACCCGTACTCTAACCCTAACCCTAACCCTCACACTAACCCTAACCCGTACTGTAACCCTAACCCGTACCACAACCCTAACCCTAATTCGTACCCTAAACCTAACCCTAACTCTGACCCTAACCCTAACCCTAAACCGTAACCTAAACCTAACCCATACCCTAACCCTAAACCTAATCCTAACCTGGAACCTAAACCTAACCCTAACCCGTACACTAACCCTAATACTAACCCGTACCCTAAGCCTAACCCATACCCTAACCCTAACCGTAATACTAACCCTAACCCTAACCCGTACCTAAACCTAACCCTAACCCTTGACCTAACCCATACCCAAACCTATCCTGTAAACTAATCCTAACCCTAACCTGTACCCAAACCCTAACAGTAATCCTAACCCATACCGTAGCGCTAACCCTAACCCTAACCCTCACCTTACCCGCACCCTAAAACTAAACCTAACCCTAACACTAACCATAACCATTACCGTACCCTAAACCTTACCCAAACCCTAACCCAACCCTAAACTTAACCGTAACCCTGACCCATACCATAAACCTAAAATTAACCCGTACCCTAACCCCAACCCTATCCCTAACCCGTACCCTAACCCTTATCCTAAACCTAACCCTAACCCAAAACCACACCTAAACGGAACCCTAACCCGTAACCTAAACCTAACCCTAACCCTAACTTAACCCCTACGCTAACCCTATCCTGTACCGTAAACCTAACCCTAACCCGTAACCTAACCCTAAAACTAAACCTAACCCTAACACGTACATTAACCCTAACCCTAACACTAACACTAACCCTACCCCGTAACTAACCCTAAACTTAACTCTAACCCTAACCCGTAACAAAACCTTAACCCTAACCCTAACCCTAACACTAACCCTACACCGTACTCTAACCCTAACCCAAACCCTAACCCTAACCCGTACCATAACCCTAACCCGAACCCTAACCCTTACCCTAACCCTAAACCTAACCCTAACCGTACTCTAACCCTAACTCTAACCCTCACCCTAACCCTAACCCGTACTCTAACCCTAACCCGTACCATAACCCTAACCCTTACCCTAAACTTAAACGTAACCCTGACCCGTACCCTAACCCTAAAACTAACCCGTACCCTAACCCCAACCCTAACACTAACCTGTACCCTAACCCTATCACTAACGCTAACCCTGACCTAAACCTAACCCTAACCCGTACCCTAACCCTAACCCTCACCTAAACCTAACCCTAACACGTACCCTAACCCTAACCCGTACCTAAACCTAAACCTAACCCTAAACTTAACCCGTACGCTAACCCTATCCCGTACCCTAAACCTAAACCTAACCCATTCCCTAACTCTAACCCTAAACCTAACCCTAACCCATACACTAACCCTAATCCTAACCCGTACCCTAAGCCTAACCCATACCTTAACCCTAACCATAATACTAACCCTAACCCTAACCCGTACCTAAACCTAACCCTAACCCTTGACCTAACCCGTACCCAATCCTATCCTGTAACCTAACCCTAACCCTAACCTGTACACAAACCCTAACAGTAATCCAAACACATACCGTAGCGCTAACCCTAACCGTAACCCTCACCCTACCCTCACCCTAAAACTAAACCTAAACCTAACACGATCCAAAACCATTACCGCACCCTAAACCTAACCCAAACCCTAACCCTAACCCTAAACTTAACCGTAACCCTGACCCGTACCCTAAACCTAAAATTAACCCGTACCCTAACCCCAACCCTATCCCTAACCCGTACCCTAACACTTACCCTAAACCTAACCCTAACCCAAAACCACACCTAAACCTAACCCTAACCCGTATCCTAAACCTAACCCTAACCCTAACTTAACCCCTATGCTAACCTTATCCTGTACCCTAAACCTAACCTTAACCCATAACCTAACCCTAAAACTAACCCTAAGCCTAACCCGTACATTAACCCTAACCCTAACCCTAACACTAAACCTACCCCGTACTCTAACCCTAACCCTAACTCTAACCCTAACCCGTACCCTAACCCTAACCCTAACCCTAACCCTAACCCTACCCCGTACTCTAACCCTAACCCAAACCCTAAACCTAACCCGTACCATTACCCTATCCCAAACCCTAACCCTTACACTTACCCTAACCCTAACCCTAACCGTACTCTAACCCTAACTCTAACCCTCACCCTAACCCTAACCCGTACTCTTACCCTAACCCGTACCATAACCCTAACCCTTACCCTAAACCGTAACCCTGACCCGTACCCTAACCCTAAAACTAACCCATACCCTACCCCAACCCTAACACTAACCTGTACCCTAACCCTATCCCTAACGCTAACCCTGACCTAAACCTAACCCTAACCCGTACCCTAACCCTAACCCTCACGTAAACCTAACCCTAACCCGTACACTAACCCTAAACCTAAACCTAAACCCTACCCTAACCCTAACCCGTAACCTAAACCTAAACCTAACCCTAAACTTAACCCGTACGCTAACCATATCCCGTACCCTAAACATAACCCTAACCCGTACCCTAACCCTAACCCGTAACCTAACCTAAACCTAACCCTAAACTTATCCCGTACACTAACCCTATCCCGAACCCTAAACCTAACCCTAACCTGTACCCTAAAACTAACCCAAACCCTAACCCTATCCATACACTAACCCTAACCCTAACCCTAACACTAACCGTAACCCATACTCTAAACCTAATCCTAACCATAAAGCTAACCTTAACCTGTACTCTAACCCTAACCCGTACCCTAACACTAACCCTTACCTTAACCCTAAACCTAGCCCGTACCCTAACCTAAATGTAACCCTAACCCGTACCCAAACTGTAAACCTAACACGTACCCGATCCCTAACCCTAAGCTGCACACTAAAACTAACCCTAACCCTAGACCTAACACATACACTAAACCTATCCCGCACCGTAACCTTAACCCTAACCCATACCGTAACCCTAACACTAACCCTAAACCTAACCCTAACCCTAACCCGTAGACTAACCCTAACACGAACCCTAACCCTAACCCTAAACGTACCCTAACCCTAACCCTACCATAACCCTAACAATAACGCTACACCGTACTCTAACTTAACCCTAAACCTAAACATAACCCTTCCCGTACTGTAACCCTAACCCTAACTCTAACACTAACCATAACCCTAACACTACCCGTAACCCGTACTCTAACCCTAACCCTAACCCTAAACCTAACCCTAACCCGTACTCTAACCCTATCCCGTAACCTAACACTAACACTTACCCTAACCCTAAACCTAACCCGTACCCTAAACCTAAATGTAACCCTAACCCGTACCCAAACCCTAACCCTAACACGTACCCTAACCCTAACACTGACCCTAAACCTAACCCTAACCCATACCCTAACCCTAAACCGCACCTAAACCTAAACCTAACCCGTACCCTAACTCTAACCCATAACCTAAACCTAACCCTAACCCTAAACTTAACCCGTACACTCACCCTATCCCGTACCCTAAACCTAACCCTAACCCGTACCCTAACCCTAACCCTAACCCTATCCATAAACTAACCCTAACCCTAACCCTACAACTAACCCTAACCCGTACTCTAACCCTCACCCTAACCCTAAACCTAACCCTAACCCATAGTCTAACCCTTTCCCGTACCCGAACACTAACTCTTACCATAACCCTAAACCTAACCCGTACCCTAACCCTAAATGTAACCCTAACATGTACCCAAACTCTAACCCTAACACGTACCCTAAACCTAACCCTAACCCTAACAAATACCATAACCCGTACCCAAACGGTAAACCTAACCCGTACACTAACACTAACCCAAACCCGTACTCTAACCCTCATCCTAACCCTAACACTAACCTTACCCCGTACTCTAACACTAACCCTAACCCTAACCATAACCCGTACCCTAACCCTAACCCTAACCCCAACACTAACCCTAACCCGTACACTAACCCTAACCCTAACCCTAACACTAACCCTACCCCGTACTCTAACCCTAACCCTAACCTGTACCCGTACCCGTACCCTAACCCTAACACTAACCCTAACCCTAACACTAACCCTAACCCGTACTCTAACCCTAACCCTTACCCTAACCGTACTCTAACCCTCACCCTAACCCTAACCTGTACTGTAACACTAACCCATACCATAACCCTTACCCTAACCCGTATCCTAACCCTAACCCTAATTCATACCCTAATCCTAACCCTAAACCTGACCCTAACCCTAACCCTAAACCGTACCCTAAACCTAACCCATACCCTTACCTTAAACCTAACCCTAACCCGTACCCTAACCCTAACCCTGACCCTGAACCTAACACTAACCCGTACCCTAAGCCTAACCCTTACCCTAACCCTAACCCTAATCCTAACCCTAACCCTAACCCGTACCTAAACCTAACCCTAACCCTTGACCTAACCCGTACCCAACCCTATCCCGTAACCTAACCCTAAACCTAACCCGTACCAAAACCCTAACAGTAACCCTAACCTATACCGTAGCGCTAACCCTAAAACTAACCCTAACCCTAACCTGCACCCTAAACCTAAAACTAACCCTAACACTAACCATAACCATTACCCGTACCCTAACCCTAACCCATACCCTAACCCAAACATTAAACTTAACCGTAACCCTGACCCGTTCCCTAAACCTAAAATAAACTCATACTCTAACCCCAACCCTATCCCTAACGCATAACCTTACCCTAAACCTAAACCTAACCCAAACCCTATCCCGTACCCTAAACCTAACCCTAACCCGTAACCTAACCCTAAACCTAGCCCTAAGCCTAACCCGGTCATTAACCCTAACCCTAACACTAACACGAAACCTACCCCGTACTCTAACACTAATCCTAACTCTAACGCTAACCCATACCCTAACACTAACCCTAACTCTAACCCTAACACTAACCCTACCCAGTACTCTAAACCTAACCCAAACCCTAACCCTAACCCGTACCCTAACCCTAACCCTAACCATAACCCTAACACTAACCCTAACCTGGACTCTAAGGCTAACCCTAAACCTAACCCTAACCCTAACCCTAACCGTACTCTAACCCTAAACCTAACCCTCACCTAAACCTAACCCTAACCCTAACCCTAACACGTACCCTGACCCTAACCCTAACCCTGACCCTAAACCAAACCCTAACCCGTACCATAAACCTAACCCATACCTTAACCCTAACCCTAAACCTAACCCTAACCATATCCGGTACCCTAAACCTAACCCTAACCCTGTCCTAACCCGTACCCAACCCTATCCCGTACCCTAACCCTAACCCTAACCCATACGTAAACCCTAAGAGGAACCCTAACCCATACCCTAGCGCTAACCCTAACACTAACCCTAGCCTAACGCGCACCCTAAACCTAAACCTAACCGTAACCCTAACCATAACCCTTACCCGTAACCTAACCCTAACCGATAACCTAACACTAACCTTAACCTTAACCGTAACCCTAACCCGTATCCTAACCCTAAAACTAACCCGTAACGTAACCCCAAACCTAACCCTAACCCGTACCATAACCCTATCCCTAAACCTAACCCTGACCCTAAACCTCACCCTAACTCGTACCCTATCCCTAACCCGCACCTAAACCTAACCCTAACCCGTACCCTAACCCTAACCCGTAACCTAAACCTAAACCTAACCCTAAACTTATCCTGTACACTAACCCTATCCCGTACCCTAAACCTAACCCTAACATGTACCCTAGCCCTAACCATAACCCTAACCCTATCCGTACACTAACCCTAACTCAACCCTAACACTAACCCTAACGCATACTCTAACCCTAACCCTAACCCTAAACCTAACCCTAACCCGTACTCTAACCCTAACCCGTACCCTAACACTAACCCTTAGCCTAACCCTAAACCTACCCCGTACCCTAACCCTAAACATAACCATAACCCATACCCAAACCATAACCTTAACATGTACCCGAACCCTAACCCTAAGCTGCACACTAAAACTAACCCTAACCCTAGACCTAACACGTACACTAAACCTATCCCGTACCGTAACCTTAACCCTAACCCATACCGTAACCCTAACACTAACCCTAACCCTAACCCTAACCCTAACCCGTAGACTAACCCTAACCCGAACCCTAACCCTAACCCTAACCCTAAAGGTACCCTAACCCTAACCTTAACCCTAACTCTAACACGAAACCTAACCCGTAATCTAACTTAACCCTAAACCTAAACATAACCCTTCCCGTACTCTAAACCTAACCCTAACTCTAACACTAACCATAACCCTAACACTACCCGTAACCCATACTCTAACCCTAACCCTAAACCTAAACCTAACCCTAACCCGTACTCTAACCCTATCCCGTACCCTAACACTAACCCTTACCCTAATCCTAAACCTCACCCGTACCCTAACCCTAAACGTAAACCTAACCCGTACCCAAACCCTAACCCTAGCACGTACCCTAACCCTAACCCTGACCCTAAACCTAACCCTAACCCGTACCCTAACCCTAACCCGCACCTAAACCTAACCCTAACCCGTACCCTAACTCTAACCCATAACCTAAACCTAACCCTAACCCTAAACTTAACCCATACACTCACCCTATCCCGTACCCTAAACCTAACCCTAACCCGTATCCTAACCCTAACCCTAACCCTAACCCTATCCGTACACTAACCCTAACCCTAACCCTACAACTAACCCTAACCAGTACTCTAACCCTCACCCTAACCCTAAACCTAAACCTAACCCATAGTCTAACCCTATCCCGTACCCCAACACTAACTCTTACCATAACCCTAAACCTAACCCGTACCCGAACTCTAAATGTAACCCTAACCCTTACCCAAACTCTAACCCTAACACGTACCCTAACCCTAACCCTAACCCTAACAATTACCCTAACCCGTACCCAAATGGTAAACCTAACCCGTACACTAACACTAACCCAAACCCGTACTCTAACCCTAACCCTAACACTAACACTAACCCTACCCCGCACTCTAACACTAACCCTAACCCTAACCGTAACCCGTACCCTAACCGTAACCCTAACCCTAACACTAACCCTAACCCGTACTCTAACCCTAACCCTAACCCTAACACTAACCCTACCCCGTACTCTAACCCTAACCCTAACCCGTACCTGTACCCGTACCCTAACCCTAACACTAACCCTAACCCTAACACTAACCCTAACCCGTACTCTAACGTAACCCTTACCCTAACCGTACTCTAAACCTAACCCTAACCCTCACCCAAACCCTAACCCGTACTGTAACACTAACCCATACCATAACCCATACCCTAACCCGTATCCTAACCCTAACCCTAATTCATAACCTAACCCTAACCCTAACCCTGAACCTAACCCTAACCATAAACCGTACCCTAAACCTAACCCATACCCTAACCCTAAACCTAACACTAACCCGTACCCTAAACCTAACCCTAACCCATACCCTAACCCTAACCCTGACCCTGAACCTAACTCTAACCCGTACCCTAAGCCTAACCCATACCCTAACCCTAACCCTAATCCTAACCCTAACCCTAACCCGTACCTAAACCTAACCCTAACCCTTGACCTAACCCGTACCCAACCCAATCCCGTAACCTAACCCTAAACCTAACCCGTACCCAAACCCTAACAGTAACCCTAACCCATACCGTAGCGCTAACCCTAAAACTAACCCTAACCCTAACCCGCACCCTAAACCTAAACCTAACCCTAACACTAACCATAACCATTACCCGTACCCTAACCCTAACCCATACCCTAACCCTAACCTTAAACTTAACCGTAACCCTGACCCGTACCCTAAACCTAAAATTAACTCATACCCTAACCCCAACCCTATCCCTAACCCATAACCTTACCCTAAACCTAAACTTAACCCAAACCCTATCCGTACCCTAAACCTAACCCTAACCCATAACCTAACCCTAAACCTAACCCTAAGCCTAACCCGGTCATTAACCCTAACCCTAACACTAACACGAAACCTACCCCGTACTCTAACACTAATCCTAACTCTAACGCTAACCCGTACCCTAACATTAACCCTAACTCTAACCCTAACACTAACCCTACCCAGTACTCTAAACCTAACCCAAACCCTAACCCTAACCCGTACCCTAACCCTAACCCTAACCATAACCCTAACACTAACCCTAACCTGGACTCTAAGGCTAACCCTAAACCTAACCCTAACCCTAACCCTAACCGTACTCTAACCCTAACCCTAAACCTCACCTAAACCTAACCCTAACCCTAACCCTAACACGTACCCTGACCCTAACCCTAACCCTGACCCTAAACCAAACCCTAACCCGTACCGTAAACCTAACCCATACCCTAACCCTAACCCTAAACCTAACCCTAACCATATCCGGTACCCTAAACCTAACCCTAACCCTGTCCTAACCCGTACCCAACCCTATCCCGTACCCTAACCCTAAACCTAACCCGTACGTAAACCATAAGAGTAACCCTAACCCATACCCTAGCTCTAACCCTAACCCTAACCCTAGCCTAACCCGCACCCTAAACCTAAACCTAATCGTAACCCTAACCATAACCCTTACCCGTAACCTAACCCTAACCGATAACCTAACACTAACCCTAACCTTAACCATAACCCTAACCCGTATCCTAACCCTAAAACTAACCCGTATCGTAAACCCAAACCTAACCCTAACCCATACCATAACCCTATCCCTAAACCTAACCCTGACCCTAAACCTCACCCTAACTCGTACCCTATCCCTAACCCGCACCTAAACCTAACCCTAACCCGTACCCTAACCCTAACCCGCAACCTAAACCTAAACCTAACCCTAAACTTATCCTGTACACTAACCCTATCCCGTACCCTAAACCTAACCCTAACATGTACCGTAACCCTAACCATAACCCTAACCCTATCCGTACACTAACCCTAACCCAAACCCTAACACTAACCCTAACCCATACTCTAACCCTAACCCTAACCCTAAACCTAACCCTAACCCGTACTCTAACCCTAACCCGTACCCTAACACTAACCCTTACCCTAACCCTAAACCTAGCCCGTACCCTAACGCTAAACATAACCATAACCCATACCCAAACCGTAACCCTAACATGTACCCGAACCCTAACCCTAAGCTGCACACTAAAACTAACCCTAACCCTAGACCTAACACGTACACTAAACCTATCCCGTACCGTAACCTTAACCCTAACCCATACCGTAACCCTAACACTAACCCTAACCCTAACCCTAACCCTAACCCTACCCGTAGACTAACCCTAACCCGAACCCTAACCCTAACCCTAACCCTAAATGTACCCTAACCCTAACCTTAACCCTAACCCTAACACTAACCCTACCCATACTCTAACTTAACCCTAAACCTAAACATAACCCTTCCCGTACTCTAAACCTAACCCTAACTCTAACACTAACCATAACCCTAACACTACCCGTAACCCGTACTCTAACCCTAACCCTAACCCTAAACCTAACCCTAACCCGTACTCTAACCCTATCCGGTACCCTAACACTAACCCTTACCCTAACCCTAAACCTAACCCGTACCCTAACCCTAAACGTAACCCTAACCCGTACCCAAACCCTAACCCTAACACGTACACTAACCCTAACCCTGACCCTAAACCTAACCCTAACCCGTACCCTAACCCTAACCTGTAGCCTAACCCGTACCCAAACGTTAAACCTAATCCATACCCTAACACTAACACAAACCCGTACTCTACCCATACCCTAAACCTAACCCGTACCGTTACCGTACCTTAAACCTAACCTTAAACCGTACCCAAACCCGTACACTAACCCTAAACCTAACCTGTAACCTAACACGTAGCATAACCCTAACCCAAACCCTAACCCTAACCCTAAACCTAACCCATAACCTACGCCTAACCCTAACTAGTACCCTAAACCTAACCGTCAACATAACCCCTAACACTAACCCTAACCCGTACCCTAAACCTAACACTAACCTTAACTCGTACCCTATCCCTAAACCTAACCCTGACCCTAACCCTAACCCTAACTCTTACCCTAACCCATACCCTAACCCTAACCCGTCCCCTAACCCTATACCTAACCCCAACACTATGCCTAAACCCGTACTATAACCCAAAACTTAACCTAACCCTAAACCTAACCCTAACTCGTACCGTTAACTTTACCTGTACCCTAACCGTAAACCTAAACCTAAACCTAACGCGTACTCTAACGCTAACCCTAACACTAACTCGTACACTAACCCTAACCCGAACCCTAAACCTAACCGTAACCCGTACCCTAACCCTACCCGTAGACTAACCATAACTCTAACCCTAACCCCTAACCCTAACCCTAACCCTAACCCGCACCTAAACCTAACCCTAACCCTAACTCTAAACCGCACCTAAACCGAACCCTAACCCGTACCGGAACCCTAACCCGTAACCTAATCCTAAACCTAACCCTAAACCCATACGATAACCCTATTCCGTACCCTAAACCTAACCCTAACCCGTACCCTAACCCTAACCCTATCCCTACACTAACCCTAACCCTAACCCTAAACCTAACCCTAAACCGTACTCTAACCCTAACCCGTACCCTAACCCTAACCCGTACCCTGACACTAACCCTAACGCTAACACTAAACCTAAACTGTTCTCTAACCCTAAACCTAAACCTAACTCTAACCGTAACCCGTAATATAACCCTAACCCGTACCCTAACACTAACCCTAACACTAACACTAACCCTACCCCGTACTCTAACCCTAAACCTAACCCTAAATCTAAACCTAACCTGTACTGTAACCCTAACCCTAACCCTAACCCTAACCTTAACCCTAACCCTAACCGATACAGTAACACTAATGCGTACCCTAAACCTAACCCTAACCCTAAACCTAACCCTAACCTTGACCATAAACCTAACCCTAAACTGTACCCTAACCCTAAACCGTACCCTAACCCTAACACTAACCCTAACCCTAACACTAACCCTAAACTGTTCTCTAACCCTAAACCTAAACCTAACTCTAACCCTAACCCGTAATATAACCTTAACCCGTACCCTAACACTAACCCTGCCACTAACACTAACCCTACCCCGTACTCTAACCCTAAACCTAAGCCTAAATCTAACCCTAACCTGTACTGTAACCCTAACCCTAACCCTAACCCTAACCCTAACCCTAACCCTAACCCATACAGTAACACTAACGCGTACCCTAACCCTAACCCTAACCCTAAACCTAACCCTAACCTTGACCATAAACCTAACCCTAACCCGTACACTAACCCTAAACCTTACCCTAACCCTAACCCTAAACCTAACCCATACCCTAACCCTAAATGTAACCCTAACCCGAACCCAAACCCTAACTCTAACACGTACCCTAAACCTAACCCTAAGCCTAACCCGCACACTAAACCTAACATAACCCTAGACCTAACACCTACACTAACCCTATCTCGTACCGTAACCTTAACCCTAACCAGTAACGTAACCATAACACTAACCCTAACCCTAACCCTAACCCGTACCCTAACCCTACCCGTAGCCTAACCCTAACTCTAACCCTAACCCCTAACCCTAACCCTAACCCTTACCCTAAACCGTACCCAAACGGTAAACCTAACCCGTACCCAACACTAACCAAACCCGTACTCTAATCCTAACCCAAATCTAACCCTAACCCGTACCCTCACCCTTCCCGTAGCCTAACCCTAACTCTAGCCCTAACCCCTAACCCTAACCCTAACCCAACCCTTACCCTAACAAGTACCCAAACGGTAAACCTAACACGTACCCTAACACTAAACCAAACCCGTACTCTAACCATAACCCTAACCCTAACCCTAACTCGCAACCGAAACTTAACCCAAACCATAACCTTTAACCGTAACCTAACCCTAACCCATACCCTAACCCTAACCCTAACATTATCCGTAAACCTAACTCGTACCCTAACCCTAAAACTAACCCGTACCCTAACCCCAACCCTAACCTTAACGCGTACACTAACACTAACCCTAACCCTAACCCTGACCCTAAACCTAACCCTAACCGTACACTAACCCTACCCTAACCCTAACCCTAACCCTAACACTAACCCTATCCCGTACTCTAAACCTAACCCTAACCCTAATCCTAACACTAACCCGTACTCTAACCTTAACCCTAACCCTAACACTAACCATAACCCTAATACTAACACTAACCAGTACTTTAACCCTAAACGTAACCCTAACACTAACCCTAACCCCCTACTATAATCCTAAACCTAAACCTAAACCTTACACTAAACCTAACTTGTACAGTAACCCGAAACTGTACCCAACCCTAACCCTAACCCTAAAACTAACCCTAACCCTGACCCTAAGCATAACCCTAATCCCGTACCCTAACCCTAACCCTAACCCGCATCCTAAACCTAACCCTAAACCTAGACCTAACCCGTAGCCTAACCCTAACCCATACCCTAACACTAACCCATACCTTAACCCTAACACTAACCCTAAACCTAACCCGTACGCTAACCATAACCCTAACCCATACCCTAACCCTAACCCGTACCCTAACCCTAACCCAGGGCCTAACTCTAAACCGCACCGTAAACCTAACCCTAACCCTAGACATAACCCGTACCCTAAACCTATCCCGTACCCTAACCCTAGTCCTAACCCTTATCCTAACCCTAACACTAACCCTAAACCTAACACTAACCCTAACCCGTACACTAACCCTAACCCTAACCCTAACCCGTACCCTAACCCTAACCCGCACCGAAACCTAACACTAACTCGTACCCTAACCCTAACCCGTAACCTAAACCTAACCCTAACCCTAACCTTAACCCATACACTAACCCTATCCTATACCCTAACCCTAACCCTAACCCTATCCGTACACTAACCCTAACCCTAAAACTAACTCTAACCCTAACCCGTACTCTAACATTAACCCTAACCCTAAACGTAACCCTAACCCGTACTCTAACCCTAACCCGTACCCTAACACTAACCCTTACCCTAACCCTAAACCTAAACCATAACCTAACCCTAAACGTAACCCTAAACTGTACCCAAACCCTAACCCTAACACGTACCCTAACCCTAACCCTAACCATAAACCTAACCCTAACCCGCACATTAAACCTAACCCTAACCCTACACCTAACACATACACTAACCCTATCCTGTCCCATAACCTTAACCCTAACCCGTACCATAACCCTAACACTAAACCTAACCCTAACCCTAACCCTAACCCGTACACTAACCCTAACTCGAACCCTAACTCTAACCCTAACCAGTACCCTAACCCTACCCGTAGCCAAACCCTAACCCTAAACCTAACCCCTAACACTAACCCTAACCCTTACCCTAAACCGTACCCAAATGGTAAACCTAACCCGCACTCTAACACTAACCCAAAACCGTACTCTAACGCTAACCCTAACCCTAAACCGCACCCTAAACTTAACCCTAACCCTAACCCAAACCATAACCCTTAACCATCACCTAACCCTAACCCATACCCTAACCGTAACCCTAACCTTAAACATAACCCTAACCCGTACCCTAACCCTAAAACTAACCCGAACCCTAATCCCAACCCTAACCCTAACCCGTACCCTAACACTAACCCAAACCCGTACTCTAACCCTAACCCTAATCCTAACCCTAACCCTAACCCTAACCCGTACAGTAACCCTAACGCGTACCCTAAACCTAACCCTAACCCTAAATCTAACCCTAATCTTGAACCTAAACCTAACACTAACCTTTACCCTAACCCTAAACCGTACCCTAATGCTAACCCTAAACCTAACCCATACCCTAACCCTAAATGTAACCCTAACCCGTACCAAAACCCTAACCCTAACACGTACACTAACCCTAACCCTAACCCTAAACCGTACCGGTACCCTAACACTAACCGTAACCCTAAACCTAACCCTAACCCTAACCCTAACTCGTACACTAACCCTAACTCGATCCCTAACCCTAACCATAAGCCGTACCCTAACCCTACCCGTAGACTAACCCTAACTCTAACCCTAACCCCTAACCCTAACACTAACGCTAACCCGCACCTAATCCTAACCCTAACCCTAACCTGCACCTAAACCTAACCCTAACACGTACGCGAACCCTAACCTGTAACCTAATCCTAAACCTAACCTTAAACTTACCCATATGCTAACCCAATTCCGTACCCTAAACCTAACCCTAACCCGTACCCTAACCCTAACCCTAACCCTATCCGTACACTAGCCCTAACCCTAACCCTAAACCTAACCCTAACCTGAATTCTAACCCTAACCCATACCCTAACCCTGACCCCTACCCTAACACTAACCCTAACCCTAGCCGTAACCCTAACCCATACTCTAAACCTAAACCTAAACCTTACTCTAAAACTAACCCGTACTATAACCCTAACCCGTACCCTAACACTAACCCTAACACTAACACTAACCCTACCCCGTACTCTAACCCTAAACCTAACCCTAACTCTAACCCTAACCTGTACTGTAGCCCTAACCCTAACCCTAACCCTAACCCGTACAGTAACCCTAACGCGTACCCTAAACCTAACCCTAACCCTATACCTAACCCTAACCTTGACCCTAAACCTAACCCTAACACGTACCTTAACCCTAAACCGTACACTAACCCTAACCCTAAACCTAACCCGTACCCTAACCCTAAATGTAACCCTAACCCGAACCCAAACCCTAACAATAACACGTACCCTAACCCTAACCCTAACCCGCACACTAAACCTAACTCTAACCCTAGACCTAACACCTACACTAACCCTATCCCATAGCCTAACCTTAACCCTAACCTGTAACGTAACCATAACACTAACCCTAACCCTAAACCTAACCCGTATCCTAACCCTACCCGTAGCCTAACCCTAACTCTTACCCTAACCCCTAAACCTAACCCTAACCCTTACACTAACCTGTACCCAAACGGTAAACCTAAACCGTACCCTAACACTAACCAAACCCGTACTCTAATCCTAACCCAAATCTAACCCTAACCCGTAACCTCACCCTTCCCGTAGCCTAACCCTAACTCTAACCCTAACCCCTAACTCTAACCCAAACCCTAACCCTTACCATAACACGTACCCAAACGGTAAACCTAACACGTACCCTAACACTAACCCAAACCCGTACTCTAACCCTAACCCTAACCCTAACCCACACCCGAAACTTAACCCAAACCTTAACCCTTAACCGTAACCTAACCCTAACCCATAGCCTAACCCTAACCCTAACATTAACCGTAACCCTAACTCGTACCTTAACCCTAAAACTAACCCGTACCCTAAACCCAACCCTAACCTTAACGCGTACACTAACACTAACCCTAACCCTAACCCTGACCCTAAAACTAACCCTAACCCGTACACTAACCCTAACCCTAACCCGTACCCTAACCCTAACCTGTAGCCAATCCTAACACTAATCCTAACCCCTAACCCTACCATAACCCTAACCCTTACCCTAACCCGTACCCAAACGTTAAACCTAACCCGTACCCTAACACTAACCCTACCCCGTACTCTAACACTAACACTAACCCTAACCCTAACCCTGACCCTAAACCTAACCCTAACCGTACACTAACCATAACCCTAACCCTAACCCTAACCCTAACCCTAACACTAACCCTATCCCGTACTCTAAACCTAACCCTAACCCTAATCCTAACCCTAACCCGTACTCTACCCTTAACCCTAACCCTAACACTAACCATAACCCTAACACTAACCCTAACCTGTACTCTAACCCTAAACATAACCCTAACACTAACCCTAACCCCCTACTATAATCCTAACCCTAAACCTAACCCTTACCCTAACCCTAACTCGTACCGTAACCCGAACCCGTACCAAATACCCTAACCCTAACCCTAAACCTAACCCTAACCCTGACCCTAAGCCTAACCCTAATCCCGTACCCTAACCCTAACCCTAGCACGCATCCTAAACCTAACCCTAAACCTAGACCTAACCGGTAGCCTAACCCTAACCCATAACCTAACACTAACCCGTACCTTAACCCTAACACTATTCCTAACCCTAACCCGTACGCTAACCATAACCCTAACCCATACCCTAACCCTAACCCGTACCCTAACCCTAACCCAGGGCCTAACTCTAAACAGCACCGTAAACCTAACCCTAACCCTAGACATAACCCGTACCCTAAACCTATTCCGTACCATAACCCTAGTCCTAACCTGTATCCTAACCCTAACACTAACCCTAAACCTAACACTAACCCTAACCCGTACACTAACCCTAACCCTAACCCGTACCCTAACCCTAACCCGCACCGAAACCTAACCCTAACACGTACCCTAACTCTAACACGTAACCTAAACCTAACCCTAACCCTAAACTTAACCCGAACACTAAACCTATCCTATACCCTAAACCTAACCCTAACCCATACCCTAACCCTAAATCTAACCCTAACCCTATCCGTACACTAACCCTAACCCTAACCCTAACACTAACCCTAACCCGTACTCTAACACTAACCCTAACCCTAAACGTAACCCTAACCCGTACTCTAACCCTAACTCGTACCCTAACACTAACCCTTACCCTAACCCAAACCTAACCCGTACCCTAACCCTAAACGTAACCCTAAACTGTACCCAAACCCTAACCCTAACACGTACCCTAACCCTAACCCTAACCCTAACCCTAACCCGCACACTAAACCTAACCCTAACCCTACACCTAACACGTACACTAACCCTATCCCGTCCCATAACCTTAACACTAACCCGTACCGTAACCCTAACACTAAACCTAACCCTAACCCTAACCCTAACCCATACACTAACCCTAACCCGAACCCTAACCCATACCCAAATGGTAAACCTAACCCGTACCCTAACACTAACCCAAAACCGTATTCTAACGCTAACCCTAAGCCTAACCCTAACCCGCACCCTAAACTTAACCCTAACCCAAACCATAACCCTTAACCGTATCCTAACCCTAACCCATACCTAAACCCTAACCCTAACCTTAATCATAACCCTAACCCGTACCCTAACCCTAAAACTAACCGTACGCTAATCCCAACCCTAACCCTAACCCGTATTCTAACACTAACCCTAACCCTAACATGTACCCTAACCCATACCATAAACCTAGCCTTAACCCTAACCCGAAACCTAACCCATACCCTACACCTAACCCTAACCCGTACCCTAACACTAACCTGAACCCAAACCTAACACTAACTCCTAACCCTAAACCATACCCTAAACATTACCCTAAACCTAACTCGTAACCTACCCCGAACCCTAACCCTGACCCTAACCCTAAACCTAACCCGTAACCTAATCCTAACCCGTACACTAAACCTAACCCTAACCCTAACTCATACACTATCCCTAAACCTAACCGTGACCCTAACCCTAACCCTAACCAGTACCCTAACCCTGACACTAACTCTAACCCTAACCCTAACCCGTACACTAACCCTAACCCTAACCCGTACCCTAACCCTAACACTAACCCTAACCCTAACCCGATGCCTAACCCTAACCCACACCCTAAACATAACCCTAACCATAGAACTAACCCGTACCCTAACCCTATCCCATACACTAACCCTAACGCTAACCCGTACCATAACCCTAACAATAACACTAACCCTAAATCTAACCCTGACCCTAAACCTAACCTTATCACTTACACTAACCCTAACCCTAACCCTAACCCACGCGCTAAACCTAACTCTAAAACATACCCTAACCCTAATCCGTAACCTAAACGTAACCCTAACCCAAACTTAACCCGTACGCTAAACCTATACCTTACCCTAAACCTAACCCTAACCCGTATCCCAACCCTAAACCTAACCCTACGCCTAACCCGTACATTAACCCAAACCCTAACCCTAACACTAAACCTACACCGTACTCTAACCCTAACCCTAACCCTAACTCTAACCCGTACCCTAACCCTAACCCTAACACTAACACTAACACTAACCCTAACCTGTACTCTAACCCTAACCCTAACCCTAACCCTAACCGTACTCTATCCCTAACCCTAACCCTCACCCTAACCCTAACCCGTACTGTAACCATAACCCGTACAAATACCCTAACCCTAACCTGTACCCTAACCCTAACCCTAACTCGTACCCTAACGCTAACCCTAACCCTGACCCTGAAACTAACCCTAACCCGTACCCTAACGCTAACCCTAACCCTAACACTGACGTTAACCCTAACCCTAACTCGTACACTAAGCCTAACCCATATCCTAAACCTAACCCTAATCCAAACCCTTAGCCTAACCCATACCCTAAACCTAGCCCTAACCCTTGACCTAACCCGTACCCAAACCTATCCCGTACCCTAACCCTAAACCTAAAACATACCCAAAACCTAACATTAACCCTAACCCATAACCTAGCGCTAACCCTAACCCTAACTCAAACCTGTCCCCTAAACCTAAACCTTACCCTAACCCTAAACATAACCCTTCCCCGTTCCCTACCCTAACCCATACCCTAACCCTAACCCTAACCTTAACCATAACACTGACCCGTACCCTAACCCTAAAACTAACCCGTACCCTAACCCCAAACCTAACCCTAACCCGTAACCTAACCCTATCCCTAACGCTAAACCTGACACTAAACCTAAACCTAACCCTAACCCTAACCCTAACCCTAACCCTCACCTAAACCTAACCCTAACCCATACCCTAACCCTATCCCGTACCCTAAACCTAACCCTAACCCATACCCTAACCCTAACCCTTTCCGTTCTCTAACCTTAACACTAACCATAACCCTAACACTAACCCTAACCCGTACTCTAACCTAACCCTAACCCTAAACCTAACCCTAACCCATACTCTATCCCTAACCCGTACCCTAACACTAACCCTAATCCTAACACTATCCCTAACCCGTACTCTAACTCTAAACCTAACCCTAACTCTAACCCTAACCCGTATTATAACCCTAACTCTAAGCCTAACCCTAAACCTAACCCTAACCCATACTCTAACCCGATCCTGTAGCCTAACACTAACTCTAAACCTAACCCCTAACCCTAACTCTAACCCTAACCCTAACATTAACACTAACCCTAAACCGTACTCTAACCCTCACCCTAACCCTAACCCTAACCGTACTCTAACCCTAACCCTAAACATCACCCTAACCATAACCCGTACTGTAAAACTAACCCGTACCATAACCCTAACCCTAACCCGTAACCTAACCCTAACCCTAACCCTTACACTAACCCTAACCCTAACACTGACCCTAACCCTAAACCTAACCCGTACCCTAAACCTAAACCGTACCCTAACCCCAACCCCAACGCAAAACCGTACCCTAAACCTAACTCTAACCCTAACTCGTACACTAACCCTAACCCTAACCCTGACCCTAAACCTAACCCTAACCCGTACCCTAAGCCTTACCCATACCCTAACCCTAACCGTAAACCTAATCCTAACCCTACCCCGTACCCTAATCCTAAACCTAACCCTTGACCTAACACGTACTCAACCCTATCCCATACCCTAACCCTAACCCTAACCCGTACCCACACCCTAACAGTAACCCTAACCCATAACCTAGCGCTAACCCTAAACCTAACCCTAACCCGCACCCTAAACCTAAGCCTAACCCTAACACTAACCCTAACCCTAAACCTAAACTGTACCTTAACCCTAAACGTAACCCTAACCCGTACCAAAACCCTAACACTAACACGTACTCTAAACTTAACCCTAAACCTAAACCGCACACCAAACCTAACCCTAACCCTAGACCTAACACGTACATTAATCCTATCCCGTAACCTAACCTTAACCCTAACCCGTACCGTAACCCTAACACTAACCCTAACCCTAACACTAACCCTATCCCTAACCAGTACACTAACCCTAACCCGAACCCTAACCCTAACCCTAACCCGTACCCTAAACCTAACCCTAACCCTAACCCTAACGCTAACCTGTACTTAACCCTAACCCTAACCCTAACCCTAAATCTAACTTTAACCGTAACCCTAACCCGTACACTAAACCTAAAACTAACCCGTACCCTAACGTGAACCATAACACTAACTCGTACCATAACCCTATCCCTAACCCTAAACCTGACCCTAAACCTAACCCTAACCCCTACCCTACCCCTAAACATAACCCGCACACTAAACCTAACCCTAACTCGTACCCTAACCCTAATCCGTAACCTAACCTAACCCTAACCCTAAAATTAACCCGTACGCTAACCCTATCCCATACCCTAAACCTAAACCTAAACCTAACCCGTACCATAACCCTAACCCTAACCTTAACCCTAACCATACACTAACCCTAACACTAACCCTAACCCTAACACTGACACTATCCCGTACTCTAAACCTAACCCTAACCCTAATCCTAACCCTAACCCGTACTCTAACCCTATCCCTAACCCTAACACTATCCTACCCCATACTCTAAACCTAACCCTAACACTAACCGTAACCCTAACCCGTACCCTAAACCTAACCCTACTCGTACCCTAACCCTAATCCTGACCCTAACCCTAACCCTAACCAGTAACCTAAACCTAAACCGTACCCTAACCCTAACCCTAACCCGTACACTAAACCTAATCCATACCCTATCCCTAAACGTAACCCTAACCCGTACTGAAACCCTAACCCTAACTCGTACCCTAACCCTAAACCTAACTCTAACCCACACACTAAACCTAACCCGAATCCTCGACCTAACATGTACACTAACCCTATCCCGTACCCTAACCTTAACCCTAACCCGTACCCAAACCCTAACAGTAACCCAAACCCATACCCTAGCACTAACCCTAACCCTAACCCTAAGCCTAACCCGTACCCTAAACCTAAACCTAACCCTGACCCTAACCATAACCCTTACCCGTACCCTAACCCTACCCATACCCTAACGCTAACACTAACCTTAACCATAATCCTATACTGTACCATAACCTGTACCATAACCCTACCCCTAACCCTAACCCTGACCCTAAACCTATCCCTAACCCTAACCCTAACCCTAAAACCATACTATAATCCTAAACCTAACCCTAACCCATAACCTAACCCTACCCATAGCCTAACCCTAACTCTAACCCTAACCCCTAACCCTAACCCTAACCCTTACCCTAACCCGTACCCAAACGGTAAACCTAACCCGAACCCTAACACTAAACCAAACCCGTACTCTAACCCTAACCCTAACCCGAACCCGTACACTAACCCTAAAACTAACCCTAAACCGCACCCTAAACCTAACCCTACCCTAAACTTAACCCGTACGCTAACCCAATCCCGTATTCTAAAGCTAACTCTAACCCGTAACCTAACCCTAAACCTAACCCTAAGCCTACCCTGTACATTAACCCTAACCCTAACCCTAACAGTAACCCTAACCCTAACCCGTACCCTAACCCTAACCCTCACCCTTTCCCTAACCCTAACCCTAACCCTAACCATAATCCTAACCGTACTCTAACCCTAACCCTAACCCTCAACCTAACCCTAACCCGTACTGTAAACCTAACACGTATCATAACCCTAACCCTAACCCGTACAATAACCCTAACCCTAACTCGTACCCTAAACCTAACCCTGACCCTAACCCTAACCCTAACCCTAACGAGTAACCTAAACCTAAACCGTACCCTAACCCTAACCCTAACCCTAACCTGTACCCTAAACCGAACCCTAACCCTAACTCGTAACCTAACCCTAACCCTAACCCTGACCCTTACCCTAACCCTAACCCGTACCCTAAACTAACCCATACCCTAAACCTAACCATAACCCTTGTCCTAACCCGTACCCAACCCTATCCCATACCCTAACCCTAAGCCTAACCCGTACCCAAACCATAACTGTAAACCTAACCCATACCCTAGCGCTAACCCTAACCATAACTCTAAGCCTAACCCACACCCTAAACCTAAACCTAACCCTGACCCTAACCATAACCCTTACCCGTACTCAAACCCTAACCCATACCCAAACACTAACCCTAACCTTAACCATAACCCTACTCCCTACCCTACCCGTACCATAACCCTACACCTAACCCTAATCCTGCCCCTAAACCTAACCCTTACCCGTACCCTAACCCTAACCCACACCTAAATCTCACCCTATCCCGTACCCTAACCTTAACCCGTAAACTAAACCTAACCCTAACCCAAAACAACCTGTACACTAACCCTATCCCGTACCCTAAACCCTACCCTAACCTGTACCCTAACCCTAACCCTAATCCTATCCGTACACTAAACCTAAACCTAACACTAAACCTAACCCTAACCCGTACTCTAAACCTAACCCGAACCCTAACCCTAACCCTAACACTAACGCTAACCCGTACATAACCCTAAATCTAACCCATACCCTAACGCCAACCATAACATTAACTCGTACCGTAACCCTATCCCTAACCCTAAACCTGAACCTAAACCTAACCCTAACCCGTACCCTAACCCTAACCCTAACCCTAACCCTATCTGTACACTAAAACTAACCCTAACCCTAACACTAACCCTAACCCATACTCTAACCCTAACCCTAACCCTAAAACTAACCGTAACCCGTAGTCTAACCCTAACCCGTACCCTAACACTAACCCTTACCCTAACCCTAAACCTAACCCATACCCTAACCCTAAACGTAACCCCAACCCGTACCCAACACCAAACCCTAAAACGTATCCTAACCCTAACCCTAACCCTAATCTTAACCCGCACACTAAACCTAACCCTAACCCTAGACCTAATACGTACACTAACCATATCCCGTACAGTAACCTTAACTCTAACGCGTACTGTAACCCTGACACTAACCCTAACCCTAACCCTAACCCTAACCCTAACCATGACCATAACCCTAACCCTAACCAGTACCCTAAACCTAACCCGTACTTTAAACCTAACCCTAACCCTAACCCGTACCCTAAACCTAACCCTAACCCTAACACTAACCCTAACCCGTACTCTAACCCTAACCCTAACCCTAACACTAACCCTAGCCCTAACTGTACTCTAACTGTAACCCTAACCCTAACCCTAACCCTAACCCGTACCCTAAACCTAACCCTAACTCGTACCCTAAACCTAACCCTAACCATGACCATAACCCTAAACCTAACCGGTACCCTAAACCTAACCCTTACTTTAAACCTAACCCTAACCCTAACCCGTACCCTAAACCTAACCCTAACCCTAACTCGTACCCTAACCCTACCCTAACCGTGACCCTAACCCTAACCCTAACCCATACCCTAAGCATAACCCATACCCTAACCCTAAACCTAAACCTAACCCTAACCCGAACCCGAACCCTAAACGTAACCCTAACCCTCTACCTAACCCGTACCCAAACCTATCCTGTACCCTAACCCTAACCCTAACACGTACGCAAACCCTAACAGTAACCCTAACCCATACCCTAGCGCTAACCCTAACCCTAACCCTAACCTGGACCCTAAACCTAACCCTGACCCTAAAACTAACCCTATCCCGTACCCTAACCCTAAACCGTACACGAACCCTAACCCTAAACCTAAGCCATACCCTAACGCTAAACGTAAACCTAGCCCGTACCCAAACCCTAACCCGAACCTTAACGTTAACCCTAACCCATACCCTAACCCTACCCGTAGCCTAATCCTAACTCTAACCCTAACCCCTAACCCTAAGCCTAACCCTAACCCTTACCCAAACCCATACACAAACGGTAAACCTAACCCGTACCCTAACACTAACCCAAACCCGTACTCTAACCCTAACCATAACCCTACCCCTAACCAGCACCCTAAACTTAACCCTAACCCTAACCCAAACCATAACCCTTAACCGTAACCTAACCCTAACCCATAACCTAACCCTAACCCTAACCTTAAACATAACCCTAATCAGTACCTAAACCCTAAAACTAACCCATACCCTAACCCCTACCGTAACGCTAACCCGTACCCTAACACTAACCCTAACCCTAACCCTGACCCTAAACATAACCATAATCCTTACACTAACTCTAAACCATAACCTAAACCGAACCCTAACCCTAAACTTAACCCGTTCGCTAACCCTATCCCATACCCTAAACCTAACCCTAACCCGTATCCTAACCCTAACCTAACCCTAAGCCTAACCCGTACATTAAACCTTACCCTAACCCTAACACTAACCCTACCCCGTATTCTAACCCTAACCCTAACCCTAACCCTAACCCGTACCCTTAACCTATCCCTAACCCTAACTCGTACTCTAAACCTAACCCTAAACCTGACCCTAACCCTAAGCCTAACCCGTACCCTAAAACTAACCCATACCCTAACCCTAGACATAAACCTAACCCTAACCCTAACCCGTACCCTAAACCTAACCCTAATCCTTGACCTAACCCATACCCAACCTTATCCCGCACCCTAACCCTAACCCTAACCCGTACCCAAACCATAAAGGTAACCCAAACCCATACCCTAGGGCTAAACCTAACCCTAACCCTAAGACTAACCCGCACCCTAAACCTAAACCTAACCCTAACCCTAACCATAAACCTTACCCGTATCCTAACCCTAACCCATACCCTAACACTAACCCTAACCTTAACTGTAACCCTAAACCGTACCCTAACCCTAAAACTAACCCGTACTCTAACCCCAACCCTAACCCTAACCCGTACCGTAACCCTATCCCTAACCCTAATACTGACACTAAATCTAACCCTAACCCATACCCTAACCCTAACCCGCACCTAAACCTAATCCTACCCCGTACCCTAACTCTAACCCATAACCTAAACCTAACCCTAACCCTAAACTTAACGCATACACTAACCATATCCAGTACCCTAAACCTAACCCTAAACCTAATCCTAACCCTAACCCTAACCCATACCTAAAATTAACCCTAACCCTTGACCTAACCCATTCCCAACCCTATCCCGTAACCTAACCCTAACCCTAACCCGTACCCAAACACTAACAGTAACCCTAACCCATTCCGTAGTGCTAACCCTAAACCTAACCCTAACCCTAACCCGCACCCTAAACCTAAACCTAACCCTAACACTAACCATAACCATTACCCGTACCCTAACCCTAACCCATACCCTAACCCTAACCCTAAACTTAACCGTAACCCTGACCCGTACCCTAAACCTAAAATAAAGTCATACCCTAACCCCAACCCTATCCCTAACCCATAACCTTACCCTAAACCTAAACCTAACCCAAACCCTATCCCGTACCCTAACCCTAAACCTAACTCTAACCCTAACACTAACCGTACACCGTACTCTAACCCTAACACAAACCCTAACCCTAACGCGTAACCTAACCCTAACCTTTAACCATTACCCCAAAACTAACCCTAACCTGGACTCTAAGCCTAACCCTAAACCTAACCCTAACCCTAACCCTAACCGTACTCTCACCCTAACCCTATCCCTCACCTAAACCTAACCCTAATCCTAACCCTAACCCGTACTGTAACCCTAACCCGTACCATAAAACTAACCCTAACCCTAAACTTAATCTAACCCTGACCGTACCCTAACCCTAAAACTTACCCATACCCTAACCCCAACCCTAACCCTAACCCGTACCCTAACCCTTTCCCTAACGCTAACCCTGACCCTAAACCTAACCCAAAACCGTACCCTAACCCTAACCCTAACCCTCACCTAAACCTAACCCTAACCCGTACCCTAACCCTAACCCATTACCTAAACCTAACCCTAAACCTAAACTTAACCCGTACGCTAACCCTATCCCGTAACCTAAACGTAACCTTAACCCGTACCCTAACCATAGCCCTAACCCTAAACTTATCCGTACTCTAACCCTAACCCTAACCATAACCCTAACACTAACCCTAACCTGTATTCTAACCCTAACCCTAAACCTAAACGTAACCCAAACCCATACTCTAAACCTAACCCGTACCCTAACACTAACCCTAACCCTAACACTATCGCTAACCCGTACTCTAACCCTAAACCTAAACCTAAGTCTAAACCTAACCCATATTATAACCCTAAACCTAACCCTAACCCTAAACCTAACCCTAACACGTACTCTAACCCTATACCATAGCTTAACACTAACTCTAACACTAACCGCTAACCCTAACCTACACCCAAACCCTTACCCTAACCTGTACCCAAACAGTAAACCTAACCCGTACCCTAACACTAAACCAAACCCGTACTCTAACCCTAACCCTAACACTAACCATAACCTTAAACCGCACCCTAAACTTAACCCTAACCCTAAACCTAACCATAACACTTAACCGTACCCTAACCCTAACCCTAACTCGTATCCTAACACTAACACTGACCCTAAACCTAACCCGTACACTAACACTGCACCGTATTCTAACCCTAACACTAACTCTAAACTTAACCCGTACCCTAACCCTAAACCTAACCCTAACACTAACCCTACCCCGTACTCTAACCCTAACCCTAACCCTAACACTAACCCTTACCCTAAACCTAACCCTAACCCTAACTCGTACCCTAACCCTAAACCTAACCCTGTCCCTAAAACAAACCCTAACCCGTACCGTAAACCTAACCCATACCCTAACCCTAACCCTAAATCTAACCCTAACCATATCCGGTAACTAAACCTAACACTAACCCTTGTCCTAACCCGTACCCAACCTTATCCCGTACCCTAACCCTAACCCTAACCCGTACCCAAACCCTAAGAGTAACCCTAACCCATACCCTAGCGCTAACCCTAAAGGTAACCCTAGCCTAACCCGCACCATAAACCTAAACCTTACCGTAACCCTAACCATAACCCTTACCCGTACCCTAACCCTAACCCATAACCTAACACTAACCCTAACCTTAACCATAACCCTAACCCGTACACTAACCCTAAAACTAACCCATACCGTAACCCCAAACCTAACCCTAACCCGTACCATAACCCTATCCCTAATCCTAACCCTGACCCTAAACCTAACCCTAACTCGTACCCTAACCCTAACCCGCACCTAAACCTAACCCTAACCCGTACCCTAACCCTAACCCGTAACCTAAACCTAAACCTAACCCTAAACTTATCCCAATGCTAACCCTATCCCGTACCCTAAACCTAACCCTAACCTGTACACTACCCTAACCCTAACCCTAACCCTATCTGTACACTAACCCTAACGCAAACCCTAAGACTAACCCTAACCCATACTCTAACCCTAACCCTAACCCTAAACCTAACCCTAACCCGTACTCTAACCCTAACCCTTACCCTAACACTAACCCTTACCCTAACCCTAAACCTAACCCGTACCCTAACCCTAAACGTAACCCTAACCAGAACCCAAACCCTAAACCTAACACGTACCCTAACCCTAACCCGCACACGAAAACTAACCCTAACCCTAGACCTAACACGTACACTAAACCTATCCTGTACCGTAACCTTAACCCTAACCCTAACCCTAACCCTAACCCTAACTCGTACCCTAACCCGTACTCTAACTTAACCCTAACCCTAAAGCTAACCCTAACCCGTATTCTAACCTTAACCCTAACAATAACACTAACCATAATCCTAACACTAAACCTAACCCGTACTCTAACCCTAAAACTAACCCTAACACTAACCCTAACCCCCTACTATAACCCTAACCCTAAACCTAACCCTATCCCTAACCCTAACTCATACCGTAACTCGAACCCGTACCCTAACCCTAACCCTAAACCTAACACTAACCCTGACCCTAACCCTAAACCTAATCCCGTACCCTAACCCTGACCCTAACCCGCATCTAAACCTAACCCTTACCCTAGACCTAACCTGTACCCTAACCCTAACCCATACCCTAACACTAACCCTAACCCTAACCCTAAACCGTACCATAAACCTAACACTAACCCTAACCCGTACCCTAACCCTAACCCGTACCCTAAACCTAACTCGATGCCTAACCCTAATCCACACCCTAAACCAAACCCTAACCCTAGACCTAACCCGTAGCCTAAACCTATCCCGTACCCTAACACTAATGCTAACCTGTCCCTAACCCTAGACCTAACACGCACACTAACTCTAACCCGTACTCTAACACTAACCCTAACCTAAACCTAAACCGTACTCTAACCCTAACCCGAACACTGCCACTAACCATAATCCTAACCCTACCCGTACACTAACCCTAACCTTAACCCGTACCCGTACCCTAACCCTAACCCTAACTCTAACCCTAACAATAACCCTACCCTGTACTATAACACTAACCCAAACCCTAACCCTAACCCGTACCCTAACCTGTAACCTAACCCTAACCCTAACCTATACGCTAACACGTACCATGACTCTAACCCTAATCCTAACCCTAACCCTAAACCTAAACCATACCCTACCCCTCACCCTATCCCATACCCTAACCCTAACTTGTACCCTAACCCTAACACTTACCCTAACCCCTAACCCTAACACTAACTCATATCCTAAACCTAAACCTAACCCTAACTCGTACACTAACCCTAACCCTAACCCTGACCCTAACCCGCACCATAAACATAAACCTAACCCAAACCCTAACCATAAACCTTACCGTACCCTAATCCTAAAATTAACCCGTACCCTAACCCCAACCCTAACCCGTACCCTCACCCTAACTCTAACCCTAACCCACACCTAAACCTAACCCTAACCCATAACCTAAACCTAAGCCTAACCCTAAACTTAACCCGTACACTAACCCTATCCCGTACCCTAAACCTAACCCTAACCCGTAACCTAACCCTAAACCTAACCCTAAGCCTAACCCGAACATTAACCCTAACCCTAACCCTAACACTAACCCTACACCGTACCCTAACCGTAACCCTAACTCTAACCCTAACCCGTACCCTAACCCATACCCTAACCCTAACCCTAACTCTAACCCTAACCCGTACTCTAACCCTAACCCTAACCCTAACCCTAACCGTACTCTAAACCTAACCCTAAACCTCAACCTAACCCTAACCGTAATGTAACCCTGACCCGTACCATAATCCTAACCCTAACCCTAACCTTAAGGGTAAACATGACCCGTACCCTTACCTAAAATCTAACCCGTACCCTAACCCCAACCCTAACCCTAACCATAACCCTTACCCGTACCCTAACCCTAACCCATACCCTAACCCTAAACCTAAACTTAACCGAAGCCCTGACCCGTAACCTAACCCTAAAATTAACCCGTACGCTAACCCTATCACGAACACTAAACCTAACTCAAACCCATAACCTAACCCTAAACCTAACCCTAGCCTAACCCGTACATTAACCCTAACCCTAAACCTAACACTAACCCTAACCCTATCCGTACTCTAACCCTAACCCTTACCCTAACACTAACCCTAACCCTAACACTATCCCTAACCCGTACTCTAAACCTAAACCTAACACTAACTCAAACCTGTACTCTAACCCTAAACCTAAATCTAACCCTAACTCGTACCCTAACCCTAACCCTCACTCTAAACCTAACCCGTACTCTAACCCTAACCCTAACCCTAACCCTAACCCTAACCGTACTCTAACCCTAACCCTAACCCTCACCCTAACCCTAACCCGTAGTGTAACACTAACCCGTACCATAACCCTAAACCTAACCCTAAACTTAAGCGTAACCCTGACCCATACCCTAACCCTAAATCTTACCCGGACCCAAACCCCAAACCTAACCCTAACCCTTACCCTAACCCTATCCCTAACGCTAACCCTGACCCTAAACCTAACACCAAACCATACCCTAACCCTAACCCTAAACATAACCCTCACCTAAACCTAACCCTAACATGTACCCTAACCCTATCCCGTACCCTAAACCTAACCCTTACCCGTTTCCTAACCCTAACCCTAATCCTAACCCTAACCCTAACCCTATCCGTACTCTAACCCTAACCCTTACCCTAACACTAACCCTAACCCTAACACTATCCCTAACCCGTACTCTAAACCTAAACCTAACACTAACTCAAACCCCAACCCGTACAATAACCCTAAACATAACCCTAACCCTAAAACTAACCCTAACCCGTACTCTAACCCTATCCCGTAGCCTAACACTAACTCTAACCCTAACCCTTAACCCTAACCCTAACCCTAACCCTTACCCTAACCTGTACCCAAACGGTAAACCTAACCCATACCCTAACACTAACCCAAACCCGTACTCTAACGCTAACACTAACCCTAACCCTAAAACGCACCCTAAACTTAACCCTAACCCTAACCATAACCATAACCTTAACCGTACCCTAACCCTAACCCTAACTCGTACCCTAAAACTAACGCTTACCCTAACCCTAACCTGTACCCTAAACCTAACCCGTACCAACCCTAACCCTAACCCTAACCCTTACCCCTACCCTAAACCTAAACCTCACCCTAACTCGTACCCTAACCCTAACCCCAATCCTGACCCTAACCCTAACCCTAACCCGTAACTAAACCTAACCCATACCCTAATCCTAACCCTAAACCTAACCCTAACCCTATCCCGTACCCTATACCTAACCCGAACCATTGACCTAACCCGTACCCAACCCTATCCCGTACACTAACCCTAACCCTAACCCATACCCAAAACCTAAGAGTAACCCTAACCCATACACTAGCTCTAAAAGTAACCCTCACCCTAAGACTAACCCGCACCCTAAACATAAACCTAACCCTAACCCTAACCATAACCCTTACCCGTACCCTAACCCTAACCCATACCCTAACCCTAACCCGCACCTAAACCGTACCCTAACCCGTACCCTAACCCTAACCCGTAACCTAAAACTAAAACTAACCCTAAAATTATCACGTACACTAACCCTATCCCGTACCCTAAACCTAACCCTAACCTGTACCCTAAACCTAACCCTAACCCTAATCCTATCCATACACTAACCCTAACCCTAACCCTAACACTAACCCTATCCCATATTCTAACCCTAACCCTAACCCTAAACCTAACACTAAACCTAACTTGTACTCTAACCCTACCCCTAACCCTAAACGTAACCCTAACCCGTAATCTAAACCTAACTCATATCCTAACCCTAACCCTAACCCGTAGACTAAACCTAACCCGAACCCTAACCCTAACCCTAACCCTAAACGTACCCTAACCCTAAACCGTACCCTAACACTAACCCGTACCCTAACACTAACCCTTACCCTAACCCTAAACCTAACCCATACCCTAACCCTAAACATAACCCTAACCCATATCCAAACCTAACCCTAACACGTACCCTAACCCTAACCCTAACCCTAAACCGCACACTAAACCTAACCCTAACCCTAGACCTAACACGTACACTAACACTTCCTGAACTGTAAAGTTAACCCTAACCCGTACCGTAACCCTAACACTAACCCTAACCCTAACCCTAACCCTCACCATAACCGTACTCTAACCCTAACACTAACCCTCACATTAACCCTAACCGTACTGTAACCCTAACCCGTACAATAACCCTAACCCTAACCCTAAACTTAACCGTACCCTGACCCGTAACCTAACCCTAAAACTAACCCGTACCCTATCACCAACCCTAACCCTAACCCGTACCCTAACCCTAACTGTAAACTAACCCTAACCCTCACCTAAACCTAACCCTAACACGTACCCTAACCCTAACCCGTAACCTAAACCTAACCCTAACCCTAAACTTAACCCGTGCGCTAATCCTATCCTGTACCCAAACCTAACCCTAACCCCTACCCTAACCCTAACCCTAACCGTACTCTAACCCAAACACTAACCGTCTCCCTAACCCTAACCGTACTGAAACCCTAACCCGTATATTAACCCCAACCCTAACCCTAACCCGTACCCTACCCCTAACCCGTACCCTAACCCACTCCTAAACCTAACCCTAAACCGTAACCTAACCCTAAACCTAAGCCTAAGCCTAACCCCTACATTAACCCTAGCCCGAACAATAACACTAACCCTACCACGTACTCTAACCCTAACCCTAACTCTAACCCTAACCTGTACCCTAACCCTAACCCTAACCCTAACACTAACACTAACCCTAACCCTAACCCGTACTCTAACCCTAACACAATCCCTAAACCTAACCCGTAGCCTAACCCTAACCCTAACACTAACCCTAACCCAAACTCTAACCCTAAACCTAACCCTAACTCTGACCCTAACCGTACTCTAACCCTAACACTAACCCTCACCCTAACACTAACCGTACTGTAACCCTAACTCATACAATAACCCTAACCCTAACCCGTACCCTAAACCTAACACGTAACCTAAACCTAACCCTAAACCTTAACTTAACCCGTACGCTAAACCTATCCTTGTACCCTACACCTAACCGGAACCCTAACCCTAACCCTAACCGTAACCCTAACCCTATCCGTACTCTAACCCTAACCCTAACCCTACTCCGTACTCTAACCCTAACCCTAACTCTAACCCTAACCCGTACCCTAACCCTAAAACTAACACTAACACTAGCCCTACCCCGTACTCTAAACCTAACCCTAACCCTAACCGTAACCCTAAACCGTACTCTAAACCTAACCCTAACCCTAACTCGTACCCTTACACTAACCCTACACTGACCCTAACCCTAACCCTAACCCGTAACCTAAACCTAACCCATACACTAACCCTAAACCTAAACTTAACCCTAACACTATCCCGTACACTAAACCTAACCCTAACCCTTGCCCTAACCCGTACCCAACCCTATCCCGTACCCTAACCCTAACCCTAACCCGTACCCAAACACTAAGAGTAAACCTAACCCATACCCTAGCACTAACCCTAAACTGAACCCTAACCATAACACTAACCCACACCCTAAACCTAAAACTAACCCTAACCCTAACCATAACCCTTACCCGTACCCTAACCCTAACCCATACCCTAACCCTAACCCTAAACTTAACCGTAACTCTGACCCATACCCTAACCCTAAAATAACCCGTACCCTAACCCTAACCCTAACCCTAACGTTAACCCTAACCCTAACCTGTACCCTAACCCTAACCCTAACCTAAACCTAACACTAACCCTACCCCGTATTCTAACCATAACACAAAACCTAACCCTAACCCGTACCCTACCCCTAAACTAACCCTAACCTTAAACTAACCCTAACCCGTACTCTATCCCTAACCTTAACCCTAACCCTAACCGCAACCGTACTCTAACCCTAACACTAAACCTCACCCTAACCCTAACCGTACTGTAACTCTAACCCGTACTTTAAACCTAACCCTAACCCTAAACTTAACCATAACCCTGACCCGTACCCTAACCCTAAAACTAACCCGTACCCTAACACCAACCCTAAACATAACCCGTACCCTAACCCTATCCCTAACGCTAACCCTGACCCTAAACCTAACCCTAACTCGTACCCTAACCCTAACCCTAACCCTAAACCACACCTAAAACTAACCCTAATCCGTACCCTAACCCTAACCCGTAAACTAAACCTAAACTTAACCCTAAACTTAACCCGTACGCTAACCCTATCCTGTACCCTAAACCTAACCCTAACCTGTACCCTAACCCTAACCCTAACCCTAACCGTACTCTAACCCTAACACTAACCCTCTTCCTAACCCTAACCGTACTGTAACCCTAACCCGTACCCTAACCCCATCACTAAACCTAACCCTTACCCTAACCCTAACCCTACTAACCCTAACCCTAACCCACACCTAAACCTAACCCTAACCCGTAACCTAAGCCTAACCCTAACCCTAAACTTAAACCATACGCTAACTCTATCCCGTACCCTTAACCTAACCCTAACCCGTAACCTAACCCTAAACCTAACCCTGCCCTAACCCGTATATTAAACCTAACCCTAACACTAACACTAACCCTATAACGTACTCTAACCCTAACCCTAACTTTAACCCTAACCCTTACCTAACCCTAACCCTAACACTAAACGAACCCCGGATTCTAACCCTAACACAAACCCTACCCTAACTCGTACCCTAACCCTAACCCTAACCTTAAACCTAACACTAACCCGAACCCGTACTCTAACCCTAACCCTAACCCTAACCCTGACCCTAACCCTAACACTAACCCTAACCCAAACTCTAACCCTAAAACTAACCCTAACCCTGACCCTAACCGTACTCTAACCCTAACACTAACCCTCACCCTAACCCTAACCGTACTGTAACCCTAACCCTTACAATAACCCTAACCCTAACCCGTACCCTAAACCTAACCAGTAACCTAAACCTAACACTAACCCTAAACTTAACCCGTACGCTAACCCTATCCTGTACCCTAAACCTAACCGTAACCCGTAGCCTAACCCTAACCCTAACCCTATCCGTACTCTAACCCTACCCCTAACCCTAACCCTAACACTAACCCCACCCCGTACTCTAACCATAACACAAACCCTAACCCTAACCCATACCCTAAACCTAACCATAACACTAACCTTAAAACTAACCCTAACCCGTACTCTAACCCTAACCCTAACCCTAACCCTAACCCTAACCGTACTCTAACCCTAACACTAACCCTCACCCTAATCCTAACCGTACTATAACCTTAAACCATACAATAACCCTAACCCTAACACTAAACTTAACCGTACCACTGACCTGTACCCTAACCGTAACACTAACCCGTACCCTAACACCAACCCTAACCCTAACCCGTACCCTAACACTATCCCTAACGCTAACCCTGACCCTAAACCTAACCCTAACCCATACCCTAACCCTAACCCTAACCCTCACCTAAACCTAACCCTAACCCGTACCCTAACCCTAACTCGTAACCTAAACCTAACCCTAACCCTAAACTTAACCTGTACGCTAACCCTATCCTGTACCCTAAACCTAACCCTAACCTGTACCCTAACCCTAACCCTAACCCTAACCCTAACCGTACTCTAACCCTAACACTAACCCTCACCCTAACCCTAACCGTACTGTAACCCTAACCCGTACAATAACCCTAACCCTAACCCGTACCCTAAACCTAACCCGTAACCTAAACCTAACACTAACCCTAAACTTAACCCGTATGCTAACCCTATCCTGTACCCTAAACCTAACCCTAACCCATACACAAACCCTAACCCTAACCCTAACCCGTAGCCTAACCCGTACCCAAACATTAAACCTAACCCATACCCTAACAGTAACACAAATCCGTACCCTACCCGTACCCTAACCCTAACCAGTACCGTTACCCGTACCTTAAACCTAACCCTAAACCGTACCCAAACCCGTACACTAACCCTAACCCTAACCTGTACCCTAACACGTAGCATAACCCTAACCCAAACCCTAAACCTAACCCTAAATCTAACCCATAACCTATGCCTAACCCTAACCCGTAACCTAACCCTAACCTAACCCTAAGCCTAACCCGTACATTAACGCTAACCATAACCATAACACTAACCCTTCCCCGTACTCTAACCCTAACTCTAAACCTAACCCTAACCCATAAAGTAACCCTAATGCGTACCCTAACCCTAACACTAACCCTAAACCTAACCCTAATCTTGAACCTAAACCTAACACTAACCCGTACCTTAACCCTAAACCGTACCCTAACTCTAACCCTAAACCTAACCCGTACCCTAAACCTAAATGGAACCCTAACCCGTACCTAAACACTAACCCTAACACATATCCTAACCCTAACCCTAACCCTAACCTGTACCGGTACCCTAACACTAACCGTAATCCTAACCCTATCCCTAACCATAACCCTAACCCTAACTCGTACACTAACCCTAACCTGAACCCTAACCCTAACTGTAACCCGTACCCTAACCCTACCCGTAGACTAACCATAACTCTAACCCTAACCCCTAACCCTAACCCTAACCCGCACCTAAACCTAACCCTAACCCTAACCCTAACCATAAACCACACATTAACCTAACCCTAACACGTACCCGAACCATAATCCGTAACCTAATCCTAAACCTAACCCTAAACTTAACCCATACGCTAACCCTATTCCGTACCCTAAACCTAACCCTAAACCGTAACCTAACCCTAACCGTAATCCTAACCCTAACCCTGACCCTATCCGTACACTAACCCTAACCCTAACCTTAAACCTAACCCTAAACCGAACTCTAACCCTAACCCGTACCCTAAACCTAACCCGTACCCTAACACTAACCCTAACCCTAACACTAACCTTAACCCGTTCTCTAACCCTAAACCTAAACCTAACTCTAACCCTAACCCGTAATATAACCCTAACCCGTATCCTAACACTAACCCTAACACTAACACTAACCCTACCCCGTACTCTAACCCTAAACCTAACCCTAACTCTAACCCTAACCTCTACTGTAACGCTAACCCTAACCCTAACCCTAAACCTAACCCGTACAGTAACCGTAACGCGTACCCTAACCCTAACCCTAACCCTAAACCTAACCCTAACCTTGACCCTAAACCTAACCCTAACCCGTACCCTAACCCTAATTCGTACCCTAACCCTAACCCTAAACCTAATCCGTACCCTAACCCTAAATGTAACCCTAACCCAAAACCAAAACCTAACCCTAACACGTACCCTAACCCTAACCCTAACCCGCACACTAAACCTAACATAACCCTAGACCTAACACCTACACTAACCCTATCTCGTACCGTAACCTTAACCCTAACCCGTAACGTAACCCTAACATTAACCCTAACCCATACCATAACCCTTCCCGTAGCATAACCCTAACTCTAACCCTAACCCCTAACCCTAACCCTAACCCTTACCCTAACCCGTACCCAAACGTAAACCTAACCCGTACCCTAACACTAACCAAACCCGTACTCTAATCCTAACCCAAATCTAACCCTAACCCGTACCCTCACCCTTCCCGTAGCCTAACCCTAACTCTAACCCTAACCCCTAACCCTAACCCTAACCCTAACCCTTACCCTAACACGTACCCAAACGGTAAACCTAACACGTTACCTAACACTAACCCAAACCCGTACTCTAACCATAACCCTAACCCTAACCCTAACCCACACCAGAAACTTAACCCAAACCATAACCCTTAACCGTAACCTAATCCTAACCCATACCCTAAGCTAACCCTAACATTAACCGTAACCCTAACTCGTACTCTAACCCTAAAACTAACCCGTAACCTAACCCCAACCCTAACCTTAACGTTTACACTGACACTAACCCTAACCCTAACCCTGACCCGAAACCTAACCCTAACCGTACACTAGCCCTAATCCTAACCCTAACCCTAACACTAACCGTATCCCGTACTCTAACCTAACCCTAACCCTAATCCTAACCCTAACCCGTACTCTAACCTTAACCCTAACCCTAACACTAACCATAACCCTAACACTAACCCTAACCAGTACTCTAACCCTAAACGTAACCCTAACACTAACCCTAACCCCCTACTATAATCATAACCCTAAACCTACCCTTACCCTAACCCTAACTCGTACCATAACCCGAACCCGTACCCAACCCTAACCCTAAACCTAAACCTAACCCTAACACTGACCCTAAGCATAACCCTAATCCCGTACCCTAACCCTAACCCTAATACGCATCCTAACCTAACCCTAAACCTAGACCTAACCCGTAGCCTAACCCTAACCCATTCCCTAACACTAAGCCGTACCTTAACCCAAACACTAACCCTAACCCTAACCCGAACGCTAACCATAACCCTAACCCATACCCTAACCCTAACCTGTACCCTAACCCTAACCCAGGGCCTAACTCTAAACCGCACCATAAACCTAACCCTAACCCTAGACATAACCCGTACCCTAAACCTACCCATACCTTAACCCTAGTCCTAAACCGTATCCTAACCCTAACACTAACCCTAACCCTAACACTAACCCTAACCCGTACAGTAACCCTAACCCGTACCCTAACTCTAACACACACCGAAACCTAACCCTAACCCGTACCCTAACCCTAACCCGTAACCTAAACCTAACCCTAACCCTAAACTGAACCTGTACACTAACCCTATCCTATTCCCTAAACCTATCCCTAACCCATACCCTAACCCTAAATCTAACCCTAACCCTATCCGTACACTAACCCTAACCCTAACCCTAACACTAACCCTAACCCGTACTCTAACACTAACCCTAACCCTAAACGTAACCCTAACCCGTATTCTAACCCTAACCCGTACCCTAACACTAACCCTTACCCCAACCCAAAACCTAACCCGTACTCTAACCCTAAACATAACCCTAAACCATACCCAAACCCTAACCCTAACACGTACCCTAACCCTAACCCTAAACCTAACCCTAACCCGCACACTAAACCTAACCCTAACCCTACACCTAACACGTACACTAACCCTATCCCATCCCATAACCTTAACCCGAACCCGTACTGTAACCCTAACATTAAACCTAACCCTAAACCTAACCCTAACCAGTACACTAACCCTAACCCGAACCCTAAATCTAACCCTAACCCGTACCCTAACCTTACCCGTAGCCTAACCCTAACCCTAACCCTAACCCCTAACGCTAACCCTAACCCTAACCCTTACCCTAACCCGTACCCAAATGGTAAAGCTAACCCGTACCCTAACACTAACCCAAAACCGTACTCTAACCCTAACCCTAACCCTAAACCGCACCCTAAACTTAACCCTAACCCTAACCCAAACCATAACCCTTAACCGTAACCTAACCCTAACCTATAACCTAACCCTAACACTAAACTTCATCATAACCCTAACCCGTACCCTAACCCTAAAACTAACCTGTACCCTAATCCCAACCCTAACCCTAACCCGTACCCTAACACTAACTCTAACCCTAACCTGTACCCTAATCCATACCATAAACCTAGCCCTAACCCTAACCCGAAACCTAACCCATAACCTACTCCTACCCCTAACCCGTACCCCAAAACTAACCTGTACCCAAACCTAACCCTAACCCCTAACCCTAACCCTAAACCGTACCCTAAACATAGCCCTAAACCTAACTCGTACCCTACCCCAACCCCAACCCTGACCCTAACCCTAAACTTAACCCGTACCCTAACCCTAAACCATACACTAAACATAACCCGAACCCTAACTCGTACACTATCCCTAAACCTAACCGTGACCCTAACCCTAACCCTAACCAGTACCCTAACACTAACACTAACCCTAAACCTAACCCTAACACTAACCCTAACCCTAACCCGATGCCTAACCCTAACCCACACCCTAAACCTAACCCTAACCCTAGAACTAACCCGTACCCTAACCCTATCCCGTACACTAATCCTAACGCTAACCCGTACCATAACCCTAACACTAACACTAACCCAAATCCTAACCCTATCCCGTACACTAACCCTAAACCTAACCCTAAACCGTACCCTAACCCTAACCCGTACCCTAACCCTAACACTAACCCTAACCCTATCCGTACACTAACCCTAACCCTAAGCCTAACCCGTACATTAACCCAAACCCTAACCCTAACACTAAGCCTACCCCGTACTCTAACCCTAACCCTAAACCTAACTTTAACCCGTACCCTAACCCTAACACTAACACTAACCCTAACCTTTACTCTAACCCTAACCCTAACCCTAACCCTAACCCTAACCGTACTCTATCCCTAACCCTAAACCTCACCCTAACCTTAACCCGGACTGTAGCCCAAACCCGTACCAATACCCTAACCCTAACCCGTACCCTAACCGTAACCCTAACTCGTACCCTAATGCTAACCCAAACCCTGACCCTAAACCTAACCCTAACCCGTACCCTAAACCTAACCCTAAACCGTACACTAACGCTAACCCTAACCCTAACACTGACGTTAACCCTAACCCAAACTCGTACCCAAAGCCTAACCCATACCCAAAACCTAACCCTAATCCAAACCCTAACCCTAACCCGTACCCTAAACCTAGCCCTAACCCTTGACCTAACCCGTACCAAAACCTATCCCGTACCCTAACCCTAAACCTAAAACGTACCCAAAACCTAACATTAACCCTAACCCATAACCTAGTGCTAACCCTAACCCTAACTCTAACCTGTCCCCTAAACCTAAACCTTACCCTAACCCTAAACATAACCCTTACCTGTACCCTAACCCTAACCCATACCCTAACCCTACCCTAACCTTAACCATAACAATGACCCGTACCCTAACCCTAAAACTAACCCGTACCCTACCCCAAACCTAACCCTAACCCGTAACCTACCCTATCCCTAACGTTAAACCTGACACTAAACCTAAACCTAACCCTAACTCTAACCCTAACCCTCACCTAAACCTAACCCTAACCCGTCCCCTAACCCTATCCCGTACCCTAAACCTAACGCTAACCCGTACCCTAACCCTAACCCTATCCGTACTCTAACCCTAACACTAACCCATTCCCTAACCCTAACCCGTACCATAAGCCTATCACTAACCCTAACCCGCACCTAAACCTAACCCTAACGCGTACCCTAAACCTAAACCGTACACTACGCCTAACCCTAAACCTAACCCGTACCCTAAACATAACCCTAACCCTAACTCGTACCCTAAGCCTAACCCTAACCCTGACCCTAACCCGTACCCTAAGCCTAACATACACCCTAAACCTAACCCTAACCCTTGACCTAACCCGTACCCAAACCTATCCCGTACCCTAACCCTAAACCTAACACGTACCCAAAACCTAACATTAACCCTAAACCATAACCTAGCGCTAACCCTAACCCTAACCCAAACCTGTCACCTAAACCTAAACCTTACCCTAACCCTAAACATAACCCTTACCCGTACCCTAACCCTAACCCATACCATAACCCTAACCCTAACCTTAACCATAACACTGACCCGTACCCTAACCCTAAAACTAACCCGTACCCTAACTCCAAACCTAACCCTAACCCGTAACTTAACCCTATCCCTAACGTTAATCCTGACACTAAACCTAAACCAAACCCTAACCTAACCCTAACCCTAACCCTCACCTAAACCTAACCCTAACCCGTACCCTAACCCTATCCCGTACCCTAAACCTAACCCTAAGCCGTACCCTAACCCTAACCCTAACCATAACCCTATCCGTACTCTAACCCTAACTCTAACCCTAACCCTAACACTAACCCTAATCCGTACTCTAACCCTAACCGTACCCCTAAACCTAACCCTAACCCGTACTCTAACCATAACCCGATCCCTAACACTAACCATAACCCTAACACTATTCCTAACCCATACTCTAACCCTAAACCTAACCCTAACTCTAACCCTAACCCGTACTATAACCCTAACCCTAAACCTAACCCTAAACCTAACACTAACCCATGCTCTAACCTGATCCCATAGCCTAACACTAACTCTAACCCTAACCCCTAACCCTAACCATAACCCTAACCCTTACCCAAACCCGTACCCAAACGGTAAACCTAACCCGTACCCTAACATTAACCCAAACCCGTACTCTAACCCTAACCCTAACCCTAACCCTAAACCGCACCCTAAAATTAATCATAAACCTAACCCTAACCATAACCCTTAAACGTGCCCTAACCCTAACCTACACCCTAACCCTAACCCTAACTTTAACCATAACCCTAACCCGTACCTTAACCCTAAAACTAACCTGTACACTAACCCGTACCCTAACCCTTACCCAAAACCTAACCCTATCCCTGACCCTAACCATAAACCTAACCCGTACTCTAACCCTAAACCGTATCCTAACCCTAGCCCTAAACCTAACGAATACCCTAACCCTAAATGTAACCCTAACCCGTACCCAAACCCTAACCCTAACTCGTACCCTAACGCTAACCCTAACTCTAACCCACACACTAAACCTAACCCGAATCCGAGACCTGACATGTACACTAACCCTATCCCGTACCCTAACCTTAACCCTAACACGTACCCAAACCCTAACAGTAACCCTAACACAAAGACTAGCACTAACCCTAACCCTAACCCTAAGCCTAACCCGCACCCTAAACCTAAACCTAACCCACACCCTAACCATAACCCTTACCCGTACACTAACCCTACCAATATCCTAACACTAAACCTAATCTTAACCATAACCCTATACCGTACCCTAACCCGTACCATAACCCTAAACCTAACCCTAATCCTGACCCTAAACCTAACCCTAACCCGTACCCTAACCCTAACCCACAACGAAACCTAACCCTAACCTGTACCCTAACCCTAACCCGTAACCTACACCTAACCCTAACCCTAAACTTAACCCGTACACTAACCCTATCCCGTACCCTTAACCTAACCCTAAACCGTACCCTAGCCCTAACCCTAACCCTATCCGTACACTAAACCTACCCTAACTCTAACACTAACCCTAACCCGTACTCTAACCCTAACCCTAACCCTAAACCTAACCCTAACCCTAAACCGTACCCTAAACCTAAACCTTACCCTTCACCTAACCCGTACCCAACACTTTCCCGTACTCTAAACCTAACCCATTCCCTAACCCCAACCCTAAACCTAACCCGTACCATAACCCTAACCCTAACACTAACCCTAACCCGTACTCTAACCCTAACCCTAACACGTACCCTAACCGTTTAACTAACCCGTACCCTAACCCCAACCATAACCCTAACCCGTACCCTAACACTAACCCTAACCCTAACCCTGACCCTATACCTAACCCTAAACCGTACACTAAACCTAAACCTAACCTTATCCCGTACTCTAAACCTAACCCTAACCCGTACCCTAACCCAACCCTAACCCTAACCCGTACCATAACCCTATTCCTAACCCTAACCCTGACCCTAAACCTAACCCTAAACCTTACCCTAACCCGTACCCAAAAGGTAAATCTAACCTGAACCCTAACACTAACCCAAACCCTTACTCTAACCCTAACCCTAAACCGTACAAACTCTAAACCGAACCCTAACCCTAACCCATACCTTAACCCTACCCGTAGCCTAACCCTAACTCTTACCCTAACCCCTAACCCTAACCCTAACCCTAAACCTTACCCTAACCCGTACCCAAAAGGTAAATCTAACCTGAACCCTAACACTAACCCAAACCCTTACTCTAACCCTAACCCTAAACATAACCCGTACACTAACCCTAACCCTAACCCTAAACCGCACCCTAAACCTAACCCTACCCTAAACATAATCCGTAAGCTAACCCTATCCCGTATTTTAAAGCTAACCCTAACCCGGAACCAAACCCTAAGCCTAACCCTAAGCCTAACCATAATCCTAACCGTACTCTAAACCTAACCCTAACCCTCACACTAACCATAACCCATACTGTAAACCTAACCCGTACCATAACCCTAACCCTAACCCGTAACCTAAACCTAACCCTAACTCGTACCCTAACCCTAACCCTAACCCTGACACTAACCCTAACTCTAAACCGTACCCTAAACCTAAGCCATACCCTAACCCTAATCCTATCCCTAACCCGAACCCTAAACCTAACCCTAACCCTAACTCGTACCCTAACCCTAACCTTAACCCTGACCCTAACCCTAACCCTAACCATACCCTAAGCCTAACCCATACCCTAACCCTAACCCTAAACCTAACCCTAACCCTTACCCGTACCCTAAACCTAAACCTAACCCTTGACCTAACCCGTACCCAACCCTATCCCGTACCCTAATCCTAACCCTAAACCGTACCCAAACCCTAACAGTAACCCTAACCAATACCCTAGCGCTAACCCTAAACCTAACCCTAACCCGCACCCTAAACCTAAGCCTAACCCTAACCCTAACGCTAACCCTAAACCTAACCCTTACACTGACCCTAAACCTAAACCTATACCGTACCCTAACCCTAACCCTAAACCTAGCCCGCACACTAAACCTAACCCTAACCCTAGACCTAACACATACACTAACCCTATCCCATACCCTAACCTTAAACCTAACCCGTACCGTAACATTACACTAACACTAACCCTAACCCTAAACCTAACCCGTACACTAACCCTAACCTAAACCCTAACCCTAACCCTAACCCGTACCCTAACCTTAACACTAACCCTAACCCTAACCATAACACTAACGCTAACCCGTACTTAACCCTAACCCTAACCCTAAACCTAAACCTAATTTTAACCGACACCCTAACCCGTACACTAACCCTAAAACTAACCCGTACCCTAACGCCAACCATAACACTAACTCGTACTGTAACCCTATCCCTAACCCTAAACCTGACCCTAAACCTAACCCTAACCCGTACCCTAACCCGTACCCTAACCCTAACACTATCCGTACACTAAACCTAACCCTAACCCTAACACGAAACCTAACCCGTACTCTAACCCTAACCCTAACCCTCACACTAACCATAACCCGTACTGTAACCCTAACCCGTACCATAACCCTAACCCTAAACTGTAACCGAACCCTAACCCTAACTCGTACACTAACCCTAACCCTAACCCTGACCCTAACCCTAACACGTACCCGAACCATAAAACGATGCCTAACCCTAACCCACACCCTAACCTAACCTAACCCTAACCCTAGACCTAACCCGTGCTGAACCTAACCCATACCCTAACACTAACCCTAAAGCTAACCCTAACCCTAACCCGTACCCTAAAACTAACCCTAACCCTTGACCTAACCCGTACCCAACCCTATCCCATACGCTAACCCTAACCGTAACCCGTACCCAAACACTAACAATAACCCTAACCCATATTCTTGCGCCAACCCTAAACCTAAACCTAAGCCTAAACCGCACCCTAAACCTAAACCTAACCCTAACACTAACCATAACCCTTACCCATACCCTAACCCTAACCCATACCCTAACACTAACCCTAACCTTAACCGTAACCCTAACCCGTATCCTAAACCTAAAACTAATCCGTACCCTAACCAGTACCATAACCCTATCATTAACCCTAACCCTGACCCTAAACCTAATCCTAACCCGTACCCTAACCCTAAAGCGCACCTAAACCTAACCATAACCCTAACCCTAACCCTAACACTAACCCGTACACTAACACTAACCCGAACCCTAACCCTTACCCTAACCCTACCCGTAGCCTAACCCTAACTCTTACCCTAACCCCTAACCCTAACCCTAACCCTAACCCTTACCCTAACCCGTACCCAAAAGATAAACCTAACCAGTACCCTAACACTAACCCAAACACGTACTCTAACCCTAACCCTAACTCTAACCCTAACCCGTACACTAACCCTAACCCTAACCCTACCCGCACCCTAAACCTAACCCTAACTCGTACCGTAACCCTAACCCGTAACCTTAACCTAACCCTACCATAAACTTAACCCGTACACTAACCCTATCCCGTACTCTAAAACTAACCCTAACCCTTGTCCTAACCCGTACCCAACCCTATCCCGTACCCTAACCCTAACCCGTACCCAAACCCTAAGAGTAACCCTAACTCATACCCTAGCGCAACCTTAAACCTAACCCTAAGCCTAACCCGCACCCTAAACCTAAACCTAACCGTAACCCTAACAATAACCCTTACCCGTACCCTAACCCTAACCCCAAACCTAACACTAACCTTAACATTAACCGTAACCCTAACACGTACCATAACCCTAAAAATAACCCGTACCGTAACCCCAACCCTAACCCTAACCCATACCATAACCCTATCCCTAATCCTAACCCGTACCAAACCGTAAACATAACACATAACCTAACCCTAACCCTAACCCTAACCCTTTCCCTAACCCGTACCCAAACGGTAAACCTTACACGTACCCTAACACTAACCCAAACCCATACTCTAACCCTAACCCTAACCATAACCATAACCCGCATCCTAAACTTAACTGTAACCCTAACCCAAACCATAATCCTTAACCGTAACCTAACCCTAACTCATACCCTAACCCAAACCTTAACCGTAACCCTAACCCATAACCTAACCCTAAAACTAAACCGTACCCTAATCACAAACCTAAGGATAACCCGTACCCTATCACAAACCCTAACCCTAAACCTACCCTAAACCTAACCCTAACCCGTACTCTAACCCAATCCCGTCCCCTAACACTAACCCTTACCCTAACCCTAAACCTAACCGGTACCCTAACCCTAAACGTAAAACTAACCCGTACCCAAACCCTAAAACTAACACGTACCCTAACTCTAAACCTAACCAAACCCTCACCCTAACCCATACCCAAACGGTAAACCAAACCTGTACACTAACACTAACCCAAACCCGTACTCTAACCCTAACCCTAACCCTAACACTAACCCAAACCCACACTCTAACACTAACACTAAACCCAACCCTAACCCGTACCCTAACACTAACCCTAACCCTAAAATTAACCCTAACCCGTACTCTAACCCTAACCCTAACCCTAACACTAACCCAAACTCTAACACTAACCCTACCACGTACTCTAACACTAACACAAACCCTAACCCTAAACCGTACCCCAACCCTAACCCTAACCCTAACACTAACACTAACCCTAACCCGTACTCTAACCCTAACACAAAACCTAACCCTAAACCGTTCCCTAAACCTAACCCTAACCCTAACCCTATACCGTACTCTAACCCTAAACCTAACCCTAACCCTAATCGTACTCTAACCCTAACCCTAAACCTCACTCTAACCCTAACCCGTACTATAAACCTAATGCGTACCATAACCCTAAACCTAACCCGTACCCTAACCCTAACCCTAATTCGTACCCTAACCCTAAACCTAACCCTGACCCTAACCCTAACACTATCCCGTACCCTAAACCTAACCTGTACTCTAACCCTAAACCTGACCCGAACCGTAACCTAAACCTAACCCTAACCCTTACCCTAACCCTAACCCTAACCCTGACCCTAACCCTAACCCGTACCCTAAGCCTAACCCATACCCTAACCCTAACCCTAATCCTAACCCTAACACTAACACATACCCTAAACCTAACCCTAACCCTTGACCTAACCCGTACCCAACCCTATCCTGTAACCTAACCCTAACCCTAACCCGTACCCAAAACCTAACAGTAACCCTAACCCATACCCTAGCGATAACCCTAACCCTAACCCTAAACCGCACCCTAAACTTAAACCTAACCCTAACCCTAACCATAACCCTTACTCGTACCCTAACCCTAACCCATACCCTAAACCTAACCCTAAACTTAACCGTAATCCTGACCCGTACCCTAACCATAAAAGTAACCCGTACCCTAACCCCAACCCTAACCCTAACCCAAACCTAAACCTAACCCTAACCCTAAATCTAACCCACTCCTAAACCTAACCCTAACCCAAAACCTAAACGTAACCCTAACCCTAAACTTAACCAGTACGTTAACCCTATCCTGTACCCTAAACCTAACCCTAACCCATACCCTAACCCTAACCCTAACGCTAACCCAATCCGCACTCCCCTAACCCTAACCCTAACCCTAACACTAACAATAACCCGTACTCTAATCCTAAACCTAAACCTAACCCTAACCCGTACACTAACCCTAACCCGTAACCTAAACCTAACCCTTACCCTAAACTTAACCCGTACGCTAACCATATCCCGTACCCTAAACCTAAACCTAACCCGTACCCTAAACCTAACCCTAACCCTAACCCTAACAATATCCGCACTGTAACCCTAACCCTAACACTAACACTAACCCTAACCCATACTCTAACCCTAAACCTAACCCTAAACCTAAACCTAAACCGTACTCTAAGCCTAAACCGTACCCTAACACTCACCCTTACCCTAACACTAAACTTAACCCATACCCTAACCCTAAACGTAACCCTAACCCGTACCCAAACCCTAACCCTAACACATACCCTAACCCTAACCCTAACCGTAACCCGCACACTAAACCTAACCCTAACCCTAGACCAAACACGTACACTAAACCTATCCCGTACCATAACCTTAACCCTAACCCGTACAGTTACCCTAACACTAACCCTAACCCTAACTCGTACACTAACCCTAACACGTAAACTAACCCTAACCCTAACCCTAAACGTACCCTAACCCTAACACTAACCCTAACCCTAACCCTAACACTAACCCTAACCCGTACTCTAACCTAACCCTAACCCTAACCATAACACTTACCCGTACCCTATCCCTAACACATACCCTAACACTAAACCTAACTTTAACCATAACACTAACCCGTACCCCAAACCTAAAACTAACCCGTACCCTAACCCCAACCCTAACCCTAACCCGTAACATAACCCTATCCCTTACCCTAACCCTGACCCTAAACCTAACCCTAACCCGTACCCTAACCCTAACCCGCACCAAAACCTAAACCTATCCCGTACCCTAACACTAACCTGTAACCTAAACCTAACCCTAACCCTAAATTTAAACCGTACACTAACCCTATCCCGTACCCTAAACCTAACCCTAACCCGTACCCTAACCCTAACCCGTAACCTAAACCTAATCCTAAACCTAAACTTAACCCGTACACTAACCCTATCCCGTACCCTAAACCTAACCCTAACCTGTACCCTAACCCTAACCCTAACCCTAACGCTATCCGTAAAGTAACCCTAACCCTAACCCTAAAACTAACCCTAACCCATACTCTAACCCTAAACCTAACCCTAAACATAACCCTAACCCGTACTCTAACCCTAACCCGAACCCTAACACTAACCCTTACCCTAACCCTAATCCTAACCCGTACCCTAACCCTAAACGTAACCCTAACCCGAACCCAAAACCTAAACCTAACATGTACCCTAACCCTAACCCTAACCCACACACTAAAACTAACCCTAACCCTAGACCTAACACGTACACTAAACCTATCCTGTACCGTCACCTTAACCCTAACCCGTACCGTAACCCTAACCCTAACCCTAACCCTAACACTAACCCTAACCCGTAGTCTAACTTAACCCTAACCCTAAACCTAACCCTAACCCGTACTCTAACACTAACACTAACCCTAAGACTAACCATAATCCTAACACTAAACCTAAGCTGTACTCTAACCCTAAACCTAACACTGATACTAACCCCAACCCCCTACTATAACACTAACCCTAAACCTAACCCTATCCATAACCCTAACTCATACTGTAACCCGAACCCGTACCCTAACCCTAACCCTAACACTAAACCTAACCCTAACCGTGACCCTAACCCTAAACCTAATCCCATACCCTAACCCTGACCCTAACCCACATCTAAACCTAACCCAACCGTAGACCTAACCCGTACCCTAACCCTAACCCGTAACCTAACACTAATCCTAACCCTAACCCTAACCCGTACCCTAACCCTAACCCGTACCCTAAACCTAACCCGATGCCTAACCCTAACCCACACCCTAAGCAAAACCCTAACCCTAGACCTAACCCATACCCTAAACCTATCCTGTACCCTAACCCTAATGCTAACCTGTCCCTAACCCTAGACCTAACCCGTACCCTAACCCTAACCCTCACCCTAACACTAACCCTAACCCTAAACCTAAACCGTACCCTAACCCTAACCCTAACCCTAACGCTAAAACTAACCCTAATCCTAACCCTATCCCGTACACTAACCCTAATCCTAACCCGGACCCGTACCCTAACCCGAACCCTAACTCTAACCCTAACACTAACCCTACCCCGTACTCTAACACTAACCCAAACCATAACCCTAACCTGTACCCTAACCCGTAACCTAACCCTAAACCTAACCTGAATGCTAACATGCACCATAACCCTAACCCTAAACCTAACCCTAACCCTAAACCTAACCCATACCCTACCCCTCACCCTAACCCATACCCTAACCCTAACTCGTACCCTAACCCTAACACTTACCCGAACAACTAACCCTAACCCTAACCCGTACCCTAACCTAACCCTAACTCTAACTCGTACCCTAACACTAACCCTAACCCTGACCCTAACCAGTACCATAACCCTAATCCGAAACCTAAACCTAACCCTAACTCTAAACTTAACCCATACGCTAACCCTATCGCGTACCCTAAAACTAACCCCAACCAGTACCCTAACCCTAACCCTAACCCTATCCGAACCCTAACTCTAACCCTAACCCTAACCCTAACCCTAACCCTAACCCTAACCCGTACTCTAACCCTAACCATAAACCTAACTCTAAACCTAACCCGTAATATAACCCTAACCCTAACCCTAACCCTAACCCGTACTCTAACCCTATCCCGTAGCCTAACCCTAACTCTAACGCTAACCCCGAACCCTAACCATAACCATATTCCTTACCCTATCCCGTACCCAACCAGTACACCTAAGCCGTACCCTAACACTAACCCAAACCCGTACTCTAACCCTAACCATAACACTAACCCTATCCCTAAACCGCACTCTAAACTTAACACTAACCCTAACCCTAAACTTAACCCTTAACCGTACCCTAACCCTAACCCACACCGTAAACCTAACCCTAAATTTAACCGTAACCCTAACCCGTAATCTAACCCTATACCTAACCCGTACCCTAAACCCAACCCTAACACTAACCCATACCCTAACACTAACCTAACACTAACCCTGACCCTAAACCTAACCCTAACCCGTACACTAACCCTAACCCTAACCCTAACCCAAACCCTAAACCTAACCATAACTCGAACCTTAACCCTAACTCGTAACCTAAACCTAACCCTAACCCTAAACTTATCCCGTACGCAACCCTATCCCATACCCTAAACCTAACCCTAAACCGTAACCTAAACCTAAACCTAAACCTAAGCCTAACCCGTACATTAACCCTAACCCTAACCCTAAAACTAACCCTACCCAGTAATCTAACCCTAACCATAAACCTAACCCCAACCCGTACCCTAATCCTAACCCTAAACCTTTCCCTAACCCTAACACTAAACCTAACCTTTACTCTAACCGTAACCCTAACCCTTACCCTAACTGTACTCTAACCCTAACCCTAACCCTCACCCTAACACTAAACCGTACTGTAACCCTAACCCGTAACATAACCCTAACTCTAACCCGTACCCTAACCCTAACCCTAACTCATACCCTAACACTAACCCTGACCCTAACCCGTACCCTAAACCTAACCCGTACCCTAACCCTAAATCTAACCCTAAGCCATACCCTAATCCAAACCCTAAACCTAACTCATACCCTAACCCTAACCCTGACCCTAACCCGTACACGTACCCTAAAATTAACCCATACACTAAACCTAATCCTAAACCTAACCCTAACCCTTACCCTAAACCTAACACTAAACCATGACCTAACCCTAACACTAACCCTACCCCGTACTCTAAACCTAACCCTAACCCTAACATTAACCCTAACCCGTACCCTAAACCTAACCCTAACCCTAACTCGTACCCTATCCCTAACAGTAAACCTGACCCTAACCCTAACCCTAACCCATACCCTAAACCAAACCCATACCCTAACCCTCACCCTAACCCTAACCCGTACCCTAACCCAAACCCTTAACCTAAACCTAAACCTAACCCTAAAGTTAACCCGTACGCTAACCCTATTCCTTACACTAAACCTAACCCTAAACCGTGTCCTAACCCTAAACCTAACCCTTAGCCTAACCCGTACAATAACCCTAACCCTAACACTAACCCTAACCATATTCTAACACTAACCCTACCCTCACCCTAAGCCTACCCCGTGCTGTATCCCTAACCCGTACCATAACCCTACACTAACCCGTAAGCTAACCATAACCCTAACTTGTACCCTAAACCTAACCCTAACCCTGACCCTAAACCTAACCCTAACCCGTACCCCAAACCTAACCTGTACTTTAACCCTAACCCTAAACCTAACCCGTACCCTAAAACTAACCCTAACACTAACCCGTAACCTAAACCAAACCCTAACCCTGACCCTAACCTTAACCCTAACCCGTACACTAAGCATAACCCATACCCTAACCCTAACCCTAAACTTAACCCTAACCCCTACCCTAAACCTAAACCTAACCCTTGACCTATCCCGTACCCAAACCAATCCCGTACCCTAACCCTAACCCTAACCCATACCCAAACCCTAACAGTAACCCTAACCCATTCCCTAGCCCTAACCCTAACCCTAACCCTAACCCTGACCCTAAACCGTACCCGAACCCTAACCCTAAACCTAACCCATACCCTAACCCTAAACGTAATGCTAACCGGTATCCAAACCCTAACCCTAACACGTATCCTAACACTAACCCTAACCCTAACCCGCACACTAAACCTAACCCTAACCCTAGACCTAACACGTACACTAACCCTAACAAAAACTTAACCCTAACCCTAACCCATACCCTAACCCTACCCGTAGCCTATTCCTAACTCTAACCTTAACCCCTAACCCTAAGCCTAACTGTAACCCTTACCCGAACCCGTACCCAAATGGTAAACCTAACCTGTACCGTAACACTAACCCAAATCTGTACTCTAACCCTAACCGTAACCCTAAACCTAACCCTAACCCGCACCCTAAACTTAACCCTAACCCTAACCCAAACCATAACACTTAACCGTAACCTAACCCTAACCCATAACCTAACCCTAACCCTAATCTTAACCATAACCCTAATCCGTAACCTAACCCTAAAACTAACCCGGACCCTAACCCCAACCCTAACCCTAACCCATACCCTAACACTAACCCTAACCTTAACCCTGACCCTAAACCTAACCCTAAACCTTACACTAACCCTAACCCTAAACCAACCCGCACCCTAAACCTAACCCTAACCCGTACGCTAACCCTAACCCGTAACCTAAACCGAACCCTAACCCTAAAATTAAACCGTTCGCTAACCCTATCCCGTACCCTAAACCTAACCCTAACCCTTGTCCTAACCCGTACCCAACCCTATCCCGTACCCTAACCCTAACCCTAACCCGTACCCAAACACTAAGAGTAAACCTAACCCATACCCTAGCACTAACCCTAACCCTAACCCTAAGCCTAACATGCACCCTAAACCTAAACCTGACCGTAATCTTATCCATAACCCTTACCCGTACCCTAACCCTAATCCATAACCTAACACTAACCCTAACCTTAACTGTAACCCTAAAACTAACCCGTACCGTAACCCTAACCCTAACTCTAACCCATACCATAACCTTATCCCTAATCCTAACCCTGACCCTAAACCTAACCCTAACCTGTACCCTAACCCTAACCCGCACCTAACCCTAACCCTAACCCTAACCCGTACCCAACCCTAATTCGTAACCTAACCTTAACCGTAACCTGTACCCAAACCCTACAAATAACTCTAACCCATACCCTAGCGCTAACCTTAACCCTAACCCTTACCGTAACACTAATTCGCACCCTAACCCTAAACCTAACCCTAACCCGTACTCTAACCCTAACCCTAACCCTAACACTAACCATACCCCTAACACTAAACCTAACACGTACTCTAACACTATACCTAACCCTAACACTAACCCTAACCCCCTACTATAACCGTAACCCTAAACCTAAACCTAACCCTAACCCTAACTTGTACCGTAACCCGAACTCGTAACCCTAACCCCAACCTTAACCTAACCCTAACCCTGACCAAAACCCTAAACCTAATCCCGTACCCTAACCCTAACCCTAACCCGCATCCTAAACCTAACCCTAAACCTAGACCTAACCCGTACCCTAACCCTAACCCATACCCTAACACTAACCCTAACCCTAACCGGTACCATAACCCTAACACTAACCTTAACCCGTACCCTAACCTTAACCCGTACCCTATCCCTTACCCGATGCCTAACCCTAAACCACACCCTAAAACTAACCCTAAACCTAGACTTAATCCGTACCTTAAACCTATCCCGTAACCTAACCCTAACGCTAACCTATACCCTAACCCTAACACTCACACTAACCCTAATCCTAAACCTATCCCGTACACTAACCCTAACCCTAACCCTAACCCACACCCTAACCCTAACCCTAACCCTAAACCTAAACCTGACCCTAACCCTAACCCTAATCCCGTACCCTAACCTTAACCCTAACTCGCATCCTAAACCTAAATCTAACCCTAACCCTAACCGGTACCATAAACCTAACACTAACACTAACCCGTACAAAAACCCTAACATGTACACTAACCCTAACCCAATGCCTAACCCTAACCCACACACTAAACCTAACCCTAACCTTAGACCTAAACCGTACCCTCAACCTATACCGTACCCTAACCCTAATGCTAACCTGTACCCTAACCCTAACACTACACTAACCCTAAACCTAAACCCTATCCCATACACTAAACCTAACCCGTACCCTAACCCTAACCCGTACCATTACACGTACCTTAACCCTAACCCTAACACGTACCCTCACCCGTAACCTAAACTTAACCCTAACCTGTACACTAACACGTACCATAACCCTAACACTAATCCTAACCCTAACCATAAACCTAACCCATAACCTACCCCTCAACCGAACCCATACCGTAACCCTAACTCGTACCCTAACACTAACCCTTACCCTAACCCCTAACCCTAACCCTACACCGTACCCTACACCTAACCCTAACCCTAACTCGTACCCTAAACCTAACCCTAAACCTGACCCTAACCCTAATCCGTACCCTAACCCTAATCCGTACCCAAACCATAACCCTAAAACTAAACCTAACCCTAACCCTAACACTAACCCTAACCCTAACCCTAACCCGTACACTAACCCTAAAACTAACCATAAACTTACCCTAACGCTAACCCTAACCCTAACCATAACACTAACCCTAACCCGTACTCTAACCTAACCCTAACCCTAAACCTAACCCTAACCCGTACTCTAACCCTAACCTTAACCCTAACACTAACCATAACCCTAACACTAAACCTAACACGTACTCTAACCCTAACCCTAACCCGTACCCTAAAACTAACCCTAACCCTAAACCTGACCCTAAACCTAACCCTAACCCTTACACTAACCCTAACCCTAACCCAACCCGCACCCTAAACCTAACCCTAACCCAAAACCTAACCCTAAACCGTAACCTAAACCGAACCCTAACCCTAAACTTAACCCGTTCGCTAACCTTATCCTGTACCCTAAACCTAACCCTAACCCGTATCCTAACCCTAACCTAACCCTAAGCCTAACCCATACATTAACACTTACCCTAACCCTAACACTAACCCTACCCCGTATTCTAACCCTAACCCTAACCCGTACCCTAACCCGTAGCCTTAACCTATCCCTAACCCTAACTCGTACCCTAACCCTAACCCTAAACCTGACCCTAACCCTAACCCGAACCCGGACCCTAAACCTAACCCTAACCCTAACCCGTTCCCTAAACCTAACCCTAACCCTTGACCAAACACGTACCCAACCTTATCCGGTACCCTATACCTAACCCTAAACCGTACCCAAACCCTAACAGTAACCCTAACCCCTACCCTAGCGCTAACCCTAACCCTAACCCTAAGACTAACCCGCACCCTAAACCTAAACCTAACCCTAACCCTAACCATAATCCTTACCCGTACCCTAACCCTAACCCATACCCTAACACTAACCCTAACCTTAACCGTAACCTGTACCCTAACCCTAAAACTAACCCGTACCCTACCCCAACCCTAAACCTAACCCGTACCATAACCCTATCCCTAACCCTAACCCTGACCCTAAACCTAACCCTAACCCGTACCCTAACCCTAACCCGCACCTAAACATAACCCTAACCCGTACCCTAACTCTAACCCATAACCTAAACCTAACCCTAACCCTAAACTTAACCCATACACTAACCCTATCCTGTACCCTAAACCTAACCCTAACCGGTTCCCTAACCCTAACCCTAACCCTATACCACACCCTAACCATAACCGTACACTAACCCTAACTCTAACCCTAACACAACCCTATCCCATAACTTTCCCTAACCCTAACCCTAACCCTAACCGTATTCTAACCCTAACCCTAACCCTAACCCTAACCCTAACCCTAACCCGTACTGTAACCCTAACCCATACCATAACCCTAAACCTAACCCGTACCCTAACCCTAACCATAATTCGTACCCTAACCCTAACCCTAACACTGACCCTTACCATAACCCTAACCCGTATCCTAAACCTAACCCATACCCTAACCCTAACCCTAACCCTAACCCGTACACTAGCCTAACCCATACCCTAACCTTAACCCTAATCCTAAACCTAACCCATACCCTAAACCTAACCCTAACCCTTGACCTAACCCGTAACCTAACCCTAACCCTAACCAGTACCCAAACCCTAATAGTAAACCTAATCCATACCCTAGCACTAACACTTACCCTAACCCTAACTCTAACCCTGACCCATACCCTAACCCTAAAATTAACCCGTACCCTAACCCCAACCCTAAACCTAACCCTAACCCGTACCGTAACCCTGACCATAACCCTAACCCTAACACTAACCCTACTCCGTACTCGAACCATAACACAAACCCTAACCCTAACCCGGACCCTAACCGTAACCCTAACCCTAACCCTAACACTAACCATAACCCGTACTCTAACCCTAACCCTAACCCTAACCCTAACCCTAACCCTAACCGTACTCTAACCCTAACAATAACCCTCACATTAACCCTAACCGTACTGTAACCCTTACCCGTACAATAACCCTAACCCTAACCCTAAACTTAACCGTAACCCTGACCCGTACCCTAACCCTAAAACTAACCCGTACCCTATCACCAACCCTAACCCTAACCCGTACCCTAACCCTAACCGTAAACTAACCCTAACCCTCACCTAAAACTAACCCTAACACCTACCCTAACCCTAACCAGTAACCTAAACCTAACCCTAACCCTAAACTTAACCCGTACGCTAACCCTATCCTGTACCCTAAACCTAACCCTCACCTGTACCCTAACCCTAACCCTAACCGTACTCTAACCCTAACACTACCCTCTCCCTAACCCTAACCTTACTGAAACCCTAACCCGTACATTAACCCCAACCCTAACCCTAAACCGTACCCTAGCCCTAACCCGTACCCTAACCCACTCCTAAACCTAACCCTAACCCGTACCCTAACCCACTCCTAAACCTAACCCTAACCCGTAACCTAACCCTAAACCTAAACCTAAGCCTAACCCGTACATTAACCCTAACCCTAACACTAACCCTAACCCTACCATGTACTCTAACCCTAACCCTAACTCTAACCCTAACCCGTACCCTAACCCTAACCCTAACACTAACCCTACCCCGTACTCTAACCCTAACACAAACCCTAAACCTAACCCGTAGCCTAACCCTAACCCTAACCCTAACACTAACCCTAACCCAAACTCTAACCCTAAACCTAACCCTAACTCTGACCCTAACCCTACTCTAACCCTAACACTAACCCTCACCTTAACCCTAACCGTACTGTAACCCTAACCCGTACAATAAACCTAACCCTAACCCTAACCCTAACCCGTACCCTAAACCTAACCCATACACTAAACTTAACCCTAACCCTATCCCGTACCCTAAACCTAACCCTAACCCTTGCCCTAACCCGTACCCAACCCTATCCCGTACCCTAACCCGAACCCTACCCCGTACCCAAACCCTAAGAGTACACCTAACCCATACCCTAGCGCTAACCCTAAACCTAACCCTAACCATAACATTAACCCGCACCCTAAACCTAAAACTAACCCTAACCCTAACCATAACGCTTACCCGTACCCTAACCCTAACCCATACCCGTACCCTAACCCTAAATTAACCGTAACCCTGACCCGTACCCTAACCCTAAAATTAACCCGTACCCTAACCCCAACCCTAACCCTAACACTAACCCTAACACTAACCCGTACCCTAACCCTAACCCTAACCTAAACCTAACACTAACCCTACCCCGTACTCTAACCATAACACAAACCCAAACCCTAACCCGTACCCTAAACCTAACCTAACCCTAACACTAAAATTAACCCTAATCCGTACTCTATCCCTAACCCTAACCCTAGCCCTAACCCTAACCGTACTCTAACCCTAAAACTAACCCTCACCCTAACCCTAACTGTACTGTAAACCTAACCCGTACTTTAACCCTAACCCTAACCCTAAACTTAAAAGTAACCCTGACCCGTAACCAAACCCTAAAACTAACCCGTACCCTTACACCAACCCTAAACCTAACCCGTACCCTAACCCTATCCCTAACGCTAACCCAGACCCTAAACCTAACCCTAACTCGTACCCTAACCTAACCCTAACCCGTACCCTAACCCGAACCCATAAACTAAACCTAACCCTAACCCTAAACTTAACCCGTACGCTAACCCTATCATGTACCATAAACCTAACCTTAACCTGGACCCTAACCCTAACACTAACCCTAACCCTAACCGTACTCTAACCCGAACACTAACCCTCTCCCTAACCCTAACCGTACTGTAACCCTAACCCGTACCCTTACCCCAACCCTAACCCTAACCCGTACACTAACACTAACCCTAACCTTAACCCACACCTAAACCTAACCCTAACCCGTAACCTAAGCCTAACCATAACCCTAAACTTAACCCGTACGCTAACTCTATCCCGTACCCTTAACCCTAACCTATCCCATACCCAAACCCTTACCATAAAACCTTACCTACCCTAAGCCTAACCCTAAACCCTAACCCTAACCCGTCACCTAACCCTAAACCTAACCCTAAGCCTAACCTGTACATTAACCCTAACCCTAACACTAACACTAACACTACAACGTACTCTAACCCTAACCATAACTCTAATACTAACCCGTACCCTAACCCTTACCTTAACCCTAATCCTAACACTAACCCTACCTCGTATTCTAACCCTAACACAAAACCTAACCCTAACCCGTACCCTAACCCTAACCCTAACCCTAACACTAACCCTAACCCGTACTCTAACGCTAACCCTAACCCTAACCCTGACCCTAACCGTACTCTATCACTAACACTAACCCTCACCCTAACCCTAACCATACTGTAACCCTAAACCGTACAATAACCCTAAACCTAACCCGTACCTTAAACCTAACCCGTAACCTAAACCTAACCCTAACCCTAAACTTAACCCGTACGCTAAACCTATCCTGTACCCTAAACCTAACCCTAACCTGTACCCTAACCATAACCCTAACCCTATCCGTACTCTAACCCTAACCCTAACCCTAACACTAACCCTAACCCGTACTCTAACACTAACCCTAACCCAAAATGTAACCCTAACCCTTATGCTAACCCTAACCCGTACCCTAACACTAACCCTAAACCTAACACTATCCCTAACCTGTACTCTAACCCTAAACCTAACCCTAACTCTAACCCTAACCCTTACTATAAACCTAAAACTAATCCTAACCATAAACCTAACCTTAACCCGTACTCCAACCCTATCCCGTAGCCTAACACTGACTCTAACCCTAATCCCTAACCCTAACCCTAACCCTGACCCTAAACCTAACCCTAACCCGTACACTAACCCTAACCCTAACCCTAACCCGTACCCTAACCCTTACCCGTAGCCTAACCCGTACCCAAACGTTAAACCTAACCCATACCCTAACACTAACACAAAACCGTACCCTACCCGTACCCTAACCCTAACCCGTATCGTTAACCGTACCTTAAACCTAACCCTAAACCATACCCAAACCCGTACACTAACTCTAAACCTAACCTGTACCCTAACACGAAGCATAACCCTAACCCAAACCCTAACCCTAACCCTAAACCTAACCCATAACCTACGACTAACCCTAACCCGTACCCTAACCCTAACCGTCATCATAACCCCTAACACTAACCCTAGACCGTACCCTAAACCTAACCCTAACCTTAACTCGTACCCTATCCCTAAACCTAACCCTGACCCTAACCCTAACCCTAACTCTTACCCTAACCCGTACCCTAACCCTAACCCGTCCCCTAAACCTAAACCTACCCCAACACTATGCCTAACCCCCTACTATAACCCAAAACTTAACCTAAACCTAAACCTAACCCTAACTCGTACCGTTAACTTTACCTGTACCCTAACTGTAAACCTAACCCTAAACCTAACCATAACCCTGACCCTAACCCTAATCCTAATCCCGTACCCTAACCCTAACACTAACCCGCATCCTAAACCTAACCCTAACCCTAGACCTAACCCGAATCCTAAACCTAACCCGTACCCTAACACTAACCTTAAGCCTAACCCTAACCCGTACCCTTACCCTAACCCTTACCCTAATCCTAACCCTAACCATAACCCGTAACCTAACCCTAACCCGTACACAAAACCTAACCCTAACACGTACCCTAACACACACCCTAACCCTAACCCTAACCCGCACACTAAACCTAACCCTAACCCCATACCTAACATGTACACTAACCCTATCCCGTACCCTAACCTTAACCCTAACCCATACCGTAACCCTAACACTAACCCTAACCCTAACACTAACCCGTACACTAAACCTCACCCGAACCCTAACCCTAACCCATACCCGTACCCTAACCCAACCCGTAGCCTAACCCTAACTCTAACCCTAACCCCTAACCCTAACCCTAACCCTAAACCTTACCCTAACCCGTACCCAAACGGTAAACCTAACCCGTACCCTAACACTAAATCGAACCCGTACCCTAACCTTAACCCTAAACCTAACCCTAACCGTAACCCGCACCCTAAACTTAACACTAAACCTAACCCAAACCATAACACTTAACCGTAACCTAAACCTAACCCATACCCTAAACCAAACCCTAACCTTAAGCATAACCCTAACCCGTACCCTAACCCTAAAACTAACCCGTACCCTCACCCCCACCCTAACCATAACCCGTACCCTAAAACTAACCTAACTGTAACCCTGACACTAAACCTAACCCTAACCCTTACACTAACCCTAACCCTAAGTCTAACCCGCACCCTAAACCTAACCCTAACCCATACCCTAACCCTAACCCGTAACCTAAACCTAACCCTAAACCTAAACTTAACCCGTACGCTAACCCTATCCCGTACCCTAAACATAACCCTAATCCGTATCCTAACCCTAACCTAACCCTAAGCCTAACCCGAACATTAACCCTAACCTTAACCCTAACACTAACCCTACCGCATACTCTAACCCTAAACCGAACCTAACCCTAACCCTAACCCGTACCCTAAACCTAACCCTAACCCTAACTCGTACCCTAACCCTAACCCATACCCTAACCCTAAACCTAACCCGTACCCAAACCCTAACCATAACCCTAACCCATTACCTAGCGCCAACCCTATAACTAATCCTAAACCTATCCCGCACTCTAAACCTAAACCTAACCCTAACCCTAACCGAAACCCTTACCCGTACCCTAAACCAAACCCATACCCTAACACTAACCGTAACCTTAAACGTAACCCTAACCCGTACCCTAACCCTAAAACTAACCGGTACCCAAACCCCCAACATAACCCTATCCCGTACCCTAACCTTAACCCTAACCATTACCTTAACCCTAACACTAACCCTAAACCTTACCCTAAACCTAACCCGTACACTAACCCTCACTCAAACCCTAACCCTAACCCTAACCCTTACCCTAACTCTACCCGTAGCCTAACCGTAACTCTAATCCTAACCCCTAACCCTAACCCTAACCCTTACCCTAACCCGTCCCAAACGGTAATCCTGACCCGTACCCTAACACTAAACCAAACCCGTACGTTAACCCTAACCCTAAACCTAACCCTAATCCTGCCCGCACCCTAAACTTAACCCTAAACCTAACCCAAACCATAACCCTTAACCGTAACCTAACCCTAACCCATACCCTAAAACTAACCCTAACATTAACCATATCCCTAACCGTACCCTAAACCTAAAACTAACCCGTACCCTCACCCCAACCCTAACCATAAACCGTACCCTAAAACTAACCCTAACCGTAACCCTGACCCTAAACCTAAACCTAACCCTTACACTAACCCTAACCCTAACATCCACCCTAAACCTAACCCTAACCGGTAACCTAACCCTATCCCGTAACCTAAACCTAACCCACACCGTAAACTAACCCGTACGCTAACCCTATCCCGTACCCTAAACCTAACCCTAACCCGTATCCTAACCCTAAACTAACCCTATCCTAACCCGTACATTAACACTAACCATAACCATAACACTAACCCTACCCCGTACTCTAACCCTAACACTAACCCTAACCCTAACCCGTACAGTAACCCTAACACGTACCCTAACCCTAACCCTAACCCTAAACCTAATCCTAATCTTGAACCTAAACCTAACACTAACCCGTACCCTAACACTAAACCGTACCCTAACGCTAACCCTAAACTTAACCCGTACCCTAAACCTAAATGTAACCCTAACCCGTACCTAAACACTAACCCTAACACGTACCCTAACCCTAACCCTAACCCTAACCCGTACGGGTACCCTAACACTAATCATAACCCTAACCGTAACCCTAACCCTAACCCTAACCCTAACACTAACTCGTACACTAAACCTAACCCGAACCCTAACCCTAACCGTAACACGTACCCTAAACCTACCCGTAGACTAACCATAACTCTAAGCCTAACCCGTATCCCTAACCCTAACCCTAACCCGCACCTAAACCTAACCCTAACCCTAACCCTAAACCGCACCTAAACCTAACCCTAACCCGTACACGAACCCTAACCCGTAACCTAATCCTAATCCTAACCCTAAACTTAACCCATACGCTAACCCTATCCATACACTAACCCTAACCCTAACCCTAAACCTAACCCCAAACTGAACTCTAACCCTAACTCGTACCCTAACCCTAACCCGTACCCTAACACTAACCCTAACCCTAACACTAACCCTAAACTGTTCTCTAACCCTAAACCTAAACCTAACTCTAACCCTGACCCGTAATATAACCCTAACCCGTACTCTAACACTAACCCTAACACTAACACTAACCCTACCCCGTACTCTATCCCTAAATCTAACCCTAACCTGTACTGTAACCCTAACCCTAACCCTAACCCTAATCCATACAGTAACCCTAATACGTACCCTAACACTAACCCTAACCCTAAACCTAACCCTAACCTTGACCTAAACCTACCCCTAACCCGTACCCTAACCCTAAACTGTACCCTAACCCTAACCCTAAACCTAACCCGTACCCTAACTCTAAATGTATCCCTAACCCGAACCCAAACCCTAACCCTAACACGTACCCTAACCCTAACCCTAACCCTAACCCTAACCCTAACCAGCACACTAAACCTAACATAACCCTAGACCTAACAACTACACTAACCCTATCTCATACCGTAACCTTAACCCTAACCCGTAACGTAACCCTAACACTAACCCTAACCCGTACCCTAACCCTACCCGTAGCCTAACCCTAACTCTAACCCTAACCCCTAACCCTAACCCTAACCCTTACCCTTAACCGTACCCAAACGGTAAACCTAACCCGTACCCTAACACAAACCAAACCCGTACTCTAATCTTAACCCAAATCTAACCCTAACCCGTAACCTCACACTTCCCGTAGCCTAACCCTAACTCTAACACTAATCCCTAACCCTAACCCTAACCCTAACCCTTACCCTAACACGTACCCAAACGGTAAACCTAACACGTACCCTAACACTAACCCAAACCCGTACTCTAACCATAACCATAACCCTAACCCTAACCCTAACCCACACCCGAAACTTAACCCAAACCATAACCTTTAACCGTAACCTAACCCTAACCCATACCCTAACCCTAACCCTAACATTAACCGTAAACCTAACTCGTACCCTAACCCTAAAACTAAGCCGGACCCTAACCCCAACCCTAACCTTAACGCGTACACTAACACTAACCCTAACCCTAACCCTGACCGAAAACCTAACCCTAACCGTACACTAACCATAACCCTAACCCTAACACTAAACCTATCCCGTACTCTAAACCTAACCCTAACCCTAATCCTAACCCTAACCCGTACTCTAACCTTAACCCTAACCCTAACACTAACCATAACCCTAACACTAACCCTAACCAGTACTCTAACCCTAAACGTAACCCTAACACTAACCCTAACCCCCTACTATAATCCTAACCCTAAACCTAACCCTTACCCTAACCCTAACTCGTACCGTAACGTGAACCTGTACCCAACCCTAAACCTAACCCTAAAACTAACCCTAACCCTGACCCTAAGCATAACCCTAATCCCGTACCCTAACCCTAACCCGCATCCTAAACCTAACCCTAAACCTAGACCTAACCCGTAGGTAACCCTAACCCATACCCTAACACTAACCCGTACCTTAACCCTAACACTAACCCTACCCCAACCCGTATGCTAACCATAACCCTAACCCATACCCTAACCCTAACCCGTACCCTAACCCTAACCCAGGGCCTAACTCTAAACCGCACCGTAAACCTAACCCTAAACCTAGACATAACCCGTACCCTAAACCTATCCCATACCCTAACCCTAGTCCTAACCCGTATCCTAACCCTAACACTAACCCTAACCCTAACACTAACCCTAACCCTAACACTAACCCTAACCCTAACCCTAACCCGTACCCTAACCATAACCCGCACCGAAACCTATCCCTAACCCGTACCCTAACCCTAAATCTAACCCTAACCCTATCCGTACACTAACCCTAACCCTAACCCTAACACTAACCCTAACCCGTACTCTAACATTAACCCTAACCCTAAACGTAACCTTAACCCGTACTCTAAGCATAACCCGTACCCTAACACTAACCCTTACCCTAACCCTAAACCTAAACCATACCCTAACCCTAAACGTAACCCTAAACTCTACCCAAACCCTAACCCTAACACGTACCCAAACCCTAACCCTAACCCTAACCCTAACCCGCACACTAAACCTAACCCTAACCCTACACCTAACACGTACACTAACCCTATCCCGTACTATAACCTTAACCCTAACCCGTACCGTAACCCTAACACTAAACCTAACCCTAACCCTAACCCGTACACTAACCCTAACCCGAAACCTAACTCTAACCCTAACATGTACCCAAACCCTACCCGTAGCCAAACCCTAACCCTAACCCTAACCCCTAAACCTAACCCTAAATCTAACCCTTACCCTAAACCGTACCCAAATGGTAAACCTAACCCGTACCCTAACACTAACCCAAAACCGTACTCTAATGCTAACCCTAACCCTAACCCGCACCCTAAACTTAACCCTAAACCTAACCCAAACCATAACCCTTAACCGTAACCTAACCCTAACCCATAACCTAACCCTAACCCTAACCTTAATCATAACCCTAACCCGTACCCTAACCCTAAAACTAACCCGTACCCTATTCCCAACCCTTACCCTAACCCGTACCCTAACACTAACCCAAACCCGTACTCTAAACCTAACCCTAACCCTAACCCTAACCCTAACCCTAACCCGTACAGTAACCTAACGCGTACCCTAACCCTAAACCTAACCTTAAATCTAACCCTAAACTTGAACCTAAACCTAACACTAACCCATAACCATAAACCTAACCCATACCCTAACCCTAAATGTAACCCTAACCCGTACCAAAACCCCAAACCTAACACGTACCCTAACCCTAACCCTAACCCGTACTGGTACCCTAACACTAACCGTAACCCTAAACCTAACCCTAACCCTAACCCTAACCATAACTCGTACACTAACCCTAACTCGAACCCTAACCCTAACCGTAAGCAGTACCCTAACCCTACCGGTAAACTAACCCTAACTCTAACCCTAACCCCTAACCCTAACCCTAACCTGCACCTAAACCTAACCGTAACCCTAACCCTAACCCGCACCTAAACCTAACCCTAACCCGTACCCGAACCCTACCTGTAACCTAATCCTAAACCTAACCCTAAACTTACCCATACGCTAACACTATTCCGTACCCTAACCTAACCCTAACCCGTACCCTAATCCTAACCCGTACCCTAACCCTATCTGTACACTAGCCCTAACCCTAACCCTAAACCTAACCCTAACCTGAAATCTAACACTAACGGGTACCCTAAACCTAACCCCTACCCTAACACTAACGCTAACCCTAGCCTTAACCCTAACCCGTACTCTAACCCTAAACCTAAACCTAACTCTAACACTAACCCGTACTATAACCCTAACCCGTACCCTAACACTAACCCTAACACTAACACTAACCCTACCCCGTACTCTAACCCTAAACCTAACCCGAATTCTAACCCTAACCTGTACTGTAACCCTAATCCTAACCCTAACCCTAACCCAAACCCATAGAGTAACCCTAACGTGTACCCTAAACCTAACCCTAACCCTAAACCTAACCCTAACCTTGACCCTAAACCTAACCCTAACACGTAACCTAACCCTAAACCGTACCCTAACCCTAACCCTAAACCTAACCCGCACCCTAACCCTAAATGTAACCCTAACCCGAACCCAAGCCCTAACAATAACATGTACCCTAACCCTAACCCTAACCCGCACACTAAACCTAACCCTAACCCTAGACCTAACACCTACACTAACCCTATCCTGTTGCCTAAACTTAACCCTAACCCGTACGTAACCCTAACACTAACCCTAACCCTAATCCTAACCCGTACCCTAACCCTACCCGTAGCCTACCCCTAACTCTAACCCTAACCCCTAAACCAAACCCTAACCCTAACCCTTACCCTAACACGTACCCAAAAGGTAAACCTAACCCGTACCCTAACACTAACCCAAACCCGTACTCTAACCCTAACCCTAACCCTAACCATAACCCATAACCGTACCCTAACCCTAACCTACACCCGAACCCTAACCCTAACTTTAACCATAACCCTAACCCGTACCTTAACCCTAAAACTAACCCATACACTAACCCGTACCCTAACCTTTACCCTAAACCTAACCCTAACCCTGACCCTAACCATAAACCTAACCCGTATCCTAACCCTAAACCGTATCCTAAATCTAGCCCTAAACCTAACCCATACCCTAACCCTAAACGTAACCCTAACCCATACCCAAACCCTAACCCTAACTCGTACCCTAACCCTAACCCTAACCCTAACCCACACACTAAACCTAACCTGAATCCTAGACCTGACATGTACACTAACCCTACCCGTACCCTAACCTTAACCCTAACACGTACCCAAACCCTAACAAAAACCCTACCCATACCCTAGCACTAACCCTAACACTAACCCTAAGCCTAACCCGCACCCTAAACCTAAACCTAACCCTGATCCTAACCATAACCCTTACCCGTACACTAACCCTACCCATACCCTAACACTAACCCTAACCTTAACCATAACCCTATACCGTACCCTAACCCATACCATAACCCTACCCCTAACCCTAACCCTGACCATAAACCTAACCAAAACCCGTACCCTAACCCTAACCCACAACGAAACCTAACCCTAACCCGTACCCTAACCGTAACCCGTAACCTAAACCTAACCCTAAACCTAAACTTAACCCGTACAGTAACCCTATCCCGTACCCTAAACCTGACCCTAAACCGTACCCTAACCCTAACCCTAACCCTATCCGTACACTAAACCTAACCCTAACTCTAACACTAACCCTAACCTGTACTCTAACCCTAACCCTAACCCTAAGCCTAACCCTAACCCTAACCCGTACCCTAAACCTAAACCTTACCCTTCACCTAACCCGTACCCAACCTTTTCCCATACTCTAAACCTAACCCGTTCCCTAACCCCAACCATAAACCTATCCCGTACCATAACCTTAACCATAACACTAACCCTAACCCGTACTCTAACCCTAACCCTAACACTAACCTAACGGTACTATAACCCTAACCCTAACCCTCACATTTACCCTAACCCGTACTCTAACACTAACCCGTACCAATACCCTAACCCTAACCCGTACCCTAACCCTAACCCTAATTCATACCCTAACCCTAACCCTGACCCTAACACTAACCCTAACACGTACCCTAAACCTAACCCTAACACGTAACCTAACGTTAATCCTAACCCTAACCCTGACGCTAACCCTAACCTGTACCCTAAGCCTAACCCATACCCTAAACCTAATCCTAATCCTAACCCTAACCCTAACCTGTACCCTAAACCTAAATCTAACCCTTGACATAACCCGTACCCAACCCTATCCCGTAACCTAACCCTAAACTAACCCGGACAAACCCTAACAGTAACACTAACCCATTCCCGAGCGCTAACCCTAACACTAACCCTAACCCTAACCCGCACCCTAAACCTAAAGTTAACCCTAACCCTGACCATAACCCTTACCCTAACCCTAACCCTAAACCTAACACTAACCCTAACCCGTACTCTAACCCTAACCCTAACCCTAACCCAACCCGTACTCTAACCGTAACCCTAACCCATTCCCTAACCCCAACCCTAACCCTAACCCGTACATAACCCTATCACTGACCCTAACCCTGACCCTAAACCTAACCCTAACCCGTACCCTAACCCTAACCCGCACTAAACCTAACCCTAATGTGTACCCTAAACCTAACCCGTACCCTACTCCTAACCCTAACCCTAACCCGTACCCTAAACCTAACCCTAACCCTAACTCATACCTTAACCATAACCCTAACCCTGACCCTAACCTAACCCTAACCCTAACCCGTACCCTAAGCCTAACACATACCCTAACCCTAACCCTAAACCTAACCCTAACCCTATCCCGTACCCTAAACCTAACCCTAACCCTTGACCTAACCCGTACCCAATCCTATCCAGTACCCTAACCCTAAACCTAACACGTACCCAAAACCTAACATTAACCCTAACCCTAACACTAGCCCTAATCCCAAACCTATCCCGTACACTAACCCTAACCCTAACCCTAAGCCGTACCCTAACCCTAACCCTAACCCTAACCTAACCCTGACCCTAACCCTAACCCTAATCCCGTACCCTAACCCTAACCCTAACCCGCATCCTAAACCTAACTCTAACCCTCACCTAACCCGTACCATAAACCTAACACTAACCCTAACCCGTACAAAAACCCTTACACGTACACTAACCCTAACCTGATGCCTAACCCTAACCCACACACTAAACCTAACCATAACCCTAGACCTAAACCGTACCCTCAACCTATCCCATACCCTAACACTAACGCTAACCTGTACCCTAACCCTAACACTAACACTAACCCTAATCCTAACCCTATCCTGTACACTAACCCTAACCCGTACCTTAACCCTAACCCGTACCATTACACGTACCTTAACCCTAATCCTAACCTGTACCCTCACCCGTAACCTAAACCTAAACCTAACCTGTACACTAACACGTACCATAACCCTAACACTAATCCTAACCCTAACCATAAACTTAACCCATACCCTACCCCTCACCCTAACCCATACCCTAACCCTAACTCGTACCCTAACACTAACCCTTACCCTAACCCCTAATCCTAATGCTACACCGTAACCTAAACCTACCCTAACCCTAATTCGTACCCTAACCCTAACCCTAAACCTAACCCTGACCCTGACCCTAACCGGTACCCTAACCCTAATCCGTACCCTAACCCTAACCCTAACCCTAACCCTAAACCTAAACCTAACCCTAACCGGTACAGTAACCCTAACCCGTACACTAACACTAACCATAACTCTAAACCTAACCCTAACCCTCACCCGTACCCTAACCGAAACCGTACCCTAACCCTAACTCTAAACCTAACCCGTACCCTAACCCAAAACGTAACGCTAACCCATACCCAAACCCTATCCCTAACACGTACCTTAACCCTATCCCTAACCCTAACCGGCACACTAAACCTAACACTAACCCTAGACCTAACACGTACACTAACCCTATCCCGTAGCTCAGCCTTAACCCTAACCCGAACCCTAACCCTACCCTAACCCGTACCCTAACCCTACCTGTAGCCTAACCCTAAATCTAACCCTAAACCCTAACCCAAAACCTGACCCTAACCCTTGCCCTAAACCGTACCCAAACGGTAAACCTAACCCGTACCCTAACACTAACCCAAACCCGTACTCTAACCCTAACCCTAACCCAAACCCGCACCCTTAACTTAACTCTAACCCTAACCCAAACCATAACCCTTAACCGTAACCTAACCCTAACGCATAGCCTAAACCTAACCCTAACCTTAACCGTAACCCTTACCCGTAACGTAACCCTAAAACTAACCCATACCCTAACACCAACCGTAACCCTAACCCGCACACTAACACTAACCCTAACCCTAAACCTGACCCTAAACCTAACCCTAACACTTACACTAAACCTAATCCTAACCCTAACCCGCACCCTAAACCTAACCCTAACCCGTACCATAACCCTAACCCGTAACCTATACCTAACCCTAACCCTAAACTTAACCCGTACGCTAACCCTATCCCGTTCCCTAAACCTAACCCTAACCCGTATCCTAACCCTAAACCTAACCCTAAGCCTAATCTGTACATTAACCCTAACCCTAAACCTAACACTAACCCTCCACCGTACTCTAACCCTAACCTTAACCTTAACCCTAACCCTAAACCTAACCCTAACACTAACCACACCCTGTAATCCAAACCTAACCCTAACCCTATCCCTAAACCATACACTAATCCTAACCCTAACCTTAACCCTAACCCTAACCCTAACCCTAACCCAACACTAACCCTAACCCATAATCTACCCCTAACCCGTCCCCTACACTAACCCTTACCCTAACCCTAAACCTAACCCGTACCATAACCCTAAACGTAACCCTAACCTGTACCCAAACCCTAACCCTAACATGTACCCATCCGTAACCCTAACCCTAACCCGCACACTAAACCTAACCCTAACCCTAGACCTACCACGTACACTAAACCTATCCCGTACCCTAACCTTAAACCTAACCCGTACCGTAACCCTAACACTAACCCTAACCTAACCCTAACCCTAACCCTAAGCCGGACACTAACCCTAACCCGAACCCTAACCCTAACCCTAACCCTTACCCTAAACCTACACGTAGCCTAACCGTAACTCTAACCCTAACGCCTACCCCTAACCCTAACCCTAACCCTTACCCTAACCCGTACCGAAACGGTAAACCTAACCCATACCCTAACACTAACCCAAACCCGTACTGTAACCCTAACCCATACTTAACCCTAACCCTTACCTTAACCATAACGCTAACCCATAACCTAACCCTAAAACTAACCCGTACCCTGATCCCAAACCTAACCCTAACCCATACCCTAACACTAACCCGAAACCTAACCCTGACCCTAAACCTAACCTTATCACTTACACTAACTCTAACCCTAACCCTAACCCGCGCCCTAAAACTAACCCTAACCTGTACCCTAACCCTAACCCGTAACCTAAAATTAACCCTAACCCAAACTTAACCCGTACGCTAACCCTATCCCGTACCCTAAACCTAACCCTAAACCATAACCTAACCCTAAACCTAACCCTAAGCCTAACCCGCACATTAACCATAACCCTAACCCTAACACTAACCCTAACCCGTACTCTAACCATAACCCTAACCCTAACTCTAACCCGTAACCTAACCCTAACCCTAAAACTAACACTAACCCTAAACTGTACTCTAACCCTAACCCTAACCCTAACCGTACTCTAAACCTAACCCTAACCCTCACCCTAACCCTAACCCGTACTGTAACCCTAACCCGTACCAATACCCTAACCCTAACCCATACCTTAACCCTAACTCGTACCCTAACGCTAACCCTAACCCTGATCCTAAACCTAACCCTAACCCGTACCCTAACCCTAACCCGTACCCTAACCCTATCCCTAACGCTAACCCTGACCCTGAACCTAACCCTAACCCGTACCCTAACCCTAACCCTAACACTATCCGCACTCTAACCCTAACCCTAACCCTAACCCTAACACTAACCCTAACCCTAAACCTAACCCTAACCCGTACTCTAACCCTAACCCGTACCCTAACACTAACCCTTACCCTAACCCTTAACCCATACCCAAACCCTAAACGTAACCCTAACCCGTACCCAAAACCTAACCTTAACACGTACCCTAACCCTAACCCTAACCTAACCCAACACTAAACCTAACCCTAACCCTAGACCTAACACATACACTAAACCTATCCCATACCGTAACCTTAACCCTAACCCGTACCGTAACGCTAACACTAAACCTAACCTTAACCCTAACCCATACTCTAACCCTAACCCTAACCCTAACACTAACCCTAACCTGTACTCTAACCTAACCCCAATCCTAAACCTAACCCTTACCCTTATTCTAACACTAACACTAACCCTAACCCTAACCGTAACCATAAACCTTACCCGTGCCCTATCCCTAACCCATACCCTAACACTAACCCTAACTTTAACTGTAACCCTACCCCGTACCCCAACCTTAAAACTAACCCGTACCCTAACCCCAACCCTAACCCTAACCCATACCATAACCCTATCCCTAACCCTAACCCTGACCCAAAACATAACCCTAACCCATACCATAACCCTAACCCGCACCTAAACCTAACCCTATCCCGAACCCTAACACTAACCCGTAACCTAAACCTAACCCTAACCCTAAATTTAACCCATACACTAACTTTATCCCGTACCCTAAACCTAACCCTAACCCGTACCCTAACCCTAACCCTAACCCTAACACTATCCGTACACTAACACTAAACCTAATCCTAACACTAACCCTAAACCGTACTCTAACCCTAACCCTAACCCTAAACCTAACCCTAACCCATACTCTAACCCTAACCCGTACCCTAACACTAACCCTTACCCTAACCCTAAACCTAACATGTACCCTAACCCTAAACGTAACCCTAACCAGTACCCAAACCCTAACCCTAACACGTACCCTAACCCTAACCCTAACCCTAACCCGCACACTAAACCTAACCCTAACTCTAGACCTAACACGTGCACTAAACCTATCCTGTACTGGAACCTTAAACCAGCCCGTACCGTAACCCTAACAATAAGCCTAACCCTAAACCTAAACCTAACCCTAACCTGTACACTAACCCTTACCCGAACCCTAACTCGTACCCTAACCCTACGCGTAGCCTAACCCTAACTCTAACGCTAACCCCTAACCCTAAACCTAACCCTAACCCTTACCCTAACCCGTACCCAAACGGTAAACCTAACCCGGACCCTAACTCTAACCCAAACCCGTACTCTAAGCCTAACCCTAACCCTAGCCGCACACTAAACCTAACCGTAACACTAGACCTAACACGTACACTAAAACTATCCCATACCGGACCTTAAACCTAACCCCTACCATAACCCTAACAATAAGTCTAACCCTAAACCTAACCTTAACCCGTGACTTAAACCTAACACTAACCCGTACCCTAACCCTAAACCTACCCTAAACCTGACCCAAAACCTAACCCTAACACGTACCCTAAGCCTAACCCATAACCTAACCCTAACCCTAACACTAACACTAAACCTACCCCGTACTCTAACACTAACCCTAACCCTAACCCGTACCCGTACACTAAACCTAACCCTAACCCTAACCCTAACACTAACCCTAACCCGTACTCTAACCCTAATCCTAACCCTAACACTAACCCTAACCCGTACTCTAACCCTAACCCTAACCCTAACCGTAACCTAACCGTAACCCTAACCCTCACCCTAACCCGAACCCGTACTGTAACCCTAACCCGTACCATAACTCTAAACCTAATGCGTACTCTAACCCTAACACTAATTCATACCCTAACCGTAACCCTAACCCTGACCCTAACACTAACCCTAACCCGTACCCTAAACCTAACCTGTACCCTAACCCTAACCCTAATCTAACTCACACCCTAAACTTAACCCTAACCCTAACCCAAACCATAACCCTTAACCGTAACTTAACCCTAACCCATACCTTAACCCTAACCCTAACCTTAACCATAATCCCTACCTGTACCCTAAACCTAAAACTAACCCGCACCCTAACCGCAACCCTAACCCATATCCTATCACTAACCCTAACCCTAAACCTGACCTTAAACCTAAGCCTAACCCTTACACAAACCCTAACCCTAACCCTCAACCTAAACCTAAACCTAACCTGAACCCTAACCCTAACCTGTAACCTAAACCTAACCCTAACCCTAAACTTAACCCGTACGCGAACCCTATCCCGTACCCTAAACCTAAACAAACCTGATCCTAACCCTAAACCTAACCCTAAGCCTAACCCATACATTAACCCTAACCCTAAACCTAACACTAACCCTACCGGGTACTCTAACACTAACCCTAATCCTAACCCGTACCCTAACCCTAAACCTAACCCTAACCCTAACCCTAACCCTAACCCTAATTTGTACCCTAACCCTTACCCTAACCCTGACCCTAAACCTAACCCTAACCCGTACCCTAATCCTAACCCTAACCCTAACACTCACCTAAACCTGACCCTAACCCGTACCCTAACCCTAACGCGCACCTAAACCTAACCCTAACCCGTACCCTAAAGCTAACCCATCACCTAAACCTAACCCTAACCCTAAACTTAACCCGTACACTAATCGTATCCCGTACCCTAAACCTAACCCTGACCCGTACCCTAACCCTAACCTTACCCTATAACTATCCGTACACTATCCCTAACCCTAACACTAACACTAACCCTAACCGGTATTCTAACCCTAACCCTAAACCTAAACCTAACCCTAACCCCTACTCTAACCCTATCCCGTACCCTAACACTAACATTTACCCTAACCCTAAACCTAACCCGTACCCTAACCCTAAACATAACCCTAAACTGTCCCCAAACCCTAACGTTAACACGTACCCTAACACTAACCCTAACCCTTACCCTAACCCGTACCCATACGGTAAACCTACTTGTAGCCTAACACTAACCCAAACCCGTACTCTAACCCTAAACCTAACCCTAACACTAACCCTACCCCGTACTCTAACACTATCCTAACCCTATCCCTAACCCGTACCTTAACCCTAAACATAACCCTAATCCTAACCCTAACACTAACCTTACCCCGTACTCTAACCCTAACCCTAACCCGTACCCTAACACTAACCCAACCCTAACCCTAAAACTAACCCTAACCTGTACTCTAACCCTAACCCTAACCCTAACCCTAACCGTATTCTAACCCTAACCCTAATCCTCACCCTAACACTAATCCGTACTGTAAACCTACCCCATACCATAAACATAACCCTAACCAGTACCCTAAACCTAACGCTAATTCGTACCCTAACCCTAACCATAACCCTGACCCTAACCCTAACCCTAACCTGTACCCTAAACCTAACCCGTACCCTAACCCTAACCCAAACCGGTACACTAAACATAACCCTAACCTGTACCCTAACCCTAAACCTAACCCTAAACCTGACCCTAACCATAAACCTAAACCGTACCCTAAGCCTAACCGATACCCTAACCCTAACCCTAAGTCTAACTCTAACACTAACCCTACTTCGTACTCTAACCCTAACCCTAACCCTAACACTAATCCTACACTATACTCTAACACTAAACCTAACCCTAACCCTAACCCGTACCCTAACCCTAACCCTAACCCTAACCCGTACTCTAACGCTAACCCTAACCCTAACCATAACCGTACTCTAACCGTAACCCTAACCCTCACCCAAACCCTAACCCGTACTGTAACCCTAACCGGTACCATAACCCTAACCCTAACCCATACCCTAAACCTAACCCTAACTCGTACCCTAACCCTAACAGTAACCATGACCATAACCCTAACCCTAAACGGTACCCTAAACCTAACCCGTACTTTAAAACTAACCCTAACCCTAACCCGTGCCCTAAACCTAAACCTAACCCTAACTCATACCCTAAACCTACCCTAACCCTGACCCTAACCCATACCCTAAGCATAACCCATACCCTAACCCTAAACCTAAACCTAACCCTAACCCTAACCCGAACCCTAAACGTAAACCTCACCCTCCACCTAACCCGTACCCAAACCTATCCCGTACCCTAACCCTAACCCTAACACGTACGCAAACCCTAACAGTAACCCTAACCCATACCCTAGTGCTAACCCTAACCCTAACCCTAACACGGACCCTAAAACTAACCCTAACCCTGACCTTAACGCTATCCCTATCCCGTACCCTAACCCTAAACCGTACACGAACCCTAACCCTAAACCTAACCCATACCCTAACAATAAACATAACCCTAGCCCGTACCCAAACCCTAACCCGAACCTTAACCCTAAAACTAACCCATACCCTAACCCTACCCGTAGCCTAATCCTAACTCTAACCCTAACCCCTAACCCTAAGCCTAACCCTAACCCTTACCTGAACCCGTACCCAAACGGTAAACCTAACCCGTACCCTCACACTAACCCACACCCATGCTCTAACCCTAACCATAACCCTAACCCTAACCAGCACCCTAAAGTTAACCCTAACCCTAACCCAAACCATAACCCTTAACTGTAACCTAACCCTAACCCATAACCTAAACCTAACCCTAACCTTAAACATAACCCTAATCAGTACCTAAACCCTAAATCTAACCCATACCCTAACCCCTACCCTAACGCTAAGCCGTACCCTAACCCTAACCCTAAACCTGACCCTAAACCTAACCATAACCCTTACACTAACCCTAAACCATAACCTAAACCGAACCCTAACCCTAAATTTAACCCGTTCGCTAACCCTATCCCGTACCCTAAACCTAACCCTAACCCGTATCCTAACCCTAACCTAACCCTAAGCCTAACCCGTACATTAACCCTTACCCTAACCCTAACACCAACCCTACCCCGTATTCTAACCCTAACCCTAACCCTAACCCTAACCCGTACACTTAACCTATCCCTAACCCTATCTAATACCCTAACCCTAACCCTAAACCTGACCCTAACCCTAACCCTAACCCGTACCCTAAAACTAACCCATATCTTAAACCTAAACATAAACCAAACCCTAACCCTAACTCGTATCCTAAACCTAACACTAACCCTTGACCTAACCCGTACCCAACAGTATCCCGCACCCTAACCCTAACCCTAACCCATACCCAAGCTCTAACAGTAACCCTAACCCATACCCTAGCGCTAACCCAACCCTAACCCTAAGACTAACCCACACCCTAAACCTAAAGCGAACCCTAACCCTAACCATAAACCTTACCCGTATCCTAACCCTAACCCATACCCTAACACTAAACCTAACCTTAACCGTAACCCTAACCCGTACCCTAACCCTAAAACTAACCCTAAACCTAACCCTAACCCTAACCCGTACACTAACCCTATCCCGAACCCTAACAATAACCCTAACCCGTACCCTAACAATGCCCGTAGCCTAATCCTAACTCTAATCCTAACCCCTAACGCTAACCCTAACACTTACCCTAACCCGTACCTAAACGGTAAACCTAAACCGTACCCTAATACTAAGCCAAACCCGAACTCTAACCCTAACCCTTATACTAATCCTAACTCTAACCCTAATCCGCACCCTAAACCCAACTCTAACCCGTACCCTAACCCTAACCCGTAACCTAAACCTAACCCTAAACCTAAACTTAACAAGTACGCTAACCCTATTCCATACCTTAAACCTAACCCTAACCCGTATCCTAACCCTAAACCTAACCCTAAGCCTAAGCTGTACATTAACCCTAACTCTAACCCAACACTAACCCTACCCCGTACTCTAACACTAACCCTAACCCTAAGCAGTACCCTAACCCTAACCCTAACCCTGACCCTAGCCCTAACCCTAACCCGTACCCTACACCTAACCCATACCCTAACCCTAACCCTAACCCTTGACCTAACCCATACCCAACCCTATCTCGTACCCTAACCCTAACCCTAACCCATACCCAAACACTAAGACTAACCCTAAGCCATACCCTAACGCTAACCCTAACCATAACCCTAAGCCTAACCCGCACCCTAAACCTAATCCTAACCCTAAACCTAACCCGTACCCTAAGCCGAACCCATACCCTAACCCTAACCCTAAACCTAACCCTAACACTAAACCATACCCTAAACCTAACCCTAACCCTTGACCTAACCCGTACCCAACCCTATCCCGTAACCTAACCCTAACCCTAAGCCGTACCCAAACCCTAACCGTAACCCTAACCCATAACCTAATGCTAACCCTAACCCTAACCCTAACTCGCACTCTAAACCTAAACCTACTCTTAACCCTAACCATAACCCTTACCCGTACCCAAACCCTAAACCATACCCTAAACCTAACCCTAACCTTAACCGTAACCCTGAACCGTACCCTAACCCTAAAACTGATCCATACCCTAACCCCAACCCTAACCATAACCGGTACCATAACCCTATTCCTAACCCTAACCTTCACCCTAAACCTAACCCTAAACCGAACCCTGAACCTAACCCAAACCCTAACCCTAACCCTAAACAACACCTAAACCTAACCCTAATCCGTACCCTAACCCTAACCCATAACCTAAACGTAACCCTAACCCTAAACTTACCCGTACGCTAACCCTATCCGTTCCCTAAAACTAACCCTAAACTTAACCCGCCCCTAAACCTAACGCTAACCCTAACCCTAACACTAACTAATCCTAACCTGTACACTAACCCTAACCGTAACCCTAAACCTAACCCTAAACCGTACTCTAACCCTAACCCGTACCCTAACACTAACCCTAACCCTAACACTAACCCTAACCCGTACTCTAACCCTATACCTAACCCTAACTCAAACCCTAACCTGTACTATAACCCTAACCCTAACCCTAACCCTAACCCTAACCGTACTCAAAACCTAACCCTAAGCCTCACCCTAACCCTAACACGTTTTGTAAACTTAACCCGTAACATAACCCTAACCCATACCCGTACCCTAACCCTAACCCTAACTCGTACCCTAACCCTAACCCTGACCCTAACACTAACCCTAAACCGTACTCTAACCCTAACCCTAACCCTAACCGTACTCTAACCCTAACCCTAAACCTCACCCTAACCCTAACCCGTACTGTAAACCTAACCCGTAACATAACCCTAACCCATACCCGTACCCTAACCCTAACCCTAACTCGTACCCTAACACTAACCCTGACCCTAACACTAAACCTAAACCGTAACCTAACCCTAACCCGTACCCTAAACCTAACCCATACCCTAGCCCTAAACCTAAACCTAACCCTAATCCTAACCCGTACCCTAAACCTAACCCTAACCCTTGTACCTAACCCGTACCCTCCCCTAACCTGTAACATAACCCTAACCCTACCCGTACCCAAACCCTAACAGTAACCCTAACCCATACCATTGTGCTAACCCTAACCCTAACACTAACCCGCACACTAAACCTAAACCTAACCCTAACCCTAACCCTAACACTTACCCGCAACCTAAACCTAAACCTAAAGCTAACCCTAACCATAACCCTTACCTGTACCCTAACCCTAACCTTAACCGTAACCCTGACCTGTACCCTAAACCTAAATCTAACCCGTACACTAACCCCAACCCTAACCCAAAACCGTACCATAACCCTATCCCTAACCCTAACCCTGACCCTAAACCTAACCCTAACCCATACCCTAACCCTAACCCATAACCTAAACCTAAACCTAACCCTAATCTTAACATGTACGCTAACCCTATTCCGTACCCTAAACATAACCCTAACCCTAACCCGTACCCTAACCCTAATCCTAACCCTAACCTTATCCGTACACTAACCCTAACCCTAACACTAACACTAACACTAACCCTAACCCGTACTCTAACCCTAACCCTAAAACTAAACCTAACCCTAACCCGTACTCTAACCCTAACCCATACCCTAACACTAACCCTAACCCTAACACTAACCCTAATTCGTACTCTAACCCTAACTTAACCCTAACTGTAAACCTAACCCGTACTATAACCCTAACCCTAACCCTAACCCTAACCCTAAACCGTACAGTAACCCTAATCTGTACCCTGACCCTAACCCTAAACCTAACCCTAACCATGACTCTAACCCTAATGCTAACCCGTACCCTAATCCTAAACCGTACTCTAACCCTAACCCTAAACCTAACCCGTACCCTAACCCTAAACGTAACGCTAACCCGTACCCAAACCCTAACCCTAACACGTACCCTAAACCTAACCCTAACCCTAACCCGCACACTAAACCTAACCCTAACCCTAGACCTAACACGTATACTAACCTATCCCGTAACCCAAACTTAACCCTAACCCGTACCGTAACCCTAACCATAACCCTAACCCGTACACTAACCCTATCCCGAACCGTAACCCTAACCCTAACTCGTACCTTAACAATACACGTAGCCTAATTCTAATTCTAACCCTAAACCCTAACCCTAACCCTAACTCTTACCCTAACCCGTACCCAAACGGTAAACCTAACCCATACCCTAACACTAACTCTAATCTTAAACGTAACCCTAACCCGTAACCTTACCCTAAAACTAACCCGTACCCTAACCTCAACCCTAAACCTAACCCGTACCATAACCCTATCCCTAACCCTAACCCTAACAATAACACTAACCGTAACCCGTACTCTAACACTAAACCTAACCCTAAACCTAACCCTAACCCGTAATCTAACCCTAACCCATACCCTAACACTAATCCTTACCCTAACCCTAAACCTAACTCATACCCTAACCCTAACCCTAAACCCAACCCTAACCCTAACACTAAACCATACACTAACTCTAAAACGAAGCCTAACCCTAACCCTAAACCGTACCCTAAACCTACCCGTAGCCTAAGCCTACCTCTAACCCTAACCGCTAACCCTAACCCTAACCCTTACCCTAACCCTAACCCATACCCAAATGGTTACCGTAACCCGTACCCTAACGCTAACCCAAACCTGTACGCAAACCCTAACCCTAACCCTAACCCTAACCCGCAACCTAAACTTAACCCTAGCCCTATCCCAAACCATAACCCTTAACCGTAACCTAACCCTAACCCATAACCTAATCCTAACCTTAAACATAACCATGACCCTAACATGTACCATAACCCTAAAACTAACCCGTACCCTAACTGCAAACCTAACCCTAACCTGTACCATAACACTAACACTAACCCTAACCCTGACCCTAAATCTAACCCTAACCCTTACACTAACCGTAACCCTAACCCGCACCCTAAACCTGATCCTAACCCGTACCCTAACCCTAACCCGTAACATAAACCTAACCCTAACCCTAAACTTAACCCGTACGCTAACTCTATCCTGTACACTAACCTAACCCTAAACCGTATCCTAACACTAAACCTAACCCTAAGACTTACCCGTACATTAACCCTAACCCTAACACTAACACTAACCCTACCCGTGCTCTAACATTAACCCTAACCCTAAACCGTACCCTAACCCTAAACCTAACCCTAACCCTAACCCTAACACTTACCCTAACCTGTACTCTAACCCTAACCCTACCCTAACCGTACTCTAACCCTAACCCTAACCCTCACCCTACCCTAACACGAACTGTAACCCTAACCCGTACCATAACCCTAATCCTAGCCCGTACCCTAACCCTAAACCTAAATCGTACCCTAACCCTAACCCTAACCCTACCCTAACCCTATCCCGTACCCTAAGCCTAACCCATACCCTAACCCTAACCCTAAACCTAACCCTAACCCTAACCCGTACCCTAAACCTAACCCTAACCCTAACTCGTACCCTAACCCTAAACATAACCCTGACTCTAACCCTAACCCTAACCCGTACCCTAAGCCTAACCCATACCCTAACCCTAACCCTAAACCTAAACCTAACCCTAACCCGTACCCTAAACCTAACCCTAACCCTTGTACCTAACGCATACCCTACCCTATCCCGTAACCTAACCCTAACCCTAACTGTACCCAAACCCTAACAGTAACCCTAACCCATACCATTGTGCTAACCCTAACCCTAAACCTAACACTAACACGCACCCTAAACCTAAACCTAACCCTAACCCTCACCATAACCCTTAACCGTACCCTAACCCTAACGTGTACACTAACACTAACCCTAACCTTAACCGTAACCCTGACCTGTACCCTAACCCTAAATCTAACCAGTACACTAACCCCATCCCTAACCCTAACCTGTACCATAACCCTATCCCTAACCCTAACCCTGACCCTAACCCTAACCCTAACCCGCACCCTAAACCTAAACTTAACCCTAACCCTAACCATAACCCTTACCTGTACCCTAACCCTAACGGATACCCTAAACCTAACGCTAACCTTAACTATAACCCTGACCTGTACCCTAACCCTAAATCTAACCTGTACACTAACCCCAACACTAACCCAAATCCATACCATGACCCTATCCCTAACCCTAACCCTGACCCTTAACCTAACCCTAACCCGTACCCTAACCCTAACCCTAACCCTAAACCGCACGTAAAACTAACCCTAACCCTAACCCGTACCCTAACCCTAACCGTAACCTAAACCTAACCCTAAGCCTAAACTTAACATGTACGGTAACCCTATTCTGTACCCTAAACCTAACCCTAACCCTAACCCGTACCCTAACCCTAACCCTAACCCTAACCCTAACCCTAACCTTATCCGTACACTAACCCTAACACTAACCCTGACACTAACACTAACCCTAACCCGTGCTCTAACCCTAACCCTAACCCTAAACCTAACCCTAACCCGTACTCTAACCCTAACCCGTACACTAAAACTAACCCTAACCCTAACACTAACCCTAAACCGTACAGTAAACCTAATCCGTACCCTAACCCTAACCCTAAACCTAACCCTAACCCTGAACCTACCCTAACGCTAAACCGTACCCTAATCCTAAACCGTACTCTAACCCTAACCTAAACCTAACCCGTACCCTAACCCTAAACGTAACGCTATCCCGTACCCAAACCCTAACCCTAACACGTACCCTAAACCTAACCCTAACCCGCACACTAAACCTAACCCTAAACCTAGACCTAACACGTACACTAACCCTATCCCGTAACCCAAACTTAACCCTAACCCGTACACAAACCCTAACACTAAACCTAAACCTAACCCTAACCCTAACCCGTACCCTAACAATACCCGTAGCCTAACCTCTAACCCTAAACCCTAACCTAACCCTAACTCTTACCCTAACTCGTGCCCAAAGGCTAAACCAAACCCGTACCCTAACACTAACCCAAACCCGTACTCTAACCGTAACCCTTACACTAATCCTAACTCTAACCCAAACCCGCACCCTAAACCTAACCCTAACCCGTACCCTAACCCTAACGTAACCTAAACCTAAACCTATCCCAAAACTTAACAAGTAGGCTAACCCTATCCCATACCTTAAACCTAACCCTAACCCGTATCCTAACCCAAAACCTAACCCTAAGCCTATGCTGTACATTAACCCTAACCCTAACCCTAACACTAACCCTACCCCGAACTCTAACACTAACCCTAACCCTAACCAGTACCCTAAACCTAACCCTAACCCTGACCCTAACCCTAACCCTAGCCCGTACCCTTAACCTATCCTATACCCTAACCCTAACCCTAACCCTTGACCTTACCCATACCCAACCCTATCTCGTACCCTAACCCTAACCCTAAACCGTACCCAAACCCTAACAGTAACCCTAAGCCATACCCTAGCACTAACCCTAACCCTAACCCCAACCCTAACTCGCACTCTAAACCTAAACCTAACCCTAACCCTAACCATAACCCTTATCCGTATCCTAACCCTAAAACATACCCTACCCTAACCCTAACCTCAACCGTAACCCTGACCCATACCCTAAACATAAAACTGATCCGTACCCTAACCCCAACCCTAACACTAACCCGTACCATAACCCTATCCCTACCCCTAACCCTGACCCTAAACCTAACCCTAAACCGAACCCTAAACCTAACCCTAACCCTAACCCTAACCCTAACCCTAACCCGCACCTTAACCTAACCCTAACCCAGACCCTAACCCTAACCCGTAACCTAAACATAACCCTAACCCTAAACTTACCCGTACGCTAACTCTATCCCGTACCCTAAAACTAACCCTAACCCTAACCCTCCCCTAAACCTAACCCTAACCCTAACCCTAGCCCTAACCCGTAACCTAAATGTAACCCTAACCCCAAACTTACCCGTACGCTAACCCTACCCATACCTTAAAACTAACCCTAACCTTAGCCATAAACCTATACCGTACCCTTACCGGTACCATAATCCTATCCCTAACCCTAACCCTAACCCTAAACCTAACCCTAACCCGTACCCTAACTCTAACCCACACCTAAACCTAACCCTAACCCGTACCCTAACCCTAATCTGTAACCTAAACCTAACCCTAACCCTAAACTTAACCCGTACACTAACCCTATCCCGTACCCTAAACCTAACCCTAACCCGTACCCTAACCCTAAGCCTAACCCTAACACTATCCGTACACTAAACCTAACCCTAACCCTAACACTAATCCTAACCCTTACTCTAACCCTAACCCTAACCCTAAACCTAACCCTAACCCGTACCCTAACACTAACCCTTAACCTAACCCTAAACCTAACCCGTACCCTAACCCTAATGTAACCCTAACCCGTACCCAACACCTAATCCTAACACGTATCCTAACCCTAACCCTAACCCTAACCCTAACCCGCAAACTAAAACTAACCCTAACCCTAGACCTAACACGTACACTAACCATATCCTGTACCGTAAACTTAACTCTAAACCATACCATAAACCTAACACTAACCCTAAACCTAAACCTAACCCTAACCCTAACCCGTACACTAACCCTAACCCAAACCCTAACCCTAAACCTAACCCGTACCCTAACCCTATCCGTAGCCTAACCCTAAATTTAACCCTAACCCCTAACCCTAACACTAACTCTAACTCTTACCCTAACCCGTACCCAAACGTTAAACCTAACCCGTACCCTAACACTAACCCAAACTCGTACTCTAACCCTAACCCTAACCCTAACCCACACCCTAAATTTAACCCTAACCCTAACACAAACCATAACCCTTAACCGTAACCTACCCTAACCCATAACCTAACCCTAACCCTAACCTTAACCATAACCCTAACCCGTACCCTAACCCTAACACTAACCCGTACCCTAAACCCAACCCTAACCCTAACCCGTACACTAACACTAACCCTAACCCTAACCCTGACCCTAAACCTAACACTAACCCTTACACTAACCCTAAGCCTAACCCTAACCCGCACCCTAAAACTAACCCTAACACGTATCCTAACAGTAAAACTAACCCGTACCCTAACCCCAACCATAACCCTAACGCGTACCCTAACACTAACCCTAACCCTGACCCTAAACCTAACCCTAAACAGTACACTAACCCTCACCCTAACCTTATCCCGTACCCTAAACCTAACCCTAACCCGTATCCTAAACCTAAACATAACCCTAAGCCTAACCCGTACATTAACCCTAACCCTAACCCTAAATTTAACCCTACCCCGTAGTCTAAACATAACCCTAACCCTAACCCTAACCCAAACCCTAACATTAACACTAACCCTAACCCGTACTCTAACCCTCACCCTAACCCTAACTCTAACCGTACTCTAAACCTAACCCTAACCCTCACCCTTACCATAAACCGTACTGTAACTCTAACCCGTACCATAACCCTAACCCTAACCCGTAACCTAACCCTAACCCTAACTCGTACACTAACCCTAACCCTAACCCTGACCCTAACCCTAAACCTAACCCGTACCCTAAACCTAAACCATACCCTAACCCCAACCCTAACGCTAAACCGTACCCTAAACCTAACTCTAACCCTAACTCGTACACTAACCCTAACCCTAACCCTGACCCTAAACCTAACCCTAACCCGTACCCTAAGCCTAACCCATACCCTAATCCTAGCCGTAAAGGTAACCCTAACCCTACCCGGTACCCTAAACTTAAACCTAACCCTTGACCTAACACGTACCCAACCCTATCCCATACCATAACCCTAACCCCGTACCCACACCCTAACAGTAACCCTAACCCATACCCTACGCTAACCCTAAACCTAACCCTAACCCGCACCCTAAACCTAAGCCTAACCCTAACCCTAAACCTAACCTGTACCTTAACCCTAAACGTAACCCTAACCCGTACCAAAACCCTAACCCTAACACGTACTCTAACCTTAACCCTAAACCTAAACTGCACACTAAACCTAACCCTAACCCTAGACCTAACACGTACACTAACCCTATCCCGTAACCTAAACTTAACCCTAACCCGTACCGAAACCCTAACACTAACCCTAACCCTAACCCTAACCCTAACCATAACCCGTACACTAACCCTAAACCGAACCCTAACCCTAACCCTAACCCGTACCCTAAACCTAACCCTAACCCTAACCCTAACGCTAACCCGTACTTAACCCTAACCCTAACCCTAACCCTAAACCTAACTTTAACCATAACCCTAACCCGTACACTAAACCTAAAACTAACCCGTACCCTAACGCCAACCATAACACTAACTCGTACCATAACCCTATCACTAACCCTAAACCTGACCCTAAACCTAATCCTAACCTTTATCCTACCCCTAAACATAACCCGCACACTAAACCTAACCCTAACTCGTAACCTAACCCTAATCCGTAACCTAAACCTAACCCTAACCCTAAACTTAACCCGTATGCTAAACCTATCCCGTACCCTAAACCTAAACCTAAACCTAACCCGTACCATAACCCTAACCCTAACCCTAACCCTAACCCTAACCGTACACTAACCCTAACACTAACCCTAACCCTAACACTAACCCTAACCCTAACCCGTACCCTAAACCTAACCCTACTCGTACCCTAACCCTAACCCTGAACCTAACACTAACCCTAACCAGTAACCTAAACCTAAACCGTCCCCTAACCCTAACCCTAACCCTAACCCGTACCCTACACCTAACACATACCCTAACCCTAAACGTAACTCTAACCCATACCCAAACCCTAACCCTAACTCGTACCTTAACCCTTACCCTAACTCTAACCCACACACTAAACCTAACCCGAATCCTCGACCTAACATGTACACTAACCCTATCCTGTACCCTAACCTTAACCCTAACCCGTACCCAAACCCTAACAGTAACCCTAACCCAAACCCTAGCACTAACCCTAACCCTAACCCTTAGCCTAACCTGCACCCTAAACCTAAACCTAACCCTAACCCTAACCATAACCCTTACCCGTACCCTAACCCTACCCATACCCTAACACTAAAACTAACCTTATCCATAACCCTATACCGTACCCTAACCTTTACCATAACCCTACCCCTAACCCTAACCCTGACCCTAAAACTAACCCTAACCCTAACCCTAACCCTAACCCTAACCCTAAACCCATACTATAATCCTAAACCTAACCCTAACCCATACCCTAACCCTACCCGTAGCCTAACCCTAACTCTAACCCTAACCCCTAACCCTAACCATAACCCTTATCCTAACCCGTACCCAAACGGTAAACCTAAACCGAACCCTAACACTAACCCAAACCCGTACTCTAACCCTAACCCTAACCCTAACACGTACACTAACCCTAAAACAAACCCTAAACCGCATCCTAAACCTAACCCTACCCTAAAATTAACCCATACACTAACTCTATCCCGTATTCTAAAGCTAACTCTAATCCGTAACCTAACCCTAAACCTAACCCTAGGCCTAACCCGTACATTAACCCTAACCCTAACCCTAACAGTAACCCTATCCCTAACCCGTACCCTTACCCTAACCCTAACCCTTTCCCTAACCCTAACCCTAACCCTAACCATAATCCTAACCGTACTCTAACCCTAACCCTAACCCTCAACCTAACCCTAACCCGTACTGTAACCCTAACACGTAACATAACCCTAACCCTAACCCGTACACTAACCCTAACCCTAACTCATACCCCAACCCTAACCATAACCATAACCAGTAACCTAAACCTAAACAGTACCCTAACCCTAACACTAACCCTAACCTGTACCCTAAACCGAACCCTAACCCTAACTCGTACCCTAACCCTAACCCTAACCCTGACCCTTACCCTAACCCTAACCCGTACCCTAAACCTAACCCAAACCCTAATCCTAACCATAACCCTTGACCTAACCCTTACCCAACCCTATCCCGTACCCTAACCCTAAGCCTAACACGTACCCAAACCATAACAGTAAACCTAACCCATACCGTAGCGCTAACCCTAAACCTAATCCTAAGCCTAACCCGCACCCTAAACCTAAACCTAACCCTGACCCTAACCATAACCCTTACCCGTACCCAAACCCTAACCCATACCCAAACACTAACCCTAACCTTAACCATAACCCTACTCCCTACCCTACCCGTACCATAACCCTACGCCTAACTCTAACCCTGACCCTAAACCTAACCCTTACCCATACCCTAACCCTAACCCACACCTAAACCTAACCCTAACCCACACCTAAACCTCACCCTATCCTGTACCCTAACCCTAACCCATAACCTAAACCTAACCCTAACCCTAAACTTAACCAGTACACTAACCCTATCCCGTACCCTAAACCCTACCGTAACCCGTACCCTAACCCTAACCCTAACCCTAACCCTATCCGTACACTAAACCTAACCCTAACTCTAACCCTAACCCTACCCCGTACTCTAAACCTAACCCTAACCCTAATCCTAACCCAAACCCTAACCCTAACACGAACCCTAAACCGTACACTAAACCTAACCCTAACCCTCACACTAACCATAACCCGTACTATAACCCTAACCCATACCATAACCCTAACCCTAACCCGTAACCTAACCCTAACCCTAACTCATACACTAACCCTAACCCTAACCCTGACCCTAACCCTAACCCGTACCCTAAACCTAAACCGTACCCTAACCCTAACCCAAGGCCTAACTCTAAACTGCACCGTAAAGCTAACCCTAACCCTAGACCTAACCCGTACCCTAACCCTATCCTGAAACCTAACCCTAACCCTAACCCGTATCCTAACCCTAACCCTAACTCGTACACTAAACCTAACCCTAACCCTAACCCTAACCCTAACCCGTACACTAACCCAAACCCTACCCTAACCCGTATCCTACCCTAACCCGTAGCCTAACCCTAACCCTAACCCTAACCCTAACCCTAACCCTAACCCTTACCCTAACACGTACACAAACGCTAATCCTAACCCATACCTTCACACTAAGCCAAACCCGTACCCTAACACGTACCCTAACCCTAAAACGTACCCTTACCCGTACCTCAACCCTAACCCTAACTTGTACCCTAACCCATACCATAAACCTAGCCCTAACCCTAAACCTAAATCTAACTCATACCGTACCCTGACCCCTAACCCATACCCTAACACTAACCCGTATGTAAACCTAAACCTAGCCCCTAAACCTAACCCTAACCGGTACATTAAACCTAACCCTAACCCTAACTCATACCCTTTCCCTAACCCTAACCGTGACCTCACCCTAACCCTATCCCGTACCGTAACCTTATCACTAACCCTAACACTAAACCTAACCCTAACCCTAACCTGTACACTAAACCTAACCCTAACCCGTACCCTAAACTTAACCCGTACCCTAACCCTAAAATGATGCCTAACCCTAACCCACACCCTAAACCTAACCCTAACCCTAACGCTAAACCGTACCCTAACCCTAACACTAACACTAAACCTAATGCTAACTCTATCCCGTACACTAACCCTAACCCTAACCCGTACCTTAACACTAATCCATAGCCTAACCCGAACCCTAACCCTAAACCCTAACCCTACCATAAACCTAACCCTTACCCAAACCCGTACCCAAATATTAAACCAAACCGTACACTAACACTAACCCAAACCCATACCCTAACCCGTACTCTAACCCTAACCCGGACCGTTACCCGTACCTTAACCCTAAACTTAAACTGTACCCTAACCCATACCCTAACCCTAACCCTAACCTGTACCCTAACACGTAGCATAAACCTAACCCTAACCCTAACACGTACCCTAACCCTAACCCTAACCCTGACCCTAACCCTAAACCTAACCCGTACCCTAAACCTAACACATACCCTAAACCTAAACCTAAAGCTAACCCTAACCCTAACCCATACCCTAAAACTAACCCTAACCCTTGACCTAACCCGTACCCAACCCTATCCCATACCCTAACCCTAACCATAACCCATACCCAAACCATAACAATAACCCTAACTCATACTCTAGCGCTAACCCTAAACCTAAACCTAAGCCTAACCCGCACCCTAAACCTAAAACTAACCAAACACTAACCATAACCCTTACCCGTACCCTAACCCAAACCCATAACCTAACACTAACCCTAACCTTAAACGTAACCCTAACCCGTACCCTAACCCTAAAACTAATCCGTACCCTAACCCAACCCTAACCCTAACCCGTACCATAACCCTATCATTAACCCTAACCCTGACCCTAAACCTAACCCTAACCCGTACACAACACCTAACCCTAACACGTATCCTAAACCTAACCCTAACCCTAATCCTAACCCGCACACTAAACCTAACCCTAACCGTAGACCTAACACATACACTAACCATATCCCGTACCATAACCTTAACCCTAACCCGTACCATAACCCTAACACTAACCCTAAACCTAATCCTAACCATAACCCTAACCCGTACACTAACCCTAACCTGAAACCTAACCCTAACCCTAACCCGTACACTAACCCTACCCGTAGCCTAACCCTAACTCTAACCCTAAGCCCTAACCCTAACACTAACTCTAACCCTAACCCTAACCCGTACCCAAATGGTAAACCTATCCCATACCCTAACACTAACCCAAACCCGTAGTCTAACCCTACCCTAAACCTAACCCTAACCCGCACCCTAAACTTAACCCTAACCCTAACACAAACCATAAACCTTAACCTTACCTGAACCTAAGCCATACCCTAACCCTAACCTTAACCATAACCCTAACCCATACCCTAACCCTAAAACTAACCCGTACCCTAAACCCAAACCAAAACCTAACCCATAACCTAACACTAACCCTAACCCTAACCCTGACCCTAAACCTAACCCTAACCCTTACACTAAACCTAAACCTAACACTTATCCGCACCCTAAAACTAACCCTAACCCATACCCAAACCGTAAAAATAACCCGTACCCTAACCCCAACCATAACCCTAACCCGTACCCTAACACTAACACTAACCCTAACCTTGACCCTAAACCTAACCCTAAACTGTACACTAACCCTAACCCTAACCTTATCCCGTACCCTAAACCTAACCCTAACCCGTACCCTAACCCTAAACCTAACCCTAAGCCTAACCCGTACATTACCCTAACCCTAACCCTAAAATTAACCCTACCCCGTACTCTAAACCTAACCCTAACACTAACCCTAACCCAAACCCTAACCCTAACACTAACCCTAACCCGTACTCTAACCCTCACCCTAACCCTAACCCTAACCGTACTCTAACCCTAACACTAAACCTCACCCAAACCATAACCCGTACTGTAAACCTATCCCGTACCATAACCCTAAACCTAACCCGTAACCTAACCCTAACTCTAATTCTTACACTAACCCTAACCCTAACCCTGACCCTAACCCTAACCCGTACCCTAAACCTAAACCGTACCCTAACCCTAACCCTAACACTAACCCGTACCCTAAACCTAACCCTAACCCTAACTCGTACCATAACACTAACCCTAACCCTGACCCTATCGGTAACCCTAACCCGTACCCTAAGCCTAACCCATACCCTAACACTAAACCTAATCCTAACACTAACCCTAGACCTAACACGTACACTAAACCTATCCCGAACCCTAACCTTAACCCTAACCCATAGCGTGTAACCCTAACACTAACCCTAAACCTAACCCTAAACCTAACCCTAACGCGTTCACTAACCCTCACCCGAACGCTAACCCTAACCCTAACCCGCACCCTAACCCTACCCGTAGCCTAACCCTAACTCTAACCCTAACGCCTAAATCTAACCCTATCCCTAACCCTTACCCTAACCCGTAGCCAAACAGTAAACCTAACCCGTACACTTACACTAACCCAAACCCGTACTCTAACCCTAACACTAAACCTAACCCTAACCCTAACCCGCACCCTAAACTTAACCCTAACCCTAACCCAAAATATAACACTTAACCGTAACCTAAACATAACCCATACTCTCAACCTAAACCTAAACTTAACGATAACCCTAACCCGTACCATAACCCTAAAACTAACCCGTACCCTAACCCCAACCCTAACCATAACCTGTACACTAACACTAACCCTAACCCTAACCCTGACCCTAAACCTAACCCTAACCCGTACACTAACCCTAACCCTAACCCTAACCCGCACCCTAAACCTAACCCTAACCGGTACCCTAACTCTAACCCGTAACCTAAACCTAACCCTAAACTGAACCCGTACGCTAACCCTATTCCGTACCCTAAATATAACCCTAACCCATATCCTAACCCTAACCTAACCCTAAGCTAACCAGTACATTAACCCTAACCCTAACCCTAACACTATCCCTACCCCGTACTCTAACCCTAACACTAACCCTAACCCTAACCCATATCCTAAACCTAACCCTAACCCTAACTCGCACCGTTAACTTTACCCGTACGCTAACCGTAACCCTAAACCTAAACTTAACCGTAACCCTAACCCTAACCCTAACCCGAATCCCGTACCCTAACCCTAACCCTAACCCGCATCCTAAACCTAACCCAAACCCTAGACCTAACCCGTACCCTAACCTTAACCCATACCCTAACACTAACCCTAACCCTAACCCTAACACGTACCCTAACCCTAACCAGTACCCTAATCATAACCCTAACCCTAACCAGTACCCTAATCCTAAACTGTAACCAAAACCTTACCCTAACACGTACCGTAACCCTAACCCGCACACTAAACCTAACCCTAACCCTAGACCTAACACATACACTAACCCTATCCCGTACCCTAACCTTAACCCTAACCTGTACCGTAACCCTAACACTAACCCTAACCCTAACCATAACCCTAATGCGTACACTAACCCTCACCCGAACGTTAACCCTAACCCTAACCCGTACCCTAACCCTACCCATAGCCTAACCCTAACGCCTAACCCTAACCCTATCCCTCACCCTTACCCTAACGCGTAGCCAAACGGTAAACCTAACCCGTACACTAATACTAACCCAAACCCGTACTCTAACCCTAACCCTAACCCTAACCCTAACCCGCACCCTAAACTTAACCCTAAACCTAACACAAACTATAACACTTAACAGTAACCTAACCGTAACCCATACCCTCAACCTAAACCTAATCTTAACCATAACCCTAACCTGTACCATAACCCTAAAACTAACCCGTAACCTAACCCCAAACCTAACCCTAACCCAGAACCTAAACCTAACCTTAACGCTAAACATAACCCATACGCTAACCCTATCCCGTACCCTAAACCTAACCCTAACCCGTAGCCTAACTGTAACCCTAAAACTATCCATACACTAACCCTAACATTAACCCTAACACTAACACTAACCCTAACCCGTACTCTAACCCTAACCGTAACCCTAAACGTAACCGTAACCCATACTCTAACCCTAACCCGTACCCTAACACTAACCCTTACCCTAACCCTAAACCTAAACCGTACCCTAACCCTAAACGTAACCCTAAACTGTACCAAAACCCTAACCCTAACACGTACCCTAACCCTAACCCTAACCCTCACACTAAACCTAACCCTAACCCTACACCTAACACGTACACTAACCCTATCCCGTACTATAACCTTAACCCTAACCCGTACCGTAACCCTAACACTAAACCTAACCCTAACCCTAACCCGTACCCTAACCCTAAACCGTACCCTAACCATAACCCTATACCTAACCCGTACCCTAACCCTAAATGTAACCCTAACCCGTACCCAAACACTAACCCTAACACGTACCCTAACCCTAACCCTAACCCTAACCCGTACCGGTACCCTAACACTAACCCTAACCGTAACCCTAACCCTAACCCTAACCCTAATCCTAACCCTAAGTGGTACACTAACCCTAACCCAAATCCTAACCCTCAATGTAACCCGTACCCTAACCCTACCCGTAGCCTAACTCTAATTCTAACCCTAACCCCTAACCCTAACCCTAACCCGCACCTAAACTTAACCCTAACCCTGACCCTAACCCGCACCTAAACCTAACCCTAACACGTACCCGAACCCTAACCTGTAACCTAATCCTAAACCTAACCCTAAACTTAACCCGTACGCTAACCCTATTCCGTACCCTAAACCTAACCCTTACGCGTACCATAATCCTAACACTAACCCTAACACTATCCGAACACTAACCCTAACCCTAACCCTAAACCTAACCCTAACACGTTCTCTAACCCTAACCCGTACCCTAACCCGAACCCATACCCTAACACTAACCCTAACCCTAACCCTAACCCTAACCCTAACAAAAACCCTAACCCGTACTCTAACCATAAACCTAACCCTAACTCTAAATCTAACCCGTACTATAACCCTAATCCGTACCCTAACACTACCCTAACCCTAACACTAACCCTACCCCGTACTCTAACCCTAAACCTAACCCTAACTCTAACCCTAACCCATAATGTAACCCTAACCCTAACCCTACCCCGTACTCTAACCCTAAACCTAACCCTAACTCTAACCCTAACCCGTACTGTAACCCTAACCCTAACCCTAACCCTAACGTTAACCCGTACAGTAACCCTAATGCGTACCCTAACCCTAACCCTAACCCTCACACTAAACCTAACCCTAACCCTACACCTAACACGTACACTAACCCTATCCCGTACTATAACCTTAACCCTAACCCGTACCGTAACCCTAACACTAAACCTAACCCTAACCCTAACCCGTACCCTAACCCTAAACCGTACCCTAACCATAACCCTATACCTAACCCGTACCCTAACCCTAAATGTAACCCTAACCCGTACCCAAACACTAACCCTAACACGTACCCTAACCCTAACCCTAACCCTAACCCGTACCGGTACCCTAACACTAACCCTAACCGTAACCCTAACCCTAACCCTAACCCTAATCCTAACCCTAAGTGGTACACTAACCCTAACCCAAATCCTAACCCTCAATGTAACCCGTACCCTAACCCTACCCGTAGCCTAACTCTAATTCTAACCCTAACCCCTAACCCTAACCCTAACCCGCACCTAAACTTAACCCTAACCCTGACCCTAACCCGCACCTAAACCTAACCCTAACACGTACCCGAACCCTAACCTGTAACCTAATCCTAAACCTAACCCTAAACTTAACCCGTACGCTAACCCTATTCCGTACCCTAAACCTAACCCTTACGCGTACCATAATCCTAACACTAACCCTAACACTATCCGAACACTAACCCTAACCCTAACCCTAAACCTAACCCTAACACGTTCTCTAACCCTAACCCGTACCCTAACCCGAACCCATACCCTAACACTAACCCTAACCCTAACCCTAACCCTAACAAAAACCCTAACCCGTACTCTAACCATAAACCTAACCCTAACTCTAAATCTAACCCGTACTATAACCCTAACCCGTACCCTAACACTACCCTAACCCTAACACTAACCCTACCCCGTACTCTAACCCTAAACCTAACCCTAACTCTAACCCTAACCCATAATGTAACCCTAACCCTAACCCTACCCCGTACTCTAACCCTAAACCTAACCCTAACTCTAACCCTAACCCGTACTGTAACCCTAACCCTAACCCTAACCCTAACGCTAACCCGTACAGTAACCCTAACGCGTACCCTAACCCTAACCCTAAACCTAACCCTAACCTTGACCCTAAACCTAACGCTACCCCGTACCCTAACACTAAACCGTACCCTAACCCTAACCCTAAACCTAACCCGTACCCTAACCCTAAATGTAACCCTAACCCGTACCCAAACCCTAACCCTAACACGTACCCTAACCCTAACCCTAACCCGCACACTAAACCTAACCCTAACCCTAGACCTAACACCTATACTAACCCTATCCCGTACCCTAAACTTAACACTAACCCGTAACGTAACCCTAACACTAACCCTAACCCCTAACCCTACCATAACCCTAACCCTTACCCTAACACATACCCAAACGTTAAACCTAACCCGTACCCTAACACTAACACAAACCCGTACCGTAACCCGCACCCTAACCCAAACCCGTACCGTTACCCGTACCTTAAACCTACCCCTAACTCGTACCCAAACCTGTACACTAACCCAAACCCTAACCTGTACCCTAACACGTAGCATAACCCTAAACCTAACCCTAAACCTAACCCATAACCTACGCCCAACCCTAACCCGTACCCTAACCCTAACCCTCACCTAACCCCTAACACTAACCCTAACCCGTACCCTAAACCTAACCCTAACATTAACTCGTACCCTAACCCTAAACCTAACCCTAACATTAACTCGTACCCTAACCCTAAACCTAACCCTGACCCTAACCCTAAACCTAACCCGTACACTAAACCTAAACCGAACCCTAACTCTATCCCTAACCCGTACCCTAACCCTACCCGTAGCCTAACCCTAACCCTAACTCTAACCCCTAACCCTAACCCTAACCCTTACCCTAACCCTAACCCTAACCCGCACCCTAAACTTAACCCTAACCCTAACCAAAACCATAACCCTTAACCGTAACCTAAACCAAACCCATACCCTAAACCAACCCTAACCATAACCGTAACACTAACCCGTACCCTAACCCTAAAACAAACCCGTACCCTAAACCCAATCCTACCCTTAACGCGTACACTAACATTAACCCTAACCCTAACCCTGAACCTAAACCTAACCCTAACCCTTACACTAATCCTAACCCTAACCCTAACCCGCACCCTAAACCTAACCCTAACCCGTACCCTAACCCTAACCTGTAACCTAAACCTAAACCTAACCCTAAACTTAACCCGTACGCTATCCTTATCCCATACCCTAAACTTAACCCTAACCCTTATCCTAACCCTAAACCTAACCCTAAGCCTAACCCGTTCATTAACCCTAACCCTAACCCTAACACTAACCCTACCCCGTACTCTAACCCTAACCCTAATCCGTACCCTAACCCGTACCCTAACCCTAACCATAACCCTAACCCTAACACTAACGATAACCCGTTCTTAACCCTGACCCTAATCCTAACCCTAACCTGTACAGAAACCCTAAAACTAACCTGTACCCCAACGCCAACCATAACACTAACTCGTACCGTAACCCTATGCCTAACCCAAAACCTGACCCTAAACCTAACCCTAACCCGTACCCTAACCCTAACCCTAACCCACACCCTAAATCTAAGCCTAACCCATACCCTAACACTAATCCGTAACCTAAACCTAACCCTAACCCGTACCCTAACACTAACCCTAACCCTAAACCTGACCCTAAACCTAACCCTAACACTTATACTAACCCTAACCCTAACCCTAAACCGCACCCTAAACCTAACCCTAACCAGTACAATAACCCTAACCCGTAACCTAAACCTAACCCTGACCCTAAACTTAACACGTACGCTAACCCTATCCCGGAACCTAAACCTAACCCTAACACGTATCCTAACCCGAAACCTAACCCTAAGCCTAATCTGTGCATTAACCCTAACCCTAACCCTAACCCTAACCCTACCCCGTACTCCAACCCTAAACCTAACCCTAACCCTAAGCCGTACACTAACCCTTACCCTAACACTAAACCTAACCCTAACACTAAACCTAACACTAACGCTAACCTGTACTCTAACCCTAAACCTAACCCTAACCCTAAACCTAACCCTGACCCTAATCCTAACCTTAACACATACACTAACCCTATCCCTAACCCTAAGCCGCACCCTAAACCTAACCCTAACCTGTACCCTCACCCTAACCCGTAACCTAAACATAAACCTAACCCTAAACTTAACCCTTACGCTAACCCTATCCCTTACTCTAACCCTAACCCTAACCTGTACCCTAAATCTAACCCTATCCGTGCACTAACCCTAACCCTAACACTAACCCTATCCCATACTCTAACCCTAACCCTAACCCTAACCCGTACCCTAACCCTAACCCTAAACCTAACCCTAACACTAACCCTAACCCGTACTCTATCCCTAACCCTAACCCTAACCCTAACCATATTCTAACCCTTACCCTAACCGTATTCTAACCCTAACCCTAACCCTCACCCTAACCCTAAACCGTACCGTAACCCTAACCCTTACCATACCCTAAATCTAACCCGTACCCTAAACATAGCCCTAATTCGTACATTAACCCTAACCCTAACCCTGACCCTAACCCTAACCCTAACCCGTATCCTAAACCTAACCCATACCCTAAACCTAAACCTAACCCTAAACCGTACCGTAATCCTAACCCTAACCCGTACCCTAACCCTAACCCTAACCCTGACCCTAACCCTAACCCTTACCCGTACCCTAAGCCTAATCCATACCCTAACCCTAATCCTAATCCTAACCCTAACACAAACCCGTACCCTAAACCAAACCCTAACCCTTAAGCTAACCCGTAACCTAACCCTAACCATAACCTGTACCGAAACACTAACAGTAACCCTAAACCATACCCTAGCACTAACACTAACCCTAACCCTAACCCTAACCCTAACCCTACCCGTACCCTAACCCTAACCGATACCCTAACCCGAACCCTAAACTGAACCATAACCCTGACCCGTACACTAAACCTAAAATTAACCCGTACCCTAACACCAACCCTAACCCTAACCTGTACCCTAACCCTAACCCACACCAAACCTAACCGTAACCCGTAACCTAAGTCTAACCCTAACCCTAAACTTAACCCATACGCTAACCCTAACTCGTACCCTAAACCTAACCCTAACCCGTAACCTAACACTAAACCTAACCCGTACATTAACCCTAACCCTAACACTAACACTAACCCTACCCCGTACTCTAAACCTAACCCTAACTCTAACACTAACCCGTACCCTAACCCTAACCCTAACCCTAACACTAACCCTACACCGTACTCTAACCCTAACAAAAACCCTAACCGTAAACCATACCCTAACCCTAACCCTAACCCTAACTCTAACACTAACCCTAACCCATACTCTAACCCTAAACCTAACCCTAACCCTAACCGTACTCTAACCGTAACACTAACCATCACCCTAACCCTAACCGTACTGTAACTCTAACCCGTACCATAAACCTATCCCTAACCCTAAACTTAATCGTAACCCTGACCCGTAACCTAACCCTAAAACTAACCCGTACCCTAAACCCAACCTTAACCCTAACCCGTAACCTAACCCTATCCCTAACGCTAACCCTGACCCTAACCTAAACCTAACACGTACCCTATCCCTAACCCTAACCCTAACCCTCACCTAAACCTAACCCTAACCCGTACCCTAACCCTAACCCGTAACCTAAACCTGACCCTAACCCTAAACTTAACCCCTACGCTAACCTTCTCCCGTTCCCTAAACCTAACCCTAACCCCTACCCTAACCCTAACCCTAACCCTAACCCTATCCGCACTCTCACCCTAACCCTAACCCTAACCCTAACACTAACCCTAACCCTAACACTATCCCTAACCCATACTCTAACCCTAAACCTAACCCTATCTCTAACCCAAACCCGTACTATAAACCTAAACCTAACCCTAAACCTAAACCTAACCCTAACCCGTACTCTATATCTATCCCATAGCCTAACACTAACTCTAACCCTAACCCCTAACCCTAACCCTAACCCTTACCTAACCCATACCCAAACGGTAAACATAACCCGTACCCTAACACTAACCCAAATCCGTACTCTAACCCTAACTGTAACCCTAACCCTAACCCTAACCCGCACCCTAAACTTAACCCTAACCTTAACCCAAACCATAACCCTTAACCGTAACCTAACCCTAACACATACCCTAACCCTAACCCTAAACTTAACCATAACCCTAATCTGTACCCAAACCCTAAAACTAACCCATACCCTAACCCCAACTCTAACGCTAACCCGTACCCTAACACTAACCCTAACCCTAACCCTGACCCTAAACCTAACCCTAACCCTTACCCTAACCCTAACCATAACCCAACCCGCACCCTAAACCTAACCGTAACCCGTACCCTAAAGCTAAACCGTAACCTAAACCGAACCCTAACCCTAAACTTAACCCGTTCGCTAACCCTATCCCGTTCCCTAAACGTAACCCTAACCCGTATCCAAACCCTAACATAACCCTCAGCCTAACCCGTACATTAACCCTTACCCTAACCCTAACACTAACCCTACCCCGTACTCTAACCCTAACCCTACCCTAACCCTACCCGTGCACTTAACCTATCCCTAACCCTAACTCGTACCCTAACCCTAACCCAAACCTGACCCTAACCCTAACCCTAACCCGTACCCTAAAACTAACCCATACCCTAACCCTAACCATTAACCTAACCCTAACCCTAACTCGTACCCTAAACCTAACTCTAACCCTTGGCCTAACCTGTACCCAACCTTATCCCGTACCCTAACCCTAACCCTAACCCGTACCCAAACCCTAACAGTAAACCTAACCCATAACCTAGCGCTAACCCTAAACCTAACCCTAAGCCTAACCCGCACCCTAAACCTACACCTCACCCTAACCCTCACCATAAACCTTAGCCGTACCCTAACACTAACCCATACCCTAAAACTAACCCTAACCTTAACCGTAACCCTAACCCGTACCCTAACCCTAAAACTAACCCATACCCTAACCCCAACCCTAACCCTAACACTAACCATAACCCTAACACTAACCCTAACCAGTACTCTAAACCTAAACGTAACCCTAACACTAACCCTAACTCCCTACTATAATCCTAACCCTAAACCTAACCCTTACCCTAACCCTAACTCGTACCGTAACCCGAACCCGTACCCCACCCTAAGCCTAAACCTAAACCTAACACTAAACCTGACCCTAAACTTAACCCTAGTCCCGTACCCTAAACCTAACCCTAACCCGCATCCTAACCCTAACCCTAAACCTAGACCTAACCCGTAGCCTAACCCTAACCCGTATCCTAACACTAACCCGTACCCTAACCCTAACATTAACCCTAACCCTAACCCGTACACTAACCATAACCCTAACCCATAACCTAACCCTAACCCATACCCTAACCCTAACCCAGGGCCTAACTGTAACCCGCACCCTAAACCTTACCCTAACGCTAGACATAACCCGTACCTTAACCCTATCCCGTACCCTAACCCTAGTCCTAACCTGTATCCTAACCCGGACACTAACCCTAACCCTAACCCCTAACCCTAACCCTAACCCTAACCCACACCTAAACCTAACCCTAACCCTAACCCTAACCCGCACCTAAACCTAACCCTAACCCATACCTGAACCCTAACCCGTAACCTAAACCTAAACCTAACCCTAAACTTAACCCGTACGCTAACCCTATTCCGTACCCTAAACCTAACCCTAACCCATACCCTAACCCTAACCCTAACCCTAACCCTAAACCTAACCCTATCCGTACACTGTCCCTAAACCTAACCCTAAACCTAACCCTAACCCGTAATCTAACCCTAACCCTAACCCTAACTCTAACCCTAACCCATACTATAACCCTAACCCGTACCCTAAAACTAACCCTAACCCTAACAATAACCCTACCCCGTACTCTAACCCTAAACCTAACCCTAACACTAACCCTAGCCCGTAATGTAACCCTAACTCTACACTAACCCTAACCCTAAGCCGTACAGTAGCCCTAATGCGTACCCTAACCCTAACCCTGACCCTAAACCTAACCCTAACTGTACACTAAACCTAACACTAACCCTAACACTAACACTAAAACTATCCCGTACTCTAACCCTAACCCTAACCCTAATCCTAACCCTAACCCGTACTCTAACCTTAACCCGAACCCTAACACTAACCATAACCCTAACACTAACCCTAACCAGTACTCTAACCCTAAACGTAACCCTAACACTAACCCTAACCCCCTACTATAACCTAACCCTAAACCTAACCCTTACCCTAACCCTAACTCGTACCATAAGCCGAACCCATACCCAACCCTAACCCTAACCCTAAACCTAACCCTAACCCTGAAACTAACCCTACCCTAATCCCGTACCCTAAACCTAACCCTAACCCGCATCATAAACCTAACACAAAACCTAGACCTAACCCGTAGCCTAACCCTAACCCATACCCGAACACTAACCCATACCCTAACCCTAACACTAACCCTAACCCTAACCCGTACACTAACCATAACCCGAACCCATACCCTAACCCTAACTCGTACCCTAACCCTAACCCAGGGCCTTACTCTAACCCGCACACTAAACCTAACCCTAACCCTACACCTAACATGTACACTAACCCTATCCCATACCGTAACCTTAACCCTAACCCGTACCGTAACACTAACACTAAAAATAACCCTAATCCTAACCCTAACCCGTACACTAACCCTAACCCGTACCCTACCTCTAACCCTAACCCGTTTCCTAACCCCTAACCCTAACCCTAACCCTTACCCTAACCCGTACCCAAACGGTAAAACTAACCCATACCCTAACACTAACCCAAAACCGTACTCTAACGCAAACCCTAACCCTAACCCTAACCCGCACCCTAAACTTAAACCTAACCCTAACCCAAACCATAACCCTTAATCGTAACCTAACCCTAACCCATACCCTAAGCCTAACCCTAACCTTAACCATAACCCTAACCCATACCCTAACCCTAAAATTAACCCGTACCCTAATCCCAACCCTAACCCTAAACCGTACCCTAACACTAACCCTAACCCTAACCTGTACCCTAACCCATACCACAAACCTAGCCATAACGCTAAACCGAAACCTAACCCATACCCTAACCCTACCCCTAACCCGTACTCTATCATTAACCCGTACACAAACCTAACCCTAACCTCTAAACCTAACCCTAAACCGTACCCTAAACATAACCCTAAACCTAACTCGTACCTAACCCTAACCCTAACCCTGACCCTAACCCTAAACCTAACCCGTACCCTAACCGTAACCCGTACCCTAAACCTAACCCTAACCCTAACTCGTACCATATCCCTAACCCTAACCATGACCCTAACCCTAACCCTAACCCGTACCCTAACCCTAACACTAACCCTAACCTAACCCTAAACCGTACACTAACCCTAACCCTAACCCATACCCTAACCCTAACAATAACCCTAACCCTAACACGATGCCTAACCCTAACCCACATCCTAAACCTAAACCTAAACCTAGACCTAAACCGTACCCTAACCCTATCCCGTGCACTAACCCAAACGCTAACCCGTACCATAACCCTAACACTAACACTAACCCTAATCCTAACCCTATCCAGTACACTAACCCTAACCCTAACCCTAAACCGTACCCTAACCCTAATCCGTAGCCTAACCCTAACACTAACCCTAACCCGTAAACCTACCATAACCCTAAACCTTACCCTAACCCATACCCAAACGTTAAACCTAACCCATACCCTAACACTAACACAAACCCGTACCCTAACCCGTACCCTAACCCTAACCCGTACCGTTACCCGTACCTTAAACCTAACCCTAACCCGTACCCAAACTCGTACACTAACCCTAACCCTAACCTGTACGCTAACACGTAGCATAACCCTAACCCTAACCCTAACCCTAACCCTAAACCTAACCCATAACCTACGCCTAACCCTAACCCGTACCCGAACCCTAACCCTCACCCTAACTCCTAACACTAACCCTAACCCGTACCCTAAACCTAACCCTAACCTTAACTCGTATCCTAACCCTAACACTAACCCTGACACTAATCCTAACCCTAACCCGTACTCTAACCCGTACCTTAACCCTAACCCTTCCCGTAACCCCAAACGTAACCCTAACACTAACACTAACCCCCTACTATAATCCTAACCCTAAACCTAACCCTTACCCTAACCCTAAATCGTACCGTTAACTTTACCCTTACCATAACCCTAACCCTAACCCTAAACCTAACCCACACCCTGACCATAACCCTAACCCTAATACCGTACCCTAACCCTAACACTAACCCCCATCCTAAAACTAACCCTAAAACCTAGACCTAAACCGTACACTATCTCTAACCCGTACCCTAACACTAACCCTAAACCTAGCCCTAACCCATACCCTTACCCTAACCCATACCCAAACACTAAACCTAACTCGTACCCTAACCCTAACCCTAACCCTAACCCTAACCCTAACCCTAACGTTAACCCGTACACTAATCCTAACCCGAACCCTACCTCTAACACTAACCCGTACCCTAACACCTAACCCTAACCCTGACCCTAACCTTAGGCATAACCCTAACCCATACCCTAACCCTAAAACTAACCCGTACCCTCACCCCAACCCTAACCATAACCCGTACCCTAAAACTAACCCTACCCTTAAACCTGACCCTAAACCTAACCCTAACCCTTACACTAACCCTAACCCTAACCCGCACCCTAAACCTAAACCTAACCCGTACCCTAACCTTAACCCGTAACCTAAACCTAACCCTAACCCTAAACTTAACCCGTTCGCTAAACCTATCCCATACCCTAAACCTAACCCTAACCCGTATCCTAACCCTAACCTATCCCTAAGCCTAACCCGTACATTAACCCTAACCATAACCATAACATTAAGCCTACCCCGTACTCTAAACCTAACCCTAACCTAACCCTAACCCTAAACCATAACCTAACCCTAACCCTAACTCTAACTTGTACCCTAACCCGTTCCCTAAACCGTACCCTAACCCATACCCTAAATCTAACCCTAACCCGTACCCAAACCCTAACCCATACCCTAGCGCTAACCCTAACCCTAACCCTAACCCAAACCCGCACACTAAACCTAACCCTAACCCTAGACCTACCACGTAAACTAACCCTATCCCGTACCCTAACCTTAACCCTAACCCGTACCATAACCCTACCACTAACCCTAACCCTAACGCTAAACCTAACCCTAAGCCATACACTAACCCTAACCCGAACCCTAAACCACACAATAACCTGAACCCTAACCCTACCCATAGCCTAACCGTAACTCTAAGCCTAACCCCTAACCCTAACCCTAACCCTAAACCTTACACTAACCCGTACTCAAACGGTAAACCTTACCCATACCCTAACACTAACCCAAACCCGTACTCTAACCCTAACCCTACCCTAACCCTAACCAGCACCCTAAACATAACCCTAACACTAACCCAAACCTTAACCCTTAACCGTAACCTAACCCTAACCCATACCTTACCCTAAACCTAACCTTAACCATAACGCTAACCCATATCCTAACCCTAAAACTAACCCGTACCCTGAACCCAACCCTAACCCTAACCCTGACCCGTACCCTAAAACTAAAGCTAATCCTAACCCTGACCCTAAACCTAACCTTACCACTTACACTAACCCTAACCCTAACCCGCGCCCTAAACCTAACCCTAACCCGTACCCTAAACCTCACCCGTAAGCTAAACCTAACCCTATCCCAAACTTAACCCATACGCTAACCCTATCCCGTACCCTAAACCTAATCCTAAACCGTATCCTAACCCTAACCCTAATCCTAATCCTAACCCGGCCCCTAACCCTAACCCTAACCCTATCACTAACCCTCACACGTACTCTAACCCTAACCCTAACCCTAAACCTAACCGTACTCTAACCCTAACCCTAACCCTCACCCTAACCCTAACCCGTACTGTAACCCTAACCCGTACCAATACCCTAACCCTAACCCGTACCCTAACCCTAACTCTAACCCTGACCCTAAACCTAACCCTAACCCATACCCTAAAACTAACCCGTACCCTAACCTTAACCCTAAACCTAAACCGTGCCCTAAACCTAACCCTAAACCATACCATAACGCTAACCCTAACCCTAACACTGACGTTAACCCTAACCCTAACTCGTACCCTAAGCCTAACCCATACCCTAAACCTAACCCTAATCCAAAACCTAACCCTAACCCGTACCCTAAACCTAACTCTAATCCTTGACCTAACCCATACCCAACCCTATCCCATAACCTAACTCTCACACTAACCCATACCCAAACCCAAAGAGTAACCCTAAACCATTTCCCAGTGCTAACCCTAACACTAACCCTAACCCTAACCCTAACCCGCACCCTAAACCTAAAGCTAACCCAAACCCTAACCATAACCCTTACCCGTAACCTAACTCTAACCCATACACTAACCCTAACCCTAACCTTAAACGTAACCCTAACCCGTACCCTAACCCTAAAACTAACCCGTACCCTAACCCCAACCTTAACCCTAATCCGTATCATAACCCTATCACTAACCCTAACCCTGACAGTAAACCTAACCCTAACCCGTACCCTAACCCTAACCCTAACCCGCACCTAAACCTAAACCTAACCCGGAACCTAAACCTAACCTTAACGCTAAACATAACCCGTACGCTAACCCTATCCCGTACCCTAAACCTAACCCTAACCCGTAGCCTAACTGTAACCCTAAAACTATCCGTACACTAACCCTAACATTAACCCTAACACTAACACTAACCCTAACCCGTACTCTAACCCTAACCCTAACCCTAAACGTAACCGTAACCCATACTCTAACCCTAACCCGTACCCTAACACTAACCCTTACCCTAACCCTAAACCTAAACCGTACCCTAACCCTAAACGTAACCCTAAACTGTACCAAAACCCTAACCCTAACACGTACTCTAACCCTAACCCTAACCCGCACACTAAACCTAACCCTAACCCTACACCTAACACGTACACTAACCCTATCCCGTACCATAACCTTAACCCTAACCCGTACCGTAACCCTAACACTAAACCTAACCCTAACCCTAACCCGTACCCTAACCCTAAACCGTACCCTAACCATAACCCTATACCTAACCTATACCCTAACCCTAAATGTAACCCTAACCCGTACCCAAACACTAACCCTAACACGTACCCTAACCCTAACCCTAACCCTAACCCGTACCGGTACCCTAACACTAACCCTAACCCTAACCCTAACCCTAACCCTAATCCTAAACCTAAGTCGTACACTAACCCTAACCCAAACCCTAACCCTCAATGTAACCCGTACCCTAACCCTACCCGTAGCCTAACTCTAATTCTAACCCTAACCCCTAACCCTAACCCTAACCCGCACCTAAACTTAACCCTAACCCTGACCCTAACCCGCACCTAAACCTAACCCTAACATGTACCCGAACCCTAACCTGTAACCTAATCCTAAACCTAACCCTAAACTTAACCCGACGCTAACCCTATTCCGTACCCTAAACCTAACCCTTACGCGTACCATAATCCTAACACTAACCCTAACACTATCCGAACACTAACCCTAACCCTAACCCTAAACCTAACCCTAACACGTTCTCTAACCCTAACCCATACCCTAACCCGAACCCATACCCTAACACTAACCCTAACCCTAACCCTAACCCTAACAAAAACCCTAACCCGTACTCTAACCATAAACCTAACCCTAACTCTAAATCTAACCCGTACTATAACCCTAACCCGTACCCTAACACTACCCTAACCCTAACACTAACCCTACCCCGTACTCTAACCCTAAACCTAACCCTAACTCTAACCCTAACCCATAATGTAACCCTAACCCTAACCCTACCCCGTACTCTAACCCTAAACCTAACCCTAACTCTAACCCTAACCCGTACTGTAACCCTAACCCTAACCCTAACCCTAACGCTAACCCGTACAGTAACCCTAACGCGTACCCTAACCCTAACCCTAAACCTAACCCTAACCTTGACCCTAAACCTAACGCTACCCCGTACCCTAACACTAAACCGTACCCTCACCCTAACCCTAAACCTAACCCGTACCCTAACCCTAAATGTAACCCTAACCCGTACCCAAACCCTAACCCTAACACGTACCCTAACCCTAACCCTAACCCGCACACTAAACCTAACCCTAACCCTAGACCTAACACCTATACTAACCCTATCCCGTACCCTAAACTTAACCCTAACCCGTAACGTAACCCTAACACTAACCCTAACCCCTAACCCTACCATAACCCTAACCCTTACCCTAACACATACCCAAATGTTAAACCTAACCCGTGCCCTAACACTAACACAAACCCGTACCGTAACCCGCACCCTAACCCAAACCCGTACCGTTACCCGTACCTTAAACCTACCCCTAACTCGTACCCAAACCTGTACACTAACCCAAACCCTAACCTGTACCCTAACACGTAGCATAACCCTAAACCTAACCCTAAACCTAACCCATAACCTACGCCCAACCCTAACCCGTACCCTAACCCTAACCCTCACCTAACCCCTAACACTAACCCTAACCCGTACCCTAAACCTAACCCTAACATTAACTCGTACCCTAACCCTAAACCTAACCCTAACATTAACTCGTACCCTAACCCTAAACCTAACCCTGACCCTAACCCTAAACCTAACCCGTACACTAAACCTAAACCGAACCCTAACTCTATCCCTAACCCGTACCCTAACCCTACCCGTAGCCTAACCCTAACCCTAACCCTAACCCCTAACCCTAACCCTAACCCTTACCCTAACCCTAACCCTAACCCGCACCCTAAACTTAACCCTAACCCTAACCAAAACCATAACCCTTAACCGTAACCTAAACCAAACCCATACCCTAAACCAACCCTAACCATAACCGTAACACTAACCCATACCCTAACCCTAAAACAAACCCGTACCCTAAACCCAATCCTACCCTTAACGCGTACACTAACATTAACCCTAACCCTAACCCTGAACCTAAACCTAACCCTAACCCTTACACTAATCCTAACCCTAACCCTAACCCGCACCCTAAACCTAACCCTAACCCGTACCCTAACCCTAACCTGTAACCTAAACCTAAACCTAACCCTAAACTTAACCCGTACGCTATCCCTATCCCATACCCTAAACCTAACCCTAACCCTTATCCTAACCCTAAACCTAACCCTAAACCTAACCCGTTCATTAACCCTAACCCTAACCCTAACACTAACCCTACCCCGTACTCTAACCCTAACCCTAATCCGTACCCTAACCCGTACCCTAACCCTAACCATAACCCTAACCCTAACACTAACGATAACCCGTTCTTAACCCTGACCCTAATCCTAACCCTAACCTGTACAGAAACCCTAAAACTAACCTGTACCCCAACGTCAACCATAACACTAACTCGTACCGTAACCCTATGCCTAACCCAAAACCTGACCCTAAACCTAACCCTAACCCGTACCCTAACCCTAACCCTAACCCGCACCCTAAATCTAAGCCTAACCCATACCCTAACACTAATCCGTAATCTAAACCTAACCCTAACCCGTACCATAACACTAACCCTAACCCTAACCCTAATCGTACACTAACCCTAACCCTAACCCAAACACTAACACTAACCCTATCCCGTACTCTAAATCTAACCCTAAAGCTAATCCTAATCCTAACCCGTACTCTAACCTTAACCCTAACCCTAACACTACCCATAACCCTAACACTAACCGTAACCAGCACTCTAACCCTAAACGTAACCCTAAGACTAACCCTAACCCCCTACTATAATCCTAACCCTAAACCAACCCTTACCCTAAGCCTAACTCGTACCATAACCGTAAACCGTACCCAACCCTAAACTTAACCCTAAACCTAACCCTATTGCTGACCCTAACCCTAACCCTAATCCTGTACACTAAACTTAACCCTAACCCACAACCTAAACCTAACCCTAAGCCTAGACTTAACCCTTAGCCTAACCCTAACCCGTACCCTAACACTAACCCTAACCCTAACCCTAACCCGTAACCTAACACTAAAACTAACACGTACCCTAACCCATCCCCTAACCCTAACCCGTCCCCTAACCCTAATCCTATCCCTAACACTAACCCTAACCCTCCACTATAACCCTAACCCTAAACCTAATCATAACCCTAACCCTAACTCGTACTGTTAACTTTACCAGTACCCTAACCGTAACCCTAAACCTAAACTTAACCGTATCCCTAAACCTAACCCTAACCCGCATCCTAAACCTAACTCTAACCCTAGACCTAACACGTACCCTAACCCTAACCTGTACCCTAACACTAACCCTAACCCTAACCCTAAGACGTACCCTAACCCTAACCAGTACCCTAAACCTAACCCTAACTCTAACCCGTACCCTAACCCTAAAATGTACCCAAACCCTTACCCTAACACGTACCCTAACCCTAACCCTAACCCGCACACTAAACCTATCCCTAACCCTAGACCTAACATGTACACTACCCCGATCCCGTACCCTAACCTTAACCCTAACCGGTACCATAACCCTAACACTAACCCTAACCCTAACCCTAAACCTAATCCTAACGCGTACACTAACCCTCACCCGAACGCTAACCCTAACCCTAACCCGTACCCTAACCCTACCCGTAGGCTAACCCTAACTCTAACCCTAACGCCTAATGCTAACCCTATCACTAACCCTTACCCTAACCTGTACCCAAAGGGTAAACCTAACCCGTACCCTACACTAACCCAAAACCGTACTCTAACCCTAACCCTAAAACTAACCCTAACCCTAACCTGAACCCAAAACTTAACACTAACCCTAACCCAAACTATAACCCTTAACCGTAACTTAACCCTAACCCATACCGTCAACCTAAACCTAACCTTAACCATAACCCTAACCCGTACCATAACCCTAAAACTAACCCATACCCTAACCCCAACTCTAACCATAACCTGTACACTAACACTAATCCTAACCTTAACCCTGACCCTAAACCTAACCCTAACCCTTACACTAACCCTAACCCTAACTCGCACCCTAAACCTAACTCAAACCGTACCCTAACCCTAACCCGTAACGTAAACCTAACCCTAACCCTAAACTTAACCCGTACGTTAACCCTATCCCGTACCCTAAACATAACCCTAACCCATATCCTAACCCTAACCTAACCTTAAGCTAACTCGTACATTAACCCTAACCCTAACCCTAACACTAACCCTACCCCGTACTCTAACCCTAACCCTAACCCTAACCCTAACCCTAACCCTGACCCTAACCCTAACCCTAAACCGTACCCTAACCCTAACCCTAACCCGCACCTAAACCTAACCCTAACGTGTACCCTAAACCTAACCCGTACCCTACCCCTAACCTTAACCCTAACCCGCACCCTAAACCAGCATTAACCCTAAACCTAAGCCTAACCCATACCCATACACATACACTAACCCCAACCCTAAACAATACCCTAAACCGTACCCTAACCCTATCCCGTAGCCTAATATTAACCCTAACCCCTAACCCTAACCCAAACACTAACCCTACCGTAACCCGTACCCAAACAGTAAACCTACACGTACCCTAACACTAATCCAAACCCGTACCCTAACGCGTACCATAACACAAAACTGTACCGTTACCCATACCTTAACCGTAACCCTAACCCGTACACTAACCTGTACCATAACCCTAAACCTAACCCTAAACTTAACCCTAAATCTAACCAATACCCTACTCCTAACCCTAACCCGTTCCCTATCCCTAACCCGTACCCTAAACCTAACCCTAACCCGTACACTAACCGTAAATCTAACCCTAAACCTAACCCTAACCCTAAACTGTACCGTAACCCTAACCCGTACCCTAACCCTAACCCTAACACCAACCCTAAACCTAACACTAACCCGTACCCTAACACATACCATAACCCTAAACCTAACCCATACCCTAACCCTAATGCTAACCTTAACCCGGACCCTAACCCTAACTGGTACCCTAATCCTAAACGTAAACCTAACCCTTACCCAAACCCTAACCCTAACCCTAACCCATAACCTATCCCTAACCCTAACCTTAACCGTAACTCTAACCCGTACCCTAACCCTAAAATTAACACCTACCCTAACCCCAACCCTAACCCTAACACGTACCATAACCCTATCCCTAACCCTAACCCTGACCCTAAACCTAACCCTAACCCGTACCCTAACCCTAACTCTAAACCTAACCCTAACCAATACCCTAAACCTAACCCGTAACCTAAACCTAACCCTAAACTTAACCCATATGCTAACCCTATCCGGTACCCTAAACCTAACCCTAACCCGTATCATAACCCTAAACCTAACGCTAAGCCTAACCCGTACATTAACCCTAACCCTAACCCTAACACTAACCTACCCTGTACTCTAACCCTAACCCTAACCCTAAACCGTACCCTAACCCTAACCCTAACCCTAACACTAACCCTAACCCGTATTCTAACCCTAACCCTAACCGTAACCCTAACCCTAACCGTACTCTAAACCTAACCCTAACACTCAACCTAACCTTAAGCCGTACTGTAACCTTAACCTGTACCAATACCCTAACCCTAACCCGTACCCTAACCCTAACCCTAACTCGTACCCTAACCCTAACCCTAACCCTGACCCTAAACCTAACCCTAACCAATACCCTAAACCTAATCCATAACCTAAACCTAAACCTAACCCTAAACTTAACCCGTACGCTAACCCTATCCCGTACCCTAAACCTAACCCTAACCCGTACCCTAACACTGACCCTAACCCTAACACAGACCCTAAACCTAACCTTATCACTTACACTAAACCTAACCCTAAACCTAACCCGCGCCCTAAACCGAACCCTAACACGTACCGTAACCCTAACCTGTAACCTAAACCTAACCCTAACCCAAACTTAACCCGTACGCTAACCCTATCCCGTACCCTAAACCTAACCCTAACCCGGATCCTAACCCTAAACCTAACCCTAAGCCTAACCCGTATATTAACCCTAACCCTAACCCTAACACTAACACTACCCCGTACTCTAACCCTAACCCTAACCCTAACCCGTACCCTAAACCTAAACCTAACCCTAACCCTAACCCTAACCCTAACACTAAACCTAACCCATACTCTAACCCTAACCCTAACCCTAACCCTAACCATACTCTAAACCTAACCCTAACCCTCACCCTAACCTTAACCCGTACTGTAACCCTAACCTGTACCAATACCCTAACCCTAACCCGTACCCAAACCATAAACCTATCTCGTACCCTAACCCTAACCCTAACACTGACCCTAAACCTAACCCTAACCCGTACCCTAAACCTAACCCGTACTCTAACTGTAACCCTAACCCTAACCCGTACCCGAAACCTAACCATAAACCATACCCTAACGCTAACCCTAAACCTAACACTGACGTTAACCCTAACCCTAACTCGTACCCTAAGCCTAACCCATACCCTAAACCTAACCTTAATCCAAACCCTAACCCTAACCCGTACCCTAAACCTAACCCTAACCCTTGACCTAACCCCTCCCCAAACCTATCCCATAAACTAACCCTCACCCTAACCCATACCCAAACCCTAACAGTTACCCTAAACCATACCCTAGCGCTAACCCTAACACTAAACTTAACCCTAACCCTAATTCTAACCCTAACCCTAACCCGCACCCTAAAAATAAAGCTGACCCTAACCCTAACCATAACCCTTACCCGTACCCTAACCATAACCCATACCCTAACCCTAACCCTAACTTTAACCGTAACCCTAACCCGTACCCTAAACCTAAAACTAAACCGTACCCTAACCACAACCTTAACCCTAACCCGTACCATAACCCTATCACTAACCCTAACCCTGACCCTAAACCTAACCCTAAATCGTACCATAACCCTAACCCTAACCCGCACCTAAACCTAACCCTAACCCGGAACCTAAACCTAACCCTAACCCTAAACTTAACCCTTACGCTAACCCTATCCCGTAACCTAAACCTAAACCTAACCCTAAACTTAACCCTTACGCTAACCCTATCCCGTACCCTAAACCTAACCCTAACCCGTATCCTAACCCTAACCTAACCCTAAGCCTAACCCGTACATTAACCCTTACCCTAACCCTAACACTAACCGTACCCCGTACTCTAAACCTAACCCTAACCCTAACCCTAACCCTAACCCTAACCTGTACCCTTAAACTATCCCTAACCCTAACTCGTACCCTAACCCTAACCCTAAACCTGACCCTAAACCTAACCCTAACCCGTACCCTAAAACTAACCCATACCCTAACCCTATCCCTAAACCTAACCCTAACCCTAAACCTAACCCGTACCCTAAACCTAAAAGTAACTCTAACCCGTCCCCAAACCCTAACCCTAACACGTACCCTAACCCTAACCCCAAACCTAACACTTTCCCTACCCGTACCCAAACGGTAAAACTAACCCGTACCCTAACACTAACCCAAACCCGTACTCTAACCCTAAACCTTACCCTAAAACTAACCCTACCCCGTAATCTAACCCTAACCCTAACCCTAACACGTACCCTAAACCTAACCCTAACCCTAACACTAACCCTTACCCGTACTCTAACCCTAACCCTAACCCTAACACTAACCCTACCCCGTACTCTAACACTAAACCTAACCCTAACCCGTACCCTAACCGTACTCTAACCCTAACTTTAACCCTAACCGTATTCTACCCCTAACCCTAACCCTCACCCTAAACGTAACCCGTACTGTAACCCTAACCCGTACCATAACCCTAACCCTAACCCGTAACCTAACCCTAACCCTAATTCGTACCCTAACCCTAACCGTAACCCTGACCCTAACCCTAATCCTATCCCGTACCCTAAACATAACCTGTACCTAATCCTAACCCTAACCCTAACCCGTACCATAAACCTAACCCTAACCTGTACCCTAACCCTAAACCTACCCTAAGCCTGACCCTAACCCTAACCCTAACACGTACCCTAAGCCTAACCCATAACCTAACCCTAACCCTAACCCTAACACTAACACTATACCTACCCCGTACTCTAAACCTAACCCTAACCCTAACCCGCACCCTAAACCTAACCCTAACCCTAACACTAACCCTTACCCGTACTCTAACCCTAACCCTAACCCATACCCTAACCCTAACACTAAACTTAACCGTAACCCTGACCAGTACCCTAAACCTAAAATTAACTCGTACCCAAACCCCAACCCTATTCCTAACCCGTACTCTAACCCTAACCCTAACCCTAACTCTAACCCAGACCTAAACCTGACCCTAACCCGTTCCCAAACCCTAACCCTAACACGTGCCCTAACCCTAACCCTAACCCTAACCCACACACTAAAACTAACCCTAACCCTAGACCTAACACGTACACTAAACCTATGCCGTACCGTAAACTTAACCCTAACCCGTACCATAACCCTAACACTAAACCTAACACTAACCCTAAACCTAACCCTAACCCTAACCCGTAGACTAACACTAACCCAAACCCTAACCCTAATCCTAACCCTAAACGTACCCTAACCCTACCCTTACACTAACCCTAACCCATACTCTAAATTAACCCTAACCCTAAACCTAACCCTTCCTGGACTCTAACCCTAACCCTAACCCTAACACTAACCATAACACTAACACTAACCCTAAACCGTACTCTAACCCTAACCCTAACCCTAACCCTAAACCTAACCCTAACCCGTACTCTAACCCTATCCCGTACCCTAACACTAACCCTTACCCTAACCCTAAACCTAACCCGTACCCTAACCCTAAACGTAACCCTAACCCGTACCCAAACCCTAACACTAACACGTATGCTAACCCTAACCCTAACACTTACCCTAACCCCTACCCAAACGGTAAACCTAACCCGTACCCTAACACTAACCCAAAACCGTACTCTTTTTTTTTTTTTAATTTTTTATTGGTGTTCAATTTATCAACATACAGAATAACTCCCAGTGCTCATCCCATCAAGTATCCCCATCAGTGCCCGCCACCCACTCAGGCCCACCCCCCACCCCCCTCCCCTTCAACCATCCCCAGTTCGTCTCCCAGAGTTAGGAGTCTTTATGTTCTGTCTCCCTTGCTGATATTTCCCGCATATTTCTTCTCCCTTCCCTTATATTCCCTTTCGCTATTATTTATATTCCCCAAATGAATGAGAACATACACTGTTTGTCCTTCTCCAATTGACTTACTTCACTCAGCATAATACCCTCCAGTTCCATCCACGTTGAAGCAAATGGTCGGTATTTGTCATTTCTAATGGCTGAGTAATATTCCATTGTGTACATAAACCATATCTTCTTTATCCATTCATCTTTCGATGGACACCTAGGCTCCTTCCACAGTTTGGCTATTGTGGATATTGCTGCTAGAAACATTGGGGTGCAGGTGTCCCGGCGTTTCATTGCATCTGAGTCTCTGGGGTAAATCCCCAACAGTGCAATTGCTGGGTCGTAGGGCAGGTCTATTTTTAACTCTTTGAGGAACCTCCACACAGTTTTCCAGAGTGGCTGCACCAGTTCACATTCCCACCAACAGTGTAAGAGGGTTCCCTTTTCTCCGCATCCTCTCCAACATTTGTGGTTTCCTGCCTTGTTGATTTTCCCCATTCTCACTGGTGTGAGGTGGTATCTCATTGTGGTTTTGATTTGTATTTCCCTGATGGCCAGTGATGCAGAGCATTTTCTCATGTGCATGTTGGCCATGTCTATGTCTTCCTCTGTGAGATTTTTCTTCATGTCTTTTGCCCATTTCATGATTGGATTGTTTGTTTCTTTGGTGTTGAGTTTAAGAAGCTCTTTATAGATCTTGGAAACTAGTCCTTTATCTGATACGTCATTTGCAAATATCTTCTCCCATTCTGTAGGTTGTCTTTTAGTTTTGTTGACTGTATCCTTTGCTGTGCAAAAGCTTCTTATCTTGATGAAGTCCCAATAGTTCATTTTTGCTTTTGTTTCTTTTGCCTTCATGGATGTATCTTGCAAGAAGTTCCTGTGGCCAAGTTCAAAAAGGGTGTTGCCTGTGTTCTCCTCTAGGATTTTGATGGAATCTTGTCTCACATTTAGATCTTTCATCCATTTTGAGTTTATCTTTGTGTATGGTGAAAGAGAGTGGTCTAGTTTCATTCTTCTGCATGTGGATGTCCAATTTTCCAAGCACCATTTATTGAAGAGACTGTCTTTCTTCCAATGGATAGTCTTTCCTCCTTTATCAAATATTAGTTGACCATAAACTTGAGGGTCCACTTCTGGATTTTCTATTCTGTTCCATTGATCTATGTGTCTGTTTTTGTGCCAGTACCACACAGTCTTGATGACCACAGCTTTGTAGTACAACCTGAAATCTGGCATTGTGATGCCCCCAGATATGGTTTTCTTTTTTAAAATTCCCCTGGCTATTCGGGGTCTTTTTTGATTCCACACAAATCTTAAAATAATTTGTTCTAACTCTCTGAAGAAAGTCCATGGTATTTTGATAGGGATTGCATTAAACGTGTAAATTGCCCTGGGTAACATTGACATTTTCACGATATTCATTCTGCCAATCCATGAGCATGGAATATTTTTCCATCTCTTTGTGTCTTCCTCAATTTCTTTCAGAAGTGTTCTATAGTTTTTAGGGTATAGATCCTTTACCTCTTTGGTTAGGTTTATTCCTAGGTATCTTATGCTTTTGGGTGCAATTGTAAATGGGATTGATTCCTTAATTTCTCTTTCTTCAGTCTCATTGTTAGTGTATAGAAATGCCATTGATTTCTGGGTGTTGATTTTGTATCCTGCCACACTACCAAATTGCTGTATGAGTTCTAACAATCTTGGGGTGGAGGCTTTTGGGTTTTCTATGTAGAGTATCATGTCATCAGCGAAGAGGGAGAGTTTGACTTCTTCTTTGCCAATTTGAATGCCTTTAATGTCTTTTTGTTGTCTGATTGCTGAGGCTAGGACTTCCAATACTATGTTGAAAAGCAGTGGTGAGAGTGGACATCCCTGTCTTGTTCCTGATCGTAGGGGAAAGGCTCCCAATGCTTCCCCATTGAGAATGATATTTGCTGTTGGCTTTTCGTAGATAGCTTTTAAGATGTTGAGGAAAGTTCCCTCTATTCCCACACTCTGAAGAGTTTTGATCAGGAATGGATGCTGTATTTTGTCAAATGCTTTCTCCGCATCCAGTGAGAGGATCATATGGTTCTTGGTTTTTCTCTTGCTGATATGATGAATCACATTGATTGTTTTACGAGTGTTGAACCAGCCTTGTGTCCCGGGGATAAATCCTACTTGGTCATGGTGAATAATTTTCTTAATGTGTTGTTGGATCCTGTTGGCTAGTACCTTGTTGAGAATTTTTGCATCCATGTTCATCAGGGATATTGGTCTGTAATTCTCCTTTTTGGTGGGGTCTTTGTCTGGTTTTGGAATTAAGGTGATGCTGGCCTCATAGAACGAATTTGGAAGTACTCCATCTCCTTCTATCTTTCCAAACAGCTTTAGTAGAATAGGTATGATTTCTTCTTTAAACGTTTGATAGAATTCCCCTGGGAAGCCATCTGGTCCTGGACTCTTGTGTCTTGGGCGGTTTTTGATGACCGCTTCAATTTCCTCCCTGGTTATTGGTCTGTTCAGGTTTTCTATTTCTTCCTGTTCCAGTTTTGGTAGTTTGCGGCCTTCCAGGAATGCGTCCATTTCTTCTAGATTGCCTAATTTATTGGCATATAGCTGTTCATAATATGTTTTTAAAATCGTTTGTATTTCCTTGGTGTTGGTAGTGATCTCTCCTTTCTCATTCATGATTTTATTAATTTGAGTCTTCTCTCTCTTCTTTTTAATAAGGTTGGCTAATGGTTTATCTATCTTATTAATTCTTTCAAAGAACCAACTCCTGGTTCTGTTGATCTGTTCCACAGTTCTTCTGGTCTCGATTTCATTCAGTTCTGCCCGAATTTTAATTAACTCTCTTCTTCTGCTGGGGGTAGGGTCCATCTTTTGTTTTCCCTCTAGCTCCTTTATGTGTGAGGTTAGCTTTTGTATTTGAGTTCTTTCCATTTTTTGAATGGCTGCTTGTATTGCGATGTATTTCCCCCTTAGGACTGCTTTTGCTGCATCCCAAAGATTTTGAACAGTTGTATCTTCATTCTCATTAGTTTCCATGAATCTTTTTAATTCTTCCTTAATTTCCTGGTTGACCCTTTCATCTTTTAGTAGGATGGTCCTTAACCTCCATGTGTTTGAGGTCCTTCCAAACTTCTTGTTGTGATTTAGTTCTAATTTCAAGGCATTATGGTCTGAGAATATGCAGGGGACGATCCCAATCTTTTGGTATCGGTTCAGACCCGATTTGTGACCCAGTATGTGGTCTATTCTGGAGAAAGTTCCATGTGCACTTGAGAAGAATGTGTATTCAGTTGAGTTTGGATGTAAAGTTCTGTAGATGTCTGTGAAGTCCATCTGGTCCAGTGTATCATTTAAAGCTCTCGTTTCTTTGGAGATATTGTGCTTAGCAGATCTATCTAGTATTGAAAGAGCTAGATTAAAGTCCCCAAGTATAATTGAATTAATATCCAAGTGTTTATTTACTTTGGTTAATAATTGGTTTAAATATTTGGCAGCTCCCACATTCGGGGCATATATATTGAGGATTGTTAAGTCCTCTTGTTGAATAGATCCTTTAAGTATGATATAGTGTCCCTCTTCATCTCTCACTATGGTCTTTGGGGTAAATTTTAGTTTATCTGATATAAGGATGGCTACCCCTGCTTTCTTTTGAGGACCATTCGAATGGTAAATGGTTTTCCAGCCTTTTATTTTCAGACTGTAGGTGTCCTTCTGTCTAAAATGAGTCTCTTGTAGACAGCAAATAGATGGGTCCTGCTTCTTTATCCAGTCTGAAACCCTGCGCCTTTTGATGGGGTCATTAAGCCCGTTCACGTTCAGAGTTACTATCGAAAGATATGAGTTTAGTGTCATCATGATGTCTATTTAGTCCTTGTTTTTGTGGATTGTTCCACTGAACTTCTTTTTAAAGGGGAATTTTAAGAGTCCCCCTTAAAATTTCTTGCAGAGCTGGTTTGGAGGTCACATATTCTTTCAGTTCCTGCCTGTCTTGGAAGCTCTTTATCTCTCCTTCCATTTTAAATGCGAGCCTTGCTGGATAAAGTATTCTTGGTTGCATGTTCTTCTCATGTAGGACCCTGAATATATCCTGCCAGCCCTTTCTGGCCTGCCAGGTCTCTGTGGAGAGGTCTGCTGTTACCCTAATACTCCTCCCCATAAAAGTCAGGGATTTCTTGTCTCTTGCTGCTTTAAGGATCTTCACTTTATCTTTGGAATTTGCAAGCTTAACTATTAGATGTCGAGGTGTTGAATGGGTTTTATTGATTTTAGGGGGGGAAATCTCTATTTCCTGGATCTGAATGCCTGTTTCCCTTCCCAGATTAGGAAAGTTTTCAGCTAGGATTTGTTCAAATACTCTAACACTAAACCTAACCCTAACACTAACCCTTCTCCGTACTCTAACACTAACCCTAACCCTAAACCTAACACTAAATCTAACCCTAACACTAACCCTAACCCGTTCTCTAACCCTAACCCTAACCCTAACACTAACCCTACCCCATACTCTAACACAAACCCTAACCCTAACCCTAACCCGTACCCTAACCCTAACCCTAACACTAACCCTAGCCCGTACTCTAACCCTAACCCTATCCCTACCCTAACCCTCACCCTAACCCTAACCCGTACTGTAACCCTAACCCGCACCATAACCCTAACCCTAACCCGTACCCTAAACCTAACCCTAACCCTAATTCATACCCTAAACCTAACCGTAACCCTGACCCTAACTCTAACCCTATCCCGTACCCTAAACCTAACCTGGACCCTAACCCGAAACCTAACCCGAAACCTGACCCTAACCCTAACCCTAACACGTACCCTAAGCCTAACCCATACCTAATCCTAACCCTAACGCTAACCCTAACACTAACCCTACCCCGTACTCTAACCCTAACCATAACTCTAACCCGTACCCTTACCCTAACCCTAACCCTAACCCTGACACTAACCCTAACCCGAACTGTAACCCTAACACATACCATAACCCTAACCCTAACCCGTACCCTAACCCTAACCCTAACACATACCATAACCCTAACCCTAACCCGTACCCTAACCCTAACCCTAATTCGTACCCTAACCCTAACCCTAATTCGTACCCTAACCCCAACCCTAACTCTGACCCTAAACCTAACCCTAAACCGTAACCTAAACCTAACCCATACCCTAACCCTAAACCTAATTTTAACCTGGACCCTAAACCTAACCCTAACCCGTACACTAACCCTAATCCTAACCCGTACCCTAAGCCTAACCCATACCCTAACCCTAACCCTAACACTAACCTTAACCCTAACCTGTACCTAAACCTAACCCTGACCCTTAACCTAACCCATACCCATCCCTATCCTGTAACCTAACCCTAAACCTAACCTGTACCCAAACCCTAACATAATCCTAACCGATACCATAGCGCTAACCCTAAAGTAAACCCTCACCCTACCCGCATCCTAAAACTAAACCTAACCCTAACACTAACCATAACCATTACAGTACCCTAAACCTAACCCAAACCCTAACCCTAACCCTAAAATTAACCGTAACCCTGACCCTTACCCTAAACCTAAAATTAACCCGTACCCTAACCCCAACTCTATCCCGAACCCGTACCCTAACCCTTACCCTAAACCTAACCCTAACCCAAAACCAAACCTAAACCTAACCCTAACCCGTATCCTAAACCTAACCCTAACCCTAACTTAACCCCTACGCTAACCCTATCCTTTACACTAAAACTAAACCTAACCTGTAACCTAACCCTAAACCTAACCCTGAGCCTAACTCGTACATTAACCCTAAAACTAACACTAACACTATCCCTACCCCGTACTCTAACCCTAAACCTAACTCTAATCCTAACCCGTACCCTAACCCTAACCCTAACCCTAACCCTAACACTAACACTAACCCTACCCCGTACTCTAACCCTAACCCTAACCCTAACCCTAACCCGTACCCTAACCCTAACCCTAACCCTAACCCTAACACTAACCCTAGCCCGTACTCTAACCCTAACCCTATCCCTACCCTAACCCTCACCCTATCACTAACCCGTACTGTAACCCCAACCCGTAACATAACCCTAACCCTAACCCATACCCTAACCCTAACCCTAACCCTAATTCGTACCCTAACCCTAAATGTAACCCTGACCCTAACTCTAACCCTATCCCGTACCCTAAACCTAACCTGGACCCTAACCCTAAACCTAACCCTAACCTGTACCCTAAACCTAACCCTAACCCGTACCCTAACCCTAAACCTAACCCGAAACCTGACCCTAACCCTAACCCTAACACGTACCATAAGCCTAACCCATACCCTAATCCTAACCCTAACGCTAACCCTAACACTAACCCTACCCCGTACTCTAACCCTAACCCTAACTCTAACCTGTACCCATACTCTAATCCTAACCCTAACCCTGACACTAACCCTAACCCGAACTGTAAACCTAACACATACCATAACCCTAACCCTAACCCGTACCCTAAACCTAACTCTAATTCGTACCCTAACCCTAACCCTAATTCGTACCCTAACCCCAACCCTAACCCTAACCCGTACCATAACCCTATCCCTAACCTTAACCCTGACCCTAAACCTAACCCTAACCCGTACCCTAACCCTAACCCTAAACCTAACCCTAACCCGTACCCTAACCCTAACCCGTAACCTAAACCTAAACGTAAACTTAACCCGTACGCTAACCCTATCCCATACCCTAAACCTAACCCTAACCCATACCCTAACCCCTACCCTAACCCTAACCTGTACCCTAAACCTATCCCTAACGCTAACCCTGACCCTAAACCTAACCCTAACCCGTACCCTAACCCGTAACCTAAACCTAAACTTAACCCTAAATTTAACACGTATGCTAACCCTATCCCGTACCCTACACTTAACCCTAACCCATACTCTAACACTATCCCGTAGCCTAACACTAACTCTAACCCTAAACCCTAACCCTAACCCTAACCCTTACCCTAACCCATAACCAAACGGTAAAACTAAACCGTACCCTAACAGTAACCCAAACTCGTACTCTAAACCTAACCCTAACCCTAACACTAAACCGCACCCTAAACTTAAACCTAACCCTAACTCTAACCATAACCCTTAACCGTTCCGAACCCTAAACCTAACCCATACCCTAACCCGTACCCTAACCCTAACCTTAACCCTAACCCTATCCATACTCTAACCCTAACCTTAACCCTACCCCGTACTATAACCCTAACCCTAACTCTAACCCTAAACCGTACCCTAACCCTAAACCAAATCCTAACACTAACCCTACCCCGTACTCTAACCCTAACCCTAACCCTAACCGTAACCCTAACCCTAACCCTGACCCTAACCCTAACCCTAACTCGTTCCCTAACCCTAACCCTGACCCTAACCCTAACCCTAACCCTAACCCATACCCTAAACCTAACCCATACCCTAACCATAACCCTAACCCTAACCCTAACCCCATCCCGTACCCTAAACCTAACACTAAACCTTGTACTATCCCGTACCCGACCCTAACTCTAACCCTAACACGTACCCAAACCCTAAGAATAACCCTAACCCATATCCTAGCGCAAACCCTAACCCTAACCCTAAGCCTAAACCGCACCCTAAACCTAAACCTAACCTTAACCCTAACCATAACCCTTACCCGTACACTAACCCTAACCCATAACCTAACACTAACCCTAACCTTAACCGTAACCTAACCCGTACCCTAACCCTAAAACTAACCCGTACCGTAACCCCAATCCTAACCCTAACCCGTACCATAACCCTATCCCTAAACCTAACCCTGATCCTAAACCTAACCATAACCCGTACCCTAAGCCTAACCTGCTCCTAAACCTAACCCTAACTCGTACCCTAACCTTAACCCGTAACCTAACCTAAACCTAACCCTAAACTTATCCCGTACACTAACCCTATCCCGTACCCTAAACCTAACCCTAACCTGTACCCTAAAACTAACCCTAAACCTAACCCTATCCGTACACTAACCCTAACCCTAACCCTAACACTAACCCTAACCCATACTCTAAACCTAAACCTAACCATAAAGCTAACCCTAACCCGTACTCTAACCCTAACCCGTACCCTAACACTAACCCTTACCCTAACCCTAAACCTAGCCCGTACCCTAACCCTAAACGTAACCCTAACCCGTACCCAAACTGTAACCCTAACACGGACCCGAACCCTAACACAAAGCTGCACACTAAAACTAACCCTAAACCTAGACCTAACACGTACACTAAACCTATCCCGTACCGTAACCTTAACCCTAACCCATACCGTAACCCTAACACTAACCCTAAACCTAACCCTAACCCTAACCCTAACCCCGTAGACTAACCCGAACCCGAACCCTAACCCAAACCCTAACCCTAAACATACCCTAATCCTAACCCTAACCCTAACACTAACACTAACCCTAACCCGTACTCTAACTTAACCCTAAACCTAAACATAACCCTTCCCGTACCTAACCCTAACCCTAACTCTAACACTAACCATAACCCTAACACTACCTGTAAACCGTACTCTAACCCTAACCCTAAACCTAACCCTAACCCGTACTCTAACCCTATCCCGTCCCCTAACACTAAACCTTACCCTTACCCTAAACCTAACCAGTACCCTAACCCTAAACGTAACCCTAACCCGTACCCAAAGCCTAACCCTAACACGTACCCTAACCCTAACCCAGACCCTAAACGTAACCCTAACGCGTACCCTAACCCTAACCCGCAACTAAACCTAACCCTAACCCGTACCCTAACTCTAACCCATAACCTAAACCTAACCCTAAACCTAAACTTAACCCGTACACTCACCCTATCCCGTACCCTAAACCTAACCCTAACCCATACCCTAACGCTAACCCTAACCCTAACCCTATCCGTACACTAACCCTAACCCTAACCCTACAACTAACCCTAACCCGTACTCTAAACCTCACCTTAACCCTAAACCTAAACCTAACCCGTAGCCTAACCCTATCCCGTACCCCAATACTAACTCTTACCATAATCCTAAACCTAACCCGTACCCAGACCCTAAATGTAACCCTAACCCGTTTCCAAACTCTAACCCTAACACGTACCCTAACCCTAACCCTAACCCTAACAATTACCCTAACCCGTACCCAAATGGTAAACCTAACCCGTACACTAACACTAACCCAAACCCGTACTCAAACCTAACCCTAACCTTAACACTAACCCTACCCCGTATTCTAACACTAACCCTAACCCTAACCATAACCCATACCCTAAACCTAACCCTAACCCTAACACTAACCCTAACTTGTACTCTAACCCTAACCCTAACACTAACACTAACCCTACCCCGTACTCTAACCCTAACCCTAACCGTACCCGTACCTGTACCCTAACCCTAACACAAACCCTAACCCTAACACTAACCCTATCCCGTACTCTAACCCTAACCCTTACCCTAACCGACTCTAACCCTAACCCTAACCCTCACCCTAACCAAAACCCGTACTGTAACCCTAACCCATACCATAACCCTAACTCTAACCCGTACCCTAACCCTAACACTAATTCGTACCCTAACCCTAACCCTAACCCTGACCCTAAACCTAACCCTAACCAGTACCCTAAACCTAACCCATACCCTAACCCTAAACCTAACCCTGACCCATACCCTAAACCTAACCCTAACCCGTACCCTAACCCTAACCCTAACCCTGACCCTGAACCTAACCCTAACCCGTACCCTAAGCCTACCCATACCCTAACCCTAACCCTAATCCTAACCCTAACCCTAACCCGTACCTAAACCTAACCCTAACCCTTGATCTAACCCATACCCAACCCTATCCCGTAACCTAACCCTAACCCTAACCCGACCCAAACCCTAACAGTAACCCTAACCCATACAGTAGCGCTAACCCTAAACCTAACCCTAACCCTAACCCGCACCCTAAACCTTAACCTAACACTAACACTAACCATAACCATTACCGTACCCTAACCCTAACCCATACCCTAACCCTAACCCTAAACTTAACCGTAACCCTGACCCGTACCCTAAACCTAAAATTAACCAATACCCTAACCCCAGCCCTATCCCTAACCCATAACCTTACCCTAAACCTAAACCTAACCCAAACCCTATCCCGTACCCTAAACCTAAACCTAACCCGTAACCTAACACTAAACCTAACCCTAAGCCTAACCCGGTCATTAACCCTAACCCTAACACTAACACTAAACCTACCCCATACTCTAACACTAATCCTAACTCTAAACCTAACCCGTACCCTAACCCTAACCCTAACTCTAACCCTAACACTAACCCTACCCTGTACTCTAACCCTAACCCAAACCCTAACCCTAACCCGTACCCTAACCCTAACCCTAACCATTACCATAAAACTAACCCTAACCTGGACTCGAAGCCTAACCCTAAACCTAACCCTAACCCTAACCGTACTCTAACCCTAACCCTAACCCTCACCTAAACCTAAACCTAACCCTAACCCTAACCCGTACTGTAACCCTAACCCGTACCATAAACCTAACCCTAACCTTAAACTTAATCTAACCCTGACCCGTACATTAACCCTGAAACTAACCTGTACCCTAACCCAAACACTAACCCTAACCCGTACCCTAACCCTCTCCCTAATGCTAACCCTGAACCTAAACCTAACCCTAAACCGTACCCTAACCCTAACCCTAACCCTCAACTAAACCTAACCCTAGCCCGTACCCTAACCCTAAACCGTAACCTAAACCTAACCCTAAACCTAAACTTAACCCGTACGCTAACCCTATCCCGTAACCTAAACCTAAACCTAACCCATACCCTAACCCTAACCCTAACCCTAACCCTAAACATATCCGTACTCTAACCGTAACCCTAACCATAACCCTAACACTAACCCTAACCCGTATTCTAACCCTAACCCTAACCCTAAACGTAACCCTAAACCATACTCTAAACCTAACCCGTACCCTAACACTAACCCTAACCCTAACACTATCGCTAACCCGTACTCTAACCCTAAACCTAAACCTAAGTCTAACCCTAACCCATATTATAACCCTAAACCTAACCCTAACCCTAAACCTAACCCTAAACTGTACTCTAACCCTATACCATAGCCTAACACTAACTCTAACCCTAACCCCTAACCCTAACCCTAACCCAAATCCTTACCCTAACCCGTACCCAAACGGTAAACCTAACCCGTACCCTAACACTAAACCAAACCCGTACTCTAACCCTAACCCTAACTCGTATTCTAACCCTAACACTGACCCTAAACCTAACCCGTACCCTAAACCTAACCCGTACCCTAACCCTAACCCTAACCCTAACACTATCCATACTCTAAACCTAACCCTAACCCTACCCCGTACTCTAAACCTAACACTAACTCTAACCCTAACCCGTACCCTAACCCTAAACCTAACCCTAACACTAACCCTACCCCGTACTCTAACCCTAACCCTAACCCTAACCCTAACACTAACCCGTACCCTAAACCTAACCCTAACCCGTATCCTAACCCTAAACCTAACCCTAAGCCTAACACGTACATTAACCCTAACCCTAACCCTAACACTAACCCTACCCTGTAATCTAACCCTAACCCTAATCCTAACCCTAACCCTAACCCTAACCCGTACACTAAACTTAACCCTAAATATTTCCCTAACCCAAACACTAACCCTAACCCTTACTCTAACCCTAACCCTAATGCTTACCCTAAACCTAACCCGTACTGTAACCCTAACCCGTAACATAAACCTAACTCTAACCCGTACCCTAACCCTAACCCTAACTCATAGCCTAACACTAACCCTGTCCCTAACCCTAACCCGTACCCTAAACCTAATGCATACATGAACCCTAAACCTAACCCTAAGCCGTACCCTAAACCCAACCCTAACCCTAACTCATACCCTAACCCTAACCATAAACCTAACCCTAACCCTAAACCTTACCCTAAACCTAACCCTAACCCTTGACCTAAACCGTACCCAACCCTATTTCGTACCCTAACCCTAACCCTAACTCGAACCCAAACCCTAACAGTAATCCTAACCGATTCCCTAGTGCTAACCCTAACCCTAAACCTAATCCTAACCCGCAACCTTAACCTAAACCTAACCCTAACCCTAACCATAACCCTTACCCGTACCCTAAATCTAACCCATACCTAACACTAACCCTAACCTTAACCATAACCCTAACCCGTACCCTATCCCTAAAACTAACCCGTACCCTAACCCCAACCCTAACCCTAACCTGCAATTAAACCTAACCCTAACCGGTACCCTAACACTAACCCGTACCCTAACCCTAACCCTTACCCTAACCGTACTCTAACCCTAACCCTAACCGTACCCTAACCCTAACCCTAATTCGTACCCTAACCCTAACCCTAAACCTGACCCTAACCCTAACCCTAACCCGTACCCTAAACCTAACCCATACCCTAACCCTAAACCTAACCTTAACCCGAAACCTCAACCTAACCGTAACCCGTACCCTAACCCTAACCCTAACCCTGACCCTGAACCTAACCCTAACCCGTACCCTAAGCCTAACCCATACCCTAACCCTAACCCTAATCTTAACCCTAACCCTTAAGCATACCCTAACCCTAACCCTAACTCGTACCCTAACCCTAACACTGACCCTAACCCGTACCCTAACCCTAAACCTTACCATAAACCTAACCCTAACCCTAATCTTATCCGTACTCTAACCCTAACCCTAACCCTACCCCGTACTCTAACCCTAACCCTAACTCTAACCCTAAAGCTTACCCTAACCCTAAACCTAACCCTAACACTAACCCTACCCCGTACTCTAAACCTAACCCTAACCCTAACCGTAACTCTAACCCGTACCCTAAACCTAACCCTAACCCTAACTCATACCCTAACACTAACCCTAACCCTGACCCTAACCTTAACTGTAACCCGTACCCTAAACCTAACCCCTACCCTAACCCTAACCCTAATCTTAACCCTAACCCTATCCCGTACCCTAAACCTAACCCTAACCCTTGTCCTAACCCATACCCAGCCCTATCCCGTACCCTAACACTAACTCTAACCCGTACCCAAACCCTAAGAGTAAACCTAACCCATACCCTAACGCTAACCCTAACCCTAACCCTAACCCTAAGCCTAAACCGCACTCTAAACCTAAATCTAACCATAACCCTAAACATAACCCTTACCCGTACCCTAACCCTAACCCATAACCTAACACTAACCCCAACCTTAACCGTAACCCTAACCCGTACCCTAACCCTAAAATAACCCGTACCATAACCCCAACCCTAACCCTAACCCGTATCATGAACCTATCCCTAAACCTAACCCTGACCCTAAACCTAACACTAACCTGTGCCCTAACCCTAAACCGCATCTAACCCTAAACCTAACCCGTACCCTAACCCTAACACTAACCTGCACCTAAACCTAACCCTTACCCGTAACCTAAACCTAACCCTAACCCTAAAATTAACCCGTACGCTAACCCTATCCCTAACACTAAACCTAACTCTAACCCGTAACCTAACCCTAAACCTAACCCTAAGCCTAACCCGTACATTAACCCTAACCCTAACCCTAACACTACCCCTACCCCGTTCTTTAACCCTAACCCTAAATCTAACCCTAACTTGTACCCTAACCCTAACCCTAAACCTAACCCTAACCCTCACTCTAAACCTAAACCGTACTCTAACCCTAACCCTAACCCTAACCCTAACCCTAACCGTACTCTAACCCTAACCCTAACCCTCAGCCTAACCCTAACCCGTAGTGTAACACTAACCCGTACCATAACCCTAAACCTAATCCTAACCTTAAGCGTAACCCTGACCCATACCCTAACCCTAAATCTAACCTGGACCCAAACCCCAACCCTAACCCTAACCCTTACCCTAACCCTATCCCTAACGCTACCACTGACCCTAAACCTAACCCTAAACAGTACCCTAACCCTAACCCTAAACATAACCCTCACCTAAACCTAACCCTAACCTGTACCCTAACCCTATCCCGTACCCTAAACCTAACCCTAACCCATAACCTAACCCTAACCCTAACCCTAACCCTATCCGTACTCTAACCCTAACCCGTACCCTAACACTAACCCTAACCCTAACACTATCCCTAACCCGTACTCTAAACCTAAACCCAACCCTAATTCAAACCCTAACCCGTCCTATAACCCTAAACCTAACCCTAACCCTAAAACTAACCCTAACCCGTACTCTAACCTTATCGCGTAGTCTAACACTAACTCTAACCCTAACCCCTAACCCTAACCCTAACCCAAACCCTTACCCTAACCCGTACCCAAACGGTAAACCTAACCCGTATGCTAACACTAACCCAAACCCGTACTCTAACCCTAACCCTAACCCTAACCCTAAACCGCTACCTAAACTTAACCCTAACCCTAACCATAACCATAACCCTTAACCGCACCCTAACCCTAACCCTAACTCGTACCCTAAAACTAACGCTTAACCTAACCCAAACCAGTACCCTAAACCTAACCCATACCAACCCTAAACCTAACCCTAACCCTAACCCCTACCCTAAAACTAAACCTCACCCTAACTCGTACCCTAACCTTAACCCCACCCTGACCCTAACCCTAACCCTAACCCATACCTAAACCTAACCCATACCATTTTCCTAACCCTAAACCTAACCCTAAGCCTATCCCGTACCCTATACCTAACCTGAACCCTTGACCTAACCCGTACCCAACCCTATCCCGTACCCTGACCCTAAACCTAACCCGTACCCAAACCCTAAGAGTAACCCTAACCCATACCCTAGCGCTAAACGTAACACGCACCCTAAGCCTAACCCGCACCCTAAACCTAAAACTAACCCTAAACCTAACCATAACCCTTACCCGTACCCTAACCCTAACCCATACCCTAACCCTAACCCGCACCTAAACCGTACCCTAACCCGTACCCTAACCCTAACCCGTAACCTAAAACTAAAACTAACCCTAAAATTATACCGTACACTAACCCTATCCCGTACCCTAAACCTAACCCTAACCTGTACCCTAAACCTAACCCTAACCCTAATCCTATCCGTACACTAACCTTAACCCTAACCCTAACACTAACCCAATCCCATATTCTAACCCTAACCCTAACCCTAAACCTAACACTAACCCTAACTTGTACTCTAAACCTAACCCTAACCCTAATCGTAACCCTAACCCGTAATCAAACCCTAACCCGTACCCTAAGCCTAACCCTAACCCTAACCCTTACCCTAACCCTAACCCGTAGACTAAACCTAACCCAAACCCTAACCCTAACCCTAACCCTATACGTACCCTAACCCTAACCCTAAGCCTAACACTAACCCATACCCTAACACTAACCCTTACACTAACCCTAAACCTAACCCATACCCTAACCCTAAACGTAACCCTAAACCGTACCCAAACCCTAACCCTAACACGTACCCTAACCCTAACCCTACCCTAACCCTAACCCGCACACTAAACCTAACCCTAACCCTAGACCTAACACATACACTAACCCTTCCTGTACCGTAACCTTAACCCTAACCCGTACCGTAACCCTAACACTAACCCTAACCCTAGCCATAACCCGTACACTAACCCTAAACCTAACCATAAACTTACCCTAACGCTATACCTAACCCTAACCATAACACTAACCCTAACCCGTACGCTAAACTAACCCTAACCCTAAAACTAACCCTAACCCGTACTCTAACCTTAACCTTAACCCTAACACTAACCATAACCCTAACACTAAACCAAACACGTACTCTGACCCTAACCCTAACCCGTACCCTAACAATAACCCTAACCCTAACCCTCACCCTAAACTTAACTCTAACCCTTACACTAACCCTAACCCTAACCATAACACTTAAGCGTACCCTAACACTAACCCTAACTCGTACCCTAACCCTAACACTGACCCTAAGCCTAACCCGTACCTAACCCTAAACCTTATCCTAACCCTAAACCTAACACTAACACCAACCCTACCCCGTACCCTAAACCTAACCCTAACCCTAACACGTACCCTAACACTACCCTAACCCTTACCATAACCCTAACCCTAACCCTAACCTGTACCCTAAACCTAACCCATACACTAACCCTAACCCTAAACATAACTCTAACCCTATCCCGTACCCTGAACCTAAACCTACCCTTGCCTTAACCTGTACCAAACCCTATCCCGTACCCTAACCCTAACCCTAAACCGTACCCAAACGCTAAGAGTAAACCTAACCCATACCCTAGCGCTAACCGTAACCCTAACCCTAACCGTAACACTAACCGCACCCTAAACCTAAACCTAACCCTATCCCTAACCATAACCCTTACCGTACACTAACCCTAACCCATACCCTAACCCTAACCCTAAACTTAGCCGTAACCCTGACCCGTACCCTAACCCTAAAATTAACTCATACCCTAACCCCAAACCTAACCCTAACCCTAAACCTAACCCTTAACCTAACCCTAACCCTAACACTAACACTAACCCTACCCCGTACTCTAACCATAACACAAACCCTAACCCTAACCCGTATCCTAACCCTAACCATAACCCTAACCATAAAACTAACCCTAACCCATACTCTAACCCTAACCCTAACCCTAACCCTAACCGTACTCTAACCCTAACACTAACCCTCACCCTAACACTAACCGTACTATAAACCTAAACCATACAATAACCCTAACCCTTACCCTAAACTTAACCGTAACCCTGACCCGTACCCTAACCGTAAAACTAACCCGTACCCTAACACCAACCCTAACCCTAACCCGTACCCTAACACTATCCCTAACGCTAACCCTGACCCTAAACCTAACCCTAACCCATACCCTAACCCTAACCCTAACCCAACCCTCACCTAAACCTAACACTTACCCGTACCCTAAACCTAACCCGTAACCTAAACCTAACCCTAAGCTTAAACTTAACCCGTACGCTAACCCTATGCTGTACCGTAAACCTAACCCTAACCCGTACCCTAACCCTAACCCTAACCCTAACCGTACTCTAACCCTAACACTAACCCTCTCCCTACCCCTAACCATACTGTAACCCTAACCTGTACCATACCTCAACCCTAACCCTAACCTGTACCCTAAGCCTAACCCTAACCCTAAACTTAACCCGTATGCTAACCCTATCCCGTAACCTAAGCCTAACCCTAAACCTAAACTTAACCCGTACGCTAACCCTATCCCGTACCCTTAACCTAACCCTAACCCGTAACCTAACCCTAAAACTAACGCGTAACCTAGCCCTAAACCTAACCCTAAGCCTAACCCGTACATTAACCCTAACCCTAACACTAACACTAATACTGCAACGTACTCTAACCCTAACCCTAACTCTAACCCTAACCAGTACCCTAACCCTTACCCTAACCCTAACCCTAACACTAACCCTACCCCGTATTCTAACCCTAACAAAAACCCTAACCCTAACCCGTACGCTAACCCTAACCCTAACCCTAACCCTAACACTAACCCTAACCCGTACTCTAACCCTAACACTAACCCTAACCCTGACCCTAACCGTACTCTAACCCAAACACTAACCCTACCCTAACCCTAACCGTACTGTAACCCTAACCCATACAATAACCCTAAACCTAACCCGTAACCTAAACCTAACCCTAACCCTAAACTTAACCCTTACGCTAACCTTATCCTGTACCCTAAACCTAACCCTAACCCGTACCCTAACCCCAACCCTAACCCTATCCGTACTCTAACCCTAACCCTAACCCTAACACTAACCCTAACCCGTAGTCTAACACTAACCCTAACCCAAAATGTAACCCTAACCCTTATGCTAACCCTAACCCGTGCCCTAACACTAACCCTAAACCTAACACTATCCCTAACCTGTACTCTAACCCTCAACGTAACCCTAACTCTAACCCTAACCCGTACTATAAACCTAAAACTAATCCTAACCCTAAACCTAAACTTAAACCGTACTCTAACCATATCCCGTAGCCTAACACTAACTCTAACCCTAACCCCTAACCCTAAACCTAACCCTACCCTAAACCTAACCCTAACCCGTACACTAACCCTAACCCTAACCCGTAACCTAAGCGTAACCCGTAGCCTAACCCTAACACTAACCCTAACCCCTAACCCTACCATAACCCTAACCCTTACCCTAACCCGTACCCAAGCGTTAAACCTAACCCTTACCCTAACACTAACACAAACCCGTACCCTACCCGTACCCTAACCCTAACCCGTACCGTTACCCGTACCTTAAACCTAAACCTAAACCGTACCCAAACCCGTACACTAACCCTAACCCTAACCTGTACCCTAACACGTAGCATAACCATAACCCTAACCCTAACCATAACCCTAAACCTAACCCATAACCTACGCCTAACCCTAACCCGCACCCTAACCCTAACCGTCATCATAACCCCTAACACTAACCCTAACCCGTACCCTAAACCTAACCCTAACCTTAACACGTACCCTATCCCTAAACCTAACCCTGAACTTAACCCTAACCCTAACACTTACCCTAACCCGTCCCCTAACCCTACCGGTCCCCTAACCCTAAACCTAACCCCAACACTAACCCTAACCCCCTACTATAACCCAAAACCTAACCTAACCCTAAACCTAACCCTAACTCGTACCGTTAACTGTACCCGTACCCTAACCGTAAACCTAACCCTAAACCTAACTGTAATCCTGACCCTAACCCTAACACTAATCCCGTATCCTAACCCTAACACCAACCCGCATCCTAAACCTAACCCTAACCCTAGACCTAACCCGTACCCTAACCCTAACCCGTACCCTAACACTAACCCTAACCCTAAACCTAACCCGTACCCTAACACTAACCCTTACCCTAATCCTAACCCTAACCATAACCTGTACACTAACCCTAACCCGTACCCAAACCCTAACCCTAACACGTACCCTAACCCTTACCTTATCCCTAACCCTAACCCGCAAACTAAACCTAACCCTAACCCCATACCTAACATGTACACTAACCCTATCCCGTACCCAACCGTGACCCTAACCCGTACCGTAACCCTAACACTAACCCTAACCCTAACCCTAACACTAACCCGTACACTAACCCTCACCCGAAACCTAACCCTAACCCTTACCCGTACCCTACCCTACCCGTAGCCTAACCCTAACTCTAACCCTAACCCCTAACCCTAACCCTAACCCTAAACCTTATCCTATCCCATACCCAAACGGTAAACCTAACCCGTACCCTAACACTAAATCGAACCCGTACACTAACCCCAACCCTAAACCTAAACCTAACTGTAACCCGCATGCTAAACTTAAACCTAAACCTAACCCAAACCATAACCCTTAACCGTAACCTAACCCTAACCCATACCCTAAACCTAACCCTAACATTAAGCATAACCCTAACCCGTACCCTAACCCTAAAACTAACCCGTACCCTCACCCCCACCCTAACCATAATCCGTAACCTAAAACTAACCCTAACCTAACCCTGACCCTAAACCTAACCCTAACCCTTACACTAACCCTAACCATAATTCTAACCCGCACCCTAAACCTAACCCTAACCCATACCCTAACCCTAACCCGTAACCTAAACCTAACCCTAACGCTAAACTTTTCCCGTACGCTAACCCTATCCCGTACCCTAAACATAACCCTAATCCGTATCCTAACCCTAACCTAACCCTAAGCCTAACCCATACATTAACCCTAACCCTAACCCGAACACTAACCCTACCGCGTACTCTAACCCTAACCCGAACCTAACCCGTACCCTAACTCTAACCCTAACCCGTACCCAAACCCTAACCATAACCCTAACCCATACCCTAGCGACAACCCTAACACTAACCCTAAGCCTATCCCGCACTCTAAACCTACACCTAACCCTAACCATAACCATAACCCTTACCCGTACCCTAAACCTAACCCATACCCTAACACTAACCCTAACCTTAACCGTAACCGTAACCCGTACCCTAAACCTAAAACTAACCCGTACCAAAACCCCAACTATACCCCTATCCCATACCCTAACCTTAACCCTAACCATTACCTTAACCCTAACAGTAACCCTAAACCTTACCCTAACCCTAACCCGTACACTAAACCTGACCCGAACCCTAACCCTAACCCTAACTCTACCCGTAGCCTAACCGTAACTCTAATCCTAACCCCTAACCCTAACCCTAACCCTTACCCTAACCTGTACCCAAACGGTAAACCTGACACGTACCCTAACACTAAACCAAACCCGTACTCTAACCCTAACCCTAAACCTAACCCTAACCCTAACCCGCATCCTAAACTTAACCCTAAACCTAACTCAAACCAAAATCCTTAACCGTAACCTAACCCTAACCCATACCCTAAACCTAACCCTAACTTTAACCATATCCCTAACCCGTACCTTAACCCTAAAAATAACCCGTACCCTCACCCCAACCCATAACCATAACCCGTACCCTAAAACTAACCCTAACCGTAACCCTGACCCTAAACCTAACCCTAAACCTTACACTAACCCTAACCCTAACCCCCACACTAAAACTAACGCTAACCCGTACCCTAACCCTAAACCGTAACCTAAACCTAACCCTAACCCCAAACTTAACCCGAACGCTAACCCTATCCCGTACCCTAAACCTAACCCTAAACCATACCCTAACCCTAATCTAACCCTAAGCCTAACCCGTACATTAACCCTAACCATAACCATAACGATAACCCTAACCCTAACCCGTACTCTAACCCAAACCTAACCCTAACCCTAACCCGTACAGTAACCCTAACGCGTACCCTAACCCTAACCCTAATCCTAAACCTAACCCTAATCTTGAACCTAAACATAACACTAACCCGTAACCTAACCCTAAACTGTAACCTAATGCTAACCCTAAACCTAACCCGTACCCTAAACCTAAATGTAACCCTAACCCGTACCTAAACACTAACCCTAGAACGTACCCTAACCCTAAACCTAACCCTAACCCGTACCGGTACCCTAACACTAACCGTAAACCTAACCCTAACCCTAACCCTAAACCTAACACTAACTCGTACCCTAACCCTAACTTGAACCCTAACCCTAACCGTAACCCTTACCCTAACCCTACCCGTAGACTAACCATAATTCTAACCCTAACCCCTAACCCTAACCCTAACCCTAACCCACACCTAAACCTACCCTAACCCTAACCCTAACCCTAAACCGCACCTAAACCTAACCCTAACCCGTACCTGAACAATAACCCGTAACCTAATCCTAAACTTTACCCTAACTTAACCCATACGCTAACCCTATTCCGTACCCTAAACCTAACCCTAACCCGTACCCTAACCCTAACCCTAACCCTAACCCTAACCCTATCCGTACACTAACCCTAACCCTAAACCTAAACCTAAACCTAACTCTAACCCTAACCCGTTATGTAACCCTAACCCATACCCTAACACTAACAATAACACTATCACTAACCTTACCCCATACTCTAACCCTAAACCTAACCCTAACCCTAACCCTAACCCGTACAGTAAACCTAACGCGTACCCTAACCCTAACCCTAAACCTAACCCTAATCTTGAACCTAAACCTAACCCTAACCCGTACCCTAACCCTAAACCGTATGCTAACCCTAACCCTAAACCTAACCCATACCCTAAACCTAAATGTAACCCTAACCCGAACCCAAAACTTTACCCTAACACGTACCATAACCATAACCCTAACCCTAACCCGCACACTAAACCTAACATAACCCTAGACCTAACACCTACACTAATCCTATCTCGTACCGTAACCGTAACCCTAACCCGTAACGTAACCCTAACACTAACCCTAACCCTAAACCTAACCCGTAGCCTAACCCTACCCGTAGCCTAACCCTAACTCTAACCCTCACCCCTAACCCTAACCCTAACCCTTACCCTAACCCGTACCCAAACGGTAAACCTAAACCGTACCCTAACACTAAACAAACCCGTACTCTAATCCTAACCCAAATCTAACCCTAACCAGTACCCTCACCTTTCTCGTAGCCTAACCCTAACATTAACCCTAACCCCTAATCCTAACCCTAACCCTAACCATAACCCTTACCCTAACACGTACCCAAACGGTAAACCTAACACGTAGCCTAACACTAACCCAAACCCGTACTCTAACCATAACCCTAACCCTAACCCTAACCCTAACCCTAACCCACACACGAAACTTAACACAAACCATAACCCTTAACCGTAACCTAACCCTAACCCATACTCTAACCCTAACGCTAGCATTAACCGTAACCCTAACTCCTACTCTAACCCTAAAACTAACCCGTACCCTAACCACAACCCTAAACTTAACGCGTACACTAACACTAACCCTAACCCTGACCCTAAACCTAACCCTAACCGTACACTAATCCTCACCCTAACCCTAACCCTAACCCTAACACTAACCCTATCCCGTACTCTAAACCTAACCCTAACCCTAATCCTAACCCTAACCCGTACTCTAACATTAACCCTAACCCTAACAAAAACCATAACCCTAACACTAACCCTAACCAGTACTCTAACCCTAAAGTAACCCTAACACTAACCCTAACCCCCTACTATAATCCTAACCCTAAACCTAACCCTTACCCTAACCCTAACTCGTACCGTAACCCGAACCCATACCCAAACTTAACCCTAACCCTAAACCTAACCCTGACCCTAAGCCTAACCTTAATCCCGGACCCTAACCCTAACCCTAACATGCATCTTAAACCTCACCCTAAACCTAGACCTAACCCGTAGGCTAACCCTAACCCATACCCTAACACTAACCCGTACCTTAACCCTAACACTAACCCTAACCCTAACCCGTACGCTAACCATAATCCTAACCCATACCCTAACCCTAACCCGTACCCTAACCCTAACCCAGGGCCTAACTCTAAACTGCACCGTAAACTTAACCCTAACCCTAGACATAACCCGTACCCTAAACCTATCCCGTACCCTAACCCTAGTCCTAACCCATATCCTAACCCTAACACTAACCCTAACCCTAACACTAACCCTAACCCGTACACTAACCCTAACCCTAACAATAACCCGTACCCTAACCCTAACCCGCACCGGAACCTAACCCTAACCCGTACCCTAACCCTAACCTGTAACCTAAACCTAACCCTAACCCTAAACTTAACCCGTACACTAACCCTATCCTATACCTAAACCTAACCCTAACCCATACCCTAACCCTAAATCTAACCCTAACCCTATCCGTACACTAACCCTAACTCTAACCCTAACACTAACCCTAACCCGTACCCTAACACTAACCCTTACCCTAACCCTAAACCTAACCCGTACCCTAACCCTAAATGTAACCCTAAACCGTACCCAAACCCTAACCCTAACACGTACCCTAACCCTAACCCGCACACTAAACCTAACCCAAACCCTCCACCTAACACATACACTAACCCTATCCCGTCCCATAACCTTAACCCTAACCCGTAATGTAACAGTAACACTAAACCTAATCCTAACCCTAACCCTAAACCGTACACTAACCCTAACCCGAACCCTAACTCTAATCCTAATCCATACCCTAACACTACCTGTAGCCTAACCCTAACACTAACCCTAACCCCTAACCCTAACCCTAACCCTTACCCTTATCTAACCCGTACCCTAAAGCTAACCCTAACCTTAACCGTAACCCTAACCTGGACCCTAACCCTAAAAATAACCCGTACCCTAACCACAACCCTAACCCTAGCATGTACCATAACCCTAACCCTAACCCTAACCCTGACCCTAAACCTAACCCTAACTCTAACCCTAACCCTTACTCTAACCCTAACCCTAACCCTAAACGTAACCCTAACCTGTAATCTAACCCTAACCCGTACCCTAACACTAACCCTAACCCTAACCCTAAACCTAACCCATCCCTAACCCTAAATGTAACCCTAACCCGTACCCAAACCCTAACCCTAACACGTACCCTATACCTAACCCTAACCCTAACCCGCACACTAAACCCTACCCTAACCCTAGACCTACCACGTACACTAACCCTATCCCGTACCCTAACCTTAACCCTAACCCATACCATAACCCTAACACTAAGCCTAACCCTAACCCTAACCCTAACCCTAAGCCGGACACTAACCCTAACCCGAACCCTAACGCTAACCCTAACCCGTACCCTAAACTTACCTGTAGCCTAACCGTAACTCTAACCCTAACCCCTAACCCTAACTCTAACCCTTACCCTAACCCGTACCCAAACGGTAAATCTACCCCATACCCTATCACTAACGCAAACCCGTACTCTAACCCTAACCCATACCTTAACCCTAACCCGTATCCTAACCCTAAAACTAACCCGGATTCTGAACCCAACCCTAACCCTAACCCTTACACTAACACTAACCCTACACCTAAACCTGACCCTAAACCTAACCTTATCACTTACACTAACAATAACCCTAAACCTAACCCGCGGCCTAAACCTAACCCTAAACCATACCCTAACCCTAATCCGTAACCTAAACTTAACCCTAACCCAAATTTAACCCATACGCTAACCCTATCCCGTACCCTAAACTTAACCCTAACCCGTATCCTAACCCTAAACCTAACCCTAAGCCTAGCCCGTACATTAACCCAAACCCTAACCCTAACACTAACCCTACCCCATACTCTAACCTTAACCCTAACCGTAACTCTAATCCGTACCCTAACCCTAACCCTAACACTAACACTAACCCTAACCTGTACTCTAACCCTAACCCTAACCGTACTCTATCCCTAACCCTAACCCTCACCCTAACCCTAACCCGTACTGTAACCCTAACCCTTACCAATACCCTAACCCTAACCCGTACCCTAACCCTAACCCTAAATCGTATCCTAACGCTAACCCTAACCCTGACCCTAAACCTAACCCTAACCCGTACCCTAAAACTAACCCGTACACTAACCGTAACATTATCCCTAACCCGTACCCTAAACCTAACCCTAAAGCGTACCCTAACGCTAACCCTAACCCTAACACTGACGTTAACCCTAACCCTAACTCGTACCCTAAGCCTAACCCATACCCTAAACCTAACCCTAATCCAAACCCTAACCCGAACCCGTACCCTAAACCTAGCCCTAACCCTTGACCTAACCCGTACCCAACCCTTTCCCATAACCTAACCCGCAGCCTAACCCATACCCAAACCCTAACAGTAACCCTAAGCCATTCCCTAGTGCTAACCCTAACACTAAACCTAACCCTAACGCTAACCCGCACCCTAAACCTAAAGCTAACCCTAAACCGTACCCTAACCCAAACCCGACCCTAACCCTAACCCTAACCCTAACCCTAACCCTAACCCTAACCCTACACGTAGCCTAACCCTAACACCAAGCCTATCCCCTAACCCTAACCCTAACCCTAACACGCACCTAAACCTAAAACTAACCCTAACCCTATGCCTAACCCGCACCTAAACCTAACCCTAACCCGTACCCTAACACAAACCCGTAACCTAAACCTAAACCTAACCCTAAACTTAACCCTTATGCTAACCCTATCCTGTACCCTAATCCTAACCCTAACCCGTACCCTAACCCTAACCCTAACCCTATCCGTACACTAACCCTAACCATAACCATAAACCTAACCCTAACCCGTACTCTAACCCTAACCCGTACCTAACACTAACCCTAACCCTAACACTAACCCTAACCTGTACTCTAACCCTAAACCTAACCCTATTTCTAAACCTAACGCATACTATAACCCTAACCCGTACCCTAACACTAACCCTAACCCTAACACTAACCCTACCCCGTACTCTAACACTAAACCTAACCCTAATTCTAACCCTAACATGTACTATAACCCTAACCCTAACCCTAACCCTAACTCTAACCTGTACAGTAACCCTAACCCGTACCCTAACCCTAACCCTAACACTAAACCTAACCGTAACCCTGAATCTAACCCTAACCCTAAACTGTACCCTAACCCTAAACCGTACCCTAACCCTAAATCTAACCCGTACCCTAACCCTAAATGTAACCCTAACCCATACCCAAACCCTAACCCTAATACGTAACCTAACCATAACCCTAACTCTAACCCACACACTAAACCTAACCCTAACCCTAGACCTAACACTTACACTAACTCTATCCCGTACCCTAACCTTAACTCTAACCCGTACCGTAACCCTAACACTAACCCTAACCCTAAACCTAACCCTAAACCTAACCCTAAACCTAACCTGTAGACTAACCCTAACCCGAACCTAACCCTGAACCTGAACCGTACCCTAACCCTACCCGTAGCCTAAACCTAACTCTAACCCTAACCCCTAACCCTAACCCTAACCCTTACCCTAACCCGTACCCAAACGGTAAACCTAACCCGTAACCTAACACTAACCCAAACCAGTACTCTAACCCTAACCCTAACCCTTACCCTAACCCTAACCCTAACCCGCACCCTAAACTTAACCCTAACCCTAACCCAAACCATAACTCTTAACCGTAACCTAAACCAAACCCATACCCTAAACCTAACCCTAAACTTAACCATAACCCAAACCCGTACCCAAACCCTAAAACAAACCCATACCCTAACCCCAACCCTAACCTTAACGCGTACACTAACACTAACCCTAACCCTAACCCTGACCCTAAACCTAACCCTAACCCTTACACTAATCCTAACCCTAACCCTAACCTGCACCCTAAACCTAACCCTAACTCGTACCCTAACCCTAACCCATAACCTAAACCTAACCCTAACCCTAAACCTAACCCGTACGCTAACCCTATCCCGTACCCTAAACCTAACCCTAACCCGTATCCTAACCCTAAACCTAACCCTAAGCCTAACCCGTACATTAACCCTAACACTAACCCTAACACTAACCCTACCCCGTACTCTAAACCTAACCCTAACCCTAACAATAACCCTAACCCGTACCCTAACCCTAACCATAACCCTAAACCTAACACTAACGATAACCCGTACTTAACCCTAACCCTATCCCTAACCCTAACTTTAACCATTTCCCTAACCCGTACACAAACCCTAAAAATAACCTGTACCCTAACGCCAACAAAACACTAACTCATACCGTAAACCTAACCCTAACCCTAACACTAACCCTACCCCGTACTCTAACCCTAACCCTAACCCTAACAATAACCCTAACCCGTACCCTAACCCTAACCCTAACCCTAAACCTAACACTAACGATAACCCGTACTTAACCCTAACCCTAACCCTAACCCTAACCCTAACTTTAACCGTAACCCTAACCCGTACACAAACCCTAAAACTAACCTGTACCCTAACGCCAACCATAACACTAACTCATACCGTAACCCTATCCCTAACCTTATACCTGACCCTAAACCTAACCCTAACCCGTACCCTAACCCTAACCCTCAACCGCACCCTAAACCTAACCCTACCCGTACGCTAACACTAATCCGTAACCTAAACCTAACCCTAACCCTAAACTTAACCCGTACACTAACCCTATCCCGTACCCTAAAACTAACCCTAACCCGTACCATAACCCTAACCCTAACTCTAACACTAACACTAAACCTATCCCGAACTCTAAACCTAACCCTAAACCTAATCCTAACCCTAACCCATACTCTAACCTTAACCCTAACCCTAACACTAACCATAATCCTAACACTAACCCTAACCAGTACTCTAACCCTAAAGGTAACCCTAACACTAACCCTAAACCCCTACTATAATCCTAAACCTAAACCTAACACTTCCCTAACCCTAAATCGTACCGTAACCCTAAACCGTACCCAACCCTAACCCTAACCCTAAACCTAACCCTATTCCTGACCCTAACCCTAACCCTAATCCTGTACCCTAACCTTAACCCTAACCCGCATCCTAAACCTAACCCTAACCCTAGACCTAACCCGTAGCCTAACCCTAACCCGTACCCTAACACTAACCCTAGCCCTAACTCTAACCCGTACCCTAACACTAAACCTAACCTGTACCCTAACCCGTACCCTAACCCTAACCCGTCCCCAAACCCTAAACCTAACCCTAACACTAACCCTAACCCTCTACTATAACCCTAACCCTAAACCTAACCCTAACCCTAACCCTAACACGTACCATTAACTTTACCCATACCCTAAACGTAACCCTAAACCTAAACTTAACCGTAACCCTAACCCTAACCCTAATCCGAATCCCGTACCCTAACCCTAACCCTAACCTGCATCTTAAACCTAACCCTAAACCTAGACCTAACACGTACCCTAACACTAACCCTAACTCTAACCCTAACACGTACCCTAACCCTAACGAGTACCCTAATCCTAAACCTAACCCTAACCCGTACCCTAACACCAAACTGTACCCAAACCCTTACCCTAACACGTACCCTAACCCTAACCATAACCTAACCTGCACCCTAAATCTAAAGCTAACACTAAACCGTACCCTAACCCTAACCCGTACTCTAACCCTAACCCTAACCCTACCCGTAGCCTATCCCTAACACTAATTCTAACCCCTAACCCTAACCCTAACCCGCACCTAAACCTAAACCTAACCCTAACCCTATGCCTAACCCGCACCTAAACCTAACCCTAACCCGTACCCTAACACAAACCCGTAACATAAACCTAAACCTAATCCTAAACTTAACCCTTACACTAAACCTATCCCGTACCCTAAACCTAACCCTAACCCGTACCCTAACCCTAACCCTAACCCTAACCCTAACCCCATCCGTACACTCACCCTAACCCTAACCATAAACCTAACCCTAACCCGTACTCTAACCCTAACCCGTACCCTAACTCTAACCCTAACCCTAACACTAACACTAACCCGTACACTAACCCTAAACCTAACCCTAATTCTAAACCTAACGCGTACTATAACCCTAACCCGTACCCTAACACTAACCCTAAACCTAACACTAACCCCACCCCGTACTCTAACACTAAACATAACCCTAATTCTAACCCTAACCCGTACTATAACCCTAAACCTAACCCTAACCCTAAACCTAACCCTAACCCATAGAGTAAACATAACTCATACCCTAACACTAACCCTAACCCTAAACCTAACCCTAACCCTTACCCTAACCCTAACCCTAACATGTACCCTAACCCTAAACCGTAGCCTAACAGTAACCCTAAACCTAACCCGTACACTAATCCTCTACGTAAACCTAACCCATACCCAAACCCTAACCCTAAAACGTAACCTAACCCTAATCCTAACTCTAACCCGCACACTAAACCTAACCCTAACCCTAGACCTAACACTTACACTAAACCTATCCCGTACCCTAACCTTAACTCTAAACCGTACCGTAACCCTAACACTAACACTAACCCTAAACCTAACCCTAAACCTAACCCTTACACTAACCCTAACCCGACCCTAACCCTGAACCTGAACCATACCCTAACCCTACCCGTAGCCTAACGCTAACTCTAACCCGAACCACTAACCCTAACCCTAACCCTTACCTTAACCCGTACCCAAACGGTAAACCTAACCTGTAACCTAACACTAAACCAAACCCGTACTATAATCCTAACCCTAACCCTAACCCATACCCTAACCCTACCCGTAGTCTAACCCTAACTCTAACCCTAACCCCTAACCCTAACCCTAACCCTTACCCTAACCCGTACAAAAACGGTAAACCTAACCCGTAAACTAACACTAACCCAACCAGTACTCTAAACCTAACCCTAACCCTTACCCTAACCCTAAACCTAACCCGCACCCTAAACTTAACACTAACCCTAACCCAAACCATAACTCTTAACTGTAACCTAAACCAAACCCATACCCTAAACCTAAACCTAACCTTAACCGTAACCCTAACCCGTACCCTAATCCTAAAACAAACCCGTACCCTAACCCCAACCCTAACCTTAAGGCGTACACTAAACCTAACCCTAACCCTAAACCTAACCCTAACCCGTACCCTAAACCTAAACCTAACCCTAACTCATACCCCAACCCTAACCCTAACCCTGACCCTAACCCTAACCGTACCCTAAAACTAATCCATACCCTAACCCTAACCCTAAACCTAACCCTAACCCTTCACCTAACCCGTAATCAAACCTTTCCAGTACTCTAAACCTAACCCTAACCCTAACCCTAACCTGTACCCTAACCCTAACCCTAACCCTAACCCCAACCCTAACACTAACCCTAACCCGTACTCTAACCCTAATCCTAACACTAACCCTAACTGTAATGTAACCCTAACCCTAACCCTCACCCTTACCCTAACCCGTACTGTAACCTACCCCGTACCAATACCCTAAACTTAACCAGTACCCTAACCCTAACCCTAACTCGTACCCTAACCCTAACCCTAACCCTACCCTATCCCTAACCCTAACCCATACCCTAAAACTAACCCTAACACGTAACCTAACGCTAAACCTAACCCTAACCCTGACGCTAACCCTAACCCGTACCCTAAGCCTAACCCATACCCTAAACCTAAACCTAATCCTAACCCTATCCCTAAACTGTACCCTAAACCTAAACCTAACACTTGAGCTAACCCGTACCCAACCCTATCCCATAACCTAACCCTAAACTAACCCGTATCCAAACCGTAACAGTAACACTAACCCATTCCCGAGCACGAACCCTAACACTAAACCTAAACCTAACCCAAAAACGCACCCTAAACCTAAAGCTAACCCTAACCCTAACAATAACCCTACGCCTAACCCTAACCCTAACCCTAAACCTAACCCTAAACCGTACCCTAACCCTAACCCTAACCCTAACCCTATCCGTACACTAAACCTATACCTAACCCTAACACTAACCCTAACCCGGACTCTAACCCTAACCCTAACCCTAAACCTAACCCTAACCCGGACTCTAACCCTAACCCTAACCCTAAACCTAACCCTAACCCGTACTCTAACCCTAACCCGTACCCTAACACTAACCCTTACCCTAACCCTAAACCTAACCCGTACCCTAACCCTAAACGTAACCCTAACCCATACCCAACACCTAATCCTAACACGTATCCTAACCCTAACCCTAACCCTAAACCTAACCCGCACACTAAACCTAACCCTAACCCTTGACCTAACATGTACACTAACCATATCCTGTACCGTATCCTTAACTCTAACCCGTACCGTAACCCAACACTAACCCTAACCCTAACCCTAACCCTAACCCTAACACTAACCGTACACTAATCCTAACCTGAACCCTAACCCTAAACCTAACCCATACCCTAACCCAACCCGTAGCCTAACCCTACCTCTAACCCTAACCCCTAACCCTAACACTAACTCTAACCCGTACACAAAAGGTAAACCTAACCCATACCCTAACACTAAACCAAACCCTTACTCTAACCCTAACACTAACCCTAACCCTAACCCTAACCCGCACCCTAAACTTAACAGTAACCCTAACACAAACCATAACCCTTAACCGTAACCTAAACCTAACCCATACTCTAACCCTAACCCTAACCTTAACCATAACCCTAACCTGTACCCTAACCCTAAAACTAACCCGTACCCTAAACCCAGCCCTAACCCTAACCCATACACTAACACTAACCCTAACCCTAACCCTAACCCTGACCATAAACTTAACCCTAACCCTTACACTAACCCTAACCCTAACCCGCACCCTAAAAAAACCCTAACACGTACCCTAACCGTAAAACTAACCCGTACCCTAAACCCAACCAAACCCTAACCCGTACCCTAACACTAACCCTAACCCTAACCATGACCCTAAACCTAACCCTAAACCGTACACTAACCCTCACGCTAACCGTATCCCGTACCCTAAACCTAACCCTAACCCGTATCCTAACCCTAAATATAACCCTAAGCCTAACCCGTACATTAACCCTAACCCTAACCCTAAAATTAACCCTACCCCGTAGCCTAAACCTAACCCTAACCCTAACCCAAACCCTAACCATAACACTAACCCTAACCCGTACTCTAACCCTCACCCTAATCCTAACCATAACCGTACTCTAAACTTAACCCTAACCCTCACCCTAACCATAACCCGTACTGTAAACCTAACCTGTACCATAACCCTAACCCTAACCCGTATCCTAACCCTAAATATAACCCTAAGCCTAACCCTTACACTAACCCTAACCCTAACCCTAACCCGCACCCTAAAAAAACCCTAACACGTACCCTAACCGTAAAACTAACCCGTACCCTAAACCCAACCAAACCCTAACCCGTACCCTAACACTAACCCTAACCTGTACCTTAACCCTAAACGTAACCCTAACCCGTACCAAAACCCTAACCCTAACACGTACTCTCACCTTAACCCTAATCCTAAACCGCACACTAAACCTAACCCTAAACCTAGACCTAACACGTGCACTAATCCTTTCCCGTACCCTAACCTTAAACCTAATCCGTACCATAACCCTAACACTAACCCTAACCCTAACCCTAACCCTAACCCGTACACTAATCCTAACCTGACCCTAACACTAACACTAACCCGTACCCTAACCCTAACCCTAACCCTAAAACTAACCCGTACTTAACCCTAACCCTAACCCTAACTACACTCTATCCATTACCCTAACACATTCCCTAACCCCAAACCTAACCCTAACCCGTACCATAACCCTATCACTAACCCTAACCCTGACCCTAAACCTAATTCTAACCCGTACCCTAACCCTAACCCTAACCCGCACCTAAACCTAACCCTAACGCGTACCCGAAACCTAACCCGTACCATACACCTAAACCTAACACTAACCCGTACCCTAAACCTAACCCCAACCCTAACTCATACCCTAAACCTAACCCTACCCTGACCCTAACCCTAACCCTAACCTTTTACCATAAGCCTAACACATACACTAACCCTAACCCTAACCCTAACCCGTACTCTAACCCTAACCCATACCCTAACACAAACACTTACACTAACCCTAAACCTAACACGTACCATAACCCTAACCCTAACCCGCACACTAAACCTAACCCAAACCCTAGACATAACCCATACCCTAAACCTATCCCGTACCCTAACACTAGTCCTACGTCGTATCCTAACCCTAACACTAACCCTAACCCTAACACTAACCCTAAACCGTACACTAACCCTAACACTAACCCTAACCCGTACCCTAACCCTAACCCGCACCGAAACCTAACCCTAAACCGTACCCTAACCCTAACCCGTAACCTAAAACTAACCCTAACCCTAAACTTAACCTGTACACTAACCCTATCCTATACCCTAAACCTAACCCTAACCCATACCCTAACCCTAAATCTAACCCTAACCCTATCCGTACACTAACCCTAACCCTAACCCTAACACTAAACCTAACCCGTACTCTAACACTAACCCTAACCCTAAACATAACCCTAACCCGTACTCTAACCCTAACCCGTACCCTAACACTAACCCTTATCCTAACCCTAAACCTAACCCGTACCCTAACCCTAAACGTAACCCTAAACCGTACCCAAACACTAACCCTAACACGTACCCTAACCCTAACCCGCACACTAAACCTAACCCTAACCCTACACCTAACACGTACACTAACCCTATCACGTCCCATAACCTTAACCCTAACCCGTACCATAACCCTAACACTAAACCTAACCCTAACCCTAACCCTAACCCGTACACTAACCCTAACCCGAAACCACACTGTAACCCTAACCCGTACCCTAACACTACCCGTAGCCTAACCCTAACCCTAAACCCTAACCCTAACCCTAACCCTAACCTTAACCCTAAACCGCACCCTAAACTTAACCCTAACCCTAACCCAAACCATAACCCTTAACCGTAACCTAACCCTAACCCATACCCTAACCCTAACCCTAAACTTAATCATAACCCTAACCCGTACCCTAACCCTAAACTAACCTGTACCCTAATTCCAACCCTAACCCTAACCCGTACCCTAACACTAACCCTAATCCTAACCTGTACCCTAACTTATACCATAAACCTAGGCCTAACCCTAACCCGAAACCTAACCCATACCCTACACCTACCCCTAACCCGTACCCTAACACTAACCTGTACCCAAACCTAAACCTAACCCCTAACCCTAAACCGTACCCTAAACATAACCCTAAACTTAACTCGTACCCTACCCCTAACCCTAAGCCTGACCCTAACCCTAACCCTAACCCGTACCCTAACCCTAACCCGTACCCTAAACCAACCCGTAGCCTAACCGTAACTCTATCCCTAACCCCTAAACCTAACCCTAACCCTTACCCTAACCCGTACCCAAATGGTAAACCAAACCCATACTCTAACACTAACCCAAACCCGTACTCTAACCCTAACCCATACCTTAACCCTAACCCTAACCTTAACCATAACGCTAACCCGTATCCTAACCCTAAAACTAACCCGTATTCTGAACCCAACCCTAACCCTAACCCGTACACTAACACTAACCCTAAACCTAACCCTGACCCTAAACCTAACCTTATCACTTACACTAACCCTAACCCTAACCCTAACCTGCGGCCTAAACCTAATCCTAAACCATACCCTAACCCTAATCCGTAACCTACACTTAACCCTAACCCAAACTTAACCAGTACGCTAATCCTATCCCGTACCCAAAACCTAACCCTAACCCGTATCCTAACCCTAAACCTAACCCTAAGCCTAACCCGTACATTAACCCAAACCCTAACCCTAACACTAACCCTACCCTGTACTCTAACCCTAACCCTAACCCTAACTCTAATCCGTACCCTAACCCTACCCTAACACTAACACTAACCCTAACCTGTACTCTAACCCTAACCCTAACCGTACTCTATCCCTAACCCTAACCCTAACCCTAACCCGTACCCTAAACCTAACCATAACCCTAACCCTAACACTAACGATAACCCGTACTTAACCCTAACCCTAACTCTAACACTAACTTTAAACGTAACCCTAAACCGAACACAAACCCAAAACTAACCTGTACCCTAACGCCAACCATAACACTAACTCGTACCGTAACCCTATCCCTAACCCTAAACCTGACCCTAAACCTAAACCTAACCTGTACCCTAACCATAACCCTCACCCGCACCCTAAACCTAACCCTAACCCTAACCCTAACCCTAAAACTAACCCTAAACCGTACCCTACCCCTAACCCTAACCCTAACTCTATCCGTACACCTAACCTAAACCTAACCCTAACACTAACCCTAACCCGTACTCTAACCCTAACCCTAACCCTAACCCTAAACATAACCCTAACCCGTACTCTAACCCTAACCTGTACCCTAACACTAACCCTTACCCTAACCCTAAACCTAACCCGTACCCTAACCCTAAACATAACCCTAACCCATACCCAACACCTAATCCTAACACGTATCCTAACCCTAACCCTAAGCCTAAACCTAACCCGCCCACTAAACCTAACCCTAACCCTTGACCTAACACGTACACTAACCATATCCCGTACCGTAACCTTAACTCTAACCCGTACCGTAACCCAACGCTAACCCTAAACCTAACCCTAACCCTAACCCTAACACTAACCCGTACACTAACCCTAACCTGAACCCTAACCCTAAACCTAACCCGTACCCTAACCCTACCCATAGCCTAACCCTACCTCTAACCCTAAACCCTAACCATAATACTAACTCTAACCCGTACACAAAAGGTAAACCTACCCGTACCCTAGCACTAAACCAAAACCTTACTCTAACCCTAACACTAACCCTAACCATAAACCTAACCCGCACCCTAAATTAACCGTAACCCTAACACAAACCATAACCCTTAACCGTAACCTAACCCTAACCCATACCCTAACCCTAACCCTAACCTTAACCATAACCCTAACCCATACCCTAACCCTAAAACTAACCCGTACACTAAACCCAACCCTAACCCTAACCCATACACTAACACTAACCCTAACCCTAACCCTAACCCTGACCATAAACCTAACCCTAACCCTTACACTAACCCTAACCCTAACCCTAACCCGCACCCTAAAACTAACCTTAACACGTACCCTAACCGTAAAACTAACCCATACCCTAAACCCAACCATAACCCTAACCCGTACCCTAACACTAACCCTAACCCTAACCCTGACCTTAAACCTAACCCTAAACCGTACACTAACCCTCACCCTAACCTTATCCTGTACCCTAAACCTAACCCTAACCCGTATCCTAACCCTAAACATAACCCTAAGCCTAACCCGTACATTAACCCTAACCCTAAAATTAATCCTACCCCGTAGTCTAAACCTAACCCTAACCCTAACCCTAACCCAAACCCTAACCATAACCCTAACCCTAACCCGTACTCTAACCCTCACCCTAACCCTAACCATAACCGTACTCTAAACCTAACCCTAACCCTCACCCTTACCATAACCCGTACTGTAACCCTAACCCGTACCATAACCCTAACCCTAACCCGTAACCTAACCCAAACCCTAACTCGTACACTAACCCTAACCCTAAACGGACCCTAAACCTAAACCTAACCCTTGCCTAATACATACCCAACCCTATCCCATACCCTTACCCTAAACCTAACCCGTACCCAAACCCTAACAGTAACCTTAAACCATACCTAGCGCTAACTCTAAACCTAACCCTAACCCGCACCCTTAACCTAAGCCTAACCCTAAACCTAACCCTAACCCTAAACCTAACATGTACCTTAACCCTAAACGTAACCCAAACCCGTACCAAAACCCTAACCCTAACACGTACTCTCACCTTAACCCTAAACCTAAACCGCACACTAAACCTAACCCTAACCCTAGACCTAAGACATACACTAACCCTATCCCGTACCCTAACCTTAACCCTAACCCGTACCGTAACCCTAACACTAACACTAACCCTAACCCTAACCCTAACCCATACACTAATCCTAACCCTAACCCTAACCCTAACCCTAATGTACCCGTACTTAACCCTAACCCTAACCCTAACCATACTCTAACCGTAACCCTAACCCATTCTCTAACACCAACCCTAACCCTAACCCATACCATAACCCTATCACTAACCCTAACCCTGACCCTAAACCTAACCCTAACCCGTACCCTAAACCTAACCCTAACCCTAACTCGTACCCTAACCCTAACCCTAACCCTGACCCTAAACTTAAGCCTAACCCGTACCCTAAGCCTAACACATACACTAACCCTAACCCTAAACCTAACCCTAACCCTAACCTGTACCCTAAACCTAACCCTAACCCTTGACTTAACCCGTACCCAAACCTATCGCGTACCCTAACCCTAAACCTAAAACGTACCCAATACCTAACATTAACCTTAACCCATAACCTAGCGCTAACACTAACCCTAACTCAAACCCGTCCCCTAAACCTAAACCTTACCCTAACCCTAAACATAACCCTTACCCGTACTCTAACCCTAACACATACCCTAACCCTAACCCTAACCCTAACCTTAACCATAACACTGACCCGTACCCTAACCCTAAAACTAACCCATACCCTAACCCCAAACCTAACCCTAACCCGTAAACTAACCCTATCCCTAACGCTAAACCTGACACTAAACCTAAACCTAACCCTAACCCTAACCCTCACCTAAACCTAACACTAACCCGTACCCTAACCCTATCCCGTACCCTAAACCTAACCCTAACCCGTACCCTAACCCTAACCCTATCCGTACTCTAACCCTAACAATAACCCTAACCTTAACACTAACCCTAACCGGTACTCTAAACCTAACCCTAATCCTAAACCTAACCCTAACCCATACTCTAACCCTAACCCGTACCCTACACTAACCCTAATCCTAACACTATCCCTAACCCGTACTATAACTCTAAACCTAACCCTAACTCTAAACCTAACCCGTACAATAACCCTAACCCTTACCCTAACCCTAAACCTAACCATAACCCGTACTCTACCCCGATCCCGTAGCCTAACACTAACTTAACCCTAACCCCTAACCCTAACACTAACCCTAAACCTTAACCTAACCCGTACCCAAATGGTAAACCTAACCTGTACCCTAACACTAACCCAAAACCGTACTCTAACCCTAACCGTAAACCTAACCCTAAACCGCACCCTAAAATTAACCATAAACCTAACCCTAACCATAACCCTTAACCGTAACCTAATCCAAACCTACACCCTAACCCTAAACCTAACTTTAACCATAACCCTGTCCCGTACCTTAACCCTAAAACTAACCCGTACACTAACCCGTACCCTAACCCTTACCCTAAACCTAACCCTAACCCTGACCCTAACCATAAACCTAACCCGTACCTTAGCCCTAAACATTATCCTAACCCTAGCCCTAAACCTAACCCATACCCTAACCCTAAACGTAACCCTAACCTGTACCCAAACCCTGACCCTAACTCATACCCTAACCCTAACCCTAACTCTAATCCGCACACTAAAGCTAACCCGAATCCTCGACCTAACATGTACACTAACCCTATCCCGTACCCTAACCTTATCCCTAATCCGTACCGAAACCCTAACAGTAACCCTAACCCAAAATCTAGCACTAACTCTAAACCTAAAACTAAGCCTAACACGCACCCTAAACCTAAACCTAACCCTGACCCTAACCATAACCCTTACCCGTACCGTAACCCTACCCATACCCTAACACTAACACTAACCTTAACCATAACCCTATACCGTACCCTAAATGGTACCATAATCCTACCCATAACCCTAACCCTGACCCTAAACCTAACCCTAACCCGTACCCTAAATCTAACCCACACCTAAACCTAACCCTAAACCGTACCCTAACCCTAACCCGTAACTTAGCCTAACCCTAACCCTAAACTTAACCCGTACACTAACCCTATCCCGTACCCTAAACCTAACCCTAACCCGTACCCTAACCCTAACCCTAACCCTAACACTATCCGTACACTAAACTTAACCCTATCCCTAACACTAACCCTAACCCGTACTCTAACCCTAACCCTAACCCTAAACCTAAGCCTAACCCGTATCCTAACACTAACCCTACCCTAAACCTAAACCGAACCCGTACCCTAACCCTAAACGTAACCCTAACCCGTACCCAACACCTAATCCTAACACGTATCCTAACCCTAACCCTAAACCTAACCCTAACCAGCAAACTAAACCTAACCCTAACCCTAGACCTAACACGTACACTAACCATATCCCGTACCGTAACCTTAACTCTAACCCTAACTGTAAACCTATCACTAACCCTAAACCTAAACCTAACCCTAACCCTAACCCTAACCCATACACTAACCCTAACCCAAACCCTAACCCTAAAAATAACCCGTACCCTAACCCTACCTGTAGCCTAACCCTAACTCTAACCCTAACCCCTAACCCTAACACTAACTCTAACTCTTACCCTAACCCGTACCCAAACGTTAAACCTAACCCGTACCCTAACACTAACCCAAACCCGTACTCTAACCCTAACCCTAACCCTTACCCGCAACCTAAACTTAACCCTAACACAAACCATAACCCTTAACCGTAACCTACCCTAACCCATACCCTAACCCTAACCCTAAACTTAACCATAACCCTAACCCGTACCCTAACCCTAACACTAACCTGTACCCTAAACCCAACCCTAACCCTAACCCGTACACTAACACTAACCCTAACTCTAACCCTGACCCTAAACCTAACCCTAACCCTTACACTAACCCTAAGCCTAACCCTAACCCGCACCCTAAAACTAACCCTAACACGTACCCTAACCGTAAAACTAAACCGCACCCTAACCCCAAACATAACCCTAACCCGTATCCTAACACTAACCCTAACCCTAACCCTGACCCTAAACCTAACCCTAAACAGTACACTAACCCTCAACCTAACCTTATCCCGTACCCTAAACCTAATCCTAACCCGTATCCTAACCCTAACCATAACCCTAACCCTAACCATAATCCTAACCGTACTCTAACCCTAAACCTAACCCTCACCCTAACCCTAACCCGTACTGTAACCCTAACACGTAACATAACCCTAACCCTAACCCGTACACTAAGCCTATCCCTAACTCATACCCTAACCCTAACCCTGACCCTAACCCTAACCCTAACCAGTAACCTAAACCGAAACCGTTCCCTAACCCTAACCCTAACCTGTACCCTAAACCGAACGCTAACCCTAACTCGTACCCTAACCCTAACCCTGACCCTGACCCTTACCCTAACCCTAACCCGTACCCTAAACTTAACCCATACCCTAACCCTAAACATAACCCTTGACCTAACCTGTACCCAACCCTATCCCGTACCCTAACCCTAAGCCTAACCGGTACCCAAACCATAATAGTAAACCTAACCCTTACCCTAGCGCTAACCCTAACCCTAATCCTAAGCCTAACCCGCACGGTACCCTAAACCTAAACCTAATCCTGACCCTAACCATAACCCTTACCCGTACCCAAACCCTAACCCATACCCAAACACTAACCCTAACCTTAACCATAACCCTACTCCCTACACTACCTGTACCATAACCCTACGCCTAACCCTAACCCTGACCCTTAACCTAACCCTTACCCGTACCCTAACCCTAACCCACACCTAAACCTCACCCTAACCCGTACCCTAAATCTAACCCGTAACCTAAACCTAACCCTAACCCTAAACTTAACCCGTACACTAACCCTATCCCGTACCCTAAACCCTGCCCTAACCCGTACCCTAAACCTAACCCTAACCCTAACCCTATCCGTACACTAAACCTAACCCTAACCCTAAGCCTAACCCTAACCCGTACTCTAACCCTAACCCTAACCCTAACAACTTAACCCTAACCCTAACCCTAACTCTAACCGTAACACTAACACTAACCCGTACTTAACCCTAGCCCTAACCCTAAACCTAACTTTAACCGTATCCCTAACCCGTACACTAACCCAAAATCTAACCCGTACCCTAACGCCAAACATAACATTAACTCGTAATGTAACCCTATCCCTAACCCTAAACCGGAACCTAAACCTAACCCTAACCCGTACCCTAACACTAACCCTAACCCTAACCCTATCCGTACACCTAACCTAACCCTAACACTAACACTAACCGTAACCCGTACTCTAACCCTAACCCTAACCCTAAAACTAACCCTAACCCGTACTCTAACCCTAACCCGTACCCTGACACTAACACTTACCCTAACCCTAAACCTAACCCATACCCTAACCCTAAATGTAACCCCAACCCGTACCCAACACCTAACCCTAACACGTATCCTAACCCTAACCCTAACCCTAATCTTAACCCGCACACTAAACCTAACCCTAACCCTAGACCTAACACGTACACTAACCATATCCTGTACCGTAACCTTAACTCTAACCTGTACCGTAACCCTAACACTAACCCTAAACCTAACCCTAACCCTAAACCTAACCATACACTAACCCTAACCCGAACCCTAACCCTAACCCTAACCCGTACCCTATCCCGACCCGTAGCCTAACCCTAACTCTAACCCTAAGCCCTAACCCCAACACTAACTCTAACCCTTACCCTAACCCGTACCCAAACGGTAAACCTAACCCGTAACCTAACACTAACCCAAACCCGTATTCTAACCCTAACCCTAACCCTAACCCTAACCCGTACCCTAACACTAACCCTAACCCTAACCCTGACCCTAAACCTAACCCTAACCCTTACACTAAACCTAACTCTAACACTAACCCGCACCCTAAAACTAACCCTAACCCGTACACAAACCGTAAAACTAAACCGTACCCTAACCCCAAACATAACCCTAACCTGTACCCTAACACTAACACTAACCCTAACCCTGTCCCTAAACCTAACCCTAAACCGTACACTAACCCTAACCCTAACCAAATCCCGTACCCTAAACCTAACCCTAACCCGTACCCTAACCCTAAACCTAACCCTAAGCCTAACCCGTACATTAACCCTAAACCTAACCCTAAAATTAACCCTACCCGTACTCTAAACCTAACCCTAACCCTAACCCTAACCCAAACCCTATCCCTAGCACTAACACTAACCCGTAATCTAACCCTCACCCTAACCCTAACCCTAACCGTACCCTAACCTAACCCTAACCCTCACCCTAACCATAACCTGTACTGTAACCGTAACCCGTACCATAACCCTAACCCTAACCCGTAACCTAACCCTAGCCCTAACTCGTACACTAACCCTAACCCTAACCCTGACCCTAACCCTAACCCTAACCCGTACCCTAAACCTAAACCGTACCCTTACCCTAACCCTAACCCTAACCCGTACCCTAAACCTAACCCTAACCCTAACTCGTACCCTAACCCTAACCCTAACCCTGACCCTAACCCTAACCCTGACCCTAACCCATACCCTAAGCCTAATGCATACCCTAACACTAACCCTAAACCTAAACCCAACCCTAACCCGTACCCTAAACCTAAACCTAACCCTTGACCTAACCCGTACCCAACCCTATCCCGTACCCTATCCCTAACCCTAACCTGTACCCAAACCCTTACAGTTAACCCTAACCCATACCCTAGCACTAACCCTAAACCTAACCCTATCCCGCAACCTAAACATAAGACTAAACTTAACCCTAACCCTAACCCGAACCCTAAACCTAAACCTTACCCTGACCCTAACCGTAACCCTATCCCGTACCCTAACCCTAAACAGTACCCTAACCCTAATCCTAAACCTAAACCGTACCCTAAGCCTAAACGTAAACCTAACCCGTACCAAAACCCTAACCCTAACACGTACCCTAACCCTAACCCTAACCCTAACCCTAACCCTAACCCTAACGCTAACCCTATCCCGTACTCTAAAGCTAACCCTAACCCGTAACCTAACCCTAAACCTAACCCTAAGACTAACCGGCACATTAACCCTAACCCTAAACCTAACACTAACCCTACCCCATACTCTAACACTAACCCTAACACTAACCCTTACCCTAACCCGTACCCTAAACCTAACACTAACCCTTTCCCTAACACTAACCCTAACCCGTACTATAACCCTAACCCTAACCCTAACCATAATCCTAAACGTACTCTAACCCTAAAACTAACCCTCACCCTAACCCTAACCCCTACTGTAACCCTAACCCATAACATAACCCAAACCCTAACCCGTACCCAAACCTAACCCTAACTCGTACCCTAACACTAACCCTAACCCTTGACCTAACCCGTACCCAACCCTATAACGTACCCTAACCCTAACCCTAACCCGGACCCAAACCCTAACAGTAACCCTAACCCATACCCTAGCGCTAACCCTAACCCTAACCCTAAGCCTAACCCGCACCCTAAACCTAAACCTAACCCTGACCCTAACCATAACCCTAACCCGTACCCTAACCCGTACCATAACCCTACCCCTAACCCTATCCCTGACCCTAAACCTAACCCTAACCCGTACTCTAACCCTAACCCGCACCGAAACCTAACCATAACTCGTACCCTAACCCTAACCCGTAACCTAAACCTAACCCTAACCTTAAAATTAACCCATACGCTAACCCTATCCCGTAGCCTAAACCTATCCCTAACCCGTACCCTAACCCTAACCCTAACCCTATCCGTACACTAAACCTAACCCTAACCCTAACACTAAACCTAACCCGTACTCTAACCCTAACCCTAAACCTAAACCTAACCCTAAACCGTACTCTAACCTTAACCTGTACCCAACACCTAACCCTAACACGTACCCTAACCGTAACCCTAACCTTAACCCTAAGCCGCACACTAAACCTAAACCTAACCCTAGACCTAACACGTACACTAACCATATCCCATATCGTAACCTTAACCCTAACCCGTACCGTAACCCAAACACTAACCCTAAACCTAACCGTAACCCTAACCCTAACCCGTACACTAACCCTAACCCGAACCCTAAACCTAACCCGTACCCTAACCCTACCCATAGCCTAACACTAACTATAACCCTAAGCCCTAACCCTAACACTAACTCTAACCCTTACCCTAACCCGTACCCAAACGGTAAACCTAGCCAATACCCTAACACTAACCCAAACCCGTACTCTAACCCTAACCTTAAACCTAACCCGCACACTAAACTTAACCCTAACCCTAACACAAACCATAACCCTTAACCGTAATCTAACCCTAACCCATACCCTAACCCTAAAACTAACCAGTACCCTAAACACAACCCTAACCCTAACCCGTACCCTAACCCTAACCCTGACCCTAAACCAAACCATAACCATTACACTAACCCTAAACCTAACCCTAACCCGCACCCTAAAACAAACCCTAACCCGTACCCTAACTGTAAAACTAACCCGTACCCTAACCCCAACCATAACCCTAACCCGTACCCTAACACTAGCCCTAACCCTAACCCTGACCCTAAACCTAACCCTAAACCGTACACTAACCCTAACCCTAACCTATCCCGTACCCTAAACCTAACCCTAACCCGTATCCTAAACCTAAACCTAACCCTAAGCCTAACCTGTACATTAACTCTAACCCTAGCCCTAAAATTAACCCTACCCCGTACTCTAAACCTAACCCTAAACCTTATCCTAACCCAAACCCTACACCTAACACTAACCCTAACCCGTACTCTAACCCTAACCCTAACCCTAACCATATTCTAACCCTAACCCTAACCCTCACCCTAACCCTAACCCGTAATGTAACCATAACCCTTACCATAACCCTAACCCTAACCCGTAACCTAACCCTAACCCTAATTCGTACCCTAACCCTAACGCTAACCCTAACCCGTACCCTAAACCTAACCCGTACCCTAACCCTAAACCTAACCCTAACCTGTACACTAAACCTCAGCCTAACCCGTACCCTAACCCTAAACCTAACCCTAAACCTGACCCTAACCCTAACCCTAACCCGTACCCTAAACCTAACCCATACCCTAACCCCAAACCTAACCCTAACCTGTACCCTAAACCTAACCCTAACCCGCACCCTAACCCTAATCCTAACACGTACCCTAAGCCTAACCCATATCCTAACGCTAACCCTAATCCTAACCCTAACCCTAACCCATTCCTAAACCTAACCCTAACCCTTGACCTAACCCGTACCCAACTCTATCCCGTAACTTAACCCTAACCCGCACCCTAAACCTAAACCTAAACTTAACACTAACCATAACCATTACCCGTACCGTAACCCTAACCCTAAACTTAACCGTAACCCTGACCAGTACCCTAAACCTAAAATTAACCTGTACACTAACCCCAACCCTATCCCTAACCCGTACCCTAACCCTAACCCTAACTCTAACCCACACCTAAACCTAACCCTAAACCGTAACCTAAGCCTAACCCTAACCCTAAACTTTACCCCTACGCTAACCCTATCTCGTACCCTAAACCTAAACCTAACTCGTAACCTAACCCTAAACCTAACCCTAAGCCTAACCCGTACATTAACTCTAACCCTAACCCTAACACTAACACTAACCCTACCCCGTACTCAAATCCTAACCCTAACCCTTAACCCTAACCCGTAACCTAACCCTAACCCTAAACCTAACCCTAACAATACCTTACCCCGTACCCTAAACCTAACCCAAACCCTAACCCTAAACCGTACTCTAACCCTAACCCTTACCCTAACCGTACTCTAACCCTAACACTAACCCTCACCCTAACCCTATCCCGTACCCTCAACCTAACCCATACCCTAACCCTAAACCTAACCCTAACCTGTACGCTAAACCTAACCCTAACCCTAACCCTATCCGTACAGTAAACCTCACCCTAACCCTAACACTAACCCTAACCAAAACTCTAAACCTAAACCTAACCCTAAAGCTAACCCTAAACCGTACTCTAACCCTAACCCGTACCCTAACACTAACTCTCACCCTAACCCTAAACCTAACCCGTACCCTAATCCTAAACGTAACCCTAACCCGTACCCAAACCCTAACCCTAACACGTGCCCTAACCCTAACACTAACCGCACACTAAAACTAACCCTAACCGTAGACCTAACACGTACACTAAACCTATGCCATACTGTAAACTTAACCCTAACCCGTACCATAACCCTAACACTAACCCTAACACTAACCCTAACTCTAACCCTAACCCTAACCCGTAGACTAACACTAACCCGAACCCTAACCCTAATCCTAACCCTAAATGTACCCTAACCCTAACCCTAACCCTAACATTAAACCTAACCCGTACTCTAACTTAACCCTAACCCTAAACCTAACCCTTCCCGTACTCTAACCCTAACCCTAACCCTAACACTAACCATAACACTAACACTAACCCTAACCCGTACTCTAACCCTAACCCAAACCTTAACCCTACACCTAACCCTAAACCGTACTCTAACGCTATCCCGTACCCTAACACTAACCCTTACCCTAACCCTAAACCTAATCCGTACCCTAACCCTAAACATAACCCTAACCCGTACCCAAACCCTAACCCTAACACGTATGCTAACCCTAACCATAACACTTACCCTATCCCCTACCCAAACGGTAAACCTAACCCGTACCCTAACACTAACCCAAACCCGTACTCTAACCCTAAACCTAACCCTAACCCTAACACTAACCCTACTCCATACTCTAACACTAACCCTAACCCTAACCCTAACACTAACTCTAAGCCTAACACTAACCCTAAACCGTTCTCTAACCCTAACCCTAACACTAACACTAACCCTACCCCGTACTCTAACACTAACCCTAACCCTAACCTTAACCCTAACACTAACCCTAACCCGTACTCTAACCCTAACCCTAACCCTACCCTAACCCTCACCCTAACCCTAACCCATACTGTAACCCTAACCCGTACCATAACCCTAACCCTAATTCGTACCCTAACCCTATCCCTAACTCTGACCCTAACCCTAACCCTAAACCATAACCTAAACCTAACCCATACCCTAACCCTAAACCTAATCCTAACGGGGACCCTAAACCTAACCCTAACCCGTACACTAACCCTAATCCTAACCCGTACCCTAAGCCTAACCCATACCCTAACCTTAACCCTAATACTAAACCTAACCCTAACCCGTACATAAACCTAACCCTAACCCTTGACCTAACCCGTACCCAACCCTATCCTGTAACCTAATCCTAACCCTAAACTGTACCCAAACCCTAACAGTAATTCTAACCCATACCGTAGCGCTAACCCTAACCCTCACCCAACCCGCACCCTAAAACTAACCCTAACCCGTACACAAACCGTAAAACTAACCTGTACCCTAACCCCAACCATAACCCTAACCCGTACCCTAACACTAAGACTAACCCTAACCCTGTACCGAAACCTAACCCTAAGCCTAACCCGTACATTAACCCTAAACCTAACCCTAAAATTAACCCTACCCGTATTCTAAACCTAACCCTAACCCTAACCCTAACCCAAACCCTATCCCTAGCACTAACACTAACCCGTTCTCTAACCCTCACCCTAAACATAACCCTAACCCGTAGACTAACCCTAACCCGAAACCTAACCCTAACCCTAACCCTAAACGTACCCTAACCCTAACCCTAACCCTAACACTAACCCTAACCCGTACTCTAACTTAACCCTAAACGTAAACATAACCCTTCCCGTACTCTAACCCTAACCCTACTCTAACACTAACCATAACCCTAACACTACCCGTAAACCGTACTCTAACCCTAACCCTAACCCTAAACCTAACCCTAACCCGTACTCTAACCCTATTCCGTACCCTAACACTAACCCTTACCCTAACCCTAAACCTAACCCGTACCCTAAACCTAAACGTAACCCTACTCGTACCCAAACCCTAACCCTAACAAGTACCCTAACCCAAACCCTGACCCTAAACCTAACCCTAACACGTACCCTAACTCTACCCATAACCTAAACCTAACCCTAACCCTAAACTTAACCTGTACACTCACCCTATCCCGTACCCTAAACCTAACCCTAACCCGTACCCTAACCCTAACCCTAATCCTAACCCTAACCCTATCCGTAAACTAAACCTAACCCTAACCCTACAACTAACCCTAACCCGTACTCTAACCCTCACCCTAACCCTAAACCTAACCCTAACCCGTAGTCTAACCCTATCCCGTACCCGAACACTAACTCTTACCATAACCCTAAACCTAACCCGTACCCTAACCCTAAATGTAACCCTAACCCGTACCCAAACTCTAACCCTAACACGTACCCTAACCCTAACCCTAACCCTAACAATTACCCTAACCCGTACCCAAATGGTAAACCTAACCCGTACACTAACACTAACCCAAACCCGTACTCTAACCCTAACCTTAACCCTAACACTAACCCTGCCCCCTTCTCTAACACTAACACTAACCCTAAATATAACCCGTACCCTAACCCTAACCCTAACCCTAACACTAACCCTAACCCGTACTCTAACCCTAACCCAAACCCTAACACTAACCCTACCCCGTACTATAACCCTAACCTTAACCCGTAACCATACCCTAACCCTAACACTAACCCTAACCCTAACACTAACACTAACCCTAACCCGTACTCTAACCCTAACCCTTACCCTAACCCTACTCTAACCCTAACCCTAACCCTCACCCTAACCCTAACCCGTACTGTAACCCTAACCCATACCATAACCCTAACCCTAACCCGTACCCTAAACCTAACCCTAATTCGTACCCTAACCCTAACCCTAACCCTGACCCTAACCCTAACCCTAACCCTAGCCTAACCCGCACCCTAAACCAAAACCTAACCGTAACCCTAACCATAACCCTTACCCGTACCCTAACCCTAACCCATAACCTAACACTAACCCTAACCTTAACCGTAACCCTAACCCATATCCTAACCCTAAAACTAACCCGTACCGTAACCCCAAACCTAACCCTAACCAGTACCATAAACCTATCTCTAAACCTAACCATGACCCTAAACCTCACCCTAACTCGTACCCTAACACTTACCCGCACCTAAAACTAACCCTAATCCGTACCCTAACCCTAACATGTAACCTAAACCTAAACCTAACCCTAAACTTATCCTGTACACTAATCCTATCCCGTACCCTAAACCTAACCCTAACATGTACCCTAACCCTAACCCTAACCCTATCCCTACACTAACCCTAACCCAAACCCTAACACTAACCCTTACCCATACTCTAACCCTAAACCTAACCCTAAACCTAACCCTAACCCATACTCTAACCCTAACCCGTACCCTAACACTAACCCTTACCCTAACCCTAAACCTAGCCCGTACCCTAACCCTAAACGTAACCCTACCTGTACCCAAACCGTAATCCTAACACGTACCCGAACCCTAACCCTAAGCTGAACACTAAAACTAATGCTAACCCTAGACCTAACACGTACACTAAACCTATCCCGTACCGTAACCTTAACCCTAACCCATACCATAACCCTAACACTAACCCTAAACCTAACCCAAACCCTAACCCTAACCCGTAGGCTAACCCTAACCCGAAACCTAACCCTAACCCTAACCGTTAACGTACCCTAACCCTAACACTAAACCTAACCCTAACACTAACCCTAACCCGTACTCTAACTTTACCCTAAACATAAACATAACCCTTCCCGTACTCTAAACCTAACCCTAACTCTAACACTTAACAAAACCCTAACACTACCCGTAACCCGTACTCTAACCCTTACCCTAACCCTAAACCTAACCCTAACCCGTACTCTAACCCTATCCCATACTCTAACACTAATCCTTACCCTAACCCTAAACCTAACCCGTACCCTAACCCTAAATGTAACCCTAACCTGTACCCAAACCCTAACCCTAACACGTACCCTAACCCTAACCCTGTCCCTAAACCTAACCCTAACCCGTACCCTAACCCTAACCCGCATCTAAACCTAACCCTAACCCGTACCCTAACTCTAACCCATAACCTAAACCTAACCCTAACCCTAAACTTAACCCGTACACTCACCCTATCCCGTACCCTAAACCTAAACCTAACCCGAACCCTAACCCTAACCCTAACCCTATCTGTACACTAACCTTAACCCTAACCCTACAACTAACCCTAACCCGTACTCTAACCCTCACCCTAACCCTAAACCTAACCCTAACCCGTAGTCTAACCCTATCCCGTACCCCAACACTAACTCTTACCATAACCCTAAACCTACCTGTACCCTAACCCTAAATGTAACCCTAACCCGTACCCAAACTCTAACCCTAACACGTACCCTAACCCTAACCCTAACCCTAACAATTACCCTAACTCGTACCCAAACGGTAAACCTAACCCGTTACTAACACTAACCCAAACCCGTACTCTAACCCTAACACTAACCCTAACACTAACACTACCCCGTACTCTAACACTAACCCTAACCCTAACCATAACCCGTACCCTAACCCTAACCCTAACACTAACCCTAACCCATACTCTAACCCTAACCCTAAACCTAACACTAACCCTACACCGTACTCTAACCCTAACCCTTACCCTAACTGTACTCTAACCCTAACCCTAACCCTCACCCTAACCCTAACCCATACTGTAACCCTAACCCATAACATAACCCTAACCCTAACCCGTACCCTAAGCCTAACCTTAATTCTACCCTAACCCTAACCCTAACCCTGACCCTGACCCTAACCCTAACTCGTACCCTAAACCTAACCCATACCCTAACCCTAAACCTAACCCTAACCCGTACCCTAAACCTAACCCTAACCCGTACCCTAAACCTAACCCTAACCCTGACCCTGACCCTAACCCTAACCTGTACCCTAACCCTAACCAGTACCCTAACCCTAACACTAACCCTAACCCTAACCCTAACCCGTACACTAACCCTAACCCTAAACCGTACCCTAACCCTAACCCTAACCCTAACCTTAACGCGATGTCTAACCCTAACCCACACCCTAAACCTAACCCCAACCCTATAACTAACCAGTACCCTCACCCTATCCCGTACACTAACCCTAAAGCTAACCCATACCATAACCCTAACCCTAACACTAACCCTAATCCTAACCTTATCCCGTACACTAACCCTAACCCTAATCCTAAACCGTGCCCTAACCCTAACCCGTAGGCTAATCCTAACACTAACCCTAACCCATAACCCTACCATAACCCTAACCCTTACCCTAACCCGTACCCTAAAGCTAACCCTAACCTTAACCGTAACCCTAACCCATACCCTAACCCTAAAAATAACCCGTACCCAAACCCCAACCCTAACCCTAGCACGTAGCATAACCCTATCCCTAACCCTAACCATGACCTAAACCTAACCCTAACCCGTACCCTAACCCTAACCCGCACCTAAACCTAACCCTAACCCGTACCCTAACCCTAAACCATAACCTAAACCTAACCCTAACCCTAAACTTAACCAGTACACTAACCCTATCCCGTACCCTAACCTAACCCTAACCCGTACCCTAACCCTAACCCTAACCCTATCCGTACACTAACCCTAACCCTAACCCTAACACTAACCCTAACCCGTACTTTAACCCTAACCCTAAAACTAACCCTAACCCATATTCTACCCCTAACCCATCCCCTAACACTAACCCTTACCCTAACCCTAAACCTAACCCGTACCCTAACCCTAAAAGTAACCCTAACACGTACCCAAACCCTAACCCTAACACGTACCCTATCCCTAACCCTAAACCTAACCCTAACCCGCACACTAAACCTAATCCTAACCCTAGACCTATCACGTACACTAACCCTATCCCGTACCCTAACCTTAACCCTAACCCGTACCCTAACCCTAGCCCTAACCCTAACCCTAACCCTAACCCTAACCCTAAGCCGGACACTAACCCTAACCCGAACCCTAACCCGTACCCTAACCCATACCCTAAACCTACCCGTAGCCTAACCGTAACTCTAACCCTAACCCCTAACCCTAACCTAAACCTTACCCTAACCCGTACCCAAATGGTAAACCTAACCCATAACCTAACACTAACCCAAACCCGTACACTAACCCTAACCCATCCTTAACCCTAACCCTAACCTTAACCATAACGCTAACCCATATCCTAACCCTAAAACTAACCCGTATTCTGAACCCAACGCTAACCCTAACCCGTATACTAACACTAACCGTAAACCTAACCCTGACCCTAAACCTAACCTTATCACTTACACTAACCCTAACCCTAACCCTTACCCACGCGCTAAACCTAACCCTAAACCATACCCTAACCCTAATCCGTAACCTAAACTTAACCCTAACCCAAACTTAAACCGTACGCTAACCATATCCCGTACCCTAAACCTAACCCTAACCCGTATCCTAACCCTAAACCTAACCCTAAGCCTAACCCGTACATTAAACCAAACCCTAACCCTAACACTAACCCTACACCGTACTCTAACCCTAACCCTAACCCTAACTCTAACACCTACCCTAACCCTAACCCTAACACTAACACTAACCCTAACCTATACTCTAACCCTAACCCTAACCCTAACCCTAACCCTAAACCTAACCGTACTCTATCCCTAACCCTAACCCTCACCCTAACCCTGACCCGTACTGTAACCCTAACCCGTACCAATACCCTAACCCTAACCCGTACCCTAACCCTAACCCTAACCCGTACCCTAACCCGACCCGTAGCCTAACCCTAACTCTAACCCTAAGCCCTAACCCCAACACTAACTCTAACCCTTACCCTAACCCGTACCCAAACGGTAAACCTAACCCGTAACCTAACACTAACCCAAACCCGTATTCTAACCCTAACCCTAACCCTAACCCTAACCCTAACCCGTACCCTAACACTAACCCTAACCCTAACCCTGACCCTAAACCTAACCCTAACCCTTACACTAAACCTAACTCTAACACTAACCCGCACCCTAAAACTAACCCTAACCCGTACACAAACCGTAAAACTAACCCGTACCCTAACCCCAAACATAACCCTAACCTGTACCCTAACACTAACACTAACCCTAACCCTGTCCCTAAACCTAACCCTAAACCGTACACTAACCCTAACCCTAACCAAATCCCGTACCCTAAACCTAACCCTAACCCGTACCCTAACCCTAAACCTAACCCTAAGCCTAACCCGTACATTAACCCTAAACCTAACCCTAAAATTAACCCTACCCGTACTCTAAACCTAACCCTAACCCTAACCCTAATCCAAACCCTATCCCTAGCACTAACACTAACCCGTAATCTAACCCTCACCCTAACCCTAACCCTAACCGTACTCTAAACCTAACCCTAACCCTCACCCTAACCATAACCTGTACTGTAACCGTAACCCGTACCATAACCCTAACCCTAACCCGTAACCTAACCCTAGCCCTAACTCGTACACTAACCCTAACCCTAACCCTGACCCTAACCCTAACCCTAACCCGTACCCTAAACCTAAACCGTACCCTTACCCTAACCCTAACCCTAACCCGTACCCTAAACCTAACCCTAACCCTAACTCGTACCCTAACCCTAACCCTGACCCTAACCCTAACCCTGACCCTAACCCATACCCTAAGCCTAATGCATACCCTAACACTAACCCTAAACCTAAACCCAACCCTAACCCGTACCCTAAACCTAAACCTAACCATTGACCTAACCCGTACCCAACCCTATCCCGTACCCTATCCCTAACCCTAACCCGTACCCAAACCCTTACAGTTAACCCTAACCCATACCCTAGCACTAACCCTAAACCTAACCCTATCCCGCAACCTAAACATAAGACTAAACTTAACCCTAACCCTAACCCGAACCCTAAACCTAAACCTTACCCTGACCCTAACCGTAACCCTATCCCGTACCCTAACCCTAAACCGTACCCTAACCCTAATCCTAAACCTAAACCGTACCCTAAGCCTAAACGTAAACCTAACCCGTACCAAAACCCTAACCCTAACACGTACCCTAACCCTAACCCTAACCCTAACCCTAACCCTAACCCTAACGCTAACCCTATCCCGTACTCTAAAGCTAACCCTAACCCGTAACCTAACCCTAAACCTAACCCTAAGACTAACCGGCACATTAACCCTAACCCTAAACCTAACACTAACCCTACCCCATACTCTAACACTAACCCTAACACTAACCCTTACCCTAACCCGTACCCTAAACCTAACACTAACCCTTTCCCTAACACTAACCCTAACCCGTACTATAACCCTAACCCTAACCCTAACCATAATCCTAAACGTACTCTAACCCTAAAACTAACCCTCACCCTAACCCTAACCCCTACTGTAACCCTAACCCATAACATAACCCAAACCCTAACCCGTACCCAAACCTAACCCTAACTCGTACCCTAACACTAACCCTAACCCTTGACCTAACCCGTACCCAACCCTATAACGTACCCTAACCCTAACCCTAACCCGGACCCAAACCCTAACAGTAACCCTAACCAATACCCTAGCGCTAACCCTAACCCTAACCCTAAGCCTAACCCGCACCCTAAACCTAAACCTAACCCTGACCCTAACCATAACCCTAACCCGTACCCTAACCCGTACCATAACCCTACCCCTAACCCTATCCCTGACCCTAAACCTAACCCTAACCCGTACTCTAACCCTAACCCGCACCGAAACCTAACCATAACTCGTACCCTAACCCTAACCCGTAACCTAAACCTAACCCTAACCTTAAAATTAACCCATACGCTAACCCTATCCCGTAGCCTAAACCTATCCCTAACCCGTACCCTAACCCTAACCCTAACCCTATCCGTACACTAAACCTAACCCTAACCCTAACACTAAACCTAACCCGTACTCTAACCCTAACCCTAAACCTAAACCTAACCCTAAACCGTACTCTAACCTTAACCTGTACCCAACACCTAACCCTAACACGTACCCTAACCGTAACCCTAACCTTAACCCTAAGCCGCACACTAAACCTAAACCTAACCCTAGACCTAACACGTACACTAACCATATCCCATATCGTAACCTTAACCCTAACCCGTACCGTAACCCAAACACTAACCCTAAACCTAACCGTAACCCTAACCCTAACCCGTACACTAACCCTAACCCGAACCCTAAACCTAACCCGTACCCTAACCCTACCCATAGCCTAACACTAACTATAACCCTAAGCCCTAACCCTAACACTAACTCTAACCCTTACCCTAACCCGTACCCAAACGGTAAACCTAACCAATACCCTAACACTAACCCAAACCCGTACTCTAACCCTAACCTTAAACCTAACCCGCACACTAAACTTAACCCTAACCCTAACACAAACCATAACCCTTAACCGTAATCTAACCCTAACCCATACCCTAACCCTAAAACTAACCAGTACCCTAAACACAACCCTAACCCTAACCCGTACCCTAACCCTAACCCTGACCCTAAACCAAACCATAACCATTACACTAACCCTAAACCTAACCCTAACCCGCACCCTAAAACAAACCCTAACCCGTACCCTAACTGTAAAACTAACCCGTACCCTAACCCCAACCATAACCCTAACCCGTAACCTAACACTAGCCCTAACCCTAACCCTGACCCTAAACCTAACCCTAAACCATACACTAACCCTAACCCTAACCTTATCCCGTACCCTAAACCTAACCCTAACCCGTATCCTAAACCTAAACCTAACCCTAAGCCTAACCTGTACATTAACTCTAACCCTAGCCCTAAAATTAACCCTACCCCGTACTCTAAACCTAACCCTAAACCTTATTCTAACCCAAACCCTACCCCTAACACTAACCCTAACCCGTACTCTAACCCTAACCCTAACCCTAACCATATTCTAACCCTAACCCTAACCCTCACCCTAACCCTAACCCGTAATGTAACCATAACCCTTACCATAACCCTAACCCGTAACCTAACCCTAACCCTAATTCGTACCCTAACCCTAACGCTAACCCTAACCCGTACCCTAAACCTAACCCGTACCCTAACCCTAAACCTAACCCTAACCTGTACACTAAACCTCAGCCTAACCCGTACCCTAACCCTAAACCTAACCCTAAACCTGACCCTAACCCTAACCCTAACCCGTACCCTAAACCTAACCCATACCCTAACCCCAAACCTAACCCTAACCTGTACCCTAAACCTAACCCTAACCCGCACCCTAACCCTAATCCTAACACGTACCCTAAGCCTAACCCATATCCTAACGCTAACCCTAATCCTAACCCTAACCCTAACCCATTCCTAAACCTAACCCTAACCCTTGACCTAACCCGTACCCAACTCTATCCCGTAACTTAACCCTAACCCGCACCCTAAACCTAAACCTAAACTTAACACTAACCATAACCATTACCCGTACCGTAACCCTAACCCTAAACTTAACCGTAATCCTGACCAGTACCCTAAACCTAAAATTAACCTGTACACTAACCCCAACCCTATCCCTAACCCGTACCCTAACCCTAACCCTAACTCTAACCCACACCTAAACCTAACCCTAAACCGTAACCTAAGCCTAACCCTAACCCTAAACTTTACCCCTACGCTAACCCTATCTCGTACCCTAAACCTAAACCTAACTCGTAACCTAACCCTAAACCTAACCCTAAGCCTAACCCGTACATTAACTCTAACCCTAACCCTAACACTAACACTAACCCTACCCCGTACTCAAATCCTAACCCTAACCCTTAACCCTAACCCGTAACCTAACCCTAACCCTAAACCTAACCCTAACAATACCTTACCCCGTACCCTAAACCTAACCCAAACCCTAACCCTAAACCGTACTCTAACCCTAACCCTTACCCTAACCGTACTCTAACCCTAACACTAACCCTCACCCTAACCCTATCCCGTACCCTCAACCTAACCCATACCCTAACCCTAAACCTAACCCTAACCTGTACGCTAAACCTAACCCTAACCCTAACCCTATCCGTACAGTAAACCTCACCCTAACCCTAACACTAACCCTAACCAAAACTCTAAACCTAAACCTAACCCTAAAGCTAAACCTAAACCGTACTCTAACCCTAACCCGTACCCTAACACTAACTCTCACCCTAACCCTAAACCTAACCCGTACCCTAATCCTAAACGTAACCCTAACCCGTACCCAAACCCTAACCCTAACACGTGCCCTAACCCTAACACTAACCACACACTAAAACTAACCCTAACCGTAGACCTAACACGTACACTAAACCTATGCCATACTGTAAACTTAACCCTAACCCGTACCATAACCCTAACACTAACCCTAACACTAACCCTAACTCTAACCCTAACCCTAACCCGTAGACTAACACTAACCCGAACCCTAACCCTAATCCTAACCCTAAATGTACCCTAACCCTAACCCTAACCCTAACCCTAACATTAAACCTAACCCGTACTCTAACTTAACCCTAACCCTAAACCTAACCCTTCCCGTACTCTAACCCTAACCCTAACCCTAACACTAACCATAACACTAACACTAACCCTAACCCGTACTCTAACCCTAACCCAAACCTTAACCCTACACCTAACCCTAAACCGTACTCTAACGCTATCCCGTACCCTAACACTAACCCTTACCCTAACCCTAAACCTAATCCGTACCCTAACCCTAAACATAACCCTAACCCGTACCCAAACCCTAACCCTAACACGTATGCTAACCCTAACCATAACACTTACCCTAACCCCTACCCAAACGGTAAACCTAACCCGTACCCTAACACTAACCCAAACCCGTACTCTAACCCTAAACCTAACCCTAACACTAACCCTACTCCATACTCTAACACTAACCCTAACCCTAACCCTAACACTAACTCTAAGCCTAACACTAACCCTAAACCGTTCTCTAACCCTAACCCTAACACTAACACTAACCCTACCCCGTACTCTAACACTAACCCTAACCCTAACCCTAACCTTAACCCTAACACTAACCCTAACCCGTACTCTAACCCTAACCCTAACCCTACCCTAACCCTCACCCTAACCCTAACCCATACTGTAACCCTAACCCGTACCATAACCCTAACCCTAATTCGTACCCTAACCCTATCCCTAACTCTGACCCTAACCCTAACCCTAAACCATAACCTAAACCTAACCCATACCCTAACCCTAAACCTAATCCTAACGGGGACCCTAAACCTAACCCTAACCCGTACACTAACCCTAATCCTAACCCGTACCCTAAGCCTAACCCATACCCTAACCTTAACCCTAATACTAAACCTAACCCTAACCCGTACATAAACCTAACCCTAACCCTTGACCTAACCCGTACCCAACCCTATCCTGTAACCTAATCCTAACCCTAAACTGTACCCAAACCCTAACAGTAATTCTAACCCATACCGTAGCGCTAACCCTAACCCTCACCCAACCCGCACCCTAAAACTAACCCTAACCCGTACACAAACCGTAAAACTAACCTGTACCCTAACCCCAACCATAACCCTAACCCGTACCCTAACACTAAGACTAACCCTAACCCTGTACCGAAACCTAACCCTAAGCCTAACCCGTACATTAACCCTAAACCTAACCCTAAAATTAACCCTACCCGTATTCTAAACCTAACCCTAACCCTAACCCTAACCCAAACCCTATCCCTAGCACTAACACTAACCCGTACTCTAACCCTCACCCTAAACATAACCCTAACCCGTAGACTAACCCTAACCCGAAACCTAACCCTAACCCTAACCCTAAACGTACCCTAACCCTAACCCTAACCCTAACACTAACCCTAACCCGTACTCTAACTTAACCCTAAACGTAAACATAACCCTTCCCGTACTCTAACCCTAACCCTACTCTAACACTAACCATAACCCTAACACTACCCGTAAACCGTACTCTAACCCTAACCCTAACCCTAAACCTAACCCTAACCCGTACTCTAACCCTATTCCGTACCCTAACACTAACCCTTACCCTAACCCTAAACCTAACCCGTACCCTAAACCTAAACGTAACCCTACTCGTACCCAAACCCTAACCCTAACAAGTACCCTAACCCAAACCCTGACCCTAAACCTAACCCTAACACGTACCCTAACTCTACCCATAACCTAAACCTAACCCTAACCCTAAACTTAACCTGTACACTCACCCTATCCCGTACCCTAAACCTAACCCTAACCCGTACCCTAACCCTAACCCTAATCCTAACCCTAACCCTATCCGTAAACTAAACCTAACCCTAACCCTACAACTAACCCTAACCCGTACTCTAACCCTCACCCTAACCCTAAACCTAACCCTAACCCGTAGTCTAACCCTATCCCGTACCCGAACACTAACTCTTACCATAACCCTAAACCTAACCCGTACCCTAACCCTAAATGTAACCCTAACCCGTACCCAAACTCTAACCCTAACACGTACCCTAACCCTAACCCTAACCCTAACAATTACCCTAACCCGTACCCAAATGGTAAACCTAACCCGTACACTAACACTAACCCAAACCCGTACTCTAACCCTAACCTTAACCCTAACACTAACCCTGCCCCCTACTCTAACACTAACACTAACCCTAAATATAACCCGTACCCTAACCCTAACCCTAACCCTAACACTAACCCTAACCCGTACTCTAACCCTAACCCAAACCCTAACACTAACCCTACCCCGTACTATAACCCTAACCTTAACCCGTAACCATACCCTAACCCTAACACTAACCCTAACCCTAACACTAACACTAACCCTAACCCGTACTCTAACCCTAACCCTTACCCTAACCCTACTCTAACCCTAACCCTAACCCTCACCCTAACCCTAACCCGTACTGTAACCCTAACCCATACCATAACCCTAACCCTAACCCGTACCCTAAACCTAACCCTAATTCGTACCCTAACCCTAACCCTAACCCTGACCCTAACCCTAACCCTAACCCTAGCCTAACCCGCACCCTAAACCAAAACCTAACCGTAACCCTAACCATAACCCTTACCCGTACCCTAACCCTAACCCATAACCTAACACTAACCCTAACCTTAACCGTAACCCTAACCCATATCCTAACCCTAAAACTAACCCGTACCGTAACCCCAAACCTAACCCTAACCAGTACCATAAACCTATCTCTAAACCTAACCATGACCCTAAACCTCACCCTAACTCGTACCCTAACACTTACCCGCACCTTAAACTAACCCTAATCCGTACCCTAACCCTAACATGTAACCTAAACCTAAACCTAACCCTAAACTTATCCTGTACACTAATCCTATCCCGTACCCTAAACCTAACCCTAACATGTACCCTAACCCTAACCCTAACCCTATCCCTACACTAACCCTAACCCAAACCCTAACACTAACCCTTACCCATACTCTAACCCTAAACCTAACCCTAAACCTAACCCTAACCCATACTCTAACCCTAACCCGTACCCTAACACTAACCCTTACCCTAACCCTAAACCTAGCCCGTACCCTAACCCTAAACGTAACCCTACCTGTACCCAAACCGTAATCCTAACACGTACCCGAACCCTAACCCTAAGCTGAACACTAAAACTAACGCTAACCCTAGACCTAACACGTACACTAAACCTATCCCGTACCGTAACCTTAACCCTAACCCATACCATAACCCTAACACTAACCCTAAACCTAACCCAAACCCTAACCCTAACCCGTAGGCTAACCCTAACCCGAAACCTAACCCTAACCCTAACCGTTAACGTACCCTAACCCTAACACTAAACCTAACCCTAACACTAACCCTAACCCGTACTCTAACTTTACCCTAAACATAAACATAACCCTTCCCGTACTCTAAACCTAACCCTAACTCTAACACTTAACAAAACCCTAACACTACCCGTAACCCGTACTCTAACCCTTACCCTAACCCTAAACCTAACCCTAACCCGTACTCTAACCCTATCCCATACTCTAACACTAATCCTTACCCTAACCCTAAACCTAACCCGTACCCTAACCCTAAATGTAACCCTAACCTGTACCCAAACCCTAACCCTAACACGTACCCTAACCCTAACCCTGTCCCTAAACCTAACCCTAACCCGCACCTAAAACTAACCCTAACCCGTACCCTAACTCTAACCCATAACCTAAACCTAACCCTAACCCTAAACTTAACCCGTACACTCACCCTATCCCGTACCCTAAACCTAAACCTAACCCGAACCCTAACCCTAACCCTAACCCTATCTGTACACTAACCTTAACCCTAACCCTACAACTAACCCTAACCCGTACTCTAACCCTCACCCTAACCCTAAACCTAACCCTAACCCGTAGTCTAACCCTATCCCGTACCCCAACACTAACTCTTACCATAACCCTAAACCTACCTGTACCCTAACCCTAAATGTAACCCTAACCCGTACCCAAACTCTAACCCTAACACGTACCCTAACCCTAACCCTAACCCTAACAATTACCCTAACTCGTACCCAAACGGTAAACCTAACCCGTTACTAACACTAACCCAAACCCGTACTCTAACCCTAACACTAACCCTAACACTAACACTACCCCGTACTCTAACACTAACCCTAACCCTAACCATAACCCGTACCCTAACCCTAACCCTAACACTAACCCTAACCCATACTCTAACCCTAACCCTAAACATAACACTAACCCTACACCGTACTCTAACCCTAACCCTTACCCTAACTGTACTCTAACCCTAACCCTAACCCTCACCCTAACCCTAACCCGTACTGTAACCCTAACCCATAACATAACCCTAACCCTAACCCGTACCCTAAGCCTAACCTTAATTCTACCCTAACCCTAACCCTAACCCTGACCCTGACCCTAACCCTAACTCGTACCCTAAACCTAACCCATACCCTAACCCTAAACCTAACCCTAACCCGTACCCTAAACCTAACCCTAACCCGTACCCTAAACCTAACCCTAACCCTGATCCTGACCCTAACCCTAACCTGTACCCTAACCCTAACCAGTACCCTAACCCTAACACTAACCCTAACCCTAACCCTAACCCGTACACTAACCCTAACCCTAAACCGTACCCTAACCCTAACCCTAACCCTAACCTTAACGCGATGCCTAACCCTAACCCACACCCTAAACCTAACCCCAACCCTATAACTAACCAGTACCCTCACCCTATCCCGTACACTAACCCTAAAGCTAACCCATACCATAACCCTAACCCTAACACTAACCCTAATCCTAACCTTATCCCGTACACTAACCCTAAACCTAATCCTAAACCGTGCCCTAACCCTAACCCGTAGGGTAATCCTAACACTAACCCTAACCCATAATCCTACCATAACCCTAACACTAACCCTACCCCGGACTCTAACCCTAACCCTAACCCTAGCCCTAACCCCTACCCGTACCCTAATCCTAACCCTAACCCTAACCCTAACAATAACCCTACACCGTACTCTAACACTAACCCTAACCCAAACCCTAACCCCTACCCATTCCCTAACCCTAACCCTAACCCTAACCATAAACATAACCCTAACCCGTACTCTAACCCTAACCCATGCCCTAACACTAACCCTTACCCTAACCCTAAACTTAACCCATAACTTAACCCTAAATGTAACCCTAACCCGTACCCAAAATCTAACCCTAACACGTACCCTAAACCTAACCCTAACCTAACCCGCACACTAAACCTAACCTTAGCCCTAGACCTAACACGTACACTAAACCTATCTCGTACCATAACATTAACCCTAACCCGTACCGTAAACCTAACACTAACCCTGACCCTAACCCTAACCCGTACACTAACCCTAACCCTAACCCTAAATGGACCCTAACTCTAACCCTAACCCTAACACTAACCCTAACCCTAACCCTAACCCTAACCATAAACCTTACCCGTACGCTATCCCTAACCCATACCCTAACACTAACCCTAACTTTAACCGTAACCCTACCCCGTACCCCAACCTTAAAACTAACCCGTACCCTAACCCCAACCCTAACCCTAACCCGTACCATAACCCTATCCCTAACCCTAACCCTGACCATAAACCTAACCCTAACCCGTACCATAACCCTAACCCGCACCTAAACCTAACCCTATCCCGTACCCTAACACACACCCGTAACCTAAACCTAACCCTAACCCTAAATTTAACCCGTACACTAACCCTATCCCATACCCTAAACCTAACTCTAACCCGTACCCAAACCCTAACCCTAACCCTATCCGTACACTAACTCTAACCCTAACCCTAACACTAACCCTAACCCATACTCTAACCCTAACCCTAACCCTAACCCTAACCCTAACCCATACTCTAACCATAACCCGTACCCTAACACTAACCCTTACCCTAACCCTAAACCTAACACGTACCCTAACCCTAAACGTAACCCTAACCAGTACCCAAACCCTAACCCTAACACGTACCCTAACCCTAACCCTAACCTGCACACTAAACCTAACCCTAACTCTAGACCTAACACGTACACTAAACCTATCCCATACCGGAAACTTAAACCTAACCCGTACCGTAACCCTAACAATAAGCCTAACCCTAAACCTAAACCTAAACCTAACCTGTACACTAACCCTAACCCGAACCCTAACTTGTACCCTAACCCTACCCGTAGCCTAAACCTCACTCTAACGCTAACCCCTAACCCTAAACCTAACCCTAACCCTTACCCAAACCCGTATCCAAACGGTAAACCTAACCCGTACCCTAACTCTAACACAAACCCGTACTCTAACCCTAACCCTAACCCTAACCCGCACACTAAACCTAACCCTAACACTAGACCTAACACGTACACTAAACCTATCCCGTACAGGAAACTTAAACCTAACCCTTACCATAACCGTAACAATAAGCCTAACCCTAACCCAAACCTAAACCTATCCCGTACCCTAAACTTAACCTGTACCCTAACCCTAAACCTAACCCTAACCAGTACACTAAAGCTAACACTAACCCGTACACTAACCCTAAACCTTCCCTAAACCTGACCCTAACCCTAACCCTAACACGTACCCTAAGTCTAACCCATAACCTAACCCTAACCCTAACCCTAACCCTAACCCTAACACTAAACATACCCCGTATCTAACACTAACCCTAACCCTGACCCGTACCCCTACACTGAACCTAACCCTAACCCTAACCCTAACACTAAACCTAACCCTAAAACTAACCCTAACCCGTACTCTAACCCTAACCCTAGCCCTAACACTAACCCTACCCCGTATCTAACACTAACTCTAACCCTAACCATTACCCTAACCCTAACACTAACCCTAACCCTAACACTATCCCTAACCTGTACTCTAACCCTAACCCTAACCCTAACCCTAACCGTATTCTAACCCTAACGCTAACCCTCACCCTAACCGTAACCCTCCTGTAACCCTAACCCGTACCATAACCCTAACGCTAACCCGTACCAGAACCCTAACACTAATTCGTACCCTAACCCTAACCATAACCCTGACCCTAACCCTAACCCTATCCCATACCCTAAACTAACCTGTACCCTAACCCTAAACCTAACACTAATCCGTACCCTAAACCTTACTCTAACCCGTACCCTAACCCTAAACCTACCTTAAACCTGACCCTAACCCTAAACCTAACACGTACCCTAAGCCTAACCCATAAACTAAACCTAACACTAACCCTAACACTAACACCAAACCTAACCCATACTCTAACCCTAACCCTAAACCTAACCCGTACCCGTACACTAAACTTAACCCTAACCCTAACCCTAACACTAACCCTACCCAGTACTCTAACACTAACCCTAACCCTAACCCGTACTCTAACCCTAACCCGTACCCTAACACTAACCCTTACCCTAACCCTAAACTTAACCCATACCGTATCCCTAAACGTAACCCTAACCCGTACCCAAAACCTAACCCTAACATGTACCCTAAACCTAACCCTAACCTAACCCGCACACTAAACCTAACCTTAGCCCAGGTCTAACACGTACACTAAACCTATCCCGTACCATAACCTTAACCCTAACCCGTACCGTAACCCTAACACTAACCCTAACCCTAACCCGTACCCTAACCCTAAGCCTAATTCGTACCCTAACCCTAACCCTAACCCTGACCCTAAACCTAACCTTAACCCGTACCCTAATCCTAACCCTAACCCTAACCCTCAACTAAACCTGACCCTAACCCGTACCCTAACCCTAACGCGCACCTAAACCTAACCCTATCCCGTACCCTAACCCTAACCCATCACCTAAACCTAACCTTAACCCTAAACTTAACCCGTACACTAACCCTATCCCGTACCCTAAACCTAACCCTAAACCGTACCCTTACCCTAATCCTAAACCTAACACTATCCGTACACTAACCCTAACCCTTACACTAACACTAACCCTAACCGGTACTCAAAACCTAACCCTAAACCTAAACCTAACCCTAACCCGTACTCTACCCTATCCCATACCCTAACACTAACATTTACCCTAACCCTAAACCTAACCCATGCCCTAACCCTAAACGTAACCCTAACCCGTCCCCAAACCCTAACCCTAACACGTACCCTAACACTAACCCTAACCCTTACCCTATCCCGTACCCTTACGGTAAACCTAACTTGTACCCTAAAACTAACCCAAACTCGTACTCTAACCCTAACCCTAACACTAACACTAACCCTACCCCGTACTCTAACACTAACCTTAACACTAACCGGTACCCTAACCCTAAACCTAACCCTTATCCTAACCCTAACACTAACCCTACCCCATACTCTAACCCTAACCCTAACCCGTACCCTAACACTAACCCTAACCCTAACCCTAAAACTAACCCTAACCCGTACATTAACCCTTACCCTAACCCTAACACTAACCCTACCCCGTTTTCTAACCCTAACCCTAACCCTAACCCTAACCCGTACCCTTAACCTATCCCTAACCCTAACTCGTACCCTAACCCTAAACCTAAACCTGACCCTAAACCTAACCCTAACCCGTACCCTAAAACTAACCCATACCCTAACCCTAAACATAAACCTAACCCTAACCCTAACCCCTATCAAACCTAACCCTAACCCTTGACCTAACCCGTACCCAACCGTATCCCGCACCCTAACCGTAACCCGAACCCGTACCCAAACCCTAACAGTAACCCTAACCCATACCCTAGCGCTAACCCTAACCCTAACCCTAAGAATAACCCGCACCCTAAACCTAAACCTAACCCTAAACCTAACCATAAACCTTACCCGTATCCAAACCCTAACCCATACCCTAACCCTAACCCTAACCTTAACCATAACACTGACCCGTACCCTAACGCTAAATCTAACCCGTACCCTAACCCCAAACCTAACCCTAACCCGTAACCTAACCCTATCCCTAACGCTAAACCTGACACTAAACCTAAACCTAACCCTAACCCTAACCCTAACCCTCACCTAAACCTAACCCTAACCCGTACCCTAAACCTATCCCGTACCCTAAACCTAACCCTAACCCGTACCCTAACCCGTACCCTATCCGTACTCTAACCCTAACACTAACCCTAACCCTAACACTAACCCTAACCCGTACTCAAAACCTAACCCTAACCCTAAACCTAACCCTAACCCATACTCTAACCCTAACCCGTACCCTAACTCTAACCCTAATCCTAACACTATCCCTAACCTGTACTCTAACTCTAAACCTAACCCTAACTCTAACCCTAACCCATACTATAACCTTAACCCTAACCCTAACCCTAAACCTAACCCTAACCCGTACTCTAACCTGATCCCATAGCCTAACACTAACTCTAACCCTAACCCCTAACCCTAACACTAACCCTAACCCTTAACCTAACCCGTACCCAAATGGTAAACCTAACCTGTACCCTAACACTAACCAAACCCGTACTCTAACCCTAACCCTAACCCTAACCCTAAACCGCACCCTCATATTAACCATAAACCTAACACTAATCATAACCATTAACCGTACCCTAACCCTAACCTACAACCTAACCCTAACCCTAACTTTAACCATAACACTATCCCGTACCTTAACCCTAAAACTAACCCGTACACTAACCCGTACCCTAACCCTTACCCTAAACCTAATCCTAACCCTGACCCTAACCATAAACCTAACCCGTACCTTAACCTTAACCGTATCCTAACCCTAGCCCTAAACCTAACCCATACCCTAACCCTAAACGTAACCCTAACCCGTACCCAAACCCTAACCCTAACTCGTACCCTAACCCTAACCCTAACTCTAACCCGCACACTAAACCTAACCCGAATCCTCGACCTAAAATGTACACTAACCCTATCCCATACCCTAAACTTAACCTTAATCCGTACCGAAACCCTAACAGTAACCCTAACCCATACCCTAGCACTAACTCTAAACCTAACCCTAAGCCTAACCCGCACCCTAAACCTAAACCTAACCCTGACCCTAACCATAACCCTTACCCGTACCCTAACCCTACCCATACCCTAACACTAACCCTAACCTTAACCATAACCCTATACCGTACCCTAACCGGTACGATAACCCTACCCCTAACCCTAACCCTGACCCTAAACCTAACCCTAACCCATACCCTAACTCTAACCCACACCTAAACCTAACCCTAACCCGTACCCTAACGCTAACCCGTAACCTAAACCTAACCCTAACCCTAAACTTAACCTGTACACTAACCCTATTCCGTACCCTAAACCTAACCCTAACCCTAACACTAACCCTAACCCGTACTCTAAACCTAACCCTAACCCTAAACCTAACCCTAACCCGTACCCTAACACTAACCCTTAACCTAACCCTAAACCTAACCCGTACCCTAACCCTAACGTAACCCTATCCCGTACCCAACACCTAATCCTAACAAGAATCCTAACCCTAACCCTAACCCTAACCTGCAAACTAAACCTAACCCTAACCCTAGACCTAACACGTACACTAACCATATCCCGTACCGTAACCTTATCTCTAACCCATACCATAAAACTAACACTAACCCTAAACCTAAACCTAACCCCAACCCTAACCCTAACCCGTACCCTAACACTAACACTAACCCTAACTCTGACCCGAAACCTAACCCTCAACAGTACACTAACCCTCACCCTAACTTTATCCCGTACCCTAAACCTAACCCCAACCCGTATCCTAACCCTAAACATAACCCTAAGCCTAACCCGTACATTAACCCTAACCCTAACCCTAAATTTAACCCTACCCCGTAGTCTAAACATAACCCTAACCCTAAACCTAACCCAAACCCTAACATTAACACTAACCCTAACCCGTACTCTAACCCTCACCCTAACCGTAACCCTAACCTTACTCTAACCCTAACCCTAACCCTCACCCTAACCATAACCCGTACTGTAACCCTAACCCGTACCATAACCCTAAACCTAACCCGTAACCTAACCCTAACCCTAACTCGTACACTAACCCTAACCCTAAACCTGACCCTAACCCTAAACCTAACCCGTACCCTAAACCTAAACCGTACCCTAACCCCAACCCTAACGCTAAACCGTACCCTAAACCTAACTCTAACCCTAACTCGTACACTAACCCTAACCCTAACCCTGACCCTAAACCTAACCCTAACCCGTACACTAAGCCTAACCCATACCCTAAACCTAACCGTAAACCTAACCCTAACCCTACCCCGTACCCTAAACCTAAACCTAACCCTTGACCTAACACGTACTCAAACCTATCCCATACCCTAACCCTAACCCTAACCCGTACCCACACCCTAACAGTAACCCTAACCCATACCCTAGCGCTAACCCTAAACCTAACCCTAACCCGCACCCTAAACCTAAGCCTAACCCTACCCCTAACCCTAACCCTAAACCTAACCTGTACCTTAACCCTAAACGTAACCCTAACCCGTACCAAAACCCTAACCCTAACACGTACTCTAACCTTAACCCTAAAGCTAAACCGCACACTAAACCTAACCCTAACCCTAGACCTAACACGTACACTAATCCTATCCCGTAACCTAACCTTAACCCTAACCCGTACCGTAACCCTAACACTAACCTAACCCTATCCCTAACCCGTACACTAACCCTAACCCGAACCCTAACCCTAACCCTAACACTTACCCTAAACCTAACCCTAACCCTAAACCTAACGCTAACCCGTACTTAACCCTAACCCTAACGCTAACCCTAAACCTAACTTTAACCGTAACCCTAACCCGTACACTAAACCTAAAACTAACCCATACCCTAACGCGAACCATAACACTAACTCGTACCATAACCCTATCCCTAACACTAAACCTGACCCTAAACCTAACCCTAACCCCTACCCTACCCCTAAACATAACCCGCACACTAAACCTAACCCTAACTCGTACCCTAACCCTAATCCATAACCTAAACCTAACCCTAACCCTTAACTTAACCCGTACGCTAACCCTATCCCGTACCCTAAAACTAAACCTAAACCTAACCCGTACCATAACCCTAACCCTAGCCTTAACCCTAACCGTACACTAACCCTAACACTAACCCTAACCCTAACACTAACACCATCCCGTACTCCAAACCTATCCCTAACCCTAATCCTAACCCTAACCTGTACTCTAACCCTATCCCTAACCTAACACTAACCCTACCCCATACTCTAACCCTAACCCTAACACTAACCCTAACCCTAACCCATACCCTAAACCTAACCCTACTCGTACCCTAACCCTAACCCTGACCCTAACCCTAACCCTAACCAGTAACCTAAACCTAAACCGTACCCTAACCCTAACCCTAACCCTAACCCGTACCCTAAACCTAACCCATACCCTAAACCTAAAATAACCCTAACCCATACCCAAACCCTAACCCTAACTCGTACCCTAACCCTAAGCCTAACTCTAACCCACACACTAAGCCTAACCCGAATCCTCGACCTAACATGTACACTAACCCTATCCCGTAACCTAACCTTAACCCTAACCCGTACCCAAACCCTAACAGTAACCCTAACCCATACCCTAGCACTAACCCTAACCCTAACCCTAAGCCTAACCCACACCCTAAACCTAAACCTAACCCTGACCCTAACCATAACCCTTACCCGTACCCTAACCCTACCCATACCCTAACACTAACCCTAACCTTAACCATAACACTATACCGTACCCTAACCTGTACCATAACCCTACCCCTAACCCTAACCCTGACCCTAAACCTATCCTTAACCCTAACCCTAACCCTAAACCCGTACTATAATCTTAAACCTAACCCTAATCCATACCCTAACCCTACCCGTAGCCTAACCCTAACTCTAACCCTAACCCCTAATCCTAACCCTAACTCTTACCCTAACCCGTACCCAAATGGTAAACCTAACCCGAACCCTAACACTAAACCAAACCCGTACTCTAACCCTAACGCTAACCCTAACCCGTACACTAACCCTAAAACTAACCCTAAACCGCACCCTAAACCTAACCCTACCCTAAACTTAACCCGTACGTTAACCCTATCCCATAGTCTAAAACTAACTCTAACCCGCAACCTAACCCTTAACCTAACCCTAAGCCTAACCCGTACATTAACCCTAACCCTAACCCTAACAGTAACCCTAACCCTAACCCGTACCCTAACCCTAACCCTCACCCTTTCCCTAACCCTAACCCTAACCCTAACCATAATCCTAACCATACTCTAACCCTAACCCTAACCCTCAACCTAACCCTAACCCGTACTGTAACCCTAACACGTAACATAACCCTAACCCTAACCCGTACACTAACCCTAACCCTAACTCGTACCCAAACCCTAACCCTGACCCTAACCCTAACCCTAACCAGTGACCTAAACCTAAACCGTACCCTAACCCTAACCCTAACCCTTACCTGTACCCTAAACCGAACCCTAACCCTAACTCGTACCCTAACCATAACCCTAACCCTGACCCTTACCCTAAACCTAACCCGTACCCTAACCCTAACCCGTACCCTAACCCTAAAACGATGCCTAACCCTAACCCACACCATAAACTTAACCCAAACCCTACACCTAACCTATACCCTAACCATATCCAGTACCCTAACCCTAATGCTAACCCGTACCCTAACCCTAACACTAACACTAACCGTAATGCTAACCCTCACCTGTACACTAAACCTAACCCTAACCCGTACCCTAACCCTAACCCGTACCCTAACCCTAAAACGATGCCTAACCCTAACCCACACCCTAAACTTAACCCTAACCCTAGACCTAACCTGTACCCTAACCATATCCAGTACCCTAACCCTAACGCTAACCCGTACCCTAACCCTAACACTAACACTAACCCTAATGCTAATCCTAACCCGTACACTAACCCTAACCCTAACCTGTACCCTAACCCTAACCCTAATTCGTACCCTAAACCTAACCCTAACCCTGACCCTAACCCTAACCCGTACCCTAAACATAACCCGTACCCTAACCCTAACCCTAACCCAAACCCAAACACTAAACTTAACGATAACCTATACCCTAACCCTAACCCTAAACCTGACCCTAACCCTAAACCTAACTCGTACCATAAGCCTAACCGATACCCTAACCCTAACCCTAACCCTAACCCTAACACTAACCCTACCCCGGACTCTAACCCTAACCCTAACCCTAGCCCTAACCCCTACCCGTACCCTAATCCTAACCCTAACCCTAACCCTAACAATAACCCTACACCGTACTCTAACACTAACCCTAACCCAAACCCTAACCCCTACCCATTCCCTAACCCTAACCCTAACCCTAACCATAAACATAACCCTAACCCGTACTCTAACCCTAACCCATGCCCTAACACTAACCCTTACCCTAACCCTAAACTTAACCCATAACTTAACCCTAAATGTAACCCTAACCCGTACCCAAAATCTAACCCTAACACGTACCCTAAACCTAACCCTAACCTAACCCGCACACTAAACCTAACCTTAGCCCTAGACCTAACACGTACACTAAACCTATCTCGTACCATAAAATTAACCCTAACCCGTACCGTAAACCTAACACTAACCCTGACCCTAACCCTAACCCGTACACTAACCCTAACCCTAACCCTAAATGGACCCTAACTCTAACCCTAACCCTAACACTAACCCTAACCCTAACCCTAACCCTAACCATAAACCTTACCCGTACGCTATCCCTAACCCATACCCTAACACTAACCCTAACTTTAACCGTAACCCTACCCCGTACCCCAACCTTAAAACTAACCCGTACCCTAACCCCAACCCTAACCCTAACCCGTACCATAACCCTATCCCTAACCCTAACCCTGACCATAAACCTAACCCTAACCCGTACCATAACCCTAACCCGCACCTAAACCTAACCCTATCCCGTACCCTAACACACACCCGTAACCTAAACCTAACCCTAACCCTAAATTTAACCCGTACACTAACCCTATCCCATACCCTAAACCTAACTCTAACCCGTACCCAAACCCTAACCCTAACCCTATCCGTACACTAACTCTAACCCTAACCCTAACACTAACCCTAACCCATACTCTAACCCTAACCCTAACCCTAACCCTAACCCTAACCCATACTCTAACCATAACCCGTACCCTAACACTAACCCTTACCCTAACCCTAAACCTAACACGTACCCTAACCCTAAACGTAACCCTAACCAGTACCCAAACCCTAACCCTAACACGTACCCTAACCCTAACCCTAACCCGCACACTAAACCTAACCCTAACTCTAGACCTAACACGTACACTAAACCTATCCCATACCGGAAACTTAAACCTAACCCGTACCGTAACCCTAACAATAAGCCTAACCCTAAACCTAAACCTAAACCTAACCTGTACACTAACCCTAACCCGAACCCTAACTTGTACCCTAACCCTACCCGTAGCCTAAACCTCACTCTAACGCTAACCCCTAACCCTAAACCTAACCCTAACCCTTACCCAAACCCGTATCCAAACGGTAAACCTAACCCGTACCCTAACTCTAACACAAACCCGTACTCTAACCCTAACCCTAACCCTAACCCGCACACTAAACCTAAACCTAACACTAGACCTAACACGTACACTAAACCTATCCCGTACAGGAAACTTAAACCTAACCCTTACCATAACCGTAACAATAAGCCTAACCCTAACCCAAACCTAAACCTATCCCGTACCCTAAACTTAACCTGTACCCTAACCCTAAACCTAACCCTAACCAGTACACTAAAGCTAACACTAACCCGTACACTAACCCTAAACCTTCCCTAAACCTGACCCTAACCCTAACCCTAACACGTACCCTAAGTCTAACCCATAACCTAACCCTAACCCTAACCCTAACCCTAACCCTAACACTAAACATACCCCGTATCTAACACTAACCCTAACCCTGACCCGTACCCCTACACTGAACCTAACCCTAACCCTAACCCTAACACTAAACCTAACCCTAAAACTAACCCTAACCCGTACTCTAACCCTAACCCTAGCCCTAACACTAACCCTACCCCGTATCTAACACTAACTCTAACCCTAACCATTACCCTAACCCTAACACTAACCCTAACCCTAACACTATCCCTAACCTGTACTCTAACCCTAACCCTAACCCTAACCCTAACCGTATTCTAACCCTAACGCTAACCCTCACCCTAACCGTAACCCTCCTGTAACCCTAACCCGTACCATAACCCTAACGCTAACCCGTACCAGAACCCTAACACTAATTCGTACCCTAACCCTAACCATAACCCTGACCCTAACCCTAACCCTATCCCATACCCTAAACTAACCTGTACCCTAACCCTAAACCTAACACTAATCCGTACCCTAAACCTTACTCTAACCCGTACCCTAACCCTAAACCTACCTTAAACCTGACCCTAACCCTAAACCTAACACGTACCCTAAGCCTAACCCATAAACTAAACCTAACACTAACCCTAACACTAACACCAAACCTAACCCATACTCTAACCCTAACCCTAAACCTAACCCGTACCCGTACACTAAACTTAACCCTAACCCTAACCCTAACACTAACCCTACCCAGTACTCTAACACTAACCCTAACCCTAACCCGTACTCTAACCCTAACCCGTACCCTAACACTAACCCTTACCCTAACCCTAAACTTAACCCATACCGTATCCCTAAACGTAACCCTAACCCGTACCCAAAACCTAACCCTAACACGTACCCTAAACCTAACCCTAACCTAACCCGCACACTAAACCTAACCTTAGCCCAGGTCTAACACGTACACTAAACCTATCCCGTACCATAACCTTAACCCTAACCCGTACCGTAACCCTAACACTAACCCTAACCCTAACCCGTACCCTAACCCTAAGCCTAATTCGTACCCTAACCCTAACCCTAACCCTGACCCTAAACCTAACCTTAACCCGTACCCTAATCCTAACCCTAACCCTAACCCTCAACTAAACCTGACCCTAACCCGTACCCTAACCCTAACGCGCACCTAAACCTAACCCTATCCCGTACCCTAACCCTAACCCATCACCTAAACCTAACCTTAACCCTAAACTTAACCCGTACACTAACCCTATCCCGTACCCTAAACCTAACCCTAAACCGTACCCTTACCCTAATCCTAAACCTAACACTATCCGTACACTAACCCTAACCCTTACACTAACACTAACCCTAACCGGTACTCAAAACCTAACCCTAAACCTAAACCTAACCCTAACCCGTACTCTACCCTATCCCGTACCCTAACACTAACATTTACCCTAACCCTAAACCTAACCCATGCCCTAACCCTAAACGTAACCCTAACCCGTCCCCAAACCCTAACCCTAACACGTACCCTAACACTAACCCTAACCCTTACCCTATCCCGTACCCTTACGGTAAACCTAACTTGTACCCTAAAACTAACCCAAACTCGTACTCTAACCCTAACCCTAACCCTAACACTAACCCTACCCCGTACTCTAACACTAACCTTAACACTAACCGGTACCCTAACCCTAAACCTAACCCTTATCCTAACCCTAACACTAACCCTACCCCATACTCTAACCCTAACCCTAACCCGTACCCTAACACTAACCCTAACCCTAACCCTAAAACTAACCCTAACCCGTACATTAACCCTTACCCTAACCCTAACACTAACCCTACCCCGTTTTCTAACCCTAACCCTAACCCTAACCCTAACCCTAACCCGTACCCTTAACCTATCCCTAACCCTAACTCGTACCCTAACCCTAAACCTAAACCTGACCCTAAACCTAACCCTAACCCGTACCCTAAAACTAACCCATACCCTAACCCTAAACATAAACCTAACCCTAACCCTAACCCGTATCAAACCTAACCCTAACCCTTGACCTAACCCGTACCCAACCGTATCCCGCACCCTAACCGTAACCCGAACCCGTACCCAAACCCTAACAGTAACCCTAACCCATACCCTAGCGCTAACCCTAACCCTAACCCTAAGACTAACCCGCACCCTAAACATAAACCTAACCCTAAACCTAACCATAAACCTTACCCGTATCCAAACCCTAACCCATACCCTAACACTAACCCTGCCCTTAACCGTAACCCTGACCCGTACCCTAACCCTAAGACTAACCCGTACCCTAAACCCAACCCTAACCCTAAAACGTACCATAACCCTATCCCTAACCCTAACACTGACCCTAAACCAAAACCTAACCCTAACCCTAACCCGCACCTAAACCTAATACTACCCCGTACCCTAACTCTAACGCATAACCTAAACCTAACCCTAACCGTAAACTTAACCCATACACTAACCCTATCCCGTACCCTAAACCTAACCCTAACCCGTACCCTAACCCTAACCCTAACCCTAACCCTATCCATACACTAACCCTAACCCTAACACTAACACTAACCCTAACACGTACCCTAACACTAACCCTAACCCTAAACCTGACCCTAAACCTAACCCTAACCCTTACACTAATCCTAACCCTAACCCTAACCCGCACCCAAAACCTAACCCGAACCCGAACCCTAACCCTAACCCGTGACCGAAACCTAACCATACCCTAAACTTAAACTGTACGCTAACCCTATCCCGTACCCGAAACCTAACCCTAACCCGTATCGTAACCCTAAACCTAACGCTAAGCCTAAACCGTACATTAACCCCAAACCTAACCCTAACACTAACCCTACCCCGTACTCTAACCCTAACCCTAACCCTAACACTAAACCTACCCCGTACTGTAACCCTAACGCTAACCCTAACACTAATCATACACCGTACTCTAATCCTAAACCTAACCCTAACCCTAACACGTGCCCTAACCCTAACCCTAACACTAACCCTAACCCGTACTCTAACCCTAACCCTAACCCTAACCCTAACCGTACTCTAACCGTAATCCTAACCCTCACTCTAACCCTAACCCGTACTGTAACCCTAACCGGTACCATAACTCTAACCCTAACCCGTACCCTAAACCTAACCCTAACTCGTACCCTAACCCTAATACTATCCATGACCATAACCCTAACCCTAACTGGTACCCTAAACCTAACCCTTACTTTAAACCTAACCCTAACCCCAACCCGTACCCTAAAACTAACCCTAACCCTAACTCGTACACTAAACCTACCCTAAACGTGACCCTAACACTAACCCATACCCTAAGCATAACCCATACCCTAACCCTAAACTTAACCCTAACCCTAACCCGAACCCTAAACGTAACCCTAACCCTCTACCTAACCCATACCCAAACCTATCCCGTAACCTAACCCTAACCCTAACACGTACGCAAACCCTAACAGTAACCCTAACCCATACCCTAGCACTAAACCTAACCCTAACCCTAACCCAGACCCTAAACCTAACCCTAACCCTGACCCTAAAACTAACCCTATCCCGTACCATAACCCTAAACCTAACCCTAACACTAACCCTTAACCTAACCCATACCCTAACGCTAAACGTAAACCTAGCCCATACCCAAACCCTAACCCGAACCTTAACGTTAACCCTAACCCGTACCTTAACACTACCCTTAGCCTAATCCTAACTCTAACCCTAACCCCTAACCCTAAGCCTAACCCTAACCCTTCCCCGAACCCGTGCCCAAACGGTAAACCTAACCCGTACCCTAACACTAACCCAAACCCGTACTCTAACCCTAACCATAACCCTCACCCTAACCAGCACCCTGAACTTAAACCTAACCCTAACCCAAACCATAACCCTTAACCGTAACCTAACCCTAACCCATAACCTAACCCTAACCCTAACCTTAAAGATAACCCTAATCAGTACCTAAACCCTAAAACTAACCCATACCCTAACCCCTACCCTAACGCTAACCCGTACCCTAACACTAACCCTAACCCTAACCCTGACCCAAAACCTAACCATAACCATTCCACTAACCCTAAACCGTAACCTAAACCGAACCCTAAACCTAAACTTAACCCGTTCGCTAACCCTATCCCGTGCCCTAAACCTAACCCTAACCCGTATCTTAACCCTAACCCTAACCCTAACCCTAACCCTATTGGTACACTAACCCTAACCCTAACCCTAACACTAACCCTAACCCGTACTCTAACCATAACCCTATCCCTAAACCTCACCCTAACCTGTACTCTAACCCTAAATCTAACTCTAACACTAAGCCTTACCCTAACCCTAAACCTAACCGTACCCTAACCCTAAACGTAACTCTAACCCGTCCCCAAACCCTAACCCTAACACTTACCCTAACCCTAACCCTAACACTTTCCCTAACCCGTACCCAAACGCTAAAACTAACCAGTACCCTAACACTAACCCAAACCCGTACTCTAAACCTAACCCTTACCCTAACACTAACCCTACCCCGTACTCTAACCCTAAACCTAACCCTAACTCGTACACTAACCCTAACACTAACCCTAACCCTAAAACTAACCCTAACCCGTACTCTAACCCTAACCCTAAACCTAACACTAACCCTACCCCATATCTAACACTAACCCTAACCCTAACCTTTACCCTAACACTAACCCTAACCCTAACCCTAACACTAACCCTAACCCGTACTCTAACCCTAACCCTAAACCTAACACTAACCCTACCCCATATCTAACACTAACCCTAACCCTAACCTTTACCCTAACACTAACCCTAACCCTAACCCTAACACTAACCCTAACCCGTACTCTAACCCTAACCCTAACCCTATCCGTATTCTAACCCTAACCCTAACCCTCACCCTAACCGTAACCCTCCTGTAACCCTAACCCGTACCATAACCCTAACCCTAACCCTAATTCTTACACTAACCCTAACTGTAACCCTGACCCTAACCCTAACACTATCCCGTACCCTAAACCTAACCTGTACCCTAACCCTAAACCTAACCCTAACCCGTACCCTAAACCTAACCCTAACCCATACCCTAACCCTAAACCTACCCTAAACCTGACTCTAACCCTAAACCTAACACGTACACTAAGCCTAACCCATAACCTAAACCTAACACTAACCCTAACACTAACACCAAACCTAACCCGTACTCTAACCATAAACCTAACCCTAACCCGTACCCGTACACTAAACCTAACCCTAACCCTAACTCTAACCCGTACTCTAACCCTAACCCTAACACTAACACTAACCCTACCCCGTACTCTAACACTAACCCTAACCCTAACCCGTACTCTAACCCTGACCCTAACCCTAAACCTAACACTAACCCTACTCCGTACTCTAACACTAACCCTAACCCTAACCCTAACCCGTACTCTAACCCTGACCCTAACCCTAACCCTAACACTAACTCTAACCTGTACCCTTTTTTTTTTTTTTAATTTTTTTTCCTAACCTGTACTCTAACGCTAACCCTAATCCTAACCGTAACCTAAACCTAACCCTAACCCTAAACCTAACCCTAACCTGTACTCTAACCCTAACCCGTACCCTAACACTAACCCTTACCCTAAACCTAAACTTAACCCATACCCTAACCCTAAATGAAACCCTAACCCGTACCCAAAACCTAACCCTAACATGTACCCTCACCCTAACCCTAACCTAACCCGCACACTAAACCTAACCTTAACCCTAGACCTAACACGTACACTAAACCTATCCCGTACCATAACCTTAACCCTAACCCGTACCGTAACACTAACACTAACCCTAACCCTAACCCTAAACCGTACACTAACCCTAAACCTAACCCTAAACGTACCCTAAACCTGAACCTAACCCTAACCCTAAACCTAACCCGTACCCAAACCCTAACCCTAACCCTAACCCTATCAGTACACTATCCCTAACCCTAAACAAACACTAACCCTAACCGGTACTCTAACCCTAACCCTAACCCTCAACCTAACCCTAACCCATACTCTAACCCTAACCCGTACCCTAACACTAACCCTTACGCTAACCCTAAACCTAACACGTACCCTAACCCTAAACGTAACCCTAACCAGTACCCAAACCCTAACCCTAACACGTACCCTAACACTAACCCTAACCCTAACCCGCACACTAAACCTAACCCTAACTCTAGACCTAACACATACACTAAACCTATCCCATACCAGAACCTTAAACCTAACCCGTACCGTAACCCTAACAATAAGCCTAACCCTAAACCTAAACCTAACCCTAACCCGTACACTAACCCTAACCCGAACCCTAACTCGTACCCTAACCCTACCCTTAGCCTACCCTAACTCTAACTCTAACCCCTAACCCTAAACCTAACCCTAACCCTTACCCTAACCCGTATTCAAACGGTAAACCTAACCCGTACCCTAACTCTAACCCAAACCCGTACTCTAACCCTAACCCTAACCCTAACCCTAACCCGCACACTAAAACTAACCCTAACACTAGACCTAACATGTACACTAAACCTATCCCATACCGGAACCTTAAACCTAACCCGTACCATAACCCTAACAATAAGCCTAACCCTAAACCTAACCCTAACCCTATCCCGTACCCTAAACCTAACCTGTACCCTAACCCTAAACCTAACCCTAACCCGGACCCTAAAGCTAACACTAACCCGTACCCTAACCTTAAACCTACCCTAAACCTGACCCTAACCCTAACCCTAACACGTACCCTAAGCCTAACCCATAACCTAACCCTAACCCTAACACTAACACTAAACTTATCCCGTACTCTAACCCTAACCCTAACCCTTACCCGTACCCGTACACTAAACCTAACCCTAACCCTAATGCTAACCCTAACCCTAACCCGTACTCTAACCCGAATCCTAACCCTAACACTAACCCGTACTCTAACCCTGACCCTAACACTAACCCTAACCCTAACCCTAACCCGTACTCTAACCCTAACCCTAACCCTAACCGTAACCTAAACTTAACCCTAACCCTCAACCTAACCCGAACCCGTACTGTAACCCTAACCATACCATAACCCTAACCCTAATGCGTACTCTAACCCTAACCCTAATTCGTACCCTAACCCTAACCCTAACCCTGACCCTAACCCTAACCCGTACCCTAAACCTAACCTGTACCCTGACCCTAACCCTAACCTAACTCACACCCTAAACTTAACCCTAACCCTAAACCAAACCATAACCCTTAACCGTAACTTAACCCTAACCCATACCCTAACCCTAACCCTAAACTTAACCATAATCCCTACCTGTACCCTAAACCTAAAACTAACCCGTACCCTAACCGCAACCTTAACCCGTACCCTAACACTAATCCTAACCCTAACCCTGACCCTAAACCTAAGCCTAACCCTTACACTAACCCTAACCCTAACCCGCACCCTAAACCTAACCCTAACCTGAACCCTAACACTAACCCGTAACCTAAACCTAACCCTAACCCTAAACTTAACCCGTACGCAAACCCTATCCCGTACCCTAAAACTAAACATAAACCGTATCCTATCCCTAAACCTAACCCTAAGCCTAACCCGTACATTAACCCTAACCCTAACCCTAACACTAACCCTACCCCGTACTCTAACACTAACCCTAACCCTAACCCGTACCCTAACCCTAAACCTAACCCTAACCCTAACCCTTACCGTACTCTAACCCTAACCCTAACCCTCACCCTAACCCTAACGCGTACTGTAACCCTAACCCGTACCATAACCCTAAACCTAACCCGTACCCTAACCCTAACCCTAATTCGTACCCTTACCCTAACCCTAACACTGACCCTAAACCTAACCCTAACCCGTACCCTAAACCTAACCCTAACCCTAACCCTCACCTAAACCTGACCCTAACACGTACCCTAACCCTAACGCGCACCTAAACCTAACCCTAACCCGTACCCAAACCCTAACCATAACACGTACACTAACCCTAACCCTAACCATAACCATAACCCGCACCCTAAACTTAACAGTAACCCTAACCCTAACCATAACCCTTAACCGTAACCTAACCCTAACCCATACCCTAAACCTAACCCTAACGTTAACCATAACCCTAACCCATAACCTAACCCCAAAACTAACCCGTATCCTAACCCCAACCCTAACCCTAACCCGTACCCTAACACTAACCTTAACCCTAACCCTGACCCTAAACCTAACCCTAACCATTACACTAATCCTAACCCTAACCCTAACTCACACACAAAGCCTAACCCTAACCCGAACCCTAACCCTAACCCGTGACCTAAACCTAAACATAAATCTAAACTTAACCCGTACGCTAACCCTATCCCGTACCCGAAACCTAACCCTAACCCGTATCCTAACCCTAAACCTAACCCTAAGCCTAAACCGTATATTAACCCCAACCTAACCTAACATTAACCCTACCCCATACTCTAACCCTAACCCTAACCCTAACACAAATCCTACCCCGTACTCTGACCCTATCCCTAACCCAAACCTAACCGTACTCTAACCCTAACACTAACCCTCACCCTAACCCTAACCCGTACTGTAACCCTAACCCGTCTTATAACCCTAACCCTAACCCGTACTCTAACCTTAACCCTAACCATGACCATAACCCTAACCCTAACCGGTACCCTAAAACTAACCCGTACTTTAAACCTAACCCTAACGCTAAACCGTAACCTAAACCTAACCCTAAAACTAACTCGTACCCTAAACCTACCCTAACCCTGACCCTAACCCTAACCCTAACCCATAACCTAAGCCTAACCCATACCCTAACCCTAAACCTGAACCTAACCATAACCCTAAAACCTAAACGTAACCCTAACCCTCTACCTAATCCGTACCCAAACCTATCCCGTACCCTAACCCTAAACCTAACCTGTACGCAAACCCTGACAGTAAACCTAACCCATACCCTAGCGCTAACCCTAACCCTAACCCTAACCCAGCCCTAAACCTAACCCTAACCCTGACCCTAACATTAACCCTATCCCGTACCCTAACCCTAAGCTCTACACGAACCCTAACCCTAAACCTAACTCATACCCTAACGCTAAACGTAACCTTAGCCCGTACCCAAATCCTAACCCGAACCTTAACCGTAACCCCAACCCGTACCCTAACCCTACCCGTAGCCTAATCCTAACTCTAACCCTAACCCCAAACCTAAGCATAACCATAACCCTTCCCCCAACCCATACCCAAATGGTAAACCTAACCCGTACCCTAACACTAAACCAAACCCGTACACTAACCCTAACCATAACCCTAAACCTAACCCTAACCCGCACCCTAAACTTAACCCTAACCCTAACCCAAACCATAACCCTTAACCGTAACCTAACCCTAACCCATAACCTAACCCTAACCCTAACCTTAATCATAAACCTAATCCGTACCCAAACCCTAAAACTAACCCATACCCTAACCCCTACCCTAACGCTATCCCATACCCTAACACTAACCCTAACCCTAAATCTGACCCTAAACCTAACCCTAACCCTTACACTAACCCTAACCCTAACCCAACCCGCACCCTAAAACTAACCCTAACCCGTACCCAAACCATAACCCTAACACGTACTCTAACCCTAACCCTAACCCTAAATCTAACCCGAACCCGCACACTAAACCTAACCCTAACCCTAGACCTAACACGAACACTAACCCTATCCAGTACCAGAACCTTAACCCTAACCCGTACCGGTACCCTAACACTAACCGTAATCCTAACCCTAACCCTAACCCTAACCCTAACCGTACACTAACCCTAACCCTAACCATAACCCGCACCTAAATCTAAACCTAACCCTAAACCTATCCCTAACCCGCACCTAAACCTAATCTTAACTCGTACCCTAACACAAACCTGTAACCTAAACCTAAACCTAACCCTAAACTTAACACTTATGCTAACCCTATCCCGAACCCTAAACCTAACCCTAAACCGTACCCTAACCCTAACCCTAACCCTATCCGTACACTAACCCTAACCCTAACCATAAACCTAACCCTAACCCGTACTCTAACCCTAACCCATACCCTAACACTAACCCTAACCCTAACACTAAACCTAACCCTACCCCGTACTCTAACTCTAAACCTAACCCTAATTCTAACCCTAACCCGTACTATAACCCTAACCCTAAACCTAACCCGTACAGTAACCCTAACCCGTACCCTAACCCGAACCCTAAACCTAAACCTAACCCTAACTCTGACCCTAAACCAAACCCTAACCCGTACCCTAACACTAAAACGTACCCTAACCCTAAACCTAACCCGTACCCTAACCCTAAACGTAACGCTAAACCGTACCCAAACCCTATCCCTAACACGTACCCTAACCCTAACCCTAACCCGCACACTAAACCTAACCCTAACCCTAGACCTAACACATACACTAACCCTATCCCGTACCCCAGCCTTAATCCAAACCCGTACCGTAACCGTAACACTAACTGTAATCCTAGCCCTAACACGTACACTAACCATAACCCGAACCCTAACCCTAACCCTAACCCGTACCCTAACACAACGTGTAGCCTAACCCTAAATCTAACCCTAACCCCTAACCCTAACCCTAAACCTAACGCTTACCCGAACCCGTACCCAAACGGTAAACCTAACCCGTACCCTAACACTAACCCAAACCCGTATTCTAACCCTAACCCCAACCCAAACCCGCATCCTAAACTTAACACTAACCCTAACCCAAAACATAACCCTTAACCGTAACCTAACCCTAACCCATACCCTCACCCTATCCCTAACCTTAACCGTAACCCTAACCCATACCCTAACCCTAAAACTAACCCGTACCCTAACCCCAACCCTAACCCTAACCCGTAACCTAACACTATCCCGTACCTTAACACTAACCCTTACCCTAAACCTAAAATTAACCCGTACCCTAACCATAAATGTAACCCTAACCCGTACCCAAACCCTAACCCTAACACGTACCCTAACCTTAACCCTAACCCTAACCCGCACACTAAACCTAACCCTAACCCTAGACCTAACACGTACACTAAATCTATCCCGTACCGTAAACTTAACGCTAAACCGTACTGTAAACCTAACACTAACCCTAACCCTAACCCTAACCCGTACACTAACACTAACCCGAACCCTAACCCTAACCCTAACCCTAAACGTACCCTAACCCTAACCCTAACCCTAACACTAACCCTAACCCGTACTCTAACCTAACCCTAACCCATACCGTAACCCTAACCCTAACCTTAACCGTAACCATAACCCGTAACCTAACCCTAAAACTAACCCGTACCTTAACCCCAAACCTAACCCTAACCCGTACCCTAACACTAACCTGTACCCTAACACTAACATTACCCTAACCCTAAACCTAACCCGTACCCTAATCCTAAACGTAACCCTAACCCGTACCCAAACCCTAACCCTAACACGTACCCTAATCCTAACCCTAACCTAACCCTAACACTAACCCTAAGCCGTACTCTAACCCTAACCCTAACCCTAACCGTACTCTAACCCTAACCCTAACCCTCACCCTAACACTAACCCGTACTATAACCCTAACCCGTACCATAACCCTAACCCTAACCCGTACCCTAAGCCTAAAAATAACTCGTACCCTAACCCTAAGCCTAACCATGACCATAAATCTAACCCTAACCTGTACCCTAAACCTAACCCGTAATTTAAACCTAACCCTAACCCTAACCAGTACCCTAAACTTAACCCTAACCCTAACTCGTACCCTAAACCTACCCTAACCTAGACCCTAACCCTAACACTAAACCATACCCTAAGCCTAACCCATACCCTAACTCTAAACCTAAACCTAACCCTAACCAGAACCCTAAATAACCCTAACCCTCTACCTAACCCATACCCAAACCTATCCCGTACCCTAACCCTAACACTAACCCGTACGCAAAACCTAACAGTAACCCTAACCCATACCCTAACGCTAACCCTAACCCTAACCCTGACTCTGACCCTAAAACTAACACTATCCCATACCCTAACCCTAAACCATACATGAACCCTAACCCTAAACCTAACCCATACCCTAACGCTAAACATAACCCTAGCCCGTACCCAAACCCTAACCCGAAACTTAACCCTAACCCTAACCCGTACCCTAACCATACCCGTAGCCTAATCCTAACTCTAACCGTAACCCCTAACCCTAAGCCTAACTGTAACCCTTATCCGAACCCATACCCAAATGGTAAACCTAACCCGTACCATAACACTAACCCAAATCCGTACTCTAACCCTAACCATAACCCTAACGCTAACCTGCACCCTAAACTTAACCCTAAAGCGACCCAAACAATGACCCTTAACCGTAACCTAACCCTAACCCATAACCTAACCCTAACCCTAACCTTAACCATAACCCTAATCCGTACCCAAACCCTAAAACTAACCCTTACCCTAACCCCTACCCTAAAGCTAACCCGTACCCTAACACTAACCCTAACCCTAACCCTGACCCTAAACCTAACCCAAACCCTACACTAACCCTAACCCTAACCCATCCCGCACCCTAAACCTAAACCTAACCCTACCCCTAACCATAACCCTTACCCGTACCCTAACCTTAACCCATACCCTAACCCTAACCCACACCTAAACCGTACCCTAACCCGTACCCTAACCCTAACCCGTACCTAAAACTAAAACTAACCCTAAACTTATCTCGTACACTAACCCTATCCCGTACCCTAAACCTAACCCTAACCTGTACCCTAAACCTAACCCTAACCCTAATCCTATCCGTACACTAACCCTAACCCTAACCCTAACCCGTACACTAACCCTAAAACTAACCATAAACTTACCCTAACGCAAACCCTAACCCTAACCATAACACTAACCCTAACCCGTACTCTAACCTAACCCTAACCCTAAACCTAACCCTAATCCGTACTCTAACCCTAACCTTAACCCTAACAATAAACATAACCCTAACACTAAACCTAACACGTACTCTAACCCTAACCCTAACCGGTACCCTAACACTAACCCTAAACCTAACCCTGACCCTAAACCTAACCCTAACCCGTACCCTAACCCTAACCATAACCCTAACCCTAACCCTAACACTAAACCTACCCCGGACTCTAACCCTAACACAAACCCTAACCCTAACCCGTACCCTAACCCTAACCCTAACCTTAAACCTAGCACTAACCCTAACCCGTACTCTAACCCTAACCCTAACCCTAACCCTGACCCTAACCCTAACACTAACCCTAACCCAAACTCTAACCCTAAACCTAACCCTAACCCTGACTATAACCGTACTCTAACCCTAACACTAACCCTCACCCTAACCCTAAATGTACTATAACCCTAACCCGTACAATAACCCTAACCCTAACCCGTACCCTAAACCAAACCCGTAACCTAAACCTAACACTAACACTAAACTTATCCCGTACACTAACCCTATCCTGTACCCTAAACCTAACCGAAACCCGTACCCTAACCCTAACCATAACCCTAAGCCTAACCCTATCCGTACTCTAACCCTACCCCTAACCCTAACCCTAACACTAACCCTAACCCGTACTCTAACACTAACCCTAACCCTAAACGTAAACCTAACCCTTACGCTAACCCTAACCCATACCCTAACACTAACCCTAAACCTAACACTATCCCTAACCCGTACTCTAGTCCTAAACCTAACCCTAACTCTAACCCTAACCCGTACTATAAACCTAAACCTAATCCTAACCCTAAACCTTACCTTAACCCATACTCTAACCCTTTCTCGTAGCCTAAAACTAACTCTAACCCTAACTCCTAACGCTAACCCTAACCCTAAACCTTACCCTAACCCGTACCCAAACGTTAAACCTAACCCGTACCCTAACACTAACCCAAACCCGTACTCTAACACTAACCCTAACCCTAACCCTAAACGGCACCCTAAACTTAACCCTAACCCTAACCATAACCATAACCCTTAAGCGTACCCTAACCCTAACCCTAACTCGTACCCTAACCCTAACACTGACCCTAACCCTAACCCGTACCTAACCCTAAACCGTACCCTAACCCTAAACCTAACACAAACACTAACCCTACCCCGTACTCTAAACCTAACCCTAACCCTTACACTGAACCTAACCCTAATTCCAACCCGCACCCTAAAACTAACCCTAACCCATACCCTAACCTTAACCCGTAACCTAAACCTAACCCTACCCCTAAACTTAACCCGTACTCTAACCCTATCCCGTACCCTAAACATAACCCTAATCCGTATCCTAACCCTAACCTAACCCTAAGCCTAACCCGAACATTAACCCTAACCTTAACCCTAACACTAACCCTACCGCGTACTCTAACCCTAACCCGAACCTAACCCTAACCCTAACCGTACCCTAAACCTAACCCTAAACCTAACTCGTACCCTAACCCTAACCCGTACCCTAACCCTAACCCTAACCCGTGCCCAAACCCTAACCATAACCCTAAGCCATACCCTAGCGCCAACCCTAACACTAACCCTAAACCTATCCCGCACTCTAAACCTAAACCTAACCCTAACCCTAACCGAAACCCTTACCCGTACCCTAAACCAAACCCATACCCTAACACTAACCCTAACCTTAACCGTAACCCTAACCCGTACCCTAACCCTAAAAGTAACCCGTACCCAAACCCCCACCATAACCCTATCCCGTTGCCTAACCTTAACCCTAACCATTACCTTAACCCTAACACTAACCCTAAACCTTACACTAACCCTAACCCGTACCCTAACTCTACCCGTAGCCTAACCGTAACTCTAATCCTAACCCCTAACCCTAACCCTAACCCTTGCCCTAACCTGTACCCAAACAGTAAACCTGACCCGTACCCTAACACTAAACCAAACCTGTACTCTAACCCTAACCCTAAACCTAAACCTAACCCTAACCCGCACACTAAACTTAAACCTAAACCTAACACAAACCATAACCCTTAACCGTAACCTAACCCTAACCCATACCCTAAACCTAACCCTAACATTAACCATATCCCTAACCCGTACCCTAAACCTAAAACTAACCCGTACCCTCACCCCAACCCTAACCATAATCCGTACTCTAAAACTAACCCTAACCATAACCCTGACCCTAAACCTAACCCTAACCCTTACACTAAACCTAAGCCCCACCCTAAACCTAACCCTAACCTGTACCCTAACTCTAACCCGTAACCTAACCCTAACCCTAACCCTAAACTTAACCCGTATGCTAACCCTATCACGTACCCTAAAACTAACCATAACCCATATCCTATCCCTAAACTAACCCTAAGCCTAACCAGTACATTAATCCTAGCCCTAACCCTAACACTAACCCTACCCCGTACTCTAACCCTAACCCTAACCCTAACCCTAACCCATACAATAACCATAACGCGTACCCTAACCCTAACCCTAACACTAAACCTAACCCTAATCTTGAACCTAAACCTAACACTAACCCGTACCCTAACCCTAAACCATACCCTAACGCTAACCCTAAACCGAACCCGTACCCTAAACCTAAATGTAACCCTAACCCGTACCTAAACACTATCCCTAACACGTACCCTAACCCTAACCCTAACCCTAACCCGTACCATAACCCTAAATGTAACCCTAACCCGAACCCAAACCCTAACAATAACACGTACCCTAACCCTAACCCTAACCCGCACCTAAACCTAACCCTAACGCGTACCCTAAACCTAACCCGTACCCTACCCCTAACCCTAACCCTAAACCGTACACTAAACCTAACCCTAACCCTAACTCGTACCATAAACCTAACCCTAACCCTGACCCTAACCCTAACCCGAACCCATACCCTAAGCCTAACATATACCCTAACCCTAACCCTAAACCTAACCACAACCTTATCCCGTACCCTAAAGCTAACCCTAACTCTTGACCTAACCCATACCCAAACCTATCCCGTACCCTAACCCTAAACCTAACACGTACCCAAAACCTAACATTAACCCTAACCCATAACCTAGCGCTAACCCTAACCCTAACCCAAACCCGTCCCCTAAACCTATACCTTACCCTAACCCTAAACATAACCCTTAACCGTACCCTAACCCTAACCCATACCCTAACCCTAACCCTAACCTTAACCATAACACTGACCCGTACCCTAACCCTAAAACTAACCCGTACCCTAAGCCCAAACCTAACCCTAACCCGTAACCTAAAACTATCCCTAACGCTAATCCTGACACTAAACCTAAACCTAACCCTAACCCTAACCCTATCCCTCACCTAAACCTAACCCTAACCCGTACCCTAACCCTAACCCGTAACCTAAACCTAACCCTAACCCTAAACTTAACCGGTACACTAACCCTCTCACGTACCCTAAACCTAACCCTAACCCGTACTCTAACCCTAACCCTAAACCTAAACTTAACCCTAACCCGTACTCTAACCCTAACCCCCACCCTAACCCTAACCCTAAACCTACCCGTACTCTAACCCTAAACCTAACCCATTCCCTAACCCTAACCCTAACCCTAACCCATACCATAACCCTATCACTAACCCTAACCCTGACCCTAAACCTATCCCTTACCCGTACCCTAACCCTAACCCTAACCCTAACCCGTACCTAAACCTAACCCTAAACATAACCCTTAACCGTAACCTACCTGAAACCCTACCCTAACCCTAACCCTAACCTTAACCATAACCCTAACCCGTACCCTAACCCTAAAACTAACCCGTACCCTAAACCCAACCCTAACCATAAACCGTACACTAACACTAACCCTAACCCTAAACCTGACCATAAACCTAACCCTAACCCTTACACTAACCCCAAGCCTAACCCTAACCCGCACCGTAAAACTAACCCTAACACGTACCCTAACCGTAAAACTAACCCGTACCCAAACCCCAACCATAACCCTAACCAGTACCCTAACACTAACCCTAACCCTAACCCTGACCCTATACCTAACCCTAAACAGTACACTAAACCTAACCCTAACCTTATCCCGTACTCTAAACCTAACCCTAACCCGTACCCTAACCCAACCCTAACCCTAACCCGTACCATAACCCTATCCCTAAACCTAACCCTGACCCTAAACCTAACCATAACCCGTACCCTAACCCTAACCCTAAACCGTACACTAACTCTAACCCGAACCCTAACCCTAACCCATACCCTAACCCTACCCGTAGCCTAACCCTAACTCTTACCCTAACCCCTAACCCTAACCCTAACCCTAAACCTTACCCTAACCTGTAACCAAAAGGTAAACCTAACCTGAACCCTAACACTAACCCAAACCCTTACTCTAACCCTAACCCTAACCCTAACCCGTACACTAACCGTAACCCTAACCCTAACCCAAAACCGCACCCTAAACCTAACCCTACCCTAAACTTAACCCGTAAGCTAACCCTATCCCGTATTCTAAAGCTAACCCTAACCCGTAACCTAACCCTAAGCCTAACCCTAAGCCTAACCATAATCCTAACCGAACTCTAACCCTAACCCTAACCATCACCCTAACCCTAACCCGTACTGTAACCCTAACACGTAACAAAACCCTAACCCTAACCCATATCCTAACCCTAACCCTAACTCGTACCCTAACCCTAACCCTGACCCTAACCCTGAAACTAACCAGTAACCTAAACCTAAACCGTACCCTAACCCTAAACCTAACCCTAAACTGTACCCTAAACCGAACCCTAACCCTAACTCGTACCCTAACCCTAACTCTAACCCTGACCCTTACCCTAACCCTAACCCATACCCTAAACCTAACACATACCCTAACCCTAACCATAACCCTTCACCTAACCCGTACCCAACCCTATCCCGTACACTAACCCTAAGCCTAACCCGTACCCAAATCATAACAGTAAACCTAACCCATACCCTAGCGCTAACCCTAACCATAACTCTAAGCCTAACCCACACCCTAAACCTAAACCTAACCCTGACCCTAACCATAACCCTTACCCGTACCCAAACCCTAACCCATACCCTAACACTAACCCTAACCTTAACCATAACCCTACTCCCTACCCTACCCGTACCATAACCCTACCCCTAACCCTAACCCTGACCCTAAACTTAACCCTTACCCATACCCTAAACCTAACCCAGACCTAAACCTCAACCTATCCCATACCCCAACCCTAAACCGTAACCTAAACCTAACCCTAACCCTAAACTTAACCCGTATACTAACCCTATCCTGTACCCTAAACCCTACCCTAACCCGTACCCTAACCCTAACCTTAACCCTAACCCGCACCCTAAACTTAACCCTAACCCTAACACAAACGATAACCCTTAACCGTAACCTAACCCTAACCCATACCCTAACCCTAAAACTAACCCATACCCTAAACCCAACCCTAACCCTAACCTGTACCCTAACACTAACCCAACCCTAACCGTGACCCTAAACCAAACAATAACCCTTACACTAACCCTAAACCTAACCCTAACCCGCACCCTAAAACAAACCCTAACCCATACCATAACCGTAAAACTAACCTGTATCCTAACCCTAAACATAACCCTAACCCGTACCCTAACACTAACCCTAACCTTAAAACTGACCCTAAACCTAACCCTAACCCGTACACTAACGCTAACCCTAACCTTATCCCGTAACCTAAACCTAACCCTAACCCGTATCCTAACCCTAAACCTAACCCTAAGCCTAACCCGTACATTAACCCTAACCCTAACCCTAAAATTAACCCTACCCCGTACTCTAAACCTAACCCTAACCCTAATCCTAAACCAAACCCTAACCGTAACACGAACCCTAACCCGTACTCTAACCCTAACCCTAACCCTCACACTAACCATAACCCGTACTGTAATCCTAACCCATACCATAACCCTAACCCTAACCCGCAACCTAAACCTAACCCTAACTCTTACACTAACCCTAACCTTAACCCTGACCCTAACCCTAACCCTAAACCGTATTCTAAACCTAAGCCGTACTCTAACCCTAATCCTATCCCTAACCCGTACCCTAAACCTAACCCTAACCCTAACTCGTACCCTAAACCTAACCTTAACCCTGACCCTAAACCTAACCCTAACCCGTACCCTAAGTCTAACCCATACCCTAACCCTAACCCTAAACCGAACCCTAACCCTTACCCGTACCCTAAACCTAAACCTAACCCTTGACCTAACCCGTACCCAACTCTATCCCGTACGCTAACCCTTACCCTAAACCGTACCCAAACCCTAACAGTAACCCTAACCAATACCCTAGCGCTAACCCTAAACCTAACCCTAACCCGCACCCTAAACCTAAGCCTAACCCTAACCCTAATGCTAACCCTAAACCTAACCCTTACACTGACCCTAAACCTAACCCTATACCGTACCCTAACCCTAACCATAAACCTAACCCGCACACTAAACCTAACCCTAACCCTAGACCTAACACGTACACTAACCCTATCCCGTACCCTAACCTTAAACCTAACACGTACCGTAACATTACACTAACACTAAACCTAACCCTAAACCTAACCCGTACACTAACCCTAACCTAAACCCTAACTCTAACCCTAACCCGTACCCTAACACTAACCCTAACCCTAACCCTAACACTAACGCTAACCATACTTAACCCTAACCCTAACCCTAAACCTAAACCTAATTTTAACCGACACCCTAACCCGTACACTAACCCTAAAACTAACCGGTACCCTAACGCCAACCATAACACTAACTCGTACCGTAACCCTATCCCTAACACTAAACCTGACCCTAAACCTAACCCTAACCCGTACCCTAACCCTAACCCTAACACTATCCTTACACTAAACCTAACCCTAACCCTAACACGAACCCTAACCCGTACTCTAACCCTAACCCTAACCCTCACACTAACCATAACCCGTACTGTAACCCTAACCCTAACCCTAACACGAACCCTAACCCGTACTCTAACCCTAACCCTAACCCTCACACTAACCATAACCCGTACTGTAACCCTAACCCGTACCTTAACCCTAACCCTAACCCGTAACCTAACCCTAACCCTAACCGTACACTAACCCTAACCCTAACCCTGACCCTAACCCTAACCCGTACCCGTACCCTAAGCCTAACCCATACCCTAAAACTAAAACTAAACCTAAACCTAACACTAACCCTAACCTGTACCCTAAACCTAAACCTAACCCTTGACCTAACCCTAACCCTAACCCTAACCCGTACCCAAACCCTAACAGTAACACTTACCCATACCTTAGCAGTAACCCTAAACCTAACCCTAACACGCACCCTACACCTAAGCCTAAACCTAACCCTAACCCTAACCCGAACCCTAAACCTAACCCTTACCCTGACCCTAACCCTAACCTTATTCCGTTCCCTAACCCTAAACCGTACCCTAACCCTAATCCTAAACCTAAACCGTACCCTAACCCTAAACGTAAACCTAACCAGTACCAAAACACTAACCCTAACACGTACATAACCCTAAACCTAAACCTAACCCGCACACGAAACCTAACCCTAACCCTAGACCTAACACGTACACTAACCCTATCCCGTACCCTAACCTTAACCCTAACCCGTACCATAACCCTAACACTAACATTAACCCCAACCCTAACCCTAACCCATAAACTAACCCTAACCCGAACCCTAACCCTAACCTTAACCCGTACACTAACCCTAACCCTAACCCGTACCCGAACCCTAAACCTAACCCTAACGCGTACCCTAACCCTAACCCTAACCCGTACACTAACCCTAATCCTAACCCTAACCCTAACGCTAACCCTTACTTAACCCTAACCCTAACCCTAACCCTAACCGTAACCCTAACCCTAAACCTAACTTTAAACATAACCCTAACCCTTACACTAACCCTAAACCTAACCCGTACCCTAACGCCAATCATAACACTAACTCGTACCGTAACCCTATCCCTAACCCTAAACCTGACCCTAAACCTAACCCTAAACCGTACCCTAATCCTAACCATAACCCGCACTCTAAACCTAACCTTAACTCATACCCTAACCCTAATCCGTAACCTAAACCTAACCCTAACCCTAAACTTAACCCGTACGCTAACCCTATACCGTATCCGAAACTTAAACATAACCCGTACCCTAACCCTAACCCGAACCCTAACCCTATCCGTACACTAACCATAACCCTAACCCGTACCCTAACCCTAACATGTACCCTAACCCTAACCCAGGGCCTAACTCTAAACCGCACCGTAAAGCTAACCCTAACCCTAGACCTAACCCATACCCTAACCATATCCCGAACCATAAACCTAACCCTAACCCGTATCCTGACCCTAACCCGTAGCCTAACCCTAACCCTAACCCTAACCCTAACCCTCACCCTTACCCTAAAACGTACCCAAATGCTAAACCTAACCCGTACCCTCACACTAAGCCAAACCTGTACCCTAACACGTACCCTAACCCTAAAACGTACCCTTACCCGTACCTCAAACCTAACCCTAACTTGTACCCTAACCCATACCATAAACCTAGCCCTAACCCTAACCCTAAACCTAACTCATACCCTACCCTTACCCCTAACCCATACCCTAACCCTAACCCGTACCCAAACCTAACCCTAACCCTAACTCGTACCCTATCCCTGACCCTTACCGTGACCCTAACCCTAACCCTATCCTGTACCGTAACCTTGACACTAACCCTAACCCTAAAACTAACCCTAACCCTAACCCTAACCTGTACACTAACCCTAACCCTAACCCGTACCCTAACCCTAACATGTACCCTAACCCTAAAACGATGCCTAACCCTAACCCACACCCTAACCTAACCCTAACCCTAGACCTAACCCATACCCTAACCCTATCCAGTACCCAAACCCTAACGCTAACCCGTACCCTAACCCTAACACTTACACTAACCCTAATCCTAACCCTATCCCGTACACTAACCCTAACCCTAACCCGTGCCCTAACACTAACCGGTAGCCTAACCCGAACACTAACCTTAAACCCTAACCCTACCGTAAACCTAACCCTTACCCAAACCCGTACCCAAACGTGAAACCTAACCCGTACACTAACACTAACACAAACCTGTACCCTAAACCGTACCCTAACCCTAACCCGTACCATTACCCGTACCTAAACCTAACCCTAAAGTGTACCCTAACCCGTACCCTAACCATAACCCTAACCTGTACCCTAACACGTAGCATAAACCTAACCCCAAACCAAACATATACCCTAACCATAACCCTAACCCTGACCGTAACCCTAAAACTAACCCGTGCCCTAAACCTAACCCATACCCAAACACTAACCCTAAAGCTAACCCTAACCCTAACCCGTACCCTAAAACTAACCCTAACCCTTGACCTAACCCGTACCCAACCCTATCCCATACCCTAACCCTAAATGCAACCCGTACCCAAATACTAACAATAACCATAACCCATACGCTTGCGCTAACCCTAAACCTAACCCTAAGCCTAACCCGCACCCTAAACCTAAACCTAACCCTAACACTAACCATAACCCTTACCCATACCCTAACCCTAACCCATACCCTAACACTAACACTAACCTTAACTGTAATCCTAACCCGTACCCTAACCCTAAAACTTATCCGTACCCTAACCCAACCCTAACCCTAACCAGTACGATAACCCTATCATTAACCCTAACCCTGACCCTAAACCTAACCCTAACCCGTACCCTAACCCTAATCCGCACCTAAACCTAACCCTAACCCTAACACTAACCCGTACACTAACACTAACCCGAACCCTAACCTGTACCCTAACCCTACCCGTAGCCTAACCCTAACTCTTACCCTAACCCCTAACCCTAACCCTAACCCTAATCCTTACCCTAACCCATACCCAAAATATAAACCTAACCAGTACCCTAACACTAACCCAAACCCGTACTCTAACCCTTACCCTAACTCTAACCCTAACCCGTACACTAACCCTAACCCTAACCCTACCCCCCTACCCGCACCCTAAACCTAACCCTAACACATACCGTAGCCCTAACCCGTAACCTTAACCTAACCCTACCATAAACTTAACCCGTACGCTAACCCTATCCCGTACTCAAAAGCTAACCCTAACCCTTGTCCTAACCCGTACCCAAAACTATCCCGTACCCTAACCCTAACCCATACCCAAACCCTAAGAGTAACCCTAACTCATACCCTAGCGCAACCTTAAACCTAACCCTAAGCCTAACCCGACCCTAAACCTAAACCTAACCGTAACCCTAACCATAAACTTTACCCATACCCTAACCCTAGCCCAAAACCTAACACTAACCCTAACATTAACCGTAACCCTAACACGTACCATAACCCTAAAAATAACCCGTACCATAACCCCATCCCTAACCCTAACCCGTACCATAACCCTATCCCTAATCCTAACCCGTACCAAACCATAAACATAACACGTACCCTAACCCTAACCCTAACCCTAATCCTTTCCCTAACCCATACCCAAACGGTAAACCTAACACGTATCCTAACACTAACCGAAACCCGTACGCTAACCCTAACCCTAACCATAACCATAACCCGCATCCTAAACTTAACCGTAACCCTAACCCAAACCATAATCCTTAACCGTAACCTAAACCTAACTCATACCCTAACCCTAACCCAAACCTTAACCGTAACCCTAACCCATACACTAACCCTAAAACTAACCCGTACCCTAATCCCAACCCTAACACTAACCCGTACCCTAACACTAACCCTAACCCTAAACCTACCCAAAACCTAACCCTAACTTGTACTCTAACCCAATCCCATCCCCTAACACTAACCCTTACCCTAACCCTAAACCTAACCCGTACCCTAACCCTAAACGTAACCCTATCCTGAACCCAAACCCTAAACCTAACACATACCCTAACCCTAACCCTAACCCACACACTAAAACTAACCCTAACCCTAGACCTAACACGTACACTAAACCTATCCTGTACCGTAACCTTAACCCTAACCCATACCGTAACCCTAACCCTAACCCTAACACTAACCCTAACCCGTACTCTAACTTAACCCTCTCCCTAAACCTAACCCTAACCCGTACTCTAACCCTAACACTAACCCTAACACTAACCATAATCCTAACACTAAACCTAAGCTGTACTCTAACCCTAAACCTAACACTGATACTAACCCTAACCCCCTAGTATAACCCTAACCCTAAACCTAACCCTATCCATAACCCTAACTCGTACCGTAACCCGACCCCATACCCTAACCCTAACCCTAACACTAAACCTAACCCTAACCGTGACCCTAACCCTAAACCTAATCCCATACCCTAACCCTGACCCTAACCCGCATCTAAACCTAACCCAACCCTAGACATAACCCGTACCCTAACCCTAACCCGTACCCTAACACTAACCCTAACCCTAACCCTAACCCATACCATAAACCTAACACTAACCCTAACCCGTACCCTAAACCTAACCCGATGCCTAAACCTAACCCACACCCTAAACAAAACCCTAACCCTAGACCTATCCCATACCCTAAACCTATCCTGTACCCTAACCCTAATGCTAACCTGTCCCTAACCCTACACCTAACCCATACCCTAACCCTAACCCGCACCATAACACTAACCCTAACCCTAAACCTAAACCGTACCCTAACCCTAACCCTAACCCTAACCCTAACCCTAACGCTAAAACTAACCCTAATCCTAACCCTATCCCGTACACTAACCCTAACCCTAACCCGTACCCGTACCCTAAACCGAACCCTAACTCTAACCCTAACACTAACCCTACCCAGTACTCTAACCCTAAACCAAACCGTAACCCTAACCTGTACCCTAACCCGTAACCTAACTCTAAACCTAACCTGTATGCTAACATGTACCATAACCCTAACCCTAATCCTAACCCTAACCCTAAACCTAATCATACCCTACCCCTCACCCTAACCCATACCCTAACCCTAACTCGTACCCTAACCATAACACTTACCCGAACCCCAAACCCTAACCCTAACCGTACCCTAAACCTAAACCTAACCCTAACTCGTACCCTAACCCTAACCCTAACCCTGACCCTAACCCGTACCATAACCCTAACCTGTAACCTAAACCTAACCCTAACCCTAAACTTAACCCATACGATAACCCTATCCCGTACCCTAAAACTAACCCTAACCCTATCCGTACCCTAACCCTAACCCTAACCCTAACCCTAACACTATCCGTACCCTAACCCTAACCCTAACCCTAACCCGTACTCGAACCCTAAACCTAACCCCAACTCTAAACCTAACCCGTAATATAACCCTAACCCTAATCCTAACCCTAACCCTAACCCTAACCCGTGCTCTAACCTATCCCGTAGCCTAACCCTAACTCTAACGCTAACCCCTAACCCTAACCCTAACCCTATTCCTTACCCTATCCCGTACCCAACCGGTACACCTAAACCGTACCCTAACACTAACCCAAACCCGTACTCTAACCCTAAACATAACACTAACCCTATCCCTAAACCGCACTCTAAACTTAACACTAACCCTAACCCTAACCTTAACCCTTAACCGTACCCTAACCCTAACCCTAATTCATACCCTAACCGTAACTCTAGCCCTGACCCTAACCCTAACCCTATCCCGTACCCTAAAACTAACCTGTACCCTAACTCTAAACCTGACCCGAACCGTAACCTAAACCTAACCTTAACCCGTACCCTAACTCTAACCCTAACCCTGACCCTAACCCTAACCCGTACTCTAAGCCTAACCCATACCCTAACCCTAACCCTAATCCTAACCCTAACCCTAACCCATACCCTACACCTAACCCTAACCCTTGACCTAACCCGTACCCAACCCTATCCCGTAACTTAATCCTAACCCTAACCCGTACCCAAAACCTAACTGTAACCCTAACCCATACCCTAGCGATAACCCTAACCCTAACCCTAACCCGCACCCTAAACCTAAACCTAACCCTAACCCTAATCATAACCCTTACCCGTACCCTAACCCTAACCCATACCCTAAACCTAACCCTAAACTTAACCGTAACCCTGACCCATACCCTAACCATAAAAGTAACCCGTACCCTAACCCCAACCCTAACCCTAACCCGAACCTAAACCTAACCCTAACCCTAACTCTAACCCACACCTAAACCTAACCCTAACCCAGAACCTAAACCTAACCCTAACCCTAAACTTAACCAGTACGCTAACCCTATCCTGTACCCTTAACCTAACCCTAACCGGTACCCTAACCCTAACCCTAACCCAATCCGCACTCTAACCCTAACCCTAACCCTAACCCTAACACTAAAAATAACCCGTACTCTAACCCTAACCCTAAACCTAACCCTAACCCGTACACTAACCCTAACCCGTAACCTAAACCTAACCCTAACCCTAAACTTAACCCGTACGCTAACCCTATCCTGTACCCTAAACCTAACCCTAACCCGTACCCTAAACCTAACCCTAACCCTAACCCTATCCACACTCTAACCCTAACCCTAACCCTAACCCTAACACTAACACTAACCCATACTCTAACCCTAAACCTACCCTAAACCTAACCCTAACCCGTACTCTAACCCTAAATGATACCCTAACACTCACCCTTACCCTAACACTAAACTTAACCCATACCCTAACCCTAAACGTAACCCTAACCCGCACCCAAACCCTAACCCTAACACATACCCTAACACTAACCCTAACCGTAACCCGCACACTAAACCTAACCCTAACCCTAGACCTAACGTGTACACTAAACCTATCCCATACCATAACCTTAACCCTAACCCGTACAGTAAACCTAACACTAACCCTAACCCTAACCCGTACACTAACCCTAACCCGTACACTAACAATAACCCTAACCCTAAACGTACCCTAACCCTAACCTAAAACCTAACCCTAACACTAACCCTAACCCGTACTCTAACCTAACCCTAACCCTAACCATAACACTTACCCGTACCCTATCCCTAACACATACCCTAAAACTAAACCTAACTTTAACCGTAACACTAACCCATACCCCAACCCTAAAACTAACCCGTACCCTAACCCCAACCCTAACCCTAACCCGTACCATAACCCTATCCCTAACCCTAACCCGTACCCTAACCCTGACCCGCACCTAAACCTAAACCTATCCCGTACCCTAACACTAACCTGTAACCTAAACCTAACCCTAACCCTAAATTTAAACCGTACACTAACCCTATCCCGTACCCTGAACCTAACCCTAACCCGTACCCTAACCCTGACCCGTAACCTAAACCTAATCCTAAACCTAAACTTATCCCGTACACTAACCCAATCCTGTAACCTAAACCTAACCCTAACCTGTACCCTAACCCTAACCCTAACGCTATCCGTAAACTAACCCTAACACTAACTCTAACCCATACTCTAACCCTAACCCTAACCCTAAACATAACCCTAACCCGTACTCTAACCCTAACCCGAACCCTAACACCAACCCTTACCCTAACCCTAAACCTAACCCGTACCCTAACCCTAAACGTAACCCTAACCCGAACCCAAACCCTAAACCTAACACATACCCTAACCCTAACCCTAACCCACACACTAAAACTAACCCTAACCCTAGACCTAACACGTACACTAAACCTATCCTGTACCGTAACCTTAACCCTAACCCATACCGTAACCCTAACCCTAACCCTAACCCTAACACTAACCCTAACCCGTACTCTAACTTAACCCTATCCCTAAACCTAACCCTAACCCATACTCTAACCCTAACACTAACCCTAACACTAACCATAATCCTAACACTAAACCTAAGCTGTACTCTAACCCTAAACCTAACACTGATACTAACCCTAACCCCCTAGTATAACCCTAACCCTAAACCTAACCCGATCCATAACCGTAACTCGTACCGTAACCCGACCCCATACCCTAACCCTAACCCTAACACTAAACCTAACCCTAACCGTGACCCTAACCCTAAACCTAATCCCATACCCTAACCCTGACCCTAACCCGCATCTAAACCTAACCCAACCCTAGACATAACCCGTACCCTAACCCTAACCCGTACCCTAACACTAACCCTAACCCTAACCCTAACCCATACCATAAACCTAACACTAACCCTAACCCGTACCCTAAACCTAACCCACACCCTAAACAAAACCCTAACCCTAGACCTATCCCATACCCTAAACCTATCCTGTACCCTAACCCTAATGCTAACCTGTCCCTAACCCTAGACCTAACCCATACCCTAAACCTAACCCACACCATAACACTAACCCTAACCCTAAACCTAAACCGTACCCTAACCCTAACCCTAACCCTAACCCTAATGCTAAAACTAACCCTAATCCTAACCCTATCCCGTACACTAACCCTAACCCTAACCCGTACCCGTACCCTAAACCGAACCCTAACTCTAACCCTAACACTAACCCTACCCAGTACTCTAATCCTAACCCAAACCGTAACCCAAACCTGTACCCTAACCCGTAACCTAACTCTAAACCTAACCTGTATGCTAACATGTACCATAACCCTAACCCTAATCCTAACCCTAACCCTAAACCTAATCATACCCTATCCCTCACCCTAACCCATACCCTAACCCTAACTCGTACCCTAACCCTAACACTTACCCGAACCCCAAACCCTAACCATAACCGTACCCTAAACCTAACCCTAACCCTAACTCGTACCCTAACCCTAACCCTAACCCTGACCCTAACCCGTACCATAACCCTAACCTGTAATCTAAACCTAACCCTAACCCTAAACTTAACCCATACGATAACCCTATCCCGTACCCTAAAACTAACCCTAACCCTAACCCTAACCCTAACCCTATCCGTACCCTAACCCTAACCGTAACCCTAACCCTAACCCTAACCCGTACTCTAACCCTAAACCTAACCCCAACTCTAAACCTAACCCGTAATATAACCCTAACCCTAATCCTAACCCTAACCCTAACCCTAACCCGTGCTCTAACCTATCCCGTAGCCTAACTCTAACTCTAACGCTAACCCCTAACCCTAACCCTAACCCTATTCCTTACCCTATCCCGTACCCAACCGGTATACCTAAACCGTACCCTAACACTAACCCAAACCCGTACTCTAACCCTAACCATAACACTAAACCTATCCCTAAACCGCACTCTAAACTTAACCCTAACCCTAAACCTAACCTTAACCCTTAACCGTACCATACCCTAAACCACACCCTAAACCTAACCCTAAATTTAACCGTAACCCTAACCCGTAATCTAACCCTAAAACTAACCCGTACCCTAAACCCAACCCTAACACTAACCCATACCCTAAAACTAACCTAACACTAACCCTGACCCTAAACCTAACCCTAACCCTAACCCTAACCCTAACCCGCACCCTAAACCTAAACATAACTCGAACCCTAAACCTAACCCGTAACCTAAACCTAACCCTAACCCTAAACTTATCCCGTACGCCACCCTATCATGTACCCTAAAACTAACCCTAAACTGTAACCTAAACCTAAACCTAACCATAAGCCTAACCCGTACATTAACCCTAACCCTAACCCTAAAACTAACCCTACCTCGTAATCTAACCCTAACCCTAACCCTAACCCCTACCCGTACCCTATCCTAACCCTAAACGTTTCCCTAACCCTAACACTAACTCTAAACTTTACTCTAACCGTAACCCTAACGCTTACCCTAACTGTACTCTAACCCTAACCCTAACCGTCATCCTAACACTAACCCATACTGTAACCCTAACCCGTAACATAACACTAACTCTAACCCGTAACCTAAGCCTAACCCTAACTCATACCCTAACCCTAACCCTGACCCTAACCCTAACCCGTACCCTAAAACTAACCCATACCCTAACCCTAAAACTAACCCTAAGCCATACCCTAATCCTAACCCTAAACCTAACTCATACCCTAGCTCTAACCCTGACCCTAACCCGTACCCGTACCCTAAACTTAACCCATACCCTAAACGTAATCCTAAACCTAACCCTAACAATTACCCTAAACCTAACCCTAACCCATGACCTAACCCGTACCCAACCCTATCTCGTAACCTAAACTTAACCCTAACCCGTACCCAAACCATAACAGTAACCCTAACCCATTCCCTAGCGCTAACCCTAACCCTAAACCTAATCCTAACCCGCACCCTAAACCTAAACCTAACCCTAAACCTAACCTTAACCGTTACCCGTACCCTAACCCTAACCCATACCCTAACACTAACCCTAACCTTAACTGTAACCCTAACTCGTACACTAACCCTAAAACTAACCCGTACCCTAACCCCAACCCTAACCCTAACCCGCACCTAAACCTAACCCTAACCCGTACCCTAACCCTAACCTGTAACCTAAAGTTAACCCTAACCCTAAACTTATCCCAAACACTAAACCTATCCCGTACCCTAAACCTAACCCTAACCCGTACACTAAACCTAACCCTAACCCTAACCCTATCCATACATTAACCCTAACCCTAACCCTAAACCTAACACTAACCCAACCCGTACTCTAACACTAAACCTAACCCTAAACCTAACCCTAACCCGTACTCTAACCCTAACCCGTACAATAACACTAACCCTTAAACTAACCCTAAAACTAACCCGTACCCTAACCGTAAACATAACCCTAACCCGTACCCAAACCCTAACCCTAACACATACCCTAACACTAACCCTAACCCTAACCCTAACCCACACACTAAACCAAAACCTAACCCTAGACCTAACACGTACACTAACCCTATCCCGTTCAGTAACCTTAACCCTAACCCGTACCATAACCCTAACACTAACCCTAACCCTAACCCTAACCCAACCCTAAACCTAACCGGTACACTAACCCTAACCCGAACCCTAACCCTAAACCTAAGCAGTACCCTAACCCTACCCGTAGCCTAACCCTAACCCTAAATATAACCCCTAACCCTAACGCTAACCCTAACCCTTACCCTAACCCGTACCCAAACGGTAAACCTAACCCATACCCTAACACTAACCCAAACCCGTACTCTAAACCTAACCCAAACCCACACCCTAAACTTAACACTAACCCTAACCCAAACCATAACCCTTAACCGTAACCTAACCCTAACCTATACCCTAAACCTAACCCTAACCTTAAACATAACCCTAAAACGTACCCTAACTCTAAAACTAACCCATACCTTAACCTCAACCCTAAACCCAATCAGTACCCTAACACTAACCCTAAACCTAACCCTGACCCTAAACCTAACCCTAACCCTTATACTAACCCTAACACTAACCCTAACTCGCACCCTAAACCTAACCCTAACCCGTACCCTAACCCTAACCAGTAACCTAAACCTAACCCTAACCCTAAACTTAACCCGTATGCTAACCCTGTCCCTTACCCTAAACCTAACCCTAACCCGTATCCTAACCCTAAACCTAACCCTTAGCCTAAACCGTACATTAACCCTAACCATAACCCTAATCCTAACACTAACCCTAACCCGTACTCTAACCCTAACCCTAACGCTAAACATACTCCAAACCTAACCCTAACCCTCTCCCTAACCCTAACCCGTACTGTAACCCTATACCGTACCATAACCCTAAACCTAACCCGTACCTTAAAACTACACCTAACTCGTACACTAACCCTAACCCTAACCCTAAACCTAAATCGTACCCTAAACCTAACCCTAACCCTAACCCTTACCCTCACCCGTACACAAACGGTAAACCTAACCCGAACCCTACCACTAACCCAAACCCGTACTCTAACCCTAACCCTAACCGTAAACCTAACATGAACCCTAAACTTAACCCTAACCCTAACACAACCATAACCCTTAACTGTAACCTAACCCTAAACCATACCCTAACCCTAACCCTAATCTTAACCGTAAACCTTACCCATACCCTAACCCTAAAACTAACCCGTACACTAACCCAAAACGTAAGCCTAACCCGTACCCAAACCCTAACCCTAACACGTACCCTAAACCTAACCCTAACCCTAACCTTAACCCTAACCCGCACACTAAACCTAACATTAACCCTAGACCTAACATGTACCCTAACCCTAACCCTAACCCTAACCCTAACCCGCACACTAAACCTAACATTAACCCTAGACCTAACACGTACACTAACCCTATCCCGTACCATAACCTTAACCCTAACCTGTACTGTAACACTAAAACTAACCCTAACCCTAACCCTAACCCTAACCCTAAACCTAACCCGTACACTAACCCTAACCGTAACATGAACCCTAACCCGTACCCTAACCCGTACCCTAACCCCAACCCGTAACCTAAACCGAACCCTAACCCTAAACTTATCCCATACGCTAACCCTATCCCGTACCCTAAATTGACCCTAACCCATACCATAACCCTAACCCGTAACCTATACCTAACCCTAACCCTAAACTTAACCCGTACGCTAACCCTACCGCGTACTCCAAACCTAATCCTAACCCGTTTCCTAACCCTAAACCTAACCCTAAGCCTAATCTGTACATTAACCCTAACCCTAAACCTAACACTAACCCTACCCCGTACTCTAACCCTAACCCTAACCCTCACCCTAAACCTAACCCTAACCCGTACACTAACCCTAACCCTAACCCTAACACGCACCCTAAACCTAACCCTAACCCATACCCTAACCCTAAACTGTAACCTAAACCTAACCCTAACACTAAACTTAACCCGTACGCTAACCCTATCCCGTACCCTAAACCTAACCCTAACCCGTAAACTAACCCTAAACCTAACCCTAAGCCTAACCTGTACATTAACCCTAACCCTAACCCTAACACTAACCCTACCCCGTACTCTAACCTTAACCCTAACCTTAACCCTAACCCGTACCCTAACCCTAAACCTAACCCTAACACTAACCCTAACCCGTACTCTAACCCTAACCCTAACACTAACACTAACCCTACCCCGTACTCTAACACTAACCCTAAACCTAACCCTAAACCGTACCCTAACCCTAACCCTAAACCTAACCATAACACAAACCCTAACCCGTACTCTATCCCTAACCCTAACCCTATTCTAAAACTAACCCTAACCCTCAACCTAACCCTAACCCGTACTGTAACCCTAACCCATACCATAACCCAAAACCTAACCCGTACCCTAAACGTAACCCTAATTCGTACCCTAACCCCACCCTAACCCTGACACTAAGCCTAACCTTAACCCGATCCTAAACCTAACCCATACCCTAACCCTAAACCTAACCCTAACCCGTACCCTAAACCTAACCCTAACCCGTACCCTAACCCTAACCCTAAACCTAAGCCTAACCTGAACATTAACCCTAACCCACACACTAAGACTAACCCTACCCCGTACTCCAACCCTAACCCTAACTCTAACCCTAACCTGTACCCTAACACTAAACCTAACCCTAACCCTAACACTAACCCTAATCCGTACTGTAACCCTAACCCTAACCCTAACCCTTACCCTAACCGTACTCTAACCCTAACACTAACCCTCACCCTAACCCTATCCGTACTGTAAACCTAACCCGTACAATAACCCTAACCCTAACCCGTAACCTAAACCTAACCCGTAACCTAAACCTAAGCCTAACCCTAAACTTAACCCGTACGCTAACCCTATCCTGTTCCCTAAACCTAACTCTAACCCGTACCCTAACCCTAACCCTAACCCTATCCGTACTCTAACCCTAACCCTAACCCTAACCCTAACAATAACCCTAACCCTTACTCTAACACTAACCCTTTCCCTAAACTTAACCCTAACCCTTACGCTAACCCTAACCTGTACCCTAACACTAACCCTAACCCTAACACTATCCCTAACCCGTACTCTAACCCTAAACCTATTCCTAACTCTAACCCTAACACGTACTATAACCCTAAACCTAACCCTAACCCTAAACCTAACCTTAACCCGTACTCTAAACCTATCCCGGAGCCTAACAATAACTCTAACCCTAACCCCTAACCCTAACACTAACCCTATTCCTTACCCTATCCCGTAACCAAATGGTACACCTAACCCATACCCTAACACTAACCAAAACCCGTACTCTAACCCTAACCATAACCCTAAACCTATCCCTAAACCGCACCCTAAAATTAACCCTAACCCTAACACTAACCTTAATCCTTAACCGTACCCTAACCCTAACTCACACCCTAACCCTAACCCTAACTTTAACCGTAACCCTAACCCGAAACCTAACCCTAAAACTAACCCGTACCTTAACCGCAACCCTAACCCTAACACATACCCTAACACTAACCCTAACACTAAACCTGACCCTAAACCTAACCCTAACCCGTACACTAACCCTAACCCTAACCCGCACCCTAAACCTAACCATAACCCCTTACCCTAACCCTAACCCGTAACGTAAACCTAACCCTAACCCTAAACTTATCCCGTATTCTAACACTATCCCGTACCCTAACACTAACCCTAACACTAACCCAGACCCTAACCCTAACCCGTACCCTAAACCTAACCCATACCCTAACCCTAAACGTAACCCTAAGCCGTACCCTAAACCTAACCCAAACCCTAACTCATACCCTAACCCTAACCCTAACCCTGATCCTAACCCTAACCCGTACCCTAAACCTAACCGATACCCTAAACCTAATCCTAAACCTAACCCTAACCCAAACCCTTACCCTAAACCTAAACCTAACCCTTGACCTAACCCGTACACAATCCTATCTCGTACCCTAACCCTAACCCTAACCCGTACCCATCCCTAACAGTAACCCTAACCCATTTCCTAGCGCTAACCCTAACCCTAAACCTAATCCTAACCCGCACCCTAAACCTAAACCTAACCCTAACCATAACCCTTACCCGTACCCTAACCCTAACCCATACCCTAACACTAACCCCAACCTTAAGGTAACCCTAACCCATACCCTAACCCTAAAACTAACCTGTACCCTAACCCCAACCCTAACCGTAACCCGCACCTAAGCCTAACCCTAACTCGTACCCTAACCCTAACCCGTAACCTAAACCGAACCCTAACCCTAAACTTAACCTGAACACTAAACCTATCCCGTACCCTAGACCTAACCCTAACCCATACACTAACCCTAACCCTAACCCTAACACTATCTGTACACTAACCCTAACTCTAAACCTAACACTAACGCTAACCCGTACTCTAACATTTAATGTAACCCTAAACCTATTCCTAACTTGTACTCTAACCCAACCCGTACCCTAACACTACCCCTTACCCTAACCCTAAACCTAAGCCATACCCTAACCCTAAGTGTAACCCTAACCCGTACCCAAACCCTAACCCTAACACGTACCCTAACCCTAACCCTAACCCTAACCATAACCCTAACCCGCACACTAAACCTAACATTAACCCTAAACCTAACATGTACCCTAACCCTAACCCTAACCCTAACCCTAACCCGCACACTAAACCTAACATTAACCCTAGACCTAACACGTACACTAACCCTATCCCATACTGTAACCTTAACCCTAACCTGTACTGTAACCCTAACACAAACCCTAACACTTACCCTAACCCTAACCCTAACCCTAAACCTAACCCGTACACTAACCCTAACCCTAACCCTAACCCTAACACGAACCCTAACCCGTACCCTAACCGGTACCCTAACCCCAACCCGTAACCTAAACCTAACCATAACCCTAAACTTATCCCATACGCTAACCCTATCCCGTACCCTAAACCTAATCCTAACCCGTACCCTAACCCTAAACCTAACCCTAAGCCTAACCCGTACATTAAACCTAACCCTAACCCTAACACTAACCCTACCCCGTAATCTAACCCTAACCCTAACCCTAAACCTACCCCTAACCCGTACCCTAACCCTCACCCTAAACCTTTCCCTAACCCTAACACTAACATTAACCCTTACCCTAACCCTAACCCTAATCCTTTCCTTAACTGTACTCTAACCCTAACCCTAAACCTCACCCTAACCCTAACCCGTACTGTAACCCTAACATGTAACATAACCCTAACTCTAACCCGTACCCTAACCCTAACCCTAACTCATAGCCTAACACTAACCCTGACCCTAACCCTAAACCATACCCTAAACCTAACCCGTACCCTAACCCTAAACCTAACCATAAGCCGTAACCTAAACCTAACCCTAACCCTAACCCTAACTCATACCCTAACCCTAACCTTACCCTGACCCTAACCCTAACCCGTACCCTAAACCTAACCCATACCCTAACCCTAATCCTAAACCTAACCCTAACCCTAACCCTTCCCTAAACTAACCCTAACCCTTGACCTAACCCGAACCCAACCCTATCTCGTACCCTAACCCTAACCCTAACCCTTACACCAACCTTAACAGTAACCCTAACCCATTTCCTAGCGCAAACCCTAACCCTAAACCTAATCCTAAACCGCACCCTAAACCTAAAACTAACCCTAACCCTAACCATAACCCTTACCCGTACCCTAACCCTAACCCATACTCTAAAACTAACCCCAAACTTAACCATAACCCTAACCCGTACCTTAACCCTAAAACTAACCTGTACCCTAACCCCAACCCTAACCCTAACCTGCACCTAAACCTAACCCTAACCCGTACCCTAACCCTAACCCGTAACCTAAACCTAAACCTAACCCTAAGGTTAACCTGAACGCTAAACCTATCCCGTACCCTAAGCCTAACCCTAACCCGTACACTAACCTTAACCCTAACCCTAACACTATCCGTACACTAACCCTAACCCTAACCCTAACAATAATCCTAACCTGTACTCTAACACTAAACTTAACCCTAAACCTAACCCTAACCCGTACTCTAACCCTAACCCGTACCCTAACACTAACCCTTACCTAAACCCTAACCCTAACACGTACCCTAACCATAACCCTAACCCTAACACGCACACTAAACCTAACCCTAACCCTAGACCTAACACGTACACTAACCCTATCCCGTACCGTAACCTTAACCCTAACCCGTACCATAACCCTAACACTAACCCTAACCCGTACACTAACACTAACCCAAACCCTAACCCTAACCATAACCCGTACCCTAATCCTACCCATAGCCTAACCCTAAACCTAAACATAACCCCTAAACCTAACGCTAACCCTAACCCTTACCCTAATCCTTACCCAAACAGTAAACCTAACCCGTACCCTAACACTAACACAAACCCGTACTCTAACCCTAACCCTAACCCTACCTGCACCCTAAACTTAACCCTAACCCTAACCCAAACCGTAACCCTTAACCGTAACTTAACCCTAACCCATACCCTAAACCTAACCGTAACCTTAACCATAACCCTAAACCGTACCCTAACTCTAAAACAAACCCGTACCCTAACCTCAACCCTAACCCTAATCCGTACCCTAACACTAACCCTAAACCTAACCCTGACCCTAACCTAACCCTAAACCTTACACTAACCCTATCCCTTACCCTAACCTGCACCCTCAAAATAACCCTAACCCGTACCCTAACCCAAACCCATAACCTAAACCTAAACCTAACCCTAAACTTAACCCGTACGCTAACCCTATTCCTTACCCTAAAACTAACCCTAACTCGTATCCTAACCCTAAACCTAACCCTTAGCCTAACCCGTACAATAACCCTAACCCTAACCTTAACCCTAACACTAACCTAACCATACTCTAACACTAACCCTACCCTCAACCTAACCCTACCTCGTACTGTAACCCTAACCCGTACCATAACCCTGACCCTAAACCTAACCCTAACCCGTACCCTAAACCTAACCTCTACTTTAACCCTAACCCTAACCCTAACCCGTACCCTAAACCTAACCCTAACCCGTACCCAAACCCTAACAGTAACCCTAACACATACCCTAGCGCTAACCCTAACCCTAACCCTAACCCTAAACCTAACCCTAACCCTGACCCTAAACCTAATCCATACCCTAACCCTAAACGTAACGCTAACCCGTACCCAAACCCTAACCCTAACACGTATCCTAACCCTAACCTTAACCGTAACCCTAACCCTATCCCACACACTAAACCTAACCCTAACCCTAGACCTAACACGTACACTAACCCTATCCCATACCCTAACCTTAACGCTAACCCGTACAGTGTCCCTAACACTAACCCTAAACCTAACCCGTACACTAACCCTAACCGAACCTTAACCCTAAACCTAACCCGTACTGTAACCCTACCCGTAGCCTATTCCTAACTCTAACCCTAACCCCTAACCCTAAGCCTAACCGTAACCCTTATCCAAACCCGTACCCAAATGGTAAACCAAACCCGTACCGTAACACTAACCCAAATCTGTACTCTAACCCTAACCATAACCCTAACCCTAACCCTAACCTGCACCCTAAACTTAACCCTAACCCTAACCCAAACCATAACACTTAACCGTAACCTAACCCTAAACCATAACCTAACCCTAACGTAACCTTAACCATAACCCTAATCCGTAACCTAACCCTAAAACTAACCCGGACCCTAACCCCAACCCTAACCCTAACCTATACCCTAACACTAACCCTAACCCTAACCCTGACCCTAAACCTAACCCTAAACCTTACACTAACCCTAACCCTAACCCAACCCACACCCTAACCCTAACCCTAACCCGTACGCTAACCCTAACCCGTAACCTAAACCGAACCCTAATCCTAAAATTAAACCATTCGCTAACCCTATCCGTACCCTAAACCTAACCCTAACCCTTGTCCTAACCCGTACACAACCCTATCCCGTAACCTAACCCTAACCCTAACCCGTATCCAAACACTAAGAGTAAACCTAACCCATACCCTAGCGCTAACCCTAACCCTAACCCTAAGCCTAACACGCGCCCTAAACCTAAACCTAACCATAACCCTATCCATAACCCTTACCCGTACCCTAACCCTAATCCATAACCTAACACTAACCCTAACCTTAACCGTAACCCTAACCCATACCCTAACCCTAAAACTAACCCGTACCGTAACCCTAACCCTAACCCTAACCCGTACCATGACCTTATCCCTAATCCTAACCCTGACCCTAAACCTAACCCTAACCTGTACCCTAACCCTAACCCGCACCTAACTCTAACCCTAACCCTAACCCGTACCCAACCCTAATTCGTAACCTGACCCTAACCCTAACCTGTACCCAAACCCTAAGAGTAACTCTAACCCATACCCTAGCGCTAACCCTAACCCTAACCCTTACCATAACACTAACTCGCACCCTAAACCTAAACCTAACCCTAACCCTAACCATAACCCGTACCCGTACCCTAACCCTAACCCATACCTTAACCCTAACCCTAAACGTAACCGTAACCCTGACCCATAACCTAACCCTAAAATTAACCCGTAGCCTAACCCCAACCATAACCCTAACCCTAACCCATACCCTAACCCTAACCCGGACCTAAACCGTACCCTAACCCGTACCCTAAACCTAAACAGTAACCTAAACCTAAACCTAACCCTAAACTTATCCCGTACACTAACCCTATCCCGTACCCTAAACCTAACCCTACCTGTAACCTAAACCTAACCCTAACCCTAACCCTATCCGTACACTAAACCTAACCCTAACCTTATCCCATACTCTAACCCTAACCCTAACCCTAACACTAACACTAACAATAACTTGAACTCTAACCCTAACATTAACCCTAAATGTAACCCTAACCCGTAATCTAACCCTAACCCGTACCCTAACACTAACCCTAACCCTAACACTATCCCTAACCCGTACCCTAACCCTAAACGTAACCCTAACTCGTACCCAAACCCTAACCCTAACACGTACCCTAACCCTACCCTATCCTGCTCACTAAAACTAACCCTAACCCTAGACCTAACACGTACACTAAACCTATCCTGTACCGTACGTTAACCCTAACCCGTAACGTAACCCTAACACTAACCCTAACCCTAACCCTAAACCTAAACCTAACCCTAACCCGTAGATTAACCCTAACCCGAACCCTAACCCTAACCCTAACCCTAAACGTACCCTAACCCTAAACCTAACCCTAACCCGTACCCTAACACTAACCCTTACCCTAACCCTAAACCTAACCCATACCCTAACCCTAAAAGTAACGTTAACCCGTACCCAAACCCTAACCCTAACACGTACCCTAACCGTAACCCTAACTCTAACCCGCACACTAAACCTAACCCTAACCCTAGACCTAACACATACACTACACCTATCCCGTACCGTAACCTTAACCCTAACCCGTACCGTAACCCTAACCCTAACCCTAACCCTAACCCTAACCCTAACCCGTACACTAACCCTAACCCTAACCCTAAACTTACCTTAACGCTAACCCTAACCCTAACACTAACACTAAACCTAACACGGACTCTAACCTAACCCTAACCCTAAACATAACCCTAACCCGTACTCTAACCCTAACCCTAACCCTAACACTAACCATAACCCTAACACTAAACCTAACACGTACTCTAACCCTATACCTAACCCTAAAACTAACCCTAAACCCCTACTATAACCGTACCCTAAACCTAACCCTAACCCTAACCCGTACCGTAACCCGAACTCGTAACCTAACCCTAACCCTAACCTTAACCTAACCCTAACCCTGACCCTAACCCTAAACCTAATCCCGTACCCTAACCCTAACCCTAACCCGCATCCTAAACCTCACCCTAACCCTAGACCTAACCCATACCCTAACCCTAACCCGGACCCTAACACTAACCCTAACCTTAACCTGTACCATAACCCTAACACTAACCCTAACCCGTACCCTAACCCTAACCCGTACCCTATCCCTAACCCGATGCCTAACCCTAACCCACACCCTAAACCTAACCCTAACCCTAGACTTAATCCGTACCCTTAAGCTATCCCGTAACCTAACCCTAAAGCTAACCTGTACCCTAACCCTAACACTAACACTAACCCTAATCCTAAACCTATCCCGTACACTAACCCTAACCCTAACCCTAAGCCGTACCCTAACCCTAACCCTAACCCTAACCCTAAACCTAACCCTAACCCTAACCTTAACCCTAATCCCGTACCCTAACCCTATCCCTAACTCGCATCCTAAACCTAAATCTAACCCTAACCCTAACCCGTACCATAAACTTAACACTAACCCTAACCCGTACAAAAACCCTAACACGTACACTAACCCTAACCCGATGCCTAACCCTAACCCACACACTAAAACTAACCCTAACCCTAGACCTAAACCTTACCCTCAACCTATACCGGACCCTAACCCTAATGCTAACCTGTACCCTAACCCTAACACTAACACTAATCCTAAACCTAACCCTATCCCATACACTAAACCTAACCCGTACCCTAACCCTAACCTGTACCATTACACGTACCTTAACCCTAACCCTAACACGTACCCTCAACCGTAACCTAAACTTAACCCTAACCTGTACGCTAACACGTACCATAACCCTAACACTAATCCTAACCCTAACCATAAACCTAACCCATACCCTACCCCTCAACCTAACCCATACCCTAACCCTAACTCGTACCCTAAAACTAACCCTTACCCTAACCCCTAACCCTAACCCTACACCGTACCCTAAACCTAACCCTAACCCTAACTCGTACCCTAACACTAACCCTAAACTTGACCCTAACCCTAACCCGTAACCTAACCTTAATCCGTACCCAAACCCTAACCCTAAACCTAAACCTAACCCTAACCCTTACAGTAACCCTAACCCGTACCCTAAACCTAACCGTAACTCTAAACCTAACCCTAACCATGACCCTAAACCTAACCCTAACCCGTACCCTAACCGAAACCGTACCCTAACCCTAACCCTAAACCTAACCCATACCCTAACCCTAAACGTAACGCTAACCCGTACCCAAACCCTATCCCTAACACGTACCCTAACCCTATCCCTAACCCTAACCCGCACACTAAACCTAACCCTAACCCTAGACCTAACACGTACACTAACCCTATCCCATAGCCCAGCCTTAACCCTAACCCGAACCCTAACCCTACCCTAACCCATACCCTGCCCCTACCTGTAGCCAAACACTAAATCTAACCCTAAACCCTAACCCTAACTCTAACCTTAACCCTAACCCTTACCCTAACCCGTACCCAAACGGTAAACCTAACCCGTACCCTAACACTAACCAAAACCCGTACTCTAACCCTAAACCTAACCCAAACCCACACCCTTAACTTAACCCTAACCCAAACCAAACCATAACCCTTAACCGTAACCTAACCCTAATCCATACCCTAACACTAACACTAACCTTAAACGTAACCCCAACCCGTAACATAAACCTAAAACTAACCAATACCCTAACCCCAACCCTAATCCTAACCCGTACCCTAACACTAACCCTAACCCTAAACCTGACCCTAAACCTAAACCTAACACTTACACTAACCCTAACCCTAACCCTAACCCTAACCTGCACCCTAAACCAACCGTAACCCGTACCATAACCCTAACCCATAACCTAAACCTAACCCCAACCCTAAACTTAACCCGTAGGCTAACCCTATCCCGTACCCTAACCTAACCCTAACCCGTAAACTAACCCTAAACCTAACCCTAAGCCTAACCCGTACATTATCTCTAACCCTAACCCTAACACTAAACCTACACCGTACTCGAACCCTAACCCTAACCCTAACCATAACCATAACCCTAACCCGTACCCTAAACCTAACCCTAACCCTAACACTAACCCTAACCCGTACTCTAACCCTAACCCTAAACCTAACACTAACCCTACCCCGTACCCTAACATTAACCCTAACCCTAACCCTAACCCGTCCCCTAACCCTAACCCTAAACCTAACCCTAACACTAACCCTAACCTTACTCTATCCCTAACCCTAACCCTAACCCTAACCGTATTCTAACCCTAACCCTAACCCTCACCCTAACCCTATCCCGTACTGTAACCCTAAACCATACCATAACCCTAAACCTAACCCGTACCCTAAACCTAACCCTAATTCGTACCCTAACCCTAACCCTAACCCTGACCCTAACCCTAACCTAACCCGTATCCTAAACCTAACCCATACCCTAACCCTAAACCTAATCCTAACCCGTACCCTAAACCTAACCCTAACCCTAAACCCAACTCTAACCCTAACCCTAACCCTAACCCTAACCCATACCCTAAGCCTAACCCATACCCTAACCCTAAAACTAATCCTAACCCTAACCCTATCCAGTACACTAAACCTAACCCTAACCCTTAACCTAACCCGTAACCTAACCCACCCTAACCCGTACCCAAACCCTAACAGTAACCCTAAACTATACCCTAGCGCTAACACTAACCCTAACCCTAACCCTAACCATTTCCCGTACCCTAACCCTAACCCATTACCTAACCCTAACCCTAAACTTAACCGTAACCATGACCCGTACCCTAAACCTAAAATTAACCCGTACCCTAACCCCAACCCTAACCCTAACCTGTACCCTAACCCTAACCCTAACCCTAACCCACACCAAACCTAACCCTAACCCGTAACCTATGCCTAATCCTAACTCTAAACTTAAACCGTACGTTAACCCTATCCCGTACTCTAAACCTAACCCAAACCCGTAACCTAACCCTAAACCTAACCCTAAGCCTAACCCGTACATTAACCCTAACCCTAACACTAACACTAACCATACCCCGTATTCTAACCCTAACACTAACTCTAACCCTAACCCGTACCCTAACCCTAACCCTAACCCTAACACTAACCCTACCCCGTACTCTAACCCTAACACAAACCCTAACCCTAAACCATACCCTAACCCTAACCCTAACCCTAACTCTAACCCTAACCCTAACCCTAACCCTAATCCTAACCGTAACCGTACTATAACTGTTACACTAAACCTCACTCTAACCCTAACCGTACTGTAACCCTAACCCGTACCATAACCCGAACCCTAACCCTAAACTTAATCGTAACCCTGACCCGTACCCCAACCCTATAACTAACCCGTACCCTAACCCCAACCCTAACCCTAACATGTACACTAACCCTATCCCTAACGCTAACCCAAACCCTAAACATAAACCTAACCCGTACCCTATCCCTAACCCTAACCCTAACACTCACCTAAACCTAACCCTAACCCGTACCCTAACACTTCCCATAACCTAAACCTAACCCTAACCCTAAACTTAACCCCTACGCTAACCCTATCCCGTACCCTAAACCTAACCCTAACCCGTACCCTAACCCTAACCCTAACCCTAACCCTATCCGTACTCTAACCCTAAACCTAACCCTCACACTAACACTAACCCTAACCCATACTCTAACACTAACCCTAACACTAAACCTAACCCTAAACCATACGCTTTCCCTAACCCGTACCCTAACACTAACACTAACCCTAACACTATCCCTGAACCGTAGTCTAACCCTAAACCTAACCCTATCTTTAGCCCAAACCCGTACTATAACCCTAAACCTAACCCTAACCCTAAACCTAACCCTAACCCATACACTAACCCTATCCCGTAGCCTAACACTAACTCTAATCCTAACCCCTAACCCTAACCCTTACCTAACCCGTAAACGGTAACCCTAACCCGTACCCTAACACTAACCCAAACCCGTACTCTAACCATAAACCTAAACCTAACCCTCACCCTAAACCTAAACCTAACCCTAACCCTAACCCTAACCATAACCCTTACCCATACCCTAACCCTAAACCATACCCTAACCCTAACCCTAAACTTAACCGTAACCCTGACTCGTACCCTAACCCTAAAAGTAACCCGGACCAAACCCCAAACCTAAACCTAACCCGTACCCTAACCCTAAACATAAACCTAACTCTAACCCTAACCAGTACCCTAACCCTAACCCTAACCCTAACGCTAACACTAACCCTAACCCGTATTCTAACCCTAACCCTAACCCTTAACCTAACCCTAACCGTACTCTAACCCTAACCATAACCCTCACCCTAACACTAACGCGTACTCTAACCCTAATCCGTACCATAATTCTAACCCTAACCCTAACCTAAAGCATAACCCTGAACCATACCCTAACCCTAAATCTAACCCGTACCCTACCCCAACCCTAACCCTAACGCGTACCCTAACCCTACCCCTAACACTAACCGTGACCCTAAACCTAACCCTAACCCGTACCCTAACCCTAACCCTAACACTAACCCTCACCTAAACCTAAACCTAACCCATACCCTAACCTTAACCCGTAACCTAAACCTAAACCTAACCCTATACTTAACCCGTACGCTAACCCTATCCCGTACCATAAACCTAACCCTAACCCGTACCCTAACCCTAACCCTAACCCTAACACTATCCGCACTCTAACCCTAACCCTAAACCTAACCCTAACACTAACCATAACCCGTACTCTAACCCTAACCCTAAACTTAACCCTAACCTGTACCCTAACCCTAACCCGTAACCTAAACCTAACCCTAACCCTAAACTTAACCCGTATGCCAAACCTATCCTGTACCCTAAACCTAACCAAAACCCGTACCCTAACCCTAACCCTAACACTATCCGCACTCTAACACTAACCCTAACCCTAACCCTAACCCTAACCCTAACCCTAACACTAACACTAACCCTAACCCGTACTCTAACCCTAAACCTAACCCTCACCCTAACCCTAACCGTACTCTAACCCAAAACCTCACCCTAACACTAACCCGTACTGTAACCCTAACCCGTACCATAATCCTAACCCTAACCCTAACCTTAAGCGTAACCCTGAACCGTACCATAACCCTAAATCTAACCCATACCCTAACCCCACCCTAACCCTAACCCGTACCCTAACCCTATCCCTAACGCTAACCCTGACCCTAAACCTAACCCTAACCCGTACCCTAACCCTAACCCTAACACTAACCCTCAACTAAACCTAAACCTAACCCGTACCCTACCCATAACCTAAACCTAACCCTAACCCTAAACTTAACACATATGCTAAACCAATCCCATACCTTAACCTAACCCTAACCCGTACCCTAAACCTAACCCTAACCCTAACACTATACGAACTCTAACCCTAACCCTAACCTAACCCTAACACTAACCATAACCCGTACTCTAACCCTAACCCTAAACCTAACCCTAACCTGTACCCTACCATAACCCGTAACCTAAACGTAACACTAACCCTAAACTTAACCCGTACGCTAACCCTAACCCTATTCTGTACCCTAAACCTAACCCTAACCGGTACCCTAACCCTAACTCTAACCCTACCGCACTCTAACCCTAACCATAACCCTAACCCTAACACTAACCCTAACCCATACACTAACCCTAACCCTAACCCTAAACCATAAACCTAACCCGTACTCTAACCCTAACCTGTACCCTAACACTAACCCTTACCCTAACCCTTAACTTAACCCATACCCTAACCCTAAATGTAACCCTAACCCATACCCAAAACCTAACCTTAACACGTACCCTAACCCTAACACTAACCTAACCCGCACACTAAACCTAACCCTAACCCTAGACCTAACACGTACACTAAACCTATCCCGTACCGTAACCTTAACCCTAACCCGTACCGTAACCCTAACACTAACCCTAACCCTAACCCTAACCCGTACACTAACCCTAACCCTAACCCTAAACGTACCCTAACCCTAACCCTAACCTTAACCCTAACACTACCCCTAACCTGGACTCTAACCTAGCCCGAATCCTAAACCTAACCCTTACCCTTACTCTAACCCTAACACTAACCCTAACCCTAACCATAAACCTTACCCGTACCCTATCCCTAACCCATACCCTAACACTAACCCTAACTTTTACCGTAACCCTACCCTGTACCCCCACCTTAAAACTAACCCGTACCCTAACCCCAACCTTAAACCTAACCCGTACCATAACCCTATCCCTAACCCTAACCCTGACCCAAAACATAACCCTAACCCGTACCATAACCCTAACCCGCACCTAAACCTAACCCTATCCCGTAACCTAACACTAACCCGTAACCTAAACCTAACCCTAACCCTAAATTTAACCCGTACAATAACTTTATCCCGTACCCTAAAACTAACGCTAACCCATACCCTAACCCTAACCCTAACCCTAACCCTATCCATACACTAACCCTAAACCTAACCCTAACACTAACCCTAACCCGTACTCTAACCCTAACCCTAACCCTAAACCTAACCTTAACCCATACTCTAACCCTAACCCGTACCCTAACACTAACCCTTACCCTAACCCTAAACCTAACACGTACCCTAACCCTAAACGTAAACCTAACCAGTACCCAAACCCTAACCCTAACACGTACCCTAACCCTAACCCTAACCCGCACACTAAACCTAACCCTAACTCTAGACCTAACACGTACACTAAACCTATCCCATACCGGAACCTTAAACCTAACCCGTACCGTAACCCTAACAATAAGCCTAAACCTAAACCTAAACCTAACCCTAACCCGTACACTAACCCTAACCCGAACCCTAACTCGTACCCTAACCCTACCCGTAGCCTAACCCTAACTCTAACGCTAACCCCTAACCCTAAACCACACCCTAACCCTTACCCTAACCCGTACCCAAAAGGTAAACCTAACCCGTACCCTAACTCTAACCCAAACCCATACTCTAACCCTAACCCTAACCCTAGCCGCACACTAAACCTAACCGTAATACTAGACCTAACACGTACACTAAACCTGTCCAATACTGGACCCTTAAACATAACCCGTACCATAACCCTAACAATAAGCCTAACCCTAAACGTAACCCTAACCCTATCCTGTACCCTAAACCTAACCTGTACCCTAACCATAAACCTAACCCTAACCCGTACCCTAAACCTAACACTAACCCGTACCCTAACCCTAAACCTACCCTGAACCTGACCCAAAACCTAACCCTAACACGTACCCTAAGCCTAACCCATAACCTAACCCTAACCCTAACCCTAACACTAACACTAAACCTACCCCGTACTCTAACCCTAAACCTAACCCTAACCCGTACTCTACACTAAACCTACCCCTAACCCTAACCCTAACACTAACACTAACCCGTACTCTAACCCTAATCCTATCCCTAACACTAACCCTAACCCGTACTCTAACCCTAACCCTAACCCTATCCGTAACCTAACCCTAACCCTAACCCTCACCCTAACCCGAACCCGTACTGTAACCCTAACCCGTACCATAACTCTAACCCTAATGCGTACTCTAACCCTAACCCTAATTCGTACCCTAACCCTAACCCTAACCCTGACACTAACCCTAACCCTAACCCGTACCCTAAACCTAACCTGTACCCTAACCCTAACCCTAACCTAACTCACACCCTAAACTTAACCTAACCCTAAGCCAAACCATAACCCTTAACGATAACTTAACCCTAACCCATACCCTAACCCTAACCCTAAACTTAACCATAATCCCTACCTGTACCCTAAACCTAAAACTAACCCGCACCCTAACCGCAACCATAACCCGTACCCTATCACTAACCTTAAACCTAACCCTGACCCTAAACCTAAGCCTAACCCTTACACTAACCCTAACCCTAACCCGCACCCTAAACCTAACCCTAACCTGAACCCTAACCCTAACCAGTAACCTAAACCTAACCCTAACCGTAAACTTAACCCGTACGCAAACACTATCCCGTACCCTAACCCTAAACCTAACCCTAGTCCTAACCCTAACACTAACCCTACCCCGTACTCTAACCCTAACCTGTACCCTAACACTAACCCTAACCCTAACCCTAAAACTAACCCTAACCTGTACTCTAACCCTAACCCTAACCCTAAACCTAACCCTAAACCTAACCGTATTCTAACCCTAACCCTAAACCTCATCCTAACCCTAACCCGTACTGTAAACCTACCCCGTACCATAACCATAACCCTAACCAGTACCCTAACCCTAACGCTAATTCGTACCCTAACACTAACCCTAACCCTGACCCTAAACGTAACCCTAACCTGTACCCTAAACCTAACCCGTACCCTAACCCTAACCCAAAATGTACACTAAACCTAACCCTAACCCGTACCCTAAGCCTAAACCTAACCCTAAACCTGACCCTAACCCTCAACCTAACCCGTACCCTAAGCCTAACCGATACCCTAAACTTAACCCTAAGCCTAACTCTAACACTAACCCTATCCCGTACTCTAACCGTAACCCTAACCCTAACCCTAACCCCTACCCATACCCTAACCCTAACCCTAACCCTAAACCTAACAATGAACCTATCCCGTACTCTAACCCTAACCCTAACCCTAACCCTAACCGTATTCTAACCCGTACCCTAAACCTCACCCTAACCCTAACACATACCCTAACACTAACCCTAACACTGACCCTAAACATAAACCTAACCCGTACCCTAAACCTAACCCATACCCTAAACCTAACCCTAAACTTACCCTAACCCTATCCCGTACCCTAAAACTAACCCTAACCCTTGTCCTAACCCGTACCCAACCCTATCCCGTACACTAACCCTAACCATAACCCGTTCCCAAACCCTAAGAGTCACCCTAACCCATACCCTAGCGCTAACCCTAACCCTAACCCTAAGCCTAGCCTGCACCCTAAACCTAAACCTAACCATAATCCTAACCATAACCCTTACCCGTACCCTAACCCTAAACCATAACCTAACACTGACCCTAACATTAACCGTAACACTAACCCTACCGTAATCCTAAAAATAACCTGTACCGTAACCCCAACCCTAACCCTAATCCTAACCCTGACCCTAAACGTAACCCTAACCCGTATCCAAACCCTAACCATAACATGTACACTAACCCTAACCCTAACCCTAACCCTTGCCATAACCCGTACCCAAACGGTAAACCTAAACCGTACCCTAACACTAACCCAAACCAGTACTCTAACCCTAAACCTAACCATAACCATAACCCGCACCCAAACTTAACCCTAACCCTAACCCAAACCATAATCCTTAACCGTAACCTAACCCTAACCCACACCGTAACCCTAACCCTAACCTTAACCGTAACCCTAACCCATAACCTAACCCCAAAAGTAACCCGTACCCTAACCCCAACCCTAACCCTAAACCGTACCCTAACACTAACCCTAACCTTAACCCTGACACTAAACCTAACCCTAACCCTTACACTAATCCTTACCCTAACCCTAACCCGCACCCAAAACCTAACCCTTACCGGAACCCTAACCCTAACCCGTGACCTAAACCTAACCATAACCCTAAACTTAAACCGTACGCTAACCCTAGCGCGTACCCGAAACCTAACCCTAAACCGTATCCTAACCCTAAACCTAACCCTAAGCCTAAACTGTACATTAACCCCAAAACTAACGCTAACACTAACCCTACCCCGTACTCTAACCCTAACCCTAACCCTAAAATTAATCCTACACTGTACTCTAACCCTAAACCTAACCATAACCCTAACCCGTACCCTAACCCTAACCATAACCCTAACCCGTACTCTAACCCTAACCCTAACGCTAACCCTAACCATACTCTAACCGTAACCCTAACCCTCACCCTAACCCTAACACATACTGTAACCCTAACCGGTACCATAACCCTAACCCTAACCCGTACCCTAAACCTAACCCTAACTCGTACCCTAACCCTAACCGTAACCATGACCATAACCCTAACCCTAACCGGTACCCTAAACCTAACCCGTACTTTAAACCTAACCCTAACCCTAACCCGTACCCTAAACCTAACCCTAACCCTAACTCGTACCCTAAACCTACCCTCACCCTGACACTAACCCTAACCCTAACACATACCCTAAGCATAACCCATACCCTCACCCTAAACCTAAACCTAACCCTAACCCTAACACGAACCCTAAACGTAACCCTCACCCTCCAACTAACCCGTACCCAAACCTATCCCGTACCCTAACCCTAACCCTAACACGTACGCAAACTCTAACAGTACCCCTAACCCATAACCTAGCGCTACCCTAACCCTAAACCTAACCCGGACCCTAAACCTGACCCTAACACTATCCCTATCCCGTACCCTAACCCGAAACCGTACATGAACCCTAACCCTAAACCTAACCCATACCCAAACACTAAACGTAACCCTAGCCCTTACCCAAACCCTAACCCGAACCTTAACCCTAACCCTAACCCGTACCCAAACCCTACCTGTAGCCTAGTCCTAACTCTAACCCTAACCCCTAACCCTAAGCCTAACCCTAACCCTTACCCGAACCCGTACCCAAATGGTAAACCTAAACCATACCCTAACACTAACCAAAACCCGTACTCTAACTCTAACCATAACCCTAACCCTAACCAGCACCCTAAACTTAACCCTAACCCTAACCCAAACCATAACCCTTAACCGTAACCTAACCCTAACCCATAACCTAAACCTAACCTTAACCTTAAACATAACCCTAATCAGTACCTAAACCCTAAATCTAACCCACACCCTAACCCATACCCTAACGCTAAGCCGTACCTAACACTAACCCTAACCCTGACCCTAAACCTAACCATAACCCTTACACTAACCCTAAACCATAACCTAAACTGAACCCTAACCCTAAACTTAACCCGTTCGCTAACCCTACCCCGTACCCGAAACCTAACCCTAACCCGTATCCTAACCCTAACCAAACCCTAAGCCTAACCCGTACATTAACCCTTACCCTAACACTAACACTAACCCTACCCCGTATTCTAACCCTAACCCTAACCCGTACCCGTACCCTAAAACTAACCCATACCCTAAACCTAAACATAAACCTAACCCTAAGCCTAACCCGTATCCTAAACCTAACCCTAACCCTTGATCTAACCCGTACCCAACCGTATCCCGCACCCTAACCCTAACCCTAACCCATACCCAAACCCTAACAGTAACCCTAACCCATACCCTAGCGATAATCCTAACCCTAAGACTAACCCGCACCCTAACCTAAAACTAACCCTAACCCTAACCATAAACCTTACCCGTATCCTAACCCTAACCCATACCCTAACACTAACCCTAACCTTAACCGTAACCCTAACCCGTACCCTAACTCTAAAACTAACTCGTACCCTAACCCCAACCCTAACCCGAACCCGTACCATAACCCTATCCCTAACCCTAACACTGACCCTAAACCTAACTCTAAACCGTACCCTAACCCTAACCTGCACCTAAACCTAACCCTACCCCGTACCCTAACTCTAACCCATAACCTAAACCTAACACTAACTGTAAACTTAACCCATACACTAATCCTATCCCGTACCCTAAACCTAACCCTAACTCGTACCCTAACCCTAACGCTAACCCTAACCCTATCCATACACTAACCCTAACCCTAACCCTAACACTAACCCTAACCCGTACCCTAACACTAACCCTAACCCTAACCCTGACCCTAAACCTACCCCTAACCATTACAATAATCCTAACCCTAACCCTAACCCGCACCCAAAACCTAACCCTAACCTGAACCCTAACCCTAACCCGTGACCTAAACCTAACCATAACCCTAAACTTAACCCGTACTCTAACCCTATCCCATACCTGAAACCTAACCCTAACCCGTATCCTAACCCTAAACCTATCCCTAAGCCTAAACCGTACATTAACCCCAAACCTAACCCTACCACTAACCCTACACCGTACTCTAACCCTAACCCTAACCCTAACACTAATCCTACACCATACTCTAACCGTAACCCTAACCCTAACCCTAACCGTACATAACCGTAACCCTAACTCTCATCCTAACCCTAACCCGTACTGTAACCCTAACCGGTACCATAACCCTAACCCTAACCCGTACCCTAAACCTAACCCTAACCCGTACCCTAAACCTAACCCTAACCCTAACTCGTACCCTAAACCTACCCTAACCGTGACCCTAACCCTAACCTTAACCCATACCCTAAGCATAACCCATACCGTAACCCTAAACCTAAACCTAAACCTAACCCTAACCCGAACCCTAGACGTAACCCTAACCCTCTACCTAACCCGTACCCAAACCTATTTCGTACCCTAACACTAACCCTAACACGTACGGAAACCCTAACAGTAACCCTAACCCATACCCTAGCGCTAACCCTAACCCTAACCCTAACCCGGACCCTAAACCTAACCCTAACCCTGACCCTAAAACTAACCCTATCCCGTACCTTAACCCTAAACCGTACACGAACCCTAACCCTAAACCTAACCCATACCCTAACGCTAAATGTAAACCTAGCCCGTACACAAACCCTAACCCGAAACTTAACGTTAATCCTAACCCGTACCCTAACCCTACCCGTAGCCTAATCCTAACTCTAACCCTAACCCCTAACCTTAAGCCTAACCTTAACCCTTACCCAAACCTGTACCCAAACGGTAAACCTAACCCGTACCCTAACACTAACCCAAACCCGTATTCTAACTCTAACCATAACCCTAACCCTAACCAGCACCCTAAACTTAACCCTAACCCTAACCCAAGCCATAACCCTAAACCGTAACCTAACCCTAACCCATAACCTAACCCTAACCCTAACCTTAACCATAAACCTAATCCGTAACCTAACCCTAAAACTAACCCGTACCTAACCCCAATCCTAACCCTAACCCGTAACCTAACACTAACCCTAACCCTAACCCTGACCCTAAACCTAACCCTAACCCTTACACTAACCCTAACCCTAACCCAACCCGCACCCTAAACCTAACCCTAACCCGTACCCTAACCCTAACCCGTAACCTAAACCGAACCCTAACCCTAAACTTAAACCGTTCGCTAACCTTATCCCGTACCCTAAACCTAACACTAAACCGTATCCTAACCCTAACCTACCCCTAAGCCTAACCCGTACTTTAAACCCAACCCTAACCCTAACACTAACCCTACCCCGTACTCTAACCCTAACCCTAACCCTAAACCTCACCAGTACCCTAAACCTAACCCTAAACCTAACTCGTGCCCTATCCCTAACAGTAAACCTGACCCTAACACTAACCCTAACCAGTACCCTAGACCTAACCCATACCCTAAACCTAACCCTAAACCTAACTCTAACCCTAAACCGTACCCTAAACCTAACCCTCACCCTTGACCTAACCTGTAACCAACCCTATCCCGTACCCTAACCCTAAACCTAACCCGTACACAAAACCTAACAGTAACCCTAACCCATACCTTAGCGCTAACCCTAACCGTAACACTAAGCCTAACCCGCACCCTTAACCTAAATCTAACCCTTACCCTAACCATAACCCTTACCGTACCCTAACCCTAACCCATACCCTAACACTAACCCTAACCTTAACTCTAACCCTAACCAGTACCCAAACCCTAAGAGTAACCCTAACCCATACCCTAGTGCTAAACCTAAACCTAACCGTAACCCTAACCATAACCCTTACCCGTACCTTAACCCTAACCCATAACCTAACACTAACCCTAACCTTAACCGTAACCCTAACCCGTACCCTAACCCTAAAACTAACCAGTACCGTAACCCCAACCCTATCCCTAACTCGTACCATAACCCTATCTCTAAACCTAACCCTGACCCTAAACCTAACCCTAACCCGTACCCTAAGCCTAACCCGCACCTAAACCTAACCCTAACCCGTACCCTTACCCTATCTGAACCTTAACCCTAACCCTAACCGGTATCCTAACCCTACCCATAGCCTATTCCTAACAATAATCCTAACCCCTAACCCTAAGCCTAACCGTAACCCTTACCAAAACCCGTACCCAAACGGTAAACCTAACCCGTACCCTAAAACTAACCCAAATCCATACTCTAACCCTAACCGTAAACCTAACACTAACCCTAACCCGCACCCTAAATTTAACCCTAACCCTAACCCAAACCATAACCCTTCACCGTACCCTAACACTAACCCATACCCTAACCCTAACTCTAACCTTAACCATAACACTAAACCGTACCCTAACTCTAAAACTAACCCAAACCCTACCTCAACCCTAACACTAATCCGTACTTAACACTAAACCTAACCCTAACCCTGACCCTGAACCTAACCCTAACCCTTACACTAACCCTAACCCTAACCCTAACCCGCACCCTAAACCTAACCCTAACCGGTACCCTAATCCTAACCCGTAACCTAAACCTAACCCTAACCCTAAACTTAACCCATACGCTAACCCTATTTCTTACCCTAAAGCTAACCCTAACCCGTATCCTAACCCTAAACCTAAACCTTAGCCTAACCTGATCACTAACCCTAACCCTAACACTAACCCGTACCCTAACACTAAACCTAACCCATACTTTAACCCTAACCCTAACCCTAACCATACTCTAACACTAACCCTAACCCTCACCCTAACCCTAACCCATACTGTAACCCTAAACCGTACCATAACCCTAAACCTAACCCGTAACCTAACCCTAAACCTAACTCGTACCCTAACCGTAACCGTAACCCTGACCCTAAACCTAACCCTAACCCGTACCCTAAACCTCACCCGTACTTTAACCCTAACCCTAACCCAACCCGTAACCTAAACCTAACCCTAACACTAACTCGTACCCTAAGCCTAACCATAACCCTGACCCTAACCCTAACCCATATCTTAAGCATAACCCATACCCTAACCCTAACCCTAAACCTAACCCTAACCCTAACCCGTACCCTAAACCTAACCCTAACCCTTGACATAACCCGTACCCAAACCTAACCCGTACCCTAACCCTAACCCTAACCCGTACCCAAAACCTAACAGTAACCCTAACGCATAACCTAGCGCTAACCCTAACCCTAATCCTAACCCGGACCCTAAAACTAACCCTAACCCTGACCCTAACGCTAGCCCTATCCCGTACCTAACCCTAAACAGTACCCGAACCCTAACCCTAAACCTAACCCATACCCTAACACTAAACGTAACCCTAACCCGTACCCACACCCTAACCCTAACGCGTATTCTAACCCTAAACCTAAAGCTAAACCACACACTAAACCTAACCCTAACACTAGACCTAACACGTACACTAAACATATCCCGTACCCTAAACTTAACCCTAACCCATACCGTGTCCCTAACACTAACCCTAACTCTAACCCGTACACTAACCCTAACTGAACCTTAACCCTAACCCTAACCCGTACCCTAACCCTACCCGTAGCCTATTCCTAACTCTAACCCTAACCCCTAACCCTAAGCCTAACCGTAACCCTTACACGAAACCGTACCCAAACGGTAAACCTAACCAGTACCCTAACACTAACCCAAATCCGTAATCTAACCCTAACCGTAACCCTAACCCTAACCCTAACCCGCACCCTAAACTTAACCCTAACCCTAACCCAAACCATAACCCTTAACCGTAACCTAACCCTAACCCATAACCTAACCCTAACCTTAACCATAACCCTAATCCGTAACCTAACCCTAAAACTAACCCGTACCCTAACCCCAATCCTAACCCTAACCTGTAACCTAACACTAACCCTAACCCTAAAACTGACCCTAAACCTAGACCCTAACCCTTACACTAACCCTAACCCTAACCCAACCCGCACCCTAAACCTAATCCTAACACGTACCCTAACCCTAACCCGTAACCTAAACCGAACCCTAACCCTAAACTTAAACCGTTCGCTAACCCTATCCCGTACCCTAAACCTAACCCTAAACCGTATCCTAACCCTAACCCACCCCTAAGCCTAACCTGTACATTAACCCCAACCCTAAACCTAACACTAACCCTACCCCGTACTCTAACCCTAACCCTAACCCTAACCCTCACCCGTACGCTAAACCTAACCCTAAGCTTAACTCGTACCCTATGCTTAACAGTAAAACTGACCCTAACCCTAACCCTAACCCGTACCCTAAAACTAACCCATACCCTAAACCTAACCCTAACCCTAACCCGTACCCTAAACCTAACCCTAACCCTTGGCCTAACCCGTACCCAACCCTAAACCTATACCTAACCCTAACCCTAACCATAACCCTTACCCGTACCCTAACGCTAACCCATACCCTAACACTAACACTAATATTAACTGTAACCCTAACCCGTACCCTAACCTTAAAACTAACCCGTACCCGAACCCAAACACTAACCCTAACCCGTACCATAATCCTATCACTAACCCTAACCCTGACCCTAAACCTAACCTGTACTCAAAACCTAACAGTAACCCTAACCCATACCTTAGCACTAACCCTAACCCTAGCCCTAAGCCTAACCCGTACCCTAAACCTATACCTAACCCTAACCCTAACCATAACCCTTACCCATAACCTAACGCTAACCCATACCCTAACACTAACACTAATATTAACTGTAACCCTAACCCATACCCTAACCTTAAAACTAACCCGTACCCTAACCCAAACACTAACCCTAACCCGTACCATAATCCTATCACTAACCCTAACCCTGACCCTAAAACTAACCCTAACCCGTACCCTAACCCTAACCCTAACCCTAACCCTATCCGTACACTAACCCTAACCCGTACTCTAAACCTAACCCTAACCCTAAACCTAACCGTAAAACGAACTCTAACCCTAACCCATACTCTAACACTAACCCTAACCCTAACACGCACCCTAACCCGTACTCTAACCCTAAACCTAACCTTAACTCTAACACAAACCCGTACTATAACCCAAACCCTAACCCTAACCATAACCATAACCATAACCATAACCCTAACCTGTACATTAACCCTATCCCATAGGCTAACACTAACTCTAACCCTAACCCCTAACCTAACCCTAACCGTTACCCTAACCCGTACCCAAAGGTAAACCTAAACCATACCCTAACACTAACCCAAACCCGTACTCTAACACTAACCCTAACCCTTACCCTAACCCTAAACCGCACCCTAAACTTAACCCTAACCATAACCATAACCCTTAACCGTACCCTAACCCTAAACCTAACCCTAACTTTAACCCTAACCCTAACCCGTACCCTAACCCTAAAACTAATCCGTACCCTAATCCCAAACCTAACCCTAAACCATACCCTAACACTAACCCTAACCCTAACCTTGACCCAAAACCTAACCCTAACCCATACACTAAACCTAACCCTAACCTTAACCCGCACCCTAAATCTAACCGTAACCCATACCCTAACCGTAACCCATAACCTAAACCTAACCATAACACTAAAATTAACCTGTATGCTAACCCTATCCCTTGCCCTAAACCATACCCTAACCCGTAAACTAACACTAAACCTAACCCTAAGCCTAACCCGTACATTAACCCCACCCCTAACCCTACAATAACCCTACTCGTACTCTAAACCTAACCCTAAACCTAAGCCTAACCCGTACCATAACCCTATCCCTAACCCTTTCCCGAACCCTAACACTAACCCAACCCGTACTCTAAACCTAACCCTAAACCTAACACTAACCCTAACACTAACCGTACTCTAACCCTAACCCTAACCCTCACTCTAACCCTAAACCGTACTGTAAACCTAACCCGTAACATAACCCTAACACTAACCCATACCCTAACCCTAACCCTAACTCGTACACTATCCCTAACCCTGACCCTAACACTAACCCTAACCCGTAACCTAACCTAACCCGTACCCTAAAACTAACCCTAATGCTAACCCATACCCTAAACCTAACCCATACCCTAAACCTAACCCTAAACCTAATCCTAACCCTAACCAGTACCGGAAACCTAAACCTAACGCTTGACCTAACCCGTACCCAACACATTCTCGTACCCTAACCCTAACCCTAACCCGTACCCAAACCCTAACTGTAACCCTAAACCATACCCTAGTGCTAACACTAACCCTAAACCTAAGCCTAACCCGCACCCTAAAACTAAACCTAACCCTAACACTAACCATAAAACTTAGCTGTACCCTAACCCTAACCCATACCCTAACACTAACCCTAACCTTAACCGTAACCCTAACCCTAACCCGTACCCTAACCCTAAAACTAACCCGTACCCTAACCCCAACCCTAACCCTAACCCGTAACATAACCCTATCCCTAACCCTAACCCTGACCCTAAACCTAACCCTAACTTGTACCCTAACCCTAACCCACACCTAAACCTAGCCCTAATACGTACCCTAACCCTAACCCGTAACCTAAACCTAACCCTAACCCTAAACGTAACCTGTACACTAAACCTATCCCGTACCCTAAACCTAACCCTAACCTGTACCCTAACCCACACCCTAACCCTAATCTTATCCGTAAACTAACCCTAACCCGAACCCTAACACTAAACCTAAACCGTACTCTAACCCTAACCCTAACCCTAAACCTAACCCTAACCCGTACTCTAACCCTAACACGTACCCTAACACTAATCCTTACCCTAACCCTAAACCTAACCCATACCCTAACCCTAAACGTAACCCTACCCTGTCCCCAAACCCTAACACAAAAACATACCCTAACCCTAAACAAAACCCTAACCCGCACACTAAACCTAACCCTAACCCTAGACTTAACATGTACACTAACCCTATCCTGTAACCCAAACTTAACCCTAACCCGTACCGTAACCCTAAACCTAACCCTAAACCTAACCCTAACCCTAACCCTGACCCGTACACTAACCCTATCCCGAACCCTAACCCTAACCCTAACCCGTACCCTAACAATGCCCGTAGCCTAATCCTAACTCTAACCCTAACCCCTAACCCTAACCCTAACTCTTACCCTAACCCTTACCCAAACGGTAAACCTAACCCGTACCCTAACACTAAGCCAAACCCGTACTCTAACGCTATCCCTTACACTAATCCTAACTCTAACCCTAACCTGGACCCTAAACCCAACCCTAACCCGTACCCTAACACTAACCCGTAACCTACCCCTAACCCTAAACTTAACAAGTACGCTAACCCTATTCCATACCTTAAACCTAACCCTAACCCGTATCCTAACCCTAAACCTAACCCTATGCCTAAGATGTACATTAACCCTAACCCTAACCCTAACACTAACCCTACCCCGTACTCTAACACTAACCCTAACCCTAAGCAGTACCCTAACCCTAACCCTAAACCTGACCCTAACCCTAACCCTAACACGTACCCTTAACCTAACCCATACCCTAACCCTAACCCTAACCCTTGACCTAACCCATACGCAACCCTATCCCGTACCCTAACCCTAACCCTAACCCGTACCCAAACACTATCAGTAACCCTAAGCCATACCCTAACGCTAACCCTAACCATAACCCTAAGCCTAACCCGCACCCTAAACCTAATCCTAACCCTAAACCTAACCCGTACCCTAAGCCTAACCCATACCCTAACCCTAACCCTAAACCTAACCCTAACACTAACCCGTAATCTAAACCTAACCCTAACCCTTGACCTAACCCATACCCAACCCTATCCTGTAACCTAACCCTAACCCTAAGCCGTACCCAAACCCTAACAGTAACCCTAACCCATAACCTAGTGCTAAACCTAACCCTAACCCTAACTCGCACACTAAACCTAAACCTACCCCTACCCCTAACCATAACCCTTACCCGTACCCAAACCCTAAACCATACCCTAACCCTAACCCTAACCTTAACCGTAACCCTGACCCATACTCTAACCCTAAAACTGATCCGTACCCTAACCCCAACCCTAACCCTAACCGGTACCATAACCCTTTTCCTAACCCTAACCCTGACCCTAAACCTAACCCTAAACCGAACCCTAAACCTAACCCTAACCCTAACCCTAACCCACACCTAAACCTAACCCTAACCCGTACCCTAACCCTAACCCGTAACCTAAACGTAACCCTAACCCTAAACTTACCCGTACGCTAACCCTATCCATTCCCTAAAACTAACCCTAACCCTAACCCGCCCCTAAACCTAACCCTAACCCTAACCCTAACACTAACTAATCCTAACCCATTCACTAACCCTAACCCTAACCCTAAACCTAACCCTAAACCATACTCTAACCCTAACCCGTACCCTAACACTAACCCTAACCCTAACACTATTCCTAACCCGTACTCTAAACCTATACCTAACCCTAACTCAAACCCTAACCTGTACTATAACCCTAACCCTAACCCTAACCCTAACCCTAACTGTACGCAAAACCTAACCCTAAGCCTCACCCTAACCCTAACCCGTTTTGTAAACCTAACCCTTAACATAACCCTAACCCGTACCCGTACCCTAACCCTACCCTAACTCGTACCCTAACCCTAAACCTGACCCTAACACTAACCCTAAACCGTACTCTAACCCTAACCCTAACCCTCACCGTACTCTAACCCTAACCCTAAACCTCACCCTAACCCTAACCCATACTGTAAACCTAACCCGAAACATGACCCTAACCCGTACCCGTACCCTAACCCTAACCGTAACTCGTACCCTAACCCTAACCCTGACCCTAACACTAAACCTAAACCGTAACCTAAACCTAACCCGTACCCTAACCCTAACCGTAACCCTAACCCGTACCCTAAACCTAACCCTAACCCTAAACCTGACCATAACCCTAACCCTAACCCGTACCCTAAACCTAACCCATACCCTAGCCCTAAACCTAAACCTAACCCAAATCCTAAACCGTACCCTAAACCTAACCCTAACCCTTGTACCTTACCCGTACCCTCCCCTAACCCGTAACCTAACCCTAACCCTACCTATACCCAAACCCTAACAGTAACCCTAACCCATACCATTTTGCTAACCCTAACCCTAACCCTAACACTAACCCACACCCTAAACCTAAACCTAACACTAACCCTAACCATAACCCTTACCTGTATACTAACCCTAACGCATACCCTAAACCTAACCCTAAGCTTAACCATAACGCTGACCTGTAGCCTAAACCTAAATCTAACCCATACACTAAACCCAACACTAACCCAAATCGGTACCATAACCCTATCCCTAACCCTAACCCTGACCCTAAACCTAACCCTAACCCGTACCCTAACCCTAACCCGTAACCTACACCTTACCCTAACCCTAAACTTAACATGTACTCTAACCCTATTCCGTACCCTAAACCTTACCATAACCCAAACCCGTACCCTAACCCTAACCCTAACCCTAACACTAACACTAACCCTAACCCGTACTCTAACCCTAACACTAAACCTAAACCTAACCCTAACCTGTACTCTAAACCTAACCCGTACCCTAACACTAACCCTAACCCTAACACTAACCCTAATTCATACTCTAACCCTAAACCTAACCCTAACTCTAACCCTAACCCTAACTCTAACCCTAACCCTATCCCTAACCCTAACCATAAACCGTACAGTAACCCTAATCCGTACCCTAACCCTAACCCTAAACCTAACCCTAATACTGACCCTAAACCTAAAGTTAACCCGTACCCTAAATCTAAACCGTACTCTAAACCTAACCCGTACCCTAACCCTAAACGAAACGCTAACCCGTACCCAAACCCTAACCCTAACATGTACCCTAACTCTAACCCTAACCCGCACACTAAACCTAACCTTAACCCTAGACCTAACATGGACACTAACCCTATCCCGTAACCCAAACTTAACCCTAACCCGTACCGTAACCCTAAAACTAACCCTAAACCTAACCCTAACCCTAACCCTAACCCGTACACTAACCCTATCCCGAACCCTAACCCTAACCCGTACCCTAACAATGCGCGTAGCCTAATCCTAACTCTAACCCTAACCCCTAACCCTAACCCTAACTCTTAGCCTAACCCGTACCCAAACGGTAAACCTAACCCGTACCCTAACACTAAGCCAAACCCGTATTCTAACCCTAACCCTTACACAAATCCTAAATCTAACCCTAACCCGCACCCTAAACCCAACCAAACCCATACCCTAACCCTAACCCGTAACCTAAACCTAACCCTAACCCTAAACTTAACAAATACGCTATCCCTATTCCATACCTTAATCCTAACCCTAACCCGTATCCTAACCCTAAACCTAACCCTAAGCCTAAGCTGTACATTAACCCTAACCCTAACCTTAACACTAAACCTACCCTGTACTCTAACACTAACCCTAACCCTAAGCAGTACCCTAACCCTAACCCTACCCCTGACACTAACCTTAACTCTAACACGTACCCTTAACCTAACCCATACCCCAACCCAAACCCTAACCCTTGACCTAACCCATACCCAACCCTATCCCGTAACATAACCCTAACCCTAACCCGTAACCAAACACTAACAGTAACCCTAAGCCATACGCTAACGCTAACCCTAACCATAACCCTAAGCCTAACCCGCACCCTAAAACTAATCCTAACCCTAAACCTAACCCGTACCCTAAGCCTAACCCATACCCTAACCCTAACCCTAAACCTAACCCTAAAACTAACCCGTACCCTAAACCTAACCCTAACCATGACCTAACCCGTACCCAACCCTATCCCGTAACCTAACCCTAACCCTAAGCTGTACCCAAACCCTAACAGTAACCCTAACCCATAACCTAGTGCTAACCCTAACCCTAACTCTAACTCGCACTCTAAACCTAAACCTACCCCTAACCCTAACCATAACCCTTACCCGTACCCAAACCCTAAACCATACCGTAACCCTAACCCTAACCTTAACCGCAACCCTAACCCGTACCCTAATCCTAAAACTGATCCGTACCCTAACCCCAACCCTAACCCTAACCGGTAACATAACCCTATTCCTAACCCTAACCCTGACCCTAAACCTAACCCTAAACCGAACCCTAAACCTAACCCTAACCCTAAACCTAACCCTAACCCACACCTAAACCTAACCCTAACCCATACCCTAACCCTAAACCGTAACCTAAACGTAACCCTAACCCTAAACTTACCCGTACGCTAACGCTATCCATTCCCTAAAACTAACCCTAACCGTAACCCGCCCCTAAACCTAACCCTAACCCTAACCCTAACACTAACACTAACTAATCCTAACCCGTACAATAACCCTAACCCTAACCCTAAACCTAACACTAAACCGTACTCTAACACTAACCCGTACCCTAACACTAACCCTAACCCTAACACTAACCCTAACCCGTACTCTAACCCTATACCTAACCCTAACTCAAACCCTAACCTGTATTATAACCCTAACCCTAACCCTAATCCTAACCGTACTCAAAACCTAACCCTAAGCCTCACCCTAACCCTAAACCTAAATCGTACCCTAACCCTAACCCTAACCCTAAACTAACCCTATCCCGTACCCTAAACCTAACCCATACCCTAACCCTAACCCTAGCCCTAACCCGTACCCTAAACCTACCCGTAGCCTAACCCTAACTCTAACCCTAACCCCTAACCCTAACCCTAACCCTAACCCTAACCTTACCCTAACCCATACCCAAACGGTTACCGTAACCCGTACCCTAACACTAACCCAAACCCGTATGCAAACCCTAACCCTAACCCTAACCCGCAACCTAAACTTAACCCTAGCCCTAACCCAAAACATAACCTTTAACCGAAACCTAACCCTAACCCATAACCTAATCCTAACCCTAAACTTAACCATGACCCTAACATGTACCTTAACCCTAAAACTAACCCATACCCTAACTGTAAACCTAACCCTAACCTGTACCATAACACTAACCCTAACCCTAACCCTGACCCTAAATCTAACCCTAACCCTTACACTAACCCTAACCCTAACACGCACCCTAAACCTAACCCTAACCCGTACCCTAACCCTAACCCGTAACCTAAACCTAACCCTAACCCTAAACTTAACCCGTACGCTAACTCTATCCTGTACACTAACCTAACCCTAAACCGTATCTTAACACTAAACCTAACCCTAAGCCTAACCCGTACATTAACCCTAACCCTAACACTAACACTAACCCTACCCCGTACTCTAACATTAACCCTAACCCTAAACCGTACCCTAACCCTAAACCTAACCCTAACCCTAACCCTAACACTTACCCTAACCCGTACTCTAACCCTAAACCTACCCTAACCGTACTCTAACCCGTACCCTAACCCTCACCCTACCCTAACACATACTGTAAACCTAACCCGTACCATAACCCTAATCCTAACCCGTACCCTAACCCTAAACCTAAATCGTACCCTAACCCTAACCCTAACCCTACCCTAACCCTATCCCATACCCTAAACCTAACCCGAACCCTAACCCTAACCCGTACCCTAACCCGTACACTAAACCTAACCCTAACCCTAACTCGTACCCTAACCCTAAACCTAACCCTGACCATAACCCTAACCCTAAACCGTAACCTAAGCCTAACCCATACCCTAACCCTAACACTAAACCTAACCCTAACCCTAACCCGTACCCTAAACCTAACCCTAACCCTTGTACCTAACGCGTACCCTACCCTATCCCATAACCTAACCCTAACCCTATCCGTACCCAAAACCTAACAGTAACCTTAACCCATACCATTGTGCTAACCCTAACCCTAAACCTAACACTAACCCGCACCCTAAACCTAAACCTAACCCTAACCCTAACCCTAACCATAACCCTTACCCGTACCCTAACCCTAACGCGTACACTAACACTAACCCTAACCTTAACCGTAACCCTGACCTGTACCCTAACCCTAAATCTAACCCGTACACTAACCCCAACACTAACCCAAATCCATACCATAACCCTATCCCTAACCCTAACCCTGACGCTTAACCTAACCCTAACCCGTACCCTAACCCTAACCCTAACCTTAAACCACACGTAAACCTAAACCTAACCCATACCCTAACCCTAACCCTAAACCTAAACTTAACATGTACGCTAACCTATTCCATACTCTAAACCTAACCCTAACCCTAACCCGTACCCTAACCATAACCCTAACACTAACCTTATCCGTACACTAACCCTAACACTAACCCTAACACTAACACTAACCCTAACCCGTACTCTAACCCTAACCCTAACCCGTACTCTAACCCTAACCCGTACACTAACACTAACCCTAACCCTAACACTAACCCTAAACCGTACAGTAAACCTAATCCGTACACTAACCCTAACCCTAAACCTAACCCTAACCCTGACCCTAACCCTAACGCTAACCCGTACCCTAATCCTAAACCGTACTCTAACCCTAACCCTAAACCTAACCCGTACCCTAACCCTAAACGTAACGCTATCCCATACCCAAACCCTAAACCTAACACGTACCCTAACCCTAACCCTAACCCGCACACTAAACCTAACCCTAAACCTAGACCTAACACGTACACTAACCCTATCCCATAACCCAAACTGAACCCTAACCTGTACACAAACCCTAACACTAAACCTAAACCTAAACCTAACCCTAAACTTAACCCTAACCCTAACCCGTACCCTAACAATACCCGTAGCCTAACCTCTAACCCTAACCCCTAAACTAACCCTAACTCTTACCCTAACCCATACCCAAACGGTAAACCAAACCCGTACCCTAACACTAACCCAAACCCGTACTCTAACCGTAACCCTTACACTAATCCTAACTCTAACCCAAACCCGCACGCTAAACCTAACCCTAACCCGTACCCTAAACCTAAACCATAACCTAAACCTAACTCTAACCCTAAACTTAACAAGTAGGCTAACCCTATCCCATACCTAAAACCTAACCCTAACCCGTATCCTAAACATAAACCTAACCCTAAGCCTATGCTGTATATTAACCCTAACCCTAACCCTAACACTAACCCTACCCCGTACTCTAACACTAACCCTAACCCTAACCAATACCCTAACCCTAACCCAAAACCTGACCCTAACCCTAACCCTAACCCATACCCTTAACATAACCCATACCCTAACCCTAACCCTAACCCTTGACCTTACCCATACCCAACCCTATCCCGTACCCTAACCCTAACCCTAACCCGTACCCAAACCCTAACAGTAACCCTAAGCCATACCCTAGCGCTAACCCTAACCCTAACGCTAACCCTAACTCGCACTCTAAACCTAAACCTAACCCTAACCCTAACCATAATCTTTATCCGTATCCTAACCCTAAACCATACCCTAACCCTAACCCTAACCTTAACCATAACCCTGACCCGTACCCTAACCCTAAAACTGATCCATACCCTAACCCCAAACCTAACACTAACCCGTACCATAACCCTATCCCTACCCCTAACCCTGACCCTAAACCTAACCCTACACCGAACCCTAAACCTAACCCTAACCCTAACCCTAACCCTAACCCTAACCCGCACCTAAACCTAACCCTAACCCGTACCCTAAACCTAAACCATAACCTAAACCTAACTCTAACCCTAAACTTAACAAGTAGGCTAACCCTATCCCATACCTAAAACCTAACCCTAACCCGTATCCTAACAATAAACCTAACCCTAAGCCTATGCTGTATATTAACCCTAACCCTAACCCTAACACTAACCCTACCCCGTACTCTAACACTAACCCTAACCCTAACCAATACCCTAACCCTAACCCAAAACCTGACCCTAACCCTAACCCTAACCCATACCCTTAACATAACCCATACCCTAACCCTAACCCTAACCCTTGACCTTACCCATACCCAACCCTATCCCGTACCCTAACCCTAACCCTAACCCGTACCCAAACCCTAACAGTAACCCTAAGCCATACCCTAGCGCTAACCCTAACCCTAACGCTAACCCTAACTCGCACTCTAAACCTAAACCTAACCCTAACCCTAACCATAATCTTTATCCGTATCCTAACCCTAAACCATACCCTAACCCTAACCCTAACCTTAACCATAACCCTGACCCGTACCCTAACCCTAAAACTGATCCATACCCTAACCCCAAACCTAACACTAACCCGTACCATAACCCTATCCCTACCCCTAACCCTGACCCTAAACCTAACACTAAACCGAACACTAAACCTAACCCTAACCCTAACCCTAACCCTAACCCTAAAACTAACCCGCACCTAAACCTAACCCTAACCCGGACCCTAACCCTAACCCGTAACCTAAACGTAACCCAAACCCTAAACTTACCCATACGCTAACCCTATCCCATGCCCTAAAACTAACCCTAACCCTAACCCTCCCCTAAACCTAACCCTAACCCTAACCCTAACCCTAGCCCTAACCCGTAACCTAAATGTAACCCTAACCCTAAACTTACCCGTACACTAAACCTTTCCCGTACCCTAAATCTAACCCTAACCCTAACCGGCCCCTAAACCTAACCCTAACCCTAACACTAACACTAATCCTAACCCGTACTCTAACCCTAACCCTAACACTAAACATAACCCTAAACCGTACTCTAACCCTAACCCGTACCCTAACACTAACCCTAACCCTAACACTAACCCTAACCCGTACTCTAACGCTATACCTAACCTTAACTCAAACCCTAACCCGTACTATAACCCTAAACTTAACCCTAACCCTAACCCTAACCGTATTCAAACCCTAACCCTAAACCTCACCCTAACCCTAACCCATACTGTAAACCTAACCCATAACATAACCCTAACCCGTACCCGTACCCTAACCCTAACCCTAACCCGTAACCTAAACCTAACCCTAATACTAAACTTAACCCATACGCTAACCCTATCCCGTACCCTAAACCTAACCCTAACCCGTATCCTAACCCTAAACATAACCCTGAGCCTAACCCGTACATTAACCCTAACCCTAACCCTAACACTAACCCTACCCCGTACTCTAAACCTAACCCTAACACTAACCCTAACCGTACTCTAAACCTAACCCTAACCCTCACCCTAACCCTAAACCGTACCCTAACCCTAACCCTAACCCGTCCTCTAACCCTAACCCTAACCCTAAACCTAACCGTACTCTAACGCTAACCCTAACCATCACCCTAACACTAGCCCGTACTGTAACCCTAATCCGTACCATAACCCTAACTCTAAGGCGTACCCTAACCCTAACCCTAATTCGTACCCTAACCCGAACACTAACCCTGAACCCAACCCTAACCCTCACCCGTACCCTAAACTTAACCTAACCCTAACTCGTACCCTAACCCTAACCCTAAACCTGACACTAACCCTAACCCTAACCCGTACCGTAAGCCTAAACCATACCCTAACCCTAACCCTAAACCTAACCCTAAACCTAACCCGTACCCTAAACCTAACCCTAAACCTTGACCTAACCCGTACCCAACCCAATCCCGTAACCTAACCCTAAACCTACCCGTACCCAAACCCTAACATAACCCTAACTCATACCCTAGCACTAACCCTAACCCTAACCGTAACGCTACCCGCACCCTAAACCTAAACCTAACCCTAATCCTAACCATAACCCTTACCCGTACCCTAACCCTAACCCATACCCTAACCCTAACACCTAACCTTAACGGTAAACCTGACCCGAACCATAACCCTAAAACTAACCCGTACCCTAATCCCAACTCTAACCCTAACCCGTACCATAACCCTATCCCTAACCCTAACCCTGACCCTAAACCTAACCCTAAACCAAAACCTAAACCTAACCCTAACCCTAACCCTAACCCTAACCCTAACCCTAACCCTAAACCGCACCTAAACCTAACCCTAACCCGTACCCTAACCCTAACCCGTAACCAAAACCTATCCCTAACCCTACAGTTAACCCGTCCGCTAACCCTATCCTGTACCCTAAAACTAACCCTAACCCGTACCCTAAACCTAACCCTAACCCTAACCCTATCCGTACACTAAACCTAACCAAAACCCTAACATTAACACTAACCCTAACACGTACTCTAACCCTAACCCTAACCCTAAACCTAACCCTAACCCGGACTCTAACCCTAACCAACCCTAACACTAACCCTAACCATAACACTAACCCTAACACGTACTCTAACCCTATACCTCACCCTAACTCAAAACCTAACCCGTACTATAATCCTAAACCTAACCCTAACCCGTACAGTAACCCTAACTCGTACCCTAAACCTAACCCTAACCCTAAACCTAACCCTAACCCTGACCCTAACCCTAACCTAACCGGGTCCCTAACACTAAACAATACCTTAACCCTAACCCTAAACCTAACCCGTAACCTAACCTAAACATAAGGCTAACCTGTACCCAAACCATAAACCTAACACGTACCCTAACCCTAACCCTAACCCGCACACTAAACCTAACCCTAACCCTAAACATAACATGTAACTAACTCTACCCGTAACCTAACCTTAACCCTAACCTGTACCGTAACCCTAACACTAACCCAAACCCTAACTCTAACCCTAACTCTAACCCTAACCCGTACATGAATCCTAACCCGTACCCTAACCCTAACACTAACCCGTACCCTAACCCTACCCATAGCCTAACCCTCACCTATACCTAACCCTAACCCATACCCTAACCCTAACCGGTAACCTAAACCTAACCCTAACACTAAAATTAACCCGTACGCTAGTCCTATCCCGTACCCTAAACCTAACCCTAACCCGTAAACTAACCCTAAACCTAAACCTAAGCCTAACCCGTTCATTAACCCCAACCCTAACCCTAACACTAACCGTAACCGTACTCTAACGCCTACCCTAAACCGAAGCCTAACCCATACCCTAACCATTTCCCTAACCCTTTCCCTAATCCTAACACTAACCCAACCCGTCCTCTAACCCTAACCCTAACCCTAACCCTAACCCTAACCGTCCACTAACCCTAACACTAACCCTAACCCTAACCCTAACCCGTACTGTAAACCTAACCCATAACATAACCCTAACACTAACCCGTACCCTAACCCTAAACCTAACTCGTACCCTATCCCTAACCTTGACCCTAACACTAACCCTAACTCGTAACCTAAACCTAATCCGTACCCTAACCCTAACCCTAACGCTAACCCATACCCTAAACCTAACCCTAACCCTAACCCGTACCCTAAACCTAACCCATACCCTAACCCTAAGCCTAAACCTAATCCTAACCCTAACACTAACGCTAAACCTAACCCTAAACCGTACTCTAAACCTAACCCGTACCCAAACCCTAACTGTAACCCTAACCCATAACCTAGTGCTAACCCTAACCCTAAACCTAAGCCTAACCCGCACCCTCAACCTAAAACTAACCCTAACCCTAACCATAATCTTTACCCGTACCCTATCCCTAACCTATACCCTAACACTAACCCTAACCTTAACCGTAACCCTACACCGTACCCTAACCCTAAAACTAACCCATACCCTTACACCAACCCTAACCCTAACACCAACCCTAACCCTAACCCGTACCCTAACCCTAACCCTAACCCTAACCCTCACCTAAACTAACCCTAACCTGTACCCTAACCCTAACCCGTAACCTAAACCTAAACCTAACCCTAACCTTAACCCATACGCTAACCCTAACCCGTACCTTAAACCTAACCCATACCCTAATCCTAACCCTAAACCTAAACCTAACCCTATCCCGTACCCTATACCTAATCCGAACCCTTGACCTAACCCGTACCCAAACTTATCCCGTAACCTAACCCTAACCTTAACCCGTACCCAAAACCTAAGAGTAACCCTAACCCATACCCTAGCGCTAAATGTAACCCTAACCCTAAGCCTAACCCGAACCCTAAACCTAAACCTAATACTAACCCTAACCATAACCCTTACCCATACCCTAACCCTAACCCATACCCTAACCCTAACCCACACCTAAACTGTACCCTAACCCGTAACCTAACCCTAACCCGTAACCTAAACCTAAATCTAACCCTAAACTTATCCCGTACACTAAACCTATCCCGTACCCTAAAGCTAACCCTAACCTGTACCCTAAACCTAACCCTAACCCAAACCCTATCCGTACACTAACCCTAACCCTAACACTAACACTAACCCTATGCCATACTCTAACCCTAACCCTAACCCTAACACTAACCCTAACATGTACTCTAACCCTAACCCTAACCCTAAACGTAACCCTAACCCGTAATCTAACCCTAACCCGTACCCTAACACTAACCCTAACCCTAACACTATCCCTAATCCGTACCCTAAGCCTAAACGTAACCCTAACCCGTACCCAAAACTAACCCTAACACGTACCCTAACCCTAAACCTAACCCTAACACTAACCCTAACCCATACTCTAACCCTAACCCTAACCCTAACCCGTACTCTAACACTAACCCTAATCCTAACCCTAACTCGTACCATAACCCTAACCCTAACCCTCACCCAAACCCTAACCCTAACCCTAACACTAACCCTAACCCGTACTCTATCCCTAACCCTAACCGTATTCTAACCCTAACCCTAACCCTCACCCTAACCCTAACATGCACTGTAACCCTAACCAATACCATAACCCTAACCCTAAACTTAACCGTAACCCTAACCCATACGCTAACCCTAAAACTAACCAGTCACCTAACCACAACCCTAACCCTAACCCGTACCCTAACCCTATCCCTAACGCTAACCCTAACCCTAAACCGAAACCTAACCCGTACCCTATCCCTAACCCTAACCCTAACCCTCACCTAAACCTAAACCTAACCCGTACCCTAACCCTAACCCATAACCTAAAACTAACCCTAAACCTAAACTTAACAACTATACTAACCCTATCCCGTACCCTAAACCTAACCCTAACCCGAACCCTAACCCTAACCCTAACCCTATCCGCACTCTAACACTAACCCTAACCCTAACCCTAACACTAACCCTAGCCCGTACTCTAACACTAACCCTAACCCTAAACGTAACCCTAACCAATAAGCTAACCCTAACCTGTACCCTAACACTAACCCTAACCCTAACACTATCCCTAACCCATACTCTAACCCTAAACCTAACCCTATCTCTAACCCAAACCCGCACTATAACCCTAAACCTAACCCTAACCTTAAACCTAATCCTAACCCGTACTCTAACCCTATCCCTTAGCCTAACACTAACTCTAACCCTAACCCCTAAACCTAACCCAAACCCTTACCGAACCCGTAACCAAACGGTAAACCTAACCCGTACCATAACACTAACCCAAACCCGTACTCTAACACTAACCCTAACACTAACCCTAACACCAAACCGCACCCTAAACTTAACCCTAACCCTATCGCTAACCATAACCCTTAACCGTACCCTAAACCTAACCCTAACTCGTACCCTAACCCTAACCCTGACCCTAACCCTAACCCGTACACAAACCCTAACCCGTACCCTAACCCTAACCCTAACCCTATCCGTAATCCTAACCCGTACCCTAAACCTAACCCTAACCCTTGTCCTAACCCTTACCCAAAACGATCACGTACCCTAACCCTAACCCTAACCCATATCCAAACCCTACAGGTAACCCTAACCCATACACTAGCGCTAACACTAACCCTAACCCTAAGCCTAACCCGCACCCTAAAACTAAACCATACCGTAACCCTAACCATAACCCTTACCCGTACCCTAACCCTAACCCATAACCTAACACTAATCCTGACCTTAACCATAACCCTAAACCATACCCTAACCCTAAAACTAACCCGTAACGTAACCCAAACCCTAACCCTAACCCGTACCATAACCCTATCCCTAATCCTAACCCTGACCCTAAACCTAACCCTAACACATACCCTAACCCTAACCCGCACCTAAACCTAACATTAACCCGTACCCTAACCCTAAACGGTAACCTAAACCTAAACCTAACCCTAAACTTTTCCCGTACACTAACCCTATCCCGTACCCTAAACCTAACCCTAACCTGTACCCTAACCCTAACCCAAACCCTAACCCTTTCTGTATACTATCCCTAACCCTAACCCTAACACTAACCCTAAACCATACTCTAAACCTAACTCTAACCCTAAACCTAACCCTAACCCGTACTCTAACCCTAACCCGAACCCTAACACTAATCCTTACCCTAACCCTAAACCTAACCCGTACCCTAAACCTAAACGTAACCCTTGACCTATACCGTACCCAAACCTAATTCGTAACCTAACCCTAACCCTAACCCGTACCCAAACCCTAACAGTAACCCTAACCATACCCTAGCGCTAACCCTAAACCTAACCCTAAGCCTAACCCACACCCTAAACCTAAACCTAACCGTAACCCTAACCATAATCCTTACCCGTACCCTAAACCTAACCCATAACCTAACACTAACCCTAACATTAACCGTAACCCTAACCTGTACCATAACCCCAAAAATAACCCGTACCATAACCCCAAACCTAACCCTAACCCGTACCATAACCCTATCCCTAATCCTAACCCGTACCCAAACCCTAAACATAACACATACCCTAACCCTAACCCTAACCCTAAACCTTACCCTAACCCGTACCCAAACGGTAAACCTAACCCATAGCCTAACACTAACCCAAACCCGTACTCTAACCCTAACCCTAACCATAATCATAACCCACACCCTAAACTTAACCCTAACCCTAACCCAAACCATAACCCTTGACCGTAACCTAACCCTAACCCATACCCTAACACTAACCCTAAACTTAACCGTAACCCTAACCCATACCCTAACCCAAAACTAACCCGTACCCTAACCCTAAACCTAACCCTAACCCGTACCCTAACACTAACCCAATATCTAACCCTGACACTAAACCTAAACCTAACCCTTACAAAATCCTAACACTAACCCTAACCCGCACCCAAAGTCTAACCCTAGCCTGAACCCTAACCCTAACCCGTGACCTAAACCTAACCATAACCCTAAACATAACCTGTACGCTAACGCTATCCTGTACCGAAACCTACCCTTAACCCGTATCCTAACCCTAAACCTAACCCTAAGCCTAAACCGTACATTAAACCCAAACCTAACCCTAACGCTATCCCTACCCCGTACTCTAACCCTAACCCTAACCCTAACCATAAACCGTACACTAACCCTAACCCTAACACTAAACCTAACACTAATCCTACCCGTACTCTAAACCTAAACTTAACCCTAAACCTAACCCGTACCCTAATCGTAACCCTAACCCTAACCCTAACACTAACCCTAACCCGTACTCTAACCCTAACCCTAACCCTAACCCTAATCGTACTCTAACCCTAACCCTAACCCTCAACCTAACCCTAAACTGTACTGTAACCCTAACCGGTACCATAACCCTAACCCTAACCCGTACCCTAACCCTAATCCTAACCCTATCCGTACACTAACCCTAAACCTAACCCTAACACTAACCCTAACCCGTACTCTAACCCCAACCCTAAGCCTAAACCTAACCCTAACCCGTAATCTAACACTATCCCGTAACCTAACACTAACCCTTACCTTAACCCTAAAACTAACCCGTACCCTAACCCTGAACGTAACTCTAACCCGTTCCCAAACCCTAACCCTAACACGTTCCCTAACCCTAACCCTAACCCTAACACTATCCCTAACCCGTACCCAAACGGTAAAACTAACCCGTACCCTAACACTAACCCAAACCCGTACTCTAACCCTAACCCATACCCTAACACTAAACCTACCCCGTACTCTAACCCTAACCCTAACCCTAACCCGTACCCTAACCCTAAACCTAACCCTAACACTAACCCTATCCCGTACTCTAACCCTAACCCTAACCCTAACACTAACCCTGCCCGTAATCTAACACTAACCCTAACCCTAACCCTAAACCTAACCCGTACCCTAACCCTAACCCTAACCCTAACCCTAACCCTAACACAAACCCTAACCCGTACTGTAACCCTAACCCTAACCGCATTCTAACCCTAAACCTAACCCTCACCCTAACTGTAACCCGTACTGTAACCCTAACCCGTACCATAACCCTAAGTCAAACCCGTACCCTAACCCTAAACCTAACCCTAACCCTAACCCTAACACTAACGCTAACACGTACTCTAACCCTAACCCGAACCCTAACCGTACTCTAACCCTAACCCTAACCCTCACCCTAAACCTAACCCGTACTGTAACCCTAACCCGTACCATAACCCTAACCCTAACCCGTACCCTAACCCTAACCATTATCATAACCCTAAACCTAACCGGTAACCTAAACTTAACCCGTACTTTTAACCTAACCCTAACCCTAACCCGTACCCTAAACCTAACCCTAACCCTAACTCGTACCCTAAACCTACCCTAACCCTGATCCTAACCCTAACCCTAACCCATACACTAGCCTAACCCATACCCTAACCCTAACCCTAAACCTAACCCTAAACCTAACCCAAAACCTAAACGTACGCCTAACCCTCTACCTAACACATACCCAAACATATCCCGTATCCTAACCCTAACCCTAACACGTACGCAAAACCTAACAGTAACCCTAGCCCATACCTAGCGCTAACCCTAACCCTAACCCTAAACCGGACCCTAAACCTGACCCTAACCCTCACCCTAAAACTAACCCTATCCCGTACCCTAACCCTAAACCGTACACGAACCCTAACCCTAAACCTAACCCATACCCTAACGCTAAACGTAACCCTAGTCCGTACCCAAACCCTAACCCGAACCTTAACCCTAACCATAACCCATAACCTAACCCCACCAGTAGCCTAATCCTAACTCTAACCCTAAATCCTAACCCTAAGCCTAACCGTAACCCTTACCCGAACCCGGACCCAAATGGTAATCCTAATCCATACCCTGACACTAACCCAAACCCGCACTCTAACCTAACCATAACCCTAACCCTAACCCTAACCCGCACCCTAAACTTAACCCTAACCCTAACCCAAACCGTAACACTTAACCGTAACCTAACCCTAACCCTTAACCTAACCCTAACCCTAACTTTAACCATAACCCTAATCCGTACCCAAACCCTAAAACTAACCCATACCCTAACCCCTAACCTAACGCTAACCCGTACCCTAACACTAAACCTAACTCTAAAGCTGACACTAAATCTAACCCTAACCCTTACACTTCCCTAACCCTAACCCAACCTGCACCCTAAACCTAACGCTAACCCGTATTCTAACCCTAAACCGTAACCTAAACCGAACCATAACCCTAAACTTAACCCCTTCGCTAACCCTATCCTGTACCCTAAAGCTAACCCTAACCCGTATCCTAACTCTAACCTAACCCTAAGCCTAACCCGTACGTTAACCCTTACCCTAACCCTAACACTAACCCTACCCCGTACTCTAAACCTAAACCTAACCCTAACCCTAACCCATACACTTAACCTATCCCTAACCCTAACTCGTACCCTAACCCTAACCCTAAACCTGACCCTAACCCTAAGCCTAACCCGTACCCGAAAACTAACCCATACCCTAACCCTAACCATAAACCTAACCCTAACCCTAACCCATACCCTTAACCTAAACCTAACACTTGACCTAACCCGTACCCAAACGGTAAAACTAACCAATACCCTAACACTAACACAAAACTGTACTCTAACCATAAACCTTACCCTAACACTAACCCTACCCGTACTCTAACCCTAACCCTAACTCTAACTTTAAACTGTACCCTAACCCTAACCCTAACCCTAACACTATCCCTACCCCGTATTCTAACCCTAACCCAAACCCTAACCCTAACCTGTACCCATACACTAACCCTAACCCTAACACTAACCCTAACCCGTTCTCTAACCCTAATCCTTACCCTAACCATACTCTAACCCTAACACTAACCCTCACCCTAACCATATCCCATACCCTAAACCTAACCCATACCCTAACCCTAAACCTAAACCTAACCTGTACCCTAACCTAACCCTAACCCGTAACCTAACTCTAATCCTAACCCATATCCTAAGCCTAACCCATAAACCTAACCCTAACCCTAATCCTAACCCTAACCCTAACCGGTACCTAAACCTAACCCCAACCCTATCCCTAACCCGTACCCGTACCCTAACCCTAACCCTAACCCTAACACTTACCCTAACCCGTAATCTAACTCTAACCCTAACCCTAACACTATCCCTGCCCCGTACTGTAACCCTAACCCAAACCGTAACCCTAACCCGTACCATAACCCTAACCCGAACCCTAAACCTTACCCTAACACTAACCCTAACCCTAACCCTAACCGTACTCTAAACCTAAACCTAACCCTCACCCTAACCCTAATGTGTACTGTAACCCTAACCCGTACCCTAACCCTATTCCTAATGCTAACCCTGACCCTAAACCTAACCCTAACCCGTACCCTAACCCTAACCCTCATCTAAACCTAACCCTAACCCGTACCCTAAGCCTAACCCGTAACCTAAACCTAACCCTAACCATAAACTTAACCCTTATGCTAACCCTATCCTTACCCTAAACCTCACCCTAAACCGTACCCTAACCCAAACCCTAACCCTAACCCTATCCGTAATCTAAACCTAACCCTAACACTAAACCTAACCCGTACTCTAACCCTAACCCTAAACCTAAATGTAACCCTAACCCGTACTCTAACCCTAACCCGTACCCTAACACTAACCCTAACCCTAAACTATCCCTAACCCGTACTCTAACCCAAAACTTAACCCTAACTCTAACCCTAACCTGTACTATAACCCTAAACCTAACCCTAACCCTAAACCTAACATTAACCCATACTCTAAACCTAACCCGTAGCCTAACACTAACTCTTACCCTAACCCCTAACCCTAACCCTAACCCTAACCCTTACCCTAACCCCGTACCCAAATGGTAAACCTAACCCGTACCCTAAAACTAACCCAAACCCGTACTCTAACCCTAACCCTAAACCTAACCCTAAACCGCACCCTAAACTTAACTCTAACACTAACCCTAACCATAACCCTTAACCGTACTTTACCCTAACACTAACTCGTACCCTAACTCTAACACTGAACCTAACCGTAACCCTAACCATAACCCTTACCTGTACACTAACCCGAACCTATAACCTAACACTAAACCTACCCTTAACCGTAAACTTAACCCGTAAACTAACCCTAAAACTACCCCGTACTGTAACCCCAACCCTAACCCTAACCCGAACCATAACCCTCTCCCTAATACTAACCCTGACCCTAAACCTAACCCTAACCCGTACCCTAACCCTAACCCGCAGCTAAACCTAACACTAACCCGTACCCTAACCCTAAACCGTAACCTAACCTAAACCTAACCCTAAACTTATGCCGTACACTAACCCTATCCCGTACCCTAAACCTAGCCCTAACCCTAACTCGTTCCCTAAACCTAAACCTAACCCTGACCCTAACCTTAACCCTAACCTGTATCCTAAACCTAACCATACCCTAACCCTAACCCTAAACCTAACCCTAACCCTATCCCGTACCCTAAAACTAACCCTAACCCTTGTCCTAACCCATATCCAACCCTATCCCATACCCTAAATCTAACCCTAACCCGTACCCAAACCCTAAGAGTAACCCTAACCCATACCCTAGCGCTAACTCTAACCCTAACCCAAAGCCGAACCCGCACCCTAAACCTAAACCTAACCGTAAACCTAACCATAACCCTTACCCAAACCCTAACCCTAACCCATAACCTAACACTAACCCTAACCTTAACCGTAACCCTAACCCGTACCCTAACCCTAAAACTAACCCGTACCATAACCCCAACCCTAACCCTAACCCGTACCATAACCCTATCCCTAAAGCTAACCCTGACCCTAAACCTTACCCTAACCCTTACCCTAAGCCTAAGCCTCACCTAAACCTAACCCTAAACCCGACCCTAACCCTAACCCATAATCTAACCTAAACCTAACCCTAAAATTATCCCGTACACTAACCCTATCCCGTACCCAAAACCTAACCCTAACCTGTACCATAAACCAAACCTAACCCGTACCCTAACCCTAACCCATAACCTAAACCTAACCCTAACTCTAAACTTAAACTTAACACTAAACCTATTCCGTACCCTAAACCTAACCCTAACCCGTACACTAACCCTAACCCTAACCCTAACAATATCCGTACACTAACCCTAACACTAACCCTAACCCGTACTCTAACACTAAACCTAACCCTAAACCTAACCCTTACAGGTACTCTAACCCTAACCCGTACCCTAACACTAACTCTTACCCTAACCCTAAACCTAAACGGTACCCTAACCCTAAACGTAACCCTAACCCATACCCAAACCCTAACCCTAACCCTAAACCTAACCCGCACATTAAACCTAACACTAACCCTAGACCTAACACGTACACTAACCCTATCCCATACCCTAACCTTAACCCTAACCCGTACCGTGTCCCTAACACTAACCCTAACCCTAATCCTAACCCGCACCCTAAACTTAACCTTAACCCTAACCCAAACCATAACCCTTAACCGTAACCTAACCCTAACACATAACCTAACCCTAACCCTAACATTAACCATCACGCTAATCCGTAAATTAACCCTAAAACGAACCCGGGCCCCTAACCCAAACCCTAACCCTAACAAGTACCCTAAAACTAACCCTATCCCTAACCCTGACCCTAATCCAAACCCAAACCTTACACTAACCCTAACACTAACCCAACTTGCACCCTAAACTTAACCCTAACCCGTACCCTAACCCTAACCCGTAACCTAAACCGAACCCTAACCCTAAACTTAAACCGTTCGCTAACCCTATCCCGTACCCTAAAACTAATCCTAACCCTTATCTTAACCCTAACCTAACCCTAAGCCTAAACCGTACTTTAACCCCAACCCTAACCCTAACACTAACCCTACCCATATTCGAACCCTAACCCTAACCCTAACCCGTACCCTAAACCTAACCCTAACCTTAACTCGTACCCTATCCCTAACAGTAAACCTGACCCTAACCCTAACCCTAACCCGTACCCTAATCCTAACCCATACCCTAACCCTAACCCTAAACCTAACCCTAACCCTAACCCGTACCCTAAACCTAACCCTAACCCTTGACCTAACCCGTACTCAAACCTATCCCGTACCCTAACCCTAACCCTAACCCGTACCCAAAAACTAACAGTAACCCTAACCCATACCTTAGCGCTAACCCTAACCCTAACCCTAAGCCTAACCCGCACCCTAAACCTAAAACTAACCCTAACCCTAACCATAACCCTTAGCCGTACCCTAACCCTAACCCATACCCTAACAATAACCCTAACCTTAACCGTAACCCTAACCCGTACTCTAACCCTAAAACTAACCCGTACCCTAACCCCAACCCTAACCCTAACCCGTACCATAATCCTATCCCTAACCCTAACCCTGAACCTAAACCTAAACCAAACCCGTACTCTAACCCTAACCCTAACCCTAACACTAAACCTACCCGTACTCTAACACTAACCCTAACCCTAAACCTAACCCTAACCCGTACCCTAACCCTAACCCTAACCCTAACCCTAACCCTAACACTAACCCTAACCCGTACTCTAACCCTAACCCTAACCCTAACACTAACCCTACCCCGTACTCTAACACTAACCCTAATCCTAACCCTAACTCGTACCGTAACCCTAACGCTGACCCTAACCCTAACACTAACCCTAACCCGTACTCTATCCCTAACCCTAACCGTATTCTAACCCTAAACCTAACCCTCACCCTAACCCTAACCCGTACTGTAACCCTAACCCATACCATAACCCTAAACCTAACCCGTACCCTAAACCTAACCCTAATTCGTACCCTATCCCTAACCCTAACCCTGACCCAAACCCTAACCCTAACCCGTATCCTAAACCTAACCCTAACCCTTGACCTAACCCGTACTCAAACCTATCCCGTACCCTAACCCTAACCCTAACCCGTACCCAAAACCTAACAGTAACCCTAACCCATACCTTAGCGCTAACCCTAACCCTAACCCTAAGCCTAACCCGCACCCTAAACCTAAAACTAACCCTAACCCTAACCATAACCCTTAGCCGTACCCTAACCCTAACCCATACCCTAACAATAACCCTAACCTTAACCGTAACCCTAACCCGTACTCTAACCCTAAAACTAACCCGTACCCTAACCCCAACCCTAACCCTAACCCGTACCATAATCCTATCCCTAACCCTAACCCTGAACCTAAACCTAAACCAAACCCGTACTCTAACCCTAACCCTAACCCTAACACTAAACCTACCCGTACTCTAACATTAACCCTAACCCTAAACCTAACCCTAACCCGTACCCTAACCCTAACCCTAACCCTAACCCTAACCCTAACACTAACCCTAACCCGTACTCTAACCCTAACCCTAACCCTAACACTAACCCTACCCCGTACTCTAACACTAACCCTAATCCTAACCCTAACTCGTACCGTAACCCTAACGCTGACCCTAACCCTAACACTAACCCTAACCCGTACTCTATCCCTAACCCTAACCGTATTCTAACCCTAAACCTAACCCTCACCCTAACCCTAACCCGTACTGTAACCCTAACCCATACCATAACCCTAAACCTAACCCGTACCCTAAACCTAACCCTAATTCGTACCCTATCCCTAACCCTAACCCTGACCCAAACCCTAACCCTAACCCGTATCCTAAACCTAACCCATACCCTAACCCTAAACCTAACCCTAACCCATGCTCTAACCCTATCCCGTACACTAACACTAACCCTAATCCTAAACCTTGACCTAACCCGTAACCTAACCCTAAACCTAACCCGTACCCAAACCCTAACAGAAACCCTAAACCATACCCTAATGCTAACACTAACCCTAACCCTAACTCTAACCATTACCAGTACCCTAACACTAACCCATACCCTAACCCTAACCCTAAACTTAACCGTAACCCTGACCAGTACCCTAAACCTAAAATTAACCCGTACCCTAAACCCAACCCTAACCCGTACCCGTACCCTAACCCTAACCCTAACCATAACCATAACCAACACCTAAACCTAACCCTAACTCATAACCTAAGCCTAAACCTAACCCTAAACTTAACCCGTACGCTAACCCTATCCCGTACAATTAACCTAACCCTAACCCTAACCTAACCCTAAACCTGACCCTAACCCTAACCCTAACACGTACCCTAAGCCTAACCCAAACCTAACCCTAACCCTAACCCTAACACTAAACCTACACCATACTCTAAACCTAACCCTAACCCTAACCCGTAACCGTACACTAAACCTAACCCTAACCCTAACGCTAAACCTAACCCTACCCCGTACTCTAACACTAAACCTAATCCTAACCCTAACTCGTACCCTAACCCTAAATCTAACCCTAACCCTAACACTAACCCTAACCCGTACTCTATCCCTAACCCTAACCGTATTCTAACCCTAACCCTAACCCTCACCCTAACCCTAACACGTACTGTAACCCTAAACCATACCATAACCCTAAACCTAACCCGTACCCTAACCCTAACCCTAATTCGTACCCTAACCCTAACCCTCACCCTGACCCTAACCCTAAACCTATCCCGTATCCTAAACCTAACCCATACCCTAACCCTAACCCTAAACTTAACCGTAACCCTGACTGGTACCCTAAACCTAAAATTAAGACGGACCCAAACTCCAAACCTAACCCTAACCCGTACCCTAACCCTAACCCTAACCCTAACCCTAACCCTAACCCACACCTAAACCTAACCCTAACCCGTAACCTAAGCCTAACCCTAAACCTAAACTTAACCCGTACACTAACCCTATCCCGTACCCTTTACCAAACCCTAACTCGTAACCTTACCCTAAACCTAACCCCAAACCTAACACTAGCCCTTACCCTAATCCTATCCCTAACGCTAACCCTGACCCTAAACCTAACCCTAAACTGTACCCTAACCCTAACCCTAACCCTCACCTAAACCTAACCCTAACCCGTACCCTAACTCTATCCCGTAACCTAAACCTAAACCTAAACCTAAACTTAACCCATACGCTTACCCTAACCCGTACCCTAACTCCAACCCTAACCCTAACCCGTACCCTAACACTAACCCTAAATCTAACCCTGACCCTAAACCTAACCCTAACCCTTACACTAATCCTAACACTAACCCTAACCCGCATCCAAAATCTAACCCTAACACGAACCCTAACCCTAACCCGTGACCTAAACCTAAGCATAACCCTAAACGTAACCTATACGCTAACCCTATCCTGTACCTGAAACCTACCCCTAACCCGTATCCTAACCCTAAACCTAACCCTAAGCCTAAACCGTACATTAAACCCAAACCTAACCCTAACACTAACCCTACCACGTACTCTAACTCTAACCCTAACCCTAACCCTAACCCGTACACTAACCCTAACCCTAACACTAACACTAATCCTACCCGTACTCTAACCCTAAACCTAACCCTAACCCTAACCCGTACCCTAACCCTAACCCTAACCCTAACACTAACCCAAACCCGTACTCTAACCCTAACCCTAACCCTAACCCTAATTATACTCTAACCCTAACCCTAACCCTCAACCTAACCCTAACTTGTACTGTAACCCTAACCGGTACCATAACCCTAAACCTAACCTGTACCCTAACCCTAACCCTAACCCTATCCGTACACTAACCCTAACCCACACCCTAACACTAACCCTAACCCGTACTCTAACCCCAACCCTAACCCTAAACCTAACCCTAACCCGTACTCTTACCCTATCCCGTAACCTAACACTAACACTTACCCTAACCATAAAACTAAATCGTACCCTAACCCTGAACGTAACTCTAACCCGTCCCCAAACCCTAACCCTAACACGTACCCTAACCCTAACCCTAACCCTAACACTATCCCTAACCCGTACCCAAACGGTAAAACTAACCCGTACCCTAACACTAACCCAAACCCGTACTCTACCCCTAACCCTTACCCTAACACTAACCCTACCGCGTACTCTAACCCTAAACCTAACCCTAACCCATACCTTAACCCTAACCCTAACCCATACTCTAACCCTACCCCAACCCTAACACTAAACCTACCCCGTACTCTAACACTAACCCTAAACCTAACCCTAACCCGTACCCTAACCCTAACCCTAACCAACCCTAACCCTAACCCTAACCCTAACCCGTACTCTAACCCTAACCCTAACCGTATTCCAACCCTAACCCTAACCCTCACCCTAACCGTAACCCGTAGTGTAACCCTAACCCGTACCATAACCCTAACCATAACCCGTACCCTAACCCTAAACCTAACCCTAACCCATACCCTAACACTAACGCTAACACGTACTCTAACACTAACCCGAATCCTAACCGTACTTTAACCCTAACCCTAACCCTCAACCTAACCCTAACCCGTACTGTAACCCTAACCCGTACCATAACCCTAACCCTAACACGTACCCTAACCCTAACCCTAACCATGACCATAACCCTAATCCTAACCGGTAACCTAAACCTAACCCGTACTTTTAACCTAACCCTAACCCTAACCCGTACCCTAAACTTAACCCTAACCCTAACTCGTACCCTAAACCTACCCTAACCCTGACCCTAACACTAACCCTAACCCATACACTAAGCCTAACCCATACCCTAACCCTAAACCTAAACCTAACCCTAACCCTAAACCGAAACCTAAACGTACGCCTTACCCTCAACCTAACCCGTACCCAAACCTATCCCGTACCCTGACCCTAACCCTAAACCGTACGCAAACTCTAACAGTAACCCTAGCCCATACCCTAGCGCTAACCCTAACCCTAAATCTAACCCGGACCCTAAACCTAACCCTAACCCTGACCCTAAAACTAACCCTATCCCGTACCCTAACCCTAAACCGTACACGAATCCTAACCCTAAACCTAACCCATAGCCTAACGCTAAACGTAACCCTAACCCGTACCCAAACCCTAACCCGAACCTTAACCCTAACCCTAACCTGTACCATAATCCCACCCGTAGCCTAATCCTAACTCTAACCCTAACTCCTAAACCTAAGCCTAACCCTAAACATAACCCGAAACCAAACCCAAACGGTAAACCTAACCCATACCCTAACACTAACCCAAACCCGTACTCTAACCCTAACCATAACCCTAACCCTAACCCTGACCCGCACCCTAAACTTAACCTTAACCCTAACCCAAACCATAACCTTTAACCATAACCTAACCCTAACCCATAACCTAACCCTAACCCTAACTTTAACCATAACCCTAATCCATAGCCAAACCCTAAATCTAACCCATACCCTAACCCCTAACCTAACGCAAACCCGTACCCTAACACTAACCCTAACACTAACCCTGACACTAAACCTAACCCTAACCCTTACACTAACCCTAACCCTAACCGAACCCGCACCCTAAACCTAACGCTAAACCGTACTCTAACCCTAAACCGTAACCTAAACCGAACCCTAACCCTAAACTTAACCCGTTCGCTAACCCTATCCCATACCCTAAAGCTAACCCTAACCCGTATCCTAACCCTAACCTAACCCTAAGCCTAACCCATACATTAACCCTTACCATAACCCTAACACTAACCCTACCCCATACTCTAAAACTAAACCTAACCCTAACCCTAACCCGTACACTTAACCTATCCCTAACCCTAACCCGTACCCTAAACCTAACCCATATCCTAACCCTAACCCTAATCCTAAACCTAACCCTAACCGGTATCTAAACCTAACCCCAACCCTATCTGTAACCTGTATTCTAACCCTAACCCAAACCCTAACCCTAACTCGTACCCGTACCCTAAACCTAACCCTAACCCTAACACTTACCCTAACCCGTACTCTAAACCTAACCCTAACCCTAAGAGTATCCATACCCCGTACTCTAACCCTAAACCAAACCCTAACCCTAACCCGTACCATAACCCTAACCCGAACCCTAACCCTTACCCTAACACTAACCCTAACCCTAATCCTAACCCTAACCCTAACCGTACTCTAAACCTAAACCTAACCCTCACCCTAACCCTAACGCGTACTGTAACCCTAACCCGTACCATAACCATAACCCTAACCCTAAACTTAACCGTAACCCTGATCCGTATCCTAACCCTAAAACTAACCGGTACCCTAACACCAACCCTAACCCTAAACCGTACCCTAACGCTATCCCTAACGCTAACCCTGACCCTAAACCTAACCCTAACCAGTACCCTAACCCTAACCATAACCCTCACCTAAACCTAACCCTAACCCGTACCCTAAGCCTAACCCGTAAACTAAACCTAACCCTAACCCTAAACTTAACCTGTACGCTAACCCTATCCCGTACCCTAAACCTAACCCTAACCCGTACCCTAACTCTAACCCTAACCCTATCCGTACTCTAACCCTAAACCTAACCCTAACCCTAACACTAACCCTAACCCGTACTCTAATCCTAACCCTAACCCTAAACGTAACCCTAACCCATACTCTGACCCCAACCCATACACTAACACTAACCCTAAACCTAACACTATCCCTAACCCGTACTCTAACCCAAAACCTAAACCTAACTTAACCCTAACCCGTACTATAACCCTAAACCTAACCCTAACCCTAAACCTAACCCTAACCCTAAACCTAACACTAACCCATACTCTAACCCTAAATCGTAGCCTAACACTAACTCTTACCCTAACACCTAACCCTAACCTTCACCCTAACCCTTAACCTAACCCGTACCCAAACGTAAACCTAACCTGTACCCTAACACTAATCCAAACCAGCACGCTAACCCTAACCCTAACCCTAATCCTAAACCTAAACCGCACCCTAAACTTAACCCTAACACTAACCCTAACCATAACCCGTAACCATACCTAACCCTAACCCTAACTCGTACCCTAACCCTAACACTGACCCTAACGGTAAACCTAACCGTAACCCTTACCCGTACCCTAAACCTAACCCATAACCTAACACTAACCCTAACCTTAACTGTAACCTTAACCCGTACCCTAACCCTAAAACTAACCCGTACTGTAACCCCAACCCTAACCCTAACCCGTACCATAACCCTATCTCTAATCCTAACCCTGACCCTAAACCTAACCCTAACCTGTACCCTAACCCTAACCCGCACCTAAACCTAACACTAACCCGTACCTTAACCCTAAACCGTAACCTAAACCTCAACCTAACCCTAAACTTATCCCGTACGCTAACCCTATCCCTTACCATAAACCTAACCCTAACCCGTATCCTAATCCTAAAGCTAACCCTTAGCCTAACCCGTACAATAACCCTAACCCTAACACTAACCCTAACCCTAACACTATCCCTAACCCGTACTCTAAACCTAACACTAACCTTAACCATACTCTAACCCTAACCCTCACCCTAACCCTAACCCGCTGTAACCCTAACCCGTACCATAACCAAACACTAACCCGTACCCTAACCCTAAACCTAACTCGTACCCTAACCCTAACCGTAACCCTGACCCTAAACCTAACCCTAACCCGTACCCTAACCTAACCTGTACTTTAACCTTAACAATAACCCTAACCCGTACCCTAAACCTAACCCTAACACTAACTCATACCCTAAACTTAACCCTAACCCTGACCCTAAACCTAACAAACCCGTAACCTATGCATAACCCATAACCTAACCCTAACCCTAAACCTAAGCCTAACCCTAACCCGTACACTAAACCTAACCCTAACCCTTGACCTAAACCGTACACAAACCTATCCTGTACCCTACCTCTAACACGTACCCAAACACTAACAGTAACCCTAACCCATAACCTAGCGCTAACCTAACCCTAACCCTAACCCTAACCATACTCTAACACTAACCCTAACCCTCACCCTAACCCTACCCCGTACTGTAACCCTAACCCGTACCATAACCCTAACCCTCACCCGTACCCTAACCCTAAACCTAACTCGTACCCTAACCCTAACGCTAAACCTGACCCTAAACCTAACCCTAACCCGAACCCTAAATCTAACCCGTAATTTAAACCTAACCCTAAACCTAACCCGTACCCTAAACCTAACCCTAACACTAACTCGTACCCTACACCTATCCCTAACCCTGACCCTAACCCTAACCCTAACGCTAACCCTAACCCGTACCCTAAACCTAACCCTAACCCTTGACTTAACCCGTACCCAAACCTATCCCGTACCCTAACCCGAACCCTAACCCGTACCCAAACACTAACAGTAACCCTAACCCATAGCCTAGCGCTAACCCTAACCCTAACCCTAACACTATCCCGGACCCAAAACCTAACCCTAACCCTGACCCTAACACTGACCCTATCCCGTACGCTAACCCTAAACCGTACCTGAACCCTAACCCTAAACCTAACCCATACCCTAAACCTAAATGTAAGCCTAGCCTGAACCCAAACCCTAACCCTAACCCTAAACCGCACATTAAACCTAACCCTAACCCTAGACCTAACACGTACACTAACCCTATCCCGTACCCTAAACTTAACCCTAAACCGTACCATGTCCCTAACACTAATCCTAACCCTAACCCTAACCCGTACACTAACCCTAACCAAACCTTAACCCTAACCCTAACCCGTACCCTAACACTACCCGTAGCCTATTCCTAACTCTAGCCCTAACCCCTAACCCTAAGCCTAACCGTAACCCGTACCCGAACCCGTACCCAGACGGTAAACCTAACCCGTACCGGAAAACTAACCCAAATCCGTACTCTAACCCTAACCGTAACCCTAACCCTAACCCTAACCCGCACCCTAAACTTAACCCTAACCCTAACCCAAACCATAACCCTTAACCGTAACCTAACCCTAACACATAACCTAACCTTAACCCTAACCTTAACCATAACCCTAATCCGTAAGCTAACCCTAAAACTAACCCGGACCCTAACCACAACCCTAACCCTAACAAGTACCCTAACACTAACCCTATCCCTAACCCTGACCCTCAACCTAACCCAAACCTTACACTAACCCTAACCCTAACCCAACACGCACCCTAAACCTAACACTAACCCATACCCTAACCCTAACCCGTAACCTAAACCGAACCCTAACCCTAAACTTAAACCGTTCGTTAACCCTATCCCGTACCCTAAACCTAATCCTAACCCGTATCTTAACCCTAACTTAACCCTAAGCCTAAACCGTACTGTAACCCCAACCCTAACCCTAACACTAACCCTACCCGTACTCTACCCTAACCCTAACCCGTACCCTAAACCTAACCCTAAACTTAACTCGTACCCTATACCTAACAGTAAACCTGACCCTAACCCTAAACCTAACCCGTACCCTAAACCTAACCCATACCCTAAACATAACACTAAACCTAACCCTAACCCTAACCCATACCCTAAACCTAACCCTAACCCTTGACCTAACCCGTAACCAACCCTATCCCGTACCCTAAACCTAACCCGTACCCAAAACCTAACAGTAACCCTAACACATACCTTAGCGCTAAGCCTAACCCTAACCCTAAGCCTAACCCGCACCCTAAACCTAAACCTAACCCTAACCCTAACCATAACACTTACCCGTACCCTAACCCTAAACCATGCCCTAACAATAACCCTAATCTTAACCATAACCCTAACCCGTACCCTAACCCTAAAACTAACCCGTACCCTAACCCCAACCCTAACCCTAACCCATACCATAATCCTATCCCTAACCCTAACCCTGACCCTAAACCTAACCCTAACCCGTACCCTAACCCTAACCCGCACCTAAACCTAACCTTAACCGGTACCCTAACTCTAACCCATAACCTAAACCTAACCCTAACCGTAAATTTAACCCGTACACTAACCCTATCCTGTACCCAAAACCTAACCCTAACCTGTACCCTAACCCTAACCCTAACCCTATCCGTACACTAACCCTAACCCTAACACTAACACTAACCCTAACCCGTACTCTAACCCTAACCATAACCCTAAACCTAACCCTAACCCGTGCTCTAACCCTATCCCGTACCCTAACACTAACCCTTACCCTAACCCTAAACCTAACGCGTACCCTAACCCTAAACGTAACCCTAACACCTACCCAAACCCTAACCCTAACACATACCCTAACCCTAACCCTAACCCTTACCCTAACCCGTACCCAAATGGTAAACCTAACCTGTACCCTAACCATACTCTAACCCTAACCCTAACCCTAACCCTAACACTAAACCTAACATGTACTCTAAACCTAACCCTAACCCTTGACCTAACCCGTACCCAACCCTATCCCGTACCCTAACCCTAACCCGTACCCAAAACCTAACAGTAACCCTAATACATACCTTAGCGCTAAGCCTAACCCTAACCCTAAGCCTAACCCGCACCCTAAACCTAAACCTAACCCTAACCCTAACCATAACCCTTACCCGTACCCTAACCCTAAACCATACCCTAACAATAACCCTAATCTTAACCATAACCCTAACCCATACCCTAACCCTAAAACTAACCCGTACCCTAACCCCAACCCTAACCCTAACCCATACCATAATCCTATCCCTAACCCTAACCCTGACCCTAAACCTAACCCTAACCCGTACCCTAACCCTAACCCGCACCTACACCTAACCTTAACCGGTACCCTAACTCTAACCCATAACCTAAACCTAACCCTAACCATAAACTTAACCCGTACACTAACCCTATCCTGTACCCAAAACCTAACCCTAACCTGTACCCTAACCCTAACCCTAACCCTATCCGTACACTAACCCTAACCCTAACACTAACACTAACCCTAACCCGTACTCTAACCCTAACCATAACCCTAAACCTAACCCTAACCCGTGCTCTAACCCTATCCCGTACCCTAACACTAACCCTTACCCTAACCCTAAACCTAACGCGTACCCTAAACCTAAACGTAACCCTAACACCTACCCAAACCCTAACCCTAACACATACCCTAACCCTAACCCTAACCCTTACCCTAACCCGTACCCAAATGGTAAACCTAACCTGTACCCTAACCATACTCTAACCCTAACCCTAACCCTAACCCTAACACTAACCCTAACATGTACTCTAAACCTAACCCTAACCCTAAACGTAACCCTACCCGTTATCTAACACTAACCCGCACCCTAACACTAACCCTAACCCTAACACTATCCAGAACCCGTACCCTAACCCTAAACGTAACCCTAACCCGTACCCAAACCCTAACCCTAACACGTACCCTAAATCTAACCCTAACCCGCACACTAAAACTAACCCTAAACCTAGACCTAACACGTACACTAAACCTATCCTGTACCGTAACCTTAACCCTAACCGGTACTGTAACCCTAACCCTAACCCTAACCCTAACCCTAACCCTAACCCGTAGACTAACCCTAACCCGAACCCTAACCCTAACCCAAACGCTCAACGTACCCTAACACTAACCCTAACCCGTACCCTAACACTAACCATTAACCTAAACCCAAAACCTAAACCATACCCTAACCCTAAACGTAACCCTAACCCGTACCGAAACCCTAACCCTAACACGTACCCTAACCCTAACCCTATCCCTAAACCGCACACTAAACCTAACCCAAACCCTAGACCTAACACGTACACTAAACCTATCCCGTACCGTAACCTTAATCCTAACCCGTACCGTAACCCTAACACTAACCATAACCCTAACCCTAACCCTAAACTGTACACTAACCCTAACCCTAACCCTAAACTTACCTTAACGCTAACCCTAACCCTAACCCTAACACTAACCCTTACCCGTATTCTAACCTAACCCTAACCCTAAACCTAAACCTAACCCGTACTCTAACCCTAACCCTAAACCTAACACTAAATATAACCCTAACACTAAACCTAACACGTACTCTAACCATAAACCTATCCCTAACTCTAACCCTGACCCCCTACTATAACCCTAACCCTAAACCTAACCCTAACCCTAACCCTAACTCGTACCGTAACCCGAACTCGTACCCTAACCCTAACCCTGACCCTAGCCTAAACCTAATCCTGTACCCTAACCCTAACCCTAACCCACATGCTAAACCTACCCTAAACCTAGACCTAACCCGTACATTAACCCTAACCCGTACCCTAACACTAACCCTAACCCTAACCCTTACCCTAACCCGTACCCAAACGGTAAACGTAACCCGTACCCTAACACTAACCCAAACACGTACTCTAACCCTAACCCTAAACCAAATATTCACCCTTAACTTAACCCTAACCCTAACCCAAACCATAACCCTTAACCGTAACCTAACCCTAACCCATACCCTAAGCCTAACCCTAACCTTAACCGTAACCCTAAACATACCCTAACCCTAAAACTAACCGTACCCTAACACAAAACCTAACCCTAACCCATACCCTAACACTAACCCTAACACTTAACTCTAACCCTGACCCTAAACCTAACCCTAACCCTTACACTAATCCTAACCCTAACCCTAACCCGTAACCTAAACCTAACCCTAACCCTAAACTTAACCCCTACACTAACCCTATCTCATACCCTAAACCTAACCCTAACCCGTAACCTAACCCTAACTCTAACCCTAACCCTATCCGTACACTAACCCTAACCCTAACCCTAACACTAACCCTAACCCGTACTCTAACACTAACCCTAACCCTAACCTAACCCTAACCCATACTCTAAACCTAACCCGTACACTAACCCTAACCCTAACCCTATCCGTACACTAACCCTAACCCTAACCCTAAAACTAACCCTAACCCGTACACTAACCCTAACCCGTAACCTAACCCTAACCCGTACCCTAACACAAACCCTAACCCTAACACTAACCCTACCCCGTACTCTAACCCTAAACCTATCCCTAACTCTAACCCTAACCCGTAATGTATCATTAACCCTAACCCTAAACCTAACCCTAACCCGTACATTAATCCTAACGCGTACCCTAACCCTAACCCTAAACCTAACCCTAAACTTAACCATAAATCTAAACCTAACCCGTACCCTAACCCTAAACAATACCCTAACCCTAAACCAAAACCTAACCCGTACCCTAACCCTAAATGTAACCCTAACCCGTACCCAAACCCTAACCCTAACACGTACCCTAACCCTAACCGTAACCCGCACACTAAACCTAACCCTAACCCTAGACCAAAACCTATACAAACCCTATCCCGTACCGTAACCTTAACCCTACCACGTACCGTAAGCCTAACACTAACCCTAAACCTAACCCTAACCCGTACCCTAAACCTACCGTAGCCTAACCCTATCTCTAACCCTAAGCCCTAACCCTAACCCTAACCATTACCCTAACCCGTACCCAAACCTTAAACCTAACCCGTATCCTAACACTAACCCAAACCGGTACTCTAATCCTAACCCTAACCCGTACCCTAACCCTAACACTAACCCGTACCCTAAACCCAACCCTAACACTAACCCATACACTAACACTACCCTAACCCTAACCCTGACCCTGACCCTAAACCTAACCCTAACCCTTACAATAACCCTAAGCCTAACCCTAACCCGCACCCTAAAACTAACCCTAACACGTACCCTAACCGTAAGACTAACCCATACCCTAACCCCAAGCATAACCCTAACCCGTACCCTAATACTAACCCTAACCCTAACCCTGACCCTAAACCTAACCCTAAACAGTACACTAACACTCACCCTAACCTTATCCCATACCCTAAACCTAACCCTAACCCGTATCCTAACCCTAAACATAACCCTAAGCCTAACCCGTACATTAACCCTAACCCTACCCTAAATTTAACCCTACCCCGTAGTCTAAACATAACCCTAACCCTAACCCTAACCCAAACCCTAACATTAACACTAACCCTAACCTGTACTCTAACCCTCACCCTAACCCTAACCCTAACCGTACTCTAACACTAAACCTAACCCTCACCCTAACCATAACCCGCACTGTAACCCTAACCCGTACCATAACCCTAACCCTAACCCGTAACCTAACCCTAACCCTAACTCGTGCACTAACCCTAACCCTCACCCTGACCCTAACCCTAAACCTAACCAGTACCCTAAACCTAAACCGTACCCTAACCCCAACCCTAACATTAAACCGTACCCTAAACCTAACTCTAACCCTAACTCGTACACTAACCCTAACCCTAACCCTGACCCTAAACCTAACCCTAACCCATACCCTAAGCCTAACCCATACCTTAATACTAGCTGTAAACGTAACCCTAACCCTACCCCGTACCCTAAACCTAAACCTAACCCTTGACCTAACACGTACCCCACCCTATCCCATACCCTAACTCTAAACCTAACCCGTACCCACACCCTAACAGTAACCCTAACCCATACCCTAGCGCTAACCCTAAACCTAACCCTAACCCACACCCTAAACCTAAGCCTAACCCTAACCCTAACCCGTATCCTAAACCTAACCCTAACCATTGACCTAACCCGTACCCTACTGTAGCCCGCACCCTAACCCTAACCCTAACCCGTACCCAAACCCTAACAGTAACCCTAACCCATACCCTAGCGCTAACCCTAACCCTAACCCTAAGACTAACCCACACCCTAAACCTAAACCTAACCCTAACCATAAACCTTACCCGTATCCTAACCCTAACCCATACCCTAACACTAAACCTAACCTTAACCCTAACCCTAACCCGTACCGTAACCCTAAAACTAACCCGTACCCTAACCCCAACCGTAACCCTAACCGTACCATAACCCTATCCCTAACCCTAACACTGACCCTAAACCTAACCCTAACCTGTACCCTAACCCTAACCTGCACCTAAACCTAACCCTACACCGTACCCTAACTCTAACCCATAACCTAAACCTAAACCTAACCATAAAGTTAACCCATACACTAACCCTATCCCATACCCTAAACCTAATCCTAACCCTTAACTTACCCTAACCCTAACCCTAACCCTATCCGAACACTAACCCAAACCCTAACCCTAACACTAACCCTAACCCATACCCTAACCCTAACCCTAACCCTAAACTTCACCTTAACCCGTACTCTAACCCTATCCCGTACCCTAACACTAACCCTTACCCTAACCCTAAACCTAACCCGTACCCTAACCCTAAACGTAACACTAACCCGTCCCCAAACCCTAACCCTAACACGTACCCTAACCCTAACCCTAACCCTAACCCTAACACTTTCCCTAACCCGTACCCAAACAGTAAAACTAACCCGTACCCTAACACTAACCCAAACCCGTACTCTAAAACTAACCCTTACCATAACACTAACCCTAAACCGTACTCTAACCCTAAAAATAACCCTAACCCGTACACTAACCCTAACACTAACCCTAACCCTAAAACTAACCCTAACCCGTACTCTAACCCTAACCCTAACACTAACACTAACCCTACCCCGTATCTAACACTAACCCTAACCCTAACATTTACCCTAACCCTAACCCTAACTGTATTCTAAACCTAACCCCAACCCTCACCCTAACCGTAACCCGTACTGTAACCCTAACCCGTACCATAACCCTAACCCTAACCCGTACCCTAACCCTAACCCTAATTCGTACCCTAACCCTAACCGTAACCCTGACCCTAACCCTAACCTATCCCGTACCCTAAACCTAACCTGTACCCTAACCCTAAACCTAACCTAACCCGTACCCTAAACCTAACCCTAACCTGTATCCTAACCCCAAACCTACCCTAAACCTGAACCTAGCCCTAACCCTAACACATACCCTAAGCCTAACCCATAACCTAAACCTAACACTAACCCTAACACTAACACCAAACTTAACCCGTACTCTAACCCTAACCCTAACCCGTACCCGTACACTAAACCTAACCCTAACCCTAACCCTAACCCTAACCCTAACCCTAACACTACCCCTAACCCGTACTCTAACCCTAACCCTAACACTAACACTAATCCTAAACCTAACCCTAACCCGTACTCTAAGCCTGACCCTAACCCTAACCCTAACATTAACCCTAACCTGTTCTCTTTTTTTTATATTTTTTTTATTTTTTTTTCCTAAACTGTACTCTAACCCTAACCCTAACCCTAACCGTAACCTAACCCTAACCCTAACCCTAAACCTAGCCCTAACCGGTACTCTAACCCTAACTCGTACCCTAACACTAACCCTTACCCTAACCCTAAAGTTAACCCATACCCTAACCCTAAACGTAACCCTAAACCGTACCCAAAACCTAACCCTAACTCGTACCCTAACCCTAAACCTAACCTAACCCGCACACTAAACCTAACCCTAACCCTAGACCTAACACGTACACCAAACCTATCCCGTACCGTAACCTTAACCCTAACCCGTACCGTAACCCTAACACTAACCCTAACCCTAACCCGTACACTAACCCTAAACCTAACCCTAAACGTACCCTAACCCTAACCCTAACCCTAACCCTAACACTAACCCTAACCCGTACTCTAACCTAACCCTAATCCTAAACCTAACCCTTACCTGTACTCTAACCCTAACACTAACCCTAACCCTAACCCTAACCATAAACCTTACCTGTACCCTATCCCTAACCCATACCCTAACACTAACCCTAACTTTAACTGTAACCCTACCCCGTACCCCAACCTTAAAACTAACCCGTACCCTAACCCCAACCCTAACCCTAACCCGTACCATAACCCTATCCCTAACACAAACCCTGACCCTAAACCTAACCCTAACCCGTACCATAACCCTAATCCGCACCTAAACCTAACCCTATCCCGTACCCTAAAACTAACCCGTAACCTAATCCTAACGCTAACCCTAAATTTAACCCGTACACTAACCCTATCCCGTACCCTAAACCTAACCCTATCCCGTACCCTAAAACTAACCCGTAACCTAATCCTAACGCTAACCCTAAATTTAACCCGTACACTAACCCTATCCCGTACCCTAAACCTAACCCTAACCCGTACCCTAACCCTAACCCTAACCCTTTCCGTACACTAACCCTAACCCTAACACTAACACTAACCCTAACCCGTACTCTAACCCTAACCCTAACCCTAAACCTAACCCTAACCCATCCTCTAACCCTAACCCGTACCCTAACACTAACCCTTACCCTAACCCTAAACCTAACACGTACCCTAACCCTAAACGTAACCCTAACCAGTACCCAAACCCTAACCCTAACACGTACCCGAACCCTAACCCTAACCCTAACCCGCACACTAAACCTAACCCTAACTCTAGACCTAACACGTACACTAAACTTATCCCGTACTGGATCCTTAAACCTAACCCGTACCTTAACCCTAAAAATAAGCCTAACCCTAAACCTAAACCTAACCCTAACCCGTACACTAACCCTAACCCAAACCCTAACTCGTACCCTAACCCTACCCGTAGCCTAACCCTAATTCTAACGCTAACCCCTAACCCTAAACCTAACCCTAACCCTTACCCTAACGCGTACCCAAACGGTAAACCTAACCCGTACCCTAACTCTAACCCAAACCCATACTCTAACCCTAACCCTAACCCTAACCAGCACACTAAACCTAACCCTAACACTAGGCCTAACACGTACACTAAACCTATCCCGTACCGGAACCTGAAACCTAACCCGTACCATAACCCTAACAAAAAGCCTAAACCTAAACCTATCCCACCCTATCCCATACCCTAAACCTAACCTGTACCCTAACCCTAAACCTAACCCTTTCCTGTACCCTAAAGCTAACACTAACCCGTACCCTAACCCTAAACCTACCCTATACCTGACCCTAACCCTAACCCTAACACGAACCCTAAGCCTAACCCATAACCTAACCCTAACCCTAACACTAACACTAAACCTACCCCGTACTCTAACCCTAACCCTAACCCTAACCCTAACCCGTACCATAACCCAAAACCTATTGCGTACTCTAACCCTAACCCGTACCATAACCCTAAACCTATTGCGTACTCTAACCCTAACCCTAATTCGTACCCTAACCCTAAACCTAACCTGTACCCTAACCCTAACCCTACCTAACTCACACCCTAAACTTAACCCTAATCCTAACCCGTACCCTAACCCTAAACCGTAACCTAAACCTAACCCTAACCCTAAACTTAACCCGTACGCAAACCCTATCCCGTACCCTAAACCTAACCCTAACCCTTGACCTAACCCGTACCCAAACCTATCCCGTACACTAACACTAACCCTATCCCGTACCAAACCCTACAGTAACCCTAACCCATACCCAAGCGCTAACCCTAACCCTAACACTAAACCGCTCCCTAAACCTAACCCTAAACCTAACCATAACCCTTAACCATAACCTAACACTAACCTATACCCTAACCCTAACCCTAACCTTAACCGTAAACCTAACCCATACCCTAACCCTAAAACTAACCCGCACCCTAAACCTAACCCTAACCCTAACACTAAAAGTATCCTAACCCTAAACATAACCCTACCACTGACCCTAACACTAACCCTAGTCCTTAATATAACCCTAACCCGAACCCGCATCCAAAACCTAACCCTAACCCTAGAACTAACCCGTACCCTAACCATAACCCGTACCCTAAACCTAACACTAACCCTAACCCGTACCCTAACCCTAACCCGTACCCTAACCCTAACCCGATGCCTAACACTAACCCACACCCTAAACCTAAACCTAAACCTAGACCTAAGCCGCACCCTAAACCTATCCAGTACCCTAACCCTAACCCTAAACCGTACCCTAACCCTAACACTAACACTAACCCTAAACCGCAACCTAACCCTAACCCTAACCCTAACCCTAACACTAACCCTAACCCGTACTCTAAACCTAACCCTAAACCTAAACCTAACCCTAACCCGTACTCTAACCCTAACCCTTACACTAACACTAACCATAACCCTAAAACTAACCCTAACACGTACTCTAACCCTAAACCTAACCGTAACACTAACCCTAACCCCCTACTATAACTCTAACCCTAAACCTAACCCTAACCCTAGCCCTAAACCGTACCCTAACCCTAACCCGTAAATTAACTCTAACCCTTACCCTAAACCTAAACCTAACCCTTACCCTAACCCTAAACCTAACCCGTACACTAACCATAACCCGTACCCTAACCCTAACCCTAAACCTAACACGTACCCTAACCCAAAATGTAACCCTAACCCGTACCCAAACACTAACCCTAACACGTACCCTAACCCTAACCCTAACCCGCACACTAAACCTAACCCGAATCCTAGACCTAACACGTACACTAACCCTATCCCGTAACCTAACCTTTACCCTAAACCGTACCCTAAACCAGCACTAACCCTAACCCTAAACTTAACCCGTACCCATACCCGTACACTAAACATAACCCTAAACCGTACCGTAAACTGTACCCTAACCCAATCCCGTAGCCTAACATTAACGCTAACCCTAACCCCTAAAGTTAACCCTAACCCTATCCCTTACCCTAACCTGTAGCCAAACGTTAAACCTAACCCATACCCTAACACCAACCCAAACCCGTACCCTAACACTAACCCGCACCTAAACCTAAACCTAACCCTAACCCATACCCTAACCCTAACCCGTAACCTAAACCTAACTCTAACCCTAAACTTAACCCGTACACTAACCCTATCCCGTACCCTAAACCTAACCCTAACCTGTACCCTAACCATAACCCTAACCATAACCCTATAGATACACTAACCCTAACCCTAAACCTAACACTAACCCTAACCCATACTCTGACCCTAACCCTAACCCTAAACCTAACTCTAACCCGTATTCTAACCCTAACCCGTACCCTAACACTAACCCTTACCCTAACCCTAAGCCTAACCCATACGCTAACCCTAAATGTAACCCTAACCCGTACCCAAACCCTAACCCTAACATGTACCCTAACTGTAACCCTAACCCTAACCCTAACCTGCAAACTAAACCTAACCCTAACCCTAGACCTAAATCGTACACTAACACTATCCCGTACCGTAACCTTAACCCTAACCTGTACCGTAACCCTAACCCTGACCCTAACCCTTACACTAACCCTAACCCGAACCCTAAACCTAACCCTAACCCGTACCCTAACCCTACCCGTAGCCTAACCCTAACTCTAATCCTAACCCCTAACCCTAACCCTAACCCTAACCCTAACCCTTACCCTAACCCGTACCCAAACTTTCAACCTAACCCATACCCTAACACTAACCCAAACCCATACTCTAACCCTAAACCTAACCCTAACCCTAACCCTGTCGACTAACACTAACTCTAACCCTAACCCTAACACTAACCCTAACCCATACTCTAACCTTAAAACTAACCCTAAACCTAACCCTAACCCATACTCTAACCCTAACCCGTACCCTAACACTAACCCTAAACCAAACACTAACCCTAACCCGTACACTAACCCTCAACCTAACACTAACTCTAAACCTAACCCGTACTATAAACCTAACCCTAACCCTAAACCTAACCTTAACCCTGACCGTAACCCATACCCTAACCCTATCCCATAGTCTAACCCTATCTCTAACCCTAACCCCTAATCCTAACCATAACCCTAACCCTTACCCTAACCCGTACCCAATTGGTAAACCGAACCCGTACCCTAACACTAACCCAAACCCGTACCTAACACTAACCCTAACCCTAACCCTAAACCGCACCCTAATCTTAACCCTAACCCTAACCATAAGCATAATCTTTAACCCTTCTCTAACCCTAACACACACCCTAACCCTAACCCTAAACTTAACCGTAACCCTAACCCGTACCCTAACCCTAAAACTAACCCGTACCCTAACCCCAACCCTAATCCTAACCCATACACTAACAGTAACACTACCCTAAACCTAACCCTAAACCTAACACGTACCCTAAACCTAACCCATGCCCTAACACTAACCCTAAACCTAACCCTAACACTAAACATAAACCTTACCCATACCCTAACCCTAACCCATACCCTAACACTAACCCTAACCTTAACCTTAACACTAACCCATACACTAACCCTAAAACTAACCCGTACCCTAAACCCAAGCCTAACCCTAACCCGTACCATAACCCTATCCCTAACCCTACCCTGAACGTAAACCTAACCCTAACCCTAACCCTAACCCGCACCTAAACCTCACCCTAACCCGTACTCTAAGCCTAACCCTAACCCTAACCCTTACCCTAACCCTAATCCTAACCCTAAACCTAACCCTAACCTGTACTGTAATCCAACCTGTACCCTAACCCTATACCGTTCCCTAAACCTAACACTAACCTTTAACCTAACCTGCACCCAACCCTATCCCGTAACCTAACCCTAACCCTAACCTGTACCCAAACCCTAACCATAAACCTAACCCCTACCCTAACCCTAAAACTAACCCGTACCCTATCCCCAACCCTAACCCTAAACCGTAACGTAACCCTATCCCTAACTCTAAACCTGACCTGAAACCTAACCCTAATCCTAACTCTAACACTAACCCTACCCCTAACCCGCACCCTAAACCTAACCCTAACCCTAACCCTAAAAGTATCCTAACCCTAAACCTAACCCTAACCCAAACACTAACCCTAACCCGTACTCTAATCTAACCCTAACCCTAAACCTAAACCTAACCCGTACTCTAACCCTAACCCTAACCATAACACTAACCATAACCCTAACACTAAACCTAACCCGTACTCTAACCCTAAACCTAACCCTAACACTAACCCTAACCCCTACATTAACCCTAACCCTAAACCTAACACTAACCCTATCCTTAATTCGTACCGTAACCCTATCCCCATACCCTAACCCTAACCCTAACCCTAAACCTAACCCTAACCCTGACCCTAACCCTAAACCTAATCCCGTACCCTAACACTAACCTTAACCCGCATCCTAAACCTAACCCTAACCCTAGACCTAACCCGTACCCTAACCCTAACCTGTACCATAAAACTAACCCTAACCCTAACCCTAACTCGTACCATAAACCTAACACTAACCCTAACCCGTACCCTAACCCTAACCTTTACTCTATCCCTAACCCGAAGCCTAACGCTAACCCACACCCTAAACCTAACCCTAACACTTGACCTAAACCGTACCCTAAACCTAATCCCATACCCTCACCCTAACCCTAACCCTAAACCTAACCCTAACCCTGACCGTAGCCCTATACCTAACCCGTACCCTAACCCTAACCCTAACCCGCATCCTAAACCTAATCCTAAGCCTAGACCTAACCCGTACCCTAAACTAATCCCATACCCTAACCATAATGCTAACCTGTACCCTAACCCTAACACTAACACTAACCCTAATCCTAAACCTATCCCGTACCTTAACCCTAACCCTAACCTGTACCCTAACCCGTAACCTAACTCTAACCCTAACCTGTACCCAAACACGTACCATAACCCTAACCCTAATCATAAACCTAATCCTAAACCTAACCCATACCCTACACCTCACCTTAACCCATACCCTAACCCTAATCCGTACCCTAACCCTAACACTTACCCTAACCCCTAACCCTTCCCTAACTCGTACCCTAACCCTAACCCTAGCCCTGACCCCAACCCTAACCCTAAACCGTACCCTAAACCTAACCCATATCTAGCCCTAACCCTAAACCTAACCCTAACCCTAACCCTAACCCGTACCCTAAACCTAACCCTAACCCTTGCCCTTACCCGTACAGAAACCTATCCCGTAGCCTAACCTTAACCCTATCCTGTACCCAAACCCTAACAGTAACCCTAACCCGTACCCAAGCGGAACCCGAACCCTAACCCTAACCCGCCCCCTAAACCTAACCCTAACCCTAACCATAACCCTTAACCATACCCTAACACTAACCTATACCCTAACACTAACCCTAACCTTAACCGTAACCCTAACCCATACCCTAACTCTAAAACTAACCGTACCCTAACCCCAACCCTAACAGTAACCCGTACAATAACCCTATTCCCTAAACCTAAACCTAACACTAACCGTACCCCAACCCTAATCCTAACCCTGACCCTAAACTTAACCCGCACCCTAAACATAACCCTAATCCATACCCTAACACTAACCTTAACCCTAAGCCGTACTCTAAACATAACCCTAACCTAAACCTAACCCTAACCCATACTCTAACCCTAACACTAACCATAACACTAACACTAACACTAACCCTTACTCTAACCTTAACCTAACCCCAACACTAACCCTAACCCCTACTATAACACTAACCCGTGTCTTAACCCTAACCCTAACCCTAAACATAACACTACCCCTAACCCTAACACTAACCCTAATCCCGTACCCTAACCCTAACCCTAACCCGCATCCAAAACATAACCCTAACCCTAGAACTAACCCGTACCCTAACCCTAACACGTACCCTAAACTTAACGCGTACCCTAACCCTAACCCGGTGCTTAACCCTAACCCACACCGTAAACCTAAAACTAAATCTAGACCTAAGCCGCACCCTAAACCTATCCCGTACCCTAACCCTAACCCTAACCCGTACCCTAACCCTAACACTAACACTAACCCTAACCGGCAACCTAACCCTAACCCTAAACCTAACCCTAACCCTAACCCGTACTCTAAACCTAACCCTAACCCTAAACCTAAACCTAAACCGTACTCGAACCCTAACCCTTACCCTAACACTAACCATAACCCTAAAACTAACCCTAACACGTACTCTAACCCTAAACCTAACCTTAACACTAACCCTAACCCCCTACTATAACCCTAACCCTAACCTAACCCTATCCCTAACCCTAGCCCTAACCAGTACCCTAACCCTAACCCGTAACCTAACCCTAACCCTTACCCTAAACCTAAACCTAACCCTGACCCTAACCCTAAACCTAACCCGTACCCTAACCATAACCCGTACCCTAACCCTAGCCCTAAACCTAACCCGTACCCTAAACCTAAACGTAACCCTAACCCGTACCCAAACCCTAAACCTAACACGTACCCTAACCCTAACCCTAACCCGCACACTAAACCTAACCCGAATCCTAGACCTAACACGTACACTACACTATCTCGTACCTTAACCTTTACCCTAGCCCGTACCCTAAACCAGCACTAACCCTAACCCTAAACCTAACCCATACCCGTACCCGTACACTAACCCTAACCCTAAACCATACCCGAACTCGTACCCTAACCCTATCTCATAGCCTAATATTAACGCTAACCCTAACACCTAAACCTAACCCTAACCCTAACCCATACCCAAACCCGTATCCAAACATTAAACCTAACCCGTAACCTAACACCAACCCAAAACCGTACCCTAACCCATACCCTAACCCTAACCCGTACTGTTACCCGTACATTAACCCTAACCCTACCCGTACACTAACCAGTACCATAACCCTAAACCTAATGTTAACCCTAACCCTAAACCTAACCCATACCCGATTCTTAACCCTAACCCGTTCCCTAAACCTAACCCGTACCCTAAACCTAACCCTAACATGTACACTAACCGTAAACCTAACCCTAACCCTAAACCTAACCCTAAACTACACCGTAACCCTAAACCATACCCTACCCCTAACCATAACACCAACCCTAAACCTAACCCTAAACCGTACCCTAACCCGTACCATAACCCTGAACCTAACCCGTACCCTAACCCTAATGCTAACCTTAACCCGGACCCTAAACCTAACCCGTACCCTAATCCTAACCATAACTCTAACCCTTACACAAACCCTAACCCTAACACTAACCCATACCCTAACCCTAAACCTAACCTTAACCGTAACCCTAACCTGTACCCTAACCCTAAATCTAACACGTACCCTAACGCCAACCCTAACCCTAACCCGTACCATAACCCTATCCCTAACCCTAACCCTGACCCTAAACCTAACCCTAACCCGTATCCTAACCCTAACCCTAAAAATAACCCTAACCCGCACCTAAACTTAACCCTAACCTGTACCCTAACCCTAACCCATAACCTAAACCTAACACTAACCCTAAACTTAACCTGTACGCTAACCCTATCTCGTACCCTAAACCTAACCCTAACCCGTACCCTAACCCTAACCCTATCCCTAACCCTATCCGTACACTAACACTAACACTAACCCTAGCCCGTACTCTAACGCTAACCCTAAACCTAAACCTAACCCTAAACCGTACTCTAACCCTAACCCGTACCATAACACTAACCCTAACCCGTACTCTAACCCTAACCCGTACTCTAACCCTAAACCTAACCCTAACTCTAAACCTAACCCGTACTATAACCCTAACCCTTACCTTAAACCTAACCCTAACCCTAAACCTACCCTAACCCATATCGTAACCCTAACCCTAACCCTAAACCTAAACCTAACCCGTACCCTAACCCTAAACGTAACACTAACACGTACCCAAACCCTAACTCTAAAACGTACCGTAATCCTAACACTAACCCTAACCCTAACCCATACCCTAACACTACCTGTAGCCTAACCCTAACTCTAACCCTAACCCCAACACTAACCCTAACCCTTACCCTAACCCGTACCCAAACGGTAAACCTAACCCGTACCCTAACACTAACCCAAACCGGTAATCTAACTCTAAACCTAACTCTAACCCTAACCCGCACCCTAAACTTAACCCTAACCCTATCCCTAACCATAACCCTTAAACGTAACTTAACCCTAACCCATCACCTAACCCTAACCTTAACCTTAAACATAACCCTAACCCGTACCCAAACCCTAACCCTAACACGTACCCTAACCCTAAACCTAACCCGCACACTAAACCTAACCCTAACACTAGACCTAACACGTACACTAACCCTATCCCGTATGCTAACCTTAACCCTAACCCGTACCATAAACCTAACACTAACCCTAACCCTAACCCTAACCCTAACCCGTACACTAACCCTAACCCGAACCCTAACCCTAACCCTAACCCATACCCTAACAATACCCGTAGCCTAACCCTAACTCTAACCCTAAGCCCTAACCCTAACCCTAACCCCAACCCTAACCCGAACCCGTACCATAACCCTTTCCCTAAACCTAACATGACCCTAACCCTAACCCGTACCCTAAACCTAACCCTAACCCTTGACCTAACCGTACCCAACCCTATCCCGTACCCTAACCCTAAACCTAACCCGTACCCAAACCCTAACAGTAACCCTAACGCATACCCTAGTGCTAACCCTAACCCTAACCCTAAGACTAAACTGTACCCTTAACCTAAACCTAACCCTAACCCTAACCCATACCCTAACACTAACCCTAACTTTAACTGTAACCCTAACACGTACCCTAACCCTAAAAGCAACCCGTACACTAACCCCAACCCTATCCCTAACCCGTACCATAACCTATACCTAACCCTAACCCTGAAGCTAAAAGTAACCCTAACCCATACCCTAACCCTAACCCGCACCTAAACCTAACACTAACCCATACCCTAATCCTAACCCGTAACCTAAACCTAACCCTAATCCTAAACTTAACCCCTATACTAACCCTATCCCATACCCTATACCTAAACATAACCCGTACTCTAACCATAACCCTAACCCTAACCCTATCCATACGCTAACCCTAACCCTAAATCTAACACTAACACTAACCCATACTCTAACCCTAACCCTAACCCTAAACCTAACCCTAACCCTTACTCTAACCCTAACATGTACCCTAACACTAACCCTTAGTATAACCCTAAACCTAATCCGTACCTAACCCTAAACGTAACCCTAACCCGTACCCAAACCCTAACCCTAACCCATACCCTAAACCTAACTCTAACCCGTACAATAACCGTAAACCTAACCCTCAACCTAAACCTAACACTAAACTGTACCATAACCCTAACCCGTACCCTAACCCTAACCCTAACACCAACCCTAAACCTAACCCTAACCCATACCCTAACCCGTACCATAAACCTAAACCTAACCCGTATCCTAACCCTAATGCTAACCTTAACCCGGACCCTAACCCTAACCTGTACACTAATCCTAACCGTTATTCTAACCCTTACACAATCCCTAACCCTAACCCTAACCCACATCCTAACCCTAACCCTAACCTTAACCGTAACCCTAACCCGTAAGTTAACCCTAAAACTAACACGTACCCTAACCCCAACCATAACCCTAACCCGTACCATAACCCTATCCCTAACCCTAACCCTGACCCTAAACCTAACCCTAACCCGTACCCTAACCCTAACCCTAAAACTAACCCTAAGCCGCACCTAAACCTAAACCTAACTCGTACCCTAAACCTAACCCGTAACCTAAACCTAACCCTAACCCTAACCTTAACCCGTACACTAACCCTATCCCGTACCCAAACCTAAACCTAACCCGTACCCTAACCCTAACACTAACCCTTACCCTATTGGTACACCAACCCTAACACTACCCTAACATGTACTCTAACCCTAACCCTAACACTAAACCTAACCCTAAACCGTACTCTAACCCCAACCCGTACCCTAACACTAACCCTAACCCTTACCCTAACCCTAACCCGTACCGTAACACTAACCCGTACCCTAACCATAACCCTAACCTTAAACCTAACCCTAACCTTGAACCTAAACCTAACCCTAACAGGTACCCTAACCCTAAATCATACCCTAGCTCTAACCCTAAACTTAACCCATACCCTAACCCTAACCGTAACCCTAAACCATACCCAAACCCTAACCCTAACACGTACCCTAACCCTAAACCTAACCCTAACCCTAACCCGCACACTAAACCTAACCCTAACCCTAGACCTAACACTTACACTAAACATATCCCGTACGCTAACCTTAAACCTAACCAGTACAGTAACCCTAACCCTAAACCTAACCCTAAACCGTACTCTAACCCTAACCCGTACCATAAAACTAACCCTAACCCTAACACTAACCCTAACCAGTACTCTAACCCTAAACCTAACCCTAAATCTAAACCTAACCCGTACTATAACACTAACCTTTACCCTAACCCTAACCCTAACCCTAAACCTAACCCTAAGCCGTACCTTAAACCTAACCGGTACCCTAACCCTAACCCTAACCCTAAACTTAACCCTAAACCTGACCTTAAACCTAACCCTAACCCGTAACCTATCCCTAACCTGTACCCTAACCCTAAACCTAAACCTAAACCGTACTCTAACCCTAAACGTAACCCTAACTCGTACCCAAACCCTAACCCTAACACGTACCCTAACCCTAACCCTAACCCGAATCTGTACACTATACCTAACCCTAATCCTAGAACTGACACGTACACTAACCCTATCCCGTACGCTAACCTTAAACCTAACCCGCACCATAACCCTAACCCTAACCCTAAACCAAACCCTAACCCGTACACTAACCGTAACCCGAACCCTAACCCTAACCCTAACCTGTACCCTAACCCTACATGTAGCCTAACCCTAACTCTAACCCTAACCCCTAACCCTAACCCTAACCCTAACCTTTGACCTAACCCGTACCCAACCCTATCCCGTACCTTAACCCTAACCCTAATCCGTACCCAAACCCTAATAGTAACCCTAACCCATACCCTAGCGCTAACCCAAACCCTAACCCTAAGCCTAACCCGCACTCTAAACCTAAACCTAACACTAACCCTAACCATAACCCTTACCGTACCCTAACCCTAACCCATACCCTAACACTAACCATAACCTTAACTGTAACCCTAACCTGTACCCTAACCCTAAAATTCTCCCGTACCATAACCCCAACCCTAAACCTAACCCGGACCATAAACCTATCCCTAACCCTAAACCTGACCCTAAACCTAACCCTAACCCATACCCTATCCCTAACCCGCATCTAAACCTAACCCTAACCCATACCCCACTCTAACCGTAACCTAAACCTAACCCTAAACCTAAACTTAACCCGTACACTAATCCTATCCCGTACCCTAAACCTAACCCTAACCCGTACCCTAACCATAACCCTAACCCTAACCCTATCCATACACTAACCCTAACCCTAACCCTAACACTAACCCTAACCCATACTCTAACCCTAACCCTAATGCTAAACCTAACCCTAACCCATATTCTAAACCTAACCCGTACCCTAACACTAACCCTTACACTAACCCTATGCCTAACCCGTATCCTAACCCTAAACGTAACCCTAACCCGTACCCAAACCCTAACGCTAACACGTACCCTAACCCTAACCCGCAAACTAAACCCACCCTAACCCTAGACCTAACACGTACACTAACCCTATCCCGTACTGTAACCTTAACCCTAACCCATACCGTAACCCTAACACTAACCCTAATCCTAACCCTAAACCTAACCCGTACACTAACCGTAACCCAAACCCTAACCCTAACCCTAACCCGTACCCTAACCCTACACGTCGCCTACCCCAAACTCTAATCCTAACCCCTAACCCTAACCCTAACCCTTACCCTAACCCGTACCCAAACTTTAAACCTAACCCGTACCCTAACACTAACCCATTCCGTACTCTAACCCTAAACCTAACCCTAACCCTAACCCTAACCCTATCCGTACACTATACCTAACTCTAAACCTAACCCTAACACTAAACCTAACCCGTACTCTAAACATAAAACTAACCCTAATCCTAACCCTAACCCATACTCTAAACCTAACCCATACCCTAACACTAACCCTAAACCTAACACTAACCCTAACCCGTACTCTAACCCTAAACCTAACACTAACTCTAAACCTAACCTGTACGATAACACTAACCCTTACCCTAACCCTAACCGTAACCCGTTCCCTAACCCTATCCCGTAGTCTAACCCAGACTCTAAACCTAAACCCTAATCCTAAACATAACCCTAAACCTTACCCTAACCCGTACCCAATCAGTAAACCAAACCCGTACCCTAACACTAACCCAAACCCGTACCTAAACCTAACCCTAAACCTAACCCTAAACCGCACCCTAAACTTAACCCTAACCCTAACCATAAGCATAACCCTTAACCCTTCTCTAACCCTAAACCTAACCCTAACCCTGACACTAAACCTAACCCTAACCCGTACACTAACCCTAACCCTAACCCTAAACTTAATCCGTAGGCTAACCCTATCCCGTAGCCTAAACCAAACACTAACCCATAACCTAACCCTAGCCTAACCCTAAGCATAACCCGTACATTAACCCTAACACTAACACTAACACTAAACCTACCCCGTACTCTAACCATAACCCTAACCCTAACACTAACCCTAAACCTTTCACTAACCCTAACACTAACCCTAACCCGTACCTTAAACCTAACCCTAAACCTAACCCTAACCCTAACCCTAATCGTACCCTAACCCTAACCCTAACTCGTACTGTAACCCTAACCCGTACCATAAACCAAATCCTAACCCGCACCATAAACCTAACACTAACTCGTACCCAAACCCTAACCCTAACCCTCACCCTGACCATAACCCTAACCCTAACCCATACCCTAAACCTAACCCATGCCCTAACACTAACCCTAAACCTAACCCTAACCCTAACCATAAACCTTACCCATACCCTAACCCTAACCCATACCCTAACACTAACCTGAACCTTAACCTTAACACTAACCCGTAACCTAACCCTAAAACTAACCCGTACCCTAAACCCAACCCTAAATCTAACCCATACCATAACCCTATCCCTAACACTACCCTGAACCTAAACCTAACACTAACCCATACCCTAACCCGTACCTTAACCCTAACCCGCACCTAAACCTCACCCTAACCTGTACCCTAACCCTAACCCGTAAACTAAACCTAACCCTAACCCTAAATTTAACCCGTACACTAACCCTATCCCATACCCTAAACCTAACCCTAATTCCTACGGTAACCATAACCCTAACCCTAACCATATCCGTACAGTAACCCTAAACGTAACTGTAACCCTAACCCAAACGCTAACCCTAACCCTAACCCGTACCCTAAACCTAACCCTAACCCTAACCCTTACCCTAAACCTAACCCTAACCCTAACCCGAACCCTAAACCTAACCCTAACCCGTACCATAACCCTAACCAGTACCCTAACCCTAAACGTAACCCTAACCCGTAACCTAAACTTAACCCTAACCCTAACTCGTACCCTAACCCTAACACTGACCCTGACCCTAACACTAAACCTAAACTTAACCCTAAACCTAAACCTAACCCTGAACCTAACCCTAACCCGTACCCTAATCCTAAACCGCGCCCTAACACAAACCCTAAACCTAACCCGTACCCTAACCCTAAAAGTAACCCTAACACAAACCCAAACCCTAACCCTAACACGTACCCTAAACCTAACCCTAACCCTAACCCTTACACTAAACCTAACCCGAACCCTAGACCTACACGTACACTAACCCTATCCCGTACCCTAAACTTAACCCTAACCCATACCCTAACTGTAACACTAACCCTAACCCTAACACTAACCCATACACTAACCCTAACCCTAAACTTAACCCTAACCCGTACCCTAACACTATCCTGTAGCCTAATCTTAACTCTAAACCTAACCACTAAACCTAAACCTAACCCTAAACCTTACCCTAACCCATACCCAAACGGTAAAGTTAACCCGTACCCTAACACTAACCCAAACCCGTACTCTAACCCTAACCCTAACCCGCAACCTAAATTTAACCCTAACCCTAACCCAAACCATAACGTTTAACCATAACCTAACCCTAACCCATAACCTAATGCTAACCATAAACTTAACCATAACCCTAACCTGTACCCTAACCCTAAAACTAACCCGTACCCTATCCACAACCCTAACCCTAACCCGTACCCTAACCCTATCCCGTAACCTAAACCAAACGTAACCCTAAACTTAACCAGTACGCTAACCCTATCCAGTACCCTAAACCTAACCCTAACCCGTATACTAACCCTAACCTAAACCTAAGCCTAACCCGTACATTTACCCTAACCCTAACACTAATACTAACCCTACACCGTACTCTAACACTAACCCTAACCTTACCCTAACCCTAACCCTAACACTAACACTAACCCTAGCCTCTACTCTAACCCTAACCCTAACCATAAACATAACAGTACTCTAACCCTAACCCTCAGCCTAAACCCTAACCCGTACTGTAACCCTAACCCGTACCAAAACCCTAACACTAACCCATACACTAACCCTAACCCTAACCCTAACGCTTACCCTAAACCTAACCCTAACCCTGACCCTAACCCTAACCCTGACCCGTACCCTAAACCTAACCCGTACCCTAAACCTAACCTTAACCCTTACCCGTACCATAAATCTAAACCTAACCCTAACTCGTACCCTAACCCTAACCCTAACCCTGACCCTAACCTTAACCCTAACACTTACCCTAAGCCTAAACCATACCCTAACCTTAACCCTAAACGTAACCCTAACCCTAACCCGTACCATAAACCTAAACCTAACCCTTGACCAAACCCTTACCCTACCCTATCCGGTAACCTAAACCTAACCCTAACCTGTACCCAAACCCTAACAGTAACCCTAACCCATACCCTAGCGCTAACCCTAACACTAACACTAAACTTAACCCGCACCCTAAACCTAAACCTAACCCTAACCCTAACCCTAACCATAACCCTTACCCGTACCCTAACTCTAAACCATACCCTAAATCTAACCCTAACCTTAACCATAACCCTGACCTCTACCCTAACCCTAAAACTAACCCATACCCTAACCCCAACCCTAACCCTAACCCGTACCATAACCCTATCCGTAACCCTAAACAAGACCCTAAACCTAACCCTAACCCGTACCCTAACCCTAACCCTAACCCGCACCTAAACCTAAACCTAACCCGTACCCTAACCCTAACCCGTAAACTAAACCTAACCCTAACCCTAAACTTAACCCGTACACGATCTCTATTCCGTGCCCTAAACCTAACCCTAACCCGTACCCTAACCCTAACCCTAACCCTAACACTAACCCTATCCGTACACTAAACCTAACGCTAACCCCATCACTAACTCTAAACCTACCCGTACTATAACCCTAACCCTAAACCCCACCCTAACCCTAAACCGTAGAGTAACCCTAATCCGTACCCTAACCCTAATCCTAACCCTAAACCTAACCCTAACCCTGACCCTAACCCTAACACTAACCCGTACCCTAATCCTAAACCGTACCTAAAACCTAACCCTAAACCTATCCGTACCCTAACCCTAAACCTAACCCTAACCCATACCCAAACCCTAACCCTAACACGTACCCTAACCCTAACCCTAACACGCACACTAAACCTAACCCTAACCCTAGACCTAACACGTACACTAACCCTAACCCGTACTCCAAACTTAACCCTAACCCGTACTGTAACCCTAACACCAACGCTAACCCTAACCCTAACCCTAACAGGTACACTAACCCTAACCCGAATCCTAATCCTAACCCTATCTCGTACCCTAACCCTACATGTAGCCTAACCCTAACTCTCACCCTAACACCTAACACTAACCCTAACCCTAAATCTTACCCTAACCCGTATCCAAACGGTAAACCTAACAAGTACCCTAACACCAACCCAAACCCGTACTCTAACCCTAACCCTAACACTAACCAGCACCCTAAACCTAAGCCTAACCAGAAACCTAACCATAACAATTACCCGTACCCTAACCCTAACCCATACCCTAAACCTAACCCTAACCTTAACCATAACCCTGACCTGTACGCTAACCCTAAAACTAACCCGTACACTAACCCCAACCCTAAAACCCTAACCCTAACCCGTACCATAACCCTATCCCTAACCCTAACCCTGACCCTAAACCTAACCCTAACCCGTACCCTAACCTTAACCCTAACCCTAACCCTAACCCGTACCTAAACCTAACACTAACCCATAACCTAACCCTAATCCGAAACCTAACCCTAAACCTAACCCGAACCCTATCCGTACACTAACCCTAACCCTAACACTAACACTAACCCTAACTTGTACACTAACCCTAACCCTAACCCTAAACCTAACCCGTACCGTAACCCTAAACGTAACCCTAACCCGTACCCAAACCCTAATGCTAACATGAACCCTAACCCTAACCTAACCCTAACCCTAAACCTAACCCGTACACTAAACCTAACCCTAACCCTAGATCTAACACATACACTAACCCTATCCCGTACCATAAACTTAAACCTAACCTGCACCGTAACCCTAACCCTAACCCTAAACCGAACCCTAACCCGTACACTAACCATAACCCGAACCCTAACCCTAACCCTAACCCATAACCTAACCCTACCCGTATCCTAATCCTAACTCTAACCCTAACCCCTAACCCTAAGCCTAACCCTAACCCTTACCCAAACCCATACCCAAACGGTAAACCTAACCCGTACCCTAACACTAACCCAAACCCGTACACTAACCCTAACCATAACCCTAACCCTAACCCTAACCAGCACCCTAAACTTAACCCTAACCCTAACCCAAACCATAACCCTTAACCGTAACCTAACCCTAACCCATAACCTAACCCTAACCCTAACTTTAACCATAACCCTAATCCGTACCCAAACCCTAAAACTAAACCATACCCTAACCCCTACCCTAACGCTAACCCGTACCCTAACACTAACCCTAACCCTGACACTAAACCTAACCCTAACCCTTACACTAACCCTAACCCTAACCCAACCCGCACCCTAAAACTAACCCTAACCCGTACCCTAACCCTAAACCGTAAACTAAACCGAACCCTAATCCTATACTTAACCCGGTCGCTAACCCTATCCCATACCCTAAACCTAACCCTAACCCGTATCCTAACCCTAACCTAACCCTAAGCCTAACCCGTACATTAACCCTTACCCTAACCCTAACACTAACCCTACCCCGTACTCTAAACCTAACTCTAACCCTAACCCGTACCCTTAACCTATCCCTAACCCTAACTCGTACCCAAATCCTAACCCTAAACCTGACCCTAACCCTAATCCGTACCCTAAAACTAATCCATACCCTAACCCTAACCCTAACCCATACCCTAAACCTAACCATAACCCTTGACCTAACCCGTACCCTAACTTATCCCATACCGCAACCCTAACCCTAACCCGTACCCAAACCCTAACAGTAACCCTAACCCATACCCTAGCGCTAACCCTAACCCTAACACTAAGACTAACCCGCACCCTAAACCTAAACCTAACCCTAACCCTAACCATGAACCTTACCCGTACCCTAACCCTAACCCATAACCTAACACTAACCCTAACCTTAACCGTAACCCTAACACGAAACCTAACCCTAAAACTAACCCCCTAACTCTAACCCTAACCCTTAATCCTAACCATAACCCTAACCCTTACCCTAACCCGTACATAATCGGTAAACTGACCCGTACCCTAACACTAACCCAAACCCGTACCTAACCCTAACACTAACCCTAAACCTAATCCGCACCCTAAACTTAACCCTAACCCTAACCATAAGCATAACCCTTAACCCTTCTCTAACCCTAACCCACACCCTAACCCTAACCCTAACCCTAAACTTAACTGTAACCCTAACCCGTACCCTAACCCTAAAACTAACCCGTACCCTAACCCCAACCCTAATCCTAACCCATACCCTAACACTAACCCTAACCATAACCCTGACACTAAACCTAACCCTAACCCGTACACTAACCCTAACCCTAACCCTAAACTTAATCCGTAGGCTAACCCTATCCCGTACCCTAAACCAAACCCTAACCCTAACCCTAACCCTGACACTAAACGTAACCCTAACCTGTACATTAACCCTAACCCTAACACTAACACTAAAACTACCCCATACGCTAACCCTAACCCGAAACCTAACGCTAACCCTAACCCTAATCGTACCCTAACCCTAACCCTAACCCTCGCCCTAACCCTAATCCGTACTGTAACCCTAACCCGTACCATTATCCAAATCCTAACCCGCACCTTAACCCTAACGCTAACTCGTACCCAAACCTTAACACTAACCCTCACCCTAACCCTAACCCTACACGTAACCTAAAACTAAACTGTACCCTAACCCTAACCCTAACTCTAACGCTTACCCTAAACCTAACCCTAACCCTAACTCGTACCCTAACCCTAACCCTAACCCTAACCCTGACCCTAACCCTAACACTAACCCATACCCTAAACCTAACCCATGCCCTAACTCTAACCCTAAACCTAACCCTAACCCTAACCATAAAACTTACCCGTACCCTAACCCTAACCCATACCCTAACACTAACCCTAACATTAACCTTAACACTAACCCGTACCCTAACCCTAAAACTAACCCGTACCCTAAACCCAACCCTAACCCTAACCCGTACCATAACCCTATCCCTAACCCTACCCTGAACCTAAACCTAAGCCTAACCCGTACCCTAACCATAACCCTAACCCTAACCCGCACCTAAAACTCACCCTAACCTGTACCCAAACACTAACCCGTAACCTAAAGCTAACCCTAACCCTAAACTTAACCCGTACACTAACCCTATCCCATACCCTAAACCTAACCCTAATACCTACGCTAACCATAGCCCTAACCCTAACCATATCCGTACAGTAACCCTAACCGTAACCCTAACCGTAACCCTAACCCTAACCCTAACCCATACTCTAACCCAGCCCTAACCCTAACCCTTACCCTAACGATAACCCTAACCCTAAACCTAACCCTAACCCATGCCATAACCCTAAACCGTACCCTAACCCTAACACTAACCCTAAACCTAACCCTAAACCTAACCCTAAACCTAACCCGTACCCTAACTCTAACCCGTACCCTAACCCTAAACCTAAACCAAACCCGTACCCTAACCCTAAACGTAACCCTAAACCGTACCCTAAACCTAACCCCAACCCTAACTCGTACCCTAACCCTAGCCCTGACCCTGACCCTAACACTAAACCTAACCCTAACCCTAAACCTAAACCTAACCCTGACCCTAACCCTAACCCTAACCCGTACCCTAACCCTAAACCGTACCCTAACCCTAACCCTAAACCTAACCCGTACCCTAACCCTAAAAGTAACCCTAACACATACCCAAACCCTAACCCTAACCCTAACACTTACCCTAACCCTAACCCTAACCGCACACTAAACCTAACCCGAACCCTAGACCTACACGCACACTAAACCTATCCCGTACCCTAAACTTAACCCTAACCCATACCCTAACTGTAACACTAAACCTAACCCTAAACCTAACCCATACACTAACCCTAACCCTAAACTTAACCCTAACCCATACCCTAACCCTATCATGTAGCCTAATCTTAACTCTAACCCTAACCACTAAACTTAACCCTAACCCTAACCCTTACCCTAACCCGTACCCAAACGGTAAAGCTAACCCGTACCAACACTAACACAAACCGTACTCTAACCCTAAACCTAATCCCAACCCTAACCCTCACCCCAAACTTAGCCCTAGCCCTAACACTAACCATAACGCTTAACCGTACCCTAACCCTAAACCATACCCTAAACCTAACCCTAACCTTAACCGTGACCCTAACCCATACCCCAACCCTAAAACTAACCCGTACCCTAACCCCAACCCTAACCCTAACCCATACACTAACACTAACCCTAACCCTAACCCTGACCCTAAACCTAACCATAACCCGTACACTAACCGTGACCCTAACCCGAACCCTAACCTGTACCCTAAACCTAAACCTAACCTCTTGATCTAACCTGTACCCAACCCTATCCCGTATCCTAACCATAACCCTAACCCGTACCCAAACCCTAACAGTAACCCTAACCGATACCCTAACCCTAACCCTAACCCTAACCCTAAGCCAAACCCGCACCCTAAACCTAAACCTAAACCTAAACCTAACCCTAACCCTAACCCTTACCCTAACCTGTACACAAACGTTAAACCTAACCCTTACCCTAACACCAACCCAAACCCGTACCAAACACTAACCGTAACCTTACCCCTAAACCGCACCCTAAACTTAACCCTAACCCTAACTATAAGCATAATCCTTAACCCTTCTCTAACCGTAACACACACCCTAACCCTAACCCTAAACTTAACCGTAACCCTAACCCGTACCATAACCCTAAAACTAACTCATACCCTAACCCCAACCCTAATCCTAACCCATACACTAACACTAACACTACCCTAACCCTAACCCTAACTCTAACCCGTACCCTAAACCTAACCCATGCCCTAACACTAACCCTAAACCTAACCCTAACCCTAACATTAAACCTTACCCGTACCCTAACCCTAACCCATACCCTAATACTAAACCTAACCTTAACCTTAACACTAACCCGTACACTAACCCTAAAACTAACCCGTACCCTAAAACCAACCCTAACCCTAGGCCGTACCATAACCCTATCCCTAACCCTACCCTGAACCTAACCTAACCCTAACCCGTACCCTAACCCTAATCCTAACCCGCACCAAACTTCACCCTAACCCGTACCCTAACCCTAACACGTAACCTAAACCTAACCCTAACCCAAAACTTAACCCGTACAAAAACCCTATCCCATAACCTAAACCTAACCCTAATCCCTACGCTAACCCTAACCCTAACCCTAAACCAAACCCGTACTCTAACCCTAACCCTTGACCTAACCAGTACCCAAACCTATCCCGTACTCTAACCCTAACGCTATCCTGTACCCAAACCCTAACAGTAACCCTAACCCGAACCCAAGCGCTAACCCTAACCTTAACACTAACCCGCCCCTTAACCTAACCCTAACCCTAACCATAACCCTTAACCAGACCCTAACACTAACCTATACCCTAACCCTAACCCTAACCTTAACCATAACCCTAACCCGTACCCTAACCCTAAAACTAACCCGTACCCAAAACCCAACCCTAACAGTAACCCGTACAATAACCCTATTCACTAAACCTAAACCTAACTCTAACCCGTACCCTAACCCTAACCCTGACCCTAAACCTAACCCGCACCCTAAACTTAACCCTAATCAGTACCCTAACACTAACCTTAACCCTAACCAGTACTCTAAACCTAACCTTAACCTAAACCTAACCCTAACCCGTACTCTAAACCTAAACCTAACCCAAACACTAACCATAACACTAACACTAACCCTAACCCTTACTCTAACCCTAAAACTAACCCCAACACTATCCCTAACCCCTACTATAACACTAACCCGTGTCTTAACCCTAACCCTAACCCTAAACATAACCCTACCCCTGACCCTAACCCTAACTCTAATCCCGTACCCTAACCCTAACCCTAACCCGCATCCAAAATCTAACCGTAACCCTAGAAGTAACCCGTACCCTAACCCTAACCCGTACCCTAAACCTAACACTAACCCTAACCCGTACCCTAACCCTAACCTTTCAACTAACCCTAACCCGATGCTTAACCCTAACCCATACCCTAAACCTAAACCTAAACCTAGACCTAAGCCGCACCCTAACCCTATTCCTTACCCTAACCCTAACCCTAACCGGTACCCTAACCCTAACACTAACACTAACCCTAACCCGCAACCTAAACCTAACCCTAACCCTAACCCTAACACTAACCCTAACCCGTACTCTAAACCTAACCCTAACCCTAAACCTAGCCCTAACCCGTACTCTAACCATAACCCTTACCCTAACACTAACCATAACCCTAAAACTAACCCTAACACGTACTCTAACCCTAAACCTAACCTTAACACTAACCGTAACCCCCTACTATAACCCTAACCCTAGCCCTAACCCGTACCCTAATCCTAACCCTAACCCGTAAACTAACCCTAACCCCTACCCTAATCCTAAACCTAACCCTGACCCTTACCCTAAACCTAACCCGTACCCTAACCATAACCCGTACCCTAACCCTAGCCCTAAACTTAATCCGTACCCTAACCCTAAACGTAACCCTAACCTGTACCCAAACCCTAACCCTAACACGTACCCTAACCCTAACCCTAACCCGCACACTAAACCTAACCCGAATCCTAGACCTAACACGTAAACTAACCCTATCCCGTACCCTAAACTTTCCCCTAACCCGTACCCTAACCAGCACTAACCCTAACCCTAAACCTAACCCGTACCCGTACCTGTACACTAACCCTAACCCTAAACTGTACCCTAACCCGTACCCGAACCCTATCCCGTAGCCTAACATTAACGCAAACCCTACCCCCTTAACCTAACCCTTCCCTAACCCTTACCCTAACCCATACCCAAACGTTAAACCTAACCCGTACCCTAACACCAACCCAAACCCATACCCTAACCCATACCCTAAACCTAACCCGTACCATTACCTGTACCTTAAACCTAACCCTACCCATACACTAACCCGTACCATAACCCTAAACCTAACCCTAACCCTAACCCAAAACATAACCCATACCCGATTCCTAACCCTAACCCGTTCCCTAAACCTAACCCGTACCCTAATCGTAACCCTAACATGTACACTTACGGTAAACCTAACCCTAAACCTAAACCTAACCCTAAACTGTACCGTAACCCTAACCCGTACCCTAACCCTAACCCTAACACCAACCCTAAACCTAACCCTAACCCATACCCTAAACCGTACCATAAACCTAAACCTAACCCGTACCCTAACCCTAATGAAACTTTAACCCGGACCCTAAACCTAAACCGTACCCTAATCCTAACCATAACTCTAACCCTTACACAAACCCTAACCCTAATACTAACCCATACCCTAACCCTAAACCTGACCCTAAACCTAAGCCTAACCCGTACACTAACCCTAACACTAACCCTAACCCACACCCTGAACCTAACCCTAACCCGTATCCTAACCCTAAACCGTACGGTTACCCGTACCTGAACCTTAACCCTAACCCGTACCCTAACCCGTACCTAATCCTAAACCTAACCTGTACCCTAACACGTAGCATAACCCTAACCCTAACCCTAAACCTAACCCTTAACCTAACCCATACCCTACCCTTAACCTTACCCCGTACCTTAACCCTAAACCGTACCCTAACCCTAACCCTAAACCCTAACACTAACCCTAACCTGTACCCTAAACCTAACCCTAACCCTAACTCTTACCCTAACCCTAACCCTGACCCTAACCCTAACCTGTACCCTAAAGCGTACCCTAACCCTAACCTGTCCCCTAACCTTAACCCGTATCCTAAACCTAACCCTAAACCTGACCCTAACCCTAAACTTATCCCGTACCCAAACCCTAACCCTAACCTGTACCCAAACCCTAAACATAAACCTAACCCATACCCTAACCCTAAAACTAACCCGTACCCGATCCCCAACCCTAACCCTAAACCGTAACGAAACCCTGTCCCTAACTCTAAACCTGACCTGAAACCTAACCCGAACCCTAACTCTAACACTAACCCTACCCCTAACCCGCACCCTAAACCTAACCCTAACCCTAAACCTAAACCTAACCCTTACTCTAACCCTAACCCTAACCATAACACTAACTATAAACCTAACACTAAACCTAACCCGTACTCTAAACCTAAACCTAACCCTAACACTAATCCTAACCCTTACATTAACCCTAACCCTAAACCTAACCCTAACCCTATCCCTAACTCGTACCATAAACCTAACCCGTACCCTAACCCTAACCCTAACCCTAAACCTAACCCTAACCCTGACCCTAACCCTAAACCTAATCCCATACCCTAACCCTAACCCTAACCCGCACCCTAAACTTAACCCTAACCCTAACCCAAACCATAACTCTTAAACGTAACTTAACCCTAACCCATCACCTAACCTTAACCTTAACCTTAACCATAACCCTAACCCGTAACCAAACCCTAACCCTAACACGTACCCTAACCCTAACCCTAACCCTAACCCGCACACTAAACCTAAACCTAACCCTAGACCTGACACGTACACTAACCCTATCCCGTACGCTAACCTTAACCCTAATCTGTACCATAACCCTAACACTAACCCTTACACTAAACCTAACCCAAATCCGTACACTAACCCTAACCCGAACCCTAACCCTAAACCTAACCCATACCCTAACAATACCAGTAGCCTAACCCTAACTCTAAACCTAACCCCTAATCCTAACACTAACCCCAACCCTAACCCTAACCCGTACCATAACCCTATCCCTAAACCTAAACGTGACCCTAACCCTAACCCTCACCCGTACCCTAAACCTAACCCTGACCCTCGACCTAACCCATACCCAACACTATCCCGTACCCTAACCCTAAACCTAACCCGTACCCAAACCCTAACAGTAACCCTAACGCATACCCTAGTGCTAACCCTAACCCTAAGCCTAAGCCTAACCCGTACCCTAAACCTAAACCTAACCCTAACCCTAACCATAACCCGTACAGTACCCTAACCCTAACCAATACCGAAACACTAACCCTAACCTTAACTGTAACCCTAACACGTACCCTAACCCTAAAAGCAACCCGTACCCTAACCCCAAACCTATCCCTGACCCGTACCATAAACCTATACCTAACCCTAACCCTGAAGCTAAACCTAACCCTAACCCGTACCCTAACCCTAACCCGCACCTAAACCTAACACTAACCCATACCCTAACCCTAACCCGTTACCTAAACCTAACCCTAACCCTAAACTTAACCCGTATACTAACCCTATCCCGTACCCTATACCTAAACATAACCCGTACCCTAACCATTACCCTAACTCTAACCCTATCCATACACTAACCCTAACCCTAAACCTAACACTAATCCTAACCAATACTCTAACCCTAACCCTATCCCTAAACCTAACCCTAACCCGTACTCTAACCCTAACTCGTACCCTAACACTAACCCTTACAATAACCCTAAACCTAATCCGTACCCTAACCCTAAACGTAACCCTCACCCGTACCCAAAACCTAACACTAACCCGTACCCTAAACCTAACTCTAACCCGTACAATACCTGTAAACCTGACCCTCAACCTAAACCTAACAGTAAACTGTACCATAACCCTAACCCATACCCTAACCCTAACCGTAACACCAACACTAAACCTAACCCTAACCCATACCCTAACCCGTACCATAAACCTGAACCTAACCCGTATCCTAACCCTAATGCTAACCTTAACCCGGACCCTAACCCTAACCCGTACACTAATCCTAACCGTAATTCTAACCCTTACACAATCCCTAACCCTAACCCTAACCAAACCCTAACCCTAACCCTAACCTTAACCATAACCCTAACCCGTACCCTAACCCTAAAACTAACATGTACCCTAACCCCAACCATAACCCTAACCCGTAGCATAACCCTATCCCTAACCCTAACCATGACCCTAAACCTAACCCTAACCTGTACCCTAACCCTAACCCGCACCTAAACCTAAACCTAACTCGTATCCTAAACCTAACCCGTAACCTAAACCTAACCCTAACCCTAAACTTAACCCGTACACTAACCCTATCCCGTACCCTAAACCTAACCATAACCCGTACCCTAACCCTAACCCTAACCCTAACCCTATTCGTACACTAACCCTAACACTAACCCTAACACGTACTCTAACCCTAACCCTAACACTAAACCTAACCCTAAACCGTACTCTAACCCCAACCCGTAACCTAACACTTACCCTAACCCTAACACTAACGCTAACCCATACTCTAAACCTTAACCTAACCCTATCTCTAAACCTAACCCGTACTATAACCCTAACCCTTACCTTAACCCTAACCCGTACCGTAACCCTATCCCGTACCCTAACCCTAACCCTACCCTAAACCTAACCCTAACGCTGAACCTAAACCTAAACCTAACCCGTATCCTAACCAAAACCGTACCCTAGCCCTAACCCTAAAGCTAACCTGTACCCTAACCCTAAACGTAAACCTAACCCGCACCCAAACCCTAACCGTAACACATAACCTAACCCTAAACCTAACCCTAACCCTAACCCGCACATGAAACCTAACCCTAACCCTAGACCTAACACGTACACTAAACATATCCCGTACGCTAACCTTAAACCTAACCAGTACAGTAACCCTAACCCTAAACCTAACCCTAAACCATACTCTAACCCTAACCTGTACCCTAAAACTAACCCTAACCAGAACACTAAAACTAACCAGTACTCTAACCCTAAACCTAACCCTAAATCTAAATCTAACCCGTACTATAACACTAACCCTTACCCTAACCCTAACCTTAACCCTAAACAAAAACCTAAACCGTACCTTAACCCTAACCCGTACCCTAAACCTAACCCTAACCCTAAACCTAACCCTAAACCTGACCCTAAACCTAACCCTAACCCGTAACCTATCCCTAAACCGTACCCTAACCCTAACCCTAAACCTAAACCGTACCCTAACACTAAACGTAACCCTAACTCGTACCCAAACCCTAACCCTAACACGTACCCTAACCCTAACCCTAACCCGAATCTGTACACTATACCTAACCCTAATCCTAGACCTAACACGTACACTAACTCTATCCCGTACGCTAAACTTAACCCTAACCCGTACCGTAAGCCTAACCCTAACCCTAAACCAAACCCTAACCCTTACACTAACCATAATCCGAACCCTAACCCTAACCCTAACCCGTACCCTAACCCTACCCATAGCCTAACCCTAACTCTAACACTAACCCCTAACCCTAACCCTAACCCTAACCTTTGACCTAACCCGTACCCAACACTATCCCGTACCTTAACCCTAACCCTAACCCCTACCCAAACCCTAACAGTAACCCTAACCCATACCCTAGCACTAACCCTAACCCTGACCCTAAGCCTAACCCACACTCTAAACCTAAACCTAACCCTAACCCTAACCATAACCCTTACCGTACCCTAACCCTAACCCATACCCTAACACTAACCATAACCTTAACTGTAACCCTAACCCGAACCCTAACCCTAAACTAACCCGTATCATAACCCCAACCCTAAACCTAACCCGGACCATAACCCTATCCCTAACCCTAACCCTGACCCTAAACCTAACCCTAACCCATGCCCTAACCCTAACCCGCATCTAAACCTAACCCTAACCCATACCCCAACTCTAACCCGTAACCTAAACCTAACCCTAACCCTAAACTTAACCCGTACTAACCCTATCCCGTACCCTAACCCTAACCCTAACCCGAACCCTAACCATAACCCTAACCCTAACCCTATCCATACACTAACCCTAAGCCTAACCCTAACACTAACCCTAACCCATACTCTAACCCTAACCCTAATCCTAAACCTAACCCTAACCCATATTCTAACCCTAACCCATACCCTAACAATAACCCTTACACTAACCCTAAGCCTAACCCGTACCCTAACCCTAAACGTAACACTAACCCGTACCCAAACCCTAACGCTAACACGTACCCTAACCCTAACCCTAACTCTAACCCGCAAACTAAACACAAACCTAACCCTAGACCTAACACGTACACTAACCCTATCCCGTACCATAACCTTAAGCCTAACCCATACCGTAACCCTAACACTAACCCTAATCCTAACCCTAATCCTAACCCGTACACTAACCGTAACCCGAACCCTAAACCGTAACCTAACCCGTACCCTAAACCTACCCGTAGCCTAACCCTAACTGTAATCCTAACCCCTAACCCTAACCCTAACCCTAACACTAACCCTACACCGTACTCTAACCCTAATCCTAATATTAACCCTAACCCGTACCTTAACCCTAACCCTAACCCTAACCCTAACCGCACTCTAACCCTAACACTTACCCTCAACCTAACAATAACCGTACTGTAACCCTAACCCGTACCCTAAAGCCAACCCTAACCCAAACCCATAGCCTAACCCTAACCCTAATCCTAACCCACACCTAAACCTAACCCTAACCCGTAACCTAACCCTAAAGCTAAACCTAAGCCTAACCCGTACATTAACCCTAACCCTAACACTAACACTAACCCTACCCCGTACTCTAACCCTCACCCTAACTCTAACCCTAACCCCTAACCCTAACTCTAATCCTATTCCTTACCCTATCCCCTACCCAAACGGTACACCTAACCCGTACCCTAACAATAACCCAAACCCGTACTCTAACGCTAACCATAACCCTAACCCTATCCCTAAACCGCACCCTAAACTTAACCCTAACCCTAACCCTAACCTTAACCCTTAACCGTACCCTAACCCTAACCCACACCCTAACCCTCATCCTAACTTTAACCGTAACCCTAACCCGTAACCTAACCCTAAAACTAACCCGTACCCTAACCCCAACCCTAACCCTAACCCATACCCTAACACTAACCTTAACACTAACCCTGACCCTAAACCTAACCCTACCCCGTAATCTAACTCTAACCCTAACCCTAACCCTAACCCGTAAGCTAACCCTAAACCTAAACCTTTCCCTAACCCAAACACTAACCCTAACCCTTACTCGAACCCTAACCCAAACCCTTACCCTAAATGTACTCTAACCCTAACCCTAATCCTCACCCTAACCCTAACCCATACTGTAACCCTAACCCGTAACATAACCCTAACTCTAACCCGTACCCTAACCCCAACCCTAACTCATAGCCTAACACTAACCCTGACCCTAACCTTAACCCGTACCCTAAACCTTACCCATACCCTAACCCTAATCCTAAACATAACCCTAACCCTAACCCTTATTCTAAACCTAACCCTAACCCTTGACCTAACCCGTACCCAACCCTATCTCGTACCCTAACCCTAACCCGTACCCAAACTCTAACAGTAACCCTAACCCATTCCCTAGTGCTAACCTGAACCCTAAACCTGATCCTAACCCGCACCCTAAACCTAAACCTAACCCTAACCCTAACCATAACCTTTACCTGTACCCTAACCCTAACCTATACCCTAACACTAAACCTAACCTTAACCGTAACCCTAACCCGTACCCTAACCCTAAAACTAACGCGTACCCTAACTCCAACCCTAACACTAACCCGCACCTAAACCTAACCCTAACCCGTACCCTCACCCTAACCCGTAACCTAAACCTAACCCTAACCCTAAACTTAACCTGAACACTAAACCTATCCCGTAGCCTAAACCTAACCCTAAGCCATACGCTAACCCTAACCCTAAATCTAACACTATCCGTACACTAACACTAACCCTAACCATAACACTAACCCTAACCCGTACTCTAACACTAACCTAAACCTAAACCTAACCCTAACCCGTACTCTAACCCTAACACGTACCCTAACACTAACCCTTACCCTAACACTAAACCTAACCCGTACCCTAACCCTAAACGTAACCCTAACCCATACCCAAACCCTAACCCTAACACGTACTCTAACCCTAACCCTAAACATGACCATAAACCTAACCCAAACCCATACCCTAAACCTAAACCGTACTTTAACCCTAACCCTAACCCTAACCCGTACCCTAAACCTAACCATAACACTAACTCGTACCCTAAACCTACACCTAACCAGTACGCTAACCCTAGCCCGTACCCTAAACCTAACCCTAACCCGTACCCTAACCCTAACCCTTTCCCTAACCCTAACACTAACCCTAACACTAACCCTAACCCTAACCCGTACCCTAAGCATAACCCATACCCTAACCCTAACCCTAAACCTAACCCTAATCCTAACCCGTACCCTAAACCTAACCTTAAACCTTGACCTAACCCGTACCCAAACCTATACTGTACCCTAACCCTAACCCATACCCAAACCCTAACAATAACCCTAACCCATCCCGTAGCGTTAACCCTAACCCTAACCCTAACCCGGAACCTAAACCTAACCCTCACCCTGACCCTAACACTAACCCTATCCCGTACCCTAACTCTAAACCGTACCTGAACCCTAAACCTAAACCTAATCCATACCCTAACCCTAAACGTAACCCTAGCCCGTACCCAAACTCTAACCCTAACACGTATCCTAACGCTAACCCTAACCCTAACCCTAAGCCGCACACTAAACCTAACCCTAAACCTGGACCTAAAACGCACACTAACCCTATCCCGTACCCTAAACCTAACCCTAACCCGTACCGTGTCCCTAACACTAACCCTAACCCTAACCCTAACCCGTACACTAAACCTAACCGAACCTTAACCCTAACCCTAACCCGTACCCTAACCCTACCTGTAGCCTATTCCTAACTCTAACCCTAACCCCAAACCCTAAGCCTAACCGTAACCCTTATCCGAACCCGTACCCAAATGGTAAACCTAAACCGTACCCTAACATTAACCCAAATCCCTACTCTAACCCTAACCTTACCCTAACCTTACCTTAACCCGGACCCTAAACTTAACGCTAACCCTAACCCAAACCATAATCCTTAACCGTAACCTACCCTAACCCATAACCTAAACCTAACCCTAACCTTAACCATAACCCTAATCTGTAACCTAACACTAAAACTAACCCGTACCCTAACCCCAACCCTAACCCTAACGCGGACTCTAACACTAACCCTAACCCTAACCCATCCCACACCCTAAACCTAACCCTAACCCGTACCCTAACCCTAATCCGTAACCTAAACCGAACCCTAACCCTAAACTTAAACCGTTCGCTAACCCTATCCCGTACCCTCAACCTAACCCTAACCCATATCCTAACCCTAACCTAAACCTAAGCCTATCCCGTACTTTAACCCCAACCCTAACCCTAATCCGTACCATAATACTATCCCTAACCCTAACCCTGACCCTAAACCTAACCCTAACCCGTACCCTAATCCTAACCCGCACCTAAACCTAACCCTAACCCGTACCCTAACTCTAACTCATAACCTAAACCTAACACTAACCCTAAACTTAACACGTACACTAACCCTATCCTGTACCCTCAACCTAACCCTAACCCGTACCCTAAACCTAATCCTAACCCTAACCCTAACCCTATACGTACACTAACCCTAACCCTAACCCTAACCCTAAACCTAACCCGTACTCTAACCCTAACCATAACCCTAAACCTAACCCTCACCCGTGCTCTAACCCTATCCCGTACACTAACACTAACCCTTATCCTAACGCTAAACCTAACCCGTACCCTAACCCTAAACGTAACACTAACCCCTACCCAAACCCTAACCCTAACACGTACCCTAACCCTAAAACTAACCCTAAACCTTACCCAAACCGTACCCAAATGGTAAACCTAACCTGTACCCTAAAACTAACCCAAACCCGTAATCTAACCCTAACCCTAACACTAACCTTACCCCGTACTCTAACACTAACCCTAACCCTAACCCTAACCCGTACCTTAACTCTAACACTAACCCTAACCATAACACTAACCCTAACCCGTACTCTAACCCTAAACCTAACCCTAAAACTAACCCTACCCCGTACTCTAACACTAAACCTAATCCTAAACCTAACTCTTACCCAAACCCTAACCTGAACCTTAACCCTAACCCTAACCTGTACTCTAACCCTACCCGTAAAGTAATCCTAACTCTAACCCTAACCCCTAAACCTAAGCCTAACCCTAACCCTTACCCGAACCCGCACCCAAACGGTAAACCTAACCCCTACCCTAACACTAACCCAAACCCGTACTCTAACCCTAACCATAAACCTAACCCTAACCCTAAACCGCACCCTAAACTTAACCCTAACCCTAACCCAAACCATAACCCTTAACTGCAATCTAACCCTAACCCATACCTAATCCTAACCCTAACCTTGACCATAACCCTAATCCGTACCTAAACCATAAAACTAACCCATACCCTAACCCCAACGCTAATGCTAACCAGTACCCTAACACTAACCCAAACCCTAACCCTGACCCTAAACCTAACGCTAACTCTTACACTAACCCTAACCCTAATCCAACCCGCACCCTAAAACTAACGCTAACACGTACCCTAAAGCTAAACCGTAACCTAAACCGAAGCCTAACCCTAAACTTAACACATACGCTAACCCTATCCCGTACCCTAAACCTAACCCTAACCCGTATCCAAACCCTAACCTAACCCTAAGCCTAACACGTATATTAACACTTACCCTAACCCTAACACTAACCCTATCCCGTACTCTAACCCTAACCCTAACCCTAAACCGTACCATTAACCTATCCCTAACCCTAACTCGTACCCTAACCCTAATCCTAAACCTGACCCTAACCCTAACCATAACCCGTACCCTAAAACTAACCCTAACCCAACCCTAACACTAACCCTAACCCGTACTCTAACCCTAACACTAACCCTACCCCGTACTCTAACACTAACCCTAACCCTAATCCGTATCCTAACACTAACCCTAACCCTAACCCTAACACTAACCCTAACCCGTACTCTAAACCTAACCCTAACCCTAACACTAACCCTACCCCGTACTCTAACACTAACCCTAACCCTAACCCTAACCCGTACTCTAACCCTAACCCTAAACCTAACACTAACACTAACCCTAACCCGTACTCTAACCCTAACCCTAAACCTAACAACCCTAAAGGTATTCTAACCCTAACCCTAATCCTCAACCTAACCCTAACCCGTACTGTAACCTTAACCCGTACCATAACCCTAACCCTAACCAGTACCCTAACCCTAACCCTAAACCTGACACTAACCCTAACCCTAACCCGTATCCTAAACCTAACCTGTACCCTAACCCTAAACCTAACCCTAACCCGTACCCTAACCCTAAACCTAACCCTAAACCTGACACCAGCCCTAACCCTAAACCGTACCCTAACCCTAACCCGTACCCTAACCCTAATCCTAACCCTAAACCTGACACTAACCCTAACCCTAAAACGTACCCTAAGCCTAACCCATACCCTAACCCTAACCCTAACCCTAACCCTACGCCGTACTCTAAACCTAACGCTAACTCTAACCCTAACCCATACCCTAACCCTAACCCTAAACCTAACACTAACCCTACCCCATACTCTAACCCAAACCCTAACACTAACCCGTACCATAAACCTAACCCTAACCCTAACTTGTACCCTAACCCCAACCCTAACACTGGCCCTAAACCAAACCTTAACCCGTACCCTAAACCTAACCCATAGCCTAACCCTAGCCCTAAACCTAACCCTAACCCTAACCCGTACCCTTAACCTAACCCTAACCCTTGTCCTAACCCGAACCCAACCATATCCCGTACCTTAACCCTAACCCTAACCCGTACCCAACCCTAAGAGTAACCCTAACCCATACCCTAGCGCTAACCCTAACCCTAACCCTAAGCCTAACCCGCACCCTAAACCTAAACCTAACCGTAACCCTAACCATAACCCTTACCCGTACCCTAACCCTAACCCATAACCTAACAATAACCCTAACCTTAACCGTAACCCTGCCCATACCCTAACCCTAGAACTAACCTGTACTGTAACCCCAACCCTAACCTTAATCCGTACCATAACCCTATCCCTAATCCTAACCCTGACCCTAAACCTAACCCTAACCCGTACCCTAACCCTAACCCGCACCTAAACCTAACCCTAACCCGTACCCTAACCCTAACCCGTAACCTAAACCTAACCCTAAACCTAAACTTACCCCGTACACTAACCCTATCCTGTACCCTAAACCTAACCCTTACCTGTACCCTAACCCTAACCCTAACCCTAACCCTATCCGTACACTAACCCTAACCCTAACACTAACCCTAACCCATACTCTAACCCTAACCCTAACCCTAAACCTAACCCTAACCCATACTCTAACCCTAACCCGTACCCTAAAACTCACCCTTACCCTAACCATAAACGTAACCCGTACCCTAACCCTATAAGTAACACTAACCCGAACCAAAACCCTAAACCTCACACGTACCCTAACCCTAACCCTAACCCGCACACTAAAACTAAACCTAACCCTAGACCTAACACATACAATAAACCTATCCAGTACCGTAACCTTAACCCTAACCCGTACCGTAACCAAACACTAACCCTACCCCGTACTCTAACACTAACCCTTACACTAACCCTAACCCGTACTCTAACCCTGACCCTAACCCTAACCCTAACACTAACCCTAAACCGTACTCTAACCCTAACCCTAACCCAAACCGTATTCTAACACTAACCATAACCCTCACCCTTACCCTAACCCGTACTGTAACCTAACCCGTACCATAACCCTAACCCTAACCCGTACCCTAAACCTAACCCTAATTCGTACCCTAACCCTAATCCTAACACTTACCCTAACCCTAACCCGTACCCTAAACATAACCTGTACCCTAACCCTAAACCTAACCCTAACCCTTACCCTAACCTAACCCTAACCCGTACCCTAACCGTAAACCTATACCTAACCCTAACCCTGACCCTAACCCTAACCCGTACCCTAAACCTAACCCATACCCTAACCCCAAACTAACCCTAACCTGTACCCTAAACCTAACCCTAACCCGTACCCTAACCCTAATCGTAACCCGTACCCTAAGCCTATCCCATACCGTAACCCTAACCCTAATCCTAACCCTAACCCTAACCCGTACCTAAACCTATCCCTAACCCTTGACCTAACCCGTAACCAACCGTATGCCATAACCTAACCTTAACCCTAACCCGTACCCAAACCCTAACAGTAACCCTAACCCATACCGTAGCGCTAACCCTAAACCTAAACCTAACCCTAAACCTGACCCTAAACCTAACCCTAAACCGTACCCAAAGCCTAACCCATACCCTAAACCTAACCCTAACCCTAACCCTAACCCAAACACCAACCCTACCCGTACTCCAAACCTAACCCTAACCATAACCCTGACCTGTACCCGACCCTAACCCTAACCCTAACCCTAACCCTAACACAAACCCTATCCCGTACTCTAACACTAACCCTAACCCTAACCCTAACTGTACTCTAACCCTAACCCTAAACCTCATCCTAACTCTAACCCGTACTGTAACCAAAACCCGTACCATAACCCTAAACCTAACCCTTACCCTAACCCTAACCCTAATTCGTACCCTAACCCTAACCCTAACCCTGACCCTTACCATAACCCTAACCCGTAAGCTAAACCTAACCTGTACCCTAACCCCAACCCTAACCCTAACCCGTAACCTAAACCTAAACCTAACCCTATACCTAACCCACACCTAAACCTAACCCTAACCCGTAACCTAAACCTAACCCTAACCCTAAACTTAACCCGTACGCTAACCCTATCCCATACCCTAAACCTAACCCTAACCCGTAAACTAACCCTAAACCTAAACCTAAGCCTAACCTGTACATTAACCCTAACCCTAACCCTAACACTAACCCTACCCCGTACTCTAACTCTAACCCTAACTCTAACCCTAACCAGTACCCTAACCCTAACCCTAACCCTAACCCTAACCCTAATACTAAACCTAACCCGTACTCTAACGCTAACCCTAAAGCGTACCCTAAACCACACCCTAACCCTAACTCGTACCCTAACACTAACCCTAACCCTGACCCTAAACCTAACCCTAACCCGTACCCTAAACCTAACCCATACCCTAAACCTAACCCTAAACCTAACCCTAACCCTTTCCCGTACCCTAAATCCAACCCTAACCCTTGTCCAAACCCGTACCCAACCCTATCCCGTAACCTAACCCTAACACTAACCCGTAACCAAACCCTAAGAGTAACCCTAACCCATACCCTAGCGCTAACCCTAACCCTAACTCTAAGCCTAACCCGCACCTTAAACCTAAACCTAACCTTAACCGTAACCCTAACCCATACCCTAACCCTAAAAATAACCCGTACCCTAAACCCAACCCTAACCCTAAACCGTACCCTAACACTAACCCTAAACCTAACCCTACCCTAAACCTAACCTTAACCCTTACACTAATCCTAACCCTAACCATAACCCGCACCAAAACCTAACCCTAACCCGTACCCTAACCCTAACCCGTAACCTAAACCTAACCATAACCCTAAACTTAACCCTTATGCTACCCTATCCCGTACCCTACACCTAACCCTAAACCGTATCCTAACCCTAAAGCTAACCCTAAGCCTAAACCGTACATTAATTCCAAACCTAACCCTAACACTAACCCTACACAGTACTCTAACCCTAACCCTAACCCTAATCCTAACCCTAACACTAATCCTACCCCGTACTCTAACCCTATACCTAACCCTAACCCTAACCCGTACACTAACCCTAAACCTAACCCTAACACTAACACTATCTGTACTCTAACCCTAACCCTAACCCTAACCCGTACTGTAACCCTAACCCATACCATAACCCTAAACCTAACCCGTACCCTAACCCTAATCCTAACTCGTACCCTAACCCTAACCCTAACCCTGACCCTAACCGTAACCCTAACCCGTACCTTAAACCTAACCCGTACATTAAACCTAACCCTAACCCTAACCCGTACCCTAACCCTAACCCGCACCTAAACCTAACACTACCCCATACACTAACTCTAACCCATAACCTAAACCTAACCCTAACAGTAAACTTAACCCGTACACTAACCCTATCCTGAACCCTAAACCTAAACCTAACCCGTACCCAAACCCTAACACTAACACGTACCCTAACCCTAAACCTAACCCTAACACCTCCCCTAACCCGTACCCAAACGGTAAAACTAACCCGTACCCTAACACTAACCCAAACCCGTACTCTAACCCTAACCCTTACACTAACACTAACCCTACCCCGTACTCTAACTCTAACCCTAACCCTGACCCTAACACTAACCCTCCCCCTTACTCTACACTAACCCTAAACCTAACCCTAACCCGTACTCTAACCCGAACCCAAACCTAACACTAACACTAACCCTAACCCGTATTCTAACCCTAACCTTAACCTTAACCCTAACCGTATTCTAAACCTAACCCTAATCCTCAACCCAACCCTAACCCGTATTGTAACCCTAACCCGTACCATAAACCTAAACCTAACCAGTATCCTAAACCTAACAATAATTCGTACCCTAACCGTAACCCTAACCTTGACACTAACCCTAACCCTAACCCGTACCCTAAACCTAACCTGTACCCTAACCCTAAACCTAACCCTAACCCGTACACTAAACCTAACCCTAACCCGTACCCTAACCCTAAACCTAACCCTAAACCTGACACTAACCCTAACCCTAAAATGTACCCTTAGCCTAACCCATACCCTAACCCTAACCCAAACCCTAACCCTATCCGTAATCTAAACCTAACCCTAACCCTACCCCGTACTCTAACCCTAACCCTAACTCTAACCCTAACCAATACCCTAACCCTAAACCTAACCCTAACACTAACCCTACCCCGTACTCTAACCCTAACCCTAACCCTAACACTAACCCGTACCATAAACCTAACCCAGACCCTAACTTGTACCCTAACCCCAACCCTAACCCTGGCCCTAAACCAAACCTTAACCCGTACCCTACACCTAACCCATAGCCTAACCCTAACCCTAAACCTAACCCTAACCCTAACCCGTACCCTAAACCTAACCCTAACCCTTGTCCTAACCCGTACCCAACCCTATCCCGTACCCTAACCCTAACCCTAACCCGTACCCAACCCTAAGAGTAACCCTAACCCATACCCTAGCGCTAAGCCTAACCCTAACCCTAAGCCTAACCCGCACCCTAAACCTAAACCTAACCGTAACCCTAACCATAACCCTTACCCGTACCCTAACCCTAACCCATAACCTAACAATAACCCTAACCTTAACCGTAACCCTAACCCATACCCTAACCCTAGAACTAAACTGTGCCGTAACCCCAACCCTAACCCTAACCCGTACCATAACCCTATCCCTAATCCTAACCCTGAACCTAAACCTAACCCTAACCCGTACCCTAACCCTAACCCGCACCTAAACCTAACCCTAACCTGTACCCTAACCCTAACCCGTAACCTAAACCTAAACCTAAACCTAAACTTATCCCGTACACTAACCTTATCCTGTACCCTAAACCTAACCCTTACTTGTACCCTAACCCTAACCCTAACCCTATCCGTACACTAACCCTAACCCTAACCCTAACACTAACCCTAACCCATACTCTAAACCTAACCCTAACCCTAAACCTAACCCTAACCCGTACTCTAACCCTAACCCGTACCCTAAAACTAACACTTACCCTAACTATAAACATAACCCGTACCCTAACCCTAAACGTAACACTAACCCGAACCGAAACCCTAAACCTAACACGTACTCTAACCCTAACCCTAACCCGCACACTAAAACTAACCCTAACCCTAGACCTAACACGTACACTAAACCTATCCTGTACCGTAACCTTAACCCTAACCCGTACCGTAACCCTAACACTAACCCTACCCCGTACTCTAACACTAACCCTTACACTAACCCTAACCCGTACTCTAACCCTGACCCTAACCCTAACCCTAACACTAACCCTAAACCGTACTCTAACCCTAACCCTAACCCTAACGGTATTCTAACACTAACCCTAACCCTACCCCTTAACCTAACCCGTACTGTAACCCTAAGCTGTACCATAACCCTAACCCTAACCCGTACCCTAAACCTAACCCTAATTCATACCATAACCCTAATCCTAACCCTTACCCTAACCCTAACCCTAACCCGTACCCTAAACATAAACTGTACCCTAACCCTAAACCTAACCCAAACCCGGACCCTAACCCTCTCCCTAATCCTAACCCTGACCCTAACCCTAACCCGTACCCTAAACCTAACCCATACCTTAACCCCAAACTAACCCTAACCAGTACCCTAAACCTAACCCTAACCCGTACCCTAACCCTAATCGTAACCCGTACCCTAAGCCTATCCCATACCGTAACCCTAAACCTAATCCTAACCCTAACCCTAACCAGTTCCTAATCCTAACCCTTACCCTTGACCTAACCCGTACCCAACCCTATCCCGTAACCTAACCTTAACCCTAACCCCTACCCAAACCCTAACAGTAACCCTAACCCATACCATAGCGCTAACCCTAACCCTAACCTTAACCCTAAACCTGAACCTAACCCTAAACGAAACACCAACCCTACCCCGTACGCTAACCCTAACCCTAACCCTAACCCGTACCCGTACCCGTACCCTAAACCTAACCCTAACCCTAACACCAACCCTATCCCGTACTCTAACCCTAACCCTAACCCTAACCCTAACTGTACTCTAACCCTAACACTAAACCTCACCCTAACCCAAACCCGTACTGTAACCCAAACCCGTACCATAACCCTACCTAACCCTTACTCTAACCCTAACCCTAAATCGTACCCTAACCCTAACCCTAACCCTGACCCTAACCCTAACCCTAACCCATACCCTAAACCTAACCTGTACATTAACCCTAACCCTAACCCTAACTCTGTACCCTAAACCTAACCCTAACCTGTACCCTAACCTTAACTCTAACTCTAACCCTAACCCGTACCCTAAGCCTAACCCATACCCTAAACCTAACCGTAATCCTAACGCTAACCCTAGCCCATACCCTAAACCTAACCCTAACCCTTGACCTAAAACGTACCCAACCCTATCCCGTAACCTAACCCTAACCCTAACCCGTACCCAAAACCTAACAGAACCCTAACCCATACCCAAGCGCTAACCCTAACCCTAACCCTAACCCGCACCCTAAACCTAAACCTAACCCTAACCCTAACCATAACACTTACCCGTACCCTAACCCTAACCCATACCCTAAACCAAACCCTAAACTTAAACGTAACCCTGACCCATAACCTAACCCTAAAATTAACCCGTACCCTAACCCCAACCCTAACCCTAACCCATAACCTAAACCTAACACTAACCCTAAACCTAACCCACACCTAAACCTAACCCTAACCCGTAACCTAAACTTAACCCTAACCCTAAACTTAACCCGTACACTAACCCTATCCCGTACCCTAAACCTAACCCTAACCCGTAACCTAACCCTAACCTAACCCTAAGCCTAACCTGTACATTAACCGTAACCCTAACCCTAACACTAAACCTACCCCGTACTCTAACCGTAACCCTAACTCTAAACCTAACCCGTACCCTAACCCTAACCCTAACCCTAACACTAAACCTAACCCGTACTCTAACCCTAAACCTAACGCGTACCCTAAACCACACCCTAACCCTAAATCGTACTTTAACACTAACCCTAACCCTGACCCTAACCCTAACCCTAACCCGTACCCTAAACCTAACCCATACCCTAAACCTAACCCTAAACCTAACCCTAACCCTATCCTGTACCCTAAATCTAACCATAACCCTTGTCCTTACCCGTACCCAACCCTATCCCGTAACCTAACCCTAACTCTAACCCGTACCCAAACCCTAAGAGTAACCCTAACCCATACCCTAGCGCTAACCCTAACCCTAACCATAACCATAACCCGCACCCTAAACTTAACCCTAGTCCTAAACCAAACCATGACCCTTAACCATAACCTAACCCTAACCCATACCCTAAACCTAACCCTAACCTTAACCGTAACCCTAACCCATACCCTAACCCTAAAACTAACCCGTCCCCTAAACCCAACCTGTAAACTAAACCCAACCCCAACCCCAACCTGTAAACTAACACTAACCCTAACCCTAACCCTGACCTTAAACCTAACCATAACCCTTACACTAATCCTAACTCTAACCCTACCCCGCACCGAAAACCTAACCCTAACCCGTACCCTAACCCTAACCCGTAACCTAAACCTAACCATAAACCTAAACTTAACCTGTACGCTAACCCTATCCCGTACCCTAAACCTAACCCTAACCCGTATCCTAACACTAAAGCTAACCCTAAGCGTAAACCGTACATTAATCCCAAAACTAACCCTAACACTAACCCTACACCGTACTCTAACCCTAACAATAACCCTAACCCTAACTCGTACACTAACCCTACCCTAACCCTAACCCTAACACTAATCCTACCCCGTACCCTAACCCTAAAACTAACCCTAACCCTAACCCTAACCCGTACCCTAACCCTAAACCTAACCCTAACCCTAACACTAACTGTACTCTAACCCTAACCCTAACCCTAACCCGTACTGTAACCCTAACCAATACCATAACCCTAAACCTAACCCGTACCCTAACCCTAACCCTAACTCGTACCCTAACCCTAAACCTAACCCTGACCCTAACCCTAACCGTAACCCGTACCCTAAACCTAACCCGTACTTTAAACCTAACCCTAACCCTAACCCGTACCCTAAACCTAACCCTAACCTTAACTCGTACCCTAAACCTACCCTAACCCTGACCATAACCCTAACCCTAACCCATGCCCTAAGCCTAACCCATACCCTAACCCTAACCATAACGCTAACCCTAACCCTAAACCGTACCCTAAACATAACACTAACCCTCTACCTAACCCGTACCCAAACCTATCCCGTAACCTAACCCTAACCCTAACCCGTACCCAAACCCTAACAGTTACACTAACCCATACCCTAGCGCTAACCCTAACCCTAACCCTAACCCGGACCCTAACTCTTACCCTGATCCTAACACTAACCCTATCCCGTACCCTAACCCTACACTGTACACGAACACTAACTCTAAACCTAACCCATACCCTAACCCTAAACGTAACCCTAGCTCGTACCCAAACCCTAACCCGAACCTTAACCCTAATCCTAACCCGTAACCTAACCTTACCTGTAGCCTAATCCTAACTCTAACCCTAACCACTAAACCTAAGCCTAACCCTAACCCTTACCCGAACCCGTACCCAAACGGTAAACCTAACCCGTACCCTAACACTAACCCAAACCCGTACTCTAACCCTAACCATAACCCTAACCCTAACCCTAAACCGCACCCTAAACTTAACCCTAACCCTAACCCAAAACATAACACTTAACCATAACCTAACCCTAAACATAACCTAACCCTAACCCTAACCTTAACCATAACCCTAATCCGTACCCAAACCCTAAAACTAACCCATACCCTAACCCCAACCGTAACGCTAACCCGTACCCTAACACTAACCCTAACCCTAACCCTGACCCTAAACCTAACCCTACCCCTTACCCTAACCCTAACCCTAATCCAACCCGCACCCTAAACCTAACCCAAACCCGTACCCTAAAGCTAAACCGTAACCTAAACCGAACCCTAACCCTAAACTTAACCCGTTGGCTAACCCTATCCTGTACCCTAAACCTAACCCTAACCCATACCGTAAACCTACACCGTAACCTAAACCGAACCCTAACCCTCAACTTAACCCGTTCGCTAACCCTATCCTGTACCCTAAACCTAACCCTAACTCGTATCCAAACCCTAACCTAACCTAAAGCCTAACCCGTACATTAACCCTTACCCTAACCCTAACACTAACCCTACCCCGTACTCACCCTAACCCTAACCCTAACCCGTACCCTTAACCTATACCTAACCCTAACTCGTACCCTAACACTAACCCTAACCCTGACTCTAATCCTAACCCGTACCCTAAACCTAACCTTAACCCTTGACCTAACCCGTACCCAACTTTATCCCGTAACCTAACCTAACTCTTACCCAAACCCTAACAGTAACACTAACCCATACCCTAGCGCTAACCCTAACCCTAACCCCAAGCCTAACCTGCACCCTAAACCTAAACCTAACCGTAACCCTAACCATAAACCTTACCCATACCCTAACCCTAACCCATACCCTAACACTAACACCAACCTTAACCGTAACCCTAACCCGTACCCTAACCCTAAACCTAACCCGTACCCTAACCCCAAACCTAACCCTAACATGTACCATATCCCTATCCCTAACCCTAACCCTGACCCTAAACCTTACCCTAACCCGTACCCTAACCCTAACCCGCACCTAAACCTAACCCTACCCCGTACCCTAACTCTAACCCATAAACTAAACCTAACCCTAACTGTAAACTTAACCCGTACATTAACCCTATCCCGTATCCTAAACCTAAACCTAACCCATACCCAAACCCTAACAGTAACCCTAAACCATACCCTAGCGCTAACACTAACCCTATCCCTAACCCTAACCATTACCCGTACCCTAACCCTAAACCATACCCAAACACTAACACTAAACTTAACCATAACCATGACCCGTACACTAAACCTAAAATTAACCCGTACCCTAACCCCACCCTAACCCTAACCCACACCAAACTAACCCTGACCAGTAACCTAAGCCTAACCCTAACCCTAAACTTAACCCGTACGCTAACCCTATCCCGTACCCTAAACCTAACACGTACATTAACCCTAACCCTAACACTAACACTAACTCTAACCCTAACCCGTACCCTAAACCTATCCCTAACCCTAACCCTAACACTAACCCTACCCCATACTCTAAACCTAACACAAACCCTAACCCTAAACCGTACTCTATCCCTGACCCTAACCCTATCCCTAACGCTAACCCTATCCGCACTCTAACCCTAACCCTAACCCTAACCCTAACACTAAACCTAACCCATACTCTAGCACTAACCCTAAACCTAAACGTAACCCTAACCCATACGCTAACCCTAACCCGTACCCTAACACTAACCCTAAATCTAACACTATCCCTAACCCGTACTCTAACCCTAAACCTAACCCTATCTCTAACCCAAACCCGTACTATTACCCTAACCCTTACCCTGACCCTAAATCTAACCTCAACCCGTACCCTAAACCAAACCCGTACTCTAACCGTAACCCTAACCCTAACCCGTACCCTAAACCTAACCCTAAACCATACCCTAACGCTAACCTTAACCCTAACACTGACGTTAACCATAACCGTAACTCATACCCTAAGCCTAACCCATACCCTAAACCTAACCTTTATCCAAACCCTAACCCTAACCCGTACCCTAAACCTAACCCTAACCCTTGACCTAACCCCTCCCCAACCCTATCCCATAAACTAACCGTCACCGTAACCCGTACCCAAACCCTAACAGTTACCCTAAACCATTCCCTAGCACTAACCCTAACACAAACCCTAACCCTAACCCTAACCCGCACCCTAAACCTAAAGCTAACCCTTACCCTAACCATAACCTTTACCCGTACCCTGACCCTAACCATACCCTAACCCTAACCCTAACTTTAACTGTAACCCTAACCCGTACCCTAAACCTAAACCTAACGCGTACCCTAAACCCAACCTTAACCATAGCCCGTACCATAACCCTATCACTAACCCTAACCCTGACCCTAAACCTAACCCTAACCCGTACCCTAACCCTAACCCTAACCCACACCTAAACCTAACCCTAAACCAGAACCTAAACCTAACCCTAACCCTAAACTTATCCCGTACGCTAAGCCTATCCCGTAACCTAAACCTAAACCTAACCGGTAGCCTAACCCTAACCCTAACACTATCCGTACACTAACACTAACACTAACCCTAACACTAACCCTAACCCTAACCCTAAACCTAACCCTAAACCGTACTCTAACCCTAACCCGTACCCTAACACTAACAGTAACCCTAACACTAACCCTAACCCATACTCTAAACCTAAACCTAACCTTAACTCTAAAGCTAACCTGTACTATAACCCTAACCCTAACCCTAACCCTAACCCTAACCCTAACCCTCACCGGGACAGTAACCCTAACCCGTAACCTAAACCTAACCCTAACCCATAACCTAACCCTAAACCATACCCTAACCCTAACCCTAAACCTAAACCGTACCCTAACCCTAAATGTAATGCTAACCCGTACCCAAACCCTAAACCTAACACGTACCCTAACCTAACCCTAACCTAACCCGCACACTAAACCTAACCCTAACCCTAGACCTAACACGTACACTACCCCGATACCGTACCGTAACCTTAACCCTCACCGGTACCGTAACCCTAACACTAACCCTAACCCTAACCCTAATTCTAACACTAACCCTAACCCATACTCTAACCCTAACCCGTACCCTAACACTAACCCTTACCCTAACCCTAAACCTAACACGTACCCTAAACCTAAACATAACCCTAACCAGTACCCAAACCCTAACCCTAAAACGTACCCTAACCTAACCCTACCCCTAACCCGCACACTACACCTAACCCTAACTCTAGACCTAACACGTACACTCAACCTATCCCGTACCGGAACCTTAAACCTAACCCATACCAGAACCCTATCAATAAGCCTAACCCTAAACCTAAACCTAACCCTAACCCGTACACTAACCCTAACCCGAAACCTAACTCGTACCCTAACCCTACCCGTAGTCTAACCCTAACTCTAACGCTAACCCCTAACCCTAAACCTAACCCTAACCCTTACACTAAACCGTACCCAAACGGTAAACCTAACCCGTACCCTAACTCTAACCCAAACCCGTACTCTAACCCTAACCTTAACCCTAACCCGCACACTAAACCTAACCCAAACACTAGACCTAACATGTACACTAAACCTATCCCGTACCGGAACCTTAAACCTAACCCGTACCATAACCCTAACAATAAGCCTAACCCTAAACCTAACCCTAACCCTATCCCGTACCCTAAACCTAACCTGTACCCTAACCCTAAACCTAACCCTAACCCGTACCCTAAATCTAACACTAACCCATACCCTAACCCTAAAGCTACCCTAAACCTCACCCTAACCCTAACCCTAACACGTACCCTAAGCCTAACCCATAACCTAACCCTAACCCTAACACTAACACTAACACTAAACCTACCCTGTACCCAAACCCTAACCCTAACCCTAACCCGTACCCGTACACTAAACCTAACCCTAACCCTAAACCTAACACTAACCCTAACCCGTACTCTAACCCTAATCCTAACCCTAACACTAACCCGTCCTCTAACCCTGACCCTAACCCTAACCCTAACATTGACCCTAACCCGTACTCTACCCCTAACCATAACCGTAACCTAACCCTAACCAAAACCTCACCCTAACCCGAACCCATACTGTAACCCTAACCCGTACCATTACTCTAAACCTAATGCGTACTCTTACCCTAACCCTAATTCATACCCTAACCCTAACCCTAACCCTGACCCTAACCCTAACCCTATCCTAACTCACATCCTAAACTTAACCCTAACCCTAACCCAAAACATAACCCTTAACCGTAACTTAACCGTAACCCATACCCTAACCCTAACCCTAACCTTAACCATAATCCCTACCTGTACCCTAAACCTAAAACTAACCTGCACCCTAACCGCAACCCTAACCCGTACCCTAACACTAACCCTAACCCTAACCCTGACCCTAAACCTAAGCCTAACCCATACACTCACCCTAACCCTAACCCGCACCCTAACACTAACCCTAACCCTAACCCTAAAACTAACCCTAACCTGTACTCTAACCCTAACCCTAACCCTAACCCTAACCATATTCTAACCCTAACACTAAACCTCACCCTAACCCTAACCCGTACTGTAAACCTACCCTGTACCATAACCATAACCTTAACCAGTACCCAAATCCTAACCCTAATTCGTACCCTAACCCTAACCCTAACCCTGACCCTAAACCTAACCCTAACCCGTACCCTAAACCTGAACCGTACCCTGACCCTAACCCTAACCCAAAATGTACACTAAACCTAACCCTAAAACGTACCCTAACCCTAAACCTAACCCTAAACCTGACCCTAACGCTTAACCTAACCCGTATCCTAAGCCTAACCGATACCCAAACCCTAACCCTAACCCTAACCCTAACACTAACCCTACCCCGTACTCTAACCCTAACCCTAACCCTAACCCTAACCCCTACCCGTACCCTAACCCTAACCCTAACCCTAACACTAACCCTATACCGTACTCTAACCCTAACCCTAACCCTAACCCTAACCGTACTCTAACCCGTACCCTAAACCTCACCCTAACCCTAACACATACCCTAACACTAACCCTAACCCTGACTCTAACCCTAAACCTAACCCGTACGCTAAACCTAACCCATACCCTAAACCTAATCCTAAACCTAACCCTAACCCTATCCCGTACCCAAAACCTAACCCTAACCCTTGTCCTAACCCATACGCAACCCTATCCCGTACACTAACCATAACCATAACCCGTACCCAAACCCTAAGAGTAACCCTAACCCATACCCTAGTGCTAACCCTAACCCTAACCCTAAGCCTAACCCGCACCCTAAACCTAAACCTAACCGTAACCCTAACCATAACACTTACCCGTACCCTAACCTTAAACCATAACCTAACACTGACCTTAACATTAACCGTAACCTTAACCCGTACCGTAACCCTAAAAATAACCTGTACCATAACCCCAACCCTAACCCTAATCCTAACCCTGACCCTAAACGTAACCCTAACCCGTATCCAAACCCTAAACATAACACGTACCCTAACCCTAACCCTAACCCTAACCCTTGCCATAAACCGTACCCAAATGGTAAACCTAAACCGTACCCTAACACTAACCCAAAACAGTACTCTAACCCTAACCCTAACCATAACCATAACCCACACCCTAAACTTAACCCTAACCCTAAACCAAACCATAATCCTTAACCGTAACCTAACCCTAACCCATACCGTAACCCTAACCCTAACCTTAACCATAACCCAACCCATACCCTAACCCCAAAAGTAACCCGTACACTAACCCCAACCCTAACCCTAACCCATACCCTAACACTAACCCTAACCCTAACCCTGACCCTAAACCTAACCCTAACACACTAATCCTTACCCTAACCCTAACCCGCACCCAAAACCTAACCCTGACCCGAACCCTAACCCTAACCCGTGACCTAAATCTAACCATAACCCTAAACTTAACCCGTACACTAACCCTATCCCGTATCCGAAACCTAACCCTAACCCGTATCCTAACCCTAAACCTAACCCTAAGCCTAAACCGTACATTAACCCCAAACCAACCCCTAACACTAACCCTACCCTGTAATCTAACCCTAACCCTAACCCTAACCCTAACCGTACTCTAACCGTAACCCTAACCCTCACCCTAACACTAACCCTACCCCGTATCTAACACTAACCCTAACCCTAAACTTTACCCTAACCCTAACCCTAACCCTAACCCTGACACTAAACCTAACCCGTACTCTAACCCTAACCCTAACCCTAACCCTAACCCTAACCGTATTCTAAACCTAACCCTAACCCTCACCCTAAACGTAACCCGTACTGTAACCCTAAACCGTACCATAAACCTAACCCTAATCCATACCCTAACCGTAACCCTAATTCATACCCTAACCCTAACCGGAACGCTGAACCTAACCCTAAACCTATCCCGTATCCTAAACCTAACCTGTACCCTAACCCTAAACCTAACCCTAACCCGTACCCTAAACCTAACCCTAACCCGTACCCTAACCCTAAACCTACCCTAAACCTGACCCTAACCCTAACACTAACACATACCCTAAGCCTAACCCATAACCTAAACCTAACACTAACCCTAACACTAACACCAAACCTAACCCATACTCTAACCCTAACCCTAAACCTAACCCGTACCCGTACACTAAACCTAACCCTAACCCTAACCCTAACACTAACCCTAACCCGTACTCTAACACTAACCCTAACCCTAACCCTAAACCGTACTCTAACCCTGACCCTAACCCTAACCCTAACACTAACCCTAACCTGTACTCTTTTTTTTAAATTTTTTTAAATTTTTTTTCCTAACCTGTACTCTAACACTAACGCTAACCCTAACCGTAACCTAACCCTAACCCTAACCTAACCCTAACCCGTACTCTAACCCTAACTCGTACATTAACACTAACCCTTACCCTAACCCTAAACTTAACACGTACCCTAACCATAAACGTAACCCTAACCCGTACCCAAAACCTAACCCTAACACGTACCCTAACCCTAACCCTTACCTAACCCGCACACTAAACCTAACCTTAACCCTAGACCTAACACGTACACTAAGCCTATCCCGTACCGTAACCTTAACCTTAACCCTTACCATAACCCTAACACTAACCCTAACCCTAATCCTAACCTGTACACTAACCCTAACCCTAACCCTAAATGTACCCTAACCCTAATCATAACCCTAACCTTAACACTAACCCTAACTCGTACTCTAACCTAACCCTAATCCTAAACCTAACCCTTACCCGTACTCTAACCCTAACACTAACCCTAACCCTAACCCTAAACATAAACCTTACCCGTACCCTATCCCTAACCCATACCCTAACACTAACCCTAACTTTAACCGTAACCCTACCCCATACCCCAACCTTAAAACTAACTCGTACCCTAACCCCAACCCTAACCCTAACCCGTACCATAACCCTATCCCTAACCCTAACCCTGACCCTAAACCTAACCCTAACCCGTACCATAACCCTAACGCGCACCTAAACCTAACCCTATCCCGTACCCTAACACTAACCCGTAACCTAAACCTAACCCTAACCCTAAATTTAACCCATACACTAACCCTATCCTGTACCCTAAACCTAACCCTAACCCGTACCCTAACCCACACCCTAACCCTAACCCTATCCGTACACTAACCCTAACCTTAACCCTAACGCTAACCCTAACCCGTACTCTAACCCTAACCCTAACCCTAAACCTAACCCTAACCCATACTCTAACACTAACCCGTACCCTAACACTAACCCTTACCCTAACCCTAAACCTAACACGTACCCTAACCCTAAACGTAACCCTAACCAGTACCCAAACCCTAACCCTAACACGTACCCTAACCCTAACCCTAACCCTTACCCGCACACTAAACTTAACCCTAACTCTAGACCTAACATGTACACTAAACCTATCCCGTACCGGAACCTTAAACCTAACCCGTACCGTAACCCTAACAATAAGCCTAAACCTAAACCTAAACCTAACCCTAACCCGTACACTAACCCTAACCCGAAACCTAACTCGTACCCTAACCCTACCCGTAGCCTAACCCTAACTCTAATGCTAACCCCTAACCCTAAACCTAACCCTAACCCTTTCCCTAACCCGTACCCAAGCGGTAAACCTAAGCCGTACCCTAACTCTAACCCAAACCCGTACTCTAACCCTAACCCTAACCCTAACCCGCACACTAAAACTAACCCTAACACTAGACCTAACACGTACACTAAACCTATCCCGTACCGGAACCTTAAACCTAACCCGTACCATAACCCTAACAATAAGCCTAACCCTAAACCTAACCCTAACCCTATCCCGTACCCTAAACCTAACCTGTACCCTAACCCTAAACCTAACCCTAACCCGTACCCTAACACTAACCCTAACCGTAACCCTGACCCTAAACCTAACCCTAACCCTTACACTAACCCTAACCCTAAGCCCCACCCTAAACCAAACAATAACCTGTACCCTAACTCTAACCCGTAACCTACATCTAACCCTAACCCTAAACTTAACCCGGACGCTAACCCTATACAGTACCCTAAACCTAACCCTAACCTGTATCCTAAACCTAACCTAAACCTAAGCCTAACCCGTACATTAACCCTAACCATAACCATAACACTAACCCTTCCCCGTACTCTAACCCTAACTCTAAACCTAACCGTAACCCATACAGTAACCCTAATGCATACCCTAACCCTAACACTAACCCGAAACCTAACCCTAATCTTGAACCTAAACCTAACCCTAACCCGTAACCTAACCCTAACCCTAACTCTAACCCTAACCCTATCCGTACACTAACCCTAACCCTAACCCTAACCTAACCCTAAACCGAAATCTAACCCTAACCCGTACCCTAACCCTAACCCGTACCCTAACACTAACCCTAACACTAACACTAACCCTACCCCGTACTCTAACACTAAACCTAACCCTAACTCTAACCCTAACCTCTACTGTAACCCTAACCCTAACCCTAACCCTAACCCTAACCCGTACAGTAACCATAACACGTACCCTAACCCTAACCCTAAACCTAAACCTAACCAAACATTGACCCTAAGCCTAACCCTAACCCGTACCCTAACCCTAAACCGTACCCTAACCCTAACCCTAAACCTAATCCGTACCCTGACCCTAAATGTAACCCTAACCCGAACCCAAACCCTAACCCTAACACGTACCCTAACCCTAAGCCTAACCCTAACCCGCACACTAGACCTAACATAACCCTAGACCTAATACCTACACTAACCCGATCTCGTACCGTAACCTTAACCCTAACCCGTAACGTAACCCTAACACTAACCCTAACCCGTACCCTAACCCTAACCGTAGCATAACCCTAACTCTAACCCTAACCCCTAACCCTAACCCTAACCCTTACCATAACCCGTACCCAAACGGTAAACCTAACCCATACCCTAACACTAACCAAACCCGTACTCTAATCCTAACCCAAATCTAACCCTAACCCGTACCCTCACCCTTCCCGTAGCCTAACCCTAACTCTAACCCTAACCCCTAACCCTAACCCTAACCCTAAGCCTTACCCTAACACGTACCCAAACGGTAAACCTAACACGTTACCTAACACTAACCCAAACCCGTACTCTAACCATAACCCTAACCCTAACCCTAACCCTCACCCGAAACTTAACCCAAACCATAACCCATAACCGTACCCTAACCCTAACCCATACCCTAAGCTAACCCTAACATTAACCGTAACCCTAACTCGTACTCTAACCCAAAAACTAACCCGTACCCTAACCCCAACCCTAACCTTAACGCTTAGACTGACACTAACCCTAACCCTAACCCTGACCGAAACCTAACCCTAACCGTACACTAACCCTAAACCTAACCCGAACCCTAACACTAACCCTATCCCGTACTCTAACCTAACCCTAACCCTAATCCTAACCCAAACCCGTACTCTAACCTTAACCCTAACCCTAACACTAACCATAACCCTAACACCAGTACTCTAACCATAAACGTAACCCTAACACTAAACCTAACCCCTACTATAACCAGTACTCTAACCCTAAACGTAACCCTAACACTAACCCTAACCCCTACTATAATCCTAACCCTAAACCTAACCCTTACCCTAACCCTAACTCGTACCGTAACCTGAACCCGTACCCAACCCTAACCCTAACCCTAAACCTAACCCTAACCCTGACTCTAAGCCTAACCCTAATCCCGTACCCTAACCCTAACCCTAACACGCATCCTAAACCTAACCCTAAACCTAGACCTAACCTGTAGCCTAACCCTAACCCATACCCTAACACTAAGCCGTACCTTAACCCGAACACTAACCCTAACCCTAACCCGTACTCTAACCATAACCCTAACCCATACCCTAACCCTAACCCGTACCCTAACCCTAACCCAGGGCCTAACTCTAAACCACACCATAAACCTAACACTAACCGTAGACATAACCCGTACCCTAAACCTACCCGTACCCTAACCCTAGTCCTAACACGAATCCTAAACCTAACACTAACCCTAACCCTAACACTAACCCTAACCCGTACACTAACCCTAACCCTAACCCTAACCCATACCCTAACACTAACCCGCACTGAAACCTAACCCTAACCCGTACCCTAACCCTAACCCGTAACCTAAACCTAACCCTTTCCCTAAACTGAACCCGTACCCTAACCCTATCCTATACCCTAAACCTAACGCTAAACGGTACCCTAACCCTAAATCTAACCCTAACCCTATCCGTACACTAACCCTAACCCTAACACTAACACTAACCCTAACCCGTACTCTAACACTAACCCTAACCATAAACGTAACCCTAACCCGTACTCTAACCCTAACCCGTACCCTAACACTAACCCTTACCCCAACCCTAAACCTAACCCGTACTCTCACCCTAAATGTAACCCTAAACCATACCCAAACCCTAACCCTAACACGTACCCTAACCCTAAACCTAAACCTAACCCTAACCCGCACACTAAACCTAAGCCTAACCCTACACCTAACATGTACACTAACCCTATCCCGTCCCATAACCTTAACCCTAACCCGTACCATAACCCTAACACTAAACCTAACCCTAAACTTAACCCTAACCCGTACACTAACCCTAACCCGAACCCTAACTCTAACCCTTACCCGTACCCTAACCCTACCCGTAGCCTAACCCTAACCCTAACCCAAACCCAAACCCTAACCCTAACCCCTAACGCTAACCCTAACCCTAATCCTTACCCTAACCCGTAACAAAATGGTAAACCTAACCCATACCCTAACACTAACCCAAAACCGTACTCTAACCCTAACCCTAACCCTAACCCGCACCCTAAACTTAACCCTAACCCTAACCCAAACCATAACCCTTAACTGTAACCTAACCCTAACCCATACCCTAACCCTAACCCTAACCCTAACCTTAATCATAACCCTAACCCGTACCCTAACCCTAAAACTAACCTGTACCCTAATACCAACCCTAACCCTAACCCGTACCATAACACTAACCCTAACCCTAACCTGTACCCTAACCCATACCATAAACCTAGCCCTAACCCTAATCCGAAACCTAACCCATACCCTACACCTACCCCTAACCCGTACCCTAACACTAACCTGTACCCAAACCTAACCCTAACCCCTAACCCTAACCCTAAACCGTACCCTAAACATAACCCTAAACCTAATTCGTACCCTACCCCTAACCCTAACCCTGACCCTAAACCTAAACCTAACCCGTACCCTAACCCTAAACCGTACACTAAACCTAACCCGAACCCTAACTCGTACACTATCCCTAAACCTAACCGTCACCCTAACCCTAATCCTAATCCGCACCCGAAACTTAACCAAAACCATAACCCTTAACCGTAACCTAACCCTAACCCATACCCTAAGCTAACCCTAACATTAACCGTAACCCTAACTCGTACTCTAACCCTAAAACTAACCCGTACCCTAACCCCAACCCTAACCTTAACGCTTACACTGACACAAACCCTAACCCTAACACTGACCCGAAACCTAACCCTAACCGTACACTAACCCTAACCCTAACCCTAACCCTAACCCTAACACTAACCCTAACAAGTACTCTAACCCTAAACGTAACCCTAACACTAACCCTAACCCCTACTATAATCCTAACCCTAAACCTAACCCTTACTCTAACCCTAACTCGTACCGTAACCCGAACCCGTACCCAACCCTAACCCTAACCCTAAACCTAACCCTAACACTGACCCTAAGCCTAACCCTAATCCCGTACCCTAACCCTAACCTTAACACGCATCCTAAACCTAACCCTAAACCTAGACCTAACCCGTAGCCTAACCCTAACCCATACCCTAACACTAAGCCGTACCTTAACCCGAACACTAACCCTAACCCTAACCCATACGCTAACCATAACCCTAACCCATACCCTAACCCTAACCCGTACCCTAACCCTAACCCAGGGCCTAACTCTAAACCGCACCGTAAACCTAACACTAACCGTAGACATAACCCGTACCCTAAACCTCCCCGTACCCTAACCATAGTCCTAACACGAATCCTAACCTTAACACTAACCCTAACCCTAACACTAACCCTAACCCGTACACTAACCCTAACCCTAACCCGTACCCGTACCCTAACACTAACCCGCACCGAAACCTAACCCTAACCCGTACCCTAACCCTAACCCGTAACCTAAACCTAACCCTAACCCTAAACTGAACCCGTACCCTAACCCTATCCTATACCCTAAACCTAACCCTAACCCGTACACTAACCCTAAATCTAACCCTAACCCTATCCGTACATTAACCCTAACCCTAACCCTAACACTAACCCTAACCCGTACCCTAACACTAACCCTTACCCCAACGCTAAACCTAACCCGTACTCTCACCCTAAATGTAACCCTCAACCATACCCAAACCCTAACTCTAACACGTACCCTAACCCTAACCTAAACCTAACCCTAACCCTACACCTAACATGTACACTAACCCTATCCCGTCCCATAATCTTAACCCTAACCCGTACCCTAACCCTAAACCGTACACTAAACCTAACCCGAACCCTAACTCGTACACTATCCCTAAACCTAACCGTGACCCTAACCTTAACCCTAACCAGTACCCTAACCCAAACACTAACCCTAACCCTAACACTAACCCGTACACTAACTCGTACCCTAACCCTAACACTAACCCTAACCCTAACCCGATGCCTAACCCTAACCCACACCCTAAACCTAACCCTAACCCTAGAACTAACCCGTACCCTAACCCTATCCCGTACACTAAACCTAACGCTAACCCGTACCATAACCCTAACACTAACACTAACCCAAATCCTAACACTATCCCGTACACTAACCCTAACCCTAACCCTAAACTGTACCCTAACCCTAACCCATAGGCTAACCCTAACACTAAACCTAACCCCTAACCCTACCATAACCCTAACCCTTACCCTAAACCGTACCCTAACCCTAAAACTAACCCGTACCGTAACCCTAACCCTAACCCTAACCCTAACCCGTACCATAACCTTATCCCTAAACCTAACCCTGACCGTAAACCTAAACCTAACCTGTACCCTAACCCTAACCCGCACCTAACCCTAACCCTAACCCTAACCCGTACCCAAACCCTAAGAGTAACTCTAACCCATACCCTAGCGCTAACCCTAACCCTAACCCTTACCGTAACACTAACTCGCACCCTAAACCTAAACCTAACCCCTAACCCTAACCATAACCCTTACCCGTACCCTAACCCTAACCCATACCTTAACCCTAACCCTAAACTTAACCGTAACCCTGACCCATAACCTAACCCTAAAATTAACCCGTACCCTAACCCCAAACATAACCCTACTCTAACCCATACCCTAACCCTAACCCGGACCTAAACCGTACCCTAACCCGTACCCTAAACCTAAAGAGTAACCTAAACCTAAACCTAACCCTAAACTTATCCCGTACACTAACCCTATTCCGTACCCTAAACCTAACCCTAACCTGTAACCTAAACCTTACCCTAACCCTAACCCTATCCGTACACTAAACCTAGCCCTAACCCTATCCCATACTCTAACCCTAACCCTAACCCTAACACTAACACTAACCCTAACTTGTACTCTAACCCTAACCCGAACCCTAAATGTAACCCTAACCCGTAATCTAACCCTAACCCATACCCTAACACTAACCCTAACCCTAACACTATCCCTAACCCATACCCTAACCCTAAACGTAACCCTAACCCGTACCCAAACGCTAACCCTAACACGTACCCTAACCCTACCCTATCCTGCACACTAAAACTAACCCTAACCCTAGACCTAACACGTACACTAATCCTATCCTGTACCATAACATTAACCCTAACCTGTAACGTAACACTAACACTATCCCTAACCCTAACCCTAACCCTAAACCTAACCCTAACCCGTAGACTAACCCTAACCCGAACCCTAACCCTAACCCTAACCCTAAACGTACCCTAACCCTAACCCTAACCCATACCCTAACACTAACCCTTACACTAACCCTAAACCTTACCCATACCCTAACCCTAAACGTAACGTTAACCCGTACCCAAACCCTAACCCTAACACGTACCCTAACCCTAACCCTAACTCTAACACGCACACTAAACCTAACCCTAACCATAGACCTAACACGTAGACTACACCTATCCCATACCATAAACTTAACCCTAACCCGTACCGTAACCCTAACCCTAACCCTAACCCTAACCCTAACTCTAACCCGTACACTAACCCTAACCCTAACCCTAAACTTACCCTAATGCTAACCCTAACCCTAACACTAACACTAACCCTAACCCGTACTCTAACCTAACCCTAACCCTAAACCTAACCCTAACCCGTACTCTAACCCTAACCCTAACCCTAACACTAACCATAACCCTAACACTAAACCTAACACGTACTCTAACACTATACCTAACCCTAACACTAACCCTAACCCCCTACTATAACCGTAACCCTAAACCTAAACCTAACCCTAACCCTCACTCGAACCGTAACCCGAACTCGTAACCTAACCCTAACCGTAAACTTAACCTAACCCTAACTCTGACCCTAACCCTAAACCTAATCCTGTACCCTAACCCTAACCCAAACCCGCATCCTAAAACTAACCCTAAACCTAGACGTAACCCGTACCATAACCCTAACCCGTACCCTAACACTAACCCTAACCCTAACCTGTACCATAACCCTAACACTAACCCAATCCCGTACTATAACCCTAAACCTAACCCAAAGCCGCACCCTTAACTTAACCCTAACCCTAACCCAAACCATAACCCTTAACCGTAACCTAACCCTAACCCATACCCTAACCCTAACACTAACCTTAAATGTAACCCTAACCCGTAACATAAACCTAAAACTAACCAATACCCTAACCCCAACCCTAATCCTAACCCGTACCCTAACACTAACCCTAACCCTAAACCTGACCCTAAACCTAAACCTAACACTCACACTAACCCTAACCCTAACCCGCACCCTAAACCTAACCCTAACCTGTACCATAACCCTAACCCATAACCTAACCTAACCCCAACCCTAAACTTAACCCGTAGGCTAACCCTATCCCGTACCATAAACCTAACCCTAACCCGTAAACTAACCGTAAACCTAACCCTAAGCCTAACCCGTACATTATCTCTAACCCTAACCCTAACACTAACCCTACACCGTACTCTAAACCTAACCCTAACCCTAACACTAACCCTAAGCATAACCCTAACGCGTATCCTAAACCTAACCCTAACCCTAACACTAACCCTAACCCGTACTCTAACCCTAACCCTAACACTAACACTAACCCTACCCCGTACCCTAACACTAACCCTGCCCTAACCCTAACCCGTACCCTAACCCTAACCCTAAACCTAACCCTAACACTAACCCTAACCCGTACTCTATCCCTAACCCTAATCCTAACCCTAACCGTATTCTAACCCTAACCCTAACCTAACACTAACCCTAAACCTAACCCTAACACGAACCCTACCCCATACTCTAACCCTAACACAAACCCTAACCCTAAACCGTACCCTAACCCTAACCCTAAACCTAACTCTAACCTTAACCCTAACCCTAACCCTAACCGTAACCGTACTCTAACCGTAACACTAACCCTCACCCTAACCCTAACCTTACTGTAACCCTAACCCGTACCATAACCCGAACCCTAACCCTAAACTTAATTGTAACCCTGACCCGTACTCTAACCCTAAAACTAACCCGTACCGTAACCCCAACCCTAACCCTAACACGTACCCTAACCCTATCCCTAACGCTAACCCTGACCGTAAACCTAAACCTAACCCGTATCCTATCCCTAACCCTAAACCTAACCCTCACCTAAACCTAACCCTAACCCGTACCCTAACCCTAACCCGTAACCTAAACCTAACCCTAACCCTAAACTTAACCCCTACGCTAACCCTATCCCGTACCCTAAACCTAACCCTAACACGTACCCTAACCCTAACCCTAACCCTAACCCTAACCCTATCCGTACTCAAACCCTAAACTTAACCCTCACCCTAACACTAACCCTAACCCATACTCTAACACTAACCCTAACCCTAAACCTAACCCTAAACCATATGCTCTCCCTAACCTGTACCCTAACACTAACACTAACCCTAACACTATCCCTGAACCGTACTATAGCCCTAAACCTAACCCTATCTCTAACCCAAACCCGTACAATAACCCTAAACCTACCCCTAACTCTAAACCTAACCCAAATCCGTACTCTAACCCTATCACGTAGCCTAACACTAACTCTAACCCTAACCCCTAACCCTAACCCTAACCCTAACCCTTACCTAACCCGTACCCAAACGGTAAACCTAACCCGTACCCTAACACTAACCCAAACCCGTACTCTAACCCTAACCCTAACCCTAACCCTCACCCTAAAGCGAAACCTAACCCTAACACTAACCATAAACCTTACCCGTACCCTAACCCTAAACCATACCCTAACTCTAACCCTAAACTTAACCGTAACCCTGACTCGTAACCCTACCCTAAAAGTAACCAGTACCAAACCCCAACCCTAACCCTAACGCGTACCCTAAACCTAACCATAACCCTAACTCTTACCCTAACCCGTACCCTAACCCTAACCCTAAACCTAACCCTAACCCTAACCCTAACCCTAACACTAACCCTAACCCGTACTCTAAACCTAACCCTAACCCTTAACCTAACCCTAACCGTACTCTAACCCGAACCCTAACCCTCACCCTAACACTAACGCGTACTCTAACCCTAACCCGTACCATAATCCTAACCCTAACCCTAACCTTAAGCGTAACCCTGGCCCGTACCCTAACCCTAAATGTACCCCGTACCCTAACCCCAACCCTAACACTAACCCGTATCCAACCCTATCCCTATCGCTAACCCTGACCCTAAACCTAACCCTAACCCGTACCCTAACCCTACCCTAACACTAACCCTCACCTAAACCTAAACCTAACCCGTACCCTAACCCTAACCCGTAACCTAAACCTAACCCTAACCCTAAACTTAACACGTACGCTAACACTATCCCGTACCCTAAACCTAACCCTAACCCGTACCCTAACCCTAACCCTAACCCTAACACTATCCGAACTCTAAACCTAACCCTAACCTAACCCTAACACTAACCATAACCCGTACTCTAACCCTAACCCTAAACTTAACCCTATCCTGTACCCTAACCATAACCCGTAACCTAAACCTAACCCTAAACCTAAACTTAACCCGTATGCTAACCCTATCCTGTACCCTAAACCTAACCCTAACCCATACCCTACACCGTAACCCTAACCCTATCCGCACTCTAACCCTAACCCTAAACCTAACCCTAACCCTAACACTAAACCTAACCCGTACTCTAACCCTAACCCTAACCCTAACCCTAACCGTACTCTAACCCTAACCCTTACCCTTACACTAACCCGTACTGTAACCCTAACCTGTACCATAATCCTAAACCTAACCCTAACCTTAAGCGTAACCCTGACCCGTATCATAACCCTAAATCTAACCCGTACCCTAACCCCAACCCTAACCCTAACCCGTACCCTAACCCTATCCCTAACGCTGACCCTGACCCTAAACATAACCCTAACCCGTACCCTAAACCTAACCCTAACACTAACCCTCACCTAAACCTAACCCTAACCCGTGCCCTAAACCTAACCCATAACCTAAACCTAACCCTAACCCTAAACTTAACCCGTACGCTAAACCTATCCCGTACCCTAAACCTAACCATAACCCGTACCCTAACCCTAACCCTAACACTATCCGAACTCTAACCCTAACCCTAACCTAACCCTTACACTAACCATAACCCGTACTCTAACCCTAACCCTAAACCTAACCCTAACCTGTACCCTAACCCTAACCCGTAACCTAAACCTAACCCTAACCCTAAACTTAACCCGTACGCTAACCCTATCCTGTAACCTAAACCTAAACCTAACCCGTACCCTAACCCTAACCCTAACCCTATCCGCACTCTAACCCTAACCCTAACCCTAACACTAACACTAACCCTAACCCATACACTAACCCTAAACCTAACCCTAAACCTAAACCTAACCCGTACTCTAACCCTAAACCGTACCCTAACACTAACCCTTACCCTAACCCTAAACTTAACCCATACCCTAACCCTAAACGTAACCCTAACCCGTACCCAAAACCTAACCCTAACACGTACCCTAACCTTAACCCGAACCTAACCCGCACGCTAAACCTCACCCTAACCCTAGACCTAACACGTACACTAAACCTATCCCGTACCGTAACCTTAACCCTAACCCGTACCGTAACCCTAACACCTACCCTAACCCTAACCCTAACCCGTACCCTATCCCTAACCCATACCCTAACACTAACCCTAACTTTAACCGTAACCCTACCCCATACCCCAACCTTAAAACTAACCCGTACCCTAACCCCAACCCTAACCCTAACCCGTACCATAACCCTATCCCTAACCCTAACCCTGACCATAAACCTAACCCTAACCCGTACCATAACCCTAACCCGCACCTAAACCTAACCCTATCCCGTACACTAACACTAACCCATAACCTAAACCTACCCCTAACCCTAAATTTAACCTGTACACTAACCCTATCCCGTACCCTAAACCTAACCCTAACCTGTACCCTAACCCTAACCCTAACCCTAACCCTATCCGTACACTAACACTAACCCTAACCCTAACACTAAACCTAACCCGTACTCTAACCCTAACCCTAAGCCTAAACCTAACCCTAACCCATACTCTAACCCTAACCCGTACCCTAAACTAACCCTTACCCTAACCCTAAACCTAAAACGTACCTTAAACCTAAACGTAACCCTAACCAGTACCCAAACCCTAACCCTAACACGTACCCTAACCCTAACCCTGACCCTAACCCGCACACTAAACCTAACCCTAACTCTAGACCTAACACGTACACTAAACCTATCCCATACCAGAACCTTAAACCTAACCCGTACCGTAACCCTAACAATAAGCCTAACCCTAAACCTAAACCTGACCCTAACCCGTACACTAACCCTAACCCGAACCCTAACTCGTACCCTAACCCTACCCGTAGCCTAACCCTAACTCTAACGCTAACCCCTAACCCTAAACCTAACCCTAACTCTTACCCTAACCCGTACCCAAACGGTAAACCTAACCTGTACCCTAACTCTAACCCAAACCCATACTATAACCCTAACCATAACCCTAACCCGCACACTAAACCTAACCCTAACACTAGACCTAACACATACACTAAACCTATCCCGTACGGAACCTTAAACCTAACCCATACCATAACCCTAACAATAAGCCTAACCCTAAACCTAACCCTAACCCTATCCCGTACCCTAAACCTAACCTGTACCCTAACCCTAAACCTAACCCTAACCCGTACCCTAAACCTAACACTAACCCATACCGTAACCCTAAACCTACCCTAAACCTGACCCTAATCCTAACCCTAACACGTACCCTAAGCCTAACCCATAACCTAACCCTAACCTTAACCCTAACACTAACACTAAACCTACCCCGTACCCTAACATTAACCTTAACCCTAACCCGTACCCGTACACTAAACCTAACCCTAAACCTAACCCTAACACTAACTGTAACCTGTACTCTAACCCTAATCCTAACCCTAACACTAACTCGTACTCTAACCCTGACCCTAACCCTAATCCTAACATTAAACGTAACCCGTACTCTAACCCTAAACCTAACCCTAACCGTAACATAACCCTAACCCTAAACCTCACCCTAATCCGAACCTGTACTGTAAACCTAACCCGTACCATAACCCTAACAATAAGCCTAAACCTAAACCTAACCCTAACCCTATCCCGTACCCTAAACCTAACCTGTACCCTAACCCTAAACCTAACTCTAACCCGTACCCTAAACCTAACACTAACCCATACCCTAAACCTAAACCTACCCGAAACCTGACCCTAAACCTAACCCTAACACGTACCCTAACCTTAACCCGTAACATCAACCTAACCATAACCCTAAACTTAACCCCTATGCTAACCCTATCCCGTACCCTAAACCTAACCCTAACCCGTTCCCTAACCCTAACCCTAACCCTAAACCTATCCGTACTCTAACCCTAAACCTAACCCTCACCCTAACACTAACCCTAACCCATACTCTAACACTAACCCTAAACCTAAACCTAACCCTAAACCATACGCTATCCCTAACCCGTGCCCTAACACTAACACTAACCCTAACACTCACTATCCCTGAACCGTACTCTAACCCTAAACCTAACCCTATCTCTAAACCAAACCCGTACTATAAAACTAAACCTAACCCTAACCCTAAACCTAACCCTAATCTGTACTCTAACCCTATCCCGTAGCCTAACACTAACTCTAACCCTAACCCCTAACCCTAACCCTAACCCTAACCCTTACCTAACCCGTACCCAAACGGTAAACCTAACCCGTACCCTAACACTAAGCCAAACCCGTACTCTAACCCTAACCCTAACCCTAACCCTCACCCTAAACCTAAACCTAATCCTAACCCTAAACATAACCCTTACCCGTACCCTAACCCTAAACCATACCCTAACCCTAACCCTAAACTTAACCATAAACCTGACACGTACCCTAACCCTAAAAGTAACCCGTACCAATCCCCAACCCTAACCCTAACCCGTACCCTAACCCTAACCATAAACCTAACTCTAACCCTAACCAGTACCGTAACCCTAACCCAAACCTAACCCTAACCCTAACACTAACCATAACCCGTACTCTAACCCTAATCCTAACCCTTAACCTAACCCTAAACGTACTCTAACCCAAACCCTAACCCTCACCCTAACACTAACCCGTACTCTAACCCTAACCCGTACCATAATCCTAACCCTAACCCTAACCTTAAGCGTAACCCTGACCAGTACCCTAATCCTAAATCTAACCTGTACCCTAACCCCAACCCTAACACTAACCCGTACCCTAACCTATCCCTAACGCTAACCCTGACCCTAAACCTAACCCTAACCCGTACCCTAAACCTAACCCTAACACTAACCCTCACCTAAACCTAACCCTAACCCGTACCCTAACCCTAACCCGTAACCTAAACCTAACCCTAACCCTAAAATTAACACGTACGCTAACATTATCCCGTACCCTAAACCTAACCCTAACCCGTACCCTAACATTAACCCTAACCCTAAAACTATCCGAACTCTAAACCTAACCCTAACCTAACCCTAACACTAACCATAAGCCGTACTCTAAACCTAACCCTAAACTTAACCCTAACCTGTACCCTAACCCTAACCCGTAACCTAAACCAAACCCTAAACCTAAACTTAACCCATATGCTAACCCTATCCTGTACCCTAAACCTAACCGTAACCCGTACCCTACACCGTAACCCTAACCCTATCCGCACTCTAACCCTAACCCTAACCCTAACCCTAACCCTAACCCTAACCCTAACCGTACTCTAACCCTAACCCTCACCCTTACACTAACCCGTACTGTAACCCTAACCCGTACCATAATCCTATCCCTAACCCTAACCCTAAGCGTAACCCTGACCCGTACCATAACCCTAAATCTAACCCGTACCCTAACCCCAACCCTAACCCTAACCTGTACCCTAACCCTATCCCTTACGCTAACCCTGACCCTAAACCTGACACTAACCCGTGTCCTAACCCTAACCCTAACACTAACCCTCACCTAAAACTTACCCTAACCCGTACCCTAAACCTAACCCATAACATAAACCTAACCCTAACCCTAAACATAACCCGTACGCTAAACCTATCCCGTACCCTAAACCTAACCCTAACCCGTACCCTAACCCTAACCCTAACCCTAACACTATCCGTACTCTAACCCTAACCCTACCCTAACCCTTACACTAACCATTACCCGTACTCTAACCCAAAGCCTAAACCTAACCCTAACCTGTACCTTAACCCTAACCCGTAACCTAAACCTAACCCTAACCATAAACTTAACCCGTAAGCTAACCCTATCCTGTACCCTAAACCTAACCCTAACCCTAACCCTAACCCTATCCGCACTCTAACCCTAACCCTAACCCTAACCCTAACACTAACCCTAACCCATACACTAACCCTAACCCTAACCCTAACCCTAAACCTAAACTTAACCCGTACTCTAACCCTAACCCGTACACTAACACTAACCCTTACCCTAACCCTAAACTTAACCCATACCCTAACCCTAAACGTAACCCTAACCCGTACCCAAAAACTAACCCTAACACGTACCCTAACCCTAACCCTAACCTAACCCGCACGCTAAACCTAACCCTAACCCTAGACCTAACACGTACACTAAACCTATCCCGTACCGTAAACTTAACCCTGACCCGTACCGTAACCCTAACACTAACCCTAACCCTAACCCGTACACTAACCCTAACCGTAACCCTAACACTAACCCTAACCCGTACTCTAACCTAACCCTAATCCTAAACCTAACCCTTACCCGTACTCTAACCCTAACACTAACCCTAACCCTAACCCTAACCATAAACCTTACCCGTACCCTATCCCTAACCCATACCCTAACACAAACCCTAACTTTAACCATAACCCGACCCCGTACCCTAACCTTAAAACTAACCCATACCCTAACCCCAACCCTAACCATAACCCGTACCATAACCCTATCCCTAACCCTAACCCTAACCCTAAACCTAACCCTAACCCGTACCATAACCCTAACCCGTACCTAAACCTAACCCTATCCCGTACCCTAACACAAACCCGTAACCTAAACCTAACCCTAACCCTAAATTTAACCCGTAAACTAACCCTATCCCGTACCCTAAACCTAACCCTAACACGTACCCAAACCCTAACCCTAACCCTAACCCTATCCATACACTAACCATAACCATAACCCTAACACTAAGCCTAACCCGTACTCTAAACCTAACCCTAACCCTAAACCTAACCCTAACCCATAATCTAACCCTAACCCGTACCCTAACACTAACCGTTACCCTAACCCTAAACCTAACACGTACCCTAACCCTAAACGTAAACCTAACCAGTACCCAAACCCTAACCCTAACACGTACCCTAACCCTAACCCTAACCCTAACCCGCACACTAAACCTAACCCTAACTCTAGACCTAACACGTACACTAAACCTATCCCGTACCGGAACCTTAAACCTAACCCGTACCATAACCCTAACAATAAGCCTAACCCTAAACCTAACCCTAAACCTATCCCGTACCCTAAACCTAACCTGTACCCTAACCCTAAACCTAACCCCAACCCGTACCCTAAACCTAACACTAACCCGTACCCTAACCCTAAACCTACCCTAAACCTGACCCTAACCCTAACCCTAACACGTACCCTAACCCTAACCCTAACCCGTACCCGTACACTAAACCTAACCCTAACCCGTACCCGTACACTAAACCTAACCCTAACCCTAACCCTAACACTTACCCTAACCCGTACTCTAACCCTAATACTAAACCTAACACTAACCCGTACTCTAACCCTGACCCTAACCCTAACCCTAACACTAAACCTAACCCGTACTCTAACCCTAAACCTAACCCTAACCGTAACCTAAACCTAACCCTAAACCTCACCCTAACCCGAACCCGTACTGTAACCCTAACCCGAACCATAACCCTAAACCTAATGCGAACTCTAACCCTAACCCTAATTCGTACCCTAACCCTAACCCTAACCCTGACCCTATCCCTAACCCTAACACGTACCCTAAACCTATCCTGTACCATAACCCTAACCCTAACTTAACTCACACCCTAAACTTAACCCTAACCCTAACCCAAAACATAACCCTTAACCGTAACTTAACCCTAACCAATACCCTAACCCTAACCCTAACCTTAACCATAATCCCTACCTGTACCCTAAATGTAAAACTATCCTGCACCCTAACCGCAACCCTAACCCGTACCCTAACACTAAACCTAACCCTAACCCTGAACCTAAACCTAAGCCTAACCCTTACACTAACCCTAACCCTAACCCACACCCTAACACTAACCCTAACCCTAACCCTAAAACTAACCCTAACCTGTACTCTAACCTTAACCCTAACCCTAACCCTAACCCTGACCGTATTCTAACCCTAACCCTAAACCTCACCCTAACCCTAACCCGTACTGTAAACCTACCCTGTACCATAACCATAACGCTAACCAGTACCCTACCCTAACCCTAATTCGTACCCTAACCCTAACCCTAACCCTGACCCTAACCCTAACCCTAACCCAAACCCGTGCACTAAACCTAACCCTAACCCGTACCCTAACCCTAAACCTAACCCTAAACCTGACCTTAACCCTAAACCTAACCCGTACCCTAATCCTAACCGATATCCAAACCCTAACCCTAACCCTAAACCTAACCCTGACCCTAAACCTAACCCTAACCCTTACACTAACCCTAACCTTAACCCAACCCGCACCCTAAACCTAACCCTAACCCGTAACCTAACCCTAAACCGAATCCTAACCCTAAACTTAACCCGTTCGCTAACCCTATCCCGTACCCTAAACCTAACCCTAACCCGTATCCTAACCCTAACCTAACCCTAAACCTAACCCGTACATTAACCCTTACCCTAACCCTAACACTAACCCTACCCCGTACTCTAACCCTAACCCTAACCCTAACCCTAAACCGTACCCTTAACCTATCCCTAACCCTAACTCGTACCCTAACCCTAACCCTAAACCTGACCCTAACCCTAACCCGAACCCGTACCCTAAACCTAACACTAACCCTAACCCGTTCCCTAAACCTAACCCTAACCCTTGACCAAACACGTACCCAACCTTATCCCGTACCCTAAACCTAACCCTAAACCGTAACCAAACCCTAACAGTAACCCTAACCCCTACCCTAGTGCTAACCCTAACTCTAACCCTAAGACTAACCCGCACCCTAAACCTAAACCTAACCCTAACCCTAACCATAATCCTTACCCGTACCCTAACCCTAACCCATACCCTAACACTAACCCTAACCTTAACCGTAACCCTAACCTGTACCCTATCCCTAAAACTAACCCGTACCCTACCCCAACCCTAACCCTAACCCGTACCATAACCCTATCCCTAAACCTAACCCTGACCCTAAACCTAACCATAACCCGTACCCTAACCCTAACCCGCACGTAAACATAACCCTAACCCGTACCCTAACTCTAACCCATAACCTAAACCTAACCCTAACCCTAAACTTAACCCGTACACTAACCCTATCCTGTACCCTAAACCTAACCCTAAGCCGTTCCCTAACCCTAACCCTAACCCTATCCCTAACCCTAACCCTAACCGTACACTAACCCTAACTCTAACCCTAACACAACCCTATCCCGTACTCTATCCCTAACCCTAACCCTAACCCTAACCGTATTCTAACCCTAACCCTAACCCTCACCTTAACCCTAACCCGTATTGTAACCCTAACCCATACCATAACCCTAAACCTAACCCGTACCCTAACCCTAACCCTAATTAGTACCCTAACCCTAACCCTAACACTGACCCTAACCCTAACCCGTATCCTAAACATAACCCATACCCTAACCCTAAACATAACCCTAACCCGTACCCTAAACCTAACCCTAAACCGTACACTAACTCTAACCCTAAACCTAACCCTGACCCTAACCCTAACCCTAACCCGTACCCTAGCCTAACCCATACCCTAACCTTAACCCTAATCCTAACCCTAAACCATACCCTAAACCTAACCCTAACCCTTGACCTAAGCCATAACCTAACCCTAACCCTAACCAGTACCCAAACCCTAATAGTAAACCTAATCCATACCCTAGCACTAACACTTACCCTAACCCTAACTCTAACCCTGACCCGTACCCTAACCCTAAAATTAACCCGTACCCTAACCCCAACCCTAAACCTAACCCTAACCCGTACCCTAACCCTGACCCTAACCCTAACCCTAACACTAACCCTACCCCATACTCTAACCATAACACAAACCCTAACCCTAACCCGGACCCTAACCCTAACCCTAACCCTAACCCTAACACTAACCCTAATCCGTACTCTAACCCTAAACCTAACCCTAACCCTAACCCTAACCGTACTCTAACCCTAACAATAACCCTCACATTAACCCTAACCATACTGTAACCCTTACCCGTAAAATAACCCTAACCCTAACCTTAAACTCAACCGTAACCCTGACCCGTACCCTAACCCTAAAACTAACCTGTACCCTATCACCAACCCTAAACCTAACCCGTACCCTAACCCTAACCATAAACTAACCCTAACCCTCACCTAAACCTAACCCTAACACGTACCCTAAACCTAACCCGTAACCTAAACCTAACCCTAACCCTAAACTTAACCCGTACGCTAAACCTATCCTGTACCCTAAACCTAACCCTAACCCGTACCCTAACCCTAACCCTAACTGTACTCTAACCATAACACTAACCCTCTCCCTAACCTTAACCGTACTGAAACCCTAACCCGTACATTCACCCCAACCCTAACCCGTACCCGTACCCTAACCCTAACCCGTACCCTAACCCACTCCTAAACCTAACCCTAACCCGTAACCTAACCCTAAACCTAACCCTAAGCCTAACCCGTACATTAACCCTAACCCTAACCCTAACACTAACCCTACCATGTACTCTAACCCTAACCCTAACTATAACCCTAACCCGTACCCTAACCCTAACCCTAACCCTAACACGAACCCTACCCCGTACTCTAACCCTAACACAATCCCTAAACCTAACCCGTAGCCTAACCCTAACCCTAACCCTAATACTAACCCTAACCCAAACTCTAACCCTAAACCTAACCCTAACTCTGACCCTAACCGTACTCTAACCCTAACACTAACCCACACATTAACCCTAACCGTACTGTAACCCTAACCCGTACAATAAACCTAACCCTAACCCGTACCCTAAACCTAACCCGTAACCTAAACCTAACCCTAACCCTAAACTTAACCCGTACGCTAAACCTATCCTGTACCCTAAACCTAACCGTAACCCTAACCCTAACCCTAACGTTAAACCTATCCGTCCTCTAACCCTAACCCCAACCCTCCCCCGTACTCTAACCCTAACCCTAACTCTAACACTAACCCGTACCCTAACCCTAAACCTAACACTAACACTAAACCTACCCCGTACTCTAAACCTAACCCTAACCCTAACCGTAACCCTAACCCACACTAAACCTAACCCAAACCCTAACTTGTAAACTAACACTAACCCTAACCCTGACCCTAAGCCTAACCCTAACCCGTACCCTAAATGTAACCCATACACTAACCCTAAACCTAAACTTAAACCTAACCCTATCCCATACCCTAAACCTAACCCTAACCCTTGCCCTAACCCGTACCCAACCCTATCCTGTACCCTAACCCTAACCCTACCCCGTACCCAAACCCTAAGATAAACCTAACGCATACCCTAGCGCTAACCCTAAACCTAACCCTAACCATAACACTAACCCGCACCCTAAACCTAAAACTAACCCTAACCCTAACCATAACCCTTACCCGTACCCTAACCCTAACCCATATCCTAACCCTAACCCTAAACTTAACCGTAACCCTGACCTGTACCCTAACCCTAAAATTAACCCGTACCCTAACCCCAACCCTAACCCTAACCCTAACCCTAACCCTAACTGTACTCTAACCCTAAAACTAACCCTCACCCTAACCTTAACTGTACTGTAACCCTAACCCGTTCTTTAACCTTAACCCTAACCCTAAAACTAACCCTACCCCGTATTCTAACCCTAACACAAACCCTAAACCTAACCCGTACCCTAACCCTAACCCTAACCCTAACACTAACCCTAACCCGTACTCTAACCCTAACCCTAACCCTAACCCCAAACCTAACCGTACTGTAACCCTAACCCGTACAATAACCCTTAACCTAACCCGTACCCTAAACCTAACCCGTAACCTAAACCTAACCCTAACCTTAAACTTAACCCGTACGCTAAACCTACCCTGTACCCTAAACCTAACCCTAACCTGTACCCTAACCGTAACCCTAACACTATCCGTACTCTAACCCTAACCCTAACCCTAACACTAACCCTAACCCGTACTCCAACACTAACCCTAACCCAAAATGTAACCCTAACCCTTATGCTAACCCTAACCCATACCCTAACACTAACCCTAAACCTAACACTATCCCTAACCTGTACTCTAACCCTAAACCTAACCCTAACTCTAACCCTAACCAGTACTATAAACGTAAAACTAATCCTAACCCTAAACCTAACCTTAACCCGTACTGTAACCCTATCCCGTAGCCTAACACTAACTCTAACCCTAACCCCTAACCCTAACCCTAACCCTGACCCTAAACCTAACCCTAACCCGTACACTAACCCTAACCCTAACCCTAACCCGTACCCCAATCCTAACCCGTAGCCTAACACGTACCCAAACTTTAAACCTAACCCATACCCTAACACTAACACAAACCCGTACCCTACCCTTATCCTAACCCTAACCCGTATCATTAACCGTACCTTAAACCTAACTCTAAACTGTACCCAATCCCGTACACTAACCCTAACCCTAACCTGTACCCTAACACGTAGCATAACCCTAACCCAAACCCTAACCCTAACCCTAAACCTAACCCATAACCTACGCCTAACCCTAACCCGTACCCTAACCCTAACCGTCATCATAACCCCTAACACTAACCCTAACCCGTACCCTAAACCTAACCCTAACCTTAACTCATACCCTATCCCTAAACCTAACCCTGACCCTAACCCTAACCCTAACTCTTACCCTAACCCGTACCCTAACCCTAACCCGTCCCCTAACCCTAAACCTAACAACAACACTATGCCTAAACCCTACTATAACCCAAAACTTAACCTAAACCTAAACCTAACCCTAACTCGTACCGTTAACTTTACCTATACCCTAACTGTAAACCTAACCCTAAACCTAACCGTAACCCTGACCCTAACCCTAACCATAATCCCGTACCCTAACCCTAACACTAACCCGCATCCTAACCCAACCTTAACCCTAGACCTAACCCAAACCCTAACCCTAACCCGTACCCTAACACTAACCTTAAGCCTAACCCTAAACCGTACCCTTACCCTAACCCTTACCCTAATCCTAACCCTAACCATAACCCGTACCCTAACCCTAACCCGTACACAAACCCTAACCCTAACACGTACCCTAACACTTACCCTAACCCTAATCCTAACCCGCACACTAAACCTAACCCTAACCCCATACCTAACATGTACACTAACCCTATCCCGTACCCTAACCTTAACCCTAACCAATACCGTAACCCTAACACTAACCCTAACCCTAACCCTAACTCTAACCCATACACTAAACCTCACCCGAATCCTAACCCTAACCCTAACCTGTACCCTAACCCAAACCGTAGCCTAACCATAACTCTAACCCTAACTCCTAACCCTAACCCTAACCCTAAACCTTACCCTAACCCGTACCCAAACGGTAAACCTAACCCGTACCCTAACACTAAATCGAACCCGTACCCTAACCTTAACCCTAAACCTAACCCTAACCGTAACCCGCACCCTAAACTTAACCCTAAACCTAACCCAAACCATAACACTTAATCGTAACCTAACCCTAACCCATACCCTAAACCTAACCCTAACCTTAAGCATAACCCTAACCCGTACCCTAACCCTAAAACTAACCCGTACCCTCACCCCCACCCTAACCATAATCCGTACCCTAAAACTAACCCTAACTGTAACCCTTACACTAAACCTAACCCTAACCCTTACACTAACCCTAACCCTAATTCTAACCCGCACCCTAAACCTCACCCTACCCATACCCTAACCCTAACCCGTAACCTAAACCTAACCCTAAACCTAAACTTAACCCGTACGCTAACCCTATCCCGTACCCTAAACATAACCCTAATCCGTATCCAAACCCTAACCTAACCCTAAGCCTAACCCGAACATTAACCCTAACCCTAACCCTAACACTAACCCTACCGCGTACTCTAACCCTAACCCGAACCTAACCCTAACCCTAACCCGTACCCTAAACCTAAACCTAACCCTAACTCGTACCCTAACCCTAACCCGTACCCTAACCCTAACCCTAATCCGTACCGAAACCCTAAACATAACCCTAACCCATACCCTAGCGCCAACCCTAACACTAATCCTAAACCTATCCCGCACTCTAAACCTAAACCTAACCCTAACCCTAACCGAAACCCTTACCCGTACCCTAAACCAAACCCATACCCTAACACTAACCCTAAACTTAACCGTAACCCTAACCCGTACCCTAACCCTAAAACTAACCCATACCCAAACCCCCACCATAACCCTATCCCGTACCCTAACCTTAACCCTAACCATTACCTTAACCCTAACACTAACCCTAAACCTTACCCTAAACCTAACCCGTACACTAACCCTCAACCGAACCTTAACCCTAACCCTTTCCCTAACTCTACCCGTATTCTGACCGTAACTCTAATCCTAACCCCTAACCCTAACCCTAACCCTTACCCTAACCCGTACCCAAACGGTAATCCTGACACGTACCCTAACACTAAACCAAACCCGTATGTTAACCCTAACCCTAAACCTAACCCTAACCCTAACCTGCACCCTAAACTTAACCCTAAACCTAACCCAAACCATAACCCTTAACCGTAACCTAACCCTAACCCATAACCTAAACCTAACCCTAACATTAACCATATCCCTAACCCGAACCCTAAACCTAAAACTAACCCGTACCCTCACCCCAACCCTAACCATAAACCGTACCCTAAAACTAACCCTAACCATAACCCTGACCCTAAAACTAACCCTAACCATTACACTAACCCTAAACCTAACCCCCACCCTAAACCTAACCCTAACCCGTAACCTAACCCTATCCCGTAACCTAAACCTAACCCACACCGTAAACTTAACCCGTACGCTAACCCTATCCCGTACCCTAAACCTAACCCTAACCCGTATCCTAACCCTAAACTAACCCTAAGCCTAACCCGTACATTAACCCTAAATATAACCATAACACTAACCCTACCCCGTACTCTAACCCTAACACTAACCCTAACCCTAAACCGTACAGTAACCCTAACGTGTACCCTAACCCAAACCCTAACCCTAAACCTAACCCTAATCTTGAACCTAAACCTAACACTAACCCGTACTCTAACCCTAAACTGTACCCTAACGCTAACCCTACTTAACCCGTACCCTAAACCTAAATGTAACACTAACCCGTACCTATACACTAACCCTAAAACGTACCCTAACCCTAACCCTAACCCTAACCTGTACCGGTACCCTAACACTAACCGTAACCCTAACCGTAACCCTAACCCTAACTCGTACACTAACCCTAACCCGAACCCTAACCCTAACCGTAACACGTACCCTAACCCTACCCGTAGACTAACCATAACACTAAGCCTAACCCCTATCCCTAACCCTAACCCTAACCCGCACCTAAACCTAACCCTACCCCTAACCCTAAACCGCACCTAAACCTAACCATAACCCGTACACGAACTCTAACCCGTAACCTAATCCTAAACCTAACCTTAAACTTAACCCATACGCTAACCCTATCCGTACACTAACCCTAACCTTAACCCTAAACCTAACCCTAAACTGAACTCTAACCCTAACCCGTACCCTAACCCTAACCCGTACCCTAACACTAACCCTAACCCTAACACTAACCCTAAACTGTTCTCTAACCCTAAACCTAAACCTAACTCTAACCCTGACCCGTAATATAACCCTAACCCTTACCCCAACACTAACACTAACCTACCCCGTACTCTAACCCTAAACCTAGCCCTAAATCTAACCCTAACCTGTCCTGTAACCCTAACCCTAACCCTAACCCTAACCCATACAGTAACCCTAACGCGTACCCTAACCCTAACCCTAAACCTAAACCTAACCCTAACCCATACAGTAACCCTAACGTGTACCCTAACCCTAACCCTAACCCTTAACCTAACCCTAACCTTGACCCTAAACCTATCTCTAACCCGTACCCTAACCCTAAACCGTACCCTAACCCTAACCCTAAACCTAACCCTTACCCTAACCCTAAATGTAACCCTAACCCGAACCCAAACCCTAACCCTAACACGTACCCTAACCCTAACCCTAAACCTAACCCGCACACTAAACCTAATATAACCGTAGACCTAACACCTACACTAAACCTATCTCGTACCGTAAACTTAACCCTAACCCGTAACGTAACCCTAACACTAACCCTAACCCTAAACCTAACCCGTACCCTAACCCTACCCATAGCCTAAGCCTAACTCTAACCCTAACCCCTAACCTCTAACCCTAACCCTAACCCTTACCCTAAACCTTACCCAAACGGTAAACCTAACCCGTACCCTAACACTAACCAACCCGTACTCTAATCCTAACCCAAATCTAACCCTAACCCGTACCCTCACCCTTCCCGTAGCCTAACCCTAACTCTAACCCTAACCCCTAACCCTAACCCTAACCCTAACCCTTACCCTAACACGTACCCAAACGGTAAACCTATACGTACCCTAACACTAACCCAAACCCGTACTCTAACCATAACCCTAACCTTAACCCTAACCCGCACCCGAAACTTAACCCAAACCATAACCTTTAACCGTAACCTAACCCTAACCCATACCCTAATCCTAACCCTAACATTAACCGTAAACCTAACTCATACCCTAACCCTAAAACTAACCCGTACCCTAACCCCAACCCTAAACTTAACGCGTACACTAACACTAACCCTAACCCTAACCCTGACCCAAAACCTAACCCTAACCGTACACTAACCCTAACCCTAACACTAACCATAACACTAACACTAACCCTAACCAGTAGTCTAACCCTAAACGTAACCCTAACACTAACCCTAACCCCCTACTATAATCCTAACCCTAAACCTAACCCTTACCCTAACCCTAACTTGTACCGAAACCCGAACCTGTACCCAACCCTAAACCTAACCCTAAACCTAACCCTAACCCTGACCCTAAGCATAACCCTAATCCCGTACCCTAACCCTACCCTAACCCGCATCCTAAACCTAACACTAAACCTAGACCTAACCCGTAGCCTAACCCTAACCCATACCCTAACACTAACCCATACCTTAACCCTAACACTAACCCCAACCCTAACCCGTACGCTAACCATAACCCTAACCCATAACCTAACCCTAACCCGTACCCTAACCCTAACCCAGGGCCTAAATCTAAACCGCACGGTATACTTAACCCTAACCCTAGACATAACCCGTTCCCTATCCTATCCCGTACCCTAACCCTAGTCCTAACCCGTATCCTAACCGTAACCTTAACCCTAACCCGTACCCTAACCCTAACCCGCACCGAAACCTATCCCTAACCCGTACCCTAACCGTAACCCGTTACCTAAACCTAACCCTAACCTTAAACTTAACCCATACACTAACCCTATCCTATACCCTAAACCTAACCCTAACCCGTACCCTAACCCTAAATCTAACCCTAACCCTATCCGTACACTAACCCTAACCCTAACCCTAACACTAACCCTAACCCGTACTCTAACATTAACCCTAACCCTAAACGTAACCCTAACCCGTACTCTAACCCTAACCCATACCCTAACACTAACCCTTACCCTAACTGTAAACCTAAACCGTACCCTAACCCTAAACGTAACCCTAAACTGTACCCAAACCCTAACCCTAACACGTACCCTAACCCTAACCTTAACCCTAACCCGCACACTAAACCTAACCCTAACCCTACACCTAACACGTACACTAACCCTATCCTGTACCATAACCTTAACCCTAACCCGTACCGTAACCCTAACACTAAACCTAACCCTAACCCTAACCCGTACACTAACCCTAACCCGAACCCTAACTCTAACCCTAACCCGTACCCTAAACCTACCCGTAGCCAAACCCTAACCCTAACCCTAACCCCTAACCCTAACCCTAAATCTAACCCTTACCCTAAACCGTACCCAAATGGTAAACCTAACCCGTACCCTAACACTAAACCAAAACCGTACTCTAACGCTAACCCTAACCCTAACTCTAACCCGCACCCTAAACTTAAACCTAACCCTAACCCAAAACATAACCCTTAACCGTAACCTAACCCTAACCCATACCCTAACCCTAACCCTAACCTTAATCATAACCCTAACCCGTACCCTAACCCTAACCCGTACCCTAACACTATCCCAAACCCGTACTCTCAACCTAACCCTAACCCTAACCCTAACCGTAACCCTAACCCGTACAGTAACCCTAACGCGTACCCTAACCCTAAGCCTAACCTTAAATCTAACCCTAATCTTGAACCTAAACCTAACACTAACCCGTAACGTAACCCTAAACCGTACCCTAATGCTAACCCTAAACCTAACCCGTACCCTAAACCTAAATGTAACCCTAACCCGTACCAAAACCCTAAACCTAACACGTACCCTAACCCTAACCCTAACCCGTACTGGTACCCTAACACTAACCGTAACCCTAAACCTAACCCTAACCCTAACCCTAACCATAACTCGTACACTAACCCTAACCCGAACCCTAACCCTAACCGTAAGCCGTACCCTAACCCTACCGGTAGAATAACCCTAACTCTAACCCTAACCCCTAACCCTAACCCTAACCCTAACATGCACCTAAACCTAACCCTAACCCTAACCCGCACCTAAACCTAAACCTAACCCGTACCCGAACCCTATCTGTAACCTAATCCTAAACCTAACCCTAAACTTACCCATACGCTAACACTATTCCATAACCTAAACCTAACCCTAACCCGTACCCTAACCCTAACCCGTACCCTAACCCTATCCGTACACTAGCCCTAACCCTAACCCTAACCCTAACCCTAACCCGAACTCTAACCCTAACCCATACCCTAACCCTAACCCCTACCCTAACACTAACCCTAACCCTAGCCTTAACCCTAACCCGTACTCTAACCCTAAACCTAAACCTAACTCTAACACTAACCCGTAGTATAACCCTAACCCGTACCCTAACACTAACCCTAACACTAACACTAACCCTACCCCGTACTCTAACCCTAAACCTAACCCTAATTCTAACCCTAACCTGTACTGTAACCCTAACCCTAACCCTAACCCATACATTAACCCTAACGCGTACCCTAAACCTAACCCTAACCCTAAACCTAACCCTAACCTTGACCCTAAACCTAAACCTAACACGTACCCTAACCCTAAACCATACCCTAACCCTAACCCTAAACCTAAACCGTACCCTCACCCTAAATGTAACCCTAACCCGAACCCAAACCCTAACAATAACATGTACCCTAACCCTAACCCTAACCCGCACACTAAACCTAACCCTAAACCTAGACCAAACACCTACACTAACCCTATCCCGTAGCCTAACCTTAACCCTAACCCATACGTAACCCTAACACTAACCCTAACCCTAATCCTAACCCGTACCCTAACCCTACCCGTAGCCTAACCCTAACTCTAACCCTAACCCCTAAACCTAACCCTAACCCTAACCCTTACCCTAACACGTACCCAAAAGGTAAACCTAACATGTACCCTAACACTAACCCAAACCCGTACTCTAACCCTAACCCTAACACTAACCCTAACCCTTACCCTATCCCGTACCCAAACGGTAAACCTAACCCGTACCCAACACTAACCCAAACCCGTACTCTAACCCTAACCCTAACCCTAAACCTATCCGTACACTAACCCTAACCCTAACCCTAACACTAACTCTAACCCGTACTCTAACCCTAACCCTAACACTAAACCTAACCCTAACCCGTACTCTAACCCTAACCCGTACCCAACCCCTAACCCTAACACGTATCCTAACCGTAACCCTAACCCTAACGCTAAACCCGCACACTAAACCTAAACCTAATCCTAGACATAACACGTACACTAACCATATCCCATATCGTAAACTTAACCCTAACCCATACCGTAACCCAAACACTAACCCTAAAACTAAACCTAACCCTAACCCAACCCGTACACTAACCCTAACCCGAACCTTAAACCTAACCCGTACCCTAACCCTACCCGTAGCGTAACCCTAACTCTAACCCTAAGCCCTAACCCTAACACTAACTCTAACCCTTACCCTAAACCGTACCCAAACAGTAAACCTAACCCGTACCCTAACACTAACCCAAACCCGTACTCTAAACCTAACCCTAACCCGCACCCTAAACTTAAACCTAAACTTAACACAAACCATAACCATTAACCGTAACCTAACCTTAACCCATACCCTAACCCTAAAACTAACCCGTACCCTAAACCCAACCCTAACCCTAACCCGTACCCTACCACTAACCCTAATCCTAACCCTGACTCTAAACGAAACCATAATCATTACATTAACCCTAAACCTAACACTAACCCGCACCCTAAAACAAACGCTAACCCGTACCCTAACCGTAAAACTAACCCGTACCCTAACCCCAACCATAACCCTAACCCGTACCCTAACACTAACCCAAACCCTAACCCTGACCCTAAACCTAACCCTAAACCGTACACTAACCCTAACCCTAACCTTATCCCGTACACTAAACATAACCCTAACCCGTATCCTAACCCTAAACCTAACACTAAGCCTAACCCGTACATTAACCCTAAACCTAGACCTAAAATTAACCCTACACCGTACTCTAAACCTAACCCTAACCCTAATCCTAACCCAAATCCTAACCCTAACACGAACCCTAACCCGAACCCTAACCCTAACCCGTGACCTAAACCTAACCATAACCCTAAACTTAACACGTACACTAACCCTATCCCATATCCGAAACCTAACCCTAACCCGTATCCTAACCCTAAACCTAACCCTAAGCCTAAACCGTACATTAACCACAAACATAACCCTAACACTAACCCTACCCCGTAATCTAACCCTAACCCTAACCCTAACCGTACTCTAACCGTAACCCTAACCCTCACCCTATCACTAACCCGTACTGTAACCCTAACCCAACCCTAACACTAACCCTACCCCGTATCTAACACTAACCCTAACCCTAACCTTTACCCTAACCCTAACCCTAACCCTAACCCTAACCCTAACCCTAACCGTATTCTAAACCTAACCCTAACCCTCACCCTAACCGTAACCCGTACTGTAACCCTAACCCGTACCATAACCCTAACCCTAACCCATATCCTAACCGTAACCCTAATTCGTACCCTAACCCTAACCGTAACCCTAACCCTAACCCTAACCCTATCCCGTATCCTAAACCTAACCTGACCCTAACCCTAAACCTAACCCTAACCCGTACCCTAAACCTAACCGTAACCCGTACCCTAACCCTAAACCTACCCTAAACCTGACCCTAACCCTAACACTAACACGTACCCTAAGCCTAACCCATAACCTAAACCTAACACTAACCCTAACACTAACACCAAACCTAACCCATACTCTAACACTAACCCTAACCCTAACCCGTACTCGTACACTAAACCTAACCCTAACCCTAACCCTAACACTAAACCTAACCCGTACTCTAACCCTAACCCTAACCTTAACCTTAACCTTACCCCGTACTCTAACACTAACCCTAACCCTAACCCTAACCCGTACTCTAACCCTGACCCTAACCCTAACCCTAAAACTAACCCAAATCTGTACTCTTTTTTTTTAATTTTTTTAAATTTTTTTCCTAACCTGTACTCTAACCCTAACCCTAACCCTAACCGTAACCTAACCCTAACCCTAACCTAACCCTAACCCATACTCTAACCCTAACTCGTACACTAACACTAACCCTTACCCTAACCCTAAACCTAACACGAACCCTAACCCTAAACGTAACCCTAACCCGTACCAAAACCTAACCCTAACACGTATCCTAACCCTAACCCTAACCTAACCCGCACACTAAACCTAACCTTAACCCTAGACCTAACACGTACACTAAACCTATCCCGTCCCATAACCTTAACCCTAAACCGTACCGTAACCCTAACACTAAACCTAACCCTAACCCTAACCCGTACACTAACCCTAACCCTAATCCTAAACGTACCCTAACCCTAACCCTAACCCTAACCTTAACACTAACCCTAACCCGTACTCTAACCTAACCCTAATCCTAAACCTAACCCTTACCCGTACTCTAACCCTAACCCTAACGCTAACCCTAACCATAAACCTTACCCGTACCCTATCCCTAACCCATGCCCTAACACTAACCCTAACTTTAACCGTAACACTACCCCGTATCCCAACCTTAAAACTAACCCGTACCCTAACCCCAACCCTAACCCTAACCCGTACCATAACCCTATCCCTAACCTTAACCCTGACCCTAAACCTAACCCTAACCCGTACCATAACCCTAACACGCAACTAAACCTAACCCTATCCGGTACCCTAACACTAACCCATAACCTAAACCTATCCCTAACCCTAAATTTAACCCGTACACTAACACTAACCCATAACCTAAACCTATCCCTAACCCTAAATTTAACCCGTACACTAACCCTATCCCGTACCCTAAACCTAACCCTAACCCGTACCCTAACCCTAACCCTAACCCTAACCCTATCCGTACACTAACCCTAACCCTAACGCTAACCCTAACCCGTACTCTAACCCTAACCCTAACCCTAAACCTAACCCTAACCCATACTCTAACCCTAACCCGTACCCTAACACTAACCCCTACCCTAACCCTAAACCTAACACGTACCCTAACCCTAAACGTAACCCTAACCAGTACCCAAACCCTAACCCTAACACGTACCCTAACCCTAACCCTAACCCTAAGCCAAACCCTAACCCGCACACTAAACCTAACCCTAACTCTAGACCTAACACGTACACTAAACCTATCCCGTACTGGAACCTTAAACCTAACCCGAACCGTAACCCTAACAATAAGCCTAACCCTAAACCTAAACCTAACCCTAACCCGTACACTAACCCTAACCCGAAACCTAACTCGTACCCTAATCCTACCCGTAGCCTAACCCTAACTCTAACGCTAACCCCTAATCCTAAACCTAACCCTAAACCTTACCCTACCAGTACCCAAACGGTAAACCTAACCCGTGCCCTAACTCTAACCCAAACCCGTACTCTAACCCTAACCCTAACCCGCACACTAAACCTAACCCTAACACTAGACCTAACACGTACACTAAACCTATCCCGTACCGGAACCTTAAACCTAACCCGTACCATAACCCTAACAATAAGCCTAACCCTAAACCTAACCCTAACCCTATCCCGTACCCTAAACCTAACCTGTACCCTAACCCTAAACCTAACCCTAACCCGTACCCTAAACCTAACACTAACCCGTACCCTAACCCTAAACCTACCCTAAACCTGACCCTAACCCTAACCCTAACACGTACCCTAAGCCTAACCCATAACCTAACCCTAACCCTAACCCTAACACTAACACTAAACCTACCCCGTACCCTAACCCTACCCCTAACCCTAACCCGTACCCGTACACTAAACCTAACCCTAACCCTAACCCTAACACTAACCCTAACCCGTACTCTAACCCTAATCCTAAACCTAACACTAACCCGTACTCTAACCCTGACCCTAACCCTAACCCTAACAAAACCGAACCCGTACTCTAACCCTAAACCTAACCCTAACCGTAACCTAACCCTAACCCTAAACCTCACCCTAACCCGAACCCGTACTGTAACCCTAACCCGAACCATAACCCTAACCCTAATGCGTACTCTAACCCTAACCCTAATTCGTACCCTAACCCTAACCCTAACCCTGACCCTAACCCTAACCCTAACACGTACCCTAAACCTATCCTGTACCATAACCCTAACCCTAACTTAACTCACACCCTAAACTTAACCCTAACCCTAGCCCAAACCATAACCCTTAACCGTAACTTAACCCTAACGCATACCCTAACCCTAACCCTAACCTTAACCATAATCCCTACCTGTACCCTAAATGTAAAACTAACCCGCACCATAACAGCAACCCTAACCCGTACCATAACACTAAACCTAACCCTAACCCTGACCCTAAACCTAAGCCTAACCCTTACACTAACCCTAACCCTAACCCGCACCCTAACACTAACCCTAACCCTAACCCTAAAACTAACCCTAACCTGTACTCTAACCTTAACCCTAACCCTAACCCTAACCCTGACCGTATTCTAACCCTAACCCTAAACCTCACCCTAACCCTAACCCGTACTGTAAACCTACCCCGTACCATAACCATAACCCTAACCAGTACCCTACCCTAACCCTAATTCGTACCCTAACCCTAACCCTAACCCTGACCCTAACCCTAACCCTAACCCAAACCCGTACACTAAACCTAACCCTAACCCGTACCCTAATCCTAAACCTAACCCTAAACCTGACCCTAACCCTAAACCTAACCCGTACCCTAATCCTAACCGATACCCAAACCCTAACCCTAACCCTAACCCTAACACTAACCCTACCCCATACTCTAACCCTAACCCTAACCCTAACCCTAACCCCTACTCATACCCTAACCCTAACCCTAACCCTAACACTAACACTAACCCTATCCCGTACTCTAACCCTAACCCTAACCCTAACCCTAACCGTACTCTAACCCGTACCCTAAACCTCACCCTAACCCTAACACATACCCTAACACTAACCCTAACCCTGACCCTAACCCTAAACCTAACCCGTACGCTAAACCTAACCCATACCCTAAACCTAACCCTAAGCCTAACCTGTACATTAACCCTAACCCTAACCCTAACACTAACCCTACCCCGTAATCTAACCCTAACCCTAACCCTAACCCTAACCCTAACCCGTACCCTAAACCTAACCCTAAACCTTTCCCTAACCCAAACACTAACCCTAACCCTTACTCTAACCCTAACCCTAACGCTCACCCTAAAGCTAACCCGTACTGTAACCCTAACCCGTAACATAAACCTAACTCTAACCCGTACCCTAACCCTAAACCTAACTCATAGCCTAACACTAACCCTGTCCCTAACCCTAACCCGTACCCTAAACCTAACGCATACATGAACCATAAACCTAATCCTAAGCTGTACCCTAAACCTAAACCTAACCCTAACTCATACACTAACCCTAACCCTAAACCTAACCCTAACTCTAACCCTTACCCTAAACCTAACCCTAACCCTTTACCTAAACTGTACCCAACCGTATCACGTACCCTAACCCTAACCCTAACCCGTACCCAAACCCTAACAGTAACCCTAACCCATTCCCTCGCGCTAACCCTAACCTTAAACCTAATCCTAACCCGCACCCTTAACCTAAACCTTACCCTAATCCTAACCATAACCCTTACCCGACCCTAACCCTAACCCTAACCCATACCTAACACTAACCCTAACCTTAACCATAACCCTAACCCGTAACCTATCCCTTAAACTAACCCGTACCCTAACCCCAACACTAACCCTAACCCACACCTAAACCTAACCCTAACCCGTACCCTAACCCTAACCCGTAACCTAAACCTGATCCTAAACCTAAACTTAACCTGAACACTAAACCTATCCCGAACCCTAAACCTAACCCTAACCCGTACACTAACCCTAACCCTATCCCTAACACTATCCAAACACTAACACTAACCCTAACCCTAACACTAACCCTAACACGTACTCTAACACTAAACCTAACTCTAAACCTAACCCTAACCTGTACTCTAACCCTAACCCGTACCCTAACACTAACACCCTAAACCTAAATCTAACCCGTACCCTAACCCTAAACGTAACCCTAACCCGTACCCAAACCCTAACCCTAACACCTACCCTACACTAACAAAACCCTAAACCTAACCCACACACTAAACCTAACCCTTACCCTAGACCTAACACGTACACTAACCCTATCCCGTACTCTAACACTAACCCTAAACCTAACCCTAACCCGTACCCTAAACCTAACCCATACCCTAACCCTAACCCTAATCTTAACCCTAACCCTACCCGTAACCTAAACCTAACCCTAACCCTTGTCCTAACCCATACCCAACCCTATCCCGTACCCTAACCCTAACCCTAACCCGTACCCAAACCTAATTCGTAACCTAACCCTAACCCTAACCCGTACACAAAACCTAAGAGTAACCCTAACCCATGCCCTAGCGCTAACCTAACCCTAACACTAACCGTAACACTAACCCGCACCCTAAACCTCAACCTAACCCTAACCCTAAACATAACCCTTACTCGTACCCTAACCCTAACCCATACACTAGCCCTAACCCTAAACTTAACCGTAACCCTGACCCATAACCTAACCCTAAAATTAACCCGTACCCTAACCCCAACCCTAACCCTAACCCGTACCCTAATCCGTACCCTAACCCTAACACTAACCCGAACCTAAACCTAACCCTTACAAGTAACCTAAACCTAACCCTACCCTAAAATTAACCCGTACGCTAACCCTATCCCAAACACTAAACCTAACTCTAACCGGTAACCTACCCCTAAACCTAACCCTAAGCCTAACCCGTACATTAACCCTAACCCTAACCCTTGACCTAACACATACACTAACCCTACCCTGTACTCTAATCCTAACCCTAAATCTAACCCTAACTCATACCCTAACCCTAACCCTAACCCTAACTCTAAACCTAACCCGTACTCTAAAACTAACCCTAACCCTAACCCTAACCCTAACCATACTCTAACCCTAACCCTAACCCTCACACTAACCCTAACCCGTAGTGTAACACTAACCCGTACCATAACCCTAAACCTAACCCTAACCTTAAGCGTAACCCTGACCCATACCCTAACCCTAAATCTAACCCGGACCCAAACCCCAACCCTAACCCTAACCCTTACCCTAACCCTATCCCTAACGCTAACCCTGACCCTAAACCTAACCCTAAACCGTACCCTAACCCTAACCCTAAACATAACCCTCACCTAAACCTAACCCTAACCCTAACCTGTACCCTAACCCTATCCCGTACCCTAAACCTAACCCTAACCCGTAACCTAACCCTAACCCTAACCCTAACCCTATCCGTACTCTAACCCTAACCCGTACCCTAACACTAACCCTAACCCTAACACTATCCCTAACCCGTACTCTAAACCTAAACCTAAACCTAACTCAAACCCTAATCCGTACTATAACCTTAAACCTAACCCTAACCCTAAAACTAACCCTAACCCGTACTCTAACCCTATCCCGTAGCCTAACACTAACTCTAACCCTAACCCCTAACCCTAACCCTAACCCTAACCCTAACCCTTACCCTAACCTGTACCCAAACGGTAAACCTAACCCGTACCCTAACACTAACCCAAACCCGTACTCTAACCCTAACCCTAACCCTAACCCTAACCCTAACTCGTATCCTAAAACTAATGCTTACCTTAACGCTAACCCGTACCATAAACCTAACCCGTACCAACCATAACCCTAACCCTAACCCTAACCCCTACCCTAAACCTAAACCTCACCCTAACTTGTACCCTAACCCTAACCCCAACCCTGACCCTAACCCTAACCCTAACCCAAACCTAAACCTAACCCATACCCTAATCTAACCCTACACCTAACCCTAACCCTATCCCGTACCCTATACCTAACCCGAACCATTGACCTAACCCATACCTAACCCTATCCCGTACACTAACCCTAACCCTAACCCATACCCAAACCCTAAGAGTAACCCTAACCCATACCCTAGCGCTAAACGTAACCCTAACCCTAAGCCTAACCCGCACCCTCAACCTAAACCTAACCCTAACCCTAACCATAACCCTTACCCGTACCCTAACCCTAACCAGCACCTAAACCGTACCCTAACCCGTACCCTAACCCTAACCCGTAACCTAAAACTAAAACTAACCCTAAACTTATCCCGTACACTAACCCTATTCCGTAAGCTAAACCTAACCCTATCCTGTACCCTAAACCTAACTCTAACCCTAATCCTATCCGTACACTAACCCTAACCCTAACCCTAACCCTATCCCATATTCTAACCCTAACCCTAACCCTAAACCTAACACTAACCCTAACTTGTACTCTAACGCTAACCCTAACCCGAAACGTAACCCTAACCGTATTCTCACCCTAACCCGTACCCTAACACTAACCCTAAGCCTAAACCTAACCCTAACCCTAATCCGTAGACTAAACCTAACCCGAACCCTAACCCTAACCCTAAACGTACCCTAACCCAAACCCTAACCCTAAAACTAACCCATACAGTAACACTAACCCTTACCCTAACCCTAATCCTATCCCATACCCTAACCCTAAACGTAACCCTAACCCGTACCCAAACCCTAACCCTAACACGTACCATAACCCTAACCCTAACCCTAACCCGCACACTAAACCTAACACTAACCCTAAACCTAACACGTACACTAACCCTTCCTGTACCGTAAACTTAACCTTAACCCGTACCGTAACCCTAACACTAACCCTAACCCTAACCCTAATCCTAACCCGTACACTAACCCTAAACCTAACCATAAACTTACCCTAACGCTAACCCTAACCCTAACCATAACACTAACCCTAACCCGTACTCTAACCTAACCCTAACCCTAAACCTAACCCTAACCCGTACTCTAACACTAAACTTAACCCTAACACTAACCATAACCCTAACACTAAACCTAACACGTACTCTAACCCTAACCCTAACCCGTACCCTAACACTAACACTAACCCTAACCCTAACCCTGACCCTAAACCTAACCCTAACCCTTACACTAACCCTAACCCTAACCCAACCCGCACCCTAAACCTAACCCTAACCCGTAACCTAACCCTAAACCGTAACTTAAACCAAACCCTAACCCTAAACTTAACCCGTTCGCTAACCCTATCCCGTACCCTAAACCTAACCCTAACCCGTATCCTAACCCTAACCTAACCCTAAGCTAACCCGTACATTAACCCTTACCCTAACCCTAACACTAACCCTACCCCGTACTCTAAACCTAACCCTAACCCTAACCCTAAACCGTACCCTTAACCTATCCCTAACCCTAACTCGTACCCTAACCCTAACCCTAAACGTGACCCTAACCCTAACCCGAACCCGTACCCTAAACCTAACCCTAACCCTAACCCGTTCCCTAAACCTAACCCTAACCCTTGACCAAACACGTACCCAACCTTATCCCGTACCCTAAACCTAACCCTAAACCGTACCCAAACCCTAACAGAAACCCTAACCCCTACTCTAGCGCTAACCCTAACCCTAACCCTAAGACTAACCCGCACCCTAAACCTAAACCTAACCCTAACCCTAACCATAATCCTTACCCGTACCCTAACCCTAACCCATACCCTAACACTAACCCTAATCTTAACCGTAACCCTAACCTGTACCCTATCCCTAAAACTAACCCGTACCCTACCCCAACCCTAACCCTAACCTGTACCATAACCCTATCCCTAACCCTAACCCTGACCCTAAACCTAACCATAACCCGTACCCTAACCCTAACCCGCACCTAAACATAACCCTAACCCGTACCCTAACTCTAACCCATAACCTAAACCTAACCCTAACCCTAAACTTAACCCGTACACTAACCCTATCCTGTACCCTAAACCTAACCCTAACCCGTTCCCTAACCCAAACCCTAACCCTATCCCTAACCCTAACACTAACCGTACACTAACCCTAACTCTAACCCTAACACAACCCTATCCCGTACTCTATCCCTAACCCTAACCCTAACCCTAACTGTATTCTAACCCTAACCCTAACCCTCACCCTAACCCTAACCCGTACTGTAACCCTAACCCATACAAAACCCTAAACCTAACCCGTACCCTAACCCTAACCCTAATTCGTACCCTAACCCTAACCCTAACACTGACCCTATCCCTAACCCTAACCCGTATCCTAAACATAACCCATACCCTAAACCTAAACCTAACCCTAACCCATACCCTAAACCTAACCCTAAACCGTACACTAACTCTAACACTAAACCTAACCCTGACCTTAACCCTAAAACTAACCCGTACCCTAGCCTAACCCATACCCTAAACTTAACCCTAATCCTAACCCTAAACCATACCCTAAACCTAACCCTAACCCTTGACCTAAGCCATAACCTAACCCTAACCCTAACCAGTACCCAAACCCTAATAATAAACCTAATCCATACCCTAGCACTAACACTTACCCTAACCCTAACTCTAACCCTGACCCGTACCCTAACCCTAAAATTAACCCGTACCCTAACCCCAACCCTAAACCTAACCCTAACCCGTACCCTAACCCTGACCCTAACCCTAACCCTAACACTAACCCTACCCCATACTCTAACCATAACACAAACCCTAACCCTAACCCGGACCCTAACCGTAACCCTAACCCTAATCCTAACACTAACCCTAACCCGTACTCTAACCCTAAACCTAACCCTAACCCTAACCCTAACCGTACTCTAACCCTAACAATAACCCTCACATTAACCCTAACCATACTGTAACCCTTACCCGTACAATAACCCTAACCCTAACCTTAAACTCAACCATAACCCTGACCCGTACCCTAACCCTAAAACTAACCTGTACCCTATCACCAACCCTAAACCTAACCCGTAACCTAACCCTACCGTAAACTAACCCTAACCCTCACCTAAACCTAACCCTAACACGTACCCTAAACCTAACCCGTAACCTAAACCTAACCCTAACCCTAAACTTAACCCGTACGCTAAACCTATCCTGTACCCTAAACCTAACCCTAACCCGTACCCTAACCCTAACCCTAACTGTACTCTAACCATAACACTAACCCTCTCCCTAACCCTAACGGTACTGAAACCCTAACCCGTACATTAACCCCAACCCTAACCCGTACCCTAACCTTAACCCGTACCCTAACCCACTCCTAAACCTAACCCTAACCCGTAACCTAACCCTAAACCTAACCCTAAGCCTAACCCGTACATTAACCCTAACCCTAACACTAACACTAACCCTACCATGTACTCTAACCCTAACCCTAACTATAACCCTAACCCGTACCCTAACCCTAACCCTAACCCTAACACGAACCCTACCCCGTACTCTAACCCTAACACAATCCCTAAACCTAACCCGTAGCCTAACCCTAACCCTAACCCTAATACTAACCCTAACCCAAACTCTAACCCTAAACCTAACCCTAACTCTGACCCTAACCGTACTCTAACCCTAACACTAACCCTCACCTTAAAGCTAACCGTACTGTAACCCTAACCCGTACAATAACCCTAACCCTAACCCGTACCCTAAACCTACCCGTAACCTAAACCTAACCCTAACCCTAAACTTAACCCGTACGCTAAACCTATCCTGTACTCTAAACCTAACCGTAATCCTAACCCTAACCCTAACGTTAAACCTATCCGTACTCTAACCCTAACCCTAACCCTCCCCCGTACTCTAACACTAACCCTAGCTCTAACACTAACCCATACCCTAACCCTAAACCTAACACTAACACTAAACCTACCCCGTACTCTAAACCTAACCCTAACCCTAACCGTAACCCTAACCCACCCTAAACCTAACCCAAACCCTAACTTGTAAACTAACACTAACCCTAACCCTGACCCTAACCCTAACCCTAACCCGTACCCTAAACCTAACCCATACACTAACCCTAAACCTAAACTTAAGCCTAACCCTATCCCATACCCTAAACCATACCCTAACCCTTGCCCTAACCCGTACCCAACCCTATCCCGTACCCTAACCCTAACCCTACCCCGTACCCAAAACCTAAGAGTAAACCTAACCCATACCCTAGCGCTAACCCTAAACCTAACCCTAACCATAACACTAACCCGCACCCTAAACCTAAAACTAACCCTAACCCTAACCCTTACCCGTACCCTAACCCTAACCCATAACCTAACCCTATCCCTAAACTTAACCGTAACCCTGACCTGTAACCTAACCCTAAAATTAACCCGTACCCTAACCCCAACCCTAACCCTAACCCTAACCCTAACCGTACTCTAACCCTAAAACTAACCCTCACCCTAACCCTAACTGTATTGTAACCCTAACCCGTTCTTTAACCCTAACCCTAACCCTAAACTTAACCGTAACCCTGACCGGTACCCTAACCCTAAAACTAACCCGTAACCTAACACCAACCCTAAACCTAACCCGTACCATAACCCTATCCCTAACGCTAACCTTGACCCTAAACCTAACACTAACTCGTACCCTAACCCTAACCCTAACCCTAACACTCACCTAAACCTAACCCTAACCCGTACCCTAACCCTAACCCGTACACTAAACCTAACACTAGCCCTAAACTTAACCCGTACGCTAACCCTATCCTGTACCCTAAACCTAACCCTAACCAGTAACCTAACCCTAACACTAACCCTAACCCTAACCGTACTCTAACCCTAACACTAACCCTCTCCCTAACCCTAACCATACTGTAAATCTAACCCGTACCCTTACCCCAACCCTAACCCTAACCCGTACCCTAACACTAACACTAACCCTAACCCACACCTAAACCTAACCCTAACCCGTAACCTAAGCCTAACGTAACCCTAAACTTAACCTGTACGCCAACCCTATCCCGTACCCTTAACCTAACCCTAACCCGTAACCTAACCCTAAACCTAACCCTAAGCCTAACCAGTACATTAACCCTAACCCTAACTCTAACACTAACACTACAACTTACGCTAACCCTAATCCTAACTCTAACCCTAACCCGTACCCTAACCCTTACCGTAACCCTAACCCTAACACTAACCCTACCCCGTATTGTAACCCTAACACAAATCCTAACCCTAACCCGTAACCTAACCCTAACCCTAACCCTAACCCTAACACTAACCCTAACCCGTACTCTAACCCTAACCCTAACCCTAACCCTGACCCTAACCGTACTCTAACCCTAACACTAACCCTCACCCTAACCCTAACCGTACTGTAACCCTAACCCATACAATAACCCTAAACCTAACCCGTACACTAAACCTAACCCGCAACCTAAACCTAACCCTAACCCTAAACTTAACCCGTACGCTAAACCTATCCTGTACCCTAAACCTAACCCTAACCTGTACCCTAACGGTAACCCTAACACTATCCGTACTCTAACCCTAACCCTAACCCTAACACTACCCTAACCCGTACTCTAACACTAACCCTAACCCAAAATGTAACCCTAACCCTTATGCTAACCCTAACCCGTACCCTAACACTAACCCTAAACCTAACACTATCCCTAACCTGTACTCTAACCCTAAACCTAACCCTAACTCTAACCCTAACCAGTACTATAAACCTAAAACTAATCCTAACCCTAAACCTAACCTTAACCCGTACTCTAACCCTATCCCGTAGCCTAACACTAACTCTAACCCTAACCCCTAACTCTAACCCTAACCCTGACCTTAAACCTAACCCTAACCCGTACACTAACCCTAACCCTAACCCTAACCCATACCCTAACCCTAACCCGTAGCCTAACACGTACCCAAACGTTAAACCTAACCCATACCCTAACACTAACACAAACCCGTACCCTACCCTTATCCTAACCCTTACCCGTATCGTTAACCGTACCTTAAACCTAACCCTAAACTGTACCCAATCCCGTACACTAACCCTAACCCTAACCTGTACCCTAACACGTAGCATAACCCTAACCCAAACCCTAACCCTAACCCTAAACCTAACCCATAACCTACGCCTAACCTTAACCCGTACCCTAACCCTAACCGTCATCATAACCCCTAACACTAACCCTAACCCGTACCCTAAACCTAACCCTAACCTTAACTCGTACCCTATCCCTAAACCTAACCCTGACACTAACCCTAATCGTAACTTTTACCCTAACCCGTACCCTAACCCTAACACATCCCCTAACCCTAAACCTAACAACAACACTATGCCTAACCACCTACTATAACCCGAAACTTAACCTAAACCTAAACCTAACCCTAACTCGTACCGTTAACTTTACCTATACCCTAACTGTAAACCTAACCCTAAACCTAACCGTAACCCTGACCCTAACACTAACCCTAATCCCGAACCCTAACCCTAACACTAACCCGCATCCTAACCCAACCTTAACCCTAGACCTAACCTGAACCCTAACCCTAACCCGTACCCTAACACTAACCTTAAGCCTAACCCTAAACCGTACCCTTACCCTAACCCTTAACCTAATCCTAACCCTAACCATAACCCGTACCCTAACCCAACCGTACACAAACCCTAACCCTAACACGTACCCTAACACTTACCCTAACCCTAATCCTAACCCGCACACTAAACCTAACCCTAACCCCATACCTAACATGTACACTAACCCTATCCCGTACCCTAACCTTAACCCTAACCAATACCGTAACCCTAACACTAACCCTAATCCTAACCCTAACTCTAACCCATACACTAAACCTCACCTGAATCCTAACCCTAACCCTAACACGTACCCTAACCCAAACCGTAGCCTAACCATAACTCTAACCCTAACCCCTAACCCTAACCCTAAACCGTACCCTCACCCCCACCCTAACCATAACCCGTACCCTAAAACTAACCCTAACTGTAACCCTGACACTAAACCTAACTCTAACCCTTACACTAACCCTAACCCTAATTCTAACCCGCACTCTAAACCTAAACCTAACCCATACCCTAACCCTAACCTGTAACCTAAACCTAACCCTAAACCTAAACTTAACCCGTACGCTAACCCTATCCCGTACCCTAAACATAACCCTAATCCGTATCCAAACCCTAACCTAACCCTAAGCCTAACCCGAACATTAACCCTAACCCTAACCCTAACACTAACCCTACCGCGTACTCTAACCCTAACCCGAACCTAACCCTAACCCTAACCCGTACCCTAAACCTAAACCTAACCCTAACTCGTACCCTAACCCTAACCCGTACCCTAACCCTAACCCTAAACCGTACCCAAACCCTAACCATAACCCTAACCCATATCCTAGCGCCAACCCTAACACTAATCCTAAACCTATCCCGCACTCTAAACCTAAACCTAACCCTAACCCTAACCGCAACCCTTACCCGTACCCTAAACCAAACCCATACCCTAACACTAACCCTAACCTTAACCGTAACCCTAACCCGTACCCTAACCCTAAAACTAACCCGTACCCCAACCCCCACCATAACCCTATCCCGTACCGTAACCTGACCCAAACCATTACCTTAACCCTAACACTAACCCTAAACCTTACCCTAAACCAAACCCGTACACTAACCCTCAACCGAACCTTAACCCTAACCCTTACCCTAACTCTACCCGTATTCTTACCGTAACTCTAATCCTAACCCCTAACCCTAACCCTAACCCTTACCCTAACCCATACCCAAACGGTAATCCTGACCCGTACCCTAACACTAAACCAAACCCGTATGTTAACCCTAACCCTAAACCTAACCCTAAACCTAAATCTTACCCTAACCCTAACCCGTATCCTAAACTTAACCCTAAACCTAACCCAAACCATAACCCTTAACCGTAACCTAACCTTAACCCATAACCTAAACCTAACCCTAACATTAACCATATCCCTATCCCGTACCCTAAACCTAAAACTAACCCGTATCCTCACCCCAACCCTAACCATAAACCAACCCTAAAACTAACCCTAACCGTAACCCTGACCCTAAAACTAACCCTAACCATTACACTAACCCTAACCCTAACCCCACCCTAAACCTAACCCTAACCCGTAACCTAACCCTATCCCGTAACCTAAACCTAACCCACACCGTAAACTTTACCCGTACGCTAAACCTATCCCGTACCCTAAACCTAACCCTAACCCGTATCCTAACCCTAAACTAACCCTAAGCCTAACCCGTACATTAAACCTAACCATAAACATAACACTAACCCTACCCCGTACTCTAAACCTAACACTAATCCTAACCCTAACCCGTACAGTAACCCTAACGTGTACCCTAACCCTAACCCTAACCCTAAACCTAACCCTAATCTTGAACATAAACCTAACACTAACCCGTACCCTAACCCTAAACTGTACCGTAACGCTAACCCTACTTAACCCGTACCCTAAACCTAAATGTAACCCTAACCCGTACCTAAACACTAACCCTAACACGTACCCTAACCCTAACCATAACCCTAACCCGTAACGGTACCCTAACACTAACCGTAACCCTAACCGTAACCCTAACCCTAACTCGTACACTAACCCTAACCCGAACCCTAACCCTAACTGTAACACATACCCTAACCCTACCCGTAGACTAACCATAACTCTAAGCCTAACCCTTATCCCTAACCCTAACCCTAACCCGCACCTAAACCTAACCGTAACCCTAACCCTAAACCACACCTAAACCTAACCGTAACCCTAACCCTAAACCGCACCTAAACCTAACCCTAACCCGTACACGAACTCTAACCCGTAACCTAATCCTAAACCTAACCCTAAACTTAACCCATACGCTAACCCTATCCGTCCACTAACCCTAACCCTAACCCTAAACCTAACCCTAACCCTAACCCGTACTCCAACCCTAACCCTAACACTAAACCTAACCGTACTCTAACGCTAACCCTAACACTCACCCTAACACTAGCCCGTACTGTAACCCTAATCCGTACCATAACCCTAAATCTAAGGCGTACCCTAACCCTAACCCTAACTTGTACCCTAACCTGAACACTAATCCTGACCCCAACCCTAACCCTAACACGTACCCTAAACCTAACCCGTACCATAAACCTAACCCTAACCCGTACCCTAAACTTAACCCTAACCCTAACTCGTACCCTAACCCTAACCCTAAACCTGACACTAACCCTAAACCTAACCCGTACCCTAAGCCTAACCCATACCCTAAACCTAACCCTAAACCTAACCCGTACCCTAAACCTAACCCTAAAACTTGACCTAACCCGTACCCAACCCTATCCCGTAACCTAACCCTAAACCTCACCTGTACCCAAACCCTAACATAACCCTAACTCATACCCTAGCACTAAACCTAACCCTAACCCTAACGCACCCCGCACCCTAAACCTAAACCTAACCCTAACCCTAACCATAACCCTTACCCGTACCCTAACCCTAACCCTAACCCATACCCTAACCCTAACACCTAACCTTAACCGTAAACCTGACCCGGACCATAACCCTAAAACTAACCCGTACCCTAATCCCAACTCTAACCCTAACCCGTACCATAACCCTATCCCTAACCCTAACACTGACCCTAAACCTAACCCTAAACCGAAACCTAACCCTAACCCTAACCCTAACCCTAAACCGCCCCTAAACCTAACCTTAACCCGTACCCTAACCCTAACCCGTAACCTAAACCTATCCCTAACCCTAAACTTAACCCGTCCGCTAACCCTATCCTGTACCCTAAAACTAACCCTAACCCGTACCCTAAACCTAACCCTAACCCTAACCCTAACCCTATCCGTACACTAACCCTAACCAAAACCCTAACATTAACACTAACCCTAACACGTACTCTAATCCTAACCCTAACCCTAAACCTAACCCTAACCCGGACTCTAACCCTAACCAACCCTAACACTAACCCTAACCATAACACTAACCCTAACACGTACTCTAACCCTATACCTCACCATAACTCAAAACCTAACCCGTACTATAATCCTAAACCTAACCCTAACCCGTACAGTAACCCTAACTCATACCCTAACCCTAACCCTAACCCTAAACCTAACCCTAACCCTGACCCTAACCCTAACCGTAACCTGTTCCCTAACCCTAAACAATACCTTAAATCTAACCCTAAACCTAACCCGTAACCTAACCTAAACATAAGGCTAACCCGTACCCAAACCCTAAACCTAACATGTACCCTAACCCTAACCCTAACCCGCACACTAAATCTAACCCTAACCCAAGACCTAACATGTAACTAACTCTACCCGTAACCTAACCTTAACCCTAACCTGTACCATAACCCTAACACTAACCCAAACCCTAACACTAACCCTAACTCTAACCCTAACCCGTACATGAACCCTAACCCGTACCCTAACCCTAACCCTATCCCGTACCCTAACCCTACCCGTAGCCTAACCCTAACTCTAACCCTAACCTAACCCTAACCCTAAACCTTACCCTAACTCATACCCAAAAGGTAAACCTAACCCGTACCCTAACACTAACCCAAACCCGAACTCCTACCCTAACCCTAACCCTAACCCTATCCCGCACCCTAACCCGTAACTTAACCCTAATCCATAACCTAAACCTAACCCTAACCCTAAACTTTACCCTTACGTTAACCCTATCCCGTACCCTAAACCTAACCCTAACCCGTATCCTAACCCTAAACCTAACCCTAAGCATAACCCGTACATTAACCCTAACAAACCCTAAAACTAACCCTACCCCGTTCTCTAACACTAACCCTAACCCTAACCCGTACCCTAACACCAACCCTAACCCTGACACTAAACCTAACCCTAACCCGTACCCTAACCCTAACCCGTAACCTAAACCTAACCCTAACCCTAAACTTAACCCATACGCTAACCCTATCCCGTACCCTAAACCTAACCCTAACCAGTATCCTAACCCTAAACATAACCCTGAGCCTAACCCGTACATTAACCCTAACCCTAACACTAACACTAACCCTACCCCGTACTCTAACCCTAACCCTAACCCTAACCCTAATCGTACTCTAACCCTAACCCTAGCCCTAACCCGTACCCTAACCCTAACCCTAACCCTAAACCTAAACCTAACCCTAACCCGTACTCTAACCCTAACCCTAACCCTAAACCTAACCGTACTCTAACGCTAACAGTAATCCTCACCCTAACACTAGCCCGTACTGTAACCCTAATCCGTACTATAACCCTAACTCTAAGGAGTACCCTAACCCTAACCCTAACTCGTACCCTAACCTGAACACTAACCCTGACCCAACCCTAACCCTAACCCATACCCTAAACCTAACCCGTACCATAACCCTAACCCTAACCCGTACCTTAAACTTAACCCTAACCCTAACTCGTACCCTAACCCTAACCCTAAACCTGACCCTAACACTAACCCTAACCCGTACCCTAAGCCTAAACCATACCCTAAACCTAACCCTAAACCTAATCCTAAACCTAACCCATACCCTAAACCTAACCCTAAACCTTGACCTAACTCGTACCCAACCCTATTCCGTAACCTAACCCTAAACCTCACCCGTACCCAAACCATAACATAACCCTAACTCATACCCTAGCACTAAACCTAACCCTAACCGTAACGCTACCTGCACCCTAAACCTAAACCTAACCCTAACCCTAATCATAACCCTTACCCGTACCCTAACCCTAACCCATACCCTAACCCTAACACCTAACCTTAACTGTAAACCTGACCCGGACCATAACCCTAAAACTAACCCGTACCCTAATTCCAACTCTAACCCTAACCCGTACCATAACCCTATCCCTAACCCTAACCCTGATCCTAAACCTAACCCTAAACCGAAACCTAACCCTAACCCTAACCCTAACCCTAAACCGCACCTAAACCTAACCCTAACCCGTACCCTAACCCTAACCCGTAACCTAAACCTATCCCTAACCCTAAACTTAACCCGTCCACTAACCCTATCCTGTACCCTAAAACTAACCCTAACCCGTACCCTAAACCTAACCCTAACCCTAACCCTATCCGTACACTAACCCTAACCAAAACCCTAACATTAACACTAAACCTAACACGTACTCTAACCCTAACCCTAACCCTAAACCTAACCCTAACCCGGACTCTAACCCTAACCAACCCTAACACTAACCCTAACAATAACACTAACCCTATACCTACCCTAACTCAAAACCTAACCCGAACTATAATCCTAAACCTAACCCTAACCCGTACAGTAACCTTAACTCGTACCCTAACCCTAAACCTAACCCTAAACCTAACCCTAACCCTGACCCTAACCCTAACCCTAAACCTTACCCTATCTCGTACCCAAACGGTAAACCTAACCCATACCCTAACACTAACCCAAACCCATACTCCAATCCTAACCCTAACCCTAACCCTATCCCGCACCATAAACTTAACCCTAACCCTAACCCAAACCATAACCCTTAACCGTAACCTAACCTTAACCCATACCCTAAACCTAATCCTAACCTTAACCGTAACCCTAACCCGTACCCTAATCCTAAAACTAACCCGTACCCTAAACCCAACCCTAACACTAACCCGTACCCTAATTCTAACCCTAACCCTAACCCTGACCCTAAACCTAACCCTAACCCTTACACTAATCCTAACCCTAACCCTAACCTGCACCCTAACCCTAACCTGTAACCTAAACCTAACCCTATCCCGAATCTTAACCCTAAACCTACCCCTAAGCCTAACCCGTACATTAACCCTAACACTAACCCTAACATTAACCTTACCCCGTACTCTAACACTAACCCTAACCCTAACCCTAAACCGTACCCTAACCCTAACCCTAACCTTAAACCTAACCCTAACCCGTACTCTAAAACTAACCCTAAACCTAAGCCTAACTCTAACCGTACTCTAACCCTAAACCTAACCCTCACCCTAACCCTAATCCGTACTGTAACCCTAACACGTACCATAGCCCTAACCCTAATCCGTACCCTGAACCTAACCCTAACTCGTACCCTAACACTAACCCTAACCCTGACCCTAAACCTTACTTTAACCCGTACCCTAAACCTAAACCGTACCCTAACCCTAAACCTAAACATAACCCATACCCTAAACCTAACCCTAACTCATACCCTAAACCTAACCCTAACCCGGACCATAACCATAACCCTAACGCGTACTAAAGCCTAACCCATACCCTAACCCTAACCCTAAACCTAACCCTAACCCTAACCCGTACCCTAAACCTAACCCTAATCCTTGACCTAACCCGTATTCAAACCTATCCCGTACCCTAACCCTAACCCTAACCCGTACCCAACCCTAACAGTAACCCTAACCCATACCCTCATGCTAACCCTAACCCTAAACCTAACCCTAAAACTAACCCGTACCCTAAATCTAAAACTAACCCTAACACTAACCATAACCCTTAACCGTACCCTAACCCTAAACCATACCCTAAACCTAACCCTAACCTTAACTGTAACCCTGACCCGTACCCTAACCCTAACCCTAAACCGTACCCTAACCCTAACCCTAAACCGTACCCTCTCCTAAACCTAACCCTAACCCTTACCCTAACCCTAACCGGTAACCTAAACCTAACTCTAACACTAAAATTAACCCGTACGCTAGCCCTATCCCGTAACATAAACCGAACCCTAACCCGTAAACTAACCCTAACCCTAAACCTAAGCCTAACCCGTTCATTTACCCCAACCCTAACCCTAACACTAACCGTACCCGTACTCTAACCCTAACCCTAACCCGAAGCCTAACCCATACCCTAACCATTTCCCTAACCCTTTCCCTAATCCTAACACTAACCCAACCCGTCCTCTAACCCTAATTCTAACCATAACCCTAAAGGTCCACTAACCCTAACGCTAACCCTAACCCTAACCCTAACCCGTACTGTAAACCTAACCCATAAAATAACCCTAACACTAACCCGTACCCTAACCCTAAACCTAACTCGTACCCTATCCCTAACCCTGACACTAACACTAACCCTAACTCGTAACCTAAACCTAATCCGTACCCTAACCCTAACCCTAACGCTAACCCATACCCTAAACCTAACCCTAACCCTAACCCTTACCCTAAAACTAGCCCATACCCTAAACCTAAGCCTAAACCTAATCCTAACCCTAACCAGTAGCATAAACCTAACCCTAACCCTTGACCTAACCCGTACCCAACCCTATCTCGTACCCTAACCCTAATCCTAACCCGTATCCAAACCCTAACTGTAACCCTAACCCATAACCTAGTGCTAACCCTAACCCTAAACCTAAGCCTAACCCGCACCCTCAACCTAAAACTAACCCTAACCCTAACCATAAGCCTTACCCGTACCCTATCCCTAAACCATACCCTAACACTAACCCTAACCTTAGCCGTAACCCTAACCCGTACCCTAACCCTAAAACTAACCCATACCCTAACACGAACCCTAACTTTAACCCGTACCCTAACCCTAACCCTAACCCTAACCCTCACCTAAACCTAACCCTAAACCGTACTCTAACCCTAACCCGTAACCTAAACCTAAACCTAACCCTAAACTTAACCCATACGCTAACCCTAACCCGTACCTTAAACCAAACCCATACCCGAATCCTAACCCTAAACCTAAACCTAACCCTATCCCGTACCCTATACCTAATCCGAACCCTTGACCTAACCCGTACCCAACCTTATCCCGTACCCTAACCCTAACCCGTAACCAAAACCAAAGAGTAACCCTAACCCATACCCTAGCGCTAAACGTAACCCTAACCCTAAGCCTAACCGGAACCCTAACCTAAACCTAACCCTAACCCTAACCATAACCCTTACCCGTAACCTAACCCTAACCCATACCCTAACCCTAACGCGTAACCTAAACCTAAACCTAACCCTAAACTTATCCCGTACACTAACTCTATCCCGTAACCTAAACCTAACTCTAACCTGTACCGTAAACCTAACCCACCCAAACCCTATCCGTACACTAACCCTAACCCTAACCCTAACACTAACCCTATGCCATACTCTAACCCTAACCCTAACCTTAACACTAACCTTAACATGTACTCTAACACTAACCCTAACCCTAAACGTAACCCTAACCCGTAATCTAAACCTAACCCGTACCCTAACACTAACACTATCCCTAACCCGTACCCTAAGCCTAAACGGAACCCTAACCCTAAACCTAAACCTAACCCTAACCCGTACTCTAACCCTAACCCTAACCCTAAACTAACCATACTCCGTACTCTAACACTAACCCTAATCCTAACCCTAACTCGTACCATAACCCTAACCCTAACCCTAACCCTTACCCTAACACTAACCCTAACCCGTACTCTATCCCTAACCCTAACCATATTCTAACCCTAACCCTAACCCTCACCCTAACCCTAACACGTACTGTAACCCTAACCCATACCATAACCCTAACCCTAAACTTAACCGTAACCCTAACCCATATGCTAACCCTAAAACTAACCCGTAACCTAACCACAACCCTAACCCTAACCCGTACCCTAACCCTATCCCTAACGCTAACACTGACCCTAAACCTAAACCTAACCCGTACCCTATCCCTAACCCTAACCCTAACCCTCACCTAAACCTAAACCTAACCCGTAACCTAACCCTAACCCGTAACCTAAAACTAACCCTAAACCTAAACTTAAACCCTACGCTAACCTTATCCCGTACCCTAAACCTAACCCTAACCCGTACCCTAACCCTAACCCTAACCCTATCCGCACTCTAACCCTAACCCTAACCCTAACCCTAACACTAACCCTAGCCTGTACTCTAACACTAACCCTAACCCTAAACGTAACCCTAACTAATAAACTAACCCTAACCTGTACCCTAACACTAACCCTAACCCTAACACTATCCCTAACCCATACTCTAACCCTAAACCTAACCCTATCTCTAACCCAAATCCGTACTATAACCCTAAACATAAACCTAATCTTAAACCTAATCCTAACCCGTACTCTAACCCTATCCCTTAGCCTAACACTAACTCTAACCCTAACCCCTAAACCTAACCCTAACCCTTACCTAACCCGTACCCAAATGGTAAACCTAACCCGTACCATAACACTAACCCAAACCCATACTCTAACCCTAACTCTAACCCTAACCCTAACACCAAACCGCACCCTAAACTTAACCCTAACCCTATCGCTAACCATAACCCTTAACCGTACCCTAAACATAACCCTAGCTCGTACCCTAACCCTAACCCTGACCCTAACCCTAACCCGTACACTAACCCTAACCCGTACCCTAACCCTAACCCTAACCCTAACCTTATCCGTAACCCTAACCCGTACCCTAAACCTAACCTTAACCCTTGTCCTAACCCGTACCCAAACCTATCACGTACCCTAACCCTAACCCTAACCCATACCCAAACCCTACGAGTAACCCTAACCCATACACTAGCGCTAACCCTAACCGTAACCCTAAGCCTAACCCGCACCCTAAACCTAAACCTAACCGTAACCCTAACCATAACCCTTACCCGTACCCTAACCCTAACCTATAACCTAACACTAACCCTAACCTTAACCATAACCCTAAACCATACCCTAACCCTAAAACTAACCCGTAACGTAACCAAAACCCTAACCCTAACCCGTACCATAACCCTATCCCTAATTCTAACCCTGAACCTAAACCTAACCCTAACACATATCCTAACCCTAACCCGCACCTAAACCTAACCTTAACCCGTACCCTAACCGTAAACGGTAACCTAAACCTAAACCTAAACCTAAACTTATCCCGTACACTAACCCTACCCCGTACCCTAAACCTAACCCTAACCTGTATCCTAACCCTAACCCTAACCCTAACCCTATCCGTACACTATCCCTAACCCTAACCCTAACACTAAACCTAAACCATACTCTAAACCTAACCCTAACCCTAAACCTAACCCAAACCCATACTCTAACCCTAACCCGTACCCTACCACTAACCCTTACCCCAACCCTAAACCTAACCCGTACCCTAATCCTAAACGTAACCCTTGACCTATACCGTACCCAAACCTAATTCGTAACCTAACTCTAACCCTAACCCGTACCCAAACCCTAACAGTAACCCTTACCATACCCTAGTGCTAACCCTAAACCTAACCCTAAGCCTAACCCGCACCCTAAACCTATAACTAACCGTAACCCCAACCATAATCCTTACCCGTACCCTAAACCTAACCCATAACCTAACACTAACCCTAACATTAACCGTAACCCTAACCCGTACCATAACCCTAAAAATAACCCGTACCATAACCCCAAACCTAACCCTAACCCGTACCATAACCCTATCCCTAATCCTAACCCGTACCCAAACCCTAAACATAACACGTACCCTTACCCTAACCCTAACCCTTACCCTAACCCGTACCCAAACTGTAAACCTAACCCATACACTAACACTAACCCAAACCCGTACTCTAACCCTAACCCTAACCATAACCCACACCCTAAACTTAACCCTAACCCTAACCCAAACCATAACCCTTAACCGTAACCTAACCCTAACCCATACCCTAACCCTAACCCTAAACTTAACCGTAACCCTAACCCATACTCTAACCCCAAAACTAACCCGTACCTTAACCCCAAAACTAACCCTAACGTGTACCCTAACACTAACCCTAAATCTAACCCTGACAATAAACCTAACCCTAAACCTTACACTAATCCTAACACTAACCCTAACCCGCACCCAAAATCTAAACCTAACCCGAACCCTAACCCTTACCCATGACCTAAACCTAACCATAACCCTAAACTTAACCTGTACGCTAACCCTATCCTGTATCCGAAACCTACCCCTAACCCGTATCCTAACCCTAAACCTAACACTAAGCCTAAACCGTACATTAAACCCAAACCTAACCCTAACACTAACCCTACCCCGTACTCTAACCCTAACCCTAACCCTAACCCTAAACCGTACACTAACCCTAACCCTAATCCTAAACCTAACACTAATCCTACCCGTATTCTAACCCTAAACTTAACCCTAAACCTAACCCGTACCCTAAACCTAACCCTAACCCTAACACTAACCCTAACCCGTACTCTAACCCTAACCCTAACCCTAACCCTAATCGTACTCTAACCCTAACCCTAACCCTCAACCTAATCCTAAACTGTACTGTAACCCTAACTGGTACCATAACCCTAACCCTAACCCGTACCCTAACCCTAACCCTATCCGTACACTAACCCTAAACCTAACCCTAACACTAACCCTAACCCGTACTCTAACCCCAAACCTAAGCCTAAACCTAACCCTAACCCGTACTCTAACCCTATCCCGTAACCTAACACTAACCCTTACCCTAACCCTAAAACTAACCCGTACCCTAACCCTGAACGTAACTCTAACCCGTCCCCAAACCCTAACCCTAACACATACCTTAACCCTAACCCTAACCCTAACACTATCCCTAACCCGTACCCAAACGGTAAAACTAACCCGTACCCTAACACTAACCCAAACCCGTACTCTAACCCTAACCCTTACCCTAACACTAACCCTACCCCATACTCTAACCCTAACCCTAACCCTAACCCGTAACCTTACCCTAAACCTAACCCTAACACTAACCCTAACCCGTACTCTAACCCTAACCCTAACCCTAACACTAACCCTACCCCGTACTCTAACACTAACACTAACCCTAACCCTAACCCCTACCCTTACCCTAACCCTAACCCTAACCCTAACACAAACCCTAACCCGTACTCTAACCCTAACCGTATTCTAACCCTAACCCTAACCCTCACCCTAACTGTAACCCGTACTGTAACCCTAACCCGTACCATAACCCTAAGCCAAACCCGTACCCTAACCCTAAACCTAACCCTAACCCTAACCCTAACACTAACACTAACACGTACTCTAACCCTAACCCGAACCCTAACCGTACTCTAACCCTAACCGTCACCCTCACCCTAACCCTAACCCGTACTGTAACCCTAACCCGTACCATAACCCTAACCCTAAACCGTACCCTAACCTTAACCATGACCATAACCCTAACCCTAACCAGTAACCTAAAACTAACCCGTACTTCTAATCTAAACCCTAACCCTAACCCGTACCCTAAACCTAACCTTAACCCTAACTTGTACCCTAAACCTACCATAACCCTGACCCTAAACCTAACCCTAACCCATACACTAAGCCTAACCCATACCCTAACCATAACCCTAAACCTAACCCTAAACCTAACCCGAAACCCAAAAGTACGCCTAACCCTCTACCTAACCCGTACCCAAACCTATCCCGTACCCTAACCCTAACCCTAACCTGTACGCAAACCCTAACAGTAACCCTAGCCCATACCTAGCGCTAACCCTAACCCTAACCCTAACCCTAACCCGGACCCTAAACCTAACCCTAACCCTGACCCTAACACTAAACCTATCTCGTACCCTAACCCTAAATCGTACACGAACCCTAAACCTAAACCTAACCCATACCCTAATGCTAAACGTAACCCTAGACCGTACACATAACCCTAACCCAAACCTTAAACCTAACCCTAACCCATAACCTAACCCCACCCGTAGCCTAATCCTAACTCTAACCCTAACTCCTAAACCTAAGCCTAACTGTAACCCTTACCCGAACACGTACCCAAACGGTAAACCTAACCCATACCCTGACACTAACCCAAACCCGTACTCTAACCCTAACCATAAACCTAACCCTAACCCACACCCTAAACTTAACCCTAACCCTAACCCAAACCATAACCCTTAACCGTAACCTACCCCTAACCCATAACCTAAACCTAACCCTAACTTCAACCATAACCCTAATCCGTACCCAAACCTAAAACTAACCCATACCCTAACCCCTAACCTAACGCTAACCCGTACCCTAACACTAAACGTAACCCTAACCCTGACACTAAATCTAACCCTAACCCTTACACTAACCCTAACCCAACCCACACCCTAAACCTAACGCTAAGCCGTACCCTAACCCTAAACCGTAACCTAAACCGAACCCTAACCCTAAACTTAACCTGTTCGCTAACCCTATCCCATACCCTAAAGCTAACCCTAACCCGTATCCTAACCCTAACCTAAACCTAAGCCTAACCCGTACTTTAACCCTTACCCTAACCCTAACACTAACCCTCCCCCATACTCTAAACCTAAACCTAACCCTAACCCTAACCCATTCACTTTCCTATCCCTAACCCTAACTCGTACCCTAACCCTAACCCTAAACCTGACCCTAACCCTAAGCCTAACCCGTAACCGAAAACTAACCCATACCCTAACCCTAACCATAAACCTAACCCTAACCCTAACCCGTACCCTTAACCTAAACCTAACACTTGACCTAACCCGTACCCAAATGGTAAAACTAACCCGTACCCAGCACTAACACAAACCCGTACTCTAACCCTAACCCTAACCCTAACAATAACCCTACCCGTACTCTAACCCTAACCCTAACTCTAAACCTAACCCGTACCCTAACCCTAACCCTAACCCTAACACTATCCCTACCCCCTAATCTAACCCTAACCCATACCCTAACCCTAACCCGTACCCATACCCTAACCCTAACACTAACACTAACCCTAACCCGTACTCTAACCCTAACCCTTACCCTAACCGTACTCTAACCCTAACACTAACCCTCACCCTAACCCTATCCCATACCCTAAACCTAACCCATACCCTAACCCTAAACCTAAACCTAACCTGTACCCTAAACCTAACCCTAACCCGTACCCTAAACCTAATCCTAACCCGTACCCTAACCCTAATCCTAACCCGTACCCTCAGCCTAACCCATACCCTAACCCTAACCCTAATCCTAACCCTAACCCTAACCGGTACCTAAACCTAACCCCAACCCTATCCCTAACCCGTACTCTAACCCTAACCCAAACCCTAACCCTAACCCGTACCCGTACCCTAACCCTAACCCTAACACTTACCCTAACCCGTACTCTAACCCTAACCCTAACACTAAATGTAACCCTAACCCGTACTCTAACCCTAACCCGTACCCTAACACTAACCCTAACCCTAACACTATCCCTAACTCGTACACTAACCCAAAACTTAACCCTAACTCTAACCCTAACCTGTACTATAAGCCTAAACCTAACCCTAACCCTAACCCTAACCCTTACCCGAACCCGTACCCAAACGGTAAACCTAACCCATACCCTAACACTAAACCAAACTCGTACTCTAAACCTAACCCTAACTCTAACCCTAAACCGCACCCTAAACTTAACCCTAACACTAACCCTAAACATAACCCTTAACCGTACCTAACCCTAACACTAATTCGTACCCTAACACTGACCCTAACCGTAACCCTAACCATAACCCTTAACTGTACACTAACCCGAACCCATAACCTAACACTAAACCTTACCTTAACCGTAACCTTAACCCGTAACCTAACCCTAAAAATAACCCGTACTGTAACCCCAACCCTAACCCTAACCCGAACCATAAAACTCTCCCTAATCCTAACCCTGACCCTAAACCTAACCCTATAACCCATACCCTAACCCTAACCCGCACCTAAACATAACACTAACCTGTACCCTAACCCTAAACCGTAACCTAACCTAAACCTAACCCTAAACTTATGCCGTACACTAACCCTATCCCGTACCCTAAACCTAACCCTAACCCTAACTCGTTCCCTAACCCTAACCCTAACCCTGACCCTAACCCTAACCCTAACCCGTACCCTAAACCTAAACAAACCCTAACCCTAACCCTAAACCTAACCCTAACTCTATCCCGTACCCTAAACCTAACCCTAACCCTTGTCCTACCCCGTATCCAACCCTATCCCGTACCCTAACTATAACCCTAACCCGTACCCAAACCCTAAGAGTAACCCTAACCCATACCCTAGCGCTAACTCTAACCCTAACCCAAAGCCGAACCCGCACACTAAACCTAAACCTAACCGTAAACCTAACCATAACCCTTACCCGAACCCTAACCCTAACCCATAACCTAACACTAACCCTAACTTTAACTGTAACCCTAACCCGTACCCTAACCCTAAAACTAACCCGTTCCATAACCCCAACCCTAACTCTAACCCGTACCATAACCCTATCCCTAAACCTAACCCTGACACTAAACCTAACCCTAACCCATACCCTAAGCCTAACCCTCACCTAAACCTAACCCTAAACCGTATCCTAACCCCAACCCGTAACCTAACCTAAACCTAACCCTAAAATTATCCCGTACACTAATCCTATCCTGTACCCTAAACCTAACCCTAACCTGTACCCTAAACCTAACCCTAACCCATACCCTAACCCTAACCCATAACCTAAACCTAACCCTAACTCTAAACTTAACCTGAACACTAAACCTATTCCGTACCCTAAACCTAACCCTAACCCATACACTAACCCTAACCCTAACCCTAACAATATCCGTACACTAACCCTAACACTAACCCTAACCTGTACTCTAACACTAAACCTAACGCTAAACCTAACCCTTACAGGTACTCTAACCCTAACCCGTACCCTAAAACTAACCCTTACCCTAACCCTAAAACTAACCCATACCCTAACCCTAAACGTAACCCTAACCCATACCCAAACCCTAACCCTAACCCTAACCCTAACCCGCACATTAAACCTAACACACTAACCCTAGACCTAACACGTACACTAACCCTATCCTGTACCCTAACCTTAACCCTAACCCGTACCGTGTCCCTAACACTAACCCTAACCCTAACCCTAACCCGTACCCTAACCCTAACCAAACCTTAACCCTAACCCTACCCGTACCCTAACCCTACCCGTAGCCTATTCCTAATTCTAACCCTAACCCCTAACCTTAAGCCTAACCATAACCCGTACCCGAACCCGTACCCAAACTGTAAAACTAACCCGTACCGGAACACTAACCCAAATCCGTACTCTAACCCTAACCGTAACCCTAACCCTAACCCTAACCCGCACCCTAAACTTAACCCTAACCCTAACCCAAACCATAACCCTTAACCGTAACCTAACCCTAACACATAACCTAATCCTAACCCTAACCGTAACCATAACCCTAATCCGTTAGCTAACCCTAAAACTAACCCGGACCCTAACCCAAACCCTAACCCTAACAAGCACCCTAACACTAACCTTATCCCTAACCCTGACCCTGACCCTAAACCTAACCCAAACCTTACACTAACCCTAAACCTAACCCAACTCTCACCCTAAACCTAACCCTAACCGTACCCTAACCCTAACCCATAACCTAAACCGAACCCTAACCCTAAACTTAAACCGTTCGCTAACCTTATCCCGTACCCTAAACCTAACCCTAACCTGTACCCTAAATCTAACCCTAACCCGTACCCTAACCCTAACCCGTAACCTAAACCTAAACCTAACGCTAAACTTAACCTGAACACTAAACCTATTCCATACCCTAAACCTAACCCTAACCCGTACACTAACCGTAACCCTAACCCTAACAATATCCGTACACTAACCCTAACACTAACCCTAACCCGTACTCTAACACTAAACCTAACCCTAAACCTAATCCTTACAGGTACTCTAACCCTAACCTGTACCCTAAAACTAACCCTTACCCTAACCCTAAACCTAACCCGAACCCCAACCCTAAACGTAACCCTAACCCATACCCAAACCCTAACCCTAACCGTAACCCTAACCCGCACATTAAACCTAACACTAACCCTAGACCTAACACGTACACTAACCCTATCCCATACCCTAACCTTAACCCTAACCCGTACCGTGTCCCTAACACTAACCCTAACCCTAACCCTAACCCGTACCCTAACCCTAACCAAACCTTAACCCTAACCCTAACCCGTACCCTAACCCTACCCGTAGCCTATTCCTAAATCTAACCCTAACCCCAAACCCTAAGCCTAACCGTAACCCGTACCCGAACCCGTACCCAAACGGTAAACCTAACCCGTACCGGAACACTAACCCAAATCCGTACTCTAACCCTAACCGTAACCCTAACCCTAACCTTAACCCGCACCCTAAACTTACCCCTAACCCTAACCCAAACCATAACCCATAACTGTAACCTAACCCTAACACATAACCTAACCCTAACCCTAACCTTAACCATAACCCTAATCCATAAGCTAACCCTAAAATGAACCGGGACCCTAACCCAAACCCTAACCCTAACAAGCACCCTAACACTAACCCTATCCCTAACCCTGACCCTAAACCTAACCCAAACCTTACACTAACCCTAACCCTAACCCAACTCGCACCCTAAACCTAACCCTAACCAGTACCCTAACCCTAACCCGTAACCTAAACCGAACCCTAACCCTAAACTTAAACCGTTCGCTAACCCTATCCCGTACCCTAAACCTAATTCTAACCTGTATCTTAACCCTAACCTAACCCTAAGCCTAAACTGTACTTTAACCCAAATCCCTAACCCTAACACTAACCCTACCCATACTCTAACCCTAACCCTAACCCTAACCCGTACCCTAAACCTAACCCTAACCTTAACTCGTACCCTATCCCTAACAGTAAACCTGACCCTAACCCTAACCCTAACCCGTACCCAAACCTAACCCATACCCTAAACCTAACCCTAAACCTAACCCTAACCCTAACCCGTACCCCAAACCTAACCCTAACCCTTGACCTAACCCGTACCCAACCCTATCCCGTACCCTAACCCTAACCCTAACCCGTACCCAAAACCTAACATTAACCCTAACCCATACCTTAGCGCTAACACTAACCCTAACCCTAAGCCTAACCCGCACCCTAAACCTAAAACTAACCCTAACCCTAACCATAACCCTTACCCGTACCCTAAACCTAACCCATACCCTAACAATAACCCTAAACTTAAACGTAAACCTAACCCGTACCCTAACCCTAAAACTACCCGTACCCTAACCCCAACCCTAACCCTAACCCGTACCATAATCCTATCCCTAACCCTAACCCTGAACCTAAACCTAACCCAAACCCGTACTCTAACCCTAACCCTAACCCTAACACTAAACCTACCCGTACTCTACAACTAACCCTAACCCTAACCCTAACCCTAACCCTAACCCGTACCCTAACCCTAACCCTAACCCTAACCCTAACCTTAACCCTAACCCTACCCCGTACTCTAACCCTATCAAAAACCCTAACGATAACCCGTACCCTAACCCTAACCCTAACCCGTACTCTAACCCTAACCCTAACCTTAACCCTAACCCTAACCTGTACCCTAACCCTAACCCTAACCGTAACACTAACCCTAACCCGTACTCTAACCCTAACCCTAACCCTAACACTAACCCTACCCCGTACTCTAACACTAACCCTAATCCTAACCCTAACTCGTACCCTAACCCTAACCCTAACCCTAACCCTAACCCTAACACTTAACCTAACCCGTACTCTATTCCTAACCCTAACCGTATTCTAACACTAACCCTAACCCTCACCCTAACCCTAACACGTACTGTAAACCTAACCCATACCCTAACCCTAAACCTAACCCTAACCCGTGCTCTAACCCTATCCCGTACACTAACACTAACCCTAATCCTAACCCTTGACCTAACCCGTAACCTAACCCTAACCCTAAACCGTACCCTAACAGTAACCCTAAAGAATACCATAGCGCTAACACTAACCCTAACCCTAACCCTAACCATTACCCGTACCCTAAACCTAACCCATACCCTAACCCAAACCCTAAACTTAACCGTAACCCTGACACGTACACTAAACCTAAAATTAACCCATAACCTAACCCTAACCCTAACACTAACCCTACCCGGTACTCTAACCTTAACAAAAATCCTAACCCTAACACGTACCCTAAACCTAACCATAAACCTAACCCTAACACTAACCCTAACCCGTACTCTAACCCTAACCCTAACCCTAACCCTAACTCTAAACCTAACCCGTACTCTAACCCTAACCCTAACCCTAACCCTAACCCTAACACTAACCGTACTCTAACCCTAACCCTAACACTAACACTAACCCTACCCCGTACTCTAACACTAACACTAATCCTAACCCTAACTCGTCCCCTAAACAAAACCCTAACCCTCACCCTAACACTAACCCGTACTGTGACCCTAACCCGTAACATAACCCTAATTCTAACCCGTACCCTAACCCTAACCCTAACTCGTACCCTAACCCTAACCCTGACCCTAAGCCTAACGCGTACCCTAAACCTAACCCTAACCCTAAATCATACCCTAACCTGACCCTAACCCTGATAATAACCCTAACCCTAACCCGTACCCTAAACCTAACCCATACCCTAACCCTAACCCTAAACCTAACCGTAACCCTAACCCGTACCCTAAACCTAACCCTAACCCTTGACCTAATGCGTTCCCAACCCTATCTCATACCCTAACCCTAACCCTAACTGGTACCCAAACCCTAACAGTAACCCTAACCCATACCCTAGCGCTAACCTTAACCCTAACCCTAAGCCTAACGTGCACCCTAAACCTAAACCTAAAACTAACCCTAACCATAACCCTTACCCGTACCCTAACCCTAACCCTATCCGTACACTAATCCTAACCCTAACGCAAACACTAACCCTAACCCGTACTCTAACCCTAACCCTAACCCTAAACCTAACCCTAACCCGTACTCTAACCCTAACCCGTACCCTAACACTAACCCTTACCCTACCCCTAAACCTAAACAGTACCCTAACCCTAAACGTACCCCTAACCCGTACCCAAACCTTAACCCTAACACATACCCTAAACCTAATCCTAAGGCTAAACCTTACCCGCACACTAAACCTAACACTAACCCTACACCTAACAAGTATACTAAGCCTAAACCGTACAGTAACCTTAACCCTAACCCGGAACATAACCCTAACACTGAACTTAACCTTAACCCTAAACCTAACCCTAACCCCAACCCGTAGACTAACCCTAACCCGAACCCTAAACCTAACCCTAACCTGTACCCTAAACCTACGCGTAGCCTAACCCTAACCCTAACCCTAATCCCTCACCCTAACCCTAACACTAACCCTTACCCTATCCCGTTCCCAAATGGTAAACCTAACCCTTGTTCTAACACTAACCCAATCCCGTACTCTAACGCTAACCCTAACCCTAACCCGCACCCTAAACTTAACCCTAATCCAAACCAAACCATAACCCTTAACCGTAACCTAACACTAAACCATACCCTAACTTTAACCCTAACCTTAACCATAACCCTAACCCATACCCTAACCCTAAAACTAACCCGTACCCTAACACCAACCCTAACCCTAATCCATACCCTAACACTAACCCTAACCCTAACCCTGACCATAAACTTAACCCTAACCCTTACACTAACCCTAACCCTAACCCTAAACCGCACCCTAAACCTAACCCTAACACGTACCCTAAACTTAACCTGTAACCTAAACCTAACCCTAACCCTAACCCTAAACTTAACCCATACACTAACCCTATCCCATACCCTAAACCTAACCCTAACCCGTATCCTAACCCTAAACCTAACCCTAAGCCGAACCCGTACATAAACCCTAACTCTAACCCTAACACTAACCCTAACACGTACTCTAAACCTAACCCTAACCCTAACCCGAACTCTAAACCTAACCCTAACACTTCCCTAACCCTAACTCGTGCTGTAACCCTAACCCGTACCATAACCCTAACCCTAACCTGTACCCTTACCCTAACCCTAACTCGTACACTAACCCTAACCCATACTATAAGCCTAAACTTAAACCTAACCCTAACCCTAACACTACCTCTTACTCTAACTCTATCCCGTAGCCTAACCCTAACTCTAACACTAAACCTTAACACTTACCCTAACCGTTACCCTAACTCATACCCAAATGGTAACCCTAAACCGTACCCTAACACTAACCCAAACCCATACTCTAACTCAAAACCTAACACTAACCCTAACCCTAAACCGCACCCTAAACTTAACCCTAACCCTAACCCTAACCATAACCCTTAACCGTACCCTAAGCCTAACCCACACCCTAACCCTATCCCTAACTTTAAATGTAACCCTAACCCGTACCCTAACCCTAAAACTAACCCGTACACTAACCCCAACCCTAAGGCTAACCCATACCCTAACACTAACCCTAACCCTAACCCTGAATTTAACCTAAACCTAACCCGTACACTAACCCTAACCCTAACCCTAAACCACACACTAAACCTAACCATAACCCGTACCCAAACCCTAACCCGTAACCTATACCTAAACCTAACCCTAAACTTAACCCGTACGCTATCCCTATACCATACCCTAAACATAACCTTAACCCGTAACCTAACCCTAAACCTAACCCTAAGCCTAAACCGTACATTAACCCTAACCCTATCCCTAACACTAACCCTACCCAGTACTCTAACCCTAACCCTAACCCTAACCATAACCCGTACCCTAACCCTAACCCTAACCCTAACCCTAACCCTAACCATTTCCCTAACCCTAACACTAACCCTAACCCGTACTCTAACCCTAACCCTAACCCTAACCCTAAACCCAACCATATTCTAAACCTAACCCTACCCTCACCCTAACCCTAACCCGTACTGTAACCCTAACCCATAACATAAACCTAACCCTAACCCGTACCCTAACCCTAACCCTAAGTCGTACCCTAAATCTAACCCTGACCCAAACACTAATGCAAACCCGTAACCTAAACCTAACCTGTACCCTAACCCTAACCCTAACCCTACACTGTACCCTAAACTTAACACTAACCCAAACTCATACCCTACCCTAACCCTAACCCTAACCCGTACCCTAAATATATCCCATACCCTAACCCTAACCCTAACCCAAACCTGTACCCTAAACCTAACCCTAACCCTTGACCAAACCCGTACTCAGCCCTATCGTGTACCCTAACCCTAACCCTAACCCGTACACTAACCCTAACAGTAACACTAACCCATACCCTAGCGCTAACCGTAACCCTAAACCTAAGCCTAACCCCAACCCTAAACCTAAAACTAACCCTAACACTAACCATATACCTTACCCGTAACCTAAACCTAACCCTTACCGTAACACTAACCCGAATCTTTACTGTAACCCTAACCCGTACCCTAACCCTAAAACTAACCCGTACCCTAACCCCACCCCTAACCCTAACCCGTACCTTAAACTTATCCCTAACCTTAACCCTGACCCTAAACCTAACCCTAACCCGTACCCTAACCCGAACCTGCACCTAAACCTAACCCTAACCCGTACCCTAACCCTAACCTGTAACCTAAACCTAACCCTCAACCTAAACTTAACCCGTACACTAACCCCATCCTGTACCCTAAACTTAACCCTAACCCTTACCCTAACACTAACCCTAACGCTAACCCTAAAACTTCCGCACACTAACACTAAACCTAACCCAAACCCTAAACCTAACCCTAACCCGTACTCTAACCCTAACCCGTACCCTAAAACTAACCCTTACCCTAACCCTAAACCTAACCCATACCCTAACCCTAAAGGTAACCGTAACCCATACCCAAACCCTAACCCTAACACGTACCCTAACCGTAAACCTAACCCTAAACCGTACACTAACCGTAACCCTAACCCTAAACTTACTCTAACGCTAACCCTAACCCTAACCCTAACACTAACCCTAACCCATACTCTAACCTAACCCTAACCCTAACACTAACCATAACCCTAACACTAAACCTAACATGTACTCTAACCCTAAACCTAACCCTTACACTAACCCTAACCCCCTACTTTAACCGTAACCCTAACCCTAAAACTAACCCTAAACCTAACTCGTACCGTAACCCGAACTCGTACCCTAACCCTAAACCTAACCTTAACCTAAACCTAAACCTGACCCTAACCCAAAAACTAATCCTGTACACTAACCCTAACCCGCAACCTAAACCTAACCCTAACCCTAGACCTAACCCGTACCCTAACCCTAACCCGTACCCTAACACTAACCCTAACCCTAACCCGTACCATAACCCTAGCACTAACCCTAACCCGTACCCTAACCCTAACCCGTACCCTATCCTTAACCCAATGACTAACCCTAACCCACACCCTAAACCTAACCCTAACCCTAGACCTAAACCATAGCCTAATCCTATCCCGTAACCTAACCCTAACGCGAACCTCTACCCTAACCCTAACACTAACACTAACCCTATTCCTAAACCTATTCCGTACACTAACCCTAACCCTAACCCTTAACAGTACCCTAACCCTAACCCTAATCCTAAACCTGAACCTAACCCTAACCTAATCACGTACTCTAAACCTAACCCTAACCCGCAAACTAAACCTAACCCTATCCCTAGACCTAACACGTACACTAACCCTATCCCATACCCTAACCTTAACCCTAACCCGTACCGTAAACCTAACACTAACCCCAAGCCTAACCCTAACCCTTACCCTAACCAGTACCCAAACGGTAAACCTAACCCCTACCCTAACACTAAACCAAACCCGTACTCTAATTCTAACCCTAACCCTAACCCTAACACGTACCCTAACCCTACCTGTAGCCTAACCCTAACTCTAACCCTAACCACCAACCTTAACCCTAACCCTTACCCTAACCCATACCGAAACATTAAACCTAACCCGGACCCTAACACTAACGCAAACCCGTACTCTAAACCTAACCCTAACCCTAACCCGCACCCTAAACTTAACCCTAACCCTAACGCAAACCATAACCCTTAACCGTAACCTAACCCTAACCCATACCCTAACCCGAACCCTAACCTTAACCGTAACCCTAATTCGTACCCTAACCCTAAAACTAACCCGTACCCTAACCACAACCCTAACCTTAACGAGTACACTAACACTAACCCTAACCCTAACCCTGACCCTAAACCTAACCCTAACCGCACACTAACCCTAACCCTAACCCTAAACCTATCCTATACTCTAAACCTAACCCTAACCCTAATCCTAACACTAACACGTACTCTAAACTTAACCCTAACCATAACACCTACCATAACCCTAACACTAACCCTAACCAGTACTCTAACACTAAACGTAACCCTTACACTAACCCTCCCTACTATAATCCTAAACCTAAACCTAACCCTTACCCTAAACCTAACTCCTACCATAACCCGAACCTGTACCCAACCCTAACCCTAACACTAAATCTAACACTAACCCTGACCCTAACTCTAACCCTAATCCCGTACCCTAACCCTAACCCTAACCCGCATCCTAAAACTAACCCTAAACCTAGACCTAACCTGTAGCCTAACCCTAACCCGTACCCTAACACTAACCCGTACCCTAACCCTAACCCTAACCCTAACCCGTACCCTAACCCTAAGCATAACCCTAACGTGTATCCTAAACCTAACCCTAACCCTAACACTAACCCTAACCCGTACTCTAACCCTAACCCTAACACTAACACTAACCCTACCCCGTACCCTAACACTAACCCTGCCCTAACCCTAACCCGTACCCTAACCCTAACCCTAAACCTAACCCTAACACTAACCCTAACCCGTACACTAACCCTAACCCTAACCCGTACCCGTACCCTAACCCTAACCCGCACCGAAACCTAACCCTAATCCGTACTCTAACCCTAACCCGTAACCTAAACCTAAACCTAACCCTAAACTTAACTCGTACACTAACCCTATCCCATACCCTAACCCTAACCCTAACCCGTACCCTAACCCTAACTCTAACCCTAACCCTTTCCGTAAACTAAAACTAACCCTATCCCTAACACTAACACAAACCCGTACCATAACACTAACCCTAACCCTAACCTAATCCTAACCCGTACACTAAACCTAACCCTAACCGTACACTAACCCTAACCCTAACCCTAACACTAAACCTATCCCGTACTCTAAATCTAACCCTAACCCTAATCCTAACGCTAAACCGTACTCTAACCTTAACCCTCACCCTAACACTAACCATAACCCTAACACTAACCCTAACCAGTACTCTAACCCTAAACGTAACCCTAACACTAACCCTAACCCCCTACTATAATCCTAACCCTAAACCTAACCCTTACCCTAACCCTAACTCATACCGTATCCCGAACCCGTACCCAACCCTAACCCTAACCCTAAACTTAACCCTAACCCTGACCCTAAACCTAACCTTAATCCCGTACCCTAACCCTAACCCTAACCCGCATCCTAAACCTAACCCTAAACCTAGACCTAACCCGTAGCCTAACCCTAACACGTACCCTAACACAAACGCTTACCCTAACCCTAACACTAACCCTAACCCTAACCCATACACTAACCATAACCCTAACCCATACCCTAACCCTAACCCGTACCCTAACCCTAACCCAGGGCCTAACTCTAACCCGCACCGTAAACCTAACCCTAACCCCAGACATAACCCATACCAAACCCTATCCTGTACCCTAACCCTAGTCCTAACCCGTATCCTAAACCTAACACTAACCCTAACCCTAACACTAACTCTAACCCGTACACTAACCATAACCCGTACCCTAACCCGTACCCTAACCCTAACCCACACCGAAACCTAACCCTAACCTGTACCCTAACCCTAACCCGTAACCTAAACCTAACCCTAACCCTAAACTTAACCTGTACACTAACCCTATCCCATACCCTAAACCTAACCCTAACCCGTACCCTAACCCTAACTCTAACCCTAACCCTATCCGTACACTAACCCTGACCCTAACACTAACACTAACCCTAACCCGTACCCTAACACTAACCCTTACCCTAACCCTAAACCTACCCTGTACCCTAACCCTTAACGGAACCCTAACCCATACCCAAACCCTAACCCTAACATGTACCCTCACCGTAACCCTAACCCTAACCTGTACCCTAACCCTACCGTAGCCTAACCCTATCTCTAACACTAACCCCTAACCCTAACCCTAACCCTTACCCTAACCCTTACCCAAACGTTAAACCTAACCCATATCCTAACACTAACCCAAACCGGTACTCTAATCCTAACCTTAACCCTAACCCAGACCCTATCCCATACCCTAAACCTTCTGTAGCCTAACCCTAACTCTAACCCTAACACCTAACCCTAACCCTAACCCTTACCCTAACACGTACCCAAACGGTAAACCTAACACGTACCCTAACACTAACCCAAACCCGCACTCTAACACTAACCCTACCTTTAACCGTAACCCTAACTCGTACCCTAACCCTAAAACTAACTCGTACCCTAACCCCAACCCTAACCTTAACGCGTACACTATCACTAACCCTAACCCTAACCCTGACCCTAAACCTAACCCTAACCGTACACTAACCCTAACCCTAACACTAACACTAACCCAAACCCGTACTCTAAACCTAACCTTAACCCTAACCCTAAACCGCACCCTATAATTAACCATAAACCTAACCCTAACCATAACCCTTAACCGTACCCTAACCCTAACCTACACCCTAACCCTAACCCTAACTTTAACCCTAACCCTATCCCGTACCTTAACCCTAAAACTAACCCGTACACTAACCCGTACCCTAACCCTTACCCTAAACCTAACCCTAACCCTGACCCTAACCATAAACCTAACCCGTACCTTAACCCTAAACCGTATCCTAACCCTAGCCCTAAACCTAACCCATACCCTAACCCTAAACGTAACCCTAACCCGTAACCAAACCCTAACCCTAACTCGTACCCTAACCCTAACCCTAACTCTAACCCGCACACTAAACCTAACCCGAATCCTCGAACTAACATGTACACTAACCCTATCCCGTACCCAAAACTTAACCCTAATCCATACCGAAACCCTAACAGTAACCCTAACCCATACCCTAGCACTAACTCTAAACCTAACCCTAAGCCTAACCCGCACCCTAAACCTAAACCTAACCCTGACCCTAACCATAACCCTTACCCGTACCTTAACCCTACCCATACCTTAACATTAACCCTAAACTTAACCATAACCCTATACTGTACCCTTACCGGTACCATAACCCTACCCCTAACCCTAACCCTGACCCTAAACCTAACACTAACCCGTACCCTAATCTAACCCACACCTAAACCTAACCCTAACCCGTACCCTAACTCTAACCCGTACCCTAAACCTAACCCTACCCCGTATCCTAAAGCTAAAAATAACCCTAAGCCTAACCCGTACATTAACCCTAACCCTAACCCTAAATTTAATCCTACCCCGTAGTCTAAACATAACCCTAATCCTAACCCTAACCCAAACCCTAACATTAACAGTAACACTAACCCGTACTCTAACCCTCACCCTAACCCTAACCCTAACCGTACTCTAACCCTAACCCTAACCCTCACCCTAACCATAACCCGTACTGTAACCCTATCCCGTACCATAAACCTAACCCTAACCCGTAACCTCACCCTAACCCTAACCCGTACACTAACCCTAACACTAACCCTGACCCTAACCCTAAACGTAACCCGTACCCTAAACCTAAACCGTACCCTAACCCAAACCCTAACGCTAAACCGTACCCTAAACCTAACTCTAACCCTAACTCATACACTAATCCTAACCCTAACCCTGACCCTAAACCTAACCCTAACCCGTACCCTAAGCCTAACCCATACACTAATCCTAGCCGTAAACGTAACCCTAACCCTACCCCGTACCCTAAACCTAAACCTAGCCCTTGACCTAACACGTACCCAAACTTTTCCCATACCCTAACCCTAACCCTAACCCATACCCACACCCTAACAGTGACCCTAACCCATACACTAGCGCTAACCCTAAACCTAACACTAACCCGCACCCTAAACCTAAGCCTAACCCTAACCCTAACCCTAACCCTAACCCTAAACCTAAACTGTACCTTAACCCTAAACGTAACCCTAACCCGTACCAAAACCCTAACCCTATCACGTACTCTAACCTTAACCCTAAACCTAAACCGCACACTAAACCTAACCCTAACCCTAGACCTAACACGTACACTAACCCTATCCCGTAACCTAACCTTAACCATAACACGTACCGTAATCCTAACACTAACCCTAACCCTAACCCTAACCCTAACCCGTACACTAACCCTAAACTGAACCCTAACCCTAACCGTAACCCGTACCCTAAACCTAACCCTAACCCTAACCCTAACGCTAACCCGTACTTAACCCTAACCCTAACCCTAACCCTAAACCTGACTTTAACCGTAACCCTAACCCATACACTAAACCTAAAACTAACCCGTACCCTAACGCCAGCCATAACACTAACTCGTACCATAACCCTATCCCTAACCCTAAACCTGACCCTAAACCTAACACTAAACTCTATCCTACCCCTAAACATAACCCGCACACTAAACCTAACCGTAACTCGTACCCTAACCCTAATCCGTAACCTAAACCTAACCCTAACCCTAAACTTAACCCGTACGCTAAACCTATCCTGTACCATAAACCTAAACCTAAACCTAACCCGTACCATAACCCTAACACTAACCCTAACCCTAACCGTACACTAACCCTAACACTAACCCTAACCCTAACACTAACACTATCCCGTACTCTAAACCTAAACCTAACCTTAATCCTAACCATAACCCATACTCTAACCCTATCGCTAACCCTAACACTAACCTACCCCATACTCTAACCCTAAACCTAACCCTAACACTAACCCTAACCCGTACCCTAAACCTAACCCTACTCGTACCCTAACTCTAACGCTGACCCTCACCCTAACCCTTACCAGTAACCTAAACCTAAACCATACCCTAACCCTAACCCTATCCCTAACCCGTACCCTAAACCTAACCCATACCTGAACCCTAAACATAACCCTAACCCGTCCCCAAACCCTAACCCTAACACGTACCCTAACCCTAACCCTAACACTAACCCTAACGCGTAATCTAACCCTAACGCTAACCCTAAACCTAACCCTAAACCATACTCTAACCCTAACCCGTACCCTAACACTAACCCTTACCCTAACCCTAAACCTAACACGTACCCTAACCCTAAACGTAACCCTAACCATTACCCAAACCCTAACCCTAACATGTACCCTAACCCTAACCCTAACCCTAACCCGCACACTAAACCTAACCCTAACTCTAGACCTAACACATACACTAAACCTATCCCGTACCGGAACCTTAAACCTAACCCGTACCGTAACCATAACAATAAGCTTAACCCTAAACCTAAACCTAACCCTAACCCATACACTAAGCCTAACCCGAACCCTAACTCGTACCCTAACCCTACCCGTAGCCTAACCCTAACTCTAACGCTAACCCCTAACCCTAAACCTAACCCTAACCCTTACCCTAACAGGTACCCAAACGGTAAACCTAACCCGTACCATAACTCTAACCGAAACCCGTACTCTAACCCTAACCCTAACCCTAATCCGCACACTAAACCTAACCCTAACACTAGACCTAAGACGTACACTAAACCTATCCCGAACAGGAACCTTAAACCTAACCCGTACCATAACCCTAACAATAAGCCTAACCCTAAACCTAACCCTAACCCTACCCCATACCCTAAACTTAACCTGTACCCTAACCCTAAACCTAACCCTAACCCGTACCCTAAAGCTAACACTAACCCGTACAATAACTCTAAACCTACCCTAAACCTGACCCTAACCCTAACCTTAACACGTACCCTAAGCCTAACCCATAACCTAACCCTAACGCTAACCCTAACACTAACACTAAACCTACCCCGTACTCTAAACCTAACCCTAACCCTAACCAGTAACCGTACACTAAACCTAACCCTAACCCTAACGCTAAACCTAACCCTAACCCGTACTCTAACCCTAATCCTAACCCTAACACTAACCCGTACTCTAACACTGACCCTAACCCTAACCCAAATACTAAACCTAACCCGTACTCTAACCCTAACCCTAACCCTAACGGTAACCTAACCCTAACCCTTACCTCACCCTAACCCGAACCCGTACGGTAACCCTCACCCATACCATAACCCTAACGCTAATGCGTACTCTAACCCTAACCCTAATTCGTACCCTAACCCTAACACTCCCCCTGACCCTAACCCTAACCCTAGCCCGTACCCTAAACCTAACCTGTACCCTAACCCTAACCCTAACCTAACTCACACCCTAAACTTAACCCTAACCCTAACCCAAACCATAACCCTTAACCGTAACTTAACCCTAACCCATACCCTATCCCTAACCCTAACCTTAACCATAATCCCTACCTGTACCCTAAACCTAAAACTAACCCGTACCCTACCCGCAACCCTAACCCATACCCTGAACCTAACCCTAACCCATACCCTAACCATAACCCTAACCCTAACCCTATCCGTAAACTAACCCTAACCCTAACCCTACAACTAACACTAACCCGTACTCTAACCCTACCCTAACCCTAAACCTAACCCTAACCCGTAGTCTAACCCTATCCCGTACCCCAACACTAACTCTTACCATAACCCTAAACCTAATCCGTACCCTAACCCTAAATGTAACCCTAACCCGTACACAAACGCTAACCCTAACACGTATCATAAACCTAACCCTAACCCTAACAATTACCCTAACCCGTACCCAAACGGTAAACCTAACCCGTACACTAACACTAACCCAAACCCGTACTCTAACCCTAACTCTAACCCTAACACTAACCCTACCCCGTACTCTAACACTAACCCTAACCCTAACCATAACCCATACCCTAACCCTAACCCTAACCCTAACACTAACCCTAACTCGTAATCTAACCCTAACCCTAACCCTAACCCTAAAACTAACCCTACCCCTAACCCGTACACGTACCCGTACCCTAACCCTAACACTAACCCTAACCCGTACTCTAACCCTAACCCGTACTCTAACCCTAACCCTTACCCTAACTGTACTCTAACCCTAACCCTAACCCTCACCCTAACCCTAACCTGTACTTTAACCCTACCCATACCATAACCCTAACCCTAACCCGTACCTAAACCTAACCCTAACCCGTACCCTAACCCTAACCTGTAACCTAAACCTTAACCTAACCCTAAACTTATCCCGTACGCTAACCCTATCCCGTACCCTAAACCTAACCCATCCTGTACCCTAACCCTAACCCTAACCCTAACCCTATCCGTACACTAACCCTAACCCAAACCCTAAGACTAACCCTAACCCATACTCTAACCCTAACCCTAACCCTAAACCTAACCTTAACCCGTACTCTAACCCTAACCCGTACCCTAACACTAACCCTTACCCTAACCCCAACCCTAACCCGTACCCTCACCATAACCCTAACCCTAACCCACACCTAAACCTAACCCTAACCCGTAACCTAAACCTAAGCCTAACCATAAACTTAACCCGTACGCTAACCCTAAGCCTAACCCTAACACTAACCCTACACCGTACTCTAACCTTAACCCTAACTCTAACCCTAACCCGTACCCTAACCCTAACCCTAACACTAACCCTAACCCGTACTCTAAACCTAACCCTAACCCTAACCCTAACCCTAAACCTAACCTTACTCTAACCCTAACCCTAAACCTCAAACTAACCCTAACCGTAATGTAACCCTAAACTGTAGCATAATCCTAACCCTAACCCTAAACTTAAGCGTAAACATGACCCGTACCCTAACCCAAAATCTAACCGTACCCTAACCCCAACCCTAACCCTAACCATATCACATACCCGTACCCTAACCATACCCCATACCCTAACCCTAACCCTAAACTTAACCGTAACCCTGACCCGTAACCTAACCCTAAAATTAACACATACGCTAACCCTATCCCGAACCCTAAACCTAACTCTAACCCGTAACCTAACCCTAAACCTAACCCTAAGCCTAGCCCGTACATTAACCCTAACCCTAACCCTAACACTAACCCTACCCTGTACTCTAACCCTAACCCTAAATCTAACTCTAACTCGTACCCTAACCCTAACCCTAACCCTAACTCTAAACCTTACCCGTACTCTAACCCTAACCCTAACCCTAACCCTAACCCTAACCCTAACCCAACTCTAACCCTAACCCTAACCCTCACCATAACCCTAACCCGTAGTGTATCACTAACCCGTACCATAACCATAAACCTAACCCTAACCTTAAGCATAACCCTAACCCATACCCTAACCCTAAATCTAACCCGGACCCAAACCACAAACCTAACCGTAACCCTTACCCTAACCCTATCCCTAACGCTAACCCTGACCCTAAACCTAACCCTACCGTACCCTAACCCTAACCCTAAACATAACCTTCACCTAAACCTAACCCTATCATGTACCCTAACCCTATCCTGTACCCTAAACCTAAACCTAACCCGTAACCTAACCCTAACTCTAACCCTAACCCTATCCATACTCTAACCCTAACCCGTACCCTAACACTAACCCTAACCCTAACACTATCCCTAACCAGTACTCTAAACCTAAAACTAACCCTAACTCAAACCCTAACACGTACTATAACCCTAAACATAACCCTAACCCTAAAACTAACCCTAACCCGTACTCTAACCCTATCCCGTAGCCTAACACTAACTCTAACCCTAACCCCTAACACTAACCCTAACCCTAACCCTTACCCTAACCCGTACCCAAACGGTAAACCTAACCTATACCCTAACACTAAACCAAACCCGTACTCTAACGCTAACCCTAACCCTAACACTAAACAGCACCCTAAACTTAACCCTAACCCTAACCATAACCATAACCTTAACGTACCCTAACCCTAACCCTAACTCATACCCTAAAACTAACGCTTACCCTAACACTAACCCGTACCCTAAACCTAACCCATACCAACTCTAACCCTAACCCTAACCCTAACCCCTACCCTAAACCTAAACCTCACCCTAACTCATAAACTAACCCTAACCCCAACCCTGACCCTAACCCTAACCCTAACCCTAACCCTAACCCGTACCTAAACCTAACCCATACCCTAATCCTAACCCTAAACCTAACCCTAACCCTATCCCGTACCCTATACCTAACCCGAATCCTTGACCTAACCCGTACCCAACCCTATCCCGTACACTAACCCTAACCCTAACCCGTACCCAAAGCCTAAGAGTAACCCTAACCCATACACTAGGTCTAAAAGTAACCCTCACCCTAAGCCTAACCCGCACCCTAAACATAAACCTAACCCTAACCCTAACCATAACCCTTACCCATACCCTAACCCTAACCCATACCCTAACCCTAACCCGCACCTAAACCGTACCCTAACACGTACCCTAACCCTAACCCGTAACCTAAAACTAAAACTAACCCTAAACTTATCGCGTACACTAACCCTATCCAGTACCCTAAACCTAAACCTAACCTGTACCCTAAACCTAACCCTAACCCTAATCCTATCCGTACACTAACCCTAACCCTAACCCTAAAACTAACCCTATCCCATATTCTAACCCTAACCCTAACCCTAAACCTAACACTAAACCTAACTTGTACTCTAACCCTAACCCTAACCCTATAGATAACCCTAACCCGTAATCTAACCCTAACTCGTATCCTAACACTAACCCTAACCCTAACCCTAACCCTTAGACTAAACCTAACCCGAACCCTAAACCTAACCCTAACCCTAAACGTACCCGAACCCTAACCCGTACCCTAACAGTAACCCGTACCCTAACACTAACCCTTACCCTAACCCTAAACCTAACCCATACACTAACCCTAAACATAACCCTAACCCATACCCAAACCCTAACCCTAACACGTACCCTAACCCTAACCCTGACCCGCACACTAAACCTAACCCTAACCCTAGACCTAACACGTACACTAACCCTTCCTGAACTGTAAACTTAACCCTAACCCGTACCGTAACCCTAACACTAAACCTAACCCTAACCCTAACCCTAACCCTAACCCGTACACTAACCCTAAACCTAACCATAAACTTACCCTAACGCTAACCCTAACCCTAACCATAACACTAACCCTAACCCGTACTCTAACCTAACCCTAACCCTAAACCTAACCCTAACCCGTACTCTAACCCTAACCTTAATCCTAACACTAACCATAACCCTAACACTAAACCTAACACGTACTCTAACCCTAACCCTAACCCGTACCCTAACACAAACCCTAACCCTAACCCTGACCCTAAACCTAACCCTAACCCTTACACTAACCCTAACCCTAAGCCAACCCGCACCCTAAACCTAACCCTAACCCATAACCTAACCTTAAACCGTAACCTAAACCGAACCCTAACCCTAAACTTAACCCGTTCACCAACCCAATCCCTTACTCTAAACCTAACCCTAACCTGTATCCTAACCCTAACCTAACCCTAAGCCTAACCCATACATTAATCCTTACCCTAACCATAACACAAAACCTACCCCGTACTCTAACCCTAACCCTAAACCTGACCCTAACCCTAACCCTAACCGGTACCCTAAACCTAACCCATACCCTAACCCTAACCCTAAACCAAACCCTAACCCTAAACCGTACCCTAAACCTAACCCTAACCCTTGACCTAACCTGTACCCAAACTTATCCCCACACTAAACCTAACCCTAACCCGTACCCAAAACCTAACAGTAAACCTAACCCCTACCCTAGCACTAACCCTAACCCTAACCCTAACCCTAAGACTAAACCGCAACCTAAACCTAAACCTTACCCTAACCCTAACCATAAACCTTACCCATACCCTAACCCTAACCCATACCCTAACACTAACCCTAAACTTAACCGTAACCCTAACCTGTACCCTAACCCTAAAACTAACCCATACCCTACCCCCACCCTAACCCTAACCCGCACCATAACCCTATCCCTAACCCTAACCCTGACCCTAAACCTAACCCTAACCCGTACCCTAACCCTAACCCGCACCTGAACCTAACCCTAACCCGTACCCTATCTCTAACCCATAACCTAAACCTAAACATAAACCTAAACTTAACCCGTACACTAACCCTATCCTGTACTCTAAACCTAACCCTATCCCGTACCCTAACCCTAACCCTAACCCTATCCCTAACCCTAACCCTAACCGTACACTAACCCTAACCCTAACCCTAACACTAAAACTATCCCGTATTCTAACCCTAACCATAATCCTAAACCTAACCCTAACCCGTGCTCTAACCCTATCCCATACCCTAACACTAACCCTTATCCTAACCCTAAACCTAACCCGTACCCTACCCTAGGTCTAACACGTACCCTAACCCTAACCCTAAACCTAACCCTTACCCTATCCCGTACCCAAACAGTAAACCTAACCCGTAACCTAACACTAACCCAAACCCGTACTCTAAACCTAACCCTAACCCTAATACTAACCTAACCCTAACCCTAATACTAACCCTACCCCGTACTCTAAAACTAACACTAACCCTAACCCGTACCCTCACTCTAACCCTAACCCAACCCTAAAACTAACTCTAACCCGTACTCTAACCCTAACCCTAACCCTAACACTAACCCTACCCCGTACTCTAACACTAACCGTAATCCTAACCCTATCACGTACCCTAACCTTAAACCTAACCCTAACACTAACCCTATCCCGTACTCTATCCCTAACCCTAACCCTAACCCTAACCCTAACCCTCACCCTAACCCTAACCCGTACTGTAACCCTAACCCATACCATAACCCTAAACCTAACCCGTACCCGAACCCTAACCCTAATTCGTACCCTACCCAGAGCCTAACCCTGACCCTAAACATAACCCTAACCCATATCCTAAACCTAACCCATACCCTAACCCTAAACCTAACCCTAAATCGTACCCTGAACCTAACCCTAAAACGTACACTAACTCTAACCCTAACCCAACCCTGACCATAACCCTAACCCTACCCCGTACCCTAGCCTAACCCATACCCTAACCTTAACCCTTAACCTAACCCTAACCCTTGACCTAACCCGTAACCTAAACCTAACCCTAACCAGTACCCAAACCCTAACAGTAAACCTAATCCATACCCTAACGCTAACACTTACCCTAAACCTAACTCTAACCCTGACCTGTACCCTAACCATAAAATTAACCCATACCCTAACCCCAACCCTAAACCTAACCCTAACCCGTACCAAACACTAACCCTAACCCTAACCCTAACCCTAACACGTCCCTACCCCGTACTCTAACCATAACACAAACCCTAACCCTAACCCGTACCCTAACCCTAACCCTAACCCTAACACTAACACTAAACCTAACCCGTACTCTAACCCTAACCCTACCCTAACCCTAACCCTAACCCTAACCGTACTCTAACCCTAACACTAACCCTCACATTAACCCTAACCGTACTGTAACCCTAACCCGTACAATAACCCTAACCCTAACCCTAAACTTAAACGTACCCTGACCCGTAACCTAACCCTAAAACTAACCCGTACCCTATCACCAACCCTAACCCTAATCCGTACCCTAACCCTAACCATAAACTAACCCTAACCCTCACCTAAACCTAACCCTAACACGTACCCTAACCCTAACCCGTAACCTAAACCTAACCCTAACCCTAAACTTAACCCGTACGCTAATCCTATCCTGTACCCTAAACCTAACCCTAACGCATACCCTAACCCTAACCCTAACCGTACTCTAACCCTAACACTAACCCTCTCCCTAACCCTAACCGTACTGAAACCTTAACCCGTACATTAACCCCAACCCTAACCCTAACCCGTACCCTACCCCTAACCTGTACCCTAACCCACTCCTAAACCTAACCTTAAACCGTAACCTAACCCTTAACCTAACCCTAAGCCTAACCCTTACATTAACAATAACACTAACCCTACCACGTACTCTAACCCTAACCCTAACTCTAACCCTAACCCGTACCCTAAACCTAACCCTAACCCTAACCCTAACACTAACCCTAACCCGTACTCTAACCCTAAAACAAACCCTAAACCTAACCTGTAGCCTAACCCTAACCCTAACACTAACAATAACCCTAACCCAAACTCTAACCCTAAACCTAACCCTAACTCTGACCCTAACCGTACTCTACCCTAACATTAACCCTCACCCTAACCCTAACTGTACTGTAACCCTAACCCGTACAATAACCCTAACCCTAACCCGTACACTAAACCTAACAAGTAACCTAAACCTAACCCTAAACCTTAACTTAACCCGTACGCTAAACCTATCCTGTACCCTACACCTAACCGTAACCCTAACCCTAACCCTAACCCTAACCCTAACCCTATCCGTACTCTAACCCTAACCCTAACCCTACCCCGTACTCTAACCCTAACCCTAACTCTAACCCTAACCCGTACCCTAACCCTAAAACTAACACTAACACTAGCCCTACCCCGTACTCTAAACCTAACCCTAACCTTAACCATAACCCTAACCCATACTCTAAACCTAACCCTAACCCTAACTCGTACCCTAACACTAACCCTCCCCTGACTCTAACCCTAACCCTAACCCGTAACCTAAACCTAACCCATACACTAACCCTAAACCTAAACTTAACCCTAACCCTATCCCGTACACTAAACCTAACCCTAACCCTTGCCCTAACCTGTACCCAACCCTATCCCGTACCCTAACCCTAACCCTAACCCGTACCCAAACACTAAGAGTAAACCTAACCCATACCCTAGCGGTAACCCTAAACCTAACCCTAACCATAACACTAACCCGCACCCTAAACCTAAAACTAACCCTAACCCTAACCATAACCCTTACCCGTACCCTAACCCTAAACCGTACACTAAACCTAACCCGAACCCTAACTCGTACACTATCCCTAAACCAAACCGTGACCCAAACCCTAACCTTAACCAGTACCCTAACCCTAACACTAACCCTAACCCTAACCCGTACACTAAACCTAACCCTAACCCGTACCCTAACCCTAACACTAACCCTAACCCTAACCCGATGCCTAACCCTAACCCACACCCTAAACCTAACCCTAACCCTAGAACTAACCCGTACCCTAACCCTATCCCGTACACTAACCCTAACGCTAACCCGTACCATAACCCTAACACTAACACTAACCCAAATCCTAACCCTATCCCGTACACTAACCCTAACCCTAACCCTAAACCGTACCCTAACCCTAACCCGTAGGCTAACCCTAACACTAACCCTAACCCCTAACCCTACCACAACCCTAACCCTTACCCTACCCATACCCTAAAGCTAACCCTAACCTTAACCGTAACCCTAACCCATACCCTAACCCTAAAAATACCCCGTACCCTAACCCCAACCCTAACCCTAGCACGTACCATAACCCTATCCCTAACCATAACCCTGACCCAATCCTAAACCTAACCCGTACCCTAACCCTAACTCGCACCTAAACCTAACCCTAACCCGTACTCTAACGCTAATCCGTAACCTAAATCTAAACCTAACCCTAAACTTAACCCATACACTAACCCTATCCCGTACCCTAAACCTAACCCTAACCCGTACCCTAAGCCTAACCCTAACCCTAACCCTAACCCTATCCGTACACTAACCCTAACCCTAACCCTAACACTAACCCTAACCCGTACTTTAACCCTAACCCTAAACATAAACTAACCCTAACCCATAATCTACCCCTAACCCGTCCCCTAACACTAACCCTTACCTTAACCCGAAACCTAACCCGTACCCTAACCCTAAACATAACCCTAACCCGTACCCAAACCCTAAACCTAACACGTACCCTATCCCTAACCCTAACCCTAATCCACACCGCACACTAAACCTAACCCTAACCCTAGACCTACCACATACACTAACCCTATCCCATACCCTAACCTTAACCCTAACCCGTACCATAACCCTAACACTAACCCTAACCCTAACCTTAACCCTAAACCTAACCCTAAGCCGGACACTAACCCTAATCCGAACCCTAACCCTAACCCTAACCCATACCCTAAACCTACCTGTAGCCTAACCGTAACTCTAACCCTAACCCCTAAACCTAACCCTAACCCTTACCCTAACCTGTACCCAAACGGTAAACCTAACCCATAACCTAACACTAACCCAAACCCGTACTCTAACCCTAATCCATACCTTAGCCCTAACCCTAACCTTAACCATAATGCTAACCCGTATCCTAACCCTAAAACTAACCCGTATTCTGAAACCAACCCTAACCCTAACCCGTACACTAACACTAACCCTAAACCTAACCTTGACCCTAAACCTAACCTTATCACTTACACTAACCCTAACCCTAACCCTAACCCGCGCCCTAAACCTAAACGAAAACCATACCCTAACCCTAATCCGTAACCTAAACTTAACCCTAACCCAAACTTAACCCGTACGCTAACCCTATCCCGTACCCTAACCCTAACCCTAACCCGTATCCTTACCCTAAACCTAACCCTAAGCCTAACCCATACATTAACCCAAACCCTAACCCTAACACTAACCCTACCCCGTACTCTAACTCTAACCCTAACCCTAACTCTAACCCGTACCCTAACCCTAACACTAACACTAACCTTTACTCTAACCCTAACCCTAACCCTAACCGTACTCTATCCCTAACCCTAACCCTCACCCTAACCTTAACCCGTACTGTAACCCTAACCTGTACCAATACCCTAAATCTAACCCGTACCCTAACCCTAACCCTAACTCGTACCCTAATGCTAACCCTTACCCTGACCCTAAACCTAACCCTAACCCGTACCCTAAACCTAACCCGTACCCTAACTGAAACCCTAATCCTAACCGTACCCTAAACCTAACCCTAAACCGTACCCTAACGCTAACCCTAACCCTAACACTGAGGTTAACCCAAAACCAAACTCGTACCCTAAGCCTAAACCATACCCTAAACATAACCCTAATCCAAACCCTAACCCTAACCCGTACCCTAAACCTAGCCCTAACCCTTGACCTAACCCGTACCCAAACCTATCCCGTACCCTAACCCTAAACCTAAAACGTACCCAAAACCTAACATTAACCCTAACCCATAACCTAGCGCTAACCCTAACCCTAACTCAAACCTGTCCACTAAACATAAACTTACCCTAACCCTAAACATAACCCTTACCCATACCCTTACCCTAACCCATACCCTAACCCTAACCCTAACATTAACCATAACACTGACCCGTACCCTAACCCTAAAACTAACCCGTACCCTAACCCCAAACCTAACCTTAACCCGTAACCTAACCCTATCCCTAACGCTTAACCTGACACTAAACCTAAACCTAACCCTAACCCTAACCCTAACCCTCACCTAAACCTAACCCTAACCCGTCCCCTAACACTATCCCGTACCCTAAACCTAACGCTAACCTGTACCCTAACCCTAACCCTATCCGTACTCTAACCCTAACACTAACCCTAACCCTAACACTAACCCTAACCCGTACTCTAAACCTAACCCTAACCCTAAACCTAACCCTAACCCATACTCTAACCCTAACCCGTACCCTAACACTAACCATAATCCTAACACTATCCCTAACCCGTACTCTAACTCTAAACCTAACCCAACTCTAACCCTAACCCGTACTATAACCCTAACCCTAACCCTAACCCGTACTCTAATCCGATCCCGTAGCCTAACACTAACTCTAACCCTAACCCCTAACCCTAACACTAACCCTAACCCTTACCCAAACCCGTACCCAAACGATAAACCTAACCCGTACCCTAACACTAACCCAAACCCGTACTCTAACCCTAACCCTAACCCTAAACCGCACCCTAAAATTAACCATAAACCTAACCCTAACCATAACCCTTAACCGTACCCTAACCCTAACCTACACCCTAACCCTAACCCTAACTTTAAACATAACCCTATCCCGTACCTTAACCCTAAAACTAACCCGTACACTAACCCGTACCCTAACCCTTACTCTAAACCTAACCCTAACCCTGACCCTAACCATAAACCTAACCCGTACCTTAACCCTAAACCGTATACTAACCCTAGCCCTAAACCTAACACATACACTAAACCTAAACGTAACCCTAACCCGTACCCAAACCCTAACCCTAACTCGGACCCTAACCCTAACCCTAACTCTAACCCGCACACTAAACGTAACCCGAATCCTCGAACTAACATGTACACTAACCCTATCCCGTACCCTAACCATAACCCTAATCCGTACCAAAACCCTAACAGTAACCCTAATCCATACCCTAGCACTAACTCTAAACCTAACTCTAAGCCTAACCCGCACCCTAAACCTAAACCTAACCCTTACCCTAACCATAACACTTACCCGTACCCTAACCTTACCCATACCCTAACACTAACCCTAACCTTAACCATAACCCTATACCGTACCCTAACCGGTACCATAACCCTACCCCTAACCCTAACCCTGACCCTAAACCTAACCGTAACCCATACCCTAACTCTAACCCACACCTAAAACTAAACCTAACCCGTAACCTAACCCTAACCCGTAACCTAAACCTAACCCTAACCCTAAACTTAACCCGTACACTAACCTTATCCCGTACCCTAAACCTAACCCTAACCCGTACTCTAACCCTAACCCTAACCCTAACACTATCCGTACACTAAACCTAACCCTAACCCTAACCCTAACACTAACCCTAACACGTACTCTAACCCTAACCCTAACCCTAAACCTAACCCTAAACCTCACCCGTACCCTAACACTAACCCTTACCCTAAACCTAAATCTAACCCGTACCCTAACCCTAACGTAACCCTAACCCATACCCAACACCTAATCCTAACACGTATCCTAACCCTAACCCTAACCGTAACCCGCAAACTTAACCTAACCCTAACCCTAGACCTAACACGTACACTAACCATATCCCGTACTGTAAGCTTAACTCTAACCCATACCGTAAGCCTAACACTAACCCTAAACCTCAACCTAAACCTAACCCTAACCCTAACCCGTACACTAACCCTAACCCAAACCCTAACCCTAAATCTAACCCGTACCCTAACCCTACTGGTAGCCTAACCCTAACTCTAACCCTAACCCCTAACCCTAACACTAACTCTAACTCTTACCCTAACCCGTACCCAAAAATTAAACCTAACCCGTACCCTAACACTAACCCAAACCCGTACTCTAACCATAACCCTAACCCTAACCCTAACCCACACCCTAAACTTAACCCTAACCCTAACACAAACCATAACCCTTAACCGTAACCTACCCTAACCCATACCCTAACCCTAAACCTAAACTTAACCATAACCCTAACCTGTACCCTAACCCTAACACTAACCCGTACCCTAAACCCAACCCTAACCCTAACCCGTACACTAACACTAAACCTAACCCTAACCCTGACCCTAAACCTAACCCTAACCCTTACACTAACCCTAAGCCTAACACTAACCCGCACCCTAAAACTAACCCTAACACGTACCCTAACCGTAAAACTAACCCGTACCCTAACCCCAACCATAACCCTAACCCGTACCCTAACACTAACACTAACCCTAACCCTAACCCTGACCCTAAACCTAAACCTAAACAGTACACTAACCCTAACCCTAACCTTATCCCATACCCAAAACCTAACCCTAACCCGTATCCTAACCCTAAACATAACCCTAAGCCTAACCCGTACATTAACCCTAACCCTACCCTAAATTTAACCCTACCCCGTAGTCTAAACATAACCCTTACCCTAACCCTAACCCAAACCCTAACATTAACACTAACCCTAAACCGTACTCTAACCCTAACCCTAACCCTAACCCACACCATAAACTTAACCCTAACCCTAACACAAACCATAACCCTTAACCGTAACCTACCCTAACCCATACCCTAACCCTAACCCTAACCTTAACCATAACCCTTACCCGTACCCTAACCCTAACACTAACCCGTACCCTAAACCCAACCCTAACCCTAACCCGTACACTAACACTAACCCTAACCCTAAACCTGACCCTAAACCTAACCCTAACCCTTACACTAACCCTAAGCCTAACCCTAACCCGCACCCTAAAACTAACCCTAACACATACCCTAACCGTAAAACTAACCCGTACCCTAACCCCAACCATAACCCTAACCCGTACCCTAACACTAACACTAACCCTAACCCTGACCCTAAACCTAACCCTAAACAGTACACTAACCCTCACCCTAACCTTATCCCGTACCCAAGACCTAACCCTAACCCGTATCCTAACCCTAAACATAACCCTAAGCCTAACCCGTAAATTAACCCTAACCCTAACCCTTAATTTAACCCTACCCCGTAGTCTAAACAAAACCCTTACCCTAACCCTAACCCAAACCCTAACATTAACACTAACCCTAAACCGTACTCTAACCCTCACCCTAACCCACACCTAACCGTACTCTAACCCTAACCCTAATCCTCACCCTAACCATAACCCGTACTGTAACCCTAACCCATATCATAACCCTAACCCTACCCGTAACCTAACCCTAACACTAACTCTTACACTAACCCTAACCCTAAACCTGACCCTAACCCTAAACCTAACCCGTACCCTAAACCTAAACCGTACCCTAACCCCAACCCTAATGCTAAACCGTACCCTAAACCTAACTCTAACCCTAACTCGTACACTAACCCTAACCCTGACCCTAAACCTAACCCTAACCCGTACCCTAAGCCTAACCCATACCCTAACCCTAACCGTAAACCTGACCCTAACCCTACCCCGTACCCTAAACCTAAACCTAACCCTTGACCTAACACGTACCCAACCCTATCCCATACCCTAACCCTAACCCTAACCCGTACCCACACCCTAACAGTAACCCTAACCCATACCCTAGCGCTAACCCTAAACCTAACCCTAACCCGGACCCTAAACCTAAGCCTAACCCTAACCCTAACCCTAAACCTAAACTGTACCTTATCCCTAAACGTAACCCTAACCCGTACCAAAACCCTAACCCTAACACGTACTCTAACCTTAACCCTAAACCTAAACTGCACACTAAACCTAACCCTAACCCTAGACCTAACACGTACATTAACCATATCCCGTAACCTAACCTTAACCCTAACCCGTACCGTAACCCTAACACTAACCCTAACCCTAACCCTAACCCTATCCCTAACCCGTACACTAACCCTAACCCGAACCCTAACCCTAACCCTAACCCGGACCCTAAACTTAACCCTAACCCTAACCCTAATGCTAAACCTAACTTTAACCGTAACCCAAACCCGTACACTAAACCTAAAACTAACCCGTACCCTAACGCCAACCATAACACTAACTCGTACCATAACCCTATCCCTAATCCTAAACCTGACCCTAAACCTAACCCTAACCCCTACCCTACCCCTAAACATAACCTGCACACTAAACCTAACCCTATCTCGTACCCTAACCCTAATCCGTAACCTAAACCTAACCCTAACCCTAAACTTAACCCGTACACTAACCCTATCCAGTACGCTAAACCTAAACCTAAACCTAACCCGTACCATAACCCTAACCCTAACCCGTACACTAACCCTAACCCTAACTCGTAACCTAACCCTAACCCTGACCCTAACCCTAAACCTAACCAGTAACCTAAACCTAAACCGTACCCTAACCCTAACCCTAACACTAACCTGTACTCTAAACCGAACCCTAACCGTAACTCATACCCTAACCCTAACCCTGACCCTTACCCTAACCCTAACCCGTACCCTAAACCTAACCCATACCCTAACCATAACCATAACCCTTAACCTAACCCGTACCCAACCTATCCCGTACCCTAACCCTAAGCCTAACCCGTACCCAAACCATAACAGTAAACCTAACCCATACCCTAGCGCTAACCGTAACCCTAATCCTAAGCCTAACCCGCACCCTAAACATAAACCTAACACTGACCCTAACCATAACCCTTACCCGTACGCAAACCCTAACCCATACCCAAATACTAACCCTAACCTTAACCATAACCCTACTCCCTACCCTACCCATACCATAACCCTATGCCTAACCCTAACCCTGACCCTAAACCTAACCCTTACCCGTACCCTAACACTAACCCACACCTAAACCTCACACTATCCCGTACCCTAACCTTAACCCGTAACCTAAACCTAACCCTTACCCTAAACTTAACCCGTATGCTAACCCTATCCCGTACCCTAAATAAAACCCTAACCCATATCCTAAACCTAACCTAACCCTAAGCTAACCCATACATTAACCCTAACCCTAACCCTAACACTAACCCTACCACGTACCCTAACCCTACTCTAACCTTAACCCTAAACCGTAACCTAAACCTAACAATAACCCTAACTCATACCCTAACCCTAACCCTAACCCTGACCCTAACCCTAACCCTAACCCGTACCCTAAACCTAACGCATACCCTAACCCTAACCCTAAACCTAACCTAACCCTAACCCGTACCCTAAACCTAACCCTAACCCTTCACCTAACCCGTACCCAAACCTTTCCCGTACTCTAAACCTAAACCTAATCCTAAACCTAACCCGTACCCTAACTCTAACCCTAACCCTAACCCTAACACTAACCCTAACCCGTACTCTAACCCTAACCCTAACCCTAACCCTGACCCTAACCGTACTCTAACCCTAACACCAACCCTCACCCTACCCCTAACCGTACTGTAACCCTAACCCGTACAATAACCCTAAACCTAAACCGTACCCTAAACCTAACCCGTAACCTAAACCTAACCCTAACCCTAAATTTAACCCGTACACTAAACCTATGCTGTACCCTAAACCTAACCCTAACCTGTACCCTAACCGTAAACCTAACACTATCCGTACTCTAACCCTAACCCTGACCCTAATACTAACCCCTAACCCGTACTCTAACACTAACCCTAACCCAAAATGTAAACCTAACCCTTATGCTAACCCTATCCCGTACCCTAACACTAACCCTAAACCTAACACTATCCCTAACCTGTACTCTAACCCTAAACCTAACCCTAACTCTAACCCTAACCAGTACTATAAACGTAAAACTAATCCTAACCCTAAACCTAACCTTAACCCGTACTCTAACCCTATCCCGTAGCCTAACACTAACTCTAACCCTAACCCCTAACCCTAACCCTAACCCTAACCCTGACCCTAAACCTAACCCTAACCCGTACACTAACCCTAACCCTAACCCGTACCCTAACCCTAACCCATAGCCTAACCCGTACCCAAACGTTAAACCTAACCCATAACCTAACACTAACACAAACCCGTACCCTACCCGTACCCTAACCCTAACCCATATCGTTAACCGTACCTTAAACCTAACCCTAAACCGTACCCAAACCCGTACACTAACCCTAACCCTAACCTGTACACTAACACGTAGCATAACCCTAACCCAAACCCTAACCCTAACCCTAAACCTAACCCATAACCTACGCCTAACCCTAACCCGTACCCTAACCCTAACCGTCATCATAACCCCTAACACTAACCCTAACCCGTACCCTAAACCTAACCCTAACCTTAACTCGTACCCTATACCTAAACCTAACCCTGACACTAACCATAACCCTAACTCTTACCCTAACCCATACCCTAACCCTAACCCGTCCCCTAACCCTAAACCTAACCCAAACACTATGCCTAACCCCCTACTATAACCCAATACTTAACCTAAACCTAAACCTAACCCTAACTCGTACCGTTAACTTTACCTGTACCCTAACTGTAAACCTAACCCTAAACCTAACCGTAACCCTGACCCTAACCCTAACCCTAATTCCGTACCCTAACCCTAACACTAACCCGCATCCTAAACCTAACGCTAACCCTAGACCTAACCCGAACCCTAACCCTAACCCGAACCCTAACACTAAACTTAAGCCTAACCCTAACGCGTACCCTTACCCTAACCCTTACCCTAATCCTAACCCTAACCCGTACCCTAACCCTAACCCGTACACAAACCGTAACCCTAACACGTACCCTAACACTTACCCTAACCCTAACCCTAACCCGCACAATAAAACCTAACCCTAACCCCATACCTAACATGTACACTAACCCTATACCATACCCTAACCTTAACCCTAACCCATACCGTAACCCTAACACTAACGCTAACCCTAAAACTAACACTAACCCGTACACTAAACCTCACCCGAACCCTAACCCTAACACTAAACCGTACCCTAACCCAAACTGTAGCCTAACCCTAACTCTAACCCTAACCCCTAACCCTAACCCTAACCCTAAACCTCACCCTAACCCGTACCCAAACGGTAAACCTAACCCGTACCCTAACACTAAATCGAACCCGTACCCTAACCTTAACCCTAAACCTAACCCTAACCGTAACCCGCACCCTAAACTTAAACCTAAACCTAACCCAAACCATAACACTTAACCGTAACCTAACCCTAACCCATACCCTAAACCTAACATAACCTTAAGCATAACCCTAAACCGTACCCTAACCCTAAAACTAAACCGTACCCTCACCCCCACCCTAACCATAACCCGTACCCTAAAACTAACCCTAACTGTAACCCTGACACTAAACCTAACCCTAACCCTTACACTAACCCTAACCCTAATTCTAACCCGCACCCTAAACCTAACCTTAACCCATACCCTAACCCTAACCCGTAACCTAAACCTAACCCTTAACCTAAACTTAACCCGTATGCAAACCCTATCCCGTACCCTAAACATAACCCTAATCCGTATCCTAACCCTAACCTAACCCTAAGCCTAACCCGAACATTAACCCTAACCCTAACCCTAACACTAACCCTACCGCGTACTCTAACCCTAACCCGAACCTAACCCTAACCCTAACCCGTACCCTAAACCTAAACCTAACCCTAACTCGTACCCTAAACCTAACCCGTACCCTAACCCTAACCCTAACCCGTACCTAAACCTAACCCTAACCCTAACCCTAAACCGCACCTAAACCTAACCTTAACCCGTACACGAATCCTAACCCGTAACCTAATCCTAAACCTAACCCTAAACTTAACCCATACGCTAACCCTATCTGTACAGTAACCCTAACACTAACGCTAAACCTAACCCTAAACCGAACTCTAACCCTAACCCGTACCCTAACCCTAACGCGTACCCTAACACTAACCCTAACCCTAATACTAACCCTAAACTGTTCTCTAACCCTAAACCTAAACCTAACTCTAACCCTGACCCGTAATATAACCCTAACCCGTACCCTAACACTAACCCTAACACTAACACTAACCCTACCCCGTACCTAACCCTAAACCTAACCCTAAATCTAACCCTAACCTGTACTGTAACCCTAACCCTAACCCTAACCCTAACCCATACAGTAACCCTAACACGTACCCTAACCCTAACCCTAACCCTAAACCTAACCCTAACCTTGACCCTAAACCTAACCCTAACCCGTACCCTAACCCTAAACCGTACCCTCACCCTAACCCTAAACCTAACCCGTACCCTAACCCTAAATGTAACCCTAACCCGAACCCAGCCCTAACCCTAACACGTACCCTAACCCTAACCCTAACTCGCACACTAAACCTAACATAACCCTAGACCTAACACCTACACTAACCCTATCCCATACCGTAACCTTAACCCTAACCCGTAATGTAACCCTAACACTAACCCTAACCCTAACCCTAACTCGTACCCAACCCTACCCATAGCCTAATCCTAACTCTAACCCTAACCCCTAACCCTAACCCTAACCCTTACCCTAAACCGTACCCAAATGGTAAACCTAACCCATACCCTAACACTAACCAAACCTGTACTCTAATCCTAACCCAAATCTAAACCTAACCCGTACCCTCACCCTTCCCGTAGCCTAAATCTAACTCTAACCCTAACCCCTAACCCTAACGCTAACCCTAACCCTTACCCTAACACGTACCCAAACGGTAAACCTAACACGTACCCTAACACTAACCCAAACCCGTACTCTAACCCTAACCCTAACCCGCACCCGAAACTTAACCCAAACCATAACCTTTAACCGTAACCTAACCCTAACCCATACCCTAAACCTAACCCTAACATTAACCGTAAACCTAACTCGTACCCTAACCGTAAAACTAACCCGTACCCTAACCCCAACCCTAACCTTAACGCGTACACTAACACTAACCCTAACCCTAACCCTGACCCAAAACCTAACCCTAACCGTACACTAACCCTAACCCTAACCCTAACACTAACCCTATCCCGTACTCTAAACCTAACCCTAACCCTAATCCTAACCCTAACCCGTACTCTAACCTTAACCCTAACCCTAACAATAACCATAACCCTAACACTAACCCTAACCAGTACTCTAACCCTAAACGTAACCCTAACACTAACCCTAACCCCCTACTATAATCCTAACCCGAAACCTAACCCTTACCCTAACCCTAACTCGTACCGTAACCTGAACCTGTACCCAACCCTAAACCTAACCCTAAACCTAACCCTAACACTGACCTAAGCATAACCCTAATCTCGTACCCTAACCCTAACCCTAACCCGCATCCTAAACCTAACCCTAAACCTAGACCTAACCCGTAGCCTAACCCTAACCATACCCTAACACTAACCCGTACCTTAACCCTAACACTAACCCTAACCCTAACCCGTACGCTAACCATAACCCTAACCCATACCCTAACCCTAACCCGTACCCTAACCCTAACCCAGGGCCTAACTCTAAACCGCACCGTAAACCTAATCCTAACCCTAGACATAACCCGTACCCTAAAATTATCCCGTACCCTAACCCTAGTCCTAACCCGTATCCTAACCCTAACACTAACCCTAACCCTAACACTAACCCTAACCTGTACACTAACCCTAACCCTAACCCTAACCCATACCCTAACCCTAACCCGCACCGAAATCTATCCCTAACCCGTACCCTAACCCTAACCCGTTACCTAAACCTAACCCTAACCTTAAACTTAACCCATACACTAACCCTATCCTATACCCTAAACCTAACCCTAACCCGTAACCTAACCCTAAATCTAACCCTAACCCTATCCGTACACTAATCCTAACCCTAACCCTAACACTAACCCTAACCCGTACTCTAACATTAACCCTAACCCTAAACGCAACCCTAACCCGTACTCTAACCCTAACCCGTACCCTAACACTAACCCTTACCCTAACCCTAAACCTAAACCGTACCCTAACCCTAAACGTAACCCTAAACTGTACCCAAACCCTAACACTAACACGTACCCTAACACTAACCCTAACCCTAACCCGCACACTAATCCTAACCCTAACTCTACACCTAACATGTACACTAACCCTATCCCTTACCATAACCTTAACCCTAACCCGTACCGTAACCCTAACCCTAAACCTAACCCTAACCATAACCCGTACACTAACCCTAACACTAACCCTAACCGTAACCCGTACCCTAACCCTACCCGTAGCCTATTCCTAAATCTAGCCCTAACCCCTAACCCTAAGCCTAACCGTAACCCTTACCCGAACCCATATCCAAATGGTAAACCTAACCCGTACCGTAACACTAATCCAAATCGGTACTCTAACCCTAACCGTAACCCTAACCCTAACCCTAACCCGCACCCTAAACTTAACCCTAACCCTAACCCAAACCATAACATTTAACCGTAACCTAACACTAACCCATAACCTAACCCTAACCCTAACCTTAACCATAACCCTAATCCGTAACCTAACCCTAAAACTAACCCGGACCCTAACCGCAACCCTAACCCTAACCCATACCTTAACACTAACCCTAACCCTAACCCTGAACCTAAACCTAACCCTAAACCTTACACTAACCCTAACCCTAACCCAACCCGCACCCTAAACCTAACCCTAACCCGTACGCTAACCCTAACCCGTAACCTAAACCGAACCCTAACCCTAAACTTAAACCATTCGCTAACCCTATCCCGTACCCTAAAACTAATCCTAACCCTTGTCCTAACCCATACCCAAACCTATCCCATACCCTAACCCTAACCCTAACCCGTACCCAAACACTAAGAGTAAACCTAACCCATACCCTAGCGCTTACCCTAAACCTAACCCTAAGCCTAACACGCACCCTAAACCTAAACCTAACCGTAACCCTATCCATAACCCTTACCCGTACCCTAACCCTAACCCATAACCTAACACTAACCCTAACCTTAACCGTAACCCTAACCCGTACCCTAACCCTAAAACTAACCCGTACCGTAACCCTAACCCTAACCCTAACCCGTACCATGACCTTATCCCTAATCCTAACCCTGACCCTAAACCTAACCCTAACCTGTACCCTAAACCTAACCCGCACCTAACCCTAACCCTAACCCTAACCCGTACCCAACCCTAATTCGTAACCGAACCCTAACCCTAACCCGTACCCAAACCCTAAGAGTAACTCTAACCCATACCCTAGCGCTAACCCTAACCCTAACCCTTACCGTAACACTAACTCGCACCCTAAACCTAAACCTAACCCTAACCCTAAACATAAGCCTTACCCGTACCCTAACCCTAACCCATAACCTAACCCTAACCCTAAACGTAACCGTAACCCTGACCCATAACCTAACCCTAAAATTAACCCATACACTAACCCCAACACTAAACCTAAACCTAACCCATACCCTAACACTAACCCGGACCTAAACCGTACCCTAACCCGTACCCTAACCCTCAACAGTAACCTAACCTAAACCTAAACCTAAACTTATCCCGTACACTAACCCTATTCCGTACCCTAAACCTAACATTAACCTGTAACCTAAACCTAACCCTAACCCTGACCCTATCCGTACACTAAACCTAACTCTAACCCTAACACTAACCCTATCCCATACTCTAACCCTAACCCTAACCCTAACACTAACACTAACCCTAACTTGTACTCTAACCCTAACCCTAACCCTAAATGTAACCCTAACCCGTAATCTAACCCTAACACGTACCCTAACACTAACCCTAACCCTAACACTATCCCTAACCGGTACCCTAACACTAAATGTAACCCTAACCCGTACCCAAACCCTAACCCTAACATGTACCCTAACCCTACCCTAACCCGCACACTAAAACTAACCCTAACCCTAGACCTAACACGTACACAAAACCTATCCTGTACCGTAACATTAACCCTAACCCGTAACGTAACCCTAACACTAACCCTAACCCTAACCCTAACCCTAACCCTAAACCTAACCTTAACCCGTAGACTAACCCTAACCCGAACCCTAACCCTAACCCTAACCCTAAACGTACCCTAACCCTAACAGTAACCCTAACCCTAACCCATACCCTAACACTAACCCTTACCCTAACCCTAAACCTAACCCATACCCTAACCCTAAACGTAACGTTAACCCGTACCCAAACCCTAACCCTAGCACGTACCCTAACCCTAACCCTAACTCTAACCCGCACACTAAACCTAACCCTAACCCGAGACCTAACACGTACACTACACCTATCCCGTACCGTAACCTTAACCCTAACCCGTACCGTAACCCTAACCCTAACCCTAACCCTAACCCTAACCCTAACCTGTACACTAACCCTAACCCTAACCCTAAACTTACCCTAACACTAACCCTAACCCTAACACTAACACTAACGCTAACCCGTACTCTAAACTAACCCTAACCCTAAACCTAACCCTAACCCGTACTCTAACTGTAACCCTAACCCTAACCCTAACCATAACCCTAACACTAAGCCTAACACGTACTCTAACCCTATACCTAACCCTAACACTAACTCTAACCCCCTACTATAACCGTAACCCTAAACCTAACCCTAACCCTAACCCTAAATCCTACCGTAACCCGAACTCGTAATCTAACCCTAACCCTAACCTTAACCTAACCCTAACCCTGACCCTAACCCTATACCTAATCCCGTACACTAACCCTAACCCTAACCCGCATCCTAAACCTAACCCTAACCCTAGACCTAACCCGTTCCCTAACACTAACCCGTACCCTAACACTAACCCTAACCCTAACCCGTACCATAACCCTAACACTAACCCTAACCCTAACCCTAACCCATACACTAACCCTAACCCTAACCCTAAACGTACCCTAACCCTAACCCTAACCCTAACACTAACCCTAACCTGTACTGTAACCTAACCCTAATCCTAAACCTAACCCTTACCCTTACTCTAACCCTAACACTAACCCTAACCCTAACTATAAACCTTACCCGTACCCTATCCCTAACCCATACCCTAACACTAACCCTAAATTTAACCGTAACCCTACCCCGTACCCCAATCTTAAAACTAACCCGTACCCTAACCCCAACCCTAACCCTAACCCATACCATAAACCTATCCCTAACCCTAACCCTGACCCAAAACATAACCCTAACCCATACCGTAACCCTAACCCGCACCTAAACCTAACGCTATCCCGTACCCTTACACTAACCCGTAACCTAAACCTAACCCTAACCCTAAATTTAACCCATACACTAACTTTATCCCGTACCCTAAACCTAACCCTAACCCGTACCCTAACCCTAACAATAACCCTAACCCTATCTGTACACTAACCCTAACACTAACCCTAACCCGTACTCTAACCCTAACCCTAACCCTAAACCTAACCATAACCCATACTCTAACCCTAACCCGTACCCTAACACTAACCCTTACCCTAACCCTAAACCTAACATGTACCCTAACCCTAAACGTAACCCTAACCAGTACCCAAACCCTAACCCTAACACGTACCCTAACCCTAACCCTAACCCTACCCTGCACACTAAACCTACCCTAACTCTAGACCTAACACGTACACTAAACCTATCCCGTACCGGAACCTTAAACCTAACCCGTACCGTAACCCTAAAAATAAGCCTAACCCTAAACCTAAACCTAACCCTAACCCGTACACTAACCCTTACCCGACACTAACTCGTACCCTAACCCTACCCGTAGCCTAACCCTAACTCTAACGCAAACCCCTAACCCTAAACCTAACCCTAACCCTTACCCTAACCCGTACCCAAACGGTAAACCTAACCCGTACCCTAACTCTAAACCAAACCAGTACTCTGTCCCTAACCCTAACCCTAGCCGCACACTAAACCTAACCGTAATACTAGACCTAACACGTACACTAAACCTATCCCATACCGGAACCTTAAACCTAACCCGTACCATAACCCTAACAATAAGCCTAACCCTAAACCTAACCCTAACCCGTACCCTAAACCTAACACTAACCCGTACCCTAACCCTAAACCTACCCTAAACCTGACCCAAAACCTAACCCTAACACGTACCCTAAGCCTAACCCATAACCTAACCCTAACCCTAACACTAACACTAAACCTACCCCGTACTCTAACCCTAACCCTAACCCGTACCCGTACACTAAACCTAACCCTAACCCTAACACTAACACTAACCCTAACCCGTACTCTAACCCTAATCCTAACCCTAACACTAACCCTAACCCGTATTCTAACCCTAACCCTAACCCGAACCGTAACCTAAACCTAACCCTAACCCTCACCCTAACCCGAACCCGTACTGTAACCCTAACCAGTACCATAACTCTAACCCTAATGCGTACTCTAACCCTAATTCATACCCTAACCCTAACCCTGACCCTGACCCTAACCCGTACCCTAACCCGTACCCTAAACCTAACCTATACCCTAACCCTAACCCTAACCTAGCTCACACCCTAAACTTAACCCTAACCCTAACCCAAACCATAACCCTTAACCGTAACTTAACCCTAACCCATACCCTAAACCTAACCCTAACCTTAACCATAATCCCTACGAGTACCCTAAACCTAAAACTAACCCGCACCATAACCGCAACCCTAACCCGTACCCTATCACTAACCCTAACCCTAACCCTGACCCTAAACCTAAGCATAACCCTTACACTAACCCTAACCCTAACCCTCACCCTAAACCTAACCCTAACCTGAACCCTAAACCTAACCCGTAACCTAAACCTAAACATAACCCGTACGCGAACCCTATCCCATACCCTAAACCTAAACATAACCCGTATCCTGCCCTAAACCTAACCCTAAGCCTAACCCGTACATTAACCCTAACCCTAACCCTAACACTAAAACTACCGGGTACTCTAACACTAACCCTAATCCTAACCCGTACCCTAACCCTAAACCTAACCCTAACCCTAACTGTACTCTAAACCTAGCCCTAACCCTCACCCTAACCCTAACCCGTACAGTAACCCTAACCCGTACCCTAACCCTAACGCTAACCCGTACCCTAACCCTAACCCTAAATCGTACCCTAACCCTAACCTTAACCCAGAACCTAAACCTAACCCTAACCCGTACCCTAATCCTAACCCTAACCCTAACCCTCACCTAAACCTGACCCTAACCCGTACCCTAACCCTAACGCGCACCTAAACCTAACCCTAACCCGTACCCTAACCCTAATCCATCACCTAAACCTAACCCTAACCCTAAACTTAACCCGTACACTAACCCTATCCCGTACCCTAAACCTAACCCTAACCCGTACCCTAACCCTAACCCTTACCCTAACACTATCCGTACACTATCCCTAACCCTAACACTAACACTAACCCTAACCGGTACTCTAACCCAAAACTTAACCCTAACTCTAACCCTAAATTGTACTATAACCCTAAACCTAACCCTAACCCTAACCCTAACCCTAACCCTAACCCTTACCCTAACCCGTACCCAAATGGTAAACCTAACCCATACCCTATCACTAAGCCAAACTCGTACTCTAACCCTAACCCAACCCTAACCCTAAACCGCACCCTAAACTTAACCCTAACACTAACCCTAAACATAACCCTTAACCGTACCTAACCCTAACACTAACTCGTACCCTAACCCTAACACTGACCCTAACCATAACCCTAAACATAAGCCTTACCCGTACACTAACCCGAACCCATAACCTAACACTAAACCTAACCTTAACCGTAACCTTAACCCGTAACCTAACCCTAAAACTAACCCGTACTGTAACCCCAACCCTAACCCTAACCCAAACCATAACACTCTCCCTAAAGCCAACCCTGACCCTAAACCTAAACCTAACCCATACCCTAACCCTAACCCACACCTAAACCTAACAATAACCTGTACCCTAACCCTAAACCGTAACCTAACCTAAACCTAACCCTAAACTATGCCATACACTAACCCTATCCCGTACCCTAAACCTAACCCTAACCCTAACTCGTTCCCTAACCCTAACCCTAACCCTGACCCTAACCCTAACCCTAACCCATACCCTAAACCTAAACATACCCTAACCCTAACCCTAAACCTAACCCTAACTCTATCCCGTACCCTAAACCTAACCCTAACCCTTGTCCTACCCCGTATCCAACCCTATCCCGTACCCTAACCTAACCCTAACCCGTACCCAAAACCTAACATTAACCCTAACCCATACCTTAGCGCTAACCCTATCCCTAACCCTAAGCCTAACCCGCACCCTAAACCTAAACCTTACCCTAACCCTAAACATAACCCTTACCCATACCCAAACCCTAACCCATACCCTAACAATAACCCTAAACTTAACCGTAACCCTAACCCGTACCCTAACCCTAAAACTAACCCGTACCCTAACCCCAACCCTAACCCTAACCCGTACCATAATCCTATCCCTAACCCTAACCCTGAACCTAAACCAAACCCAAACCCGTACTCTAACCCTAACCCTAACCCTAACACTAAACCTACCCGTACTCTAACACTAAACCTAACCCTAACCCTAACCCTAACCCGTACTCTAACCCTAACCCTAACCCTAACACTAACCCTATCCTTTATTCTAACACTAACCCTAATCCTAACCCTAACTCGTACCGTAACCCTAACCTTGACCCTAACACTAACACTAACCCTAACCCATACTCTATCCCTAACCCTAACCGTATTCTAACCTTAAACCTAACCCTCACCCTAACCCTAACCCGTACTGTAACCCTAACGCATACCATAACCCTAAACCTAACCCGTACCCTAACCCTAACCCTAATTTGTACCCTAACCCTAACCCTAACCCTGACCCAAACCCTAACCCTAACCCGTATCCTAAACCTAACCGAAACCCTAACCCTAAACCTAACCCTAACCCGTGCTCTAACCCTATCCCGTACACTAACACCTACCCTAATCCTAAACCTTGACCTAACTCGTAACATAATCCTATACCTAACCCGTACCCAAACGCTAACAGTAACCCTAAACCATACCCTAACGCTAACACTAACCCTAAACCTAACTCTAACCATTACCCGTACCCTAAACCTAACCCATACCCTAACCCTAACCCTAAACTTAACCGTAACCCTGACCAGTACCCTAAACCTAAAATTAACCCGTACCCTAACCCCAACCCTAACCCTAACCCGTACTCTAACCCTAACCAAACCCTAACCCTAACCCTAACCCACACCTAAACCTAACCCTAACCCGTAACCTAAGCCTAAACCTAACCCTAAACTTAACCCGTATGCTATCCCAATCCCGTAAAATTAACCTAACCCTAATCCATAAACTAACCCTAAACCTAACCCTAAGCCTAACCCGTACATTAACCCTAACCCTGACACTAACACTAACCCTACCCCATACTCTAACCCTAACCCTAACTCTAACCCTAAACCGTAACCTAACGCTAACCCTAACCCTAACACTAACCCTACCCCGTACTCTAACCCTTACAAAAACCCTAAACCTAACCCATATCCTAACCCTAACCCTAACCGTAACCCTAACACTAACCCTAACCTGTACTCTAACACTAACCCTAACCCTAACCCTAACCCTAACCCTTAACCGTACCCTAACCCTAACCCTAACACTAACCCTAACCCGTACTCTAACCCTAACCCTAACCCTAACACTAACCCTACCCCGTACTCTAACACTAACCCTAATCCTAACCCTAACTCGTACCCTAACCCTAAACCTAACCCTAACCCTAACACTAACCCTAACCCGTACTCTATCCCTAACCCTAACTGTATTCTAACCCTAATCCTAACCCTCACTCTAACTCTAACACTTACGGTACCCTAACCCATACCATAACCCTAAACCTAACCCGTACACTAACCCTAACCCTAATTCGTACCCTAACCCTAACCCTCACCCTGACCCTAACCCAAACCCTATCCCGTATCCAAAACCTAACCCATACCCTAACCCTAAACCTAAACTTAACCGTAACCCTGACCAGTACCCTAAACCTAAAATTAAGCCAGACCCTAACTCCAACCCTAACCCTAACCCTAACCCGTACCCTAACCCTAACCCTAACCCACACCTAAACCTAACCCTAACCCGTAACCTAAGCCTAACCCTAAACCTAAACTTAACCCGTACACTAACCCTATCCCGTACACTTTACCAAACCCTAACCCGTAACCTTACCCTAAACCTAACCCCAAACCTAACACTAGCCCTTACCCTAACCCTATCCCTAACGCTAACCCTGACCCTAAACCTAACGCTAAACTGTACCCTAACCCTAAACTTAACCCTCACCTAAACCTAACCCTTACCCGTACCCTAACCCTATCCCGTAACCTAAACCTAAACCTAACCCTAAACTTAACCCATACGCTTACCCTAACCCGTACCCTAACTCCAACCCTAACCCTAACCCGTACCCTAACACTAACCCTAAATCTAACCCTGACCCTAAACATAACCCTAAACCTTACACTAATCCTAACACTAACCCTAACCCGCACCCAAAATCTAACACTAAACCGAACCCTAACCCTAACCCGTGACCTAAACCTAACCATAACCCTAAACTTAACCTATACGCTAACCCTATCCTGTACCCGAAACCTACCCCTAACCCGTATCCTAACCCTAAACCTAACCCTAAGCCTAAACCGTACATTAAACCCAAACCTAACCCTAACACTAACCCTACCACGTACTCTAACCCTAACCCTAACCCTAAACCTAACCCGTACACTAACCCTAACCCTAACCCTAACCCTAACACTAATCCTACCCGTACTCTAAACCTAAACCTAACCCTAACCCTAACCCTAACCCGTACCCTATCCCTAACCCTAACCCTAACCCTAACACTAACCCTAACCCGTACTCTAACCCTAACCCTAACCCTAACCCTAATCGTACTCTAACTCTAACCCTAACCCTCAACCTAATCCTAATTGTAGTGTAACCCTAACCGGTACCATAACCCTAACCCTAAAGTGTACCCTAACCCTAACCCTAACCCTATCCATACACTAACACTAACCCACACCCTAACACTAACCCTAAACCGTACTCTAACCCCAACGCTAACCCTAAACCTAACCCTAACCCGTATTCTAACCCTATCCCATAACCTAACACTAACACTTAACCTAACCCTAAAACTAACTCGTACCCTAACCCTGAACGTAACTCTAACGCGTCCCCAAACCCTAACCCTAACACGTACCCTAACCCTAACCCTAACCCCAACACTATCCCTAACTCGTACCCAAACGGTAAAACTAACCCGTACCCTAACACTAACCCAAACCCGTACCCTAACACTAACCAAACCCTAACCCTTAACCTAACACTAACCCTACCCCGTACTCTAACCCTAAACCTAACCCTAACCCGTACCCTACCCTAACCCTAACCCGTTCTCTAACCCTACCCCAAACACCAACACTAACCCTACCCTGTACTCTAACACTAACCCTAACCCTAACCCTAACCCATACCCCTAACCCTAACCCTAACCCTAACACTAACCCTAACCCGTACTCTAACCCTAACCCTAACCCTAACCGTATTCTAACCCTAACCCTAACCCTCACCCTAACCGTAACCCATAGTGTAACCCTAACACGTACCATAACCCTAACCCTAACCCGTACCCTAACCCTAAACCTAACCCTAACCCTTACCCTAACACTAACACTAACACGTACTCTAACACTAACCCAAACCCTAACCGTACTCTAACCCTAACCCTAACCCTCACCCTAACCCTAACCCGTACTGTAACCCTAACCCGTACCATAACCCTAACACTAACCCGTACCCTAACCATAACCCTAACCATGACCATAACCCTAATCCTAACCGGTAACCTAAACCTAACCCGTACTTTTAACCTAACCCTATCCCTAACCCGTACCCTAAACTTAACCCTAACCCTAACTCGTACCCTAAACCTACCCTAACCCTGACCCTAACCCTAACCCTAACCCATACACTAAGCCTAACCCATACCCTAACCCTAAACCTAAACCTAACCCTAACCTTAACCCGAAACATAAACATAGCCCTAACCCTCTACCTAACCCGTACCCAAACCTATCACGTACCCTAACCCTAACCCTAACCCGTACGCAAACCCTAACAGTATCCTTATCCCATACCCTAGCACTAACCCTAACCCTAACCCTAACCCGGATCCTAAACCTAACCCTAACCCTGACCCTAACACTAACCCTATCCCGTACCCTAACCCTAAACCGTACACGAATCCTAACCCTAAACCTAACCCATAGCCTAACGCTAAATGTAACCCTAACCCGTACCCAAACCCTAAACCGAACCTTAACCCTGACCCTAACCTGTACCCTAACCCACCCGTAGCCTAATCCTAACTCTAACCCTAACTCCTAACCCTAAACCTAACCCTAAACCTTACCCGAGCCCGTACCCAAACGGTAAACCTAACCCATACCCTAACACTAACCCAAACCCGTACTCTAACCCTAACCATAACCCTAACCCTAACCCTAACCCGCACCCAAAACTTAACCCTAACCCTAACCCAAAACATAACCCTTAACCGTAACCTAACCCTAACCCATAACCTAACCCTAACCCTAACTTTAACCATAACCCTAATCTGTACCCAAACCCTAAATCTAACCCATACCCTAACCCCTAACCTAACACAAACCCGTACCCTAACACTAACACTAACCCTAACCCTGACACTAAACCTAACCCTAACCCTTACACTAACCCAAACCCTAACCCAACCCGCACCCTAAACCTAACGCTAACCCGTACCCTAACCCTAAACCGTAACCTAAACCGAACCCTAACCCTAAACTTAACCCGTCGCTAACCCTATCCCGTACCCTAAAGCTAACCCTAACCCGTATCCTAACCCTAACCTAACCCTAAGCCTAACCCGTACATTAACCCTTACCCTACCCTAACACTAACCCTACCCCGTTCTCTAAACCTAAACCTAACCCTAACCCGTACACTTAACCTATCCCTAACCCTAACTCGTACCCTAAAACTAACCCTACACCTGACCCTAACCCTAACCCTAACCCGTACCCTAAAACTAACCCATACCCTAACCCTAAACTTAAACCTAACCCTTACCCTAACGCGTACCCTAAACCTAAAGCTAACACTTGACCTAATCCGTACCCAAACGGTAAAACTAACCCGTACCCTAACACTAACCCAAAACCGTACTTTAACCCTAACCCTTACCCTAACACTAACCCTACCCGTAATCTAAACCTAACCCTAACTCTAACCCTAACCCGTACCCTAACCCTAACCCTAACCCTAACACTATCCCTACCCCGTACTCTAACCCTAACCCAAACCTAACCCTAACCCGTACCCATACCCTAACCCTAACCATAACCCTAACACTAACCCTAACCCGTACTCTATTCCTAACCCTTACCCTAACCGTACTCTAACCCTAACACTAACCCTCACCCTAACCATATCCCATACCCTAAACCTAAGCCATACCCTAACCCTAAACCTAACCTTAACCTGTACCCTAAACCTAACCCTAACCCGTACCCTAACCCTAATACTAACCCATACCCTAAGCCTAACCCATACCCTAACCCTAACCCTAATCCTAAACCTAACCCTAACCGGTATCTAAACCTAACCCCAACCCTATCCCTAACCTGTACTCTAACCCTAACCAAAACCCTAACCCTAACCCGTACCCGTACCCTAACCCTAACCCTAACACCCTAACTCGTACTCTAAACCTAACCCTAACCCTAACACTATCCATACCCCGTACTCTAACCCTAACCCAAACCCTAACCCTAACCCGTACCATAACCCTAACCTGAAACCTAACCCTTATCCTAACACTAACCCTAACCCTAACCCTAACCCTAACCCTAACCCTAACCGTACTCTAAACCTAAACCTAACCCTCACCCTAACCCTAACCCATACCCTAACCCTATCCCTAACACTAACCCTGATCCTAAACCTAACCCTAACCCATACCCTAACCCTAAACCTCACCTAAACCTAACCCTATCCTGTACCCTAAGCTTAACCCGTAACCTAAACCTAACTCTAACCCTAAATTTAACCCATACGGTAACCCTATCCCGTACCCTAAACCTAACCCTAACCCGTACCCTAACCCTAACCCTAACCCTATCTGTACTCTAACCCTAAACCTAACCCTAACCCTAAAACTAATCCTAACCCGTACTCTAACCCTAACCCTAACCCTAAATGTAACCCTAACCCATACTCTGACCCTAACCCATACCCTAACACTAACCCTAACCCTAACACTATCCCTAACCCATACTCTAACCCAAAACCTAAACCTAACTACAACCCTAACACATACTATAAACCTAAACCTAACCCTAACCCTAAACCTAACACTAACCCATACTCTAACCCTAAATCGTAGCCTAACACTAACTCTTACCCTCACCCCTAACCCTAACCTTAACCCTAACCCTTACCCTAACCCGTACCCAAATGGTAAACCTAACCCGTACCCTAACACTAACCCAAACCCGTACGCTAACCCTAACCCTAACCCTAAGTCTAAAATGCACCCTAAACTTAACCCTAACACTAATCCTAACCATAACCCTTAACCGTACCTAACCCTAACCCTAACTCATACCCTAACCCTAACACTGACCCTAACGGTAAACCTAACCATAACCCTTACCCGTACCCTAACTCTAACCCATAACCTAACACTAACCCTAACCTTAACTGTAACCTTAACCCGTACCCTAACCCTAAAACTAACCCGTACTGTAACCCCAAACCTAAACCTAACCCATACCATAACCCTATCCCTAATCCTAACCCTGACCCTAAACCTAACCCTAACCCGTACCCTAACCCTAACCCGCACCTAAACCTAACACTAACCCGTACCCTAACCCTAAACCGTAACCTAAACCTAAACCTAACCCTAAACTTATCCCGTACGCTAACCCTATCCCTTACCATAAACCTAACCCTAACCCGTATCCTAACTCTAAACCTAACTCTTAGCCTAACCCGTAAAATAACCCTAGCCCTAACACTAACCCTAACCCTAACACTATCCCTAACCCGTACTCTAACACTAACACTAACCTTAACCATACTCTAACCCTAACCCTAACCCTCACCCTAACCCTAACCCGCTGTAACCCTAACCCATACCATAACCAAACACTAACCCGTACCCTAACCCTAAACCTAACTCGTACCCTAACCCTAACCCTGACCCTAAACCTAACACTAACCCGTACCCTATGCATAACCCATTACCTAACCCTAACCTTAAACCTAAGCCTAACCCTAACCCATACCCTAAACCTAACCCTAACCATTGACCTAAACCGTACCCAAACCTATCCTGTAGCCTACCTCTAACACGTACCCAAACACTAACAGTAACCCTAACCCATAACCTAGCGCTAACCTAACCCTAACCCTAACCCTAACCATACTCTAAAACTAACCCTAACCCTCAGCCTAACCCTACCCCGTACTGTAACCCTATCCCGTACCATAACCCTAACCCTCACCCGTACCCTAACCCTAACCCTAACTCGTACATTAACCCTAACCCTAAACCTGACCCTAAACCTAACCCTAACCCGTACCCTAAATCTAACCCGTATTTTAAACCTAACCCTAAACCTAACCCATACCCTAAACCTAACCCTAATACTAACTCGTACCCTACATCTATCCCTAACCCTGACCCTAACCCTAACCCTAAACCGTACCCTAAGCATAACCCATACCCTAACCCTAACCCTAAACCCAACGCTAACCCTAACCCGTACCCTAAACCTAACCCTGACCCTTGACCTAACCCGTACCCAAACCTATCCCGTACCCTAACCCGAACCCTAACCCGTACCCAAACCCTAACAGTAACCCTAACCCATAGCCTAGCACTAACACTAACCCTAACCCTAACACTAACCCGGACCCAAAACCTAACCCTAACCCTGACCCTAACACTAACCCTATCCCGTACCCTAACACTAAACCGGACCTGAACCCTTACCCTAAACCTAACCCATACCCTAACCCTAAACGTAACCCTAGCCCGAACCCAAACCCTAACCCTAACCCTAACCCGCACATTAAACCTAACCCTAACCCTAGACCTAACACATACACTAACCCTATCCCGTACCCTAAACTTAACCCTAACCGTACCGTGTCCCTAACACTAACCCTAACCCTAACCCTAACCCGTACACTAAACCTAACCAAACCTTAACACTAACCCTAACCCATACCCTAACCCTACCCGTAGCCTATTCCTAACTCTAACCCTAACCCCTAACCCTAAGCCTAACCGTAACCCGTACCCCAACCCGTACCCAAACGGTAAACCTAACCCATACCGGAACACTAACCCAAATCCGTACTCTAACCCTAACCGTAACCTTAACCCTAACCCTAACCCGCACCCTAAAATTAACCCTAACCCTAACCCAAAACATAACCCTTAACCGTAACCTAACCCTAACATATAACCTAACCTTAAACCTAACCTTAACCGTAACCCTAATCCGTAAGCTAACCCTAAAACTAACCCAGACCCTAACCCCAACCCTAACCCTAACAAGTACCCTAAAACTAACCCTATCCCTAACCCTGACCCTAAACCTAACCCATACCCTAGCACTAACCCTAAACCTAACCCTCCCCGCACCCTAAACCTAACCCTAACACGTACCGTAACCCTAACCCGTAACCTAAACCTAACCCTACCATAAACTTAACCCATACGCTAACCCTATCCCATACTCTAAAGCTAACCCTAACCTGTAACCTAACCCTAAAGCTAACCCTAAGACTAACCGGTACATTAACCCTAACCCTAAACCTAACACTAACCCTACATCATACTCTAACCCTAAACCTAACACTAACCCTACCCTAACCCGTAACCTAACCCTAACACTAACCCTTCCCTAACACTAACCCTAACCCGTACTATAACCCTAACCCTAACCCAAACCATAATCCTAAACGTACTCTAACCCTAAAACTAACCCTCACCCTAACCCTAACCCGTACTGTAACCCTAACCTGTAACATAACCCTAACCCTAACCCGTACCCTAAACCTAACACTAACTCGTACCCTAACCCTAACCCTAACCCTTGACCTAACCCGTACCCAACCCTATCCCATACCCTAACCCTAACCCTAACACGGACCCAAACCCTAACAGTAACCCTAACCCATACCCTAGCGCTAACCGTAACCCTAACCCTAAGCCTAACCCGCACCCTAAACCAAAACCTAACCCTGTCCCTAACCATACCCCTAACCCGTACCCTAAAGCGTACCATAACCCTACCCCTAACCCTATCCCTGACCCTAAACCTAACCCTAACCCGTACCTGAACCCTAACCCACACCGAAACCTAACCCTAACCTGTACCCTAACCCTAACCCATAACTTAAACCTAACCCTAACCCTAAAATTAACCCGTACACTTACCCTATTCCGTAGCCTAAACCTAACCCTAACCCGTACCCTAACCCTAACCCTAACCCTAACCCTAACCCTAACCCTAACCCTATCCGTACACTAAACCTAACCCTAACCCTAACACTAACCCTAACCCGTACTCTAACCCTAACCCTAACCCTAAACCTAACCCTAACCCATAGTCTAACCCTAACCCGTACCCAACACCTAACACTAACACGTACCCTAACCGTAACCCTTACCCTAACCTTAACCTGCACACTAAACCTAAACCTAATCCTAGACCTAACACGTACACTAACCGTATCCCGTATCGTAACCTTAACCCTAACCCGTACCGTAACCCAAACACTAACCCCAATCCTAACCATAACCCTAACCCTAACCCATACACTAACCCTAACCCAAACCCTAAACCTAACCCGTACCCTAACCCTACCCATAGCCTAAGCCTAACTCTAACCCTAAGCTCTAACCCTAACACTAACTCTAACCCTTACCCTAACCCGTACCCAAACGGTAAACCTAACCCGTACCATAACACTAACCCAAAACCGTACTCTAACCCTAACCCTAACCCTAACCCGCACCCTAAACTTAACCCTAACCCTAACACAAACCATAACCCTTAACTGTAATCTAACCCTAACCCATAACCTAACCCTAAAACTAACCCATATCCTAAACCAAACCTAACCCTAACCTGTAACCTAACACTAACCCTAAACCTAAACCTGACCCTAAACCAAACCATAACCATTACACTAACCCTAAATCTATCCCTAACCCGCACCCTAAAACAAACCCTAACCCGTACCCTAACCCTAAAACTAACTCGTACCCTAACCCCAACCATAACCCTAACCCGTACCCTAACACTAACCTAACCCTAACCCTGACCCTAAACCTAACCCTAAACCGTACACTAACCCTAACCCTAACCTTATCCCGTACCCTAAACCTAACCCTAACCCGTATCCTAACACTAAACCTAACCCTAAGCCTAACCCGTACATTAACTCTAACGGTAGCCCTAAAATTAACCCTACCCCGTACTCTAAACCTAACCCTAACCCTAATCCTAACCCAAACCCTAACCCTAACACGAACCCTAACCCGTACTCTAACCCTAACCCTAACCCTCACACTAACCATAACCCGTACTGTAACCCTAACCCGTACCATAACCCTAACCCTAACCCGTAACCTAACCCTAAACCTAACTCGTACACTAACCCTAACCCTAACCCTGACTCTAACCCTAACCCTAACCCTAACCCGTACCCTAAATCTAAACCGTACCCTAACCCTAACCCAAGGCCTAACTCTAAACCGCACTGTAAAGCTAACCCTAACCCTAGACCTAACCCGTACCCTAACCCTAACTCGTATCTAAACCTAACCCTAACCCTAACCCTAACCCGTACACTAACCCTAACCCTACCCTAACCCGTATCCTACCCTAACCCGTAGCCTAAAGCTAACCCTAACCCTAACCCTAACCCTTACCCTAACACGTACACAAACGCTAAACCTAACCCATACCCTCACACTAAGCCAAACCCGTACCCTAACACGTACCCTAACCCTAAAACGTAACCTTACCCGTACCTCAACCCTAACCCTAACTTGTACCTTAACCCATACCATAAACCTAGCCCTAACCCTAACCCTAAATCTAACTCATACCCTACCCTGACCCCTAACCCATACCCTAACCCTAAGCCGTACGTAAAACTAACCCTAGCCCCTAAACCTAACCCTAACCCGTACGCTAAACCTAACCCTAACCCTAACTCGTACCCTTTCCCTAACCCTAACCGTGACCCTAACCCTAACCCTATCCCGTACTGTAACCTTAACACTAACCCTAACACTAAACCTAACCCTAACCCTAACCCTAACCTGTACACTAAACCTAACCCTAACCCGTACCCTAACCTTAACCCGTACCCTAACCCTAAAATGATGCCTAACCCTAACCCACACCCTAAACCTAACCCTAAACCTAGACCTAACACGTACCCTAAACCTAACGCTAACCCGTACCCTAACCCTAACACTAACCCTAATGCTAACCCTATCCCGTACACTAACCCTAACCCAAACCCGTACCCTAACACTAACCCATAGCCTAACCCGAACCCTAATCCTAAACCCTAACTCTACCATATACCTAACCCTTACCCAAACCCGTACCCAAATATTAAACCAAACCGTACACTAACACTAACCCAAACCCGTACCCTAACCCGTACACTAACCCTAAACCTAACCTGTACCCTAACACATAGCATAAACCTAACCCTATCCCTAACACGTACCCTAACCATAACCCTAACCCTGACCCTAAACCTAAACCTAACCCGTACCCTAAACCTAACCCATACCCTAAACCTAAACCTAAAGCTAACCGAAACCATAACCCGTACCCTAAAACTAATCCTAACCCTTGACCTAACCTGTACTCAACCCTATCCCATACCCTAACCCTAACCATAACCCGTACCCAAACCCTAACAATAACCCTAACCCATACTCTAGCGCTAACCCTAAACCTAAACCTAAGCCTAACCCGCACACTAAATCTAAACCTAACCCTAACACTAACCATAACCCTTACCCGTACCCTAACCCTAAATCATAACCTAACACTAACCCTAACCTTAACCGTAACCCTACCCCGTACCCTAACCCTAAAACTAATCCGTACCCTAACCCAACCCTAACCCTAACTCGTACCATAACCCTATCATTAACCCTAACCCTGACCCTAAACCTAACCCTGACCCGTACCCTAATCCTAATCCACAACTAACCCTAAACCTAACCCTAACCCTAACCCTAACCCGTACACTAACCCTAACCTGAACCCTAACCCTAACCCGTACACTAACCCTACTCATAGCCTAACCCTAAATCTTACCCTATCCCCTAAACCTAACTCTAACCCTAACCCTTACCCTAACCCGTACCCAAAAGGTAAACCTAACCAGTACCCTAACACTAACCCAAACCCGTACTCTAACCCTAACCCTAACCCTAACCCTAACCCATACACTAACCCTAACCCTAACCCTACCCACATCCTAAACCTAACCCTAACACGTACCGTAACCCTAACCCGTAACCTAAACCTAACCCTACCATAAACTTAACCCGTACGCTTACCTTATCCCGTACGCTAAGGAAACCGTAACCCGTAACCTAACTCTAAACCTAACCCTAAGACTAACCGGTACATTAACCCTAACCCTAAACCTAACACTAACCCTACCCCATACTCTAACCCTAACCCTAACACTAATCCTAACCCTAACCCGTACCCTACCCCTAAACCTAACCCTTTCCCTAACACTAACCCTAACCTGTACTATAACCCTAACCCTAACCCTAACCCTAACCACAATCCTAACCTTACTCTAACCCTAAAACTAACCCTCACACTAACCCTAACCTGTACTGTAACCCTAACCTGTAACATAACCCTAACCCTAACCCGTACCCTAAACCTAACCCTAACTCGTACCCTAACCCTAAACCTAACCCTTGACCTAACCCGTACCCAACCTTATACTATACCCTAACCCTAACCCTAACCCGGACCCAAACCCTAACAGTAACCCTAAACCATACCCTAGCGCTAAACCTAACCCTAACCCTAAGCCTAACCCGCACCCTAAACCTAAACATAACCCTGACCCTAACAATAACCCTAACCCGTACCCTAACCAGTACCCTAACCCTACCCCTAACCTTACCCCTAACCCTAACCCTGACCCTAAACCTAACCCTAACCCTTACCCTAACCCTAACCCACACCGAAACCTAACCCTAACCCGTACCCTAACCCTAACCCATAACCTAAACCTAACCCTAACCCTAAACTTAACCCTTACACTAACCCTATCCCGTAGCCTAAACCTAACCCTAACCCGTACCCTAACCCTAACCCTAACCCTAACCCTATCCGTACACTAAACCTAACCCTAACCCTAACTTTAACCCTAACCCATACTCTAACCCTAACCCTAACCCTAAACCTAACCCTAACCCATACTCTAACCCTAACCCATACCCAACACCTAACCCTAACACGTATCCTAACCGTAACCCTAACCCTAACCCTAACCCGCACACTAAACCTAAACCTAATCCTAGACCTAACACGTACACTAACCATATCCCGTATCATAACCTTAACCCAAACCCATACCATAACCCAAACACTAACCCTATACCTAAACCTAACCCTAACCCAATCCGTACACTAACCCTAACCCGAACCCTAAACCTAACCCGTACCCAAACCCTACCCGTAGCCTAACCCTAACTCTAACCCTAAGCCCTAACCCTAACACTAACTCTAACCCTTACCCTAACCCGTAGCCAAACGGTAAACCTAACCCGTACCCTAACACTAACCCAAACCCGTACTCTAACCCTAACCCTAACCCTAACCCGCACCCTAAACTTAACCCTAAACTTAATCCAAACTATAACCCTTAATCGTAACCTAACACTAACCCATACCCTCAACCTAAACCTAACCTTAACCATAACCCTAACCTGTACCATAACCGTAAAACTAACCCGTACCCTAACCCCAAACCTAACCCTAACCTGTAACCTAAAAAAATCCCTAACGCTAATCCTGACACTAAACCTAAACCAAACCCTAACCTAACACTAACCCTAACCCTCACCTAAACCTAACGCTAACCCGTACCCTAACCCTATTCCGTAACCTAAACCTAACCCTAACCCGTACCCTAACCCTAACCCTAACAATAACCCTATCCATACTCCAACCCTAACTCTAACCTTAACCCTAACACTAACCCTAATCCGTACTCTAAACCTAACCCTACCCCTAAACCTAACCCTAACCCGTACTAAACTCTAACCCGTACTCTAACACTAACCCTAACCCTAACACTATCCCTAACCTATACTCTAACCCTAAACCTAACCCTAACACTAACCCTAACCCGTACTATAACCCTAACCCTAACCCTAAACCTAACACTAACCAGTATTCTAACACGATCCCATAGCCTAACACTAACTCTAACCCTAAACCTTAATCCTAACACTAACCCTAACCCTTAATCTAACCAGTACCCAAATGGTAAACCTAACCCAAACCCTAAAACTAACCCAAACCCGTACTCTAACCCTAACCCTAACCCTAAACCGCACCCTAAAATTAACCATAAACCTAACCCTAACCATAACCCTTAAACGTACCCTAACCCTAACCTACACCCAAACCCTAACACTAACTTTAACGATAACCCTAACCCGTACCTTAACCCTAATACTAACCCGTACACTAACCCATACCCTAACCCTTACCCTAAACCTAACCCTAACCCTGACCCTAACCATAAACCTAACCCGTACCCTAACCCTAAACCGTATGCTAACCCTAGCCCTAAACCTAACACATACCCTAACCCTAAACGTAACCCTAACACTTACCCAAAACCTAATCCTAAATCGTACCCTAACCCTAACCCTAACTCTAACCCAAACACTAAACCTAACCCGAATCCTAGACCTGACATGTACACTAACCCTATCCCATACCCTAACCTTAACCCTAACACGTACCCAAAACCTAACAGTAACCCTAACCCATACCCTAGCACTAACCCTAACCCTAAGCATAACCCGCACCCTAAACCTAAACTTAACCCTGACCCTAACCATAACCCTTACCCGTACACTAACCCTACCCATACTCTAACACTAACCCTAACCTTAACCATAACCCTATACCGTACCCTAACCCGTACCATAACCTTACACCTAACCCTAACCCTGACCCTAAACCTAACGCTAACCCGTACCCTAAACCTAACACACACCGAAACCTAACCCTAACCCGTACCCTAATCTAACCCATAACCTAAACCTAACACTAACCGTAAATTTAACCCGTACACTAACCCTATCCCGTACCCTAAACCTAACCCTAACCAGTACCCTAACCCTAACCCTAACCCTAACCGTACACTAAACCTAACCCTAACTCTAACACTAACCCTAACCCGTACTTTAACCCTAAACCTAGCCCTAAACCTAACCCTAACCCATACTCTAACCCTAACCCGTACCCTAACACTAACCCTTACCCTAACCCTAAACCTAACCCGTACCCTAATCCTAAACATAACCCTAAAACTAAACCATACCCTAACCCTAACCCTAAACCTAACACTAACCCTAACCCGTACACTAAACCTAAACCTTACCCTTCACCTAACCCGTACCCAACCCTTTGCCGTATTCTAATCCTAACCCTAACCCTAACCCCAACCCGTACCCTAACCCTAACCCTAAACCTAACCCTAACACTAACCCTAACCCGTACTCTAACCATAACCCTAACACTAACCTAACCGTACTACAACCCTAACCCTAACCCTCACCCTTACCCTAAACCGTACTGTAACACTAACCCGTACCAATACCCTAACCCTAAACCGTACCCTAACCCTAACCCTAACTCGTACCCTAACCCTAACCCTAACCCTGACCCTAACCCTAACCCTAACCCGTACCCTAAACCTAACCCTAACACTAAACTTAACGCTAACTCTAACCCTAACTCTGACGCTAACCCTAACCCGTACCCTAAGCCTAACCCATACCCTAAACCTAAACCTAATCCTAACCCTAACCCTAACCTGTACCCTAAACCTAAACCTAACCCTTGACCTAACCTGTAACCAACCCTATCCCATAACCTAACCCTAAACTAACCCGTACCCAAACCATAACAGTAACAGTAACCCATTCCCGAGCGCTAAACCTAACACTAACCCTAACCCTAACCCTAACACGCACCCTAAATCTAAAGCTAACCCTAACCCTAACCATAACCCTTACCCTAACCCTAACCCTAACCCTAACACTAACCTTAACACGTACTCTAACCCTAACCCTAACCCTAACCCTACCCGAACTCTAACCCTAACCCTAACCCATTCCCTAACCCCAACCCTAACCCTAACCCGTACCATAACCCTATCACTAACCCTAACCCTGACCCTAAACCTAACCCTAACCCGTACCCTAACCCTAACCCGCACCTAAACCTAACCCTAACGCGTACACTAACCCTAACCCGTACCCTACCCCTAACCCTAACCCTAACCCGTACCCTAAACCTACCCTAACCCTAACTCGTAACCTAACCCTAACCCTAACCCTGACCCTAAAACAAACCTAACCCGTACCCTACGCCTAACACATACCCTAAACCTAACCCTAAACCTAACCCGTACCCTAAACCTAACCCTAACCCTTGACCTAACCCGTACCCAAACCTATCCCGTACCCTAACCCTAAACCTAACACGTACCCAAAACGTAACATTAACCCTAACCCATAACCTAGCGCTAACCCTAACCCTAACCCAAACCCGTCCCCTAAACGTAAACCTTAACCTAACACTAAACATAACCCTTACCCGTATCCTAACCGTAACCCATACCCTAACCCTAACCCTAACCTTAACCATAACACTGACCCGTACCCTAACTCTAAAACTAACCTGTACCCTAACCCCAACCTAAACCTAACCCGTAACCTAAACCTATCCCTAATGCTAATCCTGACACTAAACCTAAACATAACCCTAACCCTAACCCTAAACCTAACCCTCACCTAAACCTAACCCTAATCCGTACCCTAACCCTATCCCATACCCTAAACCTAAACCTAACCCGTACCCTAACCCTAACCCTAACCCTAACCCTATCCGTACTGTAACCCTAACGAAACCCTAACCCTAACACTAACCCTAACCCGTACTCTAACCCTAACCCTAACCCTAAACCTAACCCTAACACGTACTCTAACCATAACCCGTACCCTAACACTAACCCTAACCCTAACACTATCCCTAAACCGTACTCTAACCCTAAACCTAACCCTAATTCTAACCCTAACCCGTACTATAACCCAAAACCTAACCCTAACCCTAAACCTAACCCTAAACGTACTCTAACCCAATCCCGTAGCCTAACACTAACTCTAACCCTAACCCCTAATCCTAAACCTAACCCTAACCCTTAACCTAACCCGTACAGAAATGGTAATCCTAACCCATACCCTAACACTAACCCAACCCGTACTCTAACACTAACACTAACCCTAACCCTAAACCACACCCTAAACTTAACCATAAACCTAACCCTAACCATAACCCTTCACAGTACCCTAACCCTAACCTACACCCGAAACCTAACCCTAACTTTAACCATAACCCTAACCCGTACCTTAACCCTAAAACTAACCCGTACACTAACCCGTACCCTAACCCTTACACTAAACCTAACCCTAACCCTGAACCTAACCATAAACCTAACCCGAACCCTACCCCTAAACTGTATCCTAACCCTAGCCCTAAACCTAACCCATACCCTAAACCTAACGTAACCCTAATCTGTACCCAAACCCTAACCCTAACTCGTACCCTAACCCTAACCCTAACTCTAACCCGCACACTAAACCACACCCGAATCCTCGACTAACATGTACACTAACCCTATCCCATATCCTAACCTTAACCCTAACCCGTACCCAAACCCTAACAGTAACCCTAACCCATACCCTAGCACTAACCCTAACCCTAAACCTATCCGTACACTTACCCTAACCCTAACCTTAACACTAACCCTAACCCGTACTCTAACCCTAACCCTAACCTTAACCTAACCCTAACCCATACTCTAACCCTAACCCGTAACCTAACACTAACCCTTACCCTAACCCGAAAACTAACCCGTACCCAAAACCTAAACATAACCCTAACCCGTACCCAACACCTAATCCTAACACGTATCCTAACCCTAACCCTAACCCTAACCTTAACCGTAACCCGCACACTAAACCTAACCCTAAACCTAGACCTAACACGTACACTAACCATATCCCGTACCGTAACTTTAACTCTAACCCGTACCGTAACCCTAACACTAACCCTAAACCTAACCCTCACCCTAACAAGTACACTAACCCTAAACCGAACCCTAACCCTAAACCTAACCCTTACCCTAACCCTAACCCTAACTCGTACCCTAACCCTAACCCTGACCCTAACCCTAACACTAAACAGTAACTTAAACCTAAACCGTACCCTAACCCTAACCCCAACCCTAACCTGTACCCTAAACCAAACCCTAACCCTAACTCGTACCCTGACCTTTACCCTAAACCTAACCCGTACCCTAAACCTAACCCATACCCTAACCCTAACCATAACCCTTGACCTAACCCGTACCCAACCCTATCCCGTACCCTAACCCTAAGCCTAACCCGCACCCTAAACCTAAACCTAACCCTGACCCTAACCATAACCCTTACCCGTACCCAAACACTAACCCATACCCTAACACTAACCCTAACCTTAACCATAACCCTACTCCCTACCCTACCCGTACCATAACCCTACCCCTAATCCTAACCCTGACCCTAAACCTAACCCTTACCCGTACCCTAAAACTAACCCACAACTAAAACTCACCCTATCTCGGACCCCAACCCTAACCAGAAACCTAAACCTAACCCTAACCCTAAACTTAACCCGTACACTAACCCTATCCCGTACCCTAAACCCTACCCTAACCCGTACCCTAACCCTAACCTTAACCCGCACCCTAAACTTAACCCTAACCCTAACACAAACCATAACCCTTAACCGTAACCTAACCCTAACCCATACCCTAACCTAAAACTAACCCGTACCCTAAACCCAACCCTAACCCTAACCAGTACCCTAACACTAACCCTAACCCTAACCCTGACCCTAAACCAAACCATAACCCTTACACTAACCCTAAACCTAACCCTAACCCGCGCCCTAAAACAAACCCTAACCCGTACCCTAACCGTAAAACTAACCCGTACCCTAACCCCAAACATAACCCTAACCCGTACACTAATACTAACCCTAAACCTAACCCTGACCCTAAACCTAACCCTAAACCGTACATTAACCCTAAACCTAACCTTATCCCGTACCCTAAACTTAACCCAAACCCGTCCCCTAAACCTAAACCTTAACCTAACCCTAAACATTACCCACCCGTACCCTAACCCTAACCCATACCCTAACCCTAACCCTAACTTTAACCATAACACTGACCCGTACCCTAACCCTAAAACTAACCCGTACCCTAACCCCAAACCTAACCCTAACCCGTAACCTATCCCTATCCCTAATGCTAATCCTGACACTAAACCTAAACCTAACCCTAACCCTAACCCTAAACCTAACCCTCACCTAAACCTAACCCTAACCCGTACTCTAACCCTATCCCATACCCTAAACCTAATCCTAACCCGTACCCTAACCCTTACCCTAACCCTAACCTTATCTGTACTGTAACCCTAACGAAACCCTAACCCTAACACTAACCCTAACCCGTACTCTAAACCTAACCCTAACCCTAAACCTAACCCTAACCCGTACTCTAACCCTAACCCGTTCCCTAACACTAACCCTAAACCTAACACTATCCCTAACCCGTACTCTAACTCTAACCCTAACCCTAAACCTAACCCTAACCGTACTCTAACCCGATCCCGTACCCTAACACTAACTCTAACCCTAACCCCTAACCCTAACCCTAACCCTAACCCTTAACCTAACCCATACCCAAATGGTAAACCTATCCCGTACCCTAACACTAACCCAACCCGTACTCTAACCCTAACCCTAACCCTAAACCGCACCCTAAACTTAACCATAAACCTAACCCTAACCATAACCCATAACCGTACCCTAACCCTAACCTACACCCGAACCCTAACCCTAAATTTAACCATAACCTTAACCCATACCTTAACCCTAAAACTAACCCGTACACTAACCCGTACCCTAACCCTTACCCTAAACCTAACCCTAACCCTGACCCCAAGCATAAACCTAACGCGTACCCTAACCCTAAACTGTATCCTAACCCTAGCCCTAAACCTAAACCATACCCTAAACCTAAACGTAACCCTAACCTGTAACCAAACCCTAACCCTAACTCGTACCCTAACCCTAACGCTAACTCTACCCCGCACACTAAACCTAACCCGAATCCTAGACCTGACATATACACTAACCCTATCCCGTACCCTAACCTTTACCATAACCCGTACCAAAACATAACAATAACCCTAACTCATACCCTAGCACTAACCCTAACCCTAACCCTAAGCCTCACCCGCACCCTAAACCTAAACCTAACCCTGACCCTAACCATAACCCTTACCCATACCCTAACCCTACCCATATCCTAACACTAACCCTAACCTTAACAATAACCCTATACCGTACCCTAACCTGTACCATAACCCTACCCCTAACCCTAACCCTGACCCTAAACCTAACTCTAACCCGTACCCTAACTCTAACCCACACCTAAACCTAACCCTAATCCTAAACTTAACCTGTACTCTAACACTATCCCGTACCCTAAACCTAACCCTAACCCGTACCCTAACCCTAACCCTAACCCTAACCCTATCCGTACACTAAACCTAGTCCTAACCCTAACACTAACCATAACACATACTCTAACCCTAACCCTAACCTAAACCTAACCCTAACCCGTACTCTAACCCTAACCCGTATCCTAACACTAACCCTTACCCTAAACCTAAAACTAACCCGTACCCTAACCCTAAACGTAACCCTAACACATACCCAACACCTAATCCTAACACGTATCTTAACCCTAAACCTAACACGACCCCTAACCCTAACCCACACACTAAACCTAACCCTAACCCTAGACCTAACACGTACACGAACCATATCCCGTACCATAACCTTAACTGTAACCCGTACCGTAACCCTAACACTAACCCTAAACCTAACCCTAACCCCAACACGTACACTAACCCTAAACTGAACCCTACCCTAAACCTAACCCGTACCCTAAACCTACCCGTAGCCTAACCCTAACTCTAACCCTAACCCCTAACCCTAACACTAACTATAACCCTTACTCTAACCCGTACCCAAACGGTAAACCTAACCCGTACCCTAACACTAACCCAAACCCGTATCTAACCCTAACCCTAACCGTAACCCTAACCCTAACCCTAACCCGCACCCTAAACTTAACCCTAACCCTAACACAAACCATAACCATTAACCGTAACCTACCCTAACCCATACCCTAACCCTAACCCTAACCTTAACCATAACCCTAACCCGTACCCTAAGCCTAAAACTAACCCGTACCCTAAACCCAACCCTAACCCTAAACCGTACACTAACACTAACCCTAACCCTAACCCTGAACCTAAACCTAACCCTAACCCTTACACTAACCCTAAGCCTAACCCTAACCCCCACCCTAAAACTAACCCTATCACGTACCCTAACCGTAAAACTAACCCGTAGCCTAACCCCAACCATAACCCTAACCTTTACCCTAACACTAACCCTAACCCTAACCCTGACCCTAAACCTAACCCTAAACCGTACACTAAACCTAACCCTAACCTTTTCCTGTACCCTAATCCTAACCCTAACCCCTATCCTAACCCTAAACATAACCCTAAACCTAACCCGTACATTAACCCTAACCCTAACCCTAAAATTAACCCTACCCCGTAGTCTAAACCTAACCCTAACCCTAACCCTAAGCCAAACCCTAACCATAACACTAACCCTAACCCGTACTCTAACCCTAACCCTAACCCTCACCCTAACCATAACCCATAATGTAACCCTAACCCGTACCATAACTCTAACCCTAACCCGTAACCTAACCCTAACCCTAACTCGTACACTAACCCTAACACTAACCCTGACCCTAACCCTAACCCTAACCCGTACCCTAAACCTAAACTGTACACTAACCCCAACCCTAACGCTAACCCGTACCCTAAACCTAACTCTAACGCTAACTCGTACACTAACCCTAAACCTAACCCTGACCCTAAACCTAACCCTAACCCGTACCCTAAGCCTAACCCATAACATAACCCTAACCGTAAACCTAACCCTAACCCTAACCCGTACCCTAAACCTAAACCTAACCCTTGACCTAACACGTACCCAACCCTATCCCATACCATAACCCAAACCCTAACCCGTACCCAAACCCTAAGAGTAACCCTAACCCATACTCTAGAGCTAACTCTAAACCTAACCGTAACCCGCACCCGAAACCTAAGCCTAACCCTAAACATAACGCTAACCCTAAACCTAACCCGTACCTTAACCCTAAACGTAACCCTAACCCACCAAAACCCTAACCCTAACACGTACTCTAACCTTAACCCTAAACCTAAACTGCACACTAAACCTAACCCTAACCCTATACCTAACACGTACACTAAACCTATCCCAAACCCTAACCTAAACCCTAACCCGTACCGTAATCCTAACACTAGCCCTAACACTAACCCTAACCCTAAAACTAACCCTAACCCATACACTAACCCTAACCCGAACCATATCCCTAACCCTAACCCGTACCCTAAACCTAACCCTAACCCTAAACCTAACCCTAACCCTAACGATAGCCCGTACTTAACCCTAACCCTAACCCTAACCCTAAACCTAACTTTAACCGTACCCTAACCCGTACACTATCCCTAAAACTAACCCGTACCCTAAAGCCAACCATAACACTAACTCGTACCGTAACCCTATCCCTAACCCTAAACCTGACCCTAAACCTATTCCTAACCCCACCCTAACCCTAAACCTAACTCGCACCCTAAACCTAAGCCTAACTCTTACCCTAACCCTAATCCGTAACCTAACCTAACCCTAACCCTAAACTTAACCCGTACGCTAACCCGATCCCGTACCTTAAACCTAACCCTAACCCTTCTCCATACCCTAACCGTAAACCTAACCGTACACTAACCCTAACACTAACCCTAACCCTAACACTAACACTATCCCGTACTCTAAACCTAACCCTAACCCTAATCCTAACCCTAACCCGTACTCTAACCCTAACCCTAACACTAACACTAACCCTAACCCTAACCCGTAACCTAAACCCAACACTAATTCGTACCCTAACCCTAACCCGTACTCTAACCCTAACCCTAACCAGTAACCTAAACCTAAACCGTACCCTAACCCTAACCTTAACCATAACCCGTACCCTAAACCTAACCCATACCCTAAACCTAACCCTAAACCTAACCCTAACCCTAACCTAAACCTAAACCATACCCTCAACCTAAACCTTACCTTAACCATAACCCTAACCCGTATCCTAACCCTAAAACTAACCCGTACCCTCACCCCAACCCTAACCATAACCGTACCCTAAAACTAAACCTAACCGTAACACTGACCCTAAACCTAACCATAACCCTTACACTAACCCTAACCCTAATTCTAACCCGCACCCTAAACCTAACCCTAACCCATACCCCAACCCTAACCCGTAACCTAAACCTAACCCTAACCCTAAACTTTACCCGTACGCTAACCCTAACCCGTACCCTAAACCTAACCCTAACCATAACTCGTACCCTAACCCTAATCCTAACCCGTACCCTAACCCTAACCCTAACCCTAACCCGTACACAAACCGTAACCATAACATTAACCCATACCCCAGTGCTAACCCTAACCCTAACCCTAAGCCTAACCGGCACTCTAAACCAAAACCTAACCCTAAACCTAACTATAACCCTTACTCGTACCCTAACCCTAACCTATACCCTATACTAACCCTAATCTTAATCGTAACCCTAACCCGTACCCTAACCCTAAAACTAACCCGTACCCTAACCCCAACCCTAACCCTAGCAAGTATCATAACCCTATCCCTAACCCTAACCCTGACCCAAACCTAACCGTAACACATACCCTAACCCTAACCCGCACCTAACCCTAACACGTACCCTAACCCTAACCTGTAACCTAAACCTAACCCTAACCCTAAACTTAACCCGTACACTAACCCTATCCCGTAACCTAAACCTAACCCTAAACCTTTCCCTTACCCTAACCCTAACCCTGACCCTATCCGTACACTAACCCTAACCCTAACACTAACACTAACCCTAACCCATACTCTAACTCTAACCCTAACCCTAAAACTAACCCTAACCCAAAATCTACCCCTAACCCGCCCCTACACTAACCCGTACCCTAACCCTAAACCTAACCCGTACCCTAACCCTAAACGTAACCCTAACCCGTACCCAAACCCTAACCCTAACACGTACCCATCCATAACCCTTACCCTAACCCTAACCCGCACACTAAACCTAACCTTAACCCTAGACCTACCACGTACACTAACCCTATCCCGTACCCTAACCTTAAACCTAACCCGTAACCGAACACTAAACCAAACCCGTACTATAATCCTAACCCTAACACTAACCCTTACCATAACCCTACCCGTAGCCTAACCCTAACTCTAACCCTAACACCTAACCCTAACCCTAACCTTTACCCTAACCCGTAGACAAAAGTTAAACCTAACCCGTAACATAACACTAACCCAAACCCGTAGTCTAACCCTAACCCTAACCCTTACCTAAACCCTAACCCTAACCCGCACCCTAAACTTAACACTAACCCTAACCCAAACCATAACTCTTAACCGTAACCTAAACCAAACCCATACCCTAAACGTAACCCTAACATTAACCGTAACCCTAACCCATACCCTAACCCTAAAACAAACCTGTACCCTAACCCCAACCCCAACCTTAACGCATACACTAACACTAACCCTAACCCTAACCCTGACCCTAAACCTAACCCTAACCCTTACACTAATCCTAACCCTAACACTAACCCGCACCCTAAACCTAACACTAACCCGTACCATAACCCTAACCCGTAACCTAAACCTAACCCCAACCCTAAACTTAACCCGTAGGCTAACCCTATCCCATACCCTAAACCTAACCCTAAATCGTATCCTAACCCTAATCCTAACCCTAAGCCTAATCTGTACATTAACCCTAACCCTAACCCTAACACTAAACCTACCCTGTACTCCAACCCTAACCCTAACCATAACCCGTACACAAACCCTAACCCTAACCCTAACACTAATGCTAACCTGTACTCTAACCATAACCCTAACACTCACCCTAACCCTGACCCTAAACCTAACCCTAACCCGTACACTAACCCTAACCCTAACCCTAAACCGCACCCTAAACCTAACCCTAACTCATACCCTAACCCTAACCCGTAACCTAAACCTAACCCTAACCCTAAACTTAACCTGTACGCTAACCCTATCCCGTACCCTAAACCTAACTCTAACCCATAAACTAACCCTAAACGTAACCCTAAGCCTAACCCGTACATTAACCCTAACCCTAACCCTAACACTAACCCTACCCCGTACTCTAACCCTAACCCTAACCCTAACCCTAACCCGTACCCTAACCATAACCATAACCCTAACCCTAACACTAATGATAACCTGTACTTAACCCTAACCCTAACCCTAACTTTAACCGTAATCCTAACCCGTACACAAAATCTAAAACTAACCTATACCCTAACGCCAACCGTAACACTAACTCGTACCGTAACCCTATCCCTAATCCTAAACCTGACCCTAAACCTAACCCTAACCTGTACCCTAACCCTAATCCTCACACGCTCCCTAAACCTAACCCTAACCCGTACCCTAACACAAATCCGTAACCTAAACCTAACCCTAACCCTGAACTTAACCCGTACGCTAACCCTATCCCGTACCCTAAACCTAACCCTAACCCTAACTCGTACCCTAACCCTAACCCTAACCCTAACCCTAATTGTACACCAACCCTAACCCTAACCCTAACACTAACACTAACCCTATCCCGTACTCTAAACCTAACACTAAACCTAATCCTAACCCTAACCCGTACTCTAACCTTAACCCTAACCCTAACACTAACCATAACCCTAACACTAACCCTAACCAGTACTCTAAACCTAAAGGTAACCCTAACACTAACCCTAACCCCCTACTATAATCCTAACCCAAACCCTAACTCGTACCGTAACCCTATACCCGTCCAAACCCTAAACCTAACCCTAAACCTAACCCTATTCCTAACCCTAACCCTAACCCTAATCCTGTACCCTAACCTTAACCCTAACCCGCATCCTAAACCTAACCCTAACCCTAGACCTAACCCGTAGCCTAACTCTAACGCGTACCCTAACACTGACCCTAACCCTAACTCTAAACCGTACTCTAACACTAACACTAACCTGTACCCTAACCCGTACCCTAACCCTAACCCGTCCCCTAACCCTAAACCTAACCCTAACACTAACCCTAACCCTCTACTATAACCCTAACCCTAAACCTAACCCTAACCCTAACCCTAACTCGTACCGTTAACTTTACCCATACCCTAACCGTAACCCTAAACCTAAACTTAACCATAACCCTAACCCTAACCCTAACCCGAATCCCGTACCCTAACCCTAAACCTAACCCGCATCTTAAACCTAACCCTAACCCTAGACCTAACACGTACCCTAACCCTAACCCCTACGCTAACACTAAACCTAACCCTAACACTAACACTTACCCTAACCCTAACCAGTAGCCTAATCCTAACCCTAACCCTAACCCGCACACTAAACCTAACCCTAACCCTAGACCTAACACGTACACTAACCCTATCCCGAACCCTAAACTTAACCCTAACCCGTAGCGTAACCCTAACACGAACCCTAATCCTAACCCTAAACCTAACCCTAACCCGTTCACTAACCCTCACCCGAATGCTAACCCTAACCCTAACCCATACCCTAACCCTACCCGTAGCCTAACCCTAACTCTAACCCTAACGCCTAACCCTAACCCTATCCCTAACCCGTAGCCAAACGGTAAACCTAACCCGTACACTTACACTAACCCAAACCCATACTCTAACCCTAACACTAAACCTAACCCTAACCCTAACCCGCACCCTAAACTTAACCCTACCTCTAACCCAAAATATAACACTTAACCGTAACCTAAACCTAACCCATACCCTCAACCTAAACCTAACCTTAACCATAACCCTATCCCATACCATAACCTTAAAACTAACCCGTACCCTAACCCCAACCCTAACCATAACCTGTACACTAACACTAACCCTAACCCTAACCCTGACCCTAAACCTAACCCTAACCCTTACACTAACCCGAACCCTAACCCTAACCCGCACCCTAAACCTAACCCTAACCCGTACCCTAACTCTAACCCGTAACCTAACCTAACCCTAAACTTAACCTGTACGCTAACCCTATTCCGTACCCTAAACATAACCCTAACCCATATCCTAACCCTAACCTAACCCTAAGCTAACAAGTACATTAACCCTAACACTAAACCTAACACTATCCCTACCCCGTACTCTAACCCTAACACTAACCCTAACCCTAACCCGTATCCTAAACCTAACCCTAACCCTAACACGCACTGTTAACTTTACCCGTACGCTAACCATAACCCTAAACCTAAACTTAACAGTAACCCTAACCCTAACCCTAACCCGAATCCCGTACCCTAACCCTAACCCTAACCCGCATCCTAAACCTAACCCTAACCTTAGACCTAACACGTACCCTAACCCTAACCCATACCCTAACACTAAACCTAACCCTAACCCGTACCCTAAACCTAACCCGTACCGTAACCCTAACCCTAATTCGTACCCTAACTCTAACCCTAACCCTGACACTAACCCTAACCCTAACCCGTACCCTAAACCTAACCTGTACCCTAAATGTAAACCTGACCCGAACCGTAACATAAACCTAACCCTAACACGTACCCTAACCCTAACCCTAACCCTGACCCTAACCCTAACCCGTACCCTAAGCCTAACCCATACCCTAACCTTAACCCTAATCCTAACCCTAACACTAACCCGTACCCTAAACCTAACCCTAACCCTTGACCTAACCCGTACCCAACCCTATCCCGTAACCTAACCCTAACCCTAACCCGTACCCAAAACCTAACAGCAACCCTAACCCATACCCTAGCGCTAACCCTAACCCTAACCCTAACCCGCACCCTAAACCTAAACCTAACCCTAACCCTAACCCTAACCCTAACCCGCACCCTAAACTTAACCGTAACCCTAAACCAAACCATAATCCTTAACCGTAACCTAACCCTAACTCATAACCTAACCCTAACCCAAACCTGAACCGTAACCCTGACCCTTACACTAACCCTAAAAATAACCCGTACCCTAACCCCAAACCTAACCCAAACCCGCACCTGAACCGAACACTAGCCCTAACCCTAACCCTAACCCACACCTAACCCTAACCCTAACCCATAACCTAGACCTAACCCTAACCCTAAACTTAACCAGTACACTAACACTATCCCGTACCCTAAACCTAACCCTAACCCGTACCCTAACCCTAACCCTAACCCTAACCCAATCCGCACTCTAACCCTAACCCTAACCCTAACACTAACAATAACCCGTACTCTAACCCTAACCCTAAACCTAACCCTAACCCGTACCCTAACCCTACCCGTAACCTAAACCTAACCCTAACCCTAAACTTATTCCGTACGCTAACCCTATCCCGTACTCTAAACCTAACCCTAAACCGTACACTAACCCTAACCCTAACCCTAACCCTATCTGCACTCTAACCCTAACACTAACCCTAACCATTACACTAACCCTAACCCATACTCTGACCCTAACCCTAACCCTAAACCTAACCCTAACCCGTACTCTAACCCTAAACCGTACCCTAACACTAACCCTTACCCTAACCCTAAACTTAACCCATACCCTAACCCTAAACGTAACCCTAACCCGTACCCAAACCCTAACACTAACACATACCCTAACCCTAACCCTAACCGTAACCTGCACACTAAACCTAACCCTAACCGTAGACCTAACACTTACACTAAACCTATCCCGCACCGTAACCTTAACCCTAACCCGTACAGTAACCCTAACACTAACCCTAACACTAGCCCGTACACTAACCCTAACCCGTACACTAACCCTAACCCTAACCCTAAACGTATCCTAACCCTAACACTAACCCTAACACTAACCCTAACCCGTACTCTAACTTAACCCTAACCCTAAACATAACCCTTACCCATACCCTATCCCTAACACATACCCTAACACTAAAACTAACTTTAAACATAACACTAACACGTACCCCAACCCTAAAACTAACCCGTACCCTAACCCCAACCCTAACCCTAACCCGTACCATAACCCTATCCCTAACCCTAACCCTGACCCTAAACCTAACCCTAACCCGTACCCTAACCCTAACCCGCAACTAAACCTAACCCTGTCCCGTACCCTAACACTAATGTGTAACCTAAACATAACCCTAACCCTAAATTTAACCCGTACACTAACCGGATCCTGTACCCTAAACCTAACCGTAACCCGTACCCTAAGCCTAACCCTAACCCGTACCCTAACCCTAACCCTAACCCTAACCCTATCCGTACACTAACCCTAACACTAACCCGAACCCGGATTCTAACGCTAACCCTAACCCTAAACCTAACCCTAAACCGTACTCTAACCCTAACCCGTACCATAACACTAACACTAACTCTAACACTAACCCTAACACGTACTCTAAACCTAAACCTAACCCTAACTCTAAACCTAACCCGTACTATAACCCTAACACTTACCTTAAACTTAACACTAACCTAAACCTAACCCTAACCCATACCGTAACACTAACCCGTACCCTCACCCTAAACCTAAACCTAAATCTAACCCTAATCCTGACCCTAAACCTAACCCTAACCAGTACCCTAACCCTAAACCGTACCCTAACCCTAACCCTAAACCTAACCCGTACCCCAACACTAAACGTAACCCTTGCCCGTACCCAAACCCTAACCCTAACAAGTACCGTGACCCTAAACCGTACCCTAACCCTAACCCTAACCCTAACCCTAACCCTAACACTAACCCTGCCCCGTACTCTAACCCTAAACCTAACCCTCACCCTAACCTTAACCCGAACTGTAACCCTAACCCATACCATAACCCTAAACCTAACCCGTACCCTAACCCTAACCCTAATTCGTACCCTAACCCTAACCCTAACGCTGACCCTAACCCTAACCCTAACACTTAACCCTAACGTAACCCATACCCTAACCCTAAACCTAATCCTACCCTGTACCCTTAACCTAATCCTAACCCATACCCTAACCCTAATCCTAACCCGTACCCTAAGCCTAACCCATAACCTAAACCTAACCCTAAACCTAACCCTAACCCTAACCCATACCTAAACCTAACCCTAACCCTTGACCTAACCCGTACACAACCCTATCCTATAAACTAACCCTAACCCTAACCTGTACCCAAACCCTAACAGTAACCCTAACCCATACCGTAGCGCTAACCCTGATACTAACCCTCACCCTAACCCACACCCTAAAACTAAACCTAACCCTAACACTAACCATAACAATTACCCGTACCCTAACCCTAACCCTAAACTTAACCGTAACCCTGACCCATACCCTAAACCTAAAATTAACCCATACCCTAACCCCAACCTTATCCCTAACCTGTACCCTAACCCTAACCCTAACCCTAACCCAAACCCACGCCTAAACCTAACCCTAACCCGTAACCTAAGATTAACCCTAACCCTAAACTTTATCCCTACTCTAACCCTATCCCGTACCCTAAATCTAACCCTAAACTGTAACCTAAACCGAAACCTAAACCTAAGCCTAACCCATACATTAACCATAACCCTAACACTAACACTAACCCTACCCTGTACTCTAACCCTAACCCTAACTCTAACCCTAACCCGTACCCTAACCCTAACACTAACACTAACCCAAACACTAACCCTAACCTGTACTCTAACCCTAACCCAAACCCTAACCCTAACCCGTACCCATACCCTAACCCAAACCCTAACCCTTACCCTAACCCTAACCCTAACCCTAACCCTAACCCTAACCGTACTCTAACCCTAAATCTAACCCTCACCCTAACCCTTACCCATACTGTAACCCTAACCCGTACCATAAACCTAACCCTAACCCTAAACTTAACCGTAAACCTGACCTGTACCCTAACCCTAAAACTAACCCGTAACCTAACCCCAACCCTAACCCTAACCTGTACCCTAACCCTGTCCCTAAAGCTAACCCTGACACTAAACCTAACCCTAACCCGTACCCTAACCCTAACCCTATCCCTCACCTAAACCTAACCCTAACCCGTACCTAACCCTAACCCGTAACCTAAACCTAAACCTAACCCTAAACTTAACCCGTACGCTAACCCTATCCCGTACCCTAAACCTAACCCTAACCCGTACCCTAAACCTAACCCTTACCCGTACCCTATCCGTACTCTAAACCTAACCCTAACCATAAACCTAACCCTAACCCTAACCCGTACCCTAACCCTAACCCTAACCCTAACCCTAACACTAACCCTAACCCGTACTCTAACCCTAACACTTACCCTAACCGTACTCTAACCCTAAACCTAACCCTCACCCTAACCCTAACCCGAACTGTAACCCTAACCCATACCATAACCCTAACCCTAACTCGTACCCTAACCCTAACACTAACCCTACCACGTACTCTAACACTAACCCAACTGAAACCTAACCCGTACTCTAACCCTAACCCTACACCTAACACTAACCCTAACCCGTACTCTAACCCTAACCCTTACCCTAAACGTATTCTAACCCTAACCTGCAACCTAACCCTAACCCGTACTGTAACCCTAACCCGTACCATAACCCTAACCCTAACCAGTACCCTAACCCTAACAATAATTCGTACCCTAACCCTAACCCTATCACTGACCCTAAACCTAATCCTAACCCGTACACTAAACCTGACCCTAAAACGTACCCTAACCCTAAACCTAACCATAACCTGACCCTAAACCTAACCCTAAAACTTACCCTAAAACTAACCCATACCCTAACCATAACCCTAACCCTAACCCTATCCGCACTCTAACCCTAACCCTAACCCTACACCGTACTCTAACCCTAACCCTAACTATAACCCTAACCCGTACCCTAACCCGAACCTAACCCTAACACTAACCCTACCCCGTTATCTAACCCTAGCCCTAACCCTAACACTAACCCGTACCATAAACCTAACCTTAACCCTAACTTGTACCCTAACCCTAACCCTAACCCTGGCCCTAACACAAACCCTAACCCGTACCCTAAACCTAACCTATAGCCTAACCCTAACCCTAAACCTAACCCTAAGCCTATCCCGTACCTTAACCTAACCCTAACCCTTGTCCTAACCCGTACCCAACCCTATCCCGTACCCAAAACCTAACCCTAACACGTACCCAAACCCTAACAATAACCCTAACCCATACCATAGCGCTAACCCGAAATGTAACCCTAAGCCTAACCCGCACCCTAAACCTAAACCTAACCTTAAACCTAACGATAACCCTTACCTGTACCCTAACCCTAACCCATACCCTACACTAAACCTAACCTTAACCGTAACCCTAACCCATACCCTAACCCTAAAACTAACCTGTACCGTAACCCCAACCCTAACCCTAACCCGTACCATAACCCTATTCCTAATCCTAACCCTGACCCTAAACCTAACCCTAACCCGTACCCTAACCCTAATCCGAACCTAATCCTAACCCTAACACGTACCCTAACCCTAACCCGTAACCTAAACCTAAACCTAAACCTAAACTTATCCCGTAAACTAACCGTATCCCGTACCCTAAACCTAACCTTAACCTGTACCCTAACCCTAACCCTAACCCTAAACCTATCCGTACACTAACCCTAACCCTAACCCTAACAAAACCCTAACCCATACTCTAACCCTAACCCTAACCCTAAACCTAACCCTAACCCGTACTCTAATCCTAACCCGTACCCTAACACTAACCCTTACCCTAACCATAAACCTGACCCGTACCCTTACCCTAAACGTAACCCTAACCCGAACCGAAACCCTAAACCTAACATGTACCCTAACCCTAACCCTAACCCGCACACTAAAACTTACCCTATCCCTAGACTTAACACGTACACTAAACCTATCCTGTACCGTAACCTTAACCCTAACCCATATCGTAACCCTAACACTAACCCTAACCCTAACCCTAACCCTAACACTAACCCTAACCCGTACTCTAACTTAAGCCTAACCCTAAACCTAACCCTAACCCGTACTCTAACCCTAACCCTAACACTAACCATAATCCTAACACTAAACCTAACCCGTACTCTAACTTAAGCCTAACCCTAAACCTAACCCTAACCTGTACTCTAACCCTAACCCTAACCCTAACACTAACCATAATCCGAACACTAAACCTAACCCGTACTCTAACTTAAGCCTAACCCTAAACCTAACCCTAACCTGTACTCTAACCCTAACCCTAACCCTAACACTAACCATAATCCGAACACTAAACCTAACCCGTACTCTCACCCTAAACCTAACACTGACACTAACCCTAACCCCCTACTATAACCCTAACCCTAAACCTAACCCTATCCATAACCCTAACTTGTACCGTAAACCGAACCCGTACCCTAACGCTAACCCTAACCCTAACCCTGACCCTTACCCTAAACCTAATCCCGTACCCTAACACTGACCCTAACCCGCATCTAAACCTAACCCTAACCCTAGACCTAACCCGTACCCTAAACCTGACCTGTACCATAACACTAACCCTAAACCTAACCCTAACCCGTACCATAAACCTAACACTAAACCTAACCCATACCCAACCCTAACCCATACCCTAACCCTAACCCGATGCCTAACCCCAACCCACACCCTAAACCAAACCCTAACCCTAGACCTAACCCGTACCCTAAACCTATCTCGTACTCTAACCTTAATGCTAACCTGTCCCTAACCCTAGACTTAACCCGTACCATAACCCTAACCCGTACACTAACATTAACCCTAACCCTAAACCTAAACCATACCCTAACCTTAACCTTAACCCTAACACTAACCCTAATCCTAACCCTATCCCGTACACTAACCCTAACCCTAACCCGTACCCGTACCCTAACCCTAAACCTAACTCTAACCCTAACACTAAATCTACCCCATAATCTAACCCTAACCCAAACCGTAACCCTAACCCGTACCCTAACCCTCACCATAACCCTAACCCTAACCCTAACCCATACTCTATCCCTAACCCTAACCGTACTCTAACCCTAACCCTAACCCTCACCCTAAACCTAACCCGTACTGTAACCCTAACCCATACCATAACCCTAAAACTAACCCGTACCCTATTCCTAACCCTAACTCGTACCATAAACCTAACACTAACCCTGACCCTCACCCTAACCCTAACCCGTACCCTAAACCTAACCCGTACTTTAAAACTAACCCTAACCCGTACCCGTACCCTAAACCTAATCCAACCCTAACTCGTACCCTAAACCTACCCTAACCCTGACCCTAACCCTAACCCTAACCCATACCCTAAGCCTAACCCTAACCCTAAACCTAACCCTAACCCTAAACCGTACACTAAACGTAATCCTAACCCTCTACCTAACCCGTACCCAAACCTATCCCGTAACCTTACCCTAACCCTAACCCGTACCCAAACCCTAACAGTAACCCTAACTCATACCCTACCACTAACCCTAAACCTAACCCTAACCTGGACCCTAAACCTAACCCTTATCCTGACCCTAACACTAACCCTATCACATACCCTAACCATGACCGTACATGAACCCTAACCCTAAACCTAACCCATACCCTAACCCTAAAAGTAACACTAACCCGTACCCAAACCCTAACCAGAACCTTAACCCTAACCCTAACCCGTACCCTAACCCTACCCGTAGCCTAATCCTAACTCTAACCCTAACCCCTAACACTAAGCGTAACCCTAACCCTTACCCGAACCCGTACCCTAACGGTAAACCTAACCCGTACCCTAACACTAACCCAAACCCGTACTCTAACCCTAACCATAACCCTAACCCTAACCCAAACCCGCACCCTAAACTTAACCCTAACCCTAACCCAAACCATAACCCTTAACCATAACCTAACCCTAACACATACCCTAACCCTAACCCTAACCTTAACCATAACCCTAATCTGTACCCAAACCCTAAAACTAACCCATACCCTAACCCCAACCCTAACGCTAACCCGTACCCTAACACTAACACTAACCCTAACCCTGAACCTAAACCTAACCCTAACACTTACCCTAACCCGAACCATAACCCAACCCGCACCCTAAAACTAACCCTAACCCATACCCTAAAGCTAAACCGTAACCTAAACAAAACCCTACCCTAAACTTAACCCGTTCGCTACCCCTATCCCGTTCCCTAAACATAACCCTAACCCGTATCGAAACCCTAACCTAACCCTAAGCCTAACCCGTACATTAACCCTTACCCTAACCCTAACCCAAACCTAACCCTAACCCTAACCCGTACCCGTACCCTAAAACTAACCCATACCCTAACCCTAACCATTAACCTAACCCTAACCCTAACCCGTACCCTAAACCTAAACCTAACCCTTGACCTAACCTGTACCCAACCTTATCCCGTACCCTAACCCTAACCCTAACCCGTACCCAAACCCTAACAGTAAACCTAACCCATAACCTAGCGCTAACCCTAAACCTAACCCTAAGCCTAACCCGCACCCTAAACCTACACCTAACCCTAACCCTAACCATAAACCTTACCCGTACCCTAACACTAACACATACCCTAAAACGAACCCTATCCTTAACCGTAACCCTAACCCGTACCCTAACCCTAAAACTAACACGTACCCTAACCCCAACCCTAACCCTAACACTAACCATAACCCTAACACTAACACTAACCAGTACTCTAACCCTAAATGTAACCCTAACACTAACCCTAACTCCCTAGTATAATCCTAACCCTAAACCTAACCCTTACCCTAACCCTAACTCGTACCGTAACCCGAACCCGTACCCCACCCTAACCCTAAACCTAAACCTAACACTAAACCTGACCCTAAACCTAGCCCTAATCCCGTACCCTAAACCTAACCCTAACCCGCATCGTAACCCTAACCCTAAACCTAGAGCTAACCCGTAGCCTAACCCTAACCCTAACCCTAACCCTAACCCTAACCCTAACACTAAACCTGACCCTAATCCTAGACTTAACCCGTACCTTAACCCTATCCTGTACCCTAACCCTAGTCCTAACCCGTATCCTAACCCTGACACTAACCCTAACCCTAACCCCTAACCCTAACCCTAACCCTAACCCACACCTAAACCTAACCCTAACCCTAACCCTAACCCGCACCTAAACCTACCCCTAACCCGTACCTGAACCCTAACCCATAACCTAAACCTAATCCTAACACTAAACTTAACCCGAACGCTAACCCTATTCCGTACCCTAAACCTAACCCTAACCCGTACCTTAACCCTAACCCATACACTAACACTAACCCTAACCCTAACCCTAACACTAACCCTAACCCGTAATCTAACCCTAAACCTAACCCTAACCCGTATCCTAACACTAACCTTAACCCTAACAATAACCCTACCCCTTACTCTAACCCTAAACCTAACCCTAACACTATCCCTAGCCCGTAATGTAACCCTAACCCTACCCTAACCCTAACCCTAAACCGTACAGTAACCCTAACGCGTACCCTAACCCTAACCCTGACCCTAAACCTAACCCTAACTGTACACTAAACCTAACACTAACCCTAACACTAAACCTATCCCGTACTCTAACCCTAACCCTAACCCTAATCCTAACCCTAACCCATACTCTAACCTTAACCCGAACCCTAACACTAACCATAACCATAACACTAACCTAACCAGTACTCTAAACCTAAACGTAACTCTAACACTAACCCTAACCCCCTACTATAATCCTAACCCTAAAACTAACACTTACCCTAACCCTAACTCATACCGTAAGCCGAACCCCTACCCAACCCTAACCCTAAACCTAAACCTAACCCTAACCCTGACCCTAACCCTAACACTAATCCCGTACCCTAAACCTAACCCTAACCCGCATCATAATCCTAACCCAAAACCTAGACCTAACCCGTAGCCTAACCCTAACCCGTACCTGAACACTAACCCATACCATAACCCTAACACTAACCCTAACCCTAACCCGTACACTAACCATAACCCTAACCCATACCCTAACCCTAACCTGTACCCTAACCCTAACTCAGGGCCTAACTCTAACCCGCACCTTAAACCTAACCCTAAACCTATACATAACCCATACCCTATCCCTATCGCGTATCCCTACACAAGTCCAACCCGTATCCTAACCCTAACACTAACCCTAACCCTAACACTAACCCTAACCTGTACACTAACCCTAACCCTAAACCTAACCCGTACCCTAACGCTAACCCTAACCTTAACCCGTACACTAACCGTAACCCGTACTCTAACATTAACCCTAACCCTAACCTAACCCTAACCCGTACTCTAACCCTAACCCGTAGCTTACACTAACCCTTACCCTAACCCTAAACCTACCCCGTACCCTAACCCTAATCGTAACCCTAACCCGTACCCAAACCCTAACCCTAACACGCAACCTAACCCTAACCCTAAGCCTAACCCTAACCCGCACACTAAACCTAACCCTAACCCTACACTTAACACGTACACTGACCCTATCCCATAACGTAACCTTAACCCTAAACCGTACCGTAACCCTAACACTAAAAATAACCTTAACCCTAACCCTAACCCGTACACTAACCCTAACCCATACCCTACCTCTAACCCTAACCCGTACCCTAACCCCTAACCCTAACCCTAACCCTTACCCTAACCCGTACCCAAACGGTAAACCTAACCCATACCCTAACACTAACCCAAAACCGTACTCTAACGCAAACCCTAACCCTAACCCTAACCCGCACCCTAAACTTAAAACTAACCCTAACCCAAACCATAACCCTTAATCGTAACCTGACACTAACCCATACCCTAACCCTAACCCTAACCTTAACCATAACCCTAACGCATACCCTAACCCTAAAACTAAACCGTACCCTAATCCCAACCCTAAACCTAAACCGTACCCTAACACTAACCCTAACCCTAACCTGTACCCTAACCCATACCATAAACCTAGCCATAACCCTAAACCGAAACCTAACCCATACCCTAACCCTACCCCTAACTCGTACCCTATCCGTAACCCATACACAAACCTAACCCAACCCCTAAACCTAACCCTAAACCGTACCCTAAACATAACCCTAAACCTAACTCGTACCTAACCCTAACCCTAACCCTGACCCTAACCCTAAACCTAACCCGTACCCTAACCCTAACCTGTACCCTAAACCTAACCCTAACCCTAACTCGTAACCTATCCCTAACCGTAACCATGACCCTAACCCTAACCCTAACCCATACCCTAACCCTAACACTAAACCTAACCCTAACCCTAAACCGTACACTAACCCTAACCCTAACCCGTACCATAACCCTAACAATAACCCTTACCCTAACACGATGCCTAACCCTAACCCACATCCTAAACCTAAACCTAAACCTAGACCTAAACCGTACCCTAACCCTATCCCGTACACTAACCCAAACGCTAACCAGTACCATAACCCTAACACTAACACTAACCCTAATCCTAACCCTAAACCGTACCCTAACCCTAATCTGTAGCCTAACCCTAACACTAACCCTAACCCCTAAACCTACCATAACCCTAAACCTTACCCTAACCCGTACCCAAACGTTAAACCTAACCCGTACCCTAACACTAACACAAACCCGGACCCTAACCCGTACCCTAACCCTAAACCGTACCGTTACCCGTACCTTAAACCTAACCCTAACCCATACCCAAACCCGTACACTAACCCTAACCCTAACCTGTACCCTAAAACATAGCATAACCCTAACCCTAAACCTAACCCTAACCCTAACCCTAAACCTAACCCATAACCTACGCCTAACCCTAACCCGTACCCGAACCCTAACCCTCACCCTAACTCCTATACCCTAACCCGTACCCTAAACCTAACCCTAACCTTAACTCATATCCTAACCCTAACCCTAACGCTGACACTAATCCTAACCCTAACCCGTACCCTAACCAGTACCCTAACCCTAACCCTTCCCCTAACCCTAAACGCAACACTAACACTAACCCTAACCCCCTACTATAATCCTAACCCTAAACCTAACCCTTACCCTAACCCTAAATCATACCGTTAACTTTACCCTTACCATAACCCTAACCCTAACCCTAAACCTAACACTAACCCTGACCCAACCCTAACCCTAATACCGTACCCTAACCCTAACACTAACCCACATCCTAAAACTAACCCTAACCCTAGACCTAAACCGTACACTATCTCTAACTCGTACCCTAACACTAACCCAAAACCTAAACCTAACCCATACGCTAAACCTAACCCGTACCCAAACACTAACCCTAACTCGTACCCTAACCCTAACCCTAACCCTAACCCTAACCCGTACACTAACCCTAACCCGAACCCTACCTCTAACCCTAACCCATACCCTAACCCCTAACCCTAACCCTAACCCTAACCTTAGCCATAACCTTAACCCATACCCTAACCCTAAAACTAACCCGTACCCTAACCCCAACCCTAACCATAACCCATACCCTAAAACTAACCCTAACCTTAAACCTGACCCTAAACCTAACCCTAACCCTTACACTAACCTTAACCCTAACCTGCACCCTAAACCTAAACCAAACCCGTACCGTAACCGTAACCCGTAACCTAAACCTAACCCTAACCCTAAACTTAACCCGTTCGCTAACCTTATCCCGTACCCTAAAAATAACCCTAACCCGTATCCTAACCCTAACCTAACCCTAAGCCTAACCCGTACATTAACCCTAACCATAACCATAACATTAACCCTACCCCGTACTCTAACCCTAACCCTAAACCTAACCCTAACCCTAACCCATAACCTAACCCTAACCCTAATCCCAACTTGTACCCTAACCCGTTCCCTAACCCGAAACCTAACCCATACCCTAACTCTAACCCTAACCCGTACCCAAACCCTAACCCATACCCTAGCGCTAACCCTAAACCTAACATTAACCCAAACCAGCACACTAAACCTAACCCTAACCCTAGACCTACCACGTACACTAACCCTATCCCGTACCCTAACCTTAACCCTAACCCGTACCGTAACCCTAACACTAACCCTAACCCTAACCCTAAACCTAAACCTAAGCCGTACACTAACCCTAACCCGAACCCTAAACCAAACCCTAACCTTAAACGTAACCCTAACCCGTACCCTAACCCTAAAACTAACCCGTACCCTAACCCCAACCCTAAACCTAATCCGTATCATAACCCTATCACTATCCCTAACCCTAACCCTAAACCTAACCCTAACCCGTACCCTAACCCTAACCTTAACCCGCACCTAAACCTAAACCTAACCTGGAACCTAAACCTAACCTTAACCCTAAACATAACCCGTACGCTAACCCTATCCCGTACCCTAAACCTAACCCTAACCCGTAGCCTAACTGTAACCCTAAAACTATCCGTACACTAACCCTAACATTAACCCTAACACTAACACTAACCCTAACCCGTAATCTAACCCTAACCCTAATCCTAAACCTAACCCTAACCCGTACTCTAACCCTAACGCGTACCCTAACACTAACCCTAACCCTAACACTAACCCTAACCCGTATTCTAACCCTCAACCTAACGCTAACTCTAACGCTAACCCGTACTATAAACCTAAACCTAACCCTAACCCTAACCCTAACCCGTACAGTAACCATAACCCGTACCCTAAACCTAACCATAACTCGTAACCTAACCCTAAACCGTACCCTAACCCTAACCCTAAACCTAAACCGTACCCTAACCCAAAACGTAACGCTAACCCGTACCCAAACCCTAACCCTAACACTTATCCTAACCCTAAACCTAACCCTAACCCGCACACTAAACCTAACCCTAACCCTAGACCTAACACGTACACTACCCCGATCCCGTACCCTAACCTTAACCCTAACCGGTACCATAACCCTAACACTAACCCTAACCCTAAACCTAACCCTAACCCTAACCCGTACACTAACCCTAAACTGAACACTAACCCTAACCCTAACCCGTACCCTAACCCTACCCGTAGCCTAACCCTAACTCTAACCCTAACCCCTAACCCTAGCCCTAACCCTAACCCTTACCCTAACCCGCACCCAAACGGTAAACCTAACCCGTACCCTAACACTAACCCAAACCCGTACTCTAACCCTAACCCTAACCCTAACCCATACAGGAACCCTAACGCGTATCCTAACCCTAAACCTAACCCTAAACCTAACCCTAATATTGAACCTAAACCTAACCCTAACCCGTACCCTAACCCTAAACCGTACCCTAACCATAACCCTAAACCTAACCCGTACCCTAACCCTAAATGTACCCCTAACCCTTACCCAAACACTAACCCTAACACGTACCATAACCCTAACCCTAACCCTAACCCGTACCGGTACCCTAACACTAACCCTAACCCTAACCCTAACCCTAACCCTAAGTCGTACACTAACCCTAACCCAAAACCTAACCCTAACCGAAACCCGTACCCTAACCCTACCCGTAGACTAACTCTAATTCTAACCCTAAACCCTAACCATAACCCTAACCCGCACCTAAACCTAACCCAAACCCTAACCCTAACCCGCACCTAAACCTAACCCTAACCAGTACCCGAACCCTAACCTGTAACCTAATCCTAAACCTAACCCTAAACTTAACCCGTACGCTAACCCTATTCCCTACCCTAAACCTAACCCTAATGCATACCATAATCCTAACACTAACCCTAACACTATTCGAACACTAACCCTAACCCTAACCCTAAACCTAACCCTAACACGTTCTCTAACCCTAACCCGTAACCTAACCCGAACCCATACCCTAACACTAACCCTAACCCTAACCCTAACACTAACCCTAACCCGACTCTAACCCTAAACCTAACCCTAACTCTAAATCTAACCCATACTATAACCCTAACCCGTACCCTAACACTCCCCTAACCCTAACACTAACCCTACCCCGTACTCTAACCCTAAACCTAACCCTAACTCTAACCCTAACCCGTAATGTAACCCTAACCCTAACCCTACCCCGTACTCTAACCCTAAACCTAACCCTAACTCTAACCCTAACCCGTACTATAACCCTAACCCTAACCCTAACCCTAACGCTAACCCGTACAGTAACCCTAATGCGTACCCTAACCCTAACCCTAACCCTAAATCTAACCCTAACCTTGACCCTAAACCTAACCCTAACCCATACCCTAACCCTAAACCGTACCCTAACCCTAATCCTAAACCTAACCCGTACCCTAACCCTAAATGTAACCCTAACCCGTACCCAAACCCTAAACCTAACACGTACCCTAACCCTAACCCTAACCCGCACACTAAACCTAACCCTAACCCTAGACCTAACACCTACACTAACCCTATCCCGTGCCCTAACCTTAACCCTAACCGGTAACGTAACCCTAACACTAACCCTAACTCTAAACCGTACCCGTACCCTAACCCTACCCGTAGCCTAACCCTAACTCTAACACTAACCCCTAACCCTAACCCTAACCCTAACCCGTACCCAAATGGTAAACCTAACCCGTACCCTAACCCTAACCCGTAACCTAAACCTAACCCTAACCCTAAACTTAACCAGTACACTAACCCTATCCCATACCCTAAACCTAACCCTAACCCGTAACCTAACCCTAACTCTAACCCTAACCCTATCTGTACACTAACCCTAACCCTAATCCTAACACTAAACTTAAACCTGTACTCTAACACTAAACCTAACCCTAAACCTAACCCTAACCCGTACTCTAACCCTAACCCGTACCCTAACAAAACCCTTACCCTAACCCTAAACCTTACCCGTACCCTAACCCTAAACGTAACCTTAAACCGTACCCAAACCCTAACCCTAAAACGTACCTTAACCCTAACACTAACCCTAACCCCAACCCTAACACAAACCCTAATCCTTACCCTAACCCATACCCAAACGGTAAACCTAACCCGTACCCTAAACCTAACCCAAAACCGTACTCTAACGCTAACCCTAACCCTAACCCTAACCCACACTCTAAACTTAACCCTAACCCTAACCCAAAACATAACCCTTAACCGTAACCTAACCCTAACCCATACCCTAACCATAACCCTAACCTTAACCGTAACACTAACCTGTACCCTAACCCTAAAACTAACCCGAACCCTAATCCCAACCCTAACCCTAACCCATACCCTAACACTAACCCTAACCCTAACCTGTACCCTAACCCATACTATAAACCTAGCCCTACCCTAACCCGAAACCTAACCCATACCCTACCCCTACCCGTAACCCGTACCCTAACCCTAACCCGTACCCAAACCTAACCCTAACCCATAAACCTAACCCTAAACCGTACCCTAAACATAACCCTAAACCTAACTCGTACCCTACCCCTAACCCTAATGCTGAACCTAACCCTAAACCTAACCCGTACCGTAACCCTAACCCGTACACTAAACCTAACCCTAACCCTAACTCGTACCCTATCCCTAAACCTAACCGTGACCCTAACCAGTACCCTAACACTAACACTAACCCTAACACTAACCCTAACCCGTATACTAAACCTAACCCTAACCCGTACCCTAACACTAACACTAACCCTAACACTAACACTAACCCGTATACTAAACCTAACCCTAACTCGTACCCTAACCCTATCCCATATACTAACCCTAACGCTAACCCGTACCATAACCCGAACACTAACACTAACCCTAATCCTAACCCTATCCCATACACTAACCCTAACCCTAACCCGTACCCTAACCCGTACCCTAACCCTAACCCGTAGCCTATCCCTAATACTAACCCTAACCCCTAACCCTACTATAACCCTAAACCTTACCCTAACCCGTACCCAAATGTTAAACCGAACCCGAAACCTAACACTAACACAAACCCGTACCCTTACCGTACCCTAACCCTAACCCGTACCGTTACCCGTACCTTAACCTAACCCTAACCCGTACCCAAACCCATACCCTAACCCTAACCCTAACCTTTACCCTAACACGTAGCATAACCCTAAACCTAACCCTAACCTTAACCCTAAACCTAAACCATAACCTACTCCTAACCCTAACCCGTACCCTAACCCTAACACTCACCCTAACCCCTAACACTAACCCTAACCCGTACCCTAAACCTAACCCTAACCTTAACTCCTACCCTAACCCTAACCCTAAACCTAAACCATAACCTACGCCTAACCCTAAACCGTACCCTAACCCTAACCCTCACCCTAACCCCTAACACTAACCCTAACCCGTACCCTAAACCTAACCCTAACCTTAACTCGTACCCTAACCCTAAACCTAACCCTGCCCCTAACCCTAACCCTAACACTTACCCTAACCCGTACCCTAGCCCTAACCCGTCCCATAACCCTAAACCTAACCTAACACTAACCCTAACCCCCTGCTATAACCCAAACCTTAACCTAACCCTAAACCTAACCCTAACTCGTACCATTAACTTTACCCGTACCCTAACCGTAATCCTAACCCTAAACCTAACCGTAACCCTGATCCTAACCCTAACCCTAATTCCGTACCATAACCCTAACACTAACCCGTGTCCTAAGCCGAACGCTAACCCTAGACCTAAACCGTACCCTAACCCTAACACGTACCCAAACACTAAACCTTACCCTAATCCTAAACCTAACCATAACCCGTACCCTAACCCTAACCCGTACCCAAACCCTAACCCTAACACATAACCGAAACCTAACCCTAACCCTAACCCTAATCCGCACACTAAACCTAACCCTAACCCTAGACCTAACATGTACACTAACCCTATCCCGTACCCTAACCTTAACCCTAACCCTTACCGTAACCCTAACACTAACCCTAACCCTAACCCTAACCCTAACCCTAACCCGTACATTAACCCTCACCCGAACCCTAACCCTAAACCTAACCCGTACCCTAACCCTACCCGTAGCCTAACCCTAACACTAATCCTAACCCCTAACCCTAACACTAACCCTTACCCTAACCCGTACCCAAACAGTAAACCTAACCCGTAACCTAACATGAAACCAAACCCGTACTCTAAACCTACCCCTAAACCTAACCCTAACCCTAACCCGCACCCTAAACTTAACCCTAAACCTAACCCAAACCATGGCCCTTAACCGTAACCTAACCCGACCCATACCCTAAACCTAACCCTAACCTTAAACATAACCCTACCCGTACCCTAACCCTAAAACTAACCTGTACCCTCACCCCAAACCTAACCATAACCCGTACACTAAAACTAACCCTAACCGTTACCCTGACCCTAAACCTAAACCTAATCCTTACAGTAACCCTAACCCTAATTCTAACCCGCACCTTAAACCTAACCCTAACCCATACCCTAACCCTAACCCGTAACCTATACTTAACCCTAACCCTAAACTTAACCCGCATGCTAACCCTATCCCGTACCCTAAACCTAACCCTAACCCTTATCCTAACCCTAACCTAACCCAAAGCCTAACCCGTACATTAACCCTAACCCTAACAGTAACACTAACCCTACCCCGTACTCTAACCCTAACCCTAAACCTAACCCTAACACTAACCTTAACCCATAACCTAAACCTAACCCTAACCCTAACTCGTACCCTAACCCTAACCCTAACCCGTACCCTAACACTAACCCTAACCCATACCCAAACCCTAACCATAACCCTAACCCATACCTAGCGTTAAACCTAACCCTAACCCTACGTCTAACCTGCACTCTAAACCTAAACCTAACCCTAACCCTAACCATAACCCTAACCCCAATCCTAACCCTAACCCGCACCTAAACCTAAACCTAACTCTAAACCTATCCCTAACCCGCACCTAAACCTAACCCTAACTCGTACCCTAACACAACCCGTAACCTAAACCTAAACCTAACCCTAAACTTAACCCTTACGCTAACCCTCTACCGTACCCTAAACCTAACCCTAACCCATACCCTAACCCTAACCCTAACCCTATCCGTACACTAACCCTAACCCTAACCATAAAACTTACCCTAACCCGTACTCTAACCCTAACCCATACCCTAACACTAACCCTAACCCTAACACTAACCCTAACCCGTACTCTAACCCTAAACCTAAACCTAATTCTAACCCTAACGCGTACTGTAACCCTAACCCATACCCTAACCCTAACCCTAACACTAACCCTACCCTGTACTCTAACCCTAAACCTAACCCTAATTCTAACCCTAACCCGTACTATAACCCGAACCCTAACCCTAACCCTCACCTGTACAGTAACCCTTACCCGTACCCTAAACCTAAACCTAACCCTAAACCTAACCCTAATCCTGACCTAACCGTAACCATAACCTCTACCCTAACCCTAAACCATACCATAACCCTAACCCTAAACCTAACACATTCTCTAACCCTAAACGTAACCCTAACCCGTACCCAAACCCTAACCCTAACACGTAACCTAACACTAACACAAACTCTAACCGCACACTAAACCTAACCCTAACCTTAGACCTAACACTTACACTAACCCTATCCCGTACCCTAACCTTAACTCTAACCCGTACCGTAACCCTAACACTAACCCTAACCCTAACCCTAACCCTAAAACTAACCCTTACACTAACCCTAACCCGACCCTAAATCTGACCCTGAACCGTAACCTCACCCTACCCGTAGCCTAACCCTAACTCTAACCCTAACCCCTAACCCTAACCCTAACCCTTACCCTAACCCGTACCCAAATGGTAAACCTAACCCGTAACCTAACACTACCCCAAAGCCGTACTATAATCCTAACCCAAACTCTAACCCATACACTAACCCTTCCCGTAGCCTAACCCTAACTTTAACCCTAACCTCTAACCCTAACCCTAACCATAACCCTTACCCTAACCCGTACCCAAACAGTAAATCTAACACGTACCCTAACACTAACCCAAACCCGTACTCTAACCCTAACCCTAACCCTTACCCTAACCCTAACCCTAACCCGCACCCTAAACTTAACCCTAACCTTAACCAAAACCATAACCCTTAACCGTAACCTAAACCAAACCCATACCCTAAACCAACCCTAACCTTAACCGTAACACTAACCCGTACCCTAACCCTAAAACAAACCCATACCCTAACCCCAATCCTAACCTTAATGCGTACACTAACATTATCCCTAACCCCAACCCTGAACCTAAACCTAACCCTAACCCTTACACTAATCCTAACCCTAACCCTAACCCGCACTCTAAACCTAACTCTAACCCGTACCCTAACCCTAACCCGTAACCTAAACCTAAACCTAACCCTAAACTTAACCCATACGCTAACCCTATCCCGTACCCTAAACCTAACCCTAACCCTTATCCTAACCCTAAACCTAACCCTAAGCCTAACCCGTTCATTAACCCTAACCCTAACCCTAACACTAACCCTACCCCGTATTCTAACCCTAACCCTAACCCGTACCCTAACCCGTACCCTAACCCTAACCATAACCCTAACCCTAACACTAACGAAAACCCGTTCTTAACCCTGACCCTAACCCTAACCCTAACCCTAACCTGTACACAAACCCTAAAACTAACCTGTACCCTAACGCCAACCATAACACTAACTCGTACCGTAACCCTATGCCTAACCCTAAACCTGTCCCTAAACCTAACCCTAACCCGTACCCTAACCCTAAACCTAACCCGCACCCTAAACCTAAGCCTAACCCTAATCGTACACTAAATATAACCCTAACCCAAACACTAACACTAACCCTATCCCGTACTCTAAACCTAACCCTAAACCTAATCCTAACCCTAACCCGTACTCTAACCTTAACCCTAACCCTAACACTACCCATAACCCTAACACTAACCTTAACCAGTACTCTAACCCTAAACGTAACCCCAACACTAACCCTAACCCCCTACTATAATCCTAACCCTAAAACTAACCCTTACCCTAAGCCTAACTCGTACCGTAACCTTAAACCGTACCCAACCCTAACCTTAACCCTAAACCTAACCCTATTGCTGACCCTAACCCTAACCCTAATCCTGTACCCTAAACTTAACCCTAACCTGCATCCTAAACCTAACCCTAAGCCTAGACTTAACCCTTAGCCTAACCCTAACCCATACCCTAACACTAACTCTGACCCTAACCCTAACCCTAACCCTAACCCGTAACCTAACACTAAACCTAACACGTACCCTAACACGTACCCTAACCCTAACCCATCCCCTAACCCTAATCCTATCCCTAACACTAACCCTAACCCTCCACTATAACCCTAACCCTAAACCTAATCCTAACCCTAACCCTAACTTATACTGTTAACTTTACCCGTACCCTAACCGTAACCCTAAACCTAAACTTAACCGTAACCCTAAACCTAACCCTAACCCGAATCCCGTACCCTAACCCTAACCCTAACCCGCATCCTAAACCTAACCCTAACCCTAGACCTAACACGTACCCTAACCTAACCCGTACCCTATCACTAACCCTAACCCTAACGCTAACATGTACACTAACCCTAACCAATACCCTAATCCTAACCCTAACCCTAACCCGTACCCTAACGCTAAACTGTACCCAAACCCTTACCCTAACACGTACCCTAACCCTAACCCTAACCCGCACACTAAACCTATCCCTAACCCGCACACTAAACCTATCCCTAACCTTAGACCTAACATGTACACTAAACCTATCCCGAACCCTAACCTTAACCCTAACCCGTACCGTAATCCTAACACTAACCCTAACCCTAAACCTAAACCTAACCCTAACGCGTACACTAACCCTCACCCGAACGCTAACCCGAACCCTAACCCGTACCCTAACCCTACCCGTAGCCTAACCCTAACTCTAACCCTAACGCCTAACCCTAACCCTATCCCTAACCCTTACCCTAACCCGTACCCAAAGGGTAAACCTAACCCGTACCCTAACACTAACCCAAAACCGTACTCTAACCCTAACCCTAAAACTAACCCTAACCCTAACCTGCACCCAAAACTTAACCCTAAACCTAACCCTAATTATAACCCTTAACCGTAACTTAACCCTAACTCATACCCTCAACCTAAACCTAACCTTAACCATAACCCTAACCCGTACCATAACCCTAAAACTAACCCGTACCCTAAACCCAACTCTAACCATAACCTGTACACTAACACTAATCCTAACCTTAACACTGACCCTAAACCTAACCCTAACCCTTACACTAACCCTAACCCTAAACCGCACCCTAAACCTAACCCTAACACATACCCTAACCCTAACCCGTAACGTAAACCTAACCCTAACCCTAAACTTAAACCGTACGTTAACCCTATCCCGTACCCTAAACATAACCCTAACCCATATCCTAAACCTAACGTATCCCTAAGCTAACCCGTACATTAACCCTAACCCTAACCCTAACACTAACCCTACCCCGTACTCTAACCCTAACCCTAACCCTAACCCTAACCCTGACCCTAAACCTAACCCTAAACCGTATCCTAACCCTAACCCGCACCTAACCTAACCCTAACTTGTACCCTAAACCTAATCCGTACCCTACCCCTAACCCTAACCCTAACCTGTACCCTAAACCTAACCCTAAACCCAACTCGTACCCTAACCCTAACCCTAACCCTGACTCTAACCCTAACCCTAACCAGTACCCTAAGCATAACACATACCCTAACCCTAAACCTAACCCTAACCCTAACCCGTACCCTAAACCTTACCCTAACCCTTGACCTAACCCGTACCCAAACCTATCCCGTACCCAAACCCTAAACCTAACACGTACCCAAAATCTAACATTAACCCTAACCCATAACCTAGGGCTAAACCTAACCCTAACACAAACCCGTCCCCTAAACCTAAACCTTACCCTAACCCTAAACATAACACTTACCCGTACCCTAACCCTAAACCATACCCTAACCCTAACCCTAACCTTAACCATAACACTGACCCGTACACTAACCCTAAAACTAACCCGTACCCTAACTCCAAACCTAACCCTAACCCGTAACCTAACCCTATCCCTAACGCTATACCTGACACTAAACCTAAAACTAACACTAACCCGTACCCTAACCGTATCCCGTACCCTAAACCTAAGCCTAACCCATACCCAAACCCTAACCCTAACTCGTACCCTAACCCTAATCCTAACTCTAACCCGCACACTAAACCTAACCCAAGTCCTAGACCTAACATGTACACTAACACCATCCCGTACCCTAACCTTAACCCTAACCCGCACCCTAAACCAGCATTAACCCTAACCCTAGCCTAACCCATACCCATACACATACACTAACCCCAACCCTAAACCGTACCCTAAACCGTACCCTAACCCTATCCCGTAGCCTAATATTAACCCTAACCCCTAACCCTAACCCAAACACTAACCCTACCGTAACCCGTACCCAAACAGTAAACCTACATGTACCCTAACACTAATCCAAACCCATACCCTAACCCGTACCATAACACAAACTGTATCGTTACCCATACCTTAACCGTAACCCTAACCCGTACACTAACCCGTACCATAACCCTAAACCTAACCCTAACCCTAACCCTAAATCTAACCCATACACTATTCCTAACCCTAACCCGTTCCCTCTTCCTAACCCGTACCCTAAACCTAACCCTAACCCGTACACTAACCATAAATCTAACCCTAAACCTAAACCTAACCCTAAACTGTACCGTAACCCTAACCAGTACCCTAACCCTAACCCTAACACCAACCCTAAACCTAACCCTAACCCGTACCCTAACACGTACTATAACCCTAAACCTAACCCGTACCCTAACCCTAATGCTAACCTTAACCCGGACCCTAACCCTAACTGGTACCCTAATCCTAAACGTAAACCTAACCCTTACCCAAACCCTAACCCTAACCCTAACCCATAACCTATCCCTAACCCTAACCTTAACCGTAACTCTAACCCGTACCCTAACCCTAAAATTAACACGTACCCTAACCCCAACCCTAACCCTAACACGTACCATAACCCTATCCCTAACCCTAACCATGACCCTAAACCTAACCCTAACCCGTACCCTAACCCTAACCCTAAACCTAACCCTAAGCAATACCCTAAACCTAACCCGTAACCTAAACCTAACCCTAACCCTAAACTTAACCCGTACGCTAACCCTATCCAGTACCCTAAACCTAACCTTAACCCGTATCATAACCCTAAACCTAACGCTAAGCCTAACCCGTACATTAACCCTAACCCTAACCCTAACACTAACCCTACTCTGTACTCTAACCCTAACCCTAACCCGTACCCTATCCCTAACCCTAACACTAACCCTAACCCGTATTCTAACCCTAACCCTAACCGTAACCCTAACCCTAACCGTACTCTAAACCTAACCCTAACACTCACCCTAACCTTAACCCGTAATGTAACCCTAACCTGTACCAATACCCTAACCCTAACCCGTACCCTAACCCTAACCCTAACTCGTACCCTAACCCTAACCCTAACCCTGACCCTAAACCTAACCCTAACCAATACCCTAAACCTAACCCATAACCTAAACCTAAACCTAACCCTAAACTTAACCCGTACGCTAACCCTATCCCGTACCCTAAACCTAACCCTAACCCTTTCAGTAACCCTAACCTGTAACCTAACCCTAACCCTGACCCTAATCTTAACCCTATCCCGTACCCTAACCCTAAACCATACCCTAACCCTAACCCTAAACCTAACCCATACCCTAAACCTAAACGTAAACCTAACCCGTACCCAAACCCTAACCCTAACACATACCCTAACCATAACCCGTACCCTAACACTAACCCGCACCTAAACCTAACCCAAAACCGTACCCTAACCCTAACCCATAACCTAAACCTAACACTAACCCTAAACTTAACCCGTACACTAACCCTATCCCGTAGCCTAAACCTAAACCAAACCCATACCCTAACACTAACCCTAACCCTATCCCTATCCGTACACTAAACCTAACCCTAACCCTAACACTAACCCTAACCCGTACTCTAACCCTAACCCTAACCCTAAACCTAACCCTAACCCGTACTCTAACCCTAACCTGCAACCAAACACTAACACTTACCCTAACCCTAAACCTAACCCGTACCGTAACCCTAAACATAAGCCTAACATGTACCCAAACCCTAACCCTAACAAGTACCCTAACCCTAACCCTAACCCGCACACTAAACCTAACCCTAACCCTAGACCTAATGCGTACACTAACCTTATCACGTAACGCAACTTAACCCTAACCCGTACTGTAACCCTAACCCTAACCCTAACCCTAACACTAAGCCGTACACTAACCCTAACCCGAACCCTAACCCTAACCCGTACCCGTACCCTAACCCTACCCGTAGCCTAACCGTAACTCTAACCCTAACCCCTAACCCTAACCCTTAGCCTAAGCCGTACCCAAAGGTAAACCTAACCCATAGCCTAACACTAACCCAAACCCGTACTCCTACCCTAACCCTACCCTAACCCTAACCAGCACCCTAAACCTAACCCTAACCCTAACCCAAAACATAACCCTTAACCGTAACCTAACCCTAACCCATACGTTAATCCTAACCCTAACCTTAACTGTAACGCTAACCCGTATCCTAACCCTAAAACTAACCCGTACCCTGAACCCAACCCTAACCCTAACCCGTACCCTAACACTGACCCTAACCCTAACACAGACCCTAAACCTAACCTATTCATTTACACGAAACCTAACCCTAAACCTAACCCGCGCCCTAAACCGAACCCTAAAACGTACCCTAACCCTAACATGTAACCTAAACCTACCCCTAACCCAAACTTAACCCGTACGCTAACCCTATCCTGTACCCTAAACCTAACCCTAACCCGTATCCTAACCCTAAACCTAACCCTAAGCCTAACCCGTACATTAACCCTAAACTTAACCCTAACACTAACCCTACCCCGTACTCTAACCCTAACCCTAAACCTAACCCTAACCCGTACCCTAACCCTAAACCTAACCCTAACCCTAACCCTAACACTAACCCTAACCCGTACTCTAACCCTAACCCTAACCCTAACCGTACTCTAAACCTAAACCTAACCCTCACCCTAACCTTAACCCGTACTGTAACCCTAACCCATACCAATACCCTAACCCTAACCCGTACCCAAACCCTAACCCTAACTCGTACCCTAACCCTAACCCTAACACTGACCCTAAACCTAACCCTAACCCGTACCCTAAACCTAACCCGTACTCTAACCGTAACCCTAACCCTAACCCGTACCCTAAACCTAACCCTAAACCATACCCTAACGCTAACCATAAACCTAACACTGACGTTAACCCTAACCCTAACTCGTACCCTAAGCCTAACCCATACCCTAAACCTAACCTTAATCCAAACCCTAACCCTAACCCGTACCCTAAACCTAACCCTAACCCTTGACCTAACTCCTCCCCAAACCTATCCCATAAACTAACCCTCACCCTAATCCGTACCCAAACCCTAAAAGTTACCCTAAACCATTCCCTAGCGCTAAGCCTAACACTAAACTTAACCCTAACCCTAAACCTAACCCGCACCCTAAATCTAAAGCTAACCCTAACCCTAACCATAACCCTTACCCGTACCCAAATCTAACCCATACCCTAACCCTAACCCTAACTTTAACCGTAACCCTAAGCCGTACCCTAAACCTAAAACTAACCCATACCCTAACCCCAACCTTAACCCTAACCCGTACAATAACCCTATCACTAACCCTAACCGTGACCCTAAACCTAACCCTAAATCGTACCATAACCCTATCCCTAACCCGCACCTAAACCTAACCCTAACCCGGAACCTAAACCTCACCCTAACCCTAAACTTAACCCGTACGCTAACCCTATCCCGTAACCTAAACCTAAACCTAACCCATAGCCTAACCCTAACCCTAACAATATCCGTACACTAACACTAACACTAACCCTAACACTAACACTAACCCTAACCCTAAACCTAACCCTAACCCGACTCTAACCCTAACCCGTACCCTAACACTAACCCTAACCCTAACACTAAACCCTAACCCGTAATCTAACCCTAAACCTAACCTTAACTCTAAACCTAACCCGTAATATAACCCTAACCCAAACCCTAACCCTAACCCTAACCGGTACAGTAACCCTAACCCGTACCCTAAACCTAACCCTAACCCGTAACCTAAACCTAAACCGCACCCTAACCCTAACCCTAAACCTAAACCGTACCCTAACCCTAAATGCAATGCTAACCCGTACCCAAACCCTAACCCTAACACGTACCCTAACCCAACCCTAACCCTAACCCGCACACTAAACCTAACCCTAACCCTAGACCTAACACGTACACTACCCCGATACCGTACCCTAACCTTAACCCTCACTGGTACCGTAACCCTAACACTAACCCTAACCCTAACCCTAATCCTAACCCTAACCCTAACCTGTACACTAACCATAACCCGAACCCTAACCCTAACCCTAACCCGTACCCTAACCCTACCCGTATCCTACCACTAACTCTGACCCTAACCCCTAACCCTAAACCTAACCCTAACCATTACCGTAAACCGTACCCAAACGGTAAACCTAACCCGTACTCTAACACTAACCCAAACCCGAGCTCTAACCCTAACCTTAACCCTAACCCTAACCCTAACCCAAACAGTAACCCTAACGCGTAGCCTAACACTAACCCTAACCCTAAACCTAACCCTAATCTTGAACCTAAACTTAACCCTAACCCGTACCCTAACCCTAAACTGTACCCTAACACTAACCCTAAACTTAACCCGTACCCTAACCCTAAATGTAACCCTAAACCGTACCCAAAATCTAACCCTACACGTACCCTAACCCTAACCCTAACCCTAACCCTAACCCTAACTCGTACACTAACCCTAACCCGAACCCTAACCCTAACCGTAACCCGTACCCTAACCCTACCCGTAGCCTAACCCTAATTCTAACCCTAACTCCTAACCCTAACCCTAACCCTAACCCGCACCTAAACCTAACCCTAACCCTAACCCTAACCCGCACCTAAACCTAACCCTAACCCAAACCCAAACCCTAACCCGTAACCTATTCCTAAACCTAACTCTAACACTATCCCTAAATCGTACTCTAAACCTAAACCTAATCCTAAATCTAACCCTAACACGTACATAACCATAAACCTAACCCTAACCCTAACCCTAAACCTAACCCGTACTCTAACCCTATCCCTTAGCCTAACACAAAGTCTAACCCTAACCCCTAACCCTAAACCTAACCCTAACCCTAACCCTTACCCTAACATGTACCCAAACGGTAAACCTAACCCGTACCCTAACACTAACTCAAACTCGTACTCTAACCCTAACCCTAACCCTAACCCGCACCCTAACCCTAACCCTAACCCTAACCCTAACACTAATCCTAACCTGTACTCTAACCCTAACCTTAAACCTAAACATAACCCTAACCCGTTCTCTAACCCAACCTAACCCTAACATTAACCCTAATGCGCTACTAAACTCTAACCCTTAACCTAACGCTAACCCTAACCCTAGCTCGTACCGTAAGCCGAACTCGTACCCTAACCCTAACCCTAAACCTAACCCTAACCCTAACCCGTACCTTAACCCTAACCCTAACCCTAAACTTAACCTTAACCCTAACCCTAACACTAACCCTAACCCGTACTCTAACCCTAACCCTAACACTAACACTAACCCTAACCGTACTCTAACACTAACCCTAACCCTCACCTGTACTGTAACCCTAACCTGTACCAAAACCCTAACCTTAACCAGCACCCTAACCCTAACCCTAACTAGTACCCTAACCCTAACGCTGACCCTAACCCTAACCCGTACTGTAACCCTATACCGTACCATAACCATAAAACTAACCCGTACCCTAAACCTAACCCGTACCCTAAACCTAACCCGTACTTTAACCCTAACCCTAACCCTAAACCTAACCCTAACACTAACCCTAACCCTAACCCTGACCCTAACCCTAACCCTAACTCTAACCCTAACCCTAACCCTAACCTAACCCTAACACTAACCCTAACTCTAACCCTAACCCTAACACTAACCCTAACCCATACTCTAACCATAACCCTAACCTAACACTAACCCTAACCTGTACTCTAACACTAACCCTAACCCTAACCCGTACCGTAACCCTAACCCTAAACCTAACCCTAACACTAACCCTAAACCGTACTCTATCCCTAAGCCTAACGCTAACCCTAAACGTATTCTAACCCTAACCCTAACCCTAACCCTCACCCTAACCCTAACCCGTACTGTAACCCTAACCCATACCATAACCCTAAACCTAACCCGTACCCTAACCCTAACCCTGACCCTAACCCTAACCCTAAACCGTATCCTAAACCTAACCCATACCCTAACCCTAAACCTAACCCTAAGCCGTACCCTAAACTTAACCCTAACCCGTACCATAACCCTAACCCTAACCCGTACCCTAAGCCTAACCCATACCCTAACCCTAACCCTATTCCTAACCCTAACACTAACATGTACCCTAAACCTAACCCTTACCCTTAACCTAACCCGTAACCTAACCCTAACACTAACCTGTACCCAAACCCTATCAGTAACCCTAAACCATACCCTAACGCTAACACTAACCCTAACCCTAACCCTAACCATTATCCGTACCCTAACCCTAAACCATACCCTAACACTAACCCTAAACTTAACCGTAACCATGACCCATACATTAAACCTAAAATTAACCCGTACCCTCGACCCACCCTAACCCTAACCTGTACCTTAACCCAACCCTATCCCTAACCCACAACAAACCCTAACCCTGACCAGTAACCTAAGCCTAAACCTAACACTAAACTTAACCCGTACGCTAACCCTATCCCGTACCCTAAACCTAACCCTAAACCGTAACCTAAACCTAAACCTAACCCTAAGCCTATCCAGTACATTAACTCTAACCCTAACCCTAACACTAACCCTACCCCGTACTCTCCCTAACCCTAACTCTAACCCTAACCCGTACCCTAAACCTAACCCTAACCCTAACACTAACCCTACCCCAAACTCTAACCCTAACACAAACCCTAACCCTAAACCGTACTCTATCCCTGACCCTAACCCTAACCCTAACCCTATCTGCACTCTAACCCTAACCCTAACCCAAACCCTAACACTAAACCTAACCCGTACTCTAGCACTAACCCTAAACCTAAACGTAACCCTAACCCATACGCTAACCCTAACCCGTAACCTAACACTAACCCTAAACCTAACACTATCCCTAACCCGTACTCTAACACTAAGCCTAACCCTATCTCTAACCCAAACACGTACTATAACCCTAAACCTAACCCTAAACCTAACCCTAACCCTAACTCTAACCCGTACTCTAACCCTATCCCGTAGCCTAACACAAACTCTAACACTTACCCCTAACTCTAAACCTATCCGTAACCTTTACCTAACCCGTACCCAAACGGTAAACCTAACCCGTTTCCTAACACTAACCCAAACCCGTACTCTAACCCTAACCCTAACCCTAACCCTAAACCGCACCCTAAACTTAACCCTAACCGTAACGCTAAGCATAAACCTTAACCGTACTCTAACCCTAACCCTAACTCGTACCCTAACCCTAACACTGACCCTAACCCTAACCTGTACACTAACCCTAACCCGTACTCTAATCCTAACCCTAAACCTAACCCAAACCCGCACCCTAAACTTAACCCTGACCCTAACCCAAACCATAACCCTTAACCGTAACCTAACACTAACCCATACCCTAACCCTAAAACTAACCTTAACCGTAACCCTAACCCGACCCTAACCCTAAAACTAACCCGTACCCTAACCCCAACCCTAACCCTAACCCATACCCTAACACTAACCCTTACCCTAACCATAAACCTAAACCATACCCTAACCCTAAACGTAACCCTAACCCGTACCCAAACCCAAATCTAACCCGTATCCTAACCTTAACCCTAACCCTAACTCGCACAGTAAACCTAACCCTAACCCTAGACCTAACACGTACACTAAACCTATCCCATAACGTAAACTTATCGCTAAACCGTACCATAAACCTAACACTAACCCTAACCCTAACCCTAACCCTAATCCGTACACTAACACTAACCCGAACCCTAACCCAAACCCTAACCCTAAACGTACACTAACCCTAACCCTAACCCTAACCCTAACACTAACCCTAACCCGTACTCTAAACTAACCCTAACTCTAAACCTAACCCTATCCCGTACTCTAACCCAAACCCTAAACCTAACACTAACCAAACCCTAACACTAAACCTAACCCATTCTCTAACCCTAAAGCTAACACTAACACTAACCCTAACCCCCTACTATAACCCTAACCCTAAACCTAACCCTAACACTAACCCTAACTCGTACCGTAACCCGAACCCGTACCCTAACCCTAACCCTAACCCTAAACCTAAACCTAACCCTGACCGTAACCCTAAACCTAATCCCGTACCCTACCCCTAACCCGCATCCTAAACCGAATGCTGACCCTAGACCTAACACGTACCCTAACCCTAAACCGTACCCTCACACTATCCCCAACCCTAAACCTAACCCGTACACTAACCCTAACCCGTACTCTAATCCTAACCCTAACCCTAACCCAAACCCGCACCCTAAACTTAACCCTAACCCTAACCCAAACCATAACCCTTAACCGTATCCTAACCCTAAGCATACCCTAACCCTAACCTTAACTGTAACCCTAACCCAACCCTAACCCTAAAACTAACCCATACCCTAACCCCAACCCTAACCCTAACCCATACCCTAACACTAACCTGTACCCTAACACTAACCCTTACCCTAACCATAAACCTAACCCGTAGCCTAACCCTAAACATAACCCTAACCAGTACCCTAACCCTAACCCTAACCCTTTCCCTAACCCTAACACAGACCCTAACCCTAACCCGTACACTAACGCTAACCCATACCCTAATCCTAACCCTAACACTAACCCTATCGGTACTCCAACCCTAACCCTAACCCTACCCCGTACTCTAACTCTAAGCCTAACTCTAACCATAACCCGTACCTTAACCCTTAACCTAACCCTAACACTAACCCTACCCCGTACTCTAACCCTAACTCTAAACCTAACCGTAACCCTAAACCGTACCCTAAACCTAACCCTAACCCTAACTCGTACCCTATCCCTAACCCTAACCCTGACCCTAAACCGTACGCTAAGCCTAACCCATACCCTAACCCTAACCCTAACACTCACCCTACCCCGTACTCTAACCCTAAGCCTAACACTAACCCTAACCCGTACCCTAACCCTATCCCTAACCCTAACACTAACACTAAACCTAACCCGTACTCTAACCCTAACCCTATCCCGTACCCTAAACCACACCCTAACCCTAACTAGTACCCTAACAGTAACCCTAACCCTAACCCTAAATTTAACCCTAACCCATACCCTAAACCTAACCCATACCCTAAACCTAACCCTAACCCTATCCCGTACGCTAAATCTAAACCTAACCCTTCTCCTAACCCGTACCCAACCCTATCCCGAAACCTAACCCTAACCCTAACCCGTACCCAAACCCTAAGAGTAACCCTAACCCATACCCTAGCGCTAACCCTAAAACTAACCCTAAGCCTAACCCGCACCCAAAACCTAAACCTAACCGTAACCTTAACCATAACCCTTACCCGTAGCCTAAACCTAACCCATACCTAACACTAACCCTAACCTAAACCGTAACCCTAACCCGTACCATACTCTAAAAATAACCCGTACCGTAACCCCAAACCTAACACTAACCCATTCCATAACCCTATCCCTAACCCTAACCCGTACCCAAAACCTAACCATAACACGTACCCTAACACAAACCCTAACCCTTACCCTAACCCGTACACAAACGGTAAACCTAACCCGTACCCTAACACTAACCCAAACCCGTAATCTAACCCTAACCCTAACCATTACCATAACCCGCACCCTAAACTTAACCCTAACCCTAACCCAAACCATAAACCTTAACCGTAACCTAACCCTAACCCATACCCTAAACCTAACCCTAACTTTAACCGTAACCCTACCCCATACCCTAACCCTAAAACTAACCCGTACCCTAAACCCAACCCTAACCCTAACCCATACCCTAACACTAACCCTAACCCTAACCCTGACCCTAAACCTAACCCTAACCTTTACACTAAACCTAACCCTAACCCTAACCCTAACACTAACCCACAGCAAACCACACCCTGACCAGTAACCTAAGCCTAACCCTATCCCTAAACTTAACCCGTACGCTAACCCTATCCCGTACCCTAAACCTTAACCTAAACCGTAACCTAACCCTAACCCTAACCCTAACCTGTACCCTAACCCTAACCCTAATCCTAACACTAACCCTAACCCGTACTCTACCATAACCCTAACCCTAACACTAACCCTCCCCGTACTCTAACACTAACACTAACCCTAACCCTAACCCGTACCCTAAACCTAACCCTAACACTAACCCTAACACTTACTCTATCCCTAAGCCTAACCCTAACCCTAAACGTATTCTAACCTTAACCTTAGCCCTCACCCTAACCCTAAACTGTACTGTAACCCTAACCCATACCATAACCCTAAACCTAACCCGTACCCTAACCCTAAACCTAATTCGTACTCTAACCCTAACCCTAACCCTGACCCTAACCCTAACCCTAACCCGTATCCTAAACCTAACCCATAACCTTACCCTAAACCTAACCCTAACCCGTACCCTAACCCTAACCCTAACCCTGACCCTAACCCTAACCCGTACCCTAAGCCTAACCCATACCCTAACCCTAAACCTAATCCTAACCCTAACCCTAACACGTACCCTAAACCTAACCCTAACACTTAATCTAACCCGTAACCTATCCCTAACCCTAACCCGTACCCAAACCCTAACAGTAACCCTAAACCATACCCTAGCGCTAACACTAACCCTAACCCTAACCCTAACCATTATCCGTACCCGAACCCTAAACCATACCCTAACACTAACCCTAAACTTAACCGTAACCATGACCCGTACATTATACCTAAAACTTAACCCTAACCCAAACTTAAACCATACGCTAACCCTATCCCGTACCCTAAACCTAATCCTAACCCGTATCCTAACCCTAAACCTAACCCTAAGCCTAAACCGTACATTAACTTTAACCCTAACCCTAACACTAACCCTACCCCGTACTCCTACCCTAACCCTAACCCTAACTCTAACCCGTACCCTAACCCTAACCCTAACACTAACACTAACCCTAAACTGTACTCTAACCCTAACCCTAACCCTAACCTTACTCTAACCCTTACCCTAACCCTCACCCTAACCCTAACCCATACTGTAACCCTAAACCATACCAATACCCTATCCCTAACCCGTACCCTAAACCTAACCCTAAACCGTACCCTAACGCTAACCCTAACCCTAACACTGACATTAACCCTAACCCTAACTCATACCCTAAGCCTAACCCATACCCTAAACCTAACCCTAATCCAAACCCTAACCCTAACCCGTACCCTAAACCTAGCCCTAACCCTTGACCTAACCCGTACCCAACATTATCTCATAACCTAACCCTCACCCTAACCCGTACCCAAACCCTAACAGTAACCCTAAGCCATTCCCTAGAGCTAACCCTAACACTAAACCTAACCCTAATCCGCACCCTAAACCTAAAGCTAACCCTAACCCTAACCATAACCCTTAACTGTACCCTAAACCTAACCCATACCCTAAACCTAAACCAACCTTAACTGTAACTCTAACCCATACCCTAATCCTAAAACTAACCCGTACCCTAACCCCAACCCTAATCTTAACCCGTACCATAACCCTATCACTAACTCTAAATCTGACCCTAAACCTAAACCTAACCCGTACCCTAACCCGCACGTAAACCTAACCCTATCCCGTAACCTAAATCTAACCCTAAACCTAAACTTAACCCGTACCCTAACCCTATCCCGTACGCTAAACCCAACCCTGACCCGTACCCTAACCCTAACCCTAACCCTATCCGTACACTAACCCTAACACTAACCCTAACGCTAACACTAACCCTACCCGTACTCTAACCCTAACCCTAACCTTAACCTTACTCTAACCCTTACCCTAACCCTCACCCTACCCTAACCCGTACTGTAACCCTAACCCATACCAATACCCTATCCCTAACCCGTACCTTAAACCTAACCCTAAACCGTACCCTAACGCTAACACAAACCCTAACACTGACGTTAACCCTAACACTAACCCGTACCCTAACCCTACCCGTACCCTAACCCTAAATCTAACCCTAACCCCTAACCTTAATCCTAACCCTAACCCTTAACCTAACCCGTACCCAAATGGTAAACCTAACCCGTACCCTAACACTAACCCAAACCCGTACTCTAACCCTAACCCTAACCCGCACCCTAAACTTAACCCTAACCCTAACCGAAACCATAACCCTTAACCGTAACCTAACCCTAACACATACCCTAAACCTACCCTAACCTTAACCTTAACCCTAACACTTACACTAACCCTAACACTAACTCGTACCCTAAACGCAATCCTAACCCTAACCCTTACATAACACTAACACTAACCCTAACCCTGACCCTAAATCTGACCCTAACCCTTTCACTAATCCTAACCCTAACCCTAACCCGCACACAAAACCTAACCCTAACCTGTACCCTAAACATAACCCATAACCTAAACCTAACCCTAACCCTAAACTTAACCCGTACGCTAACCCTATCCCGTACCCTAAACCTAACCCTAACCCGTATCCTAACCCTAAACCTAACCCTAAGCCTAACCCGTACATTAAACCTACTCCTAACACTAACACTAACCCTACTCTGTACTCTAACCCTAACCCTAACCCTAACCCGTACCCTAACCCTAACCCTAATCCTAAACCTAACACTAACCCTACCCCATACTCGAACCCTAACCCTAACCCTAACCCTATCCGCACACTAACCCTAACCCTAACACTAACACTAAACCTAACCCGTACTCTAACCCTAACACTAACCCTAAACCTAACCCTAACCCGTACTCTAACCCTAACCCGTACCCTACACTAACCCTTACCCTAACTCTAAACCTAACCGAAACCCTAACCCTTAACGGAACCCTAACCCATACCCAAACCATAACCCTAAAACGTACTCTAACCCTAACCTAACCCTAAACCTAACCCGAACCCGCACACTAAACCTAACCCTAAACCTAGACCTATCACGAACACTAACCCTATCCCGTACCGGAACCTTAACCCTAACCCGTACCGGTACCCTAACACTAACCGTAAACCTAACCCTAATCCTAACCCTAACCTTAACCCTAACCCTAACACTAACCCGTAAACTAACCCTAACCCGAACCCTAACCCTAACCCTAAACCGTACCCTAACCCTACCCGTAGCCTACCCTAACACTAAGCCTAACCCCTAACACTAACCCTAACATTAACCCGCACCTAAACCTAAACATAACCCTAAACCTATCCCACACCCGCACCTAAACCTAACCCTAACTCGTACCCTAACACAAACCCGTAACCTAAACCTAAACCTAACCCTAAACTTAACCCTTACGCTAACCCTATCCCGTACCCTAAACCTAACCCTAACCCATACCCTAACCCTAACCCTAACCCTATCCGTACACTAACCCTAACCCTAACCATAAACCTAACCCTAACCCGAACTCTAACCCTAACCCATACCCTAACACTAACCCTAACCGTAACACTAACCCTAACCCGTACTCTAATCCTAAACCTAACCCTAATTCTAACCCTAACGCATACTATAACCCTAACCCGTACCCTAACCCTAACCCTAACACTAATCCTACCCCGTACTCTAACCCTAAACCAAACCCTAATTCTAACCCTAACCCGTACTATAACCCTAACCCTAACCCTAACCCGTACCCTAACCCGTACAGTAACCCTAACCTGTACCCTAACCCTAACTCTAAACCTAAACTTAAAACTAACTCTGACCCTAAACCAAACCCTAACCCGTACCCTAACCCTAAACCGTACCCTAAACCTAACCCTAAACCTAACCCGTACCCTAACCCTAAACGTAACGCTAACCCGTACCCAAACCCTAACCCTAACACGTACCCTAAACCTAACCCTAACCCTAACCCACACACTAAACCTAACACTAACCCTAAACCTAACACGTACACTAACCTTATCCCGTACCCCAGACTTAATCCAAACCCGTACCGTAACCGTAACACTAACCCTAACCCTAACCCTAACCCGTACACTAACCCTAACCCGAACCAAAACCTAACCCTAACCCGTACCCTAACACTACCTGTAGCCTAACCCTAAATCTAACCCTAACCCCTAACCCTAACACTAAACCTAACACTTACCCTAACCCGTACCCAAACGCTAAACCTAACGCATACCCTAACACTAACCCAAACCCGTATTCTAACCCTAACCCTAACCCAAAACCGCACCCTAAACTTAACACTAACCCTAACCCAAACCATAACCCTTAACCGTAACCTAACCCTACCCATACCCTAACACTAACTCTAACCTTAACCGTAACCCTAACCCGTATCCTAACCCTAAAACTAACCTGTACTCTAACCCCAACCCTAACCCTTACCCGTACCCTAACACTAACCCGTACCCTAACACTAACCCTTACCCTAACCCTAAACCTAACCCGTACCCTAACCCTAAACGTAACCCTAACCCGTACCCAAACCCTAACCCTAACACATACCCAAACCCTAACCCTAACCTGCATACTAAACCTAACCCTAACCCTAGACCTAACACGTACACTAAATCTATCCCGTAATGTAAACTTAACGCTAAACCGTACCGTAAACCTAACACTAAGCCTAACCCTAACCCTAACCCTAACCCGTACACTAACACTAACCCGAACCCTAACCCTAACCCTAACCCTAAGCGTACCCTAACCCTAACACTAACCCTAACCCCTACTCTAACCTAAACCTAACCCATACCCTAACCCTAACCCTAACCTTAACCGTAACCATAACCCGTACCCTAACCCTAAAACTAACCTGTAAAAAAAAAAAAAATAAAAAAAAAAAATAAAATAAAACTAACCTGTACCCTAACCCCACCCCTAACCCTAACCCATACCCTAACACTAACCCGTACCCTAACACTAACGCTTACCCTAACCCTAAACCTAACCCGTACCCTAACCCTAAACGTAAACCTAACCCGTACCCAAACCCTAACCCTAACACGTACCCTAACCCTAACCCTAACCCTAACACTAAACCTAACCCGTACTCTATCCCTAACCCTAACCCTAACCCTAACTGTACTCTAACCCTAACCCTAACCCTCACCCTAACACTAACCCGTACTGTAACCCTAACTCGTACCATAACCCTAACCCTAACACGTACCCTAACCCTAACACTAACTCATACCCTAACCCTAACCCTAACCATGACCATAACTCTAACCCTAACCTGTACCCTAAACCTAACCCGTAATTTAAACCTAACCCTAACCCTAACCCGTACCCTAACCTAACCCTAACCCTAACTCGTACCCTAAACCTACCCTAACACTGACCCTAACCCTAACACTAACCCATACCCTAAGCCTAACCCATACCCTAACTCTAAACCTAAACCTAACCCTAACCCTAACCAGAACCCTAAATGTAACCCTAACCCTCTACCTAACCTGTACCCAAACCTATCCCGTACCCTAACCCTAACCCTAACCTGTACGCAAAACCTAACAGTAACCCTAACCCATACCCTAACGCTAACCCTAACCCTAACCCTAACTCGGACCCTAAACCTAACCCTAACCCTGACCCTAACACTAACCCTATCCCGTACCCTAACCCTAAACCGTACACGAACCCTAACCCTAAACCTAACCCATACCCTGACGCTAAAAATAACCCTAGTACGTAACCTAACCCTAACCCGTAACCTAAATCTAACCCTAAACCTAAACTTAACCCGTACGCTAACCCTATCCCGTACGCTAAACCCAACCCTAACCCGTACCCTAACCCTAACTCTAACCCTATCCGTACACTAACCCTAACACTAACCCTAACACTCACACTAACCCTAACCCGTACTCTAACCCTAACCATAACCCTAACCCTAACCCGCACCCAAAACTTAACCCTAAAGCAAACCAACCCATGACCCTTAACCGTAACCTAACCCTAACCCATAACCTAACCCTAACCCTAACCTTAACCATAACCCTAATCCGTACCCAAACCCTAAAACTAACCCATACCCTAACCTCTACCCTAAAGCTAACCCGTACCCTAACACTAACCCTAACCCTAAACCTGACCCTAAACCTAACCCTAACCCTTACACTAACCCTAACCCTAACCAAACCCGCACCCTAAACCTAACCCTAACCCGTACCCTAACCCTAAACCGTAACCTAAACCGAACCCTAACCCTAAACTTAACCCGTTCGCTAACCCTCTCCCATACCCTAAACCTAACCCTAACCCGTATCCTAACCCTAACCTAACCCGAAGCCTAACCCGTACATTAACCCTTACCCTAACCCTAACACTAACCCTACCCCGTACTCTAACCCTAACACTAACCCTAACCCTAACCTGTACCCTTAACCTATCCCTAACCCTAACTCGTACCCTAACCCTAATCCTAAACCTGACCCTAAACCTAACCCTAACCCGTACCCTAAAACTAACCCATACCCTAAACCTATCCATAAACCTAACCCTAACACTAACCCGTACCCTAAACCTAACCCTAACCCTAAACCTAACCTGTACCCTAAACCTAAACGTAACTCTAACCCGTCCCCAACCCTAACCCTAACACGTACCCTAACCCTAACCGTAGACCTAACACTTTCCCTACACGTACCCAAACGGTAAAACTAACCCGTACCCTAACACTAACCCAAACCCGTACTCTAACCCTAACCCTTACCCTAAAACTAACCCTACCCCGTAATCTAACCCTAACCCTAACCCTAACACGTACCCTAAAACTAACCCTAACCCTAACACTAACCCTTACCTGTACTCTAACCCTAACCCTAACCCTAACACTAACCCTACCCCATACTCTAACACTAACCCTAACCCTAACCCGTACCCTAACCCGTACTCTAACCCTAAACCTAACCCTAACCGTATTCTAACCCGTACCCTAACCCTCACCCTAAACGTAACCTGTACTGTAACCCTAACCCGTACCATAACCCTAACCCTAACTCGTACCTTAATCCTAACCCTAATTCGTACCCTATCCCTAACCGTAACCCTGACCCTAACCCTAATCCTATCCCGTACCCTAAATGTAACCTGTACTCTAACCCTAACCCTAACCCTAACCCGTACCCTAAACCTAACCCTAACCTGTACCCTAACCCTAAAACTGCCATAAGCCTGACCCTAACCCTAACCCTAACACGTACCCTAAGCCTAACCCATAACCTAACCCTAACCCTAACCCTAACACTAACACTATACCTACCCCATACTCTAAACCTAACCCTAACCCTAACCCGCACCCTAAACCTAAACCTAACCTTAACACTAACCAAAACCATTACCCGTACCCTAACCCTAACCCATTCCCTAACCCTAACACTAAACTTAACCGTAACCCTGACCAGTACCCTAAACCTAAAATTAACCCGTACCCAAACCCCAACCCTATCCCTAACCCGTACCCTAACCCTAACCCTAACTCTAACCCACACCTAAACCTGACCCTAAACCGTAACGAAGCCTAACCCTAACCCTAAATTTTACCCCTACGCTAACCCTATCCCGTACCCTAAACCTAACCCTAACTCGTAACCTAACCCTAAACCTAAACCTAAGCCTAATCCGTACATTAACCCTAACCCTGACCCTAACACTAACACTAACCCTAACCCATAATCTAATCCTAACCCTAACGCTTAACCCTAACCCGTACCCTAACCCTAACCCTAACCCTAAACCTAAACCTAACAATATCCCTACCCCGTACCCAAAACCTAACCCAAACCCTAACCCTAAACCGTACTCTAACCCTAACCCTTACCCTAACCGTACTCTAACCCTAACACTAACCCTCAACCTAACCCTATCCCGTACCCTCAACCTAACCCACACCCTAACCCTAAACCTAACCCTAACCTGTACCCTAAACCTAACCCTAACCCTAACCCTATCCGTACAGTAACCCTAACCCTAACCCTAACACTAACCCTAACCAAAACTCTAACCCTAAACCTAACCCTACAGCTTACCCTAACACGTACTCTAACCCTAACCCGTACCCTAACACTAACCCTCACCCTAACCCTAAACCTAACCCGTACCATAACCCTAAACGTAACCCTAACCCGTACCCAAACCCTAACCCTAACACGTGCCCTAACCCTAACCCTAACCCGCACACTAAAACTAACCCTAACCCTAGACCTAACACGTACATTAAACCTATGCCGTACCATAAACTTAACCCTAACCCGTACCATAACCCTAACACTAACCCTAACACTAACCCAAACCCTAACCCTAATCCTAATCCTAAACGTACCCTAACCCTAACACTAACACTAACCCTAACCCTAACTTAACCCTAACCCTAAACCTAACCCTTCCCGTACTCTAACCCTAACCCTAACCCTAACACTAACCATAACACTAACACTAACCCTAAACCGTACTCTAACCCTAAACCTAACCCTAACTCTAAACCTAACCCTAACCCGTACTCTAACCCTATCCCGTACCCTAATACTAACCCTTACCCTAACCCTAAACCTAACCCATACACTAACCCTAAACGTAACCCTAACCCGTACCCAAACCCTAACCCTAACACGTACACTAAACCTAACCCTCACCCTAACCCTAACCCGTACTGTAATCCTAACCCGTACCATAACCCTAACCCTAACCCGTACCCTAACCCTAACCCTAACCCTAACCCTAATTCGTACCCTAACCCTAACCGTAACCCTGACCCTAACTCTAACCCTATCCCGTACCTTAAACCTAACCTGGACCCTAAACCTAAACCTAACCCTAACCCGTACCCTAAACCTAACCCTAACCCTAACCCTAACGTGAAACCTAACCCGAAACCTGACCCTAAACCTAACCCTAACACGTACCCTAAGCCTAACTCATACCGTAATCCTCACCCTAACGCTAACCTTAACACTAACCCTACCCCGTACTCTAACCCTAACCATAACTCTAACCCATACCCATACCCTAACCCTAACCCTAACCCTGACACTAACCCTAACCCGAACTGTAACCCTAACACATACCATAACCCTAACCCTAACCCGTACCCTAACCTTAACCCTAATTCGTACCCTAACCCTAACCCTAATTCGTACCCTAACCCCAACCCTACTCTGACCCTAACCCTAACCCTAAACCGTAACCTAAACCTAACCCATACCTAACCCTAAACCTAATTTTAACCTGGACCCTAAACTTAACCCTAACCCGTACACTAACCCTAATCCTAACCCGTACCCTAAGCCTAACCCATACCCTAACCCTAACCCTAATATTAACCCTAACCCTAACCCGTACACTAACCCTAATCCTAACCCGTACCCTAAGTCTAACCCATACCCTAACCCTAACCCTAATACTAACCCTAACCCTAACCCGTACCTAAACCTAACCCTAACCCTTGACCTAACCCATACCCAACCCTATCCTGTAACCTAACCCTAACCCTAACCTGTACCCAAACCCTAACATTAATCCTAACCCATACCGTAGCGCTAACCCTAACCCTAACCCTCACCCTACCCGCATCCTAAAACTAAACCTAACCCTAACACTAACCATAACCATTACCGTACCCGAAACCTAACCCAAACCCTAACCCTAACCCTAAAATTAACCGTAACCCTGACCCTTACCCTAAACCTAAAATTAACCCGTACCCTAACCCCAACCCTATCCCGAACCCGTACCCTAACCCTTACCCTAAACCTAACCCTAACCCAAAACCACACCTAAACCTAACCCTAACCCGTAACCTAACCCTAACCCTAACCCTAACTTAACCCCTACGCTAACCCTATCCAATACACTAAAAGTAAACCTAACCCGTAACCTAACCCTAAACCTAACCCTGAGCCTAACTCGTACATTAACCCTAACCCTAACACTAACACTATCCCTACCCCGTACTCTAACCCTAACCCTAACTCTAATCCTAACCTGTACCCTAACCCTAACCCTAACCCTAACCCTAACACTAACCATACCCCGTACTCTAACCCTAACCCTAACCCTAACCCTAACCCATACCCTAACCCTAACCCTAACCCTAACCCTAACCCTAACACTAACACTAACCCTAGCCCGTACTCTAACCCTAACTCTATCCTTACCCTAAACCTCACCCTAACCCTAACCCGTACTGTAACCCTAACCTGTACCATAACCCTAACCCTAACCCGTACCCTAACCCTAACCCTAATTCGTACCCTAACCCTAACCATAAACCTGACCCTAACTCTAACCCTATCCCGTACCCTAAACCTAACCTGGACCCAAACCCTAACCCTAACACTAACTCGTACCCTAAACCTAACCCTAACCCGTACCCTAACCCTAACCCTAATTCGTACCCTAACCCTAACCGTAACCCTGACCCTAACTCTAACCCTATCCCATACCTTAAACCTAACCTGGACCCTAACCCTAAACCTAACCCTAACCCGTACCCTAAACCTAATCCTAACCCGTACCCTAACCCTAAACCTAACCCGAAACCTGACCCTAACCCTAACCCTAACACGTACCCTAAGCCTAACCCATACCCTAATCCTAACCCTAACGCTAACCCTAACACTAACCCTACCCCGTACTCTAAGCCTAACCCTAACTCTAACCTGTACCCATACCCTAACCCTAACCCTAACCCTAACCCTGACACTAACCCTAACCCGAACTGTAACCCTAAAACATAACATAACCCTAACCCTAACCCGTACCCTAACCCTAACCCTAATTCGTACCCTATCCCTAACCCTAATTCGTACCCTAACCCCAACCCTAACTCTGAACCTAACCCTAACCCTAAACTGTAACCTAAACCTAACCCATACCCTAACCCTAAACCTAATTTTAACCTGGACCCTAAACCTAACCCTAACCCGTACACTAAACCTAATCCTAACCCGTACCCTAAGCCTAACCCATACCCTAACCCTAACCCTAATACTAACCCTAACCCTAACCCGTACCTAAACCTAACCCTAACCCTTGACCTAACCCATACCCAACCATATCCTGTAAACTAACCCAAACCCTAACCTGTACCCAAACCCTAACAGTAATCCTAACCCATACCGTAGCGCTAACCCTAACCCTAACGCTCACCCTACCCGCACCCTAAAACTAAACCTAACCCTAACACTAACCATAACCATTACCGTACCCTAAACCTAACCCAAACCCTAACCCTAACCCTAAAATTAACCGTAACCCTGACCCTTACCCTAAACCTAAAATTAACCCCTACCCTAACCCCAACCCTATCCCTAACACGTACCCTAACACTTACCCTAAACCTAAACCTAACCCAAAACCACACCTAAACCTAACCCTAACCCGTAACCTAAGCCTAACCCTAAACCTAACTTAACCCCTACGCTAACCCTATCCTGTACTCAAAAACTAAACCTAACCCGTAACGTAACCCTAAACCTAACCCTGAGCCTAACCCGTACATTAACCCTAACCCTAACACTAACACTATCCCTACCCCGTACTCTAACCCTAACCCTAACTCTAATCCTAACCCGTACCCTAATCCTAACCCATACCCTAACCCTAAAACTAACCCTACCCCGTACTCTAACCCTAACCCAAACCCTAACCCTAACCCGTACCATAACCCTAACCCTTACCCTAAACTTAACCATAACCCTGACCCATACCCTAACCCTAAAACTAACCCGTACCCTAACCCCAACCCAAACCCTAACCTGTACCCAAACCCTATCCCTAACGCTAACCCTGACCTAAACCTAACCCTAACCCGTACCCTAACTCTAACCCTCACCTAAACCTAACCCTAACCCGTACCCTAACCCTAACCCGTAACCTAAACCTAAACCTAACCCTAAAATTAACCCGTACGCTAACTCTATCCCGTACCCTAAACCTAACCCTAACCCGTACCCTAACCCTAACCCTAAACCTAACCCTAACCCGTACCCTAACCCTAACCCGTAACCTAAACCTACACCTAAATGTAAACTTAACCTGCACGCTAACCCTATCCCATACCCTAAACCTAACCCTAACCCGTATCTAACCCCAACCCTAACCCTAACCTGTACCCTAAACCTATCCCTAACGCTAACCCTGACCCTAAACCTAACCCTAACCCGTACCCTAACCCTAACCCTCACCTAAACCTAAACCTAACCCATACCCTAACCCTAACCCGTAACCTAAACCTAAACTTAACCCTAAAATTAACCCGTATGCTAACCCTATCCCGTACCCTACACTTAACCCTAACCCATACTCTAACCCTATCCCGTAGCCTAACACTAGTCTAACCCTAAACCCTAACCCTAACCCTAACCCTTACCCTAACCGTAACCAAATGGTAAAACTAACCCGTACCCTAACAGTAACCCAAAGTCGTACTCTAACCCTAACCCTAACCCTAAACCTAACCCTAACCCTCAACCGCACCCTAAACTTAACCCTAACGCTAACCCTAACCATAACCCTTAACCGTACCTAACCCTAACCCTAACTCATACCCTAACCCTAACACTGACCCTAACCCTAACCCGTACCCTAACCCTAACCCGCACCCTAACACTAACCTTAACCCTAACCCTATCCATACTCTAACCCTAACCCTAACCCTACCCCGTACTATAACCCTAACCCTAACTCTAACCCTAACCTGTACCCTAACCCTAAACCGAACCCTAACACTAACCCTACCCCGTACTCTAACCCTAACCCTAACCGTAACCCTAACTCGTACCCTAAACCTAACCCTAACACTAACTCGTTCCCTAACCCTAACCCTGACCCTACCCTAACCCTAACCTGTACCCTAAACCTAACCCATAACCTAACCATAACCCTAAACCTAACCCTATCCCCATCCCGTACCCCAAACCTAACCCTAACCCTTGTCCTATCCCGTACCCGACCCTAACTCTAACCCTAACAAGTACCCAAACCCTAAGAGTAACCCTAACCCATATCCTAGTGCAAACCCTAACCCTAACCCTAAGCCTAAACCGCACCCTAAACCTAAACCTAACCATAACCCTAATCATAACCCTTACCCGTACCCTAACACTAACCCATAACTTAACACTAACCCTAACCTTAACCGTAACCTAACCCGTACCCTAACCCTAAAACTAACCCGTACCGTAACCCCAACCCTAACCCTAACCCGTACCATAACCCTATCCCTAAACCTAACCCTGACCCTAAACCTAACCCTAACCCGTACCCTAAGCCTAACCCGCTCCTAAACCTAACCCTAACCCTTACCCGAACCCTAACCCGTAACCTAACCTAAACCTAACCCTAAACTTATCCCATACACTAACCCTATCCCGGACCCTAAACCTAACCCTAACCTGTACCCTAAACCTAACCCTAACCCTAACCGTATCCATACACTAACCCTAACCCTAATGTTAACACTAACCCTATCCCATTCTCTAAACCTAAACCTAACCATAAAGCTAACCCTAACCCGTACTCTAACCCTAACCCGTACCCTAACACTAACCCTTACCCAAACCCTAAACCTAGCCCGTACCCTAACCCTAAACGTAACCCTAACCCGTACCCAAACCGTAACCCTAACACGTACCCGAACCCTAACCTAAAGCTGCACACTAAAACTAACCCTAACCCTAGACCTAACACATACACTAAACCTATCCCGTACCGGAACCTTAACCCTAACCCATACCGTAACCCTAACACTAACCCTAAACCTAACCCTAACCCTAACCCTAACCCATAGACTAACCCTAACCCGAACCCTAACCATAACCCTAACCCTAAACGTACCCTAACCATAACGCTAACCCTAACACTAACACTAACCCTAACCCGTACTCTAACTTAACCCTAAACCTAAACATAACCCTTCCCGTACTCTAACCCTAACCCTAACTCTAACACTAACCATAACCCTAACATACCCGTAACCCGTACTCTAACCCTAACCCTAAACCTAACCCAAACCCGTACTCTAACCCTATCCTGTACCCTAACACCGTACCCGTAAGGGTAAGGTTACCTTACCCTTACCCTAAACCTAACCAGTACCCTAACCCTAAACATAACCCTAACCCGTACCCAAACCCTAACCCTAACACGTACCCTAACCCTAACCCTGACCCTAAACCTAACCCTAACCCGTAACCTAACCCTAACCCGCACCTAAACCTAACCCTAACCCGTACACTAACTCTAACTCATAACCTAAACCTAACCCAAACCCTAAACTTAACCCGTACACTCACCCTATCCCGTACCCTAAACCTAACCCTAATCCGTACCCTAACCCTAACCCTAACCCTATCCCTATCCGTACACTAACACTAACCCTAACCCTACAACTAACCCTAACCCGTTCTCTAACCCTCACCCTAACCCTAAACCTAACCCGAACCCGTAGTCTAACCCTATCCCGTACCCCAACACTAACTCTTACCATAATCTTAAACCTAACCCGTACCCTGACCCTAAATGTAAACCTAACCCGTAGCCAAACTCTAACCCTAACATGTACCCTAACCCTAACCCTAACCCTAACCCTAACAATTACCCTACCTGTACCCAAATGGTAAACCTAACCCGTACACTAACAGTAACCCAAACCCGTACTCTAACCTAACCCTAAACTTAACACTAACCCTACCCCGTACTCTAACACTAACCCTAACCCTGACCATTACCCGTACCCTAACCCTAACCCTAACACTAACACTAACCCTAACTTGTACTCTAACCCTAACCCTAACACTAACACTAAACCTACCCCGTACTTTAACCCTAACCCTAACCCATACCCGGATCCATACCCTAACCCTAACACTAACCCTAACCCTAACACTAACCCTATCCCGTACTCTAACCCTAACCCTTACCCTAACCGACTCTAACCCTAACCCTAACCCTCACCCTAACCCTAACCCGTACTGTAACCCTAACCCATACCATAACCCTAACTCTAACCCGTACCCTAACCCTAACACTAATTCGTACCCTAACCCTAACACTAACCCTGAACCTAAACCTAACCCTAACCAGTACCCTAAACCTAACCCATACCCTAACCCTAAACCTAACCCTAACCCGTACCCTAAACCTAACACTAACCCGTACCCTAACCCTAACCCTAACCCTGACCCTGAACCTAACCCTAACCCGTTCCCGAAGCCTAACCCATGCCCTAACCCTAACCCTAATCCTAACCCTAACCCTAACCCGTACCTAAACCTAACCCTAACCCTTGACCTAACCCGTACCCAACCCTGTCCTGTAACCTAACCCTAACCCGACCCAAACCCTAACAGTAACCCTAACCCATACCATAGCGCTAACCCTAAACCTAACCCTAACCCTAACCCGCACCCTAAACCTTAACCTAACCCTAACACTAACCATAACCATTACCGTACCCTAACCCTAACCCATACCCTAACCCTAACCCTAAACTTAACCGTAACCCTGACCCGTACCCTAAACCTAAAATTAACTCATACCCTAACCCCAGCCTTATCCCTAACCCATAACCTTACCCTAAACCTAAACCTAACCCAAACTCTATCCCGTACCCTAAACCTACCCTAACCCGTAACCTAACACTAAACCTAACCCTAAGCCTAACCCGGTCATTAACCCTAACCCTAACACTAACACTAAACCTACCCCGTACTCTAACACTAATCCTAACTCTAAACCTAACCCGTACCCTACCCTAACCCTAACTCTAACCCTAACACTAACCCTACCCCGTACTCTAACCCTAACCCAAAACCTAACCCTAACCCGTACCCTAACCCTAACCCTAACCATTACCCTAAAACTAACCCTAACCTGGACTCTAAGCCTAACCCTAAACCTAACCCAAACCCTAACCCTAAATGTACTCTAACCCTAACCCTAACCCTCACCTAAACCTAAACCTAACCCTAACCCTAACCCGTACTGTAACCCTAACCCGTACTATAAACCTAACCCTAACCCTAAACTTAATCTAACCTTGACCCATACCCTAACCCTAAAACTAAACCGTACCCTAACCCCAACCCTAAACCTCACCCGTACCCTAACCCTCTCCCTAACGCTCACCCTGACCCTAAACCTAACCCTAAATCGTACCCTAACCCTATCCCTAACCCTCACCTAAACCTAACCCTAGCCCGTACCCTAACCCTAACCTGTAACCCAAACCTAACCCTAAACCTAAACTTAACCCGTATGCTAACCCTATCCCATAACCTAAACCTAACCCTAACACGTACCCTAACCCTAACCCTAACCCTAAACATATCCGTACTCTAACCCTAAACCTAACCATAACCCTAAAACTAATCCTAACCCGTATTCTAACCCTAACCCTAACCCTAAACATAACCCTAACCCATACTCTAAACCTAACCCGTACCCTAACACTAACCCTAACCCTAACACTATCGCTAACCCGTACTCTAACCCTAAACCTAAACCTAAGTCTAACCCTAAACCATATCATAACCCTACCTAACCCTAACCCTAAACCTAACCCTAACCCGTACTCTAACCCTATACCATAGCCTAACACTAACTCTAACCCTAACACCTAACCCTAACACTAACCCAAACCCTTACCCTAACCCATACCCAAACGGTAAACCTAACCCGTACCCTAACACTAAACCAAACCCGTACTCTAACCCTAACCCTAACACATAACCATAACCCTGAACCACACACTAAACTTAACCCTAACCCTAAACCTAACCATAACACTTAACCGTACCCTAACCCTAACCCTAACTCATATCCTAACCCTAACACTGACCCTAAACCTAACCCGTACCCTAAACCTAACCCGTACCCTAACCCTAACCCTAACCCTAACACTATCCATACTCTAACCCTAACCCTAACCCTACCACGTAATCTAACCCTAACACTAACTCTAACCCTAACCCGTACCCTAACCCTAAACCTAACCCTAACACTAACCCTACCCCATACTCTAACCCTAACCCTAACACTAACCCGTACCCTAAAACTAACCCTAACCCGTAACCTAACACTAAACCTAACCCTAAGCCTAATCCGTACATTAACCCTAACCCTAACCCTTACACTAACCCTACCCCGTAATCTAACCCTAACCCTAACCCATACCCTAACCCGTACCCTAAACCTAACCCTAAACATTTCCCTAAACCAAACACTAACCCTAACCCTTACTCTAACCCTAACCCTAACGCTCACCCTAAACCTAACCCCTACTGTAACCCTAACCCGTAACATAAACCTAAATCTAACCCGTAACCTAACCCTAACCCTAACTCATAGCCTAACACTAACCCTGTCCCTAACCCTAACCCGTACCCTAAACCTAACGCATACAAGAACCCTAAACCTAACCCTAAGCCGTACCCTAAACCCAACCCTAACCCTAACTCATACCCTAACCCTAACCATAAACCTAACCCTAACCCTAAACCTTACCCTAAACCTAAACCTAACCCTTGACCTAAACCGTACCCAACCCTATCTCGTACCCTAACCCTAACCCTAACCCGTAACCAAACCCTAACAGTAATCCTAACCCATTCCCTAGCGCTAACCCTAACCCTAAACCTAATCCTAACCCGCAACATTAACCTAAACCTAACCCTAACCCTAACCATAATCCTTACCCGTACCCTAAACCTAACCCATACCTAACACTAACCTTAACCTTAACCATAACCCTAACCCGTTCCCTATCCCTAAAACTAACCCGTACCCTAACCCCAACCCTAACCCTATCCCGCACCTAAACCTAACCCTAACCCGTACCCTAACCCTAACCCGTAACCTAAACCTAACCCTAACCCTAAACTTAACCTGAACACTAAACCTATCCCGTACCCTAAACCTAACCCTAACCCGTACACTAACCCTAACCCTAACCTAAAACTACCGTACACTAACACTAACCCTAACCCTAACAGTAAGCCTAACCCATACTCTAACACTCACCCTAACCCTTACCCTAACCCTAAACCTAACCCGCACCCTAAACTTAATCCTAACCCTAACCCAAACCATAACTCTTAACCGTAACCTAAACCAAACCCATACCCTAAACCTAACCCTAACCTTAACCGTAACCCTAACCCGTACCCTAATCCTAAAACAAACCCGTACCCTAACCCCAACCCTAACATTAAGGCGTACACTAACCCTAACCCGTAAGCTAAACCTAACCCTAACCCTAACTCATACCCTAACCCTAACCCTAACCCTGACCCTAACCCTAACCCGTACCCTAAAACTAATCCATTCCCTAACCCTAACCCTAAACCTAACCCTAACCCTGACTCATACCCTAAACCTAACCCTAACCCTTCAAATAACCCATACCCAAACCTTTCCAGTACTCTAAACCGAACCCTAACCCTAACCCTAACCCGTACCCTAACCCTAACCCTAACCCTAACACTAACCCTAACACTAACCCTAACCCGTACTTTAACCCTAACCCTAACCCTAAAACTAACCCTAATCCATAATCTACCCCTAACCCATCCCTTAACACTAACCCTTACCCTAACCCTAAACCTAACCCGTACCCTAACCCTAGACGTAACCCTAACCCGTACCCAAACCCTAACCCTAATACGTACCCTAACCATAACCCGAACACTAAACCTAACCCTAACCTTACACCTAACATATACACTAACCCTCTCCCGTCCCATAACCTTAACCCTAACCCATACCGTAACCCTAACACTAAACCTAACCCTAACCCTAACCCGTACACTAACCCTAACCCGAACTCTAACTCTAACCCTAACCCGTACCCTAACACTACCCGTAGCCTAACCCTAACCCTAACCCTAACCCCTAACCCTAACCCTAACCCTAAACCTTACCCTAACCCGAACCCAAATGGTAAACCTAACCCGTACCCTAACACTAACCCAAAACCGTACTCTAACGCTAAACCTAATCCTAACCCTAAACAGCACCCTAAACTTAACCCTAACCCAAACCATAACCCTTAACCGTAACCTAACCCTAACCCATACCCTAACCCTAACCCTAAACTTAATCATAACCCTAACCCGTACACTAACCCTAAACTAACACGTACCCTAATCATAACCCTAACCCTAACCCGTACCCTAACACTAACCCTAATCCTAACCTGTACCCTAACCCATACCATAAACCTAGCCCTAACCCTAACCCGAAACCTAACCCATACCCTACACCTACCCTTAACCCGTACCCTAACACTAACCTGTACCCAAACCTAACCCTAACCTCTAACCCTAACCCTAAACCGTACCCTAAACATAACCCTAAACCTAACTCGTACCCTACCCCTAACCCTAAGCCTGACCCTTACCCTAAACCTAACCCGTACCCTAATCCTAACCCGTACACTAAACCTAACCCTAACCCTAACTTGTACACTATGCCTAAACCTAACCGTGACCCTAACCCTAAACCTAACCAGTACCCTAACCCTAACACTAACCCTAAACCGTACACTAACCCTAACCCTAACCCGTACCCTAACCCTAACACTAACCCTAACCCTAACCCGATGCCTAACCCTAACCCACACCCTAAACCTAACCCTAACCCTAGAACTAACCCGTACCCTAACCCTATCCCGTACACTAACCCTAACGCTAACCCGTACCATAACCCTAACACTAACACTAACCCTAATCCTAACCCTATCCCGTACACTAATCCTAACCCTAACCCTAAACCGTACCCTAACCCTAACCCGTAGGCTAACCCTAACACTAACGCTAACCCCTAACCCTACCATAACCCTAACCCTTACCCTAACCCGTACCCTAAAGCTAACCCTAACCTTAACTGTAACCCTAACCCGTACCCTAACCCTAAAAATAACCCATACCCTAACCCCAACCCTAACCCTAGCACGTACCATAACCCTATCCCTAACCTTAACCCTGACCCAAACCTAACCCTAACCCGTACCCTAACCCTAACCCGCATGTAAACCTAACTCTAACCCATACCCTAACCCTAACTCATAACCTAAACCTAACCCTAACCCTAAACTTAACCCATACACTAAACCTATCCCGTACCCTAGACCTAACCCTAACCCGTACCCTAACCCTAACCCTAACCCTAACCGTATCCATACACTAACCCTAACCCTAACCCTAACACTAACCCTAACCCGTACTTTAACCCTAACCCTAACCCTAAAACAAACCCTAACCCATAATCTACCCCTAACCTGTCCCCTAACACTAACCCTTACCCTAACCCTAAACCTAACCCATACCCTAACCCTAAACGTAACCCTAACCCATACCCAAACCCTAACCCTAACACGTACCCTATCCCTAAACCTAACCCTAACCCTAACCCGCACACTAAACCTAACCCTAACCCTAGACCTACCACGTACACTAACCCTATCCCGTACCCTAACCTTAACCCTAACCCGTACCATAACCCTAACACTAAGCCTAACCCTAACCCTAACCCTAACCCTAAGCCGGACACTAACCCTAACCCGAACTCTAACCCTAACCCTAACCCGTACCCTAAAACTACCCGTAGCTTAACCGTAACTCTAACCCTAACCCCTAACCCTAACCCTAACCCTTACCCTAACCTGTACCCAAACGATAAACCTAACCCATACCCTAACACTAACCCAAACCCGTACTCTAACCCTAACCCATACATAACCCTAACCCTAACCTTAACCATAACCCTAACCCGTATCCTAACCCTAAAACTAACCCGTATTCTGAACCCAACCCTAACCCTAACCCGTACACTAACACTAACCCTAAACCTAACCCTAACCCTAAACCTAACCTGCACCCTAAACTTAACCATAACCCTAACACAAACCATAACCCTTAACTGTAACCTAACCCTAACCCATACCCTAACCCTAACCCTAACCTTAACCATAACCCTAACCCATACCCTAACCCTAAAACTAACCCGTACCCTAAACCCAACCCTAACCCTAACCCATATACTAACACTAACCCTAACCCTAACCCTAACCCTGACCATAAACCTAACCCTAACCCTTACACTAACCCTAACCCTTACCCGCACCCTAAAACTAACCCTAACACGTACCCTAACCGTAAAACTAACCTGTACCCTAAACCCAACCATAACCCTAACCCGTACCGTAACACTAACCCTAACCCTAACCCTAACGTACCCGTGTTTAACCCTAACCCTAACCCTAACCCTACCCGTACTCTAACCGTAACCCTAACCCATTCCCTAACACCAACCCTAAACCTAACCCGTACCATAACCTAAAACTAACCCTAACCCTGACCCTAAACCTAACCCTAACCCGTACCCTAAACCTAACCCTAACCCTAACTCATAGCCTAACCCTAACCCTAACCCTGACCCTAACCCTAACCCTAACCCGTACCCTAAGCCTAACACATACACTAACCCTAACCCTAAACCTAACCCTAACCCTTGACCTAACCCGTACCCAAACCTATCTCGTACCCTAACCCTAAACCTAAAACGTACCCAAAACCTAACATTAACCCTAACCCATAACCTAGCGCTAACCCTAATCCTAACTCAAACCAGTCCCCTAAACCTAAACCTTAACCTAACCCTAAACATAACCCTTACCCGTACCCTAACCCTAACCCATACCCTAACCCTAACCCTAACCTTAACCATAACACTGAACCATACCCTAACCCTAAAACTAACCCGTACCCTAACCCCAAACCTAACCCTAACCCGTAAACTAACCCTATCCCTAATGCTAAACCAGACACTAAACCTAAACCTAACCCTAACCCTAACCCTCACCTAAACATAACCCTAACCCTTACCCTAACCCTATCCCGTACCCTAAACCTAACCCTAACCCGTACCCTAACCCTAACCCTAACCCTATCCGTACTCTAAACCTAACAATAACCCTAACCCTAACACTAACCCTAACCCATACTCTAAACCTAACCTAAACCCTAAACCTAACCCTAACCCATACTCTAACCCTAACCCGTACCCTAACACTAACCCTAATCCTAACACTATCCCTAAACCGTACTCTAACTCTAAACCTAACCCTAACTCTAAACCTAACCCGTACTATAACCCTAACCCTAACCCTAACCCTAAACCTAACCCTAACCCGTACTCTAACCCGATCCCGTAGCCTAACACTAACTCTAACCCTAACCCCTAACCCTAACACTAACCGTAACCCTTAACCTAACCCGTACCCAAATGGTAAACCTAAACTGTACCCTAACACTAACCCAAACCAGTACTCTAACCCTAACCCTAACCCTAACCCTAAACTGCACCCTAAAATTAACCATAAACCTAAACCTAACCATAACCCTTAACCGTACCCTAATCCTAACCTACACCCTAACCCTAACCCTAACTTTAACCATAACCCTGTCCCGTACCTTAACCCTAAAACTAACCCGTACACTAACCCGTACCCTAACCCTTACCCTAAACCTAAACCTAACGCTGACCCTAACCATAAACCTAACCCGTACCTTAGCCCTAAACCATATCCTAACCCTAGCCCTAAACCTAACCCATACCCTAACCCTAAACGTAACCCTAACCCGTACCCAAACCCTAACCCTAACTCGTACCCTAACCCTAACCCTAACTCTAACCCGCACACTAAAGCTAACCCGAATCCTCGACCTAACATGTACACTAACCCTATCCTGTACCCTAACCTTAACCCTAATCCATACCGAAAACCTAACAGTAACCCTAACCCATAACCTAGCACTAACTCTAAACCTAAAACTAAGTCTAACACGCACCCTAAACCTAAACCTAACCCTGACCCTAACCATAACCCTTGCCCGTACCCTAACCCTACCCATACCCTACACTAACCCTAACCTTAACCATAACCCTATTCCGTACCCTAAACGGTATAATAACCCTACCCCTAATCCTAACCCTGACCCTAAACCTAACCCTATCCCGTACCCTAAATCTAACCCACACCTAAACCTAACCCTAACCCGTACCCTAACCCTAACCCGTAACCTAAACCTAACCCTAACCCTAAACTTAACCCGTACACTAACCCTATCCCGTACACTAAACCTAACCCTAACCCGTACTCTAACCCTAACCCTAACACTATCCGTACAATAAACCTAACCCTAACCCTAACCCTAACCCGTACTCTAACCCTAATCCTAACCCTAAACCTAAGCCTAACCCGTACCCTAACACTAACCCTTACCCTAACCCTAAACCTAACCCGTACCCTAACCCTAAAAATAACCCTAACCCGTACCCAACACCTAATCCTAACATGTATCCTAACCCTAACCCTAACCCTAACCCGCAAACTAAACCTAACCCTAACCCTAGACCTAACACGTACACTAACCATATCCCATACCGTAACCTTAACTCTAACACTTACCGTAAACCTAACACTAACCCTAAACCTAAACCTAACCCTAACTCTAAACCTAATCCGTACACTAACCCTAACCCAAACCCTAACCCTAAACCTAACCCGTACCCTAACCCTACCTGTAGCCTAACCCTAACTCTAACCCTAAACCCTAATCCTAACACTAACTCTAACTCTTACCCTAACCCGTACCCAAACGTTCAACCAAACCCGTACCCTAACAATAACCCAAACCTGTACTCTAAGCCTAACCCTAACCCTAACCCGCACCCTAAACTTAACCCTAACACAAACCATAACCCTTAACCGTACCTACCCTAACCCATACCCTAACCCTAACCCTAAACTTAAACATAACCCTAACCCGTATCCTAACCCTAACACTAACCCGTACCCTAAACCCAACCCTAACCCTAACCCGTACACTAACACTAATCCTAACCCTAACCCTGACCCTAAACCTAACCCTAACCCTTACACTAACCCTAAGCCGAACCCTAACCCGCACCCTAAAACTAACGCTAACACGTATCCTAACCGTAAAACAAAACCGTACCCTAACCCCAAACATAGTCCTAACCCGTACCCTAACACTAACCCTAACCCTAACCCTGACCCTAAACCTAACCCTAAACAGTACACTAACCCTCACCTTAACCTTATCCCATACCCTAAACCTAACCCTAACCCGTATCCTAACCCTAACCATAACCCTAACCCTAACCATAATCCTAACCGTACTCTAACCCTAACCCTAACCCTCACCCTAACCCTAACCCGTACTGTAACCCTAACACGTACCATAACCCTAACCCTAACCCGTACACTAACCCTAACCCTAACTCGTACCCTAACCCTAACCCTGACCCTAACCTTAACCCTAACCAGTAACCTAAACCTAAACCGTACCCTAACCCTAACCCACACCTAAACCTCACCCTAACCTGTATCCTAACCCTAACCTGTAACCTAAACCTAACCCTAACCCTAAACTTAACCCATACACAAACCCTATTCCGTACCCTAAACCCTGCCCTAACACGTACCCTAACCCTAACCCTAACCCTAACCCTATCCGTACACTAAACCTAACCCTAACACTAACCCTAACCCTAACCCGTACTCTAACCCTAACCCTAACCCTAACCCTAACCCTAACACTAACGCTAACCCGTACTTAAACCTAACCCTAACCCTAAACCTAAACCTAACTTTAACCGTAACCCTAACCCGTACACTAACCCTAAATCTAACCCGTACCCTAACGCCAACCATAACATTAACTCGTACTGTAACCCTATCCCTAAACCTAAACATAAACCTAAACCTAACCCTAACCCGTACCCTAACCCTAACCCTAACCCTAACCCTATCCGTACACTAAACCTAACCCTAACCCTAACACTAACCCTAACCCGTACTCTAACCCTAACCCTAACCCTAACCCTAACACTAACCCTAACCCGTATTCTAACCCTAACCCGTACCCTAACACTAACACTTACCCTAACCCTAAACCTAACCCATACCCTCCCATACCCTAACCCTAAACGTAACCCCAACCCGTACCCAACACCTAACCCTTACACGTATCCTAACCCTAACCCAGCCTTAATCTTAACCCGCACACTAACCCTTACCCTAACCCTAGACCTAACATGTACACTAACCATATCCCGTACCGTAACCTTAACTCTAACCCGTACCGTAACCCTAACACTAACCCTAAACCTAAACCTAACCCTAACCCTAACCATACACTAACCCTAACCCAAACCCTAACCCTAACACGTACCCTAACCCTACCCATAGCCTACCCTAACTCTAACCCTAAGCCCTAACCCTAACACTAACTCTAACCCTTACACTAACCCATACCCAAAAACGGTAAACCTAACCCGTACCCTAACACTAACCCAAACCCGTACTCTAACCCTAACCCTAACCCTAACCCGTACCCTAACACTAACCCTAACCCTAACCCTGACCCTAAACCTAACCCTAACCCTTACACTAAACCTAACTCTAACACTAACCTGCACCCTAAAACTAACCCTAACCCATACACGAACCGTAAAACTAACCCGTACCCTAACCCCAACCATAACCCTAACCCGTACCCTAACACTAACACTAACCCTAACCCTGTCCCTAAACCTAACCCTAAACCGTACACTAACCCTAACCCTAACCTTATCCCGTACCCTAAACCTAACCCTAACCCGTACCCTAACCCTAACCCTAAACCTAAGCCTAACCCGTACATTACCCCTAAACCTAACCCTAAAATTAACCCTACCCGTACTCTAAACCTAACCCTAACCCTACCCTAACCCAAACCCTATCCCTAACACTAACACTAACCCGTACTCTAACCCTCACCCTAACCCTAACCCTAACCGTACTCTAAACCTAACCCTAACCCTCACCCTAACCATAACCTGTACTGTAACCGTAACCCGTACCATAACCCTAACCCTATCCCGTAACCTAACCCTAACCCTAACTCGACAATAACCCTAACCCTAACCCTGACCCTAACCCTAACCCTAACCCGTACCCTAAACCTAAACTGTACCCTTACCCTAACCCTAACCCTAACCCGTACCCTAAACCTAACCCTAACCCTAACTCATACCCTAACCCTAACCCTAACCCTGACCCTAACCCTTACCCTGACCCTAACTCGAACCCTAAGCCTAACGCATACACTAACACTAACCCTAAACCTAAACCCAACCCTAACCCGTACCCTAAACCTAAACCTAACCCTTGACCTAACCCGTACCCAACCCTATCCCGTACCCTATCCCTAACCCTAACCCGTACCCAAACCCTAACAGTTAACCCTAACCCATACCCTAGCACTAACCCTAAACCTAACCCTATCTTGCACCCTAAACCTAAGGCTGAACCTAACCCTAACCCTAACCCGAACCCTAAACCTAAACCTTACCCTGAACCTAACCGTAACGCTATCCCGTACCCTAACCCTAAACCGTACCCTAAACCTAATCCTAAACCTAAACCATACCCTAACCCTAAACGTAAACCTAACCCGTACCAAAATCCTAACCCTAACATGTACCCTAAACCTAACCCTAAACCTAACCCACACACTAAACCTAACCCTAACCCTAGACCTAACACATACACTAACCCTATCCCGTACCCTAACCTTACCCCTAACCCGTACCGTAACCCTAACACTAACCCTAACGCCAACCCTAACCCTAACCCGTACCATAACCCTATCATTAACCCTAACCCTGACCCAAAACCTAACCCTAACCCGTACCCTAACTCTAATCCGCACCTAACACTAACCCTAACCCGAACCCTAACCATAACCCGTACCCTAACCCTACCCGTAGCCTACCCCTAAATCTTACCCTAACCCCTAACCCTAAACCTAACCCTAACCCTTACACTAACCCGTACCGAAAAGGTAAACCTAACCAGTACCCTAACACTAAACCAAACCCGTTCTCTAACCCTAACCCTAACCCGTACCCTAAACCTAAACCTAACCCTTGACCTAACCCGTACCCAACCCTATCCCGTACACTATCCCTAACCCTAACCCGTACCCAAACCCTAACAGTTAACCCTAACCCATACCCTAGCACTAACCCTAAACTTAACCCTCCCCGCACCCTAAACCTAACCCTAAAATGTACCGTAACCCTAACCCGTAACCTAAACCTAACCCTACCATAAACTTAACCAGTACGCTAACCCTATCCCGTACTCTAAAGCTAACCCTAACCCGTAACCTAACCCTAAACCTAACCCTAAGACTAACCGGTACATTAACCCTAACCCTAAACCTCACACTAACCCTACCCCATACTCTAACCCTAACCCTAACACTAACCCTAAACCTCACCCGTACCCTAACCCTAACACTAACCCTTTCCCTAACACTAACCCTAACCCGTACTATAACCCTAACCCTAACCCTAACCATAATCCTAACCGTACTCTAACCCTAAAACTAACCCTCACCCTAACCCTAACCCGTACTGTAACCTTAACCCGTAACATAACCCAAACCCTAACCCGTACCCTAAACCTAACCCTAACTCGTACCCTAACACTAACCCTAACCCTTGACCTAACCTGTACCCAACCCTATACCGTACCCTAACCCTAACCCTAACCCGAACCCAAACCCTAGCAGTAACCCTAACCCATACCCTAGCGCTAACCCTAACCCTAACCCTAAGCCTAACCCGCACCCTAAACCTAAACCTAACCCTGACCCTAACCATAACCCTAACCCGTACCCTAACCCGTACCATAACCCAACCCCTAACCCTATCCCTGACCCGAAACCTAACCCTAAACCATACCCTAACCCTAACCCACACCGAAACCTAACCCTAACCCGTAACCTAAACCTAACCCTAACCCTAAAATTAACCCGTACACTAACTCTATCCCGTAGCCTAAACCTAACCCTAACCCGTACCCTAACCCTAACCCTAACCCTAACCCTATCCGTACACTAAACCTAACCCTAACCCTAACACTATCCCTAACCCGTACTCTAACCCTAACACTAAACCTAAACCTAACCCTAACCCATACTCTAACCCTAACCTGTACCTAACACCTAACCCTAACACGTACCCTAACCGTAACCCTAACCTTAACCCTAAACCGCACACTAAACCTAAACCTAATCCTACCCCTAACAAGTACACTAACCATATCCCATATCGTAACCTTAAACCTAACCCGTACCGTAACCCAAACAGTAACCCTAAACCTAACCGTAACCCTAACCCTAACCCGTACACTAACCCTAACCCGAACCCTAAACCTAACCCGTACCCTAACCCTACCCGTAGCCTAACCCTAACTCTAACCCTAAGTCCTAACCCTAACACTAATTCTAACCCTTACCCTAACCAATAACCAAACGGTAAACCTAACCCGTACCCTAACACTAACCCAAACCCGTACTCTAACCCTAACCCTAACCCTAACCCGCATGCTAAACTTAACCCTAAACCTAACACAAACCATAACCCTTAACCGTAATCTAACCCTAACCCATACCCTAACCCTAAAACTAACCAGTACCCTAAACACAACCCAAACGCTAACCCGTACCCTAACACTAACCCTAACCCTAACCCTGACCCTAAACCAAACCATAACCATTACACTAACCCTAATCCTAATCCTAACCCGCACCCTAAAATGGTACCCTAACCTGTACCCTAACCGTAAAACTAACCCGTACCCTAACCCCAACCATAACCCTAACCCGTACCCTAACACTAACCCTAACACTAACCCTGACTCTAAACCTAACCCTAAACCATACACTAACCCTAACCCTAACCTTATCCCGTACCCTAAACCTAACCCTAACCCGTATCCTAAACCTAAACCTAACCCTAAGCCTAACCCGTACATTAACTCTAACCCTAGCCCTAAAATTAACCCTACCCGTACTCTAAACCTAACCCTAACCCTAATCCTAACCCAAACCCTAACCCTAACACTAACCCTAACCCGGACTCTAACCATAACCCTAACCCTAACCGTATTCTAACCCTAACCCTCACCCTAACCCTAACCCATACTGTAACCCTAACCCTTACCATAACCCTAACCCTAACCCGTAACCTAACCCTAGCCTGTACCCTAACCCTAAACCTAACCTTAACCTGTACACTAAACCTCACCCCAACCCGTACCCTAACCCTAAACCTAACCCTAAACCTGACCCTAACCCTAACCCGAACACGTACCCTAAGCCTAACCCATACCCTAACCCTAACCCTAACCCTAACACTAACCCTACCCCGTACTCTAACACTAACCCTAACCCTAACCCGTACTCTAACCCTAACCCTAACCCGTACCCTAACCCTAACCCTAATTCGTACACTAACCCTAACACTAAACCTGACCCTAACCCTAACTCGTACCCTAAACCTAACCCATACCCTAACCCCAAACCTAACCCTAACCTTTACCCTAAACCTAACCCTAACCCGCACCCTAACCCTAATCCTAACCCGTACCCTAAGCCTAACCCATATCCTAAAGCTAACCCTAATCCTAACCCTAACCCTAACCCATTCCTAAACCTAACCCTAACCCTTGACCTAACCCGTACCCAACCCTATCCTGTAACTTAACCCTAACCCGCACCCTAACCTAAACCTAACCTTAACACTAACCATAACCATTACCCGTACCCTAACCCTAACCCATACCCTAACCCTAACCCTAAACTTAACCGTAACCCTGACCAGTACCCTAAACCTAAAATTAACCTGTACACTAACCCCAACCCTATCCCTAACCCGTACCCTAACCCTAACCCTAAATCTAACCCACACCTAAACCTAACCCTAAACCGTAACCTAAGCCTAACCCAAACCCTAAACTTTACCCCTACGCTAACCCTATCCCGTACCCTAAACCTAACCCTAACTCATAACCTAACCCTAAACCTAACCCTAAGCCTATCCAGTACATTAACTCTAACCCTAACCCTAACACTAACACTAACCCTACTCCGTACTCAAATCCTAACCCTAACACTTAACCCTAACCCGTATCCTAACCCTAACCCTAAACCTAACCCTAACAATATCCCTACCCCGTACCCTAAACCTAACCCAAACCCTAACCCTAAACCATACTCTAACCCTAACCCTTACCCTAACCGTACTCTAACCCTAACATTAACCCTCACCCTAACCCTATCACGTACCCTCAACCTAACCCATACCCTAACCCTAAACCTAACCCTAACCTGTACCCTAAACCTAACCCTAACCCTAACCCTATCCGTACAGTAAACCTAACCCTAACCCTAACACTAACCCTAACCAAAACTCTAAACCTAAACCTAACCCTAAAGCTAACCCTAAACCGTACTCTAACCCTAACCCGTACCCTAACACTAACACTCACACTAACCCTAAACCTTACCCGTACCCTAATCCTAAACGTAACCCTAACCTGTACCCAAACCCTAACCCTAACACGTGCCCTAACCCTAACCCTAACCCGCACACTAAAACTAACCCTAACCGTAGACCTAACGTGCACACTAAACCTATGCCGTACCGTAAACTTAACCTTAACCCGTACCATAACCCTAACACTAACCCTAACACTAACGCTAACCCTAACCCTAAACCTAACCCGTAGACTAACACTAACCCGAACCCTAACCCTAATCCTAACCCTAAATGTACCCTAACCCTAACCCTAACCCTAACACTAACCCTAACCCGTACTCTAAATTAACCCTAACCCTAAACATAACCCTTCCCGTACTCTAATCCTAACCCTAACCCTAACACTACCCATAACACTAACACTAACCCTAACCCGTACTCTAACCCTAACCATAACCTTAACCCTAAACCTAACCCTAAACCGTACTCTAACCCTATCCCGTACCCTAACACTAACCCTTACGCTAACCCTAAACCTAACCCGTACCCTAACCCTAAACGTAACCCTAACCCATACCCAAACCCTAACCCTAACACGTAGGCTAACCCTAACCCTAACACTTACCCTAACCCCTACCCAAACGGTAAACCTAACCCATGCCCTAACACTAACCCAAACCCGTACTCTAACCCTAAACCTAACCCTAACACTAACCCTACTCCGTACTCTAACACTAACCCTAAACCTAAACCTAACACTAACTCTAAGCCTAACACTAACCCTAACCCGTTCTCTAAACCTAACCCTAACACTAACACTAACCCTACCCCGTACTCTAACACTAACCCTAAACCTAACCCTAACCCGTACCCTAACCCTAACCCTAAACCTAACACTAACCCTAACCCGTACTCTAACCCTAACCCTAACCCTACCCTAACCCTCACCCTAACCCTAACCCGTACTGTAACCCTAACCCGTACCATAACCCTAACCCTAATTCGTACCCTAACGCTAACCCTAACTCTGACCCTAACCCTAACCCTAAACCGTAACCTAAACCTAACCCATACCCTAACCCTAAACCTAATCCTAACCTGGACCCTAAACCTAACCCTAACCCGTACACTAACCCTAACCCTAACCCGTACCCTAAGCCTAACCCATACCCTAACCCTAACCCTAATACTAACCCTAACCCTAACCCCTACCTAAACCTAACCCTAACCCTTGACCTAACCCGTACCCAACCCTATCCTGTAACCTAATCCTAACCCTAACCTGTACCGAAACCCTAACAGTAATCCTAACCCATACCGTAGCGCTAACCCTAACCCTCAACCAACACGCACCCTAAAACTAAACCTAACCCTAACACTATCAATAACCATTACCGTACCCTAAACCTAACCCAAACCCTAACCCTAACCCTAAACTTAACCGTAACCCTGACCCGTACCCTAAACCTAAAATTAACCCGTAACCTAACCCCAACACTATCCCTAACCCGTACCCTAAACCTTAACCTAAACCTAACCCTAAACCAAAACCACACCTAAACATAACAATAACCCGTAACCTAAACCTAACCCTAACCCTAACCCTAACCCTAACCCTAACCCCTACGCTAAACCTATCCTGTACCCTAAACATAACCCTAACCCGTAACCTAAACCTAAAACTAAACCTAAGCCTAACCCGTACATTAACCCTAAACCTAACACTAACACTAACCCTACCCCGTATTCTAACCCTAACCCTAACTCTAACCCTAACCCGTACCCTAACCCTAACCCTAACCCTAACCCTAACACTAACCCTACCCCGTACTCTAACCCTAACCCAAACCCTAAACCTAACCATAACCCTAACCCGTACCCTAACACTAAACCTAACCCTGACCCTAAACCTAACCCTAACCCTTACACTAAACCTAACTCTAACACTAACCCGCACCCTAAAACTAACCCTAACCCGTACACAATTCTTAAAACTAACCCGTACCCTAACCCCAACCATAACCCTAACCCGTACCCTAACACTAACACTAACCCTAACCCTGTCCCTAAACCTAACCCTAAACCGTACACTAACCCTAATCCTAACCTTATCCCGTACCCTAAACCTAACCCGTACCCATACCCTAACCCTAAACCTAACCCTAAGCCTAACCTGTACATTAACCCTAAACCTAACCCTAAAATTAACCCTACCCGTACTCTAAACCTAACCCTAACCCTAACCCTAACCCAAACCCTATCCCTAACACTAACACTAACCCGTACTCTAACCCTCACCCTAACCCTAACACTAACCCGTAGACTAACCCTAACCCGAACCCTAACCCTAACCCTAAACGTACCCTAACCCTAAACCTAACCCTAACCCTAACACTAACCCTAACCCGTACTCTAACTTAACCCTAAACCTAAACATAACCCTTCCCGTACTCTAACCCAAACCTTAACTCTAACACTAACCATAACCCTAACACTACCCGTAACCTGTACTCTAACCCTAACCCTAACCCGAAACCTAACCCTAACCCGTACTCTAACCCTATCCCGTACCCTAACACTAACCCTTACCCTAACCCTAAACCTAACCCGTACCCTAAACCTAAACGTAACCCTAACCCGTACCCAAACCCTAACCCTAACACGTACCCTAACCCTAACCCTGACCCTAAACCTAACCCTAACCCGTACCCTAACCCTAACCCGCACCTAAACCTAACCCTAACCCGTACCCTAATTCTAACCCATAACCTAAACCTAACCCTAACCCTAAACTTAACCCGTACACTCACCCTATCCCGTACCCTAAACCTAACCCTAACCTGTACCCTAACCCTAACCCTAACCCTAACCCTATCCGTAAACTAACCCTAAGCCTACAACTAACCCTAACCCGTACTCTAACCCTCACCCTAACCCTAAACCTAACCCTAACCCGTAGTCTAACCCTATCCCGTACCCGAACACTAACTCTTACCATAACCCTAAACCTTACCCGTACCCTAACCCTAAATGTAACCCTAACCCGTACCCAAACTCTAACCCTAACACGTACCCTAACCCTAACCCTAACCCTAACAATTACCCTAACCCGGACCCAAATGGTAAACCTAACCCGTACACTAACACTAACTCAAACCCGTACTCTAACCATAACCCTAACGCTAACACTAACCCTACCCCGTACTCTAACACTAACCCAAACCCTAACCATAACCCGTACCCTAACCCTAACCCTAACCCTAACCCTAACACTAACCCTAACCCGTACTCTAACCCTAACCCTAACCCTAACACTAACAATACCCGTACTCTAACCCTAACCCTAACCCGTACCCGTATCCATACCCTAACCCTAACACTAATCCTAACCCTAACACTAACTCTAACCCGTACTCTAACCCTAACCCTTACCCTAACCATACTCTAACCCTAACCCTAACCCTCACCCTAACCCATACGGTAACCCTAACCCATACCATAACCCTAACCCTAAGCCGTACCCTAACCCTAACCCTAATTCGTACCCTAACCCTAACCCTAACCCTGACCCTAACCCTAACCCTAACCCGTACCCGAAACCTAACCCATACCCTAACCCTAAACCTGACCCTAACCCGTACCCTAAACCTAACCCTAACCCGTACCCTAACCCTATCCCTAACCCTGACCCTGAACCTAACCCTAACATGTACCCTAAGCCTAACCCATACCCTAACCCTACCCTAATCCTAACCCTAACCTTAATAGTACCTAAACCTAACCCTAACCCTTGACCTAACCCGTACCTAACCCTATCCCGTAACCTATCCCTAACCCTAACCCATACCTAAACCCTAACAGTAACCCTAACCCATACCGTAGCGCTAAACCTAAACCTAACCCTAAACCTAACCCGCACCCTAAACCTAAACCTAACCCTAACACTAACCATAACCATTACCCGTACCCTAACCCTAACCCATACCCTAACCCTAACCCTAAACTTAACCGTAACCCTGACCCGTACACTAAACCTAAAATTAACTCATACCCTAACCCCAACCCTATCCCTAACCCATAACCTTACCCTAAACCTAAACCTAACCCAAACCCTATCCCGTAACCTAAACCTAACCCTAACCCGAAACCTAACCCTAAACCTAACCCTAAGCCTAACCAGGTCATTAACCCTAACCCTAACACTAACACTAAACCTACCCCGTACTCTAACACTAATCCTAACTCTAACGCTAACCCGTACCCTAACCCTAACCCTAACTCTAACCCTAACACTAACCCTACCCAGTACTCTAACCCTAACCCAAACCCTAACCCTAACCCGTACCCTAACCTGTAACCTAACCCTAGCCCTAACCTATACGCTAACACGTACCATAACCCTAACCCTCATCCTAACCCTAACCCTAAACCTAACCCATACCCTACCCCTCACCCTAACCCATACCCTAACCCTAACTCGTACCCTAACCCTAACACTTACCCTAACCCCCAACCCTAACACTAACCCATACCCTAAACCTAACCCTAACCCTACTCCTACCCTAACCCTAACCCTAACCCTGACCCTAACCCGCACCATAAACCTAAACCTAACCCTAACCCTAACCATAAACCTTACCGTACCCTAACCCTAAAATTAACCCGTACTCTAACCCCAACCCTAACCCATACCCTAACCCTAACCCTAACCCTAACCCACACCTAAACCTAACCCTAACCCGTAACCTAAACCTAAGCATAACCTAAGCCTAACCCTTATCTTAACCCGTACGCTAACCCTATCCCATACCCTAAACCTAACCCTAACCCGTAACATAACCCTAAACCTAACCCTAAGCCTAACCGGTACATTAACCCTAACCCTAACACTAACACTAACCCTACACCGTACTCTAACCCTAACCCTAACTCTAACCCTAACCCTAACCCTAACCCTAACACTAACCCTAACCCGTACTCTAACCCTAACCCTAACCCTAACCCTAACCGTACTCTAACCGTAACCCTAAACCTCAACCTAACCCTAACAGTACTGTAACCCTAACCCGTACCATAATCCTAACCCTAACCCTAACCTTAAGCATAAACATGACCCATACTCTACCCCTAAATCTAACCCGTACCCTAACCCCAACCCTAACCCTAACCCGTACACTAACCCTATCCCTAACGCTAACCCTGACCTAAACCTAACCCTAACCCGTACCCTAACCCGAACCCTAAACCTAACCCTCACCTAAACCTAACCCTAACCCGACCCTAACCCTAACCCTAACCCTAACCCTAACCGTACTCTAACCCTAACACTAACCCTAACCCTAAACGTAACCGTACTGTAACCCTAACCCGTACCCTAACCCTAACCCTAACCCTATCCCTAACCCACACCTAAACCTAACCCTAACCCGTAACCTAAGCCTAAACCTAAACCTAAACTTAACCCATACGCTAACCTATCCTGTACACTTAACCTAACCGTAACCCGTAACCTAACCCTAAACCTAACCCTAACCCGTACATTAACCCTAACCCTAACACTAACACTAACCCTACCCCGTATTATAACCCTAACACAAACCCTAACCCGTACCCTAACCCTAACCCTAACAGTAACCCTAACCCGTACTCTAACCCTAACCCTAAACCTTCCCCGCATCCTAAACCTAATCATAACCCGTAACCTAACCCTAACTCACAACCTAAACCTAACCCTAACCCTAAACTTATCCCGTACGCTAACCCTATCCCATACCCTAAACCTAACCCTAACCCTTAACCTAACCCTAAACCTAACCCTAAGCCTAACCTGTACATTAACCCTAACCCTAACCCTAACACTAATCCTACCCCGTAATCTAACCCTAACCCCAACACTAACCCTGACCCTAACCCGTACCCTAAACCTAACCCTAAACCTTTCCCTGATCCAAACACTAAACCTAAACCTTACTCTAACCCTAACCCGTAACATAAACTTAACTCTAACCCGTACCATAACCCTAACCCTAACTCATAGCCTAACACTAACCCTGTCCCTAACCCTAACCCATACCCTAAACCTAACGCATACATGAACCCTAAACCTAACCCTAAGCTGTACCCTAAACCTAACCATAACCCTAACTCATACCCTAACCCTAACCCTAAACGTAACCCTAACCCTAACCCTTACCCAAAACCTAAACCTAACCCTTGACCTAAACCGTACCCAAACCTATCTCGTACCCTAACCCTAACCCGTACCCAAGCCCTAACAGTAACCCTAACCCATTCCCTAGCGCTAACCCTAACCCTAAACCAAATCCTAACCCGCACCCTTAACCTAAACCTAACCCTTACCCTAACCATAACCCTTACCCGTACCCTAACCCTAACCCATACCTAACACTAACCCTAACCTTAACCATAACCCTAACCCGTACCCTATCCCTTAAACTAACCCGTACCTTAACCCCAACCCTAACCCTAACCCGCACCTAACCTAAAACTAACCTGTACCCTAACCCTAAACCGTAACCTAAACCTAACCCTAACCCTAAACTTAACCTGAACACTAAACCTATCCCGTACCCTAAACCTAACCCTAACCCGTACACTAACCCTAACCCTAACCCTAACACTATCCGTACACTAACACTAACCCTAACCCTAACACTAACCCTAACCCGTACTCTAACACTAAACCTAACCCTAAACCTAACCCTAACCCATACTCTAACCCTAACCCGTACCCTAACACTAACACTTACCCTAACCCTAAACATAACCCGTACCCTAACCCTAAATGTAACCCTAACCCGTACCCAAACCCTAACACTAACAACTACCCTAACACTAACAAAACCCTAAACCTAACCCGCACACTAAACCTAACCCTTACCGTAGACCTAACACGTACACAAACTCTATCCCGTACTCTAACACTAACCCTAACCCTAACCAAAACCCGTACCCTAACCCTAACAATAAACCTAACCCTAACACTAACCCTAACCCGTACTCTAACCCTAACCCTAACCCTAACACTAACCCTACCCCGTACTCTAACCCTAACCCTAACCCGTACCCGTACCCTAACCCTAACACTACCCTAAACCTAACACTAAACCTAACCCGTACTCTAACCCTAACCCTTACCCTAACCGTACTCTAACCCTAACCCTCACCCTAACCCTAACCGGTACTGTAACCCTAACCCATACGAAAACCCTAACCCTAACCCGTACCCTAACCCTAACCATAATTCGTACCCTTAACCCTAACCCTAAGCCTGACCTTAACCCTAACCAGAACCCGTACCCTAAAACTAACCCATACCCTAACACTAAACCTAACCCTAACCTGTACCCTAAACCTAACCGTAACCCGTACCCTAACCCTAACCCTGACCCTGAACCTAACCTTTACCCATACCCTAAGCCTAATCCATACCCAAACCCTAACCATAATTCTAACCCTAAACCTTAAGCGTACCCTAACCCTAACCCTAACACTGACCCTAACCCTAACCCGTACCCTAACCCTAAACCTAACACTAACACTAACCCTACACTGTACTCTAAACCTAACACTAACCCTAACCATAACCCTAACCCGTACCCTAAACCTAACCCTAACCCTAACTCGTACCCTAACACTAACCCTAACCCTGACCCTAACCCTAACCCTAACCTGTACCCTAAACCTAACCCATACACTAACCCTAAACCTAAACTTGACCCTAACCCTATCCCGTACCCTAAACCTAACCCTAACCCTTGCAGTAACCCATACCCAACCCTATCCCGTACCCTAACCTTAACCCTAACCTGTACCCAAACCCTAAGTGTAAACCTAACCCATACCCTAGCGCTAACCCTAAACCTAACCCTAACCATAACACTAACCAGCACCCTAAACCTAAAACTAACCCTAAACCTAACCATAACCCTTACTCGTACCCTAACCCTAACCCATACCCTAACCCTAACCCTAAACTTAACCATAACCCTGACCCGTACCCTAACCCTAAAATTAACCCGTAACCTAACCCCAACCCTAACCCTAACCCTAACCCTAACCCTAACCCTAACCCTAACCCGTACCCTAACACTAACCCTAACCTAAACCTAACACTAACCCTACCCCGTACTCTAATCATAACACAAACCCTAACCCTAACCCGTACCCTAACCCTAACCTAACCCTAACCCTAAAACTAACCCTAATCCGTACTCTATCCCTAACCCTAACCCTAACCCTAACCCTAAACCTAACCCTAACCGTACTCTAATCCAAAAACTAACCCTCACCCTAACCCTAACTGTACTGTAACCCTAACCCGTACTTTAACCCTAACTCTAACCCTAAACTTAACCGTAACCCTGACCCGTACCCTAACCCTAAAACTAACCCGTACCCTAACACCAACCCTAAACCTAACCCGTACCCTAACCCTATCCCTAACGCTAACCCAGACCCTAAACCTAACCCTAACTCGTACCGTAACCCTAAACCTAACCATAACCCTCACATAAACCTAACCCTAACCCGTACCCTAACCCTAACCGGTAAACTAACCCTAACCCTAACCCTAAACTTAACCCGTATGCTAACCCTATCCTGTACCCTAAACCTAACCCTAACCCGTACCCTAACCCTAACCCTAACCCTATCCGTACTCTAACCTTACCCCTTACCCTAACCCTAACACTAACACTAACCCTAAATGTAACCCTAACCCTTACGCTAACCCTAACCCGTACCCTAACCCTAACCCTAACCCTATCCGTCCTCTAACCCTACCCCTAACCCTAACCCTAACACTAACCCTAACCCGTACTCTAACCCTAACCCTAACCCTAAACGTAACCCTAACCCTTACGCTAACCCTAACCCGTACCCTAACCCTAACCCTAACCCTATCCGTCCTCTAACCCTACCCCTAACCCATACCCTAACACTAAATCCAACCCGTACTCTAACCCTAACCCTAAACCTAACCCTAACCGTAACCTGCACCCTAAACTTAACCCTAAAACTAACGCAAACCATAACACTTAACCGTAACCTAACCCTAACCCATACCCTAAAACTAACCCTAACCTTAAGCATAACCCTAACCCGTACGCTAACCCTAAAACTAACCCGTACCCTCACCCCCACCCTAACCATAACCCGTACCCTAAAACTAACCCTAACCGTAACCCTGACCCTAAACCTAACCCTAAACCTTACACTAACCCTAACCCTAATTCTAACCCGCACCCTAAACCTAACCCTAACCCATACCCTAACCCTAACCCATTACCTAAACCTAACCCTAACCCTAAACTTAACCCGTACGCTAACCCTATCCCGTACCTTAAACATAACCCTAATCCGTATCCTATCCCTAACCTAACCCTAAGCCTAACCCAAACATTAACCCTAACCCTAACACTAACCCTACCACGTACTCTAACCCTAACCTGAACCTAACCTTAACCCTAACTCGTACCCTAAACCTAACCCTAACACTAACTCGTACCCTAACCGTAACCCGTACCCTAACCCTAACCCGTACCCAAACCCTAAACATAACCCTAACCCATACCCTAGCGCCAACCCTAACACTAACCCTAAAACTATCCCTTACTATAAACCTAAACCTAACCCTAACCCTAACCGAAACCCTTAACCGTACCCTATACCAAACCCATACCCTAACACTAACCCTAACCTTAACCGTAACCCTAACCGTACCCTAACCCTAAAACTAACCCGTACCCAAACCCCCACCATAACCCTATCCCGTACCCTAACCTTAACCCTAACCATTACCTTAACTGTAACACTAAACCTAAACCTTACCCTAACCCTAACCCGTGCACTAACCATCCCCCGAGCACTAACCCTAATCCTAACCGGTACCCTAACTCTACCCGTAGCCTAACCATAACTCTAATTCTAACCCCTAACCCTAACCCTTACCCTAACCTGTATCCAAACGGTAAACCTGACCCGTACCCTAACACTAAACCAAACCCGTACTCTAACCCTAACCCTAAACCTAACCCTAACCCTAACCCGCACCCTAAACTTAACCCTAAACCTAACCCAAACCATAACCCTTAACCGTAACCTAAACCTAACCCACACCCTAAACCTAACCCTAACATTAACCATATCCCTAACCCGTACCCTAAACTTAAAACTAACCCGTACCCTCACCCCAACCCTAACCATAACCCATACCCTAAAACTAACCCTAACCATAACCTTGACCCTAAACCTAACCCTAACTCTTAAACTAACCCTAACCAATACCCCCACCCTAAACCTAACCCTAACCCGTACCCTAACCCTAACCCATAACCTAAACCTAACCCTAACCCTAAACTTAACCCGTACGCTAACCATATCCCGCACCCTAAACCTAACCCTAACCCGTATCTTAACCCTAAACTAACCCTAAGTCTAACCCGTACCCTAACCCTAACACGTAGCCTAACCCTAACACTAACCCTAACCCCTAACCCTACCATAACCCTAACCCTTACCCTAACCTGTACCCAAACGTTAAACCAAACCCGTACCCTAATACTAACCCTACCCCGTACTCTAACCCTAACCATAAGCCTAACCCTAACCTGTACAGTAACCCTAACATGTACCCTAACCCTAACCCTAACCCTAACCCTAAAACTAACCCTAATCTTGAACCTAAACATAACACTAACCCGTACCCTAACCCTAAACCGTACCCTAACGCTAACCCTAAACCTAACCCGTACCCTAAGCCTAAATGTAACCCTAACCCGTACCTAAACACTAACCCTAACACGTACCCTAACCCTAACCCTAACCCTAACCCGTACCGGTACCCTAAAACTAACCGTAACCCTAAACCTACCCTAACCCTAACCCTAAACCTAACTTGTACACTAACCCTAACCCGAACCCTAACCCTAACCGTAACCCGTACCCTAAGCCTACCCGTAGACTAACAATAAATCTAACCCTAACCCCTAACCCTAACCCTAACCCTAACCCGCACCTAACCCTAACCCTAACCGTAACCCTAACCCTAAACCGCACCTAAACCTAACCCTAACCCGTACCCGAACCCTAACCCGTAACCTAATCCTAAACCTAACCCTAAACTTAACCCATACGCTAACCCTATTCCGCACCCTAAACCTAACCCTAACCCGTACCCTAACGCTAACCCTAACCCTAACCCTATCCGTACACTAACCCTAACCCTAACCCTAAAACTAACCCTAAAACGAACTCTAACCCTAACCCGTACCCTAACCCTAACCCGTACCCTAACACTAACCCTAACCCTAACACTAACCCTAACCCGTTCTCTAACACTAAACCTAAACCTAACTCTAACCCTAACTCGTAATATAACCCTAACCAGTACCCTAACACTAACACTAACCCGTACCCTAACCCTACCCCGTACTCTAAACCTAAACCTAACCCTAACTCTAACCGTAACCTGTACTGTAACCCTAACCCTAACCCTAACCCTAACCCTAAGCCTAACATTAACCGTAACCCTAACTCGTACTCTAACCCAAAAACTAACCCGTACCCTAACCCCAACCCTAACCTTAATGCGTACACTAACAGTAACCCTAACCCTAATCCTGACACTAAACCTAACCCTAACCGTACACTAACCCTAACCCTAACCCTAACCCTTACCTTAACCCGTACCCAAATGGTAAACCTAACCCGTACCCTAACACTAACCCAAAACCGTATTCTAATGCTAACCCTAACCCAAACCCTAACCCACACCCTAAACTTAACCCTAACCCTAAACCAAACCATAACCCTTAACCGTATCCTAACCCTAACTCATACCCTAACCCTAACCCTAACTTTAATCATAACACTAAGCCGTACCCTAACCCTAAAAGTAACTCGTATGCTAATCCCAACCCTAACCCTAACCCGTACCCTAACACTAACCCTAACCCTAACCTGTACTCTAACCCAAACCATAAACCTAGCCCTAACCCTAACCCAAACCCGTACACTAAACTTAACCTTAACCCTAACCCTAACACTAACCATAACCTGTACTCTAAACCTAACCCTAACACAAACCCTACCCCGTACTCTAACACTAACCCTAACCCTAAACCTAACCCGCAATCTAACCCTGACCCTAACCCTAACCTTAACACTAAACTAACCTGTACTTTTTTTTATTTTTTTTATTTTTTTTTCCTAACCTGTATTCTAACCCTAACCCTAACCCTAACCGTAACCTAACCCTAACCCTAACGCTAAACCTAACCCTAACCCGTACACTAACCCTAACCCGAACCCTAACTCGTACCCTAACCCTACCCGTAGCCTAACCCTAACTCTAACGCTAACCCCTAACCCTAAACCTAACCCTAACCCTTACCCTAACCCGTACCCAAACGGTAAACCTAACTCGTACCCTAACTCTAACCCAAACCCGTACTCTAACCCTAACCCTAACCCTAACCCGCACACTAAACCTAACCCTAACACTAGACCTTACACGTACACTAAACCTATCCCATACCGGAACCTTAAACCTAACCCGTACCATAATCCTAACAATAAGCCTAACCCTAAACCTAACCCTAACCCTATCCCGTACCCTAAACCTAACCTGTAACCTAACCCTAAACCTAACCCTAACCCGTACCCTAAACCTAACACTAACCTGTACTCTAACCCTAAACCTACCCTAAACCTGACCCTAACCCTAACCCTAACACGTACCCTAAGCCTAACCCATAACCTAACCCTAACCCTAACCCTAACACTAACACTAAAACTACCCCGTACTCTAAACCTAACCCTAACCCGTACCCGTACCCGTACACTAAACCTAACCCTAACCCTAAACCTAACACTAACCCTAACCCGTATTCTAACCCTAATCCTAACCCTAACACTAACCCGTACTCTAACCCTGAACCTAACCCTAACACTAACACTAAACCTAACCCGTACTCCAACCCTAAACCTAACCCTAAACGTAACCTAACCCTAACCCTAAACCTCACCCTAACCCGAAACCGTACTGTAACCCTAACCCGTACCATAACCCTAACCCTAATGCGTACTCTAACCCTAACCCTAATTCGTACCCTAACCCTAACCCTAACCCTGACACTAACCCTAACCCTAACCCGTAACCTAAACCTAACCTGTACCCTAACCCTAAACCTAACCTAACTCACACCCTAAACTTAACCCTAACCCTAACCCAAACCATATCCGTTAACCGTAACTTAACCCTAACCCATACCCTAACCCTAACCCTAACCTTACTCATAATACCTACCTGTACCCTAAACCTAAAACTAACCCATACCCTAACTGCAACCCTAACCCGTACCCTAACACTAACCCTAACCCTAATCCTGACCCTAAACCTAAGCCTAACTCTTACACTAACCCTAACCATAACCCGCACCCTAAACCTAACCCTAACCTGAACCCTAACCCTAACCCGTAACCTAAACCTAACCCTAACCCAAAACTTAACCCGTATGCAAACCATATCCCGTACCCTAAACCTAAACATAACCCGTAACCTAACCCTAAACATAACCCTAAGCCTAACCTGTACATTAACCCTAACCCTAACCCTAACACGTACCCTAAGCCTAACCCATAACCTAACCCTAACCCTAACCCTAACCCTAACACTAACCCTACCCCGTACTCTAACCCTAACCCTAACCCTAACCCTAACCCTAACCCGTACCCTAACCCTTACCTAACCCTAAAACTAACACTAACCCTATCCCGTACTCTAACCCGAACCCTAACCCTAACCCTAACCGTACTCTAACCCATACCCTAAACCTCACCCTAAACCTAACACGTACCTTAACACTAACCCTAACCCTGACCCTAACCCTAACCCTAACCCGTACCCTAAACCTAACCCATACCCTAAACCTAACCCTAAAACTAACCCTAACCCTATCCCATACCCTAAACCTAACCCTAACCCTTGTCCTTACCCGTACCCAACCCTATCCCGTACACTAACCCTAACCATAACCCGTACCCAAACCCTAAGATTAACCCTAACCCATACACTAACGCTAACCCTAACCCTAACTCTAAGCCTAACCTGCACCCTAAACCTAAACCAAACCATAACCCTAACCATAACCCTTACCCGTACCCTAACCCTAAACCATAACCTAACACTGACCCTAACATTAACCGTAACCCTAACCCGTACCGTAACCCTAAAAATAACCTGTACCATAACACCAACCCTAACCCTAATCCTAACCCTGACCCTAAACGTAACCCTAACCCGTATCCAAACCCAAACCATAACACGTACCCTAACCCTACCCTAACCCTTGCCCTAAACAGTACCCAAACGGTAAACCTAAACCGTACCCTAACACTAACCCAAACCTGTACTCTAACCCTAACCCTAACCATAACCATAACCCTCACCCTAAACTTAACCCCAACTCTAACCCAAACCATAATCCTTAACCGTAACCTAACCCTAACACATACCGTAACCCTAACCCTAAACTTAACCGTAACCCTAACCCATACCCTAACCCCAAAACTAACCCGTACCCTAAGCCCAACCCTAACCCTAACCCGTACCCTAACACTAACCCTAACCCTAACCCTGACCCTAAACCTAACCCTAAACCTTACACTAATCCTTACCCTAACCCTAACCCGCACGCAAAACCTAACCCTAACCCGAACCCTAACCCTAACCCATGACCTAAAACTAACCATAACCCTCAACTTAACCCGTACGCTAACAATATCCCTTACCCGAAACCTAACACTAAACCGTATCCTAACCCTAAACCTAACCCTAAGCCTAAACCGTACATTAACCCCAAACCTAACCCTAACACTAACCGTACCCCGTACTCTAACGCTAACACTAACCCTAACACTAATCCTACACCGTACTCTAACCCTAAACCTAACCCTAACCCTAACCCGTACCCTAACCCTAACCCTAACCCCACCCTAAACGGTACTCTAACCCTAACCCTAACCCTAACCCTAACTGTACGCTAACTGTAACCCTAACCCTCACCCTAATCCTAACCCGTACTGTAACCCTAACCGGTACCATAACCCTAACCCTAACCCGTACCCTAAACCTAACCCTAACTCGTACCCTAACCCTAACCCTAACCATGACCATAACCCTAACCCTAACCGGTAACCTAAACCTAAACAGTACTTTAAACCTAACCCTAACCCTAACCCGTAACCTAAACCTAACCCTAACCCTAAATCGTACCCTAAACCTACCCTAACCCTGACCCTAAATCTAACCGTAACCCATACCCTAAGCATAACCCATACCCTAACCCCAAACCTAAACATAACACTACCCTACCCCATACACTAACCCTAGCCGTAACCCTAACACTAATCATACACCGTACTCTAACCAAAACCTAACACTAACCCTAACCCGTACCCTAACCCTAACCCTAACCCTAACCCGTACTCTAACCCTAACCCTAACCCTAACCCTAACCGTACTCTAACCGTAACCCTAACCCTCACCCTAACCCTAACCCGTACTGTTACCCTAACCGGTACCATAACTCTAACCCTAACCCGTACCCTAAACCTAACCCTAACTCGTACCCTAACCCCAACCCTATCCATGACCATAATCCTAACTCTAACCGGTACCCTAAACCTAAACCTTACTTTAAACCTAACCCTAACCCAAACCCGTACCCTAAACCTAACCCTAACCCTAACTCGTACCCTAAGCCTACCCTAACCGTGACCCTAACCCTAAACCTAACCCATACCCTAAGCATAACCCATACCCTAACCCTAAACCTAACCCTAACCCTAACCCGAACCCTAAACGTAACCCTAACCCTCTACCTAACCCGTACCCAAACAAATCCCGTACCCTAACCCTAACCCTAACACATGCGCAAACCCTAACAGTAACCCAAACCCATAACCTATCGCTAAACCTAACCCTAAACCTAACCCGGACCCTAAACCTAACCCTAACCCTGACCCTAAAACTAACCCTAACTCGTACCCTAACCCTAAACCGTACACGAACCCTAACCCTAAACCTAACCCATACCCTAACGCTAAACATAAACCTAGACCGTACCCAAACCCTAACCCGGAGCTTAACGTTAACCCTAACCCGTACCCTAACCCTACACGTACCCTAATCCTAACTCTAACCCTAATCCCTAAACCTAAGCCTAACCCTAACCCTTACCCGAACCCGTACCCAAACGGTAAACCTAACCCGTACCTTAACACTAACCCAAACCCGTACTCTAACCCTAACCATAACCCTAACCCTAACCAGCACCCTAAACTTAAACCTAACCCTAACCCAAACCATAACCCTTAACCGTAACCTAACCCTAACTCATAACCTAACCCTAACCCTAACCTTAAACATAACCCTAATCAGTACCTAAACCCTAAAACTAACCCATACCCTAACCCCTACCCTAACGCTAACCCGTACCTTAACACTAACCCTAACCCTAACCCTGACCCTAAACCTAACCATAACCCTTACACTAACCCGAAACCGTAACCTAAACCGAACCCTAACCCTAAACTTAACCCGTTCGCTAACCCTATCCCGTACCCTAAACCTAACCCTAACCCGTATACTAACCCTAACCTAACCCTAAGCCTAACCCGTACATTAACCCTTACCCTAACCCTAACACTAACCCTACCCCGTATTCTAACCCTAACCCTAACCCTAAACCTAACCCGTACCCTTAACCTATCCGTAACCCTAACTCGTACCCTAACCCTAATCCTAAATCTGACCCTAACCCTAACACAAACCCGTACCCTAAAACTAACCCATACCCTAACCCTAAACATAAACCTAACCCTAACCCTAAACCGTACCCTAAACCTAACCCTAACCCTTGACCTAACCCATACCCAACCTTATCCCACACCCTAACCCTAACGCTAAACCATACCCAAAACCTAACAGTAACCCTAACCCATACCCTAGCGCTAACCCTAACCCTAACCCTAAGACTAACCCACACCCTAAACCTAAACCTAACCCTAACCCTAACCATAAACCTTACCCGTATCCTAACCCTAACCCATACCCTTACACTAACCCTAAACTTAACCGTAACCTAACCCATACCCTATCCCTAAAACTAACCCGTGCCCTAACCCCAACCCTAACCCTAACCTGTACCAAAACCCTATCCCTAACCCTAACACTGACCCTAAACCTAACCCTAAACCGTACCCTAACTTTAACCCATAACCTAAACCTAACACTAACCGTAAACTTAACCCATACACTTACCCTATCCCGTACCCAAACCTAACCCTAACCCGTATCTTAACCCTAACCCTAACCCTATCCGTACACTAACCCTAACCCTAACCCTAACACTAATCCTAACCCGTACTCTAACCCTAACCCTAACCCTAAACCTCACCCTAACCCGTACTCTAACCCTATCCCATACCCTAACACTAACCCTTACCCTAACCCTAAACCTAACCCGTACCCTAACCCTAAACGTAATTCTAACCCGTCCCCAAACCCTAACCCTAACACGTACCCTAAGCCTAACACTAACCCTAACACTTTCCCTAACCCGTACCCAAACGCTAAAACTGACCCGTACCCTAACACTAACCCAAAACCGTACTCAAACCTAACCCTTACCCTAACACTAACCCTACCCCGTACTCTAACCCTAAACCTAACCCTAACCCGTACACTAACCCTAACACTAACCCTAACCCTAAAACTAACCCTAACCCGTACTCTAACCCTAACCCTAGCCCTAACACTAACCCTACCCCGTATCTAACACTAACCCTAACCCTAACCTTTACACTAACCTTAACACTAACTCAAACCCTAACACTATCCCTAACCCGTACTCTAACCCTAACCCTAACCCTAACCGTATTCTAACCCTAACCCTAACCCTCACCCTAACCGTAACCCTCCTGTAACCCTAACCCTAACCCGTACCCTAACCCTAACCCTAATTCGTACCCTAACACTAACTGTTACCCTGACCCTAACCCTAACCGCATCCCGTACCCTAAACCTAACCTGTACCCTAACCCTAAACCTAACCCTAACCCGTACCCTAACCCTAAACCTACCCTAAACCTGACCCTAACCCTAAACCTAACACGTACCCTAAGCCTAACCCATAACCTAAACCTAACACTAACCCTAACACTAACACCAAACCTAACCCGTACTCTAACCCTAACCCTAACCCTAACCCTAACCCGTACCCGTACACTAAACCTAACCCTAACCCTAACCCTAACACTAAGCCTAACCCGTACTCTAACCCTAACCCTAACCCTAACACTAACCCTACCCCGTACTCTAACACTAACCCTAACCCTAACCCTAACCCGTACTCTAACCCTGACCCTAACCCTAACCCTAACACAAACCCTAACCTGTACTCTTTTTTTAAATTTTTTTTTAATTTTTTTTCCTAACCTGTACTCTAACCCTAACCCTAACCCTAACCGTAACCTAACCCTAACCCTAACCCTAAACCTAACCCTAACCCGTACTCTAACCCTAACCCGTACCCTAACACTAACCCTTACCCTAACCCTAAACGTAACCCATATTCTAACCCTAAACGTAACCCTAACCCGTACCCAAAACCTAACCCTAACACGTACCCTAACCCTAACCCTAACCTAACCCGCACACTAAACCTAACCTTAGCCCAGACCTAACACGTACACTAAAAGTATCCCGTACCATAACCTTAACCCTAACCCGTACCGTAACCCTAACACTAACCCTAAACCTAACCCTAACCCGTACCCTAACCCTAACCCTAATTCGTACCCTAACCCTACCCCTAACCCTGACCCTAAACCTAACCCTAACCCGTACCCTAATCCTAACCCTAAACCTAACCCTCACCTAAACCTGACCCTAACCCATACCCTAACCCTAACGCGCACCTAAACCTAACCCTAACCCGTACCCTAACCCTAACTCATCAGCTAAACCTAACCTTAACCCTAAACTTAACCCGTACACTAACCCTATCCCGTACCCTAAACCTAACCCTAACCCGTACCCTAACACTATCCCTAACCCTAACCCTAACACTATCCGTACACTAACCCTAACCCTAACACTAACACTAACCCTAACCGGTACTCTAACACTAACCCTAAACCTAAACCTAACCCTAACCCGTACTCTAACCCTATCCCGTACCCTAACACTAACATTTACCCTAAACCTAAAACTAACCCGTACCCTAACCCTAAACGTAACCCTAACCCGTCCCCAAAACCTAACCCTAACACGTACCCTAACAAAACCCTAACCCTTACCCTAACCCGTACCAGTATGGTAAACCAAACTTGTACCCTAAAACTAACCCAAACTCGTACTCTAACCGTAAACCTAACCCTAACACTAACCCTACCCCGTACTCTAACTCTAACCCTAACCCTAACCCGTACCCTAACCCTAAACCTAACCCTAATCCTAACCCTAACACTAACCCTACCCCGTACTCTAACCCTAACCCTAACCCGTACCCTAACACTAACCCTAACCCTAACCCTAAAACTAACCCTAACCTGTACTCTAACCCTAACCCTAACCCTAACCCTAACCGTATTCTAACCCTAACCCTAAACCTCACCCTAACCCTAACCCATACTGTAAACCTACCCCATACCATAACCATAACCCTAACCAGGACCCTAAACCTAACCCTAATTCGTACCCTAACCCTAACCCTAACCATAACCCAAACCCGTACACTAAATCTAACCCTAACCCGTACCCTAACCCTAAACCTAACCTTAAACCTGACCCTAACCCTAAACCTAACCCGTTCCCTAAGCCTAACCAATACCCTAACCTTAACCCTAACCCTAACACTAACCCTACCCCGTACTCTAACCCTAACACTAACCCTAACCCTAACCCCTACGCGTACCCTAACCCTAACCCTAACCCTAACCCTAACATAACACTAACCCTATCCCGTACTCTAACCCTAACCCTAACCCTAACCGTACTCTAACCCGTACCCTAAACCTCACCCTAACCCTAACACATACCCTAACACTAACCCTAACCATGACCCTAACCCTAACCCTAACCCGTACCCTAACCGTAACCCACACCTAAACCTAACCCTACCCCGTACCCTAACTCTAACCCACAACCTAAACCTAACCCTAACCGTTAACTTAACCCATACACTAACCCTATCCCATATCCTAAACCTAACCCTAACCCGTACCTTAACCCTAACCCTAACACTAACCCTATCCATACACTAACCCTAACCCTAACACTAACACTAAACCTAACCCGTACCCTAACACTAACCCTAACCCTAACCCTGACCCTAAACCTAACCCTAAACCTTACACTAATCCTAACCCTAACCCTAACCCGCACCCAAAACCTAACCCTAACCCGAACCCTAACCCTAACCCGTGACCTAAACCTAACCATAACCCTAAACTTAAACCGTACGCTAACCCTATCCCGTACCCGAAACCTAACCCTAACCCGTATCCTAACCCTAAACCTAAACCTAAGCCTAAACCGTACATTAACCCCAAACCTAACCGTAACACTAACCCTACCCTGTATTCTAACCATAACCCTAACCCTAACACTAATCATACACGGTACTCTAACCCTAAACCTAACCCTAATCTTAACCCGTAACCTAACCCTAACCCTAACCCTAACCCTAACCCTAACCCTAACCCGTACTCTAACCCTAACCCTAGCCCTAACCCTAACCGTACTCTAACCGTAACCCTATCCCTTACCTTAACCCTAACCCGTACTGTAACGCTAAACGGTACCATAACCCTAACCCTAACCCATATCCTAAACCTAACCGTAAATCGTACCCTAACCCTAACCCTAACCATGACCATAACCCTAACCCTAACCAGTACCCTAAACCTAACCCTTACTTTAAACCTAACCCTAACCATAACCCGTACCCTAAACCTAACCCTAACCCTAACCCTAACACGTGCCCTAAACCTACCCTAACCGTGACCCTAACCCTAACCCTAACCCGTACCCTAAGCATAACCCATAACCTAACCCTAAACCTAACCCTAACCCTAACCCGAACCCTAAACGTAACCCTAACCCTCTACCTAACCCGTACCCAAAACTTTCCCGTACCCTAACCCTAACCCTAACACATACGCAAACCCTAACAGTAACCCTAACCCATACCCTAGCACTAACCCTAACCCTAACCCTAACCCGGACCCTAAACCTAACCCTAACCCTGACCCTAAAACTAACCCTATCCCGTACCCTAACCCTAAACCATACACGAACCCTAACCCTAAACCTAACCCATACCCTAACGCTAAACGTAAAACTAGCCCGTACCCAAACCCTAACCCGAACCTTAACCCTAACCCTAACCCGTACCCTAACCCTACCCGTAGCCTAATCCTAACTCTAACCCTAACCCCTAACCCTAAGCCTAACCCTAACCCTTACCCGAACCTGTACCCAAACGGTAAACCTAACCCGTACCCTAACACTAACCCAAACCCGTACTCTAACCCTAACCATAACCCTAACCTTAACCAGCACCCTAAACTTAACCCTAACCCTAACCCAAACCATAAGCCTTAACCATAACCTAACCCTAACCCATAACCTAAACCTAAACCTAACCTTAAACATAACCCTAATCAGTACCTAAACCCTAAAACTAACCCATACCCTAACCCCTACCTAACGCTAACCTGTACCCTAACACTAACCCTAAACCTAACCCTGACCCTAAACCTAACCATAACCCTTACACTAACCCGAAACCGTAACCTAAACCGAACCCTAACCCTAAACTTAACCCGTTCGCTAACCCTATCCCATACCCTAAACCTAATCCTAACCCTTATCCTAACCCTAACCTAACCCTAAGCCTAACCCATACATTAAACCTTACCCTAACCCTAACACTAACCCTACCCCGTATTCTAACCCTAACCCTAACCTTAACACGTACCCTTAACCTATCCCTAACCCTAACTCGTACCCTAAACCTAACCCTAAACCTGACCCTAACCCTAACCCTAACCCGTATCCTAAAACTAACCCATACCCTAACCCTAAACATAAACCTAACCCTAACCCGTATCCTAAACCTAACCCTAACCCTTGACCTAACCCGTACCCAACCGTATCCCGCACCCTAACCCTAACCCTAACCCGTACCCAAACCCTAAGAGTAACCCTAACCCATACCCTAGCGCTAACCCTAACCCTAAGCCCTAAGTCTAACCCGCACCCTAAACCTAAACCTAACCCTAAACCTAACCATATACCTTACCCGTATCCTAACCCTAACCCATACCCTAACACTAACCCTAACCTTAACCGTAACCCTAACCCGTACCCTAACCTTAAAATTAACCCGTAACCTAACCCCAACCCTAACCATAACCCGTACCATAACCCTATCCCTAACCCTAACACTGACCCTAAACCTAACCCTAACACGTCCCTAACCCTAACCCGCACCTAAACCTAACCCTACCCCGTACCCTAACTCTAACCCATAACCTAAACCTAACCCTAACCGTAAACTTAACCCATACACTAACCCTATCCCATACCCTAACCCTAACCCTAACCCTAACCCTAACACTAACCCTAACCCGTACCCTAACACTAACCCTAACCCTAACCCTGACCCTAAACCTAACCCTAACCCTTACACTAATCCTAACCCTAAACCTAACCCGCACCCAAAACCTAACCCTAACCCGAACCCTAACCCTAACCCGTGACCTAAACCTAACCATAACCCTAAACTTAACCCGTACGCTAACCCTATCCCGTACCCGATACCTAACCCTAAACCGTATCCTAACCCTAAACCTAACCCTAAGCCTAAACCGTACATTAACACCAAACCGAACCCTAACACTAACCCTACCCCGTACTCTAACCCTAACCCTAACACTAACACTAATCATACACCGTACTCTAACCATAAACCTAACCCTAACCCTAAACCGTACCCTAACCCTAACACTAACCCTACCCCGTACTCTAACCCTAACCCTACCCTAACACTAATCATACACCGTACTCTAACCCTAAACCTAACCCTTACCTTAACCCGTACCCTAACCCTAACCCTAACACTAAACATAACCCGTACTCTAACCCTAACCCTAACCCTAACCGTAGTCTAACCGTAAACCTAACCCTCACCCTAACCCTAACCCGTACTGTAACCCTAACCGGTACCATAACTCTAACCCTAACCCGTACCCTAAACCTAACCCTAACTCGTACCCTAACCCTAACCCTATCCATGACCATAACCCTAACCCTAACCGGTACCCTAAACCTAAACCTTACTTTAAACCTAACCCTAACCCTAGCCCTAACCCGTACCCTAAACCTAACCCTTACCATAATTTGTACCCTAAACCTACCCTAACCGTGACCCTAACCCTAAACCTAACCCATACCCTAAGCATAACCCGTACCCTAACCCTAAACCTAACCCTAACCCTAACCCGAACCCTAAACGTAACCCTAGCCCTCTACCTAACCCGTACCCAAACCTATCCCGTACCCTAACCCTAAACCTAACACGTACGCAAACCCTAACAGTAACCCTAACCCATACCCTAGCACTAACCCTAACCCTAACCCTAACCCGGACCCTAAACCTAACCCTAACCATGACCCTAAAACTAACCCTATCCCGTACCCTAACCCTAAACCGTACACGAACCCAAACCCTAAACCTAACCCATACCCTAACGCTAAACGTAAACCTAGCCCGTACCCAAACCCTAACCCGGACCTTTACATTAACCCTAACCCGTACCCTAACCCTACCCGTAGCCTAATCCTAACTCTAACCCTAACCCCTAACCCTAAGCCTAACCCTAACCCTTACCCGAACCCGTACCCAAACGGTAAACCTAACCCGTACCCTAACACTAACCCAAACCCGTACTCTAACCCTAACCATAACCCTAACCCTAACCAGCACCCTAAACTTAAACCTAACCCTAACCCAAACCATAAGCCTTAACCGTAACCTAACCCTAACCCATAACCTAACCCTAACCCTAACCTTAAACATAACCCTAATCAGCACCTAAACCCTAAAACTAACCCATACCCTGACCCCTACCCTAACGCTAACCCGTACCCTAACACTAACCCTAACCCTAACCCTGACCCTAAACCTAACCATAACCCTTACACTAACCCGAAACCGTAACCTAAACCGAACCCTAACCCTAAACTTAACCCATTCGCTAACCCTATCCCGTACCCTAAACCTAGCCCTAACCCGTATCCTAACCCTAACCTAACCCTAAGCTTAACCCGTATATTAACCCTTACCCTAACCCTAACACTAACCCTACCCAGTATTCTAACCCTAACCCTAACCCTAACCCTAACACGTACCCTTAACCTATCCCTAACCCTAACTCGTACCCTAACCCTAACCCTAAACCTGACCCTAACCCTAACCCTAACCCGTACCCTAAAACTAACCCATACCCTAACCCTAAACATAAACCTAACCCTAACCCTAACCCGTATCCTAAACCTAACCCTAACCCTTGACCTAACCCGTACCCAACCGTATCCCGCACCCTAACCCTAACCCTAACCCGTACTCAAAACCTAACAATAACCCTAACCCATACCCTAGCGCTAACCCTAACCCTAACCCTAAGACTAACCCGCACGCACCCTAAACCTAAACGTAACCCTAACCCTAACCATAAACCTTACCCGTATCCTAACCCTAACCCATACCCTAACACTATCCCTAACTTTAACCGTAACCCTAACCCGTACCCTAACCTTAAAACTAACCCGTACCCTAACCCCAAAACTAACCCTAACCCATACCCTAACCCTACTGTAGGCTAACCCTATCTCTAACCCTAACCCCTAACCCTAACCCTAAACCTTACCCTAACCCGTACCCAAACGTTAAATCTAACCCGTATCCTAACACTAACCCAAACTGGTACTCTAATCCTAACCCTAACCCGTACCCGTACCCTAACCCGTACCCTAAACCTTTCGTAGCCTAACCCTAACTCTAACCCTAACCCCTAACCCTAACCCTAACCCTTACCCTAACACGTACCCAAACGGTAAACCTAACACGTACCCTAACACTAACCCAAACCCGTACTCTAACCCTAACCCTAACCTTAACCGTAACCCTAATTCGTACCCTAACCCTAAAACTAAACCGAACCCTAACCCCAACCCTAAACTTAACGCGTACACTATCAGTAACCCTAACCCTAACCCTGACCCTAAACCTAACCCTAACCGTACACTAACCCTAACCCTAACCCTAACACTAACCCAAACGAGTACTCTAACCCTAACCCTAACCCTAACCCTAACCCTAACTTTAACCATAACCCTATCCCGTACCTTAACCCTAAAACTAACCCGTACACTAACCCGTACCCTAACCCTTACCCTAAACCTAACCCTAACACTGACCCTAACCATAAACCTAACCCATAACTTAACCCTAAACCGTATCCTAAACCTAGCCCTAAACCTAACCCATACCCTAACCCTAAAGGCAACCCTAACCCGTACCCAAACCCTAACCCTAACTCATACCCTAACCCTAACCCTAACTCTAACCCGCAAACTAAACCTAACCCGAATCCTCGACCCAACATGTACACTAACCCTATCCCATACCCTAACCTTAACCCTAATCCGTACCGAAACCCTAACAGTAACCCTAACCCATACCCTAGCACTAACTCTAAACCTAACCCTAAGTCTAACCCGCACCCTAAACCTAAACCTAATCCTGACCATAACCATTACCCTTACCCGTACCCTAACCCTACCCATACATTAACACTAACCCTAACCTTAACCATAACCCTATACCGTACCCTTACCGGTACCATAACCGTACCCCTAACCCTAACCCTGACCCTAAACCTAACCCTAACCCGTACCCTAACCCTAACCCTAACCTTAACAATATCCGTAAACTAAACCTAACCCTAACCCTAACACTAACCCTAACCCGTACTCTAACCCTAACCCTAACCCTAAACCTAACCCTAACGTAACCCTAACCCGTACCCAACACCTAATCCTAACACGTACCCTAACCCTAACCCTAACTCTAACCCGCAAACTAAACCTAACCCGAATCCTCGACCTAACATATACACTAACCATATCCTGTACCGTAACCTTAACTCTAACCATACCGTAAACCTAACACTAACCCTAAAACTAAACCTAACCCTAACCCTAACCCTAACCCGTACACTAACCCTAACACAAACCCTAACCCTAAACCTAACCCGTACCCTAACCCTACCCGTAGCCTAACCCTAAATCTAACACTAACCCCTAACCCTAACACTAACTCTAACTCTTACCCTAACCCGTACCCAAACGTTAAACCTAACCCATACCCTAACACTAACCCAAACCCGTACTCTAAACCTAACCCTAACCCTAACCTGCACCCTAAACTTAACCCTTACCCTAACACAAACCATAACCCTTAACCTTAACCTACCCTAACCCATACCCTAACCCTAACCCTAACCTTAACCATAACCCTAACCTGTACCCTAACACTAACACTAACCCTAACCCTAACCCTGACCCTAAACGTAACCCTAACCCTTACACTAACACTAAGCCTAACCCTAACCCGCACACTAAAACTAACCCTAACACGTACCCTAACTGTAAAAGTAACCCGTACCCTAACCCCAACCATAACCCTAACCCGTACCCTAACACTAAACCTAACCCTAACTCTGACCGTAAACCTAACCCTAAACAGTACACTAACCCTCACCCTAACATTATCCCGTACCCTAAACCTAACCCTAACCCGTATCCTAACCCTAAACATAACCCTAAGCCTAACCCGTACATTAACCCTAACCCTAACCCTAAATTTAACCCTACCCCGTAGTCTAAACATAACCCTAACCCTAACCCTAACCCAAACCCTAACATTAACACTAACCCTAAACCATACTTTAACCCTCACCCTAACCCTAACCCTAACCGTACTCTAACCCTAATCTTCACCCTAACCATAACCCATACTGTAACCCTAACCCGTAGCATAACCCTAACCCTAACCCGTAACCTAACCCTAACCCTAACTCTTACACTAACCCTAACCCTAACCCTGACCCTAACACTAAACCTAACCCGTACCCTAAACCTAAACCGTACCCTAACCCCAAACCTAACGCTAAACCGTACCCTAAACCTAACTCTAACCCTAACTCGTACACTAACCCTAACCCTAAACCTGACCCTAAACCTAACCCTAACCCGTACCCTAAGCCTAACCCATACCCTAATCCTAGCCGTAAACGTAACTCTAACCCTACCCCGTACCCTAAACCTAAACCTAACCCTTGACCTAACACGTACCCAACCCTATCCCATACCCTAACCCTAACCCTAACCCGTACCCACACCCTAACAGTAACCCTAACCCATACCCTAGAGCTAACCCTAAAAGTAACCCTAACCCGTACCAAAACCCTAACCCTAACACGTACTCTAACCTTAACCCTAAACCTAAACCGCACACTAAACCTAACCCTAACCCTAGACCTAACACGTACACTAACCCTATCCCGTAACCTAACCTTAACCCTAACCCATACCGTAACCTTAACACTAACCCTAACCCTAACCCTAACCCGTACACTAAACCTAAACCGAACCCTAACCCTAAACCTAACCCGTACCCTAAACCTAACCCTAACCCTAACCCTAACGCTAACCCGTACTAAACCCTAACCCTAACCCTATACCTAAACCTAATTAAACCGTAACCCTAACCCGTACAGTAAACCTAAAACTAACCCGTACCCTAATGCGAACCATAACACTAACTCGTACCATAAGCCTATCCCTAACCCTAAACCTGACCCTAAACCTACCCTAACCTCTATCCTACCCCTAAACATAACCCGCACACTTAACCTAACCCTAACTCGTACCCTAAACCTAATCCGTAACCTAAACCTAACCCTAACCCTAAATTAAACCGTAAGCTAAACCTATCCCGTACCCTAAACCTAAACCTAAACCTAACCCGTACCATAACCCTAACCCTAACCCTAACCCTAACCGTACACTAACCCTAACTCTAAACCTAACCCTAACACTAACACTATCCCGTACTCTAAACCTAACCCTAACCCTAATCCTAACCCTAACCCATACTCTAACCCTATCCCTAACCCTAACACTAACCCTACCCCAAACTCTAACCCTAACCCTAACACTAACCCTAACTCGTCCCTAAACCTAAACCTACTCGTACCCTAACCCTAACCCTGACCCTAACCCTAACCCTAACCAGCAACCTAAACCTAAATCGTACCCTAACCCTAACCCTAACCTAACCCTAAACCTAACCCTAACCCTAACCCGTACTCTAACCTTAACCCTAACCCTAAACCTAACCATACTCTAACGCTAACCCTAACCCTCACCCTAACACTAGCCCGTAATGTAACCCTAACCCGTACCATAACCCTAACCCTAACCCGTACCCTAAACTTAACCCTAACCCTAACTCATACACTAACCCTAACCCTAAACCTGACCCTAACCCTAACCCGTACCCTAAGTCTAACCCATACCCTAACCCTAACCCTAAACCTAACCCTAAACCTAACCCGTACCCTAAACCTAACCCTAAACCTTGACCTAACCCGTACCCAACCCTATCCCGTAACCTAACCCTAAACCTCACCTGTACCCAAACCCTAACATAACCCTAACTCATACCCTAGCACTAACCCTAACCCTAACCGTAACGCTACCCGCACCCTAAACCTAACCCTAACCCTAACCATAACCCTTACCCGTACCCAAACCTTAACCCATACCCTAACCCTAACACCTAACCTTAACCGTAAACCTGACCCGTACCATAACCCTAAAACTAACCCGTACCCTAATCCCAACTCTAACCCTAACCCGTACCATAACCCTATCCCTAACCCTAAACCTGACCTAAACCTAACCCTAAACCAAAACCTAACCCTAACGCTAAACCTAACCCTAACCCTAAACCGCAACTAAACCTAACCCTAACCCGTACCCTAACCCTAACCCGTAACCTAAACCTATCCCTAACCCTAAACTTAACCCATCCGCTAACCCTATCCTGTACCCTAAAACTAACCCTAACCCGTACCCTAAACCTAACCCTAACCCTAACCCTATCCGTACACTAACCCTAACCAAAACCCTAACATTAACGCTAACCCTAACACGTACTCTAACCCTAACCCTAACCCTAAACCTAACCCTAACCTGGACTCTAACCCTAACCAACCCTAACACTAACCCTAACCATAACACTAACCCTAACACATACTCTAACCCTATACCTCACCCTAACTCAAAACCTAACCCGTACTATAATCCTAAACCTAACGCTAACCCGTACAGTAACCCTAACTCGTACCCTAACACTAACCCTAACCCTAAACCTAACCCTAACCCTGACCCTAACGCTAACCCTAACCCGGTCCCTAACCCTAAACAATACCTTAACCCTAACCCTAAACCTAACCCGTAACCTAACCTAAACATAAGGCTAACCCGTACCCAAACCCTAAACCTAACACGTACCCTAACCCTAACCCTCACACTAAACCTAAAACTAACCCTAAACCTAACATGTAACTAACTCTACCCGTAACCTAAACTTAACCCTAACTCGTACTGTAACCCTAACACTAACCCAAACCCTAACATTAACCCTAACTCTAACCCTAACCTGTAAACGAACCCTAACCCGTACCATAACCCTAACCCTAACCCGTACCCTAACCCTACCCGTAGCCTAACCCTAACTCTAACCCTAACCTAACCCTAACCCTAAACCTTACCCTAACTGTACCCAAACGGTAAACCTAACCCATACCCTAACACTAACCCAAACCCGTACTCTAACCCTAACCCTAACCCTATCCCGCACCCTAAACTTAACCCTAACCCTAACCCAAACCATAAACCTTAACCGTAACCTAACCCTAACCCATACCCTAAACCTAATCCTAACCTTAACCGTAACCCTAACCCGTACCCTAACCCTAAAACTAACCCGTACCCTAAACCCACCCTAACCCTAACCCGTACCCTAACACTAACCCTAACCCTAACCCTGTCCCTAAACCTAACCCTAACCCTTACACTAATCCTAAACCTAACCCTAACCCGCACACTAAACCTAACCTGTAACCTAAACCTAACCCTATCCCGAATCCTAACCCTAAACCTACCCCTAAGCCTAACCCGTACATTAACCCTAACACTAACCCTAACATTAACCTTACCCCGTACTCTAAAACTAACCCTAACCCTAACCCTAATTCGTACCCTAACCCTAACCCTAACCTTAAACCTAACCCTAACCCATACTCTAAACCTAACCCTAAACCTAAGCCTAACTCTAACCGTACTCTAACCCTAAAACTAACCCTCACCCTAACCCTAACCCGTACTGTAACCCTAACACGTACCATAGCCCAACCCTAACCCGTACCCTGAACCTAACCCTAACTCGTACCCTAACAATAACCCTAACCCTGACCCTAAACCTTACCCTAACCCGTACCCTAAACCTAAACCGTACCCTAACCCTAACCCTAAACATAACCCATACCCTAAACCTAACCCTAACTCGTACCCTAAACCTAACCCTAACCCGGACCCTAACCATAACCCTAACCCGTACTCTAAGGCTAACCCATACCCTCACCCTAACCCTAAACCTAACCCTAATCCTTGACCTAACCCGTATTCAAACCTATCCCGTACCCTAACCCTAACCCTAACCCGTACCCAACCCTAAAAGTAACCCTAACCCATACCCTCGCGCTAACCCTAACCCTAAACCTAACCCTAAAACTAACCCGTACCCTAAACCTAAAACTAACCCTAACAGTAACCATAACCCTTTCCCGTACCCAAACCCTAACCCATACCCTAACCCTAACCCTAACCATAACTGTAACCCTGACCCGTACCCTAACCGTAACCCTAACCCGTACCCTAACCCTAACCCTAAACCTAACCCTCACCTAAACCTAACCCTAACACGTACCCTAACCCTAACCAATAACCTAAACCTAACCCTAACACTAAAATTAACCCTTACGCTAGCCCTATCCCGTACCCTAAACCTAACCCTAACCCGTAAACTAACCCTAAACCTAAACCTAAGCCTAACCCCAACCCTAACCCTAACACTCACCGTACCCGTACTTTAACCCTAACCCAAAGCCTAACCCATACCCTAACCATTTCCCTAACCCTTTCCCTAGTCCTAACACTAACCCAACCCGTCCTCTAACCCTAACCCTAACCCTAACCCTAACTGTCCACGAACCCTAACGCTAACCCTAACCCTAACCTTAACCCGTACTGTAAACCTAACCCATAACATAACCCTAACACTAACCCGTACCCTAACCCTAAACCTAACTCGTACCCTATCCCTAACCCTGACCCTAACACTAACCCTAACTCGTAACTTAAACCTAATCCGTACCCTAACCCTAACCCTAACGCTAACCCATACCCTAAACCTAACCCTAACCCTAAGCCGTACCCTAAACCTAACCCATACCCTAACCCTAAGCCTAAACCTAATCCTAACCCTAACCAGTACTATAAACCTAACCCTTACCCTTGACCTAACCCGTACCCAACCCTATCTCGTACCCTAACCCTAACCCTAAACCGTACCCAAACCCTAACTGTAACCCTAACCCATAACCTAGTGCTAACCCTAACCCTAAACCTAAGCCTAACCCGCACCCTCAACCTAAAACTAACCCTAACCCTAACCATAACCCTTACCCGTACCCTATCCCTAACCCATACCCTAACACTAACCCTAACCTTAACCGTAACCCTAACCCGTACCCTAACCCTAAAACTAACCCATACCCTAACACCAACCCTAACCCTAACCCGTACCCTAACCCTAACCCTAACCCTAACCCTCACCTAAACCTAACCCTAACCCGTACCCTAACCCTAACCCGTAACCTAAACATATCCCTAACCCTAAACTTAACCCGTCCACTAACCCTATCCTGTACCCTAAAACTAACCCTAACCCGTACCCTAAACCTAACCCTAACCCTAACCCTATCCGTACACTAACCCTAACCAAAACCCTAACATTAACACTAACCCTAACACATACTCTAACCCTAACCCTAACCCTAAACCTAACCCTAACCCGGACTCTAACCCTAACCAACCCTAACTCTAACCCTAACCATAACACTAACCCTAACACGTACTCTAACCCTATACCTCACCCTAACTCAAAACCTAACCCGTACTATAATCCTAAACCTAACCCTAACCCGTACAGTAACCCTAACTCGTACCCTAACCCTAATCCTAACCCTAAACCTAACCCTAACCCTGACCCTAACCCTAACCCGTTCCCTAACCCTAAACAGTACCTTAAATCTAACCCTAAACCTAACCCGTAACCTAACCTAAACATAAGGCTAACCCGTACCCAAACCCTAAACCTAACACGTACCCTAACCCTAACCCTAACCCGCACACTAAACCTAACTCTAACCCTAGACCTAACATGTAACTAACTCTACCCGTAACCTAACCTTAACCCTAACACGTACCGTACCCTAACACTAACCCAAACCCTAACACTAACCCTAACTCTAATCCTAACCCGTACACAAACCCAAACCCATACCCTAACCCTAAACCTAACCCGTACCCTAACCCTACCCGTAGCCTAACCCTAACACTAACCCTAACCTAAACCAACCCTAAACCTTACCCTAACTCGTACGCAAACGCTAAATCTAACCCGTACTCTAACACTAACCCAAACCCGTACTCTAACCCTACCCTAACCCTAACCCTATCCCGCACCCTAAACTTAACCCTAACCCTAACCCAAACCATAAACCTTAACCGTAACCTAACCCTAAACCATACCCTAAACCTAATCCTAACCTTAACCGTAACCCTAACCCGTACCCTAACCCTAAAACTAACCCATACCCTAACACCAACCCTAACCCTAACCCGTACCCTAACCCTAACCCTAACCCTCACCTAAACCTAACCCGTACACGTACCCTAACCCTAACCCGTAACCTAAACATATCCCTAACCCTAAACTTAACCCGTCCACTAACCCTATCCTGTACCCTAAAACTAACCCTAACCCGTACCCTAAACCTAACCCTAACCCTAACCCTATCCGTACACTAACCCTAACCAAAACCCTAACATTAACACTAACCCTAACACATACTCTAACCCTAACCCTAACCCTAAACCTAACCCTAACCCGGACTCTAACCCTAACCAACCCTAACTCTAACCCTAACCATAACACTAACCCTAACACGTACTCTAACCCTATACCTCACCCTAACTCAAAACCTAACCCGTACTATAATCCTAAACCTAACCCTAAACCGTACATTAACCCTATCTCGTACCCTAACCCTAACCCTAACCCTAAACCTAACCCTAACCCTGACCCTAACCCTAACCCGTTCCCTAACCCTAAACAGTACCTTAAATCTAACCCTAAACCTAACCCGTAACCTAACCTAAACATAAGGCTAACCCGTACCCAAACCCTAAACCTAACACGTACCCTAACCCTAACCCTAACCCGCACACTAAACCTAACTCTAACCCTAGACCTAACATGTAACTAACTCTACCCGTAACCTAACCTTAACCCTAACACGTACCGTACCCTAACACTAACCCAAACCCTAACACTAACCCTAACTCTAATCCTAACCCGTACACGAACCCTAACCCATACCCTAACCCTAAACCTAACCCGTACCCTAACCCTACCCGTAGCCTAACCCTAACACTAACCCTAACCTAAACCAACCCTAAACCTTACCCTAACTCGTACCCAAACCTAAATCTAACCCGTACCCTAACACTAACCCAAACCCGTACTCTAACCCTACCCTAACCCTAACCCTATCCCGCACCCTAAACTTAACCCTAATCCTAACCCAAACCATAACCCTTAACCGTAACCTAACCCTAAACCATACCCTAAACCTAATCCTAACCTTAACCGTAACCCTAACCCATACCCTAACCCTAAAACTAACCCATACCCTAAACCCAACCCTAACCCTAACCCGTACACTAATACTAATCCTAACCCTAACCCTGACCGTAAACCTAACCCTAACCCTTACAGTAATCCTAACCCTAACCCTAACCCGCACCCTAAACTTAACCATAACCCTAACCCAAACTATAACCCTTAAACGTAGCTTAACCCTAACCCATCACCTAACCCTAACCTTAACCTTAAACATAACCCTAACCCGTACCCAAAACCTTACCCTAACACGTACCCTAACCTTAACCCGCACACTAAACCTAAACCTAACCCTAGACCTAACACGTACACTAACCCTATCCCGTATGCTAACCTTAACCCTAACCCATACCATAACTCTAACACTAACCCTAACCCTAACCTTAACCCTAACCCTAACCCTAACCCGTACACTAACCCTAACCCGAACCCTAACCCTAACCCTCACCCATACCCTAACAATACCCGTAGCCTAACCCTAACTCTAACCCTAACCCCTAACCCTAACCCTAACCCCAACCCTAACCCTATCCCTAAACCTAAACGTGACCCTAACCCTAATCCTAACCCGTACCCTAAACCTAACCCTAACCCTTGACCTAACCGTACCCAACCCTATCCTGTAACCTAAACCTAAACCTAACCCGTACCCAAACCCTAACAGTAACCTTAACGCATACCCTAGCGCTAACCATAACCCTAACCCTAATACTAACCTGTACCCTAAACCTAAACCTAACCCTAACCCTAACCCTAACCCATACCCTAACACTAACCCTAACCTTAACTGTAACCCTAACACGTACCCTAACCCTAAAAGCAACCCGTACACTAACCCTAACCCTATCCCTAACCCGTACCATAAACCTATACCTAACCCTAACCCTGAAGCTAAAAGTAACCCTAACCCATACCCTAATCCTAACCCGCACCTAAACCTAACACTAACCCATACCCTAACCCTAAACCGTAACCTAAACCTAACCCTAACCCTAAACTTAACCGGGATACTAACCCTATCCCGTACCCTATACCTAAACATAACCCGTACCCTAACCATAACCCTAACCCTAACCCTATCCATACACTAACCCTAACCCTAAATCTAACTCTAACACAAACCCATACTCTAACCCTAACCCTAACCCTAAACCTAACCCTAACCCGTACTCTAACCCTAACACGTACCCTAACACTAACCCTTACCATAACCCTAAACCAAATCCGTACCCTAACCCTAAACGTAACCCTAACCCGTACCCAAACCCTAACCCTAACCCGTACCCTAAACCTAACTCTAACCCGTACAATAACCATAAACCTAACCCTCAACCTAAACCTAACACTAAACTGTACCATAACCCTAACCCGTACCCTAACCCTAAGCCTAACACCTACACTAAACCTAACCCAAACCCATACCCTAACCCGTACCATAAACCTAAACCTAACCCGTATCCTAACCCTAATGCTAACCTTTACCCGGACCCTAACCCTATCCCGTACACTAATCCTAACCGTAATTCTAACCCTTACACATTCCCTAACCCTAACCCTAACCCACACCCTACCCTAACCCTAACCTTAAACGTAACCCTAACCCGTACCCTAACCCTAAAACTAACACGTACCCTAACCCCAACCATAACCCTAACCCGTACCATAACCCTATCCCTAACCCTAACCCTGACCCTAAACCTAACCCTAACCCGTACCCTAACTCTAACCCTAAAACTAACCCTAAACCGCACCTAAACCTAAACCTAACTCGTACCCTAACCCTAACCCATAACCTAAACCTAACCCTAACCCTAAACTTAACCCGTACACTAACCCTATCCCGTACCCTAAACCTAAACTTAACCCGTACCCTAACCCTAACCCTAACCCTTACCCTATTTGTACACCAACCCTAACACTAACCCTAACATGTACTCTAACCCTAAACCTAACACTAAACCTAACCCTAAACCGTACTCTAACCCCAATCCGTACCCTAACACTAACCCTACCCCTAACACTAATGCTAACCCTTACTCTAACCTAAACCTAACCCTATCTCTAAACCTAACCCGTAATATAACCCTAACCCTTACCCTAACACTAACACGTATCGTAACACTAACCCGTACCCTAACCATAACCCTAACCCTAAACCTAACCCTAACCCTGAACCTAAACCTAACCCTAAACCTGACTCTAAACCTAACCCTAACCGGTAACCTATCCCTAAACCGTACCCTAACCCTAACCCTAAACCTAAACCGTACCCTAACCCTAAACGTAACCCTAACTCGTACACAAACCCTAACCCTAACACGTACCCTAACACTAACCCTAACCCGAATCTGTACACTATACCTAACCCTAATCCTAGACCTAACAGGTACACTAACCCTATCCCGTACGCTAACCTTAAACCTAACCCGCACCGTAACCCTAACCCTAACCCTAAACCGAACCCTAAACCGTACACTAACCGTAACCCGAACCCTAACCCTAACACTAACCTGTATCCTAATCCTACCCGTAGCCTAACCCTAACTCTAACCCTAAACCCTAACCCTAACAATAACCCTAACCCTAACCTTTGACCTAACCCGTACCCAACCCTATCCCATACCTTAACCCTAACCCTAACCCGTAACCAAACCCTAACAGTAACCCTAACCCATACCCTAGTGCTAACCCTAACCCTAATCCTAAGCCTAACCGCCCTCTAAACCTAAACCTAACCCTAAACCTAACCATAACCCTTACCGTACCCTAACCCTAACCCATACCCTAACACCAACCATAACCTTAACTGTAACCCAAACCCGTACCCTAACCTAAAACTAACCCGTACCATAACCCCAACCCTAAACCTAACCCGGAACATAAACCTATCCCTAACCCTAACCCTGATCCTAAACCTAACCCTAACCCATACCCTAACCCTAACCCGCATCTAAACCTGACCCTAACCCATACCCCAACTCTAACCGTAACCTAAACCTAACCCTAAACCTAAACTTAACCCATACACTAACCCTATCCCGTACCCTAAACCTAACCCTAACCCGTACGCTAACCATAACCCTAACCCTAACCCTATCCATACACTAACCCTAACCCTAACCCTAACACTAAACCTAACCCATACTCTAACCCTAACCCTAATGCTAAACCTAACCCTAACCCATATTCTAACCCTATCCCGTACCCTAACACTAACCCTTACACTAACCCTATGCCTAACCCGTACCCTAACCTTAAACATAACCCTAAGCAGTATCCAAACCCTAACGCTAACACGTACCCTAACCCTAAACCTAACCCTAACCCTAACCCTAACCCGCAAACTAACCCCAACCCTAACCCTAGACCTAACACGTACACTAACCCTATCCCGTAACCGTAACCTTAACACTAACCCATACCGTAACCCTAACACTAACCCTAATCCTAACCCTAACCCTAACCCGTACACTAACCGTAACCCGAACCCTAACCCTAACCCTAACTCGTACCCTAACCCTACACGTAGCCTACCCCTAACTCTAATCCTAACCCCTAACCCTAACCCTAACCCTAAACCTTACCCTAACACGTACCCAAACTTTAAACCTAACCCGTACCCTAACACTAACCCATTCCGTACTCTAAACCTAAACCTAACCCTAAACCTAACCCTATCCGTACACTAAACCTAACTCTAAACCTAACCCTAACACTAAACCTAACCCGTACTCTAAACTTAAAACTAACCCTAAACCTAACCCTAACCCATACTCTAACCCTAACCCATACCCTAACACTAACCCTATCCCTAACACTAACCCTAACCCGTACTCTAACCCTAAACCTAACACTAACTCTAAACCTAACCCGTATGATAACACTAACCCTTACCCTAACCCTAACCATAACACATTCCCTAACCCTATCCCATAGTCTAACCCAGACTCTAACCCTAAACCCTAATCCTAACCATAACCCTAAACCTTACCCTAACCCGTACCCAATCAGTAAACCGAAACCGTACCCTAACACTAACCCAAACCGTACCTAAACCTAACCCTAAACCTAACCCTAAACCGCACCCGAAACTTAACCCTAACCCTAACCATAAGCATAACCCTTAACCCTTCTCTAACCCTAACCCTAATCCTAACCCTGACACTAAACCTAACCCTAACCCGTACATTAATCCTAACCCTAACCCTAAACTTAATCCGTAGGCTAACCCTATCCCGTACCCTAAACCAAACCCTAACCCGTAACCTAACCCTAGCCTAACCCTAAGCATAACCCGTACATTAACCCTAACACTAACACAAACACTAAACCTACCCCGTACTCTAACCATAACCCTAACCCTAACACTAACCCTAACCCTTTCACTAACCCTAAAACTAACCCTAACCCGTACACTAAACCTAACCCTAAACCTAACCCTAACCCTAACCCTAATCGTACCCTAACCCTAACCCTAACCCGTACTGTAACCCTAACCCGTACCATAACCCAAATCCTAACCCACACCATAACCCTAACACTAACTCGTACCCAAACCCTAATCCTAACCCTCACCCTGACCCTAACCCTGACCCTAACCCATGCCCTAAACCTAACCCATGCCCTAACACTAACCCTAAACCTAACCCTAACCCTAACCATTAACCTTACCCGTACCCTAACCCATACCCTAACACTAACCTGATCCTTAACCTTAACACTAACCCGTAACCTAACCCTAAAACTAACCCGTACCCTAAACCCAACCTTAAACCTAACCCGTACCATAACCCTATCCCTAACACTACCCTGAACCTAAACCTAACCCTAATCCGTACCCTAACCCTAACCCTAACCCGCACCTAAACCTCACCCTAACCCGTACCCTAAACCTCACCCGTAAACTAAACCTAACCCTAACCCTAAACTTAACCCGTACACTAACCCTATCCCATACCCTAAACCTAACCCTAATTCCTACGGTAACCATAACCCTAACCCTAACCATATCCGTACAGTAACCCTAACCATAACCATAACCCTAACCCTAACCCGTACCCTAACCCTAACCCTAAACCTAAACCTTACCCTAAAACTAACCCTAACACTAAACCTAACCCTAAACCTAACCCTAACCCGTACTCTAACCCTAACCCATACCCTAACCCTAAACGTAACCCTAACCTGTAACCTAAACCTAACCCTAACCCTAACTCGTACCCTAACCCTAACCCTGACCCTGACCCTAACACTAAACCTAACCTTAACCCTAAACCTAAACCTAACCCTGAACCTAACCCTAACCCTAACCCGTACCCTAACCCTAAACCGCGCCCTAACCCTAACCCTAAACCTAACCTGTACCCTAACCCTAAAAGTTACCCTAACACATACCCAAACCCTAACCCTAACACGTACCTTAACCCTAACCCTAACCCGCACACTAAACCTAACCTGAACCCTAGACCTACACGTACACTAACCCTATCCCATAACCTAAACTTAACCCTAACCCGTACCCTAACTGTAACACTAACCCTAACCCTAAAACTAACCCGTACACTAACCCTAACCCTAAACTTAACCCTAACCCGTACCCTAACCCTATCCTGTATCCTAATCTTAACTCTAAACCTAACCACTAAACCTAACCCTAACCCTAACCCTTACCCTAACCCATACCCAAACGGTAAAGCTAACCCGTACCCTAACACTAACCTAAACCCGTACTCTAACCTTAAGCCTAACCCTAACCCGCACCCTAAATTTAACCCTAACCCTAACCCAAACCATAACCCTTAACCGTAACCTAACCCTAACCCATAACCTAACACTAACCATAAACTCAACCATAACGCTAACCTGTACCCTAACCCTAAAACCAACCCGTACCCTATCCACAACCCTAACCATAACCCGTACCCTAACACTAACCCTAACCCTAACCCTGACCCTAAACCTAACCCTAAACCTTACAGTAACCCTAACCTTAACCCGCACCCTAAACCAACCCTACCCGTACCCTACCCTATCCGGTAACCTAACCCTAACCCTAACCTGTACCCAAACCCTAACAGTAACCCTAACCCATACCCTAGCGCTAACCCTAACACTAACACTAACCTTAACCCGCACCCTAAACCTAAACCTAACCCTAACCCTAAACATAACCCTTACCCGTACCCTAACTCTAACCCATACCCTAAATCTAACCCTAACCTTAACCATAACCCTGACCTCTACCCTAAACCTAAAACTAACCCATACCCTAACCCCAACCCTAACCCTAACCTGTACCATAACCCTATCCGTAACCCTAACCAAGACCCTAAACCTAACCCTAACCCGTACCCTAACCCTAACCCTAACGCGCACCTAAACCTAAACCTAACCCGTACCCTAACCCTAACCCGTAACCTAAACCTAACCCTAACCCTAAACTTAACCCGTACACTATCTCTATTCCGTACCCTAAACCTAACCCTAACCCGTACCCTAACCCTAACCCTAACTCTAACACTAACCCTATCCGTACACTAAACCTAACGCTAACCCCATCACTAACTCGAAACCTACCCGTACTATAACCCTAACCCTAAACCTTACCCTAACTCTAAACCGTAGAGTAACCCTAATCCGTACCCTAACCCTAACCCTAACCCTAAACCTAACCCTAACCCTGACACTAACCCTAAAGCTAACCCGTACCCTAATCCAAAACCGTACCTAAACCCTAACCCTAAACCTAACCCGTACCCTAACCCTAAACGTAACCCTAACCCATACCAAAACCCTAACCCTAACACGTACCCTAACCCTAACCCTAACACGCACACTAAACCTAACCCTAACCCTAGACCTAACACGTACACTAAACCTAACCCGTACTCCAAGCTTAACCCTAACCCGTACTGTAACCCTAACACCAACACTAACCCTAACCCTAACCCTAAAAGGTACACTAACCCTAACCCGAACCCTAATCCTAACCCTATCTCGTACCCTAACCCTACCTGTACCCTAACCCTAACTCTCACCCTAACACCTAACACTAACCCTAACCCTAAACCTTACCCTAACCCGTACCCAAACGGTAAACCTAACAAGTACCCTAACACCAACCCAAACCAGTACCCTAACCCTAACCCTAACCCTAACCCGCACCTAAACCTAACCCTAACTCATAACCTAACCCTAATCCGAAACCTAAACCTAAACCTAACCCTAACCCTATCCGTACACGAACCCTAACCCTAACACTAACACTAACCCTAACCCTAACCTGTACTCTAACCCTAACCCGTACCCTAACACTAACCCTAACCCTAACCCGAAACCTAACCCGTACCGTAACCCTAAACGTAACCCTAACCCGTACCCAAACCCTAATGCTAACATGAACCCTAACCCTAACCTAACCCTAACCCTAAACCTAACCCGCACACTAAACCTAACCCTAACCCTAGACCTAACACATACACTAACCCTATCCCATACCGTAAACTTAACCCTAACCCGCACTGTAACCTTAACACTAACCCTAAACCTGACCCTAACCCTAACCCTAACCCGTACACTAAACCTAACCCTAACCCTAACCCGCACCCTAAACCTAACCCTAATGCATACCCTAACCCTAACCCGTAACCTAAACCTAACCCTAACCCTAAACTTAACCCGTACGCTAACCCTATCCTATACCCTAAACCTAACCCTAACATGTAGCCTAACCCTAAACCTAACCCTAAGCCTAACCCGTACATTAACCCTAACACTAACCATAACACTAACCCAACCCCGTACTCTAACCGTAACCCTAACCCTAACCGGTACTCTAAACCTTACCCTAAACCTAACACTAACCCTAAACCGTACTCTAACCCAAAACCTAAAACTCACAATAATCCTAACCTGTACTGTATCCCTAACCCGTACCATAAACCTAACCCTAACCCGTACCCTAACCCTAACCCTAACTCGTACCCTAAACCTAACCCTAATCCTGACCCTAACCCTAACCCTATCCCGTACCCTAAAACTAACACTACCGCTAACCCGTACTCTAAACCTAACCCTAACCCTAACCCTAACCCTAACCTGTACTCAAACCCTAACCATAAACCTAACCCATACCCTAAACCTAAAACTAACCCATACCCTAACCACAACCCTAACCTAACCCATACCGTAACCATATCCCTAACTCTAATCCTGACCTGAAACCTAACCCTAACCCTAACTCTAACACTAAACCTACCTCTAAACCGCACCCTAAACCTAACCCTAACACTAACCCTAACCCAGACACTAACCCTAACCCGTACTCTAACCTAACCCTAACCCTAAACCTAAACCTAACCCGTACTCTAACCCTAACCCTAACCATAACATTAACCATAAACTTAACACTAAACCTAACCCGTACTCTAACCCTAAACCTAACCCTAACACTAACCCTAACACCCTATTATAACCCTAACCCTAAACCTAACCCTAACCCTAACCCTCTCGTACCGTAACCCTAAACCGTAAACTAACCCTAACCCTAACCCTAAACCTAACCCTAAACCTGACCCTAACCCTAAACCTAATCCTGTACCCTAACCCTAACCCTAACCCGCATCCTAAACCTAACCCTAAACCTAGACCTAACCCGTAACCTAAACCTAACCCATACCCTAAAACTAACCCTAACCCTAACCCTAACTCGTACCATAACCCTAACACTAACCCTAACCCGTACGTTAACACTAACACGTACCCTATCCCTAACCCGATGCCTAACCCTAACCCACACCCTAAACCTAACCCTAACACTAGACCAAAACCGTACCCTAAACATAACCCGTACCCTCACCCTAACCCTAACCCTAAACCTAACCCTAACCCTGACCGTAACCCTAAACCTAACCCGTACCCTAACCCTAACCCTAACCCGCATCCTAAACCTAACCCTAACCCTAGTCCTAACCCGTACCCTAAACCTATCCCATACCCTAACCCTAACGCTAACCTGTACCCTAACCCTAACACTAACACTAACCCTAATCCTAACCCTATCCCGTACACTAACCCTAACCCTAACCCGTAACCGTACCCTAACACTAACCCGTACCATTACACGTACCTTAAACCTAACCCTAACCCGTACCCTAACCCGTAACCTAACCCTAACCCTAACCTGTACCCAAACACGTACCATAACCCTAACCCTAATCCTAACCCTAACACTAAACCTAACCCATACCCTACACCTCACCTTAACCCATACCCTAACCCTAATCCGTACCCTAACCCTAACCCTTACCCTAACCCCTAACCCTTCCCTAACTTGTACCCTAAACCTAACCCTAAACCTGACCCCAAACCTAACCCTAAACCGTACCTTAAACCTAACCCATAACAAACCCTAACCCTAAACCTAACCCTAACCCTAACCCGTACCCTAAACCTAACCCTAACCCTTGACCTAACGCGTACCCAAACCTATCCCGTACCCTAACCCTAACCCTATACCATACCCAAACCCTAACAGTAAGCCTAACACGTACCCAAGCGCTAACCCTAGCCCTAACCCTAACCCGCTCCCTAAACCTAACCCTGACCCTAACCATAACACTTAACCATACCCTAACACTAACCAATACCCTAACCCTAACCCTAACCTTAACCGTAACCCTAACCCGTACCCTAACCCTAAAACTAACCCGTACCCCAGCCCTAACCCTAACAGTAACCCGTACAATAACCCTATTCCCTAAACCTAAACCTAACACTAACCCTAACCCTAACCCTGACCTTAAACATAACCCTACCCCTGACCCTAACCCTAACCCGAATCCCGTACCCTAAACCTAACCCTAACCCACATTCAAAACCTAACCCTAACCCTAGAACTAACCCGTACCCTAACCCTAAACCGTACCCTAAACCAACACTAACCCTAACCCGTTCCCTAACCCTAACCCGTAGCCTAACCTTAACCCGATGCTTAACCCTAACCCACACCCAAAACCTAAGCCTAAACCTAGACCTAAGCTGCACCCTAACCTTATTCCGTACCCTAACCCTAACCCTAACCCATACCCTAACCCTAACACTAACACTAACCCTAATCCGCAACCTAAACCTAACCCTAACCCTAACCCTAACCCTAACACTAACCCTAACCCGTACTCTAAACATAACCCTAACCCTAAACCTAACCCTAACCCATTCTCTAACCCTAATCTTTACCCTAAAACTAACCATAACCCTAAAACTAACCGTAACACGTACTCTAACCCTAAACCTAACATTAACACTAACACTAAAACGCTACTATAACCCTAACCCTAAAACTAACCCTAACCCTAACCCTAGAGCTAACCCGTACACTAACCCTAACCCGTAAACTAACCCTAACCCTTACCCTAAACCTAAACCTAACCCTGACCCTAACCCTAAACCTAACCCATATCCTAACCATAACCCGTACCCTAACCCAAGCCCTAAAACTAACCCGTACCCTAACCCTAACCCTAACCCTAATCGCAACCTAAACTTAACCCTTAACTGTACCTTAACCCTAACCCGTAAACTAAACCTAAACCTAACCCTAAACTTAACCCGTATGCTAACCCTATCCCGTACCCTAAACCTAACCCTAACCCGTATCCTAACCCTAAACCTAACCCTAAGCCTAACCCGTACATTAACCCTAAACCTAACCCTAACATTAACCCTACCCCGTACTCTAAACCTAACCATAACCTAACCCTAACCCTAACCCTAACCTTAACAATAATCCTAACCCATACACTAACCCTCACCCTAACACTAACCCTAACTGTACTCTAACCCTAAACCTAACCCTCACCCTAAACATAACCCGTACTGTAACCTTAACCCATACCATAACCCTAACCCAAACCCGTACCCTAACCCTAACCCTAAATCGTACACTAACCCTAACTCTAACCCTGACCCTAACCCTAATGCTAACCCGTACCCTAAAGCTAACCCGTACCCTAAACCTAAACCTAAACCTAACCCGTACCCTAAACCTAACCCTAACCCTAACTCGTACCCTAACCCTAACCCTAACCCTGACCCTAACCCGTACCCTAAGCCTAACCCATATGCTAAACCTAACCCTAAACCTAACCCTAACCCTAACCCGTACCCTAAACCTAAACCTAACCCTTGAACTAACCCATACCCAACCGTATCCCATACCCTAACCCTAACGCTAACCCGTACCCAAACCCTAACAGTAACCCTAACCCATAACCTAGCACTAACCCTAACCCTAAACCTAACCCGCACCCTAAACCTAACTCTAAACCTAACCCTAACCCTAAACCTAACCCTAAACCTAACCCTAACTCTAACCCTAACCCGTACTATAACCCTAACCCTAACCCTAAACCTAACCCTAAACCTAACCCATACTCTAAACCTATCCCGTAGCCTAACCCTAACTCTAACCCTAACCCCTAACCCTAACCCTAAACCTAACCCTTACCCTAACCCTTAGCCAAACAGTAAACCTAACCCGTACCCTAACACTGAACCAAACCCGTACTCTAACCCTAAACCTAACCCTAACCATAACCCTAAACCGCACCCTCAACTTAAACCTAACCCTAACACTAACCATAACCCTTAACCGTACCCTAACCCTAACCCATACCCTAAACCTAACCCTAACCTTAACCGTAACCCTAACCCGTACCCTAACCCTAATACTAACTCGTACCTTAACCCCAACACTAAACCTAACCCATTCCCTAACTCTAACCCTAACTTCTAACCCTGACCCTAAACCTAACCCTTACCCGTACACTAACCCTAACCCTAACCCTAACCCGCACCCTAAACCTAACCCTAACTCGTACCCTAACCCTAACCCGTAACATAAACCTGACCCTAACCCTAAACTTAACCCGTACGCTAACCCTATCCCGTACCCTAAACCTAACCCTAACCCGTAACCTAACCCTAAACATAACCCTAAGCCTAACCCGTACATTAACCCTAACCCTAACACTAACCGTAACCGTACCCTAACCCTAACCCTAACCCTCACCCTAACACTAACCCGTACTGTAACCCTAACCCATAACATAACCCTAACCCTAACCCGTACCCTAACCCTAACCCTAAATCCTACCCTAATCCTAACCCTGACCCTAACACTAACCCGTACTCTAAACCTAACCCGTACCCTAAACGTAACCCTAAACCTAAACCGTACCCTAAACCTAACCCTAAACCTAACTCGTACCCTAACCCTAACCCTAACCCTGACCCTAACCCTAACCCGTACCCTAAACCTATCCCATACCCTAACCCTAACCCTAAACCTGACTCTAACCTTAAACCTAACCCTAACCCTTGACCTAACCCGTACCCAACCCTATCCCGTACCCTAACCCTAACCCTAACCCGTAACCAAAACCTAAGAGTAACCCTAACCCATACCCTAGCACTAAACTTAACCGTAACCCTAAGCTTAACCGGCACCCGAAACCGAAACATAACCCTAACCCAAACCATAACACTTACCCATACCCTAAAACTAACCCATACCCTAACACTAACCCTAACCTTAACCGTAACCCTAATGCGTACCCTAACCCTAAAACTAACACGTACCCTAACCCCAACCTTAACCATAACCCATACCATAATCCTATCCCTAACCCTAACCCTGACCGTAAACCTAAGCCTAACCCGTACCCTAACCCTAACCCGCACCTAAAACTAACCCTAATCCGTACCCTAACCCTAACCCGGACCCTAAACCTAACCCTAACCATAAAATTAACCTGTACACTAACCCTATCCCATACCCTAAACCTAACCCTAACCCGTACCCTAACCCTAACCCTAATCCTATCCGTACACTAAACCTAACCCTAACCCTAACACTAAACCTAACCCATACTCTAACCCTAACCCTAACCCTAAACCTATCCCTAACCCGTACTCTAACCCTAACCCGTACCCTAACACTAACCCTTACCCTAACCCTAAACCTAACCCGTAACTTAACCCTAAACATAACCCTATCCCATACCCAAACCCTAACCCTAACACGAACCCTAAACCAAACCCTAACCCGCACACTAAACCTAACCCTAACCCTAGACCTAACACATACACTAACCGTCTCCAGTACCGTAACATTAACTCTAACCCGTACCGTAACCCTAACACTAACCATAAACCTAACACAAAACTTAACCCGTACTCTAACCCTAAACCTAACCCTAACACTAAACCTAAACCCCTACTATAACACTAACCCTAAACCTAACCCTAACCCTAAACCTAACTCGTACCATAAGCCGAAACCGTACCCTAACCTTAACCCAAACCCTAACCCTATCCCGTACCATAACCCTAAACCAAACAATAACCCTAACCCTAAACATAACCCATACCCTACTCCTAACCCTAACCTGTTCCCTAACCCTAACCCATACCCTAAACCTAACCCTAACCCGTACACTAACCGTAAACCTAACCCTAACCCTAACCCTAAACTGTACCATAACCCTAACCCATACCCTAACCCTAACCCTAACCCTAACACCAACCCTAAACCTAACCTTAACCCATACCCTAACCCGTATCATAACACTAAACCTATCCCATACCCTAATCCTAAAGCTAACTTTAAACCGGACCCTAACCCTAACCCGAAACCTAATCCTAACTGTAACCCTAACCCTTACCCAAACCCTAACCCTAACCCGTACCCTAAACCTAACCCGTACCCTAAACCTAACCCTAAACCTAACCCGTACCCTAAAGCTAACCCTAACCCTAACTCGTACCCTAACCCTAACCTTAACCCTACCTAACCCTAACCCTAACCCATACCCTAAACCTAAACCCATACCCTAACCCTAACCCTAACCCAAAACTAACCCTAACCCGTACCTTAAACCTGACCCTAACCCTTGACTTAAACCTTACCCAGCCCTATCCCGTACCCTAACCCTAACCCTAACCCGACCCAAAACCTAAGAGTAACCCTAACCCATACCCTAGCGCAAACCCTAACCCTAACCCTAATCCTAACCCGCAACCTAACCCTAACACTAAACCTAACACTAACACTAACCCTTACTCTAAACCTAACCCTAACCCTAAACCTAAACCTAACCCGTACTCTAACCCTAACCCTTACCCTAACACTAACCATAACCCTAAACCTAACCCTAACACGTACTCTAACCCTAAACATAACCTTAACACTAACCTAAGCCCCTACTATAACCCTAACCCTAAACCTCACGCTAACCCTAACCCTAGCCCTAACCATACCCTAACCCTAACCCGTAACCTAACCCTAACCATTACCCTAAACCTAAACCTAACCCTGATCCTAACCCTAAACCTAACCCGTAGCCTAACCCTAAACGTAACCCTAACCCGTACCCAAACCCTAACCCTAACACGTACACTAACCCTAACCCTAACCCGCACACTAAACCTAACCCGAATCCTAGACCTAACACGTACACTACCCTACCTGTACCCTAACCTTTACCCTAACCCATACCCTAAACCAGCACTAACCCTAACCCTAAACCTAATCCGTACCCGTACCCGTACACTAACCCTAACCCTAAACCGTACCCTAACTCGTACCCTAACCCTATCCCGTAGCCTGATATTAACGCTAACCCTAACCCCTAAACCTAACCCTAACCCTAACCCTTACCCTAACCCATACCCAAACGTTAAACCTAACCCGTACCCTAACACCAACCCAAACCCATACCCTAACCCGTACCCTAAACCTAACCTGTACCGTTACTCGTACCTTAACCCTAACCCTACCCATACACTAACCGGTACCATAAACCTAAACCTAACCTTAACCCTAACCCTAAACCTAACCCATCCCCGATTCCTAACCCTAACCCGTTCCCTAACATTAAACCGTACCCTAAACCTAACCCTAACATGTACACTAACTGTAAACCTAACCCTAAACTTAAACCTAACCCTAAACTGTACCGTAACGCTAACCCGTACCCTAACCCTAACCCTAACACCAACCCTAAACCTAACCCTAACCCGTACCCTAACCCGTACCAAAACCCTAAACCTAACCCGTACCGTAACCCTAATGCTAACCTTAACCCGGACCCGAACCCTAACCCGTACCCTAATCCTAACCGTAACTCTAACCCTTACACAAACCCTAACCCTAACGTTAACCCATACCCTAACCCTAACCCTAACCTTAACCGTAACCCTAACCCGTACCCTAACCCTAAAACTAACACGTACCCTAACGCCAACCCAAACCCTAACCCATACCATAACCCTATCCCTAACCCTAACCCTGACCCTAAACCTAACCCTAACACGTAGCCTAACCCTAACCCTAAAACTAACTCTAACCCGCACCTAAACCTAACCCTAACCCGTACCCTAACCCTAACCCGTAACCTAAACCTAACCCTAACCCTAAACTTAACCCGTACGCTAAACCTATCCCGTACCCTGAACCTAACCCTAACCCATACCCTAACCCTAATCCTAACCCTAACCCTATCGGTACACTAACCCTAACACTAACCCTAACCCAGACTCCAAAGCTAACCCTAACCCTAAACCTAACCCTAAACCGTACTCTAACCCTAACCTGTACCCTAACACTATCCCTAATCCTAACACTAACCCTAACCCATACTCTAAACATAAACCTAACCCTAATTCTAAACCTAACCCGTACTATAACCCTAACACTTACCTTAAACCTAACCCTAAACCTAACCCTAACCCTAACCATACCGAAACCCTATCCCGTACTCTAACCCTAACCCTAACCCTAAACCTAACCCTAACCCTGACCCTAAACCTAACCCTATCCAAAACCCTCACCCTAACCCGTACCCTAACACTAAACGTAACCAAAACCCTACCCAAACCCTAACCCTTACACGTACCGTAACCCTACCCTAAACCTAAACCTAACCCTAACCCGTACACTAACCCTAACCCGAACACTAACCCTAACCCTAACCCATACCCTAACACTACCCGTAGCCTAACCATAACTCTAATCCTAACCCCTAACCCTAACCCTAACCCTAACCCTTACCCTAACCCGTACCCTAACACTAACCCAAACCCGTACTCTAACCCTAAACCTAACCCTAACCCTAACCTGCACCCTAACTTAACCCTAACCCTAACCCAAATCATAACCCTTAACCGTAACCTAACCCTAACCCATACCCTAACCCTAACCCTAACCTTAACCATAACCCTAACCCGTACCCAAAACCTAACCCTAAAACGTACCCTAACGCTAACCCTAACCCTAAACCGCACAATAAACCTAAACCTAACCCTAGACCTAACACGTGCACTAACCCTATCCCGTACGCTAACCTTAACCCTAACCCATACCGTAACCCTAACCCTAACCCAAACCCTAAACCGTACACTAACCCTAACCCCAACCCTAACACTAACCGTAACCCATACCCTAACAATAACCATAGCCTAACCCTAACACTAACCCTAACCCCTATCCCTAACACTAACCCCAAGCCTAACCATAACCTGTACCATAACCCTATCCCTAAACCTAAACAAGACCCTAAACCTAACCCTAACCCGTACCCTAAACCTAACCCTAACCCTTGACCTAACCCGTACCCAAACCTATCCCGTACCCTAACCCTAAACCTAACCCGTACCCAAACCCTAACAGTAACCCTAACGCATACCCTAGCGCTAACCCTAACCCTAACCCTAAGCCTAACCCGCACCCAAAACCTAAACCTAAACCTAACCCTAACCATAACCCTGACTGTACCCTAACACTAACCCATACCCTAACACTAACCATAACCTTAATTTTAACCCTAACCCATACCCTAACCCTAAAACTAACCCGTACCATAACCCCAACCCTAACCCTAACCCGGACCATAATCTTATCCCTAACCCTAACCCTGACACTAAACCTAACCCTATCCCGTACCCTAACCCTAACCCGCACCTAAACCTAACCCTAACCCATACCCTAACCCTAACCCGTAACCTAAACCTAACCCTAACCCTAAACTTAACCCGTACGCTAACCCTACCCGTACCCTAAACCTGCCCCTAACCCGTACCCTAACCATAACCCTAACCCTAACCCTATCCATACACTAACCCTAATTCTAACCCTAACACTAACCGTAACCCATACTCTAACCCTAACCCTAACCCTAAACCTAACCCTAACCCGTATTCTAACCCTAACCCGTACCCTAGCACTAACGCTTACCCTAACCCTAAGCCTAACCCGTACCATAACTCTAAACGTAACCCTAACCCGTACCCAAACCCTAACCCTAACACGTACCCTAACCGTAACAAAACCCTAAACCGCAAACTAAACCTAACCCTAACCATAGACCTAACAAGTACAGTAACCCTATCCCGTACCGTAACCTTAACCCTAAACCGTACAGAAACCCTAACACTAACCCTAAACCTAACCCTAACCCTAACACGTACACTAACCCTAACCCGAACCCTAACCCTTACCCTAACCCGTACCCTAATCCTACCCGTAGCCTAACCCTAACTCTAATCCTAACCCCTAACCCTAACCCTAAAACTAACCCTTACCCTAACCCGTACCCAAACTTTAAACCTAACCCGTACCCTTACACTAACCCAAACCCGTACTCTAACCCTAAAACTAACCCTACCCGTAACCCTATCCGTCCACTAACACTAACTCTAACCCTAACCCTAACACTAACCCTAACCCGTACTCTAACCTTAAAACTAACCCTAAACCTAACCCTAAACCATTCTCTAACCCTAACCCGTACCCTAACACTAACCCTAAACCTAACACTAATCCTAACCCGTACACTTACCCTCAACCTAACACTAACTCTAAACCTAACCCGTACTATAAAACTAACCCTCACCCTAAACCTAACCTTAACCCTGACCGTAACGCGTACCCTAACCCTATCCCATAGTCTAACCCTAACTGTAACCCTAACCCCTAATCATAACCATAACCCTAACCCTTACCCTAACCCGTACATAATCGGTAAACCGACCCGTACCCTAACACTAACCCAAACCCGTACCTAACCCTAACCCTAAACCTAACCCTAAACCGCACCCTAAACTTAACCCTAACCCTAACCATAAGCATAACCCTTAACCCTTCTCTAACCCTAACCCACACCCTAACCCTAACCCTAACCCTAAACTTAACCGTAACCCTAACCCGTACCCTAACCCTAAAACTAACCCGTACCCTAACCCCAACCCTAATCCTAACCCATAACCTAACACTAACCCTAACCATAACCCTGACACTAAACCTAACCCTAACCCGTACACTAACCCCAACCCTAACCCTAAACTTAATCCGTAGGCTAACCCTACCCCATACCCTAAACCAAACCCTAACCCTAACCCTAACCCTGACACTAAATGTAACCCTAACCCTAACACTAACACTAAACCTACCCCGTAAGCTAACCCTAACCCTAAACCTAACACTAACCCTAACCCTAATCGTACCCTAACCTTAACCCTAACCCTCACCCTAACCCTAACCCGTACTGTAACCCTAACCCGTACCATAACCCAAATCCTAACCCGCACCCTAACCCTAACGCTAACTCGTACCCAAAACTTAACACTAACCCTCACCCTAACCCTAACCCTACACGTAACCTAAAACTAACCCATACCCTAACCCTAACCCTAACCCTAACGCTTACCCTAAACCTAACCCTAACCCTAACTCGTCCCTAACCCTAACCCTAACCCTGACCCTAAACCTAACACTAACCCATACCCTAAACCTAACCCATGCCCTAACACTAACCCTAAACCTAACCCTAACCCTAAACATAAACCTTACCCATAATCTAACCCTAACCCATACCCTAACACTAACCCTAACCTTAACCTTAACACTAACCCGTACCCCAACCCTAACCTAACCCGTACCCTAAACCCAACCCTAACCCTAACCCGTACCATAACCCTATACCTAACCCTACCCTGAACCTAAACCTAACCTTAACCCGTACCGTAACCGTAACCCTAACCCGAACCCGCACCTAAAACTCACCCTAACCCGTACCCTAACACTAGCCCGTAACCTAAACCTAACCCTAACCCTAAACTTAACCCGTACACTAACCCTATCCCATACCCTAAACCTAAACCTAATCCCTACGCTAACCATACCCTAACCCTAACCATATCCGTACAGTAACCCTAACCGTAACCCTAACCCTAACCCTAACCCTAACCCTAACCCTAACCCGTACTCTAACCCAGCCCTAACCCTAACCCTTACCCTAACCCTAACCCTAAACCTAACCCTAACCCGTGCCGTAACCCTAAACCGTACCCTAACCCTAACCCTAAACCTAAACCTAACCATAACCCTAACCCTAAACCTAACCCGTACCCTAACCCTAACCCGTACCCTAACCCTAAACCTAAACCTAACCCGTACCGTAACCCTAAACGTAACCCTAAACCGTACCCTAAACCTAACCCTAACCCTAACTCGTACCCTAACCCTAGCCCTGACCCTGACCCTAACACTAAACCTAACCCTAACCCTAAACCTAAACCTAACCCTGAACCTAACCTTAACACTAACCCGTACCCTAACCCTAAACCGTAGCCTAACCCTAACCCTAAACCTAACCCGTACCCTAACCCTAAAAGTAACCCAAACACATACCCAAACCCTAACCCTGACACCCTAACCCTAACACTAACCGCACACTAATCCTAACCCGAACCCTAGACCTACACATACACTAACCCTATCCCGTACCCTAAGCTTAACCCTAACCCGTACCCTAACTGTTACACTAACCCTAACCCTAAACCTGCCCGTACACTAACCCTAACCCTAAACTTAACCCTAACCCATAACCTAACCCTATCATGTAGCCTAATCTTAACTCTAACCCTAACCACTAAACCTAACCCTAACCCTATCCCTTACCCTAACCCGTACCCAAAGGGTAAAGCTAACCCGTACCAACACTAACACAAACCGTACTCTAACCCTAAACCTAACCCTAACCCTAACCCGCACCCCAAACTTAGGCCTAGCCCTAACACTAACCATAACGCTTAACCGTACCTTAACCCTAAACCATAACCTAAACCTAACCCTAACCTTAACCGTGACCCTAACCCGTAACCTAACCCTAAAACTAACCCGTACCCTAACCCCAAACCTAACCCTAACCCATACACTAACACTAACCCTAACCCTAACCCTTACCCTAAACCTAACCATAACCCGTACACTAACCATGACCCTAACCCTAACCCTAACCTGTACCCTAAACCTAAACCTAACCTTTGACCTAACCTATACCCAACCCTATCCGGTATCCTAACCCTAACCCTAAACCGTACCCAAACCCTAACAGTAACCCTCACCGAGACCCTAACCTTAACCCTAACCCTAACCCTAACCCTAAGCCTAACCCGCACCCTAAACCTAAACCTACACCTAACCCTAACCCTAACCCTTACCCTAACCTGTACACAAACGTTAAACCTAACCCATACCCTAACACCAACCCAAACCCGTACCCTAACCCGTACCCTAACCCTAACCCCTACCGTTACCCGTACCTTAACCCTAACCCTACCCGTACACTAACCCGTACCATAACCCTAACCCTAACCCTAACCCTAAACCTAACCCTACCCCTAAACCTAACCCATACCCGATTCCTCACCCTAACCCATTCCCTAAACCTAACCCGTAACCTAAACCTAACCCTAACATGTACACTAACCGTAAACCTAACCCTAACCCTAAACCTAAACCTAAACTGTACCGTTACCCTAACCTGTACCCTAACCCTAACCCTAACACCAACCCTAAACCTAACCTTAACCCGTACCCTAACCCGTACCATAACCCTAATCCTAACCCGTACCCTAACCCTAATGCTAACCTTAACCCGGACCCTAACCCTAACCCGTATCCTAATCCTAACCGTAACTCTAACCCTTACACAAACCCTAACCCTTACCCTAACACATACCCTAACCCTAACCCTAACCTTAACCATAAAACTAACCCGTACCCTAACCCTAAAACTAACACGTACCCTAACGCCAACCCTAACACTAACCCGTACCATAACCGTAACCCTAACCCTAACCAAGACCCTAAACCTAAACCTAACACGTACCCTAACCCTAACCCTAAAAGTAACCCTGAACTGCACCTAAACCTAAATCTAACCCGTACCCTAAACCTAATCCGAAACCTAAACCTAACCCTAACTCTAAACCTAAACCGCACTATACCCTAACACTTACCTTAAACCTAAACCTAACCCTAAACCTAACCCTAACCCATACCGTAACACTAACCCGTACCATAACCCTATCCCTAACCCTAAACCTAACCCTAACCCTGACCCTAAACCTCACCCTAACCAGTACCCTAACCCTAAACAGTACCCTAACCCTAAACCTAAACCTAACCCGTACCCTAACCCTAAACGTAACCCTAACCCATACCCAAACCCTAACCCTAACACGTACCGTAACCCTAACCCTAACCCTAACCCGTACACTAACACTAACCCGAACCCTAACCCTAACCCTAACCCATACCCTAACACTACCCGTAGCCTAACCCTAACTCTAACCCTAACCCCTAACCCTAACCCTAACCCTAACCCTTACCCAAACGGTAAACCTAACCCGTACCCTAACACTAACCCAAACTCGTACTCTAACCCTAAACATAACCTTAACCCTAACCCGCACCCTAACTTAACCTAACCCTAACCCAAACCATAACCCTTAACCGTAACCTAACCTTAGCCCATACCCTAACCCTAACCCTAACCCTAACATTAACCATAACCCTAACCTGTACCCAAACCCTAACCCTTACACGTACCCTAACCCTAACCCTAACCCTAAACCGCACACTAAACCTAACCCTAACCCTAGACCTAACACGTACACTAACCCTATCCCGTATGCTAAACTTAACCCTAACCCATACCCTAACCATAACCCTAACCCGTACACTAACCCTAACCCGAACCCTAACACTAAACCTAACCCATACCCTAACAATATCCGTAGCCTAACCCTAAAACCACCCTAATCCCTAACCCTAACCCTAACCCCAACCCTAACCCTAACACGTACCATAACCCTATCCCTAAACCTAAACGTGACCCTAACCCTAACCCTAACCCGTACCCTAAACCTAACCCTAACAGTTGACCTAACCCGTACCCAACCCTATCCCATACCCTAAACCTAAACTTAACCCGTACCCAAACCCTAACAATAACCCTAACGCATACCCTAGCGCTAACCCTAACCCTAACCCTAAGCCTAACCCGCAACCTAAACCTAAACCTAACCCTAACCCTAACCATAACCCTGACAGTACCCTAACCCTAACCCATACCCTAACACTAACCCTAACCTTAACTGTAACCCTAACCGGTACCCTAACCCAAAATTAACCCGTACCATTACCCCAACCATAACCCTAACCCGGACCATAACCCTATCCCTAACCCTAACCCTGACCCTAAACCTAACCCTAACCCGTACCCTAACCCTAACCCGCACCTAAACCTAAACCTACCAATACCCTAACCCTAACCCGTAACCTAAACCTAACCCTAACCCTAAACTTAACCCGTACACTAACCTTATCCCATACCCTAAAACTAACCCTAACCTGTACCCTAACCATAACCCTAACCCTAAACCTATCCATACACTAACCCTAACCTTAACCCTAACACTAACCCTAACCATACACTAACACTCACCCTAACCCTAAACCTAACCCTAACCCGTATTCTAACCCTAACCCGTACCCTAACACTAACCCATACCCTAACCCTAACCCTAACCTTAAACGTAACCCTAACCCGTACCCTAACCCTAAAACTAACACGTACCCTAATGCCAACCCTAACACTAACCCGTAACATAACCCTATCCCTAACCCTAACCCTGACCCTAAACCTAACCCTAACACGTACTCTAAACCTAACCCTAAAACTAACCCTAAACCGCACCTAAACCTAACCCTAACCTGTAACCTAAACCTAACCCTAACCCTAAACTTAACTTGTACGCTAACCCTATCCCGTACCCTAAACCTAACCCTAACCCGTAGCCTAACCCTAAACCTAACCCTTAGCCTAACACGTGCATGAACCCTAACACTAACCGTAACACTAACCCTACCCCGTACTCTAACCATAACCCTAACCCTAACCCGTACTCTAACACTTACCCTAACCCTAACTCTAACCCTAAACCGTTCTCTAAACCAAAACCTAAACCTCACCCTAACCCTAACCCATACTGCAACCCTAACCGTACCATAACCCTAACCTTAACCCGTACCCTAACCCTAACCCTAACTCGTCCCCAACCCTAACCCTGAACCTGACCCTAACCCTAAAACTAACCCGTACCCTAAAACTAACACTCACGCTAAACCGTACTCTAAACCTAACCCTAACCCTAACCGTACTCTAACCCTAACCCTAACCCTCACCCTAATCCTAACCCGTACTGTCACCCTAACCCGCACCAAATACCTAACCCTAACCCGTACCCTAAACCTAACCCTAACTCGTTACCTAACCCTAACCCTAACCCTGACCCTAACCCTATCCCTAACCCTAAACAGTACCCTAAACCTAACCCGTAGCCTAACCCTAACCCTAACCCTAACCCGTACCCTAAACCTAACCTAACCCTAACTCGTACCCTAACACTAACCCTAACCCTGACCCTAACCCTAACCCTAACCCGTACCCTAAGTCAAACCCATACCCTAACGCTAACCCTAAACCTAACCCTTACCCTAATCCCTACCCTAAACCTAACCCTATCCCTTGACCTAACCCGTACCCAAACCCTAACAGTAACCCTAACCCGTACCCTAGCGCTAACCCTAACGCTAACACTAACCCTATCCCTAACACGCACCCTAAACATAAACCTAACCCTAACCCTAAACATAACCCTTACCCGTACCCTAAATCTAACCCATACCCTAACCCTAACCCTAACCTTAACAGTAACCCTGACCCGTAACCTAACCCTAAAACTAACCCGTACCCTAACTCCAACCCTAAACCTAACCCGTACCATAACCCTATCCCTAAATCTAACCCTGACCCTAAACCTAACAATAAACCGTACCCTAACCCTAAACCTAACCCTAACCCTCATCAACCTAACCCTAAGCCTTACCCTAACCCTTACCTGTAATCTAAACGTAACCCTAACCCTAAACTTAACCCGTACGCTAACCCTATCCCATACCCTAAACCTAACTCTATCCCGTACCCTAACCCTAACCCTAACCCTAACACTAAACATAAACTTTAACCGTACCCTATCCATAACCAATACCCTAACCCTAACCCTAACTTTAACCGTAACCCTAACCCGTACCCTAACCCTAAACCTAATCCGTACCCTAACCCCAACACTAACCCTAACCCATACCCTAACCCTAACCCTGACCCTAAACCTAAGCCTAACCCGTACACTAACCCTAACACTAACCCTAACCCACACCCTAAACCTAACCCTAACCCGTATCCTAACCCTAACCCGTACAGTTACCCGTACCTTAACCCTAACCCTAACCCGTACCCTAACCCGTACCTAACCCTAAACCTAACCTGTACCCTAACACGTAGCATAACCCTAACCCTAACCCTAACCCTAACCCTTAACCTAACCCATACCCTTCCCTTAACCCTACCCCGTACCCTAAACCTAAACCGTACGCTAACCCTAACCCTAACCCCTAACCCTAACCCTAACCTGTACCCTAAACCTAACCCTAACCCTAACTCTTACCCTAACCTTGACCCTAACCCTAACCCTAACCTGTACCCTAAAGCATACCCTAAACCTAACCCGTCCCCTAAACCTAACCCTAACCCTAACCCTAAACCTGACCCTAACCCTAAACTATCCCGTACCCTAACCCTAACCCTAACCTGTACCCAAACCCTAAACATAAACCTAACCCATACCCTAAACCAAAAACTAACCCGTACCCGATCCCCAACCCTAACCCTAAACCGTAACATAACCCTATCCCTAACTCTAAACCTGACCTGAAACCTAACCCTAACCCTAACTCTAACACTAACCCTACCCCTAACCCGCACCCTAAACCTAACCCTAACCCTAACCCTAACCCTAAAAGTACCCTAACCCTAAACCTAACCCTAACCCAAACACTAACCCTAACCCGTACCTTAACCTAACCCTAACCCTAAACCTAAACCTAACCCTTACTCTAACCTTAACCCTAACCATAACACTAACCATAACCCTAACACTAAACCTCACCCATACTCTACCCTAAACCTAATCCTAACACTAACCCTAACCCCTACATTAACCCTAACCCTAAACCTAACCCTAACCCTATCCCTAACTCGTACCGTAGCCCTAACCCGTACCCTAACCCTAAACCTAACCCTAAACCTAACCCTAACCCTGACCATAACCCTAAACTTAATCCCGTACCCTAACCCTAACCCTAACCCGCATCCTAAACCTAACCCTAACCCTAGACCTAACCCGTACCTTAACCGTAACCCGTACCCTAAAACTAACCCTAACCCTAACCCTAACTCGTACCATAACCCTAACACTAACCCTAACCCGTACCCTAACCCTAACCTGTACCCTATCCCTAACCCGAAGCCTAACCCTAACCCACACCCTAAACCTAACCCTAACACTAGACCTAAACCGTACCCTAAACCTAACCCCATACCCTCACCCTAACCCTAACCCTAAACCTAACCCTAACCCTGACCGTAACCCTAAAACTAACCCGTACCCTAACCCTAACCCTAACCCGCATCCTAAACCTAATCCTAACCCTAGACCTAACCCAAACCCTAAACCTATCCCATACCCTAACCCTAACGCTAACCTGTACCCTAACCCTAACACTAACACTAAACCTAATCCTAACCCTATCCCGTACACTAAACCTAACCCTAACCCTAACCCGTACCCTAACCCTAACCCGTACCGTTACATGTACCTTAACCCTAACCCTAACCCTAACCCGTAACCTAACCCTAACCCTAACCTGTACCCAAACACGTATCATAACCCTAACCGTAATCCTAACCTTAACCCTAAACCTAACCCATACCCTACCCCTCACCTTAACCCACACCCTAACCCTAATCCGTACCCTAACCATAACCCTTACCCTAACCCCTAACCCTTCCCTAACTCGTACCTCACCCTAACCCTAACCCTGACCCCAACCCTAACCCTAAACCATACCCTAAACCTAACCCATACCCTAAGGCTAACCCTAAACCTAACCCTAACCCTAACCCGTACCCTAAACCTAACCCTAATCCTTGCCCTAACCCGTACAGAAACCTATCCCGTAGACTAACCCTAAACCTACCCCGTACCCAAACCCTAACAGTAACCCTACCCCGTACCCAAGCGCTAACACTAACCCTAAACCTAACCCGCCCCCTAAACCTAACCCTCACCCTAACCATAACCCTTAACCAGACCCTAACACTAACCTATACCGTAACCCTAACCCTAACCTTAACCGTAACCCTAACCCATACCCTAACTCTAAAACTAACCCGTACCCTAACCCCAACCATAACAGTAATCCGTACAATAACCCTATTCCCTAAACCTAAACCTAACACTAACCGTACCCTAACCCTAACCCTAACCCTGACCCTAAACTTAATCCGCACCCTAAACATAACCCTAATCCATACCCTAACACTAACCTTAACCCTAACCCGTACTCTAAACCTAACCCTAACCTAAACCTAACCCTAACCCATACTCTAACCCTAACACTAACCATAACACTAACACTAACCCTAACCCTTACTCTAACACTAAACCTAACCTCAACACTAACCCTAACACCTACTATAACACTAACCCGTGTCTTAAACCTAACCCACCCTAAACATAACACTACCCCTGACCCTAACACTAACCCTAATCCCGTACCCTAACCCTAACACTTACCCGCATCCAAAACCTAACCCTAACCCTAGAACTAAACCGTACCCTCACCCTAACACGTACCCTAAACCTAACACTAAACCTAACCCGTACCCTAAACCTAACGCGTACCCTAACCCTAACCCGACGCTTAACCCTAACCCACACCCTAAACCTAAACCTAAACCTAGACCTAAGCCGCACCCTAAACCTATCCCGTACCATAACCCTAACCCTAACCCGAACCCTAACCCTAACACTAACACTAACCCTAACCCGGAACCTAACCCTAACCCTAAACCTAACCCTAACCCTAACCCGTACTCTAAACCTAACCCTAACCCTAAACCTAAACCTAACCCGTACTCTAACCCTAACACTTACCCTAACACTAACCATAACCCTAAAACTAACCCTAACACGTACTCTAACCCTAAACCTAACCTTAACACTAACCATAACCCCCTACTATAACCCTAACCCTAAACCTAACCCTACCCTAATCCTAGCCCTAACCCGTACCCTAACCCTAACCCGTAACCTAACCCTAACCCTTACCCTAAACCTAAACCTAACCCTGACCCTAACCCTAAACCTAACCCGTACCCTAACCATAACCCGTACCCTAAACCTAGCCCTAAACCTAACCCATACCCTAACCCATACCCTAACCCTAACCCGTACCGTAACCGTACCTTAACCCTAACCATACCCGTACACTAACCCGTACCATAACCCTAAACCTAACCCTAACCCTAAACCTAAACCTAACCCATACCCGATTCCTAACCCTAAACCGTTCCCTAAACCTAACCCGTACCCGAAACCTACCCTAACATGTACACTAACCGTAAACCTAACCCTAACCCTAACCCTAAACCTAACCCTAAACTACAACATAAACCTAACCCATACCCTAACCCTAACCGTAACACCAACCCTAAACCTAACCCTAAACCGTACCCTAAACCGTACCATAACCCTAAACCTAACCCGTACCCTAACCCTATGCTAACCTTAAGCCAGACCCTAACCCTAACCCGTACCCTAATCCTAACCGTAATTCTAACCCTTACACAAACCCTAACCCTAACACTAACCCATACCCTAACCCTAACCCTAACCTTAACCGTAACCCTAACCCGTACCCAAACCCTAACCCTAACACGTACCCTAACCCTAACCCTAACCCTAAACCGCACACTAAACCTAACCCTAACCCTAGACCTAACACGCACACTAACCCTATCCCATATGCTAAACTTAACCCTAACCCGTACCCTAACCATAACCCTAACCCGTACACTAACCCTAACCCGAACCCTAACACTAAACCTAACCCATACCCTAACAATATCCGTAGCCTAACCCTAACACCAACCCTATTCCCTAACCCTAACCCTAACCCCAACCCTAACCCTAACACGTACCATAACCCTATCCCTAAACCTAAACGTGACCCTAACCCTAACCCTAACCCGTACCCTAAACCTAACCCTAACACTTGACCTAACCCGTACCCAACCCTATCCCATACCCTAAACCTAAACTTAACCCGTACCAAAACCCTAACAATAACCCTAACGCATACCCTAGCGCTAACCCTAACCCTAACCCTAAGCCTAACCCGCACCCTAAACCTAAACCTACACCTAACCCTAACCCTAACCCTTACCCTAACCTGTACACAAACGTTAAACCTAACCCATACCCTAACACCAACCCAAACCCGTACCCTAACCCGTACCCTAACCCTAACCCGTACCGTTACCCGTACCTTAACCCTAACCCTACCCGTACACTAACCCGTACCATAACCCTAACCCTAACCCTAACCCTAACCCTACCCCTAAACCTAACCCATACCCGATTCCTAACCCTAACCCATTCCCTAAACTTAACCCGTAACCTAAACCTAACCCTAACATGAACACTAACCGTAAACCTAACCCTAACCCTAAACCTAAACCTAAACTGTACCGTTACCCTAACCTGTACCCTAACCCTAACCCTAACACCAACCCTAAACCTAACCTTAACCCGTACCCTAACCCGTACCATAACCCTAATCCTAACCCGTACCCTAACCATAATGCTAACCTTAACCCAGACCCTAACCCTAACCCGTATCCTAATCCTAACCGTAACTCTAACCCTTACACAAACCCTAACCCTTACCCTAACACATACCCTAACCCTAACCCTAACCTTAACCATAAAACTAACCCGTACCCTAACCCTAAAACTAACACGTACCCTAACGCCAACCCTAACACTAACCCGTACCATAACCGTAACCCTAACCCTAACCAAGACACTAAACCTAAACCTAACCCGTACCCTAACCCTAACCCTAAAACTAACCCTAAACTGCACCTAAACCTAAATCTAACCCGTACCCTAAACCTAATCCGAAACCTAAACCTAACCCTAACTCTAAACCTAAACCGCACTATACCCTAACACTTACCTTAAACCTAAACCTAACCCTAAACCTAACCCTAACCCATACCGTAACACTAACCCGTACCATAACCCTATCCCTAACCCTAAACCTAACCCTAACCCTGACCCTAAACCTCACCCTAACCAGTACCCTAACCCTAAACGTAACCCTAACCCATACCCAAACCCTAACCCTAACACGTACCGTAACCCTAACCCTAACCCTAACCCGTACACTAACACTAACCCGAACCCTAACCCTAACCCTAACCCATACCCTAACACTACCCGTAGCCTAACCCTAACTCTAACCCTAACCCCTAACCCTAACCCTAACCCTAACCCTTACCCTAACCCGTACCCAAACGGTAAACCTAACCCGTACCCTAACACTAACCCAAACCCGTACTCTAACCCTAAACATAACCTTAACCCTAACCCGCACCCTAACTTAACCTAACCCTAACCCAAACCATAACCCTTAACCGTAACCTAACCCTAACCCATACCCTAGCCCTAACCCTAACATTAACCATAACCCTAACCCGTACCCAAACCCTAACCCTAACACGTACCCTAACCCTAACCCTAACCCTAAACCGCACACTAAACCTAACCCTAACCCTAGACCTAACACGTACACTAACCCTATCCCGTATGCTAAACTTAACCCTAACCCATACCCTAACCATAACCCTAACCCGTACACTAACCCTAACCCGAACCCTAACACTAAACCTAACCCATACCCTAACAATATCCGTAGCCTAACCCTAACACCAACCCTAATCCCTAACCCTAACCCTAACCCCAACCCTAACCCTAACACGTACCATAACCTATCCCTAAACCTAAACGTGACCCTAACCCTAACCCTAACCCGTACCCTAAACCTAACCCTAACACTTGACCTAACCCATACCCAACCCTATCCCATACCCTAAACCTAAACTTAACCCGTACCCAAACCCTAACAATAACCCTAACGCATACCCTAGCGCTAACCCTAACCCTAACCCTAAGCCTAACCCGCAACCTAAACCTAAACCTAACCCTAACCATAACCATAACCCTGACAGTACCCTAACCCTAACCCATACCCTAACACTAACCCTAACCTTAACTGTAACCCTAACCGGTACCCTAACCCAAAATTAACCCGTACCATAACCCCAACCATAACCCTAACCCGGACCATAACCCTATCCCTAACCCTAACCCTGACCCTAAACCTAACCCTAACCCGTACCCTAACCCTAACCCGCACCTAAACCTAAACCTACCAATACCCTAACCCTAACCCGTAACCTAAACCTAACCCTAACCCTAAACTTAACCCGTACACTAACCCTATCCCATACCCTAAAACTAACCCTAACCTGTACCCTAACCATAACCCTAACCCTAAACCTATCCATACACTAACCCTAACCTTAACCCTAACACTAACCCTAACCATACACTAACACTCACCCTAACCCTAAACCTAACCCTAACCCGTATTCTAACCCTAACCCGTACCCTAACACTAACCCATACCCTAACCCTAACCCTAACCTTAAACGTAACCCTAACCCGTACCCTAACCCTAAAACTAACACGTACCCTAATGCCAACCCTAACACTAACCCGTAACATAACCCTATCCCTAACCCTAACCCTGACCCTAAACCTAACCTTAACACGTACCCTAAACCTAACCCTAAAACTAACCCTAAACCGCACCTAAACCTAACCCTAACCTATAACCTAAACCTAACCCTAACCCTAAACTTAACTTGTACGCTAACCCTATCCCGTACCCTAAACCTAACCCTAACCCGTAGCCTAACCCTAAACCTAACCCTTAGCGTAACACGTGCATGAACCCTAACACTAACCGTAACACTAACCCTACCCCGTACTCTAACCATAACCCTAACCCTAACCCGTACTCTAACACTTACCCTAACCCTAACTCTAACCCTAAACCGTACTCTAAACCACCTAAACCTAAACCTCACCCTAACCCTAACCCATACTGCAACCCTAACCGTACCATAACCCTAACCTTAACCCGTACCCTAACCCTAACACTAACTCGTCCCCAACCCTAACCCTGAACCTGACCCTAACCCTAAAACTAACCCGTACCCTAAAACTAACACTCACGCTAAACCGTACTCTAAACCTAACCCTAACCCTAACCGTACTCTAACCCTAACCCTAACCCTCACCCTAATCCTAACCCGTACTGTCACCCTAACCCGCACCAAATACCTAACCCTAACCCGTACCCTAAACCTAACCCTAACTCGTTACCTAACCCTAACCCTAACCCTGACCCTAACCCTATCCCTAACCCTAAACAGTACCCTAAACCTAACCCGTAGCCTAACCCTAACCCTAACCCTAACCCGTACCCTAAACCTAACCTAACCCTAACTCGTACCCTAACACTAACCCTAACCCTGACCCTAACCCTAACCCTAACCCGTACCCTAAGTCAAACCCATACCCTAACGCTAACCCTAAACCTAACCCTTACCCTAATCCCTACCCTAAACCTAACCCTATCCCTTGACCTAACCCGTACCCAAACCCTAACAGTAACCCTAACCCGTACCCTAGCGCTAACCCTAACGCTAACACTAACCCTATCCCTAACACGCACCCTAAACATAAACCTAACCCTAACCCTAAACATAACCCCTACCCGTACCCTAAATCTAACCCATACCCTAACCCTAACCCTAACCTTAACAGTAACCCTGACCCGTAACCTAACCCTAAAACTAACCCATACCCTAACTCCAACCCTAAACCTAACCCGTACCATAACCCTATCCCTAAATCTAACCCTGACCCTAAACCTAACAATAAACCGTACCCTAACCCTAAACCTAACCCTAACCCTCATCGACCTAACCCTAAGCCTTACCCTAACCCTTACCTGTAATCTAAACGTAACCCTAACCCTAAACTTAACCCGTACGCTAACCCTATCCCATACCCTAAACCTAACTCTATCCCGTACCCTAACCCTAACCCTAACCCTAACACTAAACATAAACTTTAACCGTACCCTATCCATAACCAATACCCTAACCCTAACCCTAACTTTAACCGTAACCCTAACCCGTACCCTAACCCTAAACCTAATCCGTACCCTAACCCCAACACTAACCCTAACCCATACCCTAACCCTAACCCTGACCCTAAACCTAAGCCTAACCCGTACACTAACCCTAACACTAACCCTAACCCACACCCTAAACCTAACCCTAACCCGTATCCTAACCCTAACCCGTACAGTTACCCGTACCTTAACCCTAACCCTAACCCGTACCCTAACCCGTACCTAACCCTAAACCTAACCTGTACCCTAACACGTAGCATAACCCTAACCCTAACCCTAACCCTAACCCTTAACCTAACCCATACCCTTCCCTTAACCCTACCCCGTACCCTAAACCTAAACCGTACGCTAACCCTAACCCTAACCCCTAACCCTAACCCTAACCTGTACCCTAAACCTAACCCTAACCCTAACTCTTACCCTAACCTTGACCCTAACCCTAACCCTAACCTGTACCCTAAAGCATACCCTAAACCTAACCCGTCCCCTAAACCTAACCCTAACCCTAACCCTAAACCTGACCCTAACCCTAAACTATCCCGTACCCTAACCCTAACCCTAACCTGTACCCAAACCCTAAACATAAACCTAACCCATACCCTAAACCAAAAACTAACCCGTACCCGATCCCCAACCCTAACCCTAAACCGTAACATAACCCTATCCCTAACTCTAAACCTGACCTGAAACCTAACCCTAACCCTAACTCTAACACTAACCCTACCCCTAACCCGCACCCTAAACCTAACCCTAACCCTAACCCTAACCCTAAAAGTACCCTAACCCTAAACCTAACCCTAACCCAAACACTAACCCTAACCCGTACCTTAACCTAACCCTAACCCTAAACCTAAACCTAACCCTTATTCTAACCTTAACCCTAACCATAACACTAACCATAACCCTAACACTAAACCTCACCCATACTCTACCCTAAACCTAATCCTAACACTAACCCTAACCCCTACATTAACCCTAACCCTAAACCTAACCCTAACCCTATCCCTAACTCGTACCGTAGCCCTAACCCGTACCCTAACCCTAAACCTAACCCTAAACCTAACCCTAACCCTGACCATAACCCTAAACTTAATCCCGTACCCTAACCCTAACCCTAACCCGCATCCTAAACCTAACCCTAACCCTAGACCTAACCCGTACCCTAACCGTAACCCGTACCCTAAAACTAACCCTAACCCTAACCCTAACTCGTACCATAACCCTAACACTAACCCTAACCCGTACCCTAACCCTAACCTGTACCCTATCCCTACCCCGAAGCCTAACCCTAACCCACACCCTAAACCTAACCCTAACACTAGACCTAAACCGTACCCTAAACCTAACCCCATACCCTCACCCTAACCCTAACCCTAAACCTAACCCTAACCCTGACCGTAACCCTAAAACTAACCCGTACCCTAACCCTAACCCTAACCCGCATCCTAAACCTAATCCTAACCCTAAACCTAACCCAAACCCTAAACCTATCCCATACCCTAACCCTAACGCTAACCTGTACCCTAACCCTAACACTAACACTAAACCTAATCCTAACCCTATCCCGTACACTAACCCTAAACCTAACCCTAACCCGTACCCTAACCCTAACCCGTACCGTTACATGTACCTTAACCCTAACCCTAACCCTAACCCGTAACCTAACCCTAACCCTAACCTGTACCCAAACACGTATCATAACCCTAACCGTAATCCTAACCCTAACCCTAAACCTAACCCATACCCTACCCCTCACCTTAACCCACACCCTAACCCTAATCCGTACCCTAACCATAACCCTTACCCTAACCCCTAACCCTTCCCTAACTCGTACCTCACCCTAACCCTAACCCTGACCCCAACCCTAACCCTAAACCATACCCTAAACCTAACCCATACCCTAACGCTAACCCTAAACCTAACCCTAACCCTAACCCGTACCCTAAACCTAAACCTAATCCTTGCCCTAACCCGTACAGAAACCTATCCCGTAGACTAACCCTAAACCTATCCCGTACCCAAACCCTAACAGTAAACCTACCCCGTACCCAAGCGCTAACACTAACCCTAACCCTAACCCGCCCCCTAAACCTAACCCTCACCCTAACCATAACCCTTAACCAGACCCTAACACTAACCTATACCGTAACCCTAACCCTAACCTTAACCGTAAACCTAACCCGTACCCTAACTCTAAAACTAACCCGTACCCTAACCCCAACCATAACAGTAATCCGTACAATAACCCTATTCCCTAAACCTAAACCTAACACTAACCGTACCCTAACCCTAACCCTAACCCTGACCCTAAACTTAATCCGCACCCTAAACATAACACTAATCCATACCCTAACACTAACCTTAACCCTAACCCGTACTCTAAACCTAACCCTAACCTAAACCTAACCCTAACCCGTACTCTAACCCTAACACTAACCATAACACTAACACTAACCCTAACCCTTACTCTAACACTAAACCTAACCTCAACACTAACCCTAACACCTACTATAACACTACCCGTGTCTTAAACCTAACCCACCCTAAACATAACACTACCCCTGACCCTAACACTAACCCTAATCCCGTACCCTAACCCTAACACTTACCCGCATCCAAAACCTAACCCTAACCCTAGAACTAAACCGTACCCTCACCCTAACACGTACCCTAAACCTAACACTAAACCTAACCCGTACCCTAAACCTAACGCGTACCCTAACCCTAACCCGACGCTTAACCCAAACCCACACCCTAAACCTAAACCTAAACCTAGACCTAAGCCGCACCCTAAACCTATCCCGTACCATAACCCTAACCCTAACCCGAACCCTAACCCTAACACTAACACTAACCCTAACCCGGAACCTAACCCTAACCCTAAACCTAACCCTAACCCTAACCCGTACTCTAAACCTAACCCTAACCCTAAACCTAAACCTAACCCATACTCTAACCCTAACACTTACCCTAACACTAACCATAACCCTAAAACTAACCCTAACACGTACTCTAACCCTAAACCTAACCTTAACACTAACCATAACCCCCTACTATAACCCTAACCCTAAACCTAACCCTAACCCTAACCCTAGCCCTAACCCGTACCCTAACCCTAACCCGTAACCTAACTGTAACCCTTACCCTAAACCTAAACCTAACCCTGACCCTAACCCTAAACCTAACCCGTACCCTAACCATAACCCGTACCCTAAACCTAGCCCTAAACCTAACCCATACCCTAACCCATACCCTAACCCTAACCCGTACCGTTACCCGTACCTTAACCCTAACGCTACCCGTACACTAACCCGTACCATAACCCTAAACCTAACCCTAACCCTAAACCTAAACCTAACCCATACCCGATTCCTAACCCTAAACCGTTCCCTAAACCTAACCCGTACCCGAAACCTACCCTAACATGTACACTAACCGTAAACCTAACCCTAACCCTAACCCTAAACCTAACCCTAAACTACAACATAACCCTAACCCATACCCTAACCCTAACCGTAACACTAACCCTATCCTGTACCCTAAAACTAACCCTAACCCATACCCTAACCCTAACACTATCCCTAACCCTATCCGTACACTAACCCTAACACTAACCCTAGCCCATACTCTAACGCTAACTCTAAACCTAAACATAACCCTAAACCGTATTCTAACCCTAACCCGTACCCTAACACTAACCCTAAACCTAACACTAACCCTAACACGTACTCTAACCTTAACCCATACTCTAACCCTAAACCTAACCCTAACTCTAAACCTAACCCGTACTATAACCCTTACCCTTACCTTAAACCTAACCCTAACCCTAAATTTAACCCGTATACTAACCCTCTCCCGTACCCTATACCTAAACATAACCCGTACCCTAACCATTACCCTAACCCTAACCCTATCCATACACTAACCCTAACCCTAAACCTAACACTAATCCTAACCAATACTCTAACCCTAACACTAACCCTAAACCTAACCCTAACCCGTACTCTAACCCTAACACGTACCCTAACACTAACACTTACCATAACCCTAAACCTAATCCGTACCCTAACCCTAAACATAACCCTAACCCTTACCCAAAACCTAACCCTAACCCGTACCCTAAACCTAACTGTAACCCGTACAATACCCGTAAACCTGACCCTCAACCTAAACCTAACAGTAAACTGTACCATAACCCTAACCCATACCCTAACCCTAACCCTAACACCAACCCTAAACCTAAACCTAACCCATACCCTAACCCGTAGCATAACCTAAACCTAACCCGTATCCTAACCATAATGCTAACCTTAACCCGGACCCTAACCCTAACACGTACACTAATCCTAACCGTAATTCTAACCCTTACACAATCCCTAACCCTAACCCTAACCCACACCCTAAACCAAACCCTAACCTTAAACGTAACCCTAACCCGTACCCTAACCCTAAAACTAACACGTACCCTAACCCCAACCATAACCCTAACCCGTAGCATAACCCTATCCCTAACCCTAACCCTGACCCTAAACCTAACCCTAACCCGTACCCTAACCCTAACCCTAAAACTAACCCTAACCCGCACCTAAACCTAAACCTAACTCGTACCCAAACCCTAACCCGTAACCTAAACCTAACCCTAACCCTAAACTTAACCCATACACTAACCCTATCCCGTACCCTAAACCTAACCCTAACCCATACCCTAACCCTATCCCTAACCCTAACCCTATTTGTACCCTAACCCTAACACTAACCCTAACACGTACTCTAACCCTAACCCTAATACTAAACCTAACCCTAAACCGTACTCTAACCCCAACCCGTAACCTAACATTTACCCTAACCCTAACACTAATGCTAACCCGTACTCTAAACCTAAACCTAACCCTATCTCTAAACCTAACCCGTACTATAACCCTAACCCTTACCCTAACCCTAACCCGTACCGTAACCCTATCCCGTACCCTAAACCTAACCCTAACCCTAAACCTAAGCCTAACCCTGAACCTAAACCTAACCCTAACCCGTACCCTAACCCTAAACCGTACCCTAGCCCTAACCCTAAACCTAACCCGTACCCTAACCCTAAACGTAACCCTAACCCGTACCCAAACCCTAACCCTAACACGTACCCTAACCCTAAAACTAACCCTAACCCTAACCCGCACACTAAACCTAACCCTAACCCTAGACCTAAAACGTACACTAAACCTATCCCGTATGCTAAACTTAAACCTAACCAGTACAGTAACCCTAACACTAAACCTAACCCTAAACCGTACTCTAACCCTAACCCGTACCCTAAAACTAACCCTAACCCTAACACTAACCCTAACCATTACTCTAACCCTAAACCTAACCCTAAATCTAAATCTAACCCGTACTATAACACTAACCCTTACCCTAACTCTAACCCTAACCCTAAACATAAACCTACACCGTACGTTAAACCTAACCCGTACCCTAACCCTAACCCTAACCCTACACCTAACCCTAAACCTGACCCTAACCCTAACCCTAACCCGTAACCTATTCCTAAACTGTACCGTAGCCCTAACCCTAAACCTAACCCGTACCCTAACCCTAAACATAACCCTAACTCGTACCCAAACCCTAACTCTAACACGTACCCTAACCCTAACCCTAACCCGAATCTGTACACTATACCTAACCCTAATCCTAGACCTAACACGTACACTAACCCTATCCCGTACGCTAACCTTAACCCTAACCCGTACCGTAACCCTAACCCTAACCCTAAACCAAACCCTAACCCGTACACTAACCATAACCCTAACCCTAACCCTAACCCTAACCCGTACCCTAACCCTACCCGTAGCCTAACCCTAACTCTAACCCTAACCCCTAACCCTAACCCTAACCTTTGACCTAACCCGTACCCAACACTATCCCGTACCTTAACCCTAACCCTAACCCCTACCAAAACCCTAACAGTAACCCTAACCCATACCCTAGCACTAACCCAAACCCTGACCCTAAGCCTAACCCACACTCTAAACCTAAACCTAACCCTAACCCTAACCATAACCCTTACCGTACCCTAACCCTAACCCATACCCTAACACTAACCATAACCTTAACTATAACCCTAACCTGTACCCTAATCCTAAACTAACCCGTACCATAACCCCAACCCTAAACATAACCCGGACCATAACCCTATCCCTAACTCTAACACTGACCCTAAACCTAACCCTAACCCATACCCTAACCCTAACCCTAAACTTAACCCGTACACTAACCCTATCCCGTACCCTAACCCTAACCCTAACCCGTACCCTAACCATAACCTGAACCCTAACCCTATCCATACACTAACCCTAAGCCTAACCCTAACACTAACCCTAACCCATACTCTAACCCTAACCCTAATCCTAAACCTAACCCTAACCCGTATTCTAACCCTAACCCGTACCCTAACACTAACCCTTACACTAACCCTAAGCCTAACCCGTACCCTAACCCTAAACGTAACACTAACCCGTACCCAAACCCTAACGCTAACACGTACCCTAACCCTAACCCTAACTCTAACCCGCAAATTAAACCCAACCCTAAACCTAGACCTAACACATACACGAACCCTATCCCGTACCGTGACCTTAAGCCTAACCCAACCGTAACCCTAACACTAACCCTAATACTAACCCTAAACCTAACCCGTACACTAACCGTAACCCGAACCCTAACCCTAACCTTAACCCGTACCCTAACTCTACCCATAGCCTAACCCTAACTGTAATCCTAACCCCTAACCCTAACCCTAACCCTAACACTAACCCTACACCGTACTCTAACACTAATCCTAATATTAACCCTAACCCGTACCTTAACCCTAACCCTAACCCTAATCCTAACCCTAACCCTAACCCTAACAGTACTCTAACCCTAACACTAACCCTCAACCTAACAATACCCGTACTGTAACCCTAACCCGTACCCTAAAGCCAACCCTAACCCTAACCCATAGCCTAACCCTAACCCTAACCCTAATCCTAACCCTCAACTAAACCTAACCCTAACCTGTAACCTAACCCTAAAGCTAAACCTAAGCCTAACCCGTACATTAACCTAACCCTAACATTAACACTAACCCTACCCCGTACTCTAACCCTCACCCTAACTCTAACCCTAACCCCTAACCCTAACTCTAATCCTATTCCTTACCCTATCCCCTAACCAAACGGTACACCTAACCCATACCCTAACAATAACCCAAACCCGTACTCTAACCCTAACCATAACCCTAACCCTATCCTTAAACCGCACCCTAAACTTAACCCTAACCCTAACCTTAACCCTTAACCGTACCCTAACCCTAACCCACACCCTAACCCTCATCCTAACTTTAACCGTAACCCTAACCCGTAACCTAACCCTAAAACTAACCCGTACACTAACCCCAACCCTAACCCTAAACCATACCCTAACGGTAACCTTAACACTAACCCTGACCCTAACCTTAACCCGTACCCTAAAACTTACCCATACCCTAACCCTAATCCTAAACCTAACCCTAACCCTAACCCTTACCCTAAACCTAACCCTAACCCTTGACCTAACCCATACCCAACCCTATCTCGTACCCTAACCCTAACCCGTACCCAAACTCTAACAGTAACCCTAACCCATTCCCTAGCGCTAACCCGAACCCTAAACCTAATCCTAACCCGCACCCTAAACCTAAACCTAACCCTAACCCTAACCATAACACTTACCCGTACCGTAACCCTAACCCATACCCTAACACTAACCCTAACCTTAACCGTAACCCTAACCCGTACCCTAACCCTAAAACTAACGCGTACCCTAACCCCAACCCTAACCCTAACCCGCACCTAAACCTAACCCTAACCCGTACCCTCACCCTAACCCGTAACCTAAACCTAACCCTAACCCTAAACTTAACCTGAACACTAAACCTATCCCGTACCCTAAACCTAACCCTAACCCGTACACTAACCCTAACGCTAACCCTAACACTATCGGTACAGTAACCCTAAACCTAACCCTAACACTAACCCTAATCCGTACTCTAACACTAAACCTAACCCTAAACCTAACCCTAACCCGTACTCTAACCCTAACCCGTACCCTAACACTAACCCTTACTCTAACACTAAACCTAACCCGTACCCTAACCCTAAACGTAACCCTAACCCGTACCCAAACCCTAACCCTAACACGTACCCTAACCCTAACCCTAACCCTAACCCTAACCCTGACCATAAACCTACCCCTAACCCATACCCTAAACCTAACCCGTACTTTAACCCTTACCCTAACCCTAACCCGTACCCTAAACCTAACCCTAACACTAACTCGTACCCTAAACCTAACCTTGACCCTAACCCTAACCCTAACCCTAACCTTGACCCTAACCCTAACCCTAACCCATACCCTAAGCATAACCCATACCCTAACCCTAACCCTAAACCTAACCCTAACCCTAACCCGTACCCTAAACCTAACCCTAACCCTTGACCTAACCCGTACCCAAACCTTTACTGTACCCTAACCCTAACCCGTACCCAAACCCTAACAATAACTCAAACCCATACCGTAGCGTTAACCCTAACCCTAACCCTAACCCTAACCCGGAACCTAAACCTAACCCCCCCTGACCCTAACACTAACCCTATATCGTACCCTAACCCTAAACCGTACCTGAACCCTAACCCTAAACCTAACCCATACCCTAACCCTAAACGTAACCCTAGCCCATACCCAAACTCTAACCAAAACACGTATCCTAACGCTAACCCTAACCCTAACCCTAAGCCGCACACTAAACCTAACCCTAACCCTGGACCTAAAACGCACACTAACCCTATCCCGTACCCTAAACTTAACCCTAACCCGTACCGTGTCCCTAACACTAACCCTAACCCTAACCCTAACCCGTACACTAAACCTAACCGAACCTTAACCCTAACCCTAACCCGTACCCTAACCCTACCCGTAGCCTATTCCTAACTCTAACCCTAAGCCCTAACCCTGAGCCTAACCGTAACCCTTATCCGAACCCGTACCCAAACGGTAAACCTAACCCGTACTGTAACATTAACCCAAATCCCTACTCTAACCCTAACCGTAACCCTAACCTTACCCTAACCCGGACCCTAAACTTAACGCTAACCCTAACCCAAACCATAACCCTTAACCGTAACCTAACCCTAACCCATAACCTAACCCTAACCCTAACCTTAACCATAACCCTAATCCATAACCTAACCCTAAAACTAACCCGTACCCTAACCCCAACCCTAACCCTAACCCATACCCTAACACTAACCCTAACCCTAACTATGACCCTAAACCTAACCCTAACCTTTACACTAACCCTAACCCTAACCCAACCCGCACCCTAAACCTAACCCTAACCTGTACCCTAACCCTAATCCATAACCTAAACCGAACCCTAACCCTAAAATTAAACCGTTCGCTAACCCTATCCCGTACCCTAAACCTAACCCTAACCCGTATCCTAAACCTAACCTAAACCTAAGCCTAACCCGTACTTTAACCTCAACCCTAACCCTAACCCGTACCATAATACTATCCCTAACCCTAACCCTAACCCTAACCCTAATCCGTACCCAAACCCTAAAATTAACCCATACCCTAACCCCAACCCTAACGCTAACCAGTACCCTAACACTAATCCTAACCCTAACCCTGACCCTAAACCTAACGCTAACTCTTACCCTAACCCTAACCCTAATCCAACCCGCACCCTAAAACTAACGCTAACCCGTACCCTAAAGCTAAACCGTAACCTAAACCGAAGCCTAACCCTAAACTTAACCCGTTCGCTAACCCTATCCCGTACCCTAAACCTAACCCTAACCCGTACCCTAAACCTACACCGTAACCTACACCTAACCCTAACCCTAAACTTAAACCGTACACTAACCCTATCCCGTACCCTAAACCTAACCCTAACCCGTATCCAAAACCTAACCTAACCCTAAGCCTAACACGTATATTAACCCTTACCCTAACCCTAACACTAACCCTACCCCGTACTCTAACGCTAACCCTAACCCTAAACCGTACCATTAACCTATCCCTAACCCTAACTCGTACCCTAACCCTAACCCTAAACCTGACCCTAACGCTAACCCTAACACATACCCTAAAACTAACCCTAACCCTAACCCTAACACTAACCCTAACCCGTACTCTAACCCTAACCCTAACACTAACACTAACCCTACCCCGTACTCTAACACTAACCTTAACCTTAACCCGTACCCTAAACCTAACACTAACCCTAACCCGTACTCTAACCCTAACCCTAACCCTAACACTAACCCTACCCCGTACTCTAACACTAACCCTAACCCTAAACCTAACCCGTACTCTAACCCTAACCCTAAACCTAACACTAACACTAACCCTAAACCGTACTCTAACCCTAACCCTAACCCTAACCGTATTCTAACCCTAACCCTAACCCTCACCCTAACCCTAACCCGTACTTTAACCCTAACCAGTACCATAACCCTAACCCTAACCAGTACCCTAACCCTAACAATAATTCGTACCCTAACCCTAACCCTAAACCTGACACTAACCCTAACCCTAACCCTTACCCTAAACCAAACCTGTACCCTAACCCTAAACCTAACCCTAACCCGTACCCTAAACCTAACCCTAACCCGTAACCTTACCCTAAACCTAACCCTAAACCTGACACTAACCCTAATCCTAAAACGTACCCTAAGCCAAACCCATACCCTAACCCTAACACAACCCTTAACCCTACCCTGTACTCTAAGCCTAACCTTAACCCTACCCCATACTCTAACCCTAACCCTAACTCTAACCCTAACCCGTACCCTAACCCTAACCCTAACCCTAACCCTAACCCTAACACTAACCCTACCCCGTACTCTAACCCTAACCCTAACACTAACACTAACCCGTACCATAAACCTAACCCTAACCCTAACTTGTACCCTAACACCAACCCTAACCCTGGCCCTAAACCAAACCTTAACCCGTACCCTAAACCTAACCCATAGCCTAACCCTAACCCTAAACCTAACCATAACCCTAACCCGAACCCTAAACCTAACCATAACCCTTGTCCTAACCCGTACCCAACCCTATCCCGTACCCTAACACTAACCCTAACCCGTACCCAACCCTAAGAGTAACCCTAACCCATACCCTAGCGCTAACCCTAACCCTAACCCTAAGCCTAACCCGCACCCTAAACCTAAACCTAACCGTAACCCTAACCATAACCCTTACCCGTACCCTAACCCTAACCCATAACCTAACAATAACCTTAACCTTAACCGTAACCCTAACCCATACCCTAACCCTAGAATTAACCTGTACCGTAATCCCAACCCTAACCCTAACCCGTAGCATAACCCTATCCCTAATCCTAACCCTGACCCTAAACCTAACCCTAACCCATACCCTAACCCTAACCCGCACACTAAAACTAAACCTAACCCTAGACCTAACACGTACAATAAACCTATCCAGTACTGTAACCTTAACCCTAACCCGTACCGTAACCCTAACACTAACCCTACCCCGTACTCTAACACTAACCCTTACACTAACCCTAACCCGTACTCTAACCCTGACCCTAACCCTAACACTAACCCTAAACCGTACTCTAACCCTAAACTTAACCCAAACCGTATTCTAAACCTAACCCTAACCCTCACCCTTACCCTAACCCGTACTGTAACCCTAACCCGTACCATAACCCTAATCCTAACCGGTACCCTAACCCTAACCCTAATTCGTATCCTAACCCTAATCCTAACACTTACCCTAACCCTAACCCTAACCCATACCCTAAACATAACCTGTACCCTAACCCTAAACCTATCCCTAACCCGTACCCTAACCTAACCCTAACCTGTACCCTAACCCTAACCCTAACCCTAAACCTAACCCTAACCCTAACCCGTACCCTAAACCTAACCCTAACCCTTGACCTAACCCGTACCCAAACCTATACTGTACCCTAACCCTAACCCGTACTCAAACCCTAACAATAACTCTAACCCATACCGTAGCGTTAACCCTAACCCTAACCCTAACCCTAACCCGGAACCTAAACCTAACCCCCCCTGACCCTAACACTAACCCTATCCCGTACCCTAACCCTAAACCGTACCTGAACCCTAACCCTAAACCTAAACCATACCCTAACCCTAAACGTAACCCTAGCCCGTACCCAAACTCTAACCCTAACACGTATCCTAAATCTAACCCTAACCCTAATCCTAAGCCGCACACTAAACCTAACCCTAACCCTGGACCTAAAACGCACATTAACCCTATCCCGTACCCTAAACTTAACCCTAACCCGTACCATGTCCCTAACACTAACCTTAACCCTAACCCTAACCCGTACACTAAACCTAACCGAACCTTAACCCTAACCCTAACCCGTACCCTAAACCTTACCCATACCCTAACCCCAAACTAACCCTAACCTGTACCCTAAACCTAACCCTAACCCGTACCCTAACCTTAATCGTAACCCGTACCCTAAGCCTATCCCATACCGTAACCTTAACCCTAATCCTAACCCTAACCCTAACCCGTACCTAAACCTATCCCTAACCCTTGACCTAACCCGTACCCAGCCCTATCCCGTAACCTAACCTTAACCCTAACCCGTACCCAAACCCTAACAGTAACCCTAACCCATAAGGTAGCGCTAACCCTAACCCTAACCCTAACCCTAAACCTGACCCTAACCTTAACCCTAAACCGTAACCTAAGCCTAACCCATACCCTAACCCTAACCCTAACCCAAACACCAACCCTACCCCGTACTCTAAACCTAACCCTAACCATAACCCTGACCCGTACCCGACCCTAACCCTAAACCTAACCCTAACCCTAACACAAACCCTATCCCATACTCTAACCCTAACCCTAACCCTAACCCTAACTGTACCCTAACCCTAACCCTAAACCTCACCCTAACTCTAACCCATACTGTAACCCAAACCCGGACCATAACCCTAAACCTAACCCTTACCCTAACCCTAACCCTAATTCGTACCCCAACCCTAACCCTAACCCTGACCCTAACCATAACCCTAACCCGTACCCTAAACCTAACCTGTACCCTAACCCTAAACCTAACCCGAACCATACCCTAAACCTAACCCTAACCCGTACCCTAACCCTAACCCTAACACTAACCCTGACCCTAACCCTATCCCATACCCTAAGCCTAACCCATACCCTCACCCTAACCCTAATCCTAACCCTAACCATAACCGTACCCTAAAGCTAACCCTAACCCTTGACTTAACACGTACCCAACCCTATCCCGTAACTTAACCCTAACCCTAACCCGTACCCAAAACCTAACAATAACCCTAACCCATACCCTAGCGATAACCCTAAACCTAACCCTAACCCTAACCCGCACCCTAAACCTAAACTTATCCCTAACCCTAACCATAACCCTACCCGTACCCTAACCCTAACCCATACCCTAAACCAAACCCTAAACTTAACCGTAACCCTGACCCATACCCTAACAATAAAATTAACCCGTACCCTAACCCCAACCCTAAACCTAACCCGTAACCTAAACCTAACCCTAACCCTAAACCTAACCCACACCTAAACCTAACCCTAACCCGTAACCTAAACCTAACCCTAACCCTAAACTTAACCCGTACGCTAACCCTATCCCGTACCCTAAACCTAACCCTAACCCATAACCTAACCCTAAACCTAAACCTAAGCCTAACCTGTACATTAACCCTAACCCTAACCCTAACACGAAGCCTACACCGTACTCTAACCCTAACCCTGACTCTAACCCTAACCAGTACCCTAACCCTAACCCTAACCCTAACCCTAACACTAAACCTAACCCATACTCTAATGCTAACCCTAACGCGTACCCTAAACCACAAACTAACCCTAACTCGTACCCTAACACTAACCCTAACCCTGACCCTAACCCTAACCTAACCCGTACCCTAAACCTAACCCATACCGTAAACCTAACCCTAAACCTAACCCTAACCCTATCCCGTACCCTAAATCTAACCCTAACCCTTGTCCTAACCCGTACCCAACCCTATCCCGTAACCTAACCCTAACCCTAACCCGTACCCAAACACTAAGAGTAACGCTAACCCATACCCTAGAGCTAACCCTAACCCTAACCCTAAGCCTAACCCGCACCTTAAACCTAAACCTAACCTTAACCATAACCCTAACCCATACCCTAACCCTAAAACTAACCCGTACCCTAAACCCAACCCTAACCCTAAACCGTAAACTAACACTAACCCTAACCCTAACCCTACTTTAAACCTAACCCTAACCCTTACACTAATCCTAACCCTAACCATAACCCGCACCCAAAACCTAACCCTAACCCGTACCCTAACCCTAACCCGTAACCTAAACCTAACCATAACCCTAAACTTAACCCTTACGCTACCCTATCCCGTACCCTACACCTAACCCTAAACCGTATCCTAACCCTAAAGCTAACCCTAAACCTAAACTGTACATTAATCCCAAACCTAACCCAAACACTAACCCTACACCGTACTCTAACCCTAACCCTAACCCTAATCCTAACCCTAACACTAATCATACCCCGTACTCTAACCCTATACCTAACCCGAACCCTAACCCTAACCCGTACTGTAACCCTAACCCATACCATAACCCTAAACCTAACCCGTACCCTAACCCTAACCCTAACTCGTACCCTAACCCTAACCCTAACCCTGACCCTAACCCTAACCCTAACCAGTACCTTAAACCTAACCCGTACTTTAAACCTAACCCTAACCCTAACTCGTACCCTAACCCTAACCCGCACCTAAACCTAACCCTAACCCGTACCCTAACTCTAACCCATAACCTTAACCTAATCCTAACAGTAAACTTAACCCATACACTAACCCTATCCCGCACCCTAAACCTAAAACTAACCCGTAACCAAACCCTAACCCTAACACGTACCCTAACCCAAAACCTAACCCTAACACCTCCCCTAACCCGTACCCAAACGGTAAAACTAACGCGTACCCTAACACTAACCCAAACCCGTACTCTAACCCTAACCCTGACCCTAACACTAACCCTACCCCGAACTCTAACACTAACCCTAAACCTAACCCTAACCCGTACTCTAACCCTAACCCTAAACCTAACACTAACACTAACCCTAACCGTACTCTATCCCTAAGCCTAACCCTAACCCTAAACGTATTCTAACTCTAACCCTAACCCTCACCCTAACCCTAACCAGTACTGTAACCCTAACCCATACCATAACCCTAAACCTTACCCGTACCCTAAACCTAACCCTAATTCGTACCCTAACCCTAACACTAACCCTGACCCTAACCCTAACCCTAACCCGTATCCTAAACCTAACCCATACCCTAACCCTAAACCTAACCCTAACCCGTACCCTAAACCTAACCCGTACCCTAACCCTAAACCTAAAACTAACCCTGACCCTAACCCTAACGCTAACCCGTACCCTAAGCCTAACCCATACCCTAACCCTAAAACCCTAAAACTAATCCTAACCCTAACCCTTAACCTAACCCGTAACCTAACCCTAACCCGTACCCAAACCCTAACTGTAACCCTAAACCATACCCTAATGCTAAAACTAACCCTAAAACTAACCCTAACCATTATCCGTACCCTAACCCTAAACCATAACCTAACACTAACCCTAAACTTAACCATAACAATTACCCGTACATTAAACCTAAACTTAACCCGTACCCTAACCCCACCCTAACCCTAACCTGTACCCTACCCTAACCCTAACCCTAACCCACACCAAACCTAACACTGACCAGTAACCTAAGCCTCACCCTAACCCTAAACTTAACCCGTACGTTAACCCTAACACTAAACCTAACCCTAAACCGTAACCTAACCCTAAACCTAACCCTAAGCCTAACCGGTACATTAACCCTAACCCTAACACTAACACTAACCCTACCCCATACTCTAACACTAACACAAACCCTAACCCTAAACCGTACTCTATCCCTGACCCTAAATCTAACCCTAACCCTAACCCTATCCGCACTCCAACCCTAACCCTAACCCTAACCCTAACACTAAACCTAACCCGTACTCTAGCACTAACCCTAAACCTAAATGTAACCCTAACCCATACGCTAACCCTAACCCGTACCCTAACACTAACCCTAAACCTAACACTATCCCTAACCCATATTCTAACACTAAACCTAACCCTATCTCTAACCCACACCCGTACTATAACCCTAAACCTAAACCTAACCCTAACCCTAACCAGTACTCTAACCCTATCCCATAGCCTAACACAAACTCTAACCCTAACCCCTAACTCTAAACCTATCCCTAACCCTTACCTAAACCGTACCCAAACGGTAAACATAACCCGTTTCCTAACACTATCTCAAACCCGTACTCTAACCCTAACCCTAACCCTAACTCTAAACCGCACCCTAAACTTAACCCTAACACTAACGCTAACCATAACCCTTAACCGTACCCTAACCCTAACCCTAACTCTTACCCATACCCTAACACTGACCCTACACCTAACCCGTACACTAACCCTAACCTGTACTCTAATCCTAACCCTAACCCTAACCCTATCCGTACTCCAACCCTAACCCTAACCATACCCTGTACTCTAACACTAAGCCTAACTCTAACCCTAACCCGTACCTTAACCCTTAACCTAACCCTAACACTAACCCACCCCGTACTCTAACCCTAACCCTAAACAACCGTAACCCAAAACCGTACACTAAACCTAACCTTAACCCTAACTCGTACCCTAACCCTAAACCTAACCCTAACCCTGACCCTAAACCTAACCCTAACCCGTACCCTAAGCCTAACCCATACCCTAACCCTAACCTTAAAACTACCCCTAACCCTATCTCGTACCTTAAACCTGACCCTAACACTTGTCCTAACCCTAAACCTGTAACCTAAACCTAACCCGTACCCTAACCCTAAACCCTACCTTCCCCGTACTCTAACCCTAACCGTAACCCTAACCCATACGCGTCCCCTAAACCTAAACCTAAACCTAACCCTAACACTAACTCTAACCCGTACTCTAACCCTAACCCTAACACTAACACTAACCCTACCCCGTACTCTAACAGTAACCCTTACCCTAACCCTAACCCGTACTGTAACCCTGACCCTAAACCTAACCCTAACACTAACCCTAACCCGTACTCTAACCCTAACCCTAACCATAACCGTATTCTAACCCTAAACCTAACCCTCACCTGGACCCTAACCCGTACCCTAAACCTAACCTGTAACCTAAACCTAAACCTAACCCTAACCTGTACCCTAAACCTAACCCTAACCCGTACACTAACCCTAAACCTAACCCTAACCCTGACCCTAACCCTAACCCTAACCCGTACCCTAAACCTAACCCATACCCTAACCCCAAACTAACCCTAACCTGTACCCTAAACCTAACTCTAACCCGTACCCTAACCCTAATCCTAACCCGTAACCTAAGCCTATCCCAACCGTAACCCTAACCCTAATCCTAACCCTAACCCTAACCCGTACCTAAACCTAACCCTAACCCTTGACCTAACCCGTACCCAACCCTATCCCATAACCTAACCTTAACCCTAACCCGTATCCAAACCCTAACAGTAACCCTAACCCACACCGTAGCGCTAAACCTAACCCTCACCCTAACCCTAAACCTGACCCTAACCCTAAACCTAAACCATACCCTAAGCCTAACCCATACCCTAACTCTAACCATAACCCTAACCCAAACACCAACCACACCCCGTACTCTAACCCTAACCCTAACCCTAACCCGTACCCGTACCCTAAACCTAACCCTAACCCTAACCCTAACCCTAACCCTAACACCAACCCTATTCCGTACTCTAACCCTAACCCTAACCCTAACCCTAACCCTAACTGTACTCTAACCCTAACCCTAAACCTCACCATAACCCTAACCCGTACTGTAACCCAAACCCGTACCATAACCCTAAACCTATCCCTTACCCTAACCCTAACCCTAATTCGTACCCTAACCCTAACCCTGACCCTAACCATAACTCTAACCCATACACTAAACCTAACCTGTACCCTAACCTTAAACCTAACCCGAACTGTACCCTAAACCTAACCCTAACCCGTACCCTAACCCTAACCCTAACTCTAACCCTGACCCTAACCCTAACCCGTACCCTAAGCCTAACCCATACCCTAATCCTTACCCTAATCCTAACCCTAATCCTAACAGTACCCTAAACCTAACCCTAACCCTTGAACCAACACGTACCCAACCCTATCCCGTAACCATCCCTAACCCTAAACCGTACACAAAACCTAACAGTAACCCTAACCAATACCCAAGCGCTAACCCTAACCCTAACCCGCCCCCTTAACCTAAACCTAACCCTAACCCTAACCATAAAACTTAACCATACCCTAACCCTAACCCATACCCTCAAACAAACCCTAAACTTAACCGTAACCCTGACCCATACCTTAACCCTAAAATTAACCCGTACCCTAACACCAACCCTAACCCTAACCCGTAACCTAAACCTAACCCTAACCCTAAACCTAACCCACACCTAAACCTAACCTTAACCCGTAACCTAAACCCAACCCTAACTCTAAACTTAACCCGTACCCTAACCCTAACCCGCACCTAAACCTAACCCTAACCCGTACCCTAACTCTAACCCATAACCTTAACCTAATCCTAACAGTAAACTTAACCCATACACTAACCCTATCCCGCACCCTAAACCTAAAACTAACCAGTAACCAAACCCTAACGCTAATACATACCCTAACCCTAAACCTAACCCTAACACCTCCCCTAACCCGTACCCAAACGGTAAAACTAACGCGTACCCTAACACTAACCCAAACCCGTATTCTAACCCTAACCCTGACCCTAACACTAACCCTAACCAGTACTGTAACCTTAAGCCTAACCCTAACCCTAAACGTATTCTAACCCTAACCCTAACCCTCACCCTAACCCTAACCAGTACTGTAACCCTAACCCATACCATAACCCTAAACCTAACCCGTACCCTAAACCTAACCCTAATTCGTACCCTAACCCTAACACTAACCCTGACCCTAACCCTAACCCTAACCCGTATCCTAAACCTAACCCATACCCTAACCCTAAACCTAAACCTAACCCGTACCCTAAACCTAACCCGTACCCTAACCCTAACCCTAAAACTAACCCTGACCCTAACCCTAACGCTAACCCGTACCCTAAGCCTAACCCATACCCTAACCCTAAAACTAATCCTAACCCTAACCCTTAACCTAACCCGTAACCTAACCCTAACCCTAACCCGTACCCAAACCCTAACTGTAACCCTAAACCATACCCTAACGCTAAAACTAACCCTAAAACTAACCCTAACCATTATCCGTACCCTAACCCTAAACCATAACCTAACACTAACCCTAAACTTAACCATAACAATTACCCGTACATTAAACCTAAAATTAACCCGTACCCTAACCCCACCCTAACCCTAACCTGTACCCTAACCCTAACCCTAACCCTAACCCACACCAAACCTAACACTGACCAGTAACCTAAGCCTCACCCTAACCCTAAACTTAACCCGTACGCTAACCCTATCCCGTACAATAAACCTAACCCTAAACCGTAACCTAACCCTAAACCTAACCCTAAGCCTAACCCGTACATTAACCCTAACCCTAACACTAACACTAACCCTACCCCATACTCTAACACTAACACAAACCCTAACCCTAAACCGTACTCTATCCCTGACCCTAAATCTAACCCTAACCCTAACCCTATCCGCACTTTTTTTTTTCCTATCCGCACTCTAACCCTAACCCTAACCCTAACCCTAACACTAAACCTAACCCGTACTCTAGCACTAACCCTAAACCTAAATGTAACCCTAACCCATACGCTAACCCTAACCCGTACCCTAACACTAACCCTAAACCTAATACTATCCCTAACCCGTACTCTAACACTAAACCTAACCCTATCTCTAACCCACACCCGTACTATAACCCTAAACCTAACCCTAACCCTAACCCTAACCCATTCTATAACCCTATCCCAAATCCTAACACAAACTCTAACCCTAACCCCTAACTCTAACCCTATCCCTAATCCTTACCTAAACCGTACCCAAACGGTAAACATAACCCGTTTCCTAACACTATCTCAAACCCGTACTCTAACCCTAACCCTAACCCTAACCCTAAACCGCACCCTAAACTTAACCCTAACACTAACGCTAACCATAACACTTAACCGTACCCTAACCCTAACCCTAACTCTTACCCTAACCCTGACACTGACCCTACACCTAACCCATACACTTACCCTAACCCGTACTCTAATCCTAACCCTAACCCTAACCCTATCCGTACTCCAACCCTAACCCTAACCCTACCCCGTACTCTAACCCTAAGCCTAACTCTAACCCTAACCCGTACCTTAACCCTTAACCTAACCCTAACACTAACCCACCCCGTACTCTAACCCTAACTCTAAAGCTAACCGTAACCCAAAACCGTACCCTAAACCTAACCTTAACCCTAACTCGTACCCTAACCCTGACCCTAACCCTGACCCTAACCCTAACCCTAACCCGTACCCTAAGCCTAACCCATACCCTAACCCTAACCTTAAACCTACCCCTAACCCAATCCCGTACCTTAAACCTGACCCTAACACTTGTCCTAACCCTAAACCTGTAACCTAAACCTAACCCGTACCCTAACCCTAAACACTACCTTCCCCGTACTCTAACCCTAACCGTAACCCTAACCCGTACCCGTCCCCTAAACCTAAACCTAACCCTAACCCTAACACTAACTCTAACCCGTACTCTAACCCTAACCCTAACACTAACACTAACCCTACCCCGTACTCTAACAGTAACCCTTACCCTAACCCTAACCCGTACTCTAACCCTGACCCTATCCCTAACCCTAAAACTATCCCTAACCCGTACTCTAACCCTAAACCTAACCCTAACCGTATTCTAACCCTAAACCTAACCCTCACCCGAACCCTAACCCGTACCCTAAACCTAACCTGTACCCTAAACCTAAACCTAACCCTAACCGGTACACTAACCCTAAACCTAACCCTGACCCTGACCCTAACCCGTACCCTAACCCGTACCCTAAACCTAACCCATACCCTAACCCCAAACTAACCATAACCTATACCCTAAACCTAACTCTAACCCGTACCCTAACCCTAATCCTAACCGTAACCTAAGCCTATCCCATACCGTAACCCTAACCCTAATACTAACCCTAACCCTAACCCGTACCTAACTTAACCATAACCCTTGACCTAACCCCTACCCAACCCTATCCCGTAACCTACCCTTAACCCTAACCCGTACCCAACCCTAACAGTAACCCTAACCCACACCATAGCGCTAAACCTAACCCTAACCCTAACCCTAAACCTGACCCTAACCCTAAACCTAAATCGTACCCTAAGCCTAACCCATACCCTAACCCTAACCATAACCGTAAGGCAAACACCAACCCTACCCCGTACTCTAACCCTAACCCGAACCCATACCCTAACCCTAACCCTAACCCTAACCCTATCCCGTACTCTAACCCTAACCCTAACCCTAACCCTAACCCTAACCCTAACTGTACTCTAACCCTAACCCTAAACCTTACCATAACCCTAACCCGTACTAAACCCAAACCCGTACCATAACCCTAAACCTATCCCTTAACCTAACCCTAAACCTAATTCGTACCCTAACCCTAACCCTAACCCTGACCCTAACCATAACCCTAATCCATACACTAAACCTAACCTGTACCCTAACCCTTACCCTAACCCGAACTGTACCCTAAACCTAACCCTAAACCGTACCCTAACCCTAAGCCTAACTCTAACCCTGACCCTAACCCTAACCCGTACCCTAAGCCTAACCCACACCCTAACCCTTACCCTAATCCTAACCCTAATCCTAACAGTACCCTAAACCTAACCCTAACCCTTGACCTAACACGTACCCAACCCTATCCCCTAACCATCCCTAACCCTAAACAGTACACAAAACCTAACAGTAACCCTAACCCATACCCAAGCGCTAACCCTAACCCTAACCCTAACCCGCCCCCTAAACCTAAACCTAACCCTAACCCTAACCATAAAACTTAACCGTACCCTAACCCTAACCCATACCCTAAAACAAACCCTAAACTTAACCGTAACCCTGACCCATACCCTAACCCTAAAATTAACCCGTACCCTAACACCAACCTTAACCCTAACCCGTAACCTAAAACTAACCCTAACCCCAAACCTAAGCCACACCTAAACCTAACATTAACCCGTAACCTAAACCCAACCCTAACACTAAACTTAACCCGTACGCTAACCCTATCCCATACACTAAACCTAACCCTAACCCGTAAACTAACCCTAAACCTAACTCTAAGCCTAACCTGTACATTAACCCTAACCCTAACCCTAACACTAACCCTACACCGTACTCTAACCCTAACCCTAACTCTAACCCTAACCCCGTACCCTAACCTTTACCCAACCCTAACCCTAACCCTAACACTAAAACTAACCCATACTCTAACCCTAACCCTAACCCGTACCCTAAACCACACCCTAACCCTAACTCGTACCCTAACACTAACCCTAACCCTGACCCTAACCCTAACCCTAACCAGTACCCTAAACTTAAACCATACCCTAAACCTAACCCTAAACCTAACCCTAACCCTATCCCGTACCCTAAATCTAACCCTAACCCTTGTCCTAACCCGTACCCAACCCTATCCCGTAACCTAACCCTAACCCTAACCCGTACCCAAACCCTAAGAGTAACCCTAACCCATACCCTAGCGCTAACCCTAACCCTAACCCTAAGCCTAACCCGCACCCTAAACCTAAACCTACCCGAAACCCTAAACATAACCCTTACCCGTAGCCTAAACCTAACCCATACCTAACACTAACCCTAACATTAACCGTAACCCTAACCCGTACCATAAACCTAAAAATAACCCGTACCGTAACCCCAACACTAACCATAACCCGTACCATAACCCTATCCCTAATCCTAACCTGTACCAAAAACCTAACCATAAACGTACCTTAACCCTAACCCTTACCCTAACCCGTACCCAAACGGTAAACCTAACCCGTACCCTAACACTAACCCAAACCCGTACTGTAACCCTAAACCAAACCATAACCATAACCCACACCCTAAACTTAACCCTAACCCTAATCCAAACCATAACCCTTAACCGTAACCTAACCCTAACCCATACCCTAAACCTAACCGTAAACTTAACCGTAACCCTAACCCATACCTTAAACCTAAAACTAACCCGTACCCTAAACCCAACCCTAACCCTAACCCATACCCTAACACTAACCCTAACCCTAACCCTGACCCTAAACCTAACCCTAACCGTTACACTAATCCTAACCCTGACCCTAACCCTAACCCTAACCAGTACCCTAAACTTAAACCATACCCTAAACCTAACCCTAAACCTAACCCTAACCCTATCCCGTACCCTAAATCTAACCCTAACCCTTGTCCTAACCCGTACCCAAACCTATCCCGTAACCTAACCCTAACCCTAACCCGTACCCAAACCCTAAGAGTAACCCTAACCCATACCTAGCCCTAACCCTAACCCTAACCCTAAGCCTAACCCGCACCCTAAACCTAAACCTCCCGAAACCCTAAACATAACCCTTACCCGTAGCCTAAACCTAACCCAAACCTAACACTAACCCTAACATTAACCGTAACCCTAACCCGTACCATAAACCTAAAAATAACCCGTACCATAACCCCAACCCTAAACCTAACCTGTACCATAACCCTATCCCTAATCCTAACCCGTACCAAAAACCTAACCATAACACGTACCTTAACCCTAACCCTTACCCTAACCCGTACCCAAATGGTAAACTTAACCCATACCCTAACACTAACCCAAACCTGTACTGTAACCCTAACCCTAACCATAACCATAACCCACACCCTAAACTTACCCTAACCCTAATCCAACCATAACCCTTAACCGTAACCTAACCCTAACCTATACCCTAAACCTAACCCTAACCTTAACCGTAACCCTAACCCATACCCTAACCCTAAAACTAACCCGTACCCTAAACCCAACCCTAACCCTAACCCGTACCCTAACACTAACCCTAACCCTAACCCTAACCCTGACCCTAAACCTAACCCTACCCCTTACACTAATCCTAACCCTATTCCTACACTGCACCCAAAACCTAACCCTAACCCGTACCCTAACCCTAACCCGTAACCTAAACCTAACCAAAACCCTAAACTTAATCCGTACGCTAACCCTATCCCGTACCCTACACATAACCCTAACCCGTATCCTAACCCTAAAGCTAACCCTAAGCCTAAACCGTACATTAATCCCAAACCTAACCCTAACACAAACCCTACACCGTACTCTAACCCTAACCCTAACCCTAACCCGTACACTAACCCTACCCTAACCCTAACCCTAACACTAATCCTACCCCGTACTCTAACCCTAAACCTAAACCTAACCCGTACCCTAACCCGTACCCTAACCCTAACCCTAAACCTAACCCTAACACTAACTGTACTCTAACCCTAACACTAACCCTCACCTAACCCTAACCCGTACTGTAACCCTAACCCATACCATAACCCTAAAACTAACCCATACCCTAACCCTAAACGTAAACCTAGCCGTACCCAAACCCTAACCCGAACCTTAACCCTAACCCTAACCCGTACCCTAACCCTACCCGTAGCCTAATCCTAACTCTAACCCTAACCCCTAAACCTAAGCCTAAACCTAACCCTTACTCGAACCCGTACCCAAACGGTAAACCTAACCCGTACTCTAACACTAACCCAAACCCGTACTCTAACCCTAACCATAACCCTAATGCTAACCTTAACCATAACCCTAGTCCGTACCCAAACCCTAAAACTAACCCATACCCTAACCCCAACCCTAACGCTAACCCGTACCCTAACACTAACCTTAACCCTAACCCTGACCCTAAACCTAAACCTAACCCTTACCCTAACCCTAACCCTAAACCAATCCGCACCCTAAACCTAACCCTAACCCGTACCCTAAACATAACCGTAACCTAAACCGAACCCTAACCCTAAACTTAACCCGTTCGCTAAACCTATCCCATACCCTAAACCTAACCCTAACGCGTACCCTAAACCTACACCGTAACCTAAAACGAACCCTAACCCTAAACTTGACACGTTCGCTAACCCTATCCCGTACCCTAAACCTACCCGTAACCCTTATCGAAACCCTAACCTAATCCTAAGCCTAACCCGTACATTAACCCTTACCCTAACCCTAACACTAACCCTACCCCGTACTCTAACCCTAACCCTAACCCTAACCCTAACCCTAACCCGTACCCTTAACCTATCCCTAACCCTAACACGTACCCTAACCCTAAACCTAAACCTGACCCTTACCCTAACCCTAACCCGTACCCTAAGACTAACCCATACCCTAAACCTAACCATAAACCTAACCCTAACCCTAACCCATACCCTAAACCTAACCCTAACCCTTGACCTAACCCGTACCCAACCTTATCCCGTACCCTAACCCTAACAGTAACACTAACCCATACCGTAGCACTAACCCTAACTCTAACCCTAAGCCTAACCCGCACCCTAAACCTAAAACTAACCGTAACCCTAACCAAAACCCTTACCCATACCCTAAACCTAACACATAACCTAACACTAACATTAACCTTAACCGTAACCCTAACCCGTACCCTAACCCTAAAAGTAACCCGTACCCTAACCCCAACCCTAACCCTAACACGTACCATACCCCTATCCCTAACCCTAACCCTGACCCTAAACCTAACCCTAACCGGTACCCTAACCCTAACCTGCACCTAAACCTAACCCTACCCCGTACCCTAACTCTAATCCATAACCTAAACCTAACCCTAACCGTAAACTTAACACGTACACTAACCCTATCCCGTATCCTAAACCTAAAACTAACCCGTACCCAAACCCTAACAAGAACCCTAAACCATACCCTAGCGCTAACCCTAACCCTAACCCTATCCTAACCATTAACCGTACCCTAACCCTAAACCATACCCTAACACTAACCCTAAACTTAACCGAAACCATGACCCGTACACTAAACCTAAAATTAATCCGTACCCTAACCCCACCCTAACCCTAACCTGTACCCTAACCCTAACCCTAACCCTAATCCACACCAAACCTAACCCTGACCAGTAACCTAAGCCTAACCCTAACCCTAAACTTAACCCGTACACTAACCCTATCCCGTACCCTAAACCTAACCCTAAACCGTAACCTAACCCTAATCCTAACCCTAAGTCTAACCCGTACATTAACCCAAACCCTAACACTACCACTAACCCTACCCCGTACTCTAACCTTAACCCTAACTCTAACCCTAACGCGTACCCTAACCTAACCTTAACCCTAACCCTAACACTAACCCTCCCCATACTCTAACCATAACACAAACCCTAACCCTAAACCGTACTCTATCCCTGACCCTAACCCTACCTAAACCTAACCCTAACCCTATCCACACTCTAACCCTAACTCTAACCCTAACCCTAACACTAAACCTAACCCGTACTCTAGCGCTAACACTAAACCTAACCCTAACCGTAACCTGTACCTTAACCCTAACCCTAACCTTAACCCTAACACTAACCCTAACCCGTACTCTAACCCTAACCCTAACCCTAACACTAACCCTACCCCGTACTTTAACACTAACCCTAACCCTAAACCTAAACCGCACTCTAACCCTAACCCTAACCCTAACCCTAACATTAACCCTAACCCGTACTCTAACACTAACCCTAACCCTAACCCTAACCGTATTATAACCCTAACCATAAACCTCACCCTAACCCTAACCCGTACTGTAACCCTAACCCGTACCATAACCCTAACCCTAACCAGTACCCTAACCCTAACAATAATTTGTACCCTAACCCTAACCCTAACCCTGACACTAAGCCTAACCCTAACCCGTACCCTAAACCTAACCTGTACCCTAACCCTAAACCTAACCCTAAACCGTACCCTAAACCTAACCCTAACCCATACCCTAACCCTAAACCTAACCCTAAACCTGACCCTAACACTAACCCTAAAATGTACCCTAAGTCTAACCCATACTCTAACCCTAACCCTAACCCTATCCGTACACTAACCCTAACCCTAACCCTACCCCATACTCTAACCCTAACCCTAACTCTAACCCTAACCCGTACCCTAAACCTAAACCTAACCCTAACACTAACCCTACCTCGTACTCTAACCCTAACCCTAACACTAACCCCTACCATAAACCTAACCCTAACCCTAACTTGTACCCAAACCCTAACCCTATCCCTGGCCCTAAACCATACCTTAACCCATACCCTAAACCTAACCCATAGCCTAACCCTAACCCTAAACCTAACCCTAAACCTATCCCCTACTCTAAACCTAACCGTAACCCTTGTCCTAACCCGTACCCAACCCTATCCCGTACCCTAACCCTAACCCGAACCCGTACCCAACCCTAAGAGTAACCCTAACTCATACCCTAACGTTAACCCTAAACCTAACCCTAAGCCTAAATCGCACCCTAAACCTAAACCTAACCGTAACCCTAACCATAACCCTTACCCGTACCCTAACCCTAACCCATAACCTAACACTAACCCTAACCTTAACCGTAACCCTAACCCATAACCTAACCCTACAACTAACCTGTACCGTAACCCCAACCCTAACCCTAAACCGTACCATAACCCTATCCCTAATCCTAACCCTGACCCTAAACCTAACCCTAACCCGTACCCTAACCCTAACCCGCACCTAAACCTAACACTAACCCATACCCTAACCCTAACCCGTAACCTAAACTTAAACCTAAACCTAAACTTATCCCGTACACTAACCCTATCCTGTACCCTAAACCTAACCCTAACCTGAACCCTAACCCTAACCCTAACCCTAACCCTATCCGTACACTAACACTAACCCTAACACTAACACTAACCCTATCCCATACTCTAACCCTAACCCTAACCCTAAACCTAACCCTAACCCGTACACTAACCCTAACCCGTACCCTAACACTAACCCTTAACCTAACCATAAACCTAAACCGTACCCTAACCCTAAACGTAGCCCTAACCCGAACCGAAACCCTAAACCTAACATGTACCCTAACACAAACCCTAACCCATGCACTAAAACTAACCCTAAATCTAGACCTAACACGTACACTAAACCTATCCTGTACCGTAACCTTAACCCTAACCCGTACCGTAACCCTAACACTAACGCTAACCCTAACCCTAACCCTAACCCTAAACCTAACCCTAACCTTAACCCTAACCCTAACCCATACTCTAACTTAACCCTAACCGTAAACCTAACCCTAACCCGTACTCTAACCCTAACCCTAACCCTAACACTAACCATAATCCTAACACTAAACCTAACCCGTATTCTAAACCTAAACCTAACACTGACACTAACCCTAACTCCCTACTATAACTCTAATCCAAACTTAACCCTATCCATAACCCTAACACGTACCGTAACTCGAACCAGTACCCTAACCCTAACCCTAAACCTAACCATAACCCTAAACCTTATCCCGTACCCTAACCCATGACCCTAACCCGCATCTAAACCTAACCCTAAGCCTAGACCTAACCCGTACCCTAACCCTAACACGTACCTTAACACTAACCCTAACCCTAACCCGTACCATAAACCCAACACTAACCCTAACCCGTACCCTAACCCTAACCCGTACCCTAACCCTAACACGTTGCCTAACCCTATCCCACACCCTAAACCAAACCCTAACCCTCGACCTAACCTGTACCCTAAACCTATCTCGTACCCTAACCCTAAAGCTAACCTGTCCCTAAACCTAGACCTAACCCGTACCCTAACACTAACCCTAACCCTAACCCTAACCCGCACCCTAAACTTAACCGTAACCCTAACACAAACCATAACCCTTAACCGTAACCTAACCCTTACCCATACCCAAACCCTAACCCTAACCTTAACCATAACCCTAACCCGTACCTAACCCTAAAACTAACCCGTACCCTAAACCCAACCCTAACCCTAACCCGTACACTAACACTAACCCTAACCCTAACCCTGACCCTAAACCTAACCCTAACCCTTACACTAACCCTAACCCTAACCCTAACCCTAACCCTAACCCGCACCCTAAAATTAACCCTAACACGTACCCTAACCGTAAAACTAACCCGTACCCTAAAAGCAACCATAACCATAACCCGTACCCTAACACTAACCCTAACCCTAACCCTGACCCTAAACCTAACCCTAAACCGTACACTAACCCTCACCCTAACCTTATCCCGTACCCTAAACCTAACCCTAACCCATATCCTAACCCTAAACATAACCCTAAGCCTAACCCATACATTAACCCTAAACCTAACCTTAAAATTAACCCTACCCCGTAGTCTAAACCTAACCCTAACCCTAACCCAAACCGTAACCATGACACTAACCCTAACCCGTACTATAACCCTCACCCTAACCATAACCGTACTCTAACTCTAACCCTAACCCTCACCCTAATCATAACCCGTACTGTAACCCTAACCCGTACCATAACCCTAACCCTAACCCGTAACCTAACCCTAAAGCTAACTCGTACACTAACCCTAACCCTAACCCTGACCCTAAACCTAACCCTAACCCGTACCCTAAACCTAAACCGCACCCTAACCCCAACCCTAACGCTAAACCGTACCCTAAATCTAACTCTAACCCTAACTCATACACTAACCCTAACCCTAATCCTGACCCTAAACCTAACCCTAACCCGTACCCTAAGCCTAACCCATACCCTAAACATAACCGTAAACCTAACCCAAACCCTATCCCGTACCTAAACCTAAACCTAACCCTTGACCTAACACGTACCCAACCCTATCCCATACCCTTACCCTAACCCTAACCCGTACCCAAACCCTAACAGTAACCCTAACCCATACCCTAGTGCTAACCCTAAACCTAACCCTAACCCGCACCCTAAACCTAAGCCTACCCCTAACCCTAATCCTAACCCTAAACCTAACCTGTACCTTAACCCTAAACGTAACCCTAACCCGTACCAAAACCCTAACCCTAACACGTACTCTACCTTAACCCTAAACCTAAACCACACACTAAACCTAACCATAACCCTAGACCTAACACGTACACTAACCCTATCCCGTACCCTAACCTTAAGCCTAACCCATACCGTAACCCTAACACTAACACTAACGCTAACCCTAACCCTAACCCGTACACTAATCCTAACCTGAACCCTAACCCTAACCCAAAACCGTACCCTAACCCTAACCCTAACCCTAACGCTAACCCGTACTTAACCCTAACCCTAACCCTAACCCTAACCGTACTCTAACCCTAAACCTAACTCATTCCCTAACCCCAAACCTAACCCTAACCCGTACCATAACCCTATCACTAACCCTAACCCTGACCCTAAACCTAACCCTAACCCGTACCCTAACCCTAACCCTAACCCGCACCTAAACCTAACCCTAACGCGTTCCCGAAACCTAACCCGTACCCTACCCCTAAAACTAACCCTAAACTGTACCCTAAACCTAACCCTAACCCTAAATCGTACACTACTCTAACCCTAACCCTGACCCTAACCCTAACCCTGACCCATACCCTAAGCCTAACACATACCCTAACCCTAACCCTAACCATAACCCTCACCCGTACCCTAAACCTAACCTTAACCCTTGACTTAACCCGTACCCAAACCTATCCCGTACCCTAACCCTAAACCTAAAACGTACCCAAAACCTAACATTAACAATAACCCATAACCTAGCACTACCCTAACCCTAACTCAAACCCGTCCCCTAAACCTAAATCTTACCCTAACCCTAAACATAACCCTTACCCGTACCCTAACCCTAACCCATACCCTAACCCTAACCCTAACCTTAACCATAACACTGACCCGTACCCTAACCCTCAAACTAACCCGTACCCTAACCCCAAACCTAACCCTAACCTGTAAGCCAACCCTATCCCTAACGCTAAACCTGACACTAAACCTAACCCTAACCTGTACCCTAACCCTATCCCGTACCCTTAACCTAACCCTAACCAGTACCCTAACCCTAACCCTATCCGTACTCTTACCCTAACACTAACCCTAACCCGTACTCTAAACCTAACCCTAACCCTAAACCTAACCCTAACCCATACTCTAACCCTAACCCGTAGCCTAACACTAACCCTAATCCTAACACTATCCCTAACCTGTACTCTAACTCTAAACCTAACCCTAACTCTAACCCTAACCCGTACTATAACCCTAACCCTAACCCTAACCCTAAACCGAACCCTAACCCGTAGTTTAACCCGATCCCGTAGCCTAACACTAACTCTAACCCTAACCCCTAAACCTAACCCTAACCCTTAACCTAACCCGTACCCAGGTGGTAAACCTAACCTGTACCCTAACACTAACCCAAACCCGTACTCTAACCCTAAACCTAACCCTAACCTTAAACTGCACCCTAAACTTAACCATAAATCTAACCCTAACCATAACCCTTAACCGTACCCTAACCCTAACCTACACCCTACCCCTAAACCTATCTTTAACCATAACACTATCCCGTACCTTTACCCTAAATCTAACCCATACACTAACCCGTACTCTAACCCTTACCCTAAACCTAACCCTAACCCTGACCCTAACCATAAACCTAAACTAACCTTAACCCTAAACTGTATCCTAACACTAGCCCTAAACCTAACCCATACCCTAACCCTAAACGTAACCCTAACCCGTACCCAAACCCTAAACCTAACTCGTACCCTAACCCTAACCCTAACCCTAACTCTAACCCGCACACTAAACCTAACCCGAATCCTCGACCTAACATGTACACTAACCCTATCCCGTACGCTAACCTTAACCCTAATCCGTACCCAAACCCTAACAGTAACCCTAACCCATACCCTAGCACTAACTCTAAACCTAACCCTAAGCCTAACCCGCACCCTAAACCTAAACCTAACCCTGACCCTAACTATAACCCTTACCCATACCCTAACCCTACCCATACCCTAAAACTAACCCTAAACTTAACCATAACCCTATACCGTACCCTAACCGGTACCATAACCCTACCCCTAACCCTAACCCTGACCCTAAACCTAACCCTAACCCGTACCCTAACTCTAACCCACACCTAAACCTAACCCTAACCCATACCCTAACCCTAACCCGTAACCTAAACCTAACCCTAACCCTAAACATAACCCGTACACTAACCCTATCCCGTACCTAAACCTAGCCCTAACCCGTACCCTAACCCTAACCCTAACCCTAACACTATCCGTACACTAAACATAACCCTAACCCTAACACTAACCCTAACCCGTTCTCTAACCCTAACCCTAACCCTAAACCTAACCCGTACCCTAACCCTACCCGTAGCCTAACCCTAACTCTAACCCTAACCCCTAACCATAACACTAACTCTAATTCTTAACCTAACCCGTACCCAAACATTAAACCTAACCCGTACCCTAATACTAACCCAAACCCGTACTCTAACACGAACCCTAAAGCTAACCCGCACCCTAAACTTAACCCTAACCCTAACACAAACCATAACCCTTAACCGTAATCTACCCTAACCCATACCCTAACCCTAACCCTAACCTTAACGATAACCATAACCCTAACCCTAACCCTAACCCTAACCCTAACCCTAACCCCTACAGTAACCCTAACGCGTACCCTAACCCTAAACCTAACCCTAAAACTAACCCTAAACTTGACACTAAACCTAACACTAACCCTAACCCTAACCCGTACCCTAACCCTACCCGCAGCCTAACCCTAACTCTAACCCTAACCCCTAACCCTAACCCTAACCCTTACCCTAACCCATACCCAAAAGGTAAAACTAACCGGTACCCTAACACTAACCAAACCCGTACTCTAATCGTAACCCAAATCTAACCCTAACCCGAACCCTCACCCTTCCCATAGCCTAACCCTAACTCTAACCCTAAACCCTAACCCTAACCCTAACCCTAACCCTAAACCTTACCCTAACACGTACCCAAACGGTAAACCTAACCCGTACCCTAACAGCAACCCAAACCCGTACTCTAACCCTAACCCTAACCCTAACCCTTACCCTAACCCATACCCAAAAGGTAAAACTAACCGGTACCCTAACACTAACCAAACACTTACTTTAATCCTAACCCTAACCCTAACCCTAACCCGTACCCTGCCCCTTCCTGTAGCCTAACCCTAACTCTAACCCTAACCCCTAACCCTAACCCTAACCCTAAACCTTACCCTAACACGTACACAAACAGTAAACCTAACACGTACCCTAACAGCAACCCAAACCCGTACTCTAACCCTAACCCTAACCCTAACCCGCACCCGAAACTTAACCCAAACCATAACCCTTAACCGTAACATAACCCTAACCCATACCCTAACCCTAACCCTAACCTTAACCGTAACCCTAACCCGTACCCTAACCCTAAAACTAACCCGTACCCAAACCCCAAACATAACCCTATCCCGTACCCTAACCTTAACCCTAACCATTACCTTAACCCTAACACTAAACCTAAACCTTACCCTAACCCTAACCCGTACACTAACCCTCACCCGAACCCTAACCCTAACCCTAACCCGTACCCTAACTCTACCCGTAGCCTAACCGTAACTCTAATCCTAACCCCTAACCCTAAGCCTAACCCTAACCCTTACCCTAACCTGTACCCAAACGGTAAACCTAACCCGTATCCTAACACTAAACCAAACCCGTACTCTAACCCTAACCCTAAACCTAACCCTAACCCTAACCCGCACCCTAACTTAACCCTAAACCTAACCCAAACCATAACCCTTAACCGTAACCTAACCCTAACCCATACCCTAAACCTAACCCTAACATTAACCATATCCCTAACCCGTACCCTAACCCTAAAACTAACCCGTACCCTCCCCCCAAACCTAACCATAACCCGTATCCTAAAACTAACCCTAACCGTAACCCTGACCCTAAACCTAACCCTAACACTTACACTAACCCTAACCCTAACCCCCACCTTAAACCTAACCCTAACCCGTACCCTAACCCTAACCCGTAACCTAAACCTAACCCTAAACCTAAACTTAACCCATATGCTAACCCTATCCCGTACCCTAAACCTACCCCTAACCCATATCCTAACCCTAACATAACCCTAAGCCTAACCCGTACATTAACCCTAACCATAACCATTACACTAACCCTACCCCGTACTCTAACACTAACCCTAACCCTAACCCTAACCCGTACAGTAACCCTAACATGTACCCTAACCCTAATACTAACCCTAAAACTAACCCTAATCTTGAACCTGAACCTAACACTAACCCGTACCCTAACCCTAAACCATACCCAAATCTAACCCTAAACCTAACCCATACCCTAAACCTAAATATTACCCTAACCCGTACCTAAACACTAACCCTAACACGTACCCTAACCCTAACCCTAACCCTAACCCGTACCGGTACCCGAACACTAACTGTAACACTAACCGTAACCCTAACCCTAACCCTAATCCTAAGTCGTACACTAACCCTAACCCGAACTCTAACCCTAACCGTAACCCGTACCCTAACCGTACCCGTAGACTAACCATAACTCTAACCCTAACCCCTAACCCTAACCCTAACCCTAACCCGCACCTAAAGCTAACCCTAACCCTACCCTAACCCTAAACCGCACCTAAACCTAACCCTAACCCGTTCCCAAACCCTAACCCGTAACCTAATCCTAAACCTAACCCTAAACTTAACCCATACGCTAACCCTATTCCGTACCCTAAACCTAACCTAACCCGTACCCTAACCCTAACCCTAACCCTAAACCTATCCGTACACTAACCCTAACCCTAACCCTAAACCTAACCCTAAACCGAACTCTAAACCTAACCCGTACCCTAACCCTAACCCGTACCCTAACACTAACCCTAACCCTAACACTAACCCTAACACGTTCTCTAACCCTAAACCTAAACCTAACTCTAACCCTAACCCGTAATATAACCCTAACCCGTACACTAACACTAACCCTAACACTAACCCTAACCCTACCCCGTACTCTAACCCTAAACCTCACCCTAACTCTAACCCTAACCTATACTGTAACCCTAACCCTAACCCTAACCTGTACGGTAACCCTAACACGTACCCTAACCCTAAACCTAACACTAACCCTAAACCTAACCCTTACCATGACCCTAAACCTAACCCTAACCTGTAACCTAACCCTAAACCGTACACTAACCCTAACCCTAAACCTAACCCGTACCCTAATCCTAAATGTAAACCTAAACCGAACCCAAAACTTAACCCTAACACGTACCCTAACCCTAACCCTAACCCTAACCCGCACACTAAACCTAACATAACCCTAGACCTAACACCTACACTAATCCTATCTCGTGCCGTAACCTTAACCCTAACCCATAACGTAACCCTAACACTAACCCTAACCCTAACCCTAAACCGTACCCTAACCCTACCCGTAGCCTAACCATAAATCTAACCCTAACCCCTAACCCTAACCCTAACCTTTACCCTAACCGTACCCAAATGGTAAACCTAACCCATACCCTAACACTAAACAAACCCGTACTCTAATCCTAACTCAAATCTAAACCTAACCCGTACCCTCACCCTTCCCGTAGCCTAACCCTAATTCTAACCCTAACCTCTAACCCTAAACCTAACCCTTACCCTAACACGTACCCAAATGGTAAACCTAACACATACCCTAACACTAACCCAAACCCGTACTCTAACCATAACCCTAACCCTAACCCTAACCCGCACCCGAAACTTAAGTCAAGCATAACCCTTAACCGTAACCTAACCCTAACCCATACCCTAAACCTAACCCTAACATTAACCATAACCCTAACTGGTACCCTAACCCTAAAACTAACCCGTACCCTAACGGCAACCCTAACATTAACGCGTACACTAACACTAGCCCTAACCTTAACCCTGACCCTAAACCTAACCCTAACCATACACTAACCCTAACCATAACACTACCCCTAAACCTAACACTAACCCTATCCCGTACTCTAAACCAACCCTAACCCTAATCCTAACCCTAACCCATACTCTAACCTTAAACCTAACCCTAACACTAACCATAACCCTAACACTAACCCTAACCAGTACTCTAATCCTAAAAGTAACCCTAACACTAACCCTCAACCCTACTATAATCCTAACCCTAAACCTAACCCTTACCCTAACCCTAACTCGTACCATAACCCGAACCCGTACCCAACCCTAACCCTAACCCTAAACCTAACCCTAACCCTGACCCTAAGCCTAACCCTAATCCCGTACCATAACCCTAACCCTAACCCGCATCCTAAACCTAACCCTAAACCTAGACCTAACCCATAGCCTAACCCTAACCCATACCCTAACACTAACCCGTAACTTAACCCTAACACTAACCCTAACCCTAACCCATACGCTAACCATAACACTACCCATACCCTAACCCTAACCCGTACCCTAACCCTAATCCAGGGCCTAACTCTAAACCGCACGGTAAACCTAAGCCTAACCCTAGACATAACACGTACTCTAAACCTATCCCGTACCCTAACCCTAGTCCTAACCCGTATCCTAACCCTAACACTAACCCTAACCTGTACACTAACCCTAACCCGTACACTAACACTAACCCTAACCCGTACCCTAACCCTAACCCGCACCGAAACCTAACCCTAAACCGTACCCTAACCCTAACCCATAACCTAAACCTAACCCTAACCCTAAACTTTACCCGTACACTAACCCTATCTTATAACCTAAAACTAACCCTAACCCGTACCCTAACGCTAAATCTAACCCTAACCCTATCCGTACACTAACCTTAACCCTAACCCTAACACTAACCCTAACCCGTACTCTAACACTAACCCTAACCCTAAACGTAACCCTAACCTGTACTCTAACCCTAACCCGTGCCCGAACACTAACCCTTATCCTAACCCTAAACCTAACCCGTACCCTAACCCTAAATGTAACCCTAAACCGTACCCAAACCCTAACCATAAAACGTACCCTAACCCTAACCCTATCCCTAACCCTCTCCCTAACCCGTACCCAAACGGTAAACCTAACCTGTACTCTAACACTAACCCAAACCCGTACTCTAACCCTAACCCTAAACCTAACCCTAAACCTAACCCACATCCTAAACTTAACCCTAACCTTAACCCTAACCCAAACTATAACACTTAACCGTAACCTAACCCTAACACATACCTTCAACTTAAACCTATCCTTAACCATAACCCTAACCCGTACCATAACCCTAAAACTAAACCGTACCCTAACCCCAACCCTAACCATAACCTGTACACAAACACTAACCCTAACTCTAACCCTGACCCTAAACCTAACCCTAACCCATACACTAACCCTAACCCAAACCCTAACATGTACCATAGCCCTAAACAGAACCCTCATCCTAACCCTAACCCTAACCCATACCCTAATCCTAAACTGTACCCAAAACCATACTCTAACACGTACCCTAACCCTAAACCTAACCCTAACCCGCACACTAAACCTAACCCTAACCCTAGACCTAACACATACACTAGCCTATCCCGTATCCTAACCTTAACCCTAACCCGTACCGTAACCCTAATACTAACCCTAAACCTAACCCTAACCCTAACGCGTACACTAACCCTCACCTGAACGCTAACCCTAACCCTAACCCGTACCCAAACCCTACCCGTAGCCTAACCCTAACTCTAACCCTAACGCCTAACCCTAACCCTATCCCTAACCCTTACCCTAACCCGTAGCCAAACGGTAAACCTAACCCGTACCCTAACACTAACCCAAACCCGTACTCTAACCCTAACCCTAAACCTAACCCTAACCCTAACCCGCACCCTAAACTTAACCCTAACCCTAACCCAAACTATAACCCTTACCGTAACCTAACCCTAACCCATACCTCAACCTAAACCTAATCTTAACCATAACCCTAACCCGTACCATAACCCTAAAACTAACCCATACCCTAACCCAAACCCTAACCATAACCTGTACACTAACACTAACACGAATCCTAACCCTGACCCTTAACCTAACCCTAACCCTTACACTAAACCTAAACCTAAACCTAACCCGCAACCTCAACCTAACCCTAACCGGTAACCTAACCCGTAACCTAAACATAACCCTAACCCTAAACTTAACCCGTACGCTAACCCTATCCCGTACCCTAAACATAACCCTAACCCATATCCTAACCCTAACTTAACCCTAAGCTAACCCGTGTATTAACCCTAACCCTAACCCTAACAATAACCCCACCCCGTACTCTAACACTAACCTTAACCCTAAAGCTAACCCTAACCCGTAACCTAAACCTAACCCTAACCCTAACTCATACCCTAACTCTAACCCTAACCCTGACCCTAACCCTAACCCGTACCCTAAACCTAACCCATACGCTAACCCTAAACCTAATCCTAACCCTAACCCTAACCTGTACCCTAAACCTAACCCTAACCCTTCACCTAACCCGTACCCAAACCTTTCCAGTACTCTAAACCTAACCCTAAACCTAACCCTAACCTGTCCCCTAACCCTAACACTAACCATAACCATAACACTAACCCTAACCCGTACTCTAACCCTACTCCTAACACTAAACCTACCCGTAATGTAACCCTAACCCTAACCCTCACCCTTACCCTAACCCGTACTGTAACACTAACCCGTACCAATACCCTAAACCTAACCCTAACTCGTACCCTAACGCTAACCCTAACCATGACCCTAACCCTAACCCTAACCCGTACCCTAAACCTAACCCTAACCTGTAGCCTAAAGCTAAACCTAACCCTAACCCTGACGCTAACCCTAACCCGTACCCTAAGCCTAACCCATACCCTAATTCTAAACCTAATTCTAACACTATCCCTAACCTGTACCCTAAACATAAACCTAACACTTGACCTAACCCGTACCCAACCCTATCCCGTAACCTAACCCTAAACTAACCCGTACCCAAACCCTAACAGTAACACGAACCCATTCCCGAGCGCTAACCCTAAAACTAAACCTAACCCTAACCCTAAACCGCACCCTAAACCTAAAGCTAAAACTAACCCTAACCATAACCCTTACCCTAACCCTAACCCTAACGCTAAACCTAACCCTAAACCATACCCTAACCCTAACCCTATCCGTACACTAAACCTAAACCTAACCCTAACACTAACCCTAACCCGTACTCTAACCCTAACCCGAACCATAAACCTAACCCTAACCCGTACTCTAACCCTAAGCCGTACCCTAACACTAACCCTAACCCGTACTGTAAACCTACGCCGTACCATAAACCTAACCCTAACCAGTACCCTCACCCTAACCCGATTTCGTACCCTAAACCTAACCCTAACCCTGACCCCAACCCTAACACTAACCCGTACCCTAAACCTAACCCGTACCCTAACCCTAACCCTAACCATAACCCTAACCCTAACCCTAACCCTAACCCTAACCCTAACCATACTCTAACCCTAAAACTAACCCTGATCATAACCCTAACCGTACTGTAACCCTAACCCGTACAATAACCCTAACCCGGGATCCCTGGGTGGCGCCGCGGTTTGGCGCCTGCCTTTGGCCCAGGGCGCGATCCTGGAGACCCGGGATCGAGTCCCACGTCGGGCTCCCGGTGCATGGAGCCTGCTTCTCCCTCTGCCTGTGTCTCTGTCTCTCTCTCCCTCTCTCTGTGACTATCATAAATAAATAAAAAAAATTAAAAAAAAAAAAATAACCCTAACCCTAACCCGTACCCTAAACCTAACCCGTAACCTAAACCTAAGCCTAACCCTAAACTTAACCCGTACGCTAACCCTATCCTGTACCCTAATCCTAACCCTAACCCGTACCCTATCCCTAACCCTAACCCTAACCCTATCCGTACTCTAACCTTAACCCTAACCCTAACCCTAACACTAACCCTAACCCGTACTCTAACACTAACCCTAACCCTAAATGTAACCCTAACCCGTACTATAACCCTAAACCTAACCCTAACCCTAAACCTAACCTTAACCCGTACTCTAACCCTATCCCGTACCCTAACACTAACTCTAACCCTAACCCCTAACCATAACCCTAACCCTATTCTTTACCCTATCCCGTACCCAAACGGTACACATAACCCGTACCATAACACTAACCCAAACCCGTACTCTAACCCGAACCATAACCCTAAACCTATCCCTAAACCGCACCCTAAATTTAACCCTAACCCTAACACTAAACTTAACCCTTAAACGTACCCTAACCCTAACCCACACCCTAACCCTAACCCTAACTTTAACCGTAACCCTAAACCGTAACCAAACCACAAAACCAACCCGTACCCTAACCCCAACCGTAACCCTAACCCAAACACTAACACTAACCCTAACACTAACCCTGACCCTAAACTTAACCCTAACCCATACACTAAACCTAACACTAATGCTAACCAACTCCCTAAACCTAACCATAACCCGAACCCTAACCCTAACCCGTAACCTAAACCTAACCCTAACCCTAAACTTATCCCGTACGCTAACCCTATCCCGTACCCTAAACTTCACCCTCACCCGTAACCTAATCCTAAACCTAACCCTAAGCCTAACCCGTACATTAACCCTAACCCTAATCCTAACACTAAACCTACCCCGTAATCTAACCCTAACCCTAAACCTAATCCGTCCCCTAACCCTAATCCTAAACCTTTCCCTAACCCTAACACTAACCCTAACCCTTACTCTAACCCTAACCCTAACCCTTCCCTTAACTATACTCTAACCCTAACACTAACCCTCACCCTAAACCTAACCCGTACTGTAACCCTAACCCATAACATAACCCTAACTCTAACCCGTACCCTAACCCTAACCCTAATTCATAGCCTAACACTAAACCTGACCCTAACCCTCACCCATACCCTAAACCTAACCCTAACCCGTACCCTAAAACTAACCCGTACTTTAACCCTAACGCTAACCCTAAACCGTACACTAAACCTAACCCTAACACTAAGGCGTACCCTAAACCTAACCCTAACCCTCACCCTAAACCTAACGCTAACCCATACCCTAAGCATAACCCATACCCTAACACTAACCCTAAACCTAACCCTAACCTTAACCAGTATCCTAAACCTAACCCTAACCCTTGACCTAACCCGTACAAAACCTATCCCGTACCCTAACCCTAAACCTAACCCGTACCCAAACACTAACCCTAACCCGTACCCAAACCCTAACAGTAACCCTAAACCATACCCAAGCGCTAACACTAACCCTAACCCTAACTCTAACCATTACCCATACCCTAACCCTAACCCATACCCTAACCCTAACCCTAAACTTAACCGTAACCCTGACCAGAACCCTAAACCTAAAATTAACCCGTACCCTAACCCCAACCCTAACCCTAACCCGTACCCTAACCCTAATCCTAACCCTAACCGACACCTAAACCTAACCCTAACACGTAACCAGAGCCTAACCCTAACCCTAAAATTAACCCGTACGCTAACACTATCCCGTACCCTTAACCTAACCCTAACCCGTACCCCAACCCTAACCCTAACCCTAACACTAACCCTAACCCGTACTCTAACCCTTACACAAACCCTAACCCTAACCCGTACCCTACCCTAACCCTAACCCTAACACTAACACTAACCCTAACCCGAACCCTAACCCTTACCCTAACCCTAACCCTAACCCTAACCCTAATCATACTCTAAACCTAACCCTAACCCTCACTCTAACCCTAACCCGTAATGTAAACCTAACCCGTACCATAACCCTAACCATAACCCAAACTTAACCGTAACCCTGACCCATACACTAACCCTAAAACTAACCCGTACCCTAACCCCAACCATAAACCTAACTTGTACCCTAACCTTAACCCATAACCTAAACCTAACCCTAACCCGAAACTTAACCCGTACGCTAACCCTATCCCGTACCCTAAACCTAACCCTAACCTTTACCCTAAACCTAACCCTAACCCTAACCCTATCCGTACCCTAACCCTCACCCTTACCCTAAACCTAACACTAACCCTAACCCGTACCCTAACCCTAACCCTAACACTAAATGTAACCCTAACCTGTACTCTAACCCTAACCCGTACCCTAACACTAACCCTAACCCTAACACTATCCCTAACCCGTACTCTAACCCTAAACCTAACCCTAACTCTAACCCTAACCCGTACTATAACCCTAAACCTAACCCTATCCCTAAACCTAACACTAACCCATACTCTAACCCTGTCCCGTAGCCTAACACTAACTCTAACTCTAACCCCTAACCCTAACCCTAAACCTAACCCTTACCCTAACCCGTACCCAAACGGTAAAAGTAACCCATACCCTAACACTAACCCAAACCCGTACTCTAACCCTAACCCTAACCCTAACCCTAAACAACACCCTAACCTTAACCCTAACCCTAACCATAACCATAACCCTTAACCGTACCTAACCTTAACCCTAACTCGTACCCTAACCCTAACACTGACCCTAACCCTAACCCGTAACCTAAACCTAACCTGTACCCTAACCTGTACCCTAACCCTAACCCTATCCGTACTCTAACCCTAACCCTAACCCTACCCCGTACTCTAAACCGAACCCTAACTTTAACCCTAACCCGTACCCTAACCCTAAACCTAACCCTAACACTAACGCTACCCCGTACTCTAACCCTAACCCTAACCCTAAATGTAACCCTAACCCGTACCCAAAACCTCACTCTAAACCTAACTCGTTCCCTAAACCTAACCCTAACCCTGACCCTAACCCTAACCCTAACCCGTACCCTAAACCTAACCCATACCCTAACCCAAACCCTAACCCTAAACCTAACCCTATCCCGTACCCTAAACCTAACCCTAACCCTTGTCCTAACCCGTACCCAACCCTATCCCGTATCCTAACTCTAACCCTAACCCGTACCCAAACCCTCAGAGTAACCCTAACCCATTCACTAGCGCTAAACCTAAAACTAACCCTAAGCCTAACCCAGACCCTAAACCTAAACCTAACCGTCACCCAATCCATAACCCTTACCCGAACCCTAACCTTAACCCATAACCTAACACTAACCCTAACCTTAACCGTAACCCTAACCCATACTCTAACCCTAACACTAACGCGTACCGTAACCCTAACCCTAACCCTAACCCTAACCCGTACCATAACCCTATCCCTAAACCTAACCCTGACCCTAAACCTAACCCTAACCCGTATCCTAAGCCTAACCCGCACCTAAACCTAACCCTAACCTGTACCCTAACCCTAACTGAACCTTAACCCTAACCCTAACCCATATCGTAACCCTACCTGTAGCCTATTCCTAACTCTAACCCTAACACCTAACCCTAAGCCTAACCGTAACCCTTACCCGAACCCATACCCAAACGGTAAACCTAACCCGGACACTAACACTAACCCAAATCCGTACTCTAACCCTAACCATAACCCTAATCCTAACCCTAACCCGCACCCTAAACTTAACCCTAACCCTAACCCAAACCATAACCCTTAACCGTAACCTAACCCTAACCCATACCCTAACCCTAACTCTAACCTTAACCATAACCCTAAACCGTACCCTAAATCTAAAACTAACCCAAACTCTAACCTCAACCCTAACCCTAATCCATACCCTAACACTAAACCTAACCCTAACCCTGACCCTAAACTTCACCCTAACCCTTATACTAACCCTAACCCTAACCCGCACCCTAAACCTAAACCTAACCCGTACCCTAACCCTAACCCGTAACCTAAACCTAACCTTAAACATAAACTTAACCCGTACACTAACCCTATCCCTTACCCTAAACCTAACCTTAACCCGTATCCTAACCCTAAACCTAAACCTTAGCCTAACCCGTTCATTAACCCTAACCCTAACACTAACCCGTACCCTAACACTAACCCTAACCCATACTCTAAACCTAACCCTAACCCTAACCATACTCTAACCCTAACCGTAACCCTCACCCTAACCCTAACCCGTACTGTAACCCTAACCCATACCATAAACTTAACCCTAACCCGTACCCTAACCCTACCCCTAATTCGTACCTTAAACCTAACCCTAACACTGACCCTAAACCTAAACTTAACCCGTACCCTAAACCTAACCCGTACTTTAACCCTAACCCTAACCCTAAACCGTACACTAAACCTAACCCTAACACTAACTCGTACCCTAAACCTAACCCTAAACCTGACCCTAACCCTAAACCTAACCCTAACCCGCACACTAAACCTAACCCTAACCCTAGAACTAACACGTACACTAAACCTATCCCTTAAGGTAACCTTAACCCTAACCCGTACCATAACCTTAAAACTAACCCTAACCCTAACCCACACCCTAACCCTAACCCTAACTTTAACCGTAACCCTAAACCGTAACCTAACCCTAAAACTAACCCGTACCCTAACCCCAACCCTAACCCTAACCCATACCCTAACACTAACCCTAACACTAACCCTGACCCTAAACTTAACCCTAACCCGTACACTAACCCTAACACTAACCCTAACCCGCACCCTAAACCTAACCATAACCCGTACCCTAACCCTAACCCGTAACCTCAACCTAACCCTAACCCTAAATTATCCTGTACGCTAACCCTTATCCCGTACCCTAAACCTAACCCTAACCCGTAACCTAACCCTAAACCTAACCCTAAGCCTAACCCGTACATTAACCCTAACCCTAATCCTAACACTAAAACTACCCCGTAATCTAACCCTAACCCTAAACCTAACCCGTACCCTAACCCTAAACCGAAACCTATCCCTAACCCTAACACTAACCCTAACCCTTACTCTAACCCTAACCCTATCCCTTACCTTAACTGTACTCTAACCCTAACCCTAACCCTCACACTAAACCTAACCCGTACTGTAACCCTAACCCGTAACATAACCCTAACTCTAACCCTTACCCTAACCCTAACCCTAACTCATAGCCCAACACTAAACCTGACATTAACCCTCACCTGTACCCTAAACCTAAACTGTACCCTAACCCTAAACCTAACCGTAAGCGTACCCTAAACCTAACCCTAACCCTGACCCTAACCCTAACCCGTACCCTAAACCTAACCCATACCCGAAACATAATCCTAACCCTAACCCTAACCCTAACCCTTAACCTAAACCTAACCCTAACCCTTGACCTAACCCGTACCCAACCCTATCTCATCCCCTAACCCTAACCCTAACCCATACCCAAACCCTAACAGTAACCCTAACCAATTCCCTAGCGCTAACCCTAACCCTAAACCTAATCCTAACCCGCACCCTATACCTAAACCTACACCTAACCCTAACCATAACCCTTACCCGTACCCTAACCCTAACCCATACCCTAACACTAACCCTAACCTTAACCGTAACCCTAACCCGTACCCTAACCCTAAAAATAAACCATACCCTAACCCCAACCCTAACCCTAACCCGCACCTAAAACTAACCCTAAACCGTACCCTAAACGTAACCTGTAACCTAAACCTAACCCTAACCCTAAACAACCTGAACACGAAACCTATCCCGTACCCTAAACCTAACCCTAACCCGTACACTAACCCTAACCCTAATGCTAAAAATATCCGTACAGTAACCCTAACCCTAACACTAACCCTAACCCGTACTCTAAAATTAAACCTAACCCTAAACCTAACCCTAACCTGTAATCTAACCCTAACCCGTAGCCTAACACTAATCCTTACCCTAACCCTAAACCTAACCCGTACCCTAACCCTAAACGTAACTCTAACCCGTACCCAAACCCTAAACCTAATACGTACCGTAACCCTAACCCTAACCCTAACCCGCACACTAAACCTCACTAGACCTAACACGTAAACTAACCCTATTCCTTACCGTAAACTTTACCCTGCCCCATACCTTAACCCTAAACTAACCCGTACCCTAACCCCAACCCTAACCCTAATCCGTAACCTAAACCTAACCCTAACCTGAAACTTAACCCGTACGCTAACCCTATCCCGAACCCTAAACCTATCCCTAACCCGTGCTCTAACCCTATCCCGTACCTAACACTAACGCTTATCCTAACCCTAAACCTAACCCATACCCTAACACTATACCTAAACCTAACCCCTACCCAAACCCTATCCCTAACACGTACCATAACCCTAACCCTAACCCTAACCCTAACCCTTACCCAAACCCGTACCCAAACGGTAAACCTAACCCGTACCCTAACACTAACCCTAACCGTTACTCTAACACTAACCCTAACGCGAACACTAAACCGCATCCTAAACTTAACCCTAACCCTAACCCTAACCATAACCCTTAACCGTACCCTAAACCTAACCCTAAATCGTACCCTAAAACTAACACTTACCCTAACCCTAACCCCTACCCTAAACCTAACCCGTACCAACCCTAACGCTAACCCTAACCCTAACCCGTACCCTAAACCTAACCTTAACCTTAATTCGTACCCTAACCCTAACCCCAACCCTGACACTAACCCTAACCCTAACCCGTACCCTAAACCTAACCCATACCCTAATCCTAACACTAAACCTAACCCTAACCCTATCCCGTATCCTATACCTAATCAGAACCCTTGACCTAACCTGTATCCAACCCTATCCCGTAACCTAACCCTAACCATAACCCATACCCAAAACCTAAGAGTAACCATAACCCATACCCTAGCGCTAACCGTAACCCTAACCCTAAGCCTAACCCGCACCCCAAACCTAAACCTAACCCTAACCCTAACATTAACCCTTACCCGTACCCAACCCTAACCCATACACTAAACCTAACCCATACCTAAACCTTACCCTAACCCATACCCTAGCCTATCCCGAAACCTAAACCTAAACCTAACCCTAAACTTATCCCATACACTAACCCTATCCTGTACCCTAAACCTAACCCTAACCCTAACCCTATCTGTACACTAACCCTAACCCTAACCCTAACACTAACCCTATCCCATACTCTAACCCTAACCCGAAACATAACCCTAACCCGTACTCTAACCATAACCCGGACCCTAACACTAGCACTATCACTAACCCATACCCTAACCCTAAACGTAACCCTAACCTGTACCCAAAACCTAACCCTAACACGTACCCTAACCCTATCCAAAAACCCCACACTAAAACTAACCCTAACCCTAGACCTAACACATACACTAAACCTATCCTGTACCGTAAACTTAACCCTAATGCGTACCGTAAACCTAACACTAACCCTAACCCTAACCCTAACCCTAACCCTAACCCTAACCCATAGACCAACCCTAACCCGAACCCTAACCCTAACCCTAAACCTAACCCTAACCCTATCCCGTACCCTATACCTAACCCGAACACTTGACCTAACCTGAACCCAACCCTATCCCGTACCCTAACCCTAACCATAACCCTAACCTGTACCCTAAACCTAACCCTAAACTTAACTCGTACCCTAACCCTAACCCCAACCCTGACCCTAACCCTAACCCTAACCCGTACCCTAAACATAACCCATACCCTAATCCTAACCCTAAACCTAACACTAACCCTATCCCGTACCCTAAACCTAACCCAAACCTGTAACCCAAACCTAAACCTAACCCTAAACCTAACACGTACATTAACCCTAAACCTAACCCTAACACTAACCCTACCACGTACTCTAACCCTAACCCTAACTCTAACCCTAACCCGTAACCTAACCCTAACCCTAACCCTAACACGAACCCTACCCCGTACTCTAACCCTAACACAAACTCTAACCCTAACCCGTACTCTAACCCTAACCCTAACCCTAAACCTAACCCTAACCGTACTCTAACCCTAACACTAACCCTCACCCTAACCCTATCCATACTGTAACCCTAACCCGTACAATAATCCTAACCCTATTCCGTACCCTAATCCTAACCCGTCACCTAAACCTAACCCTAACCCTAAACTTTCCCGTACCATAACCCAATCCTGTACCCTAAACCTAACCCTAACCTGCAACCTAACCCTAAACCTAACCCTAAGGCTAACATGTACATTAACTCTAACCCTAACACTAACACTAACCCTACCCCGTACTCTAACACTATCCCTAACCCTAACCCGTACCCTAACACTAAACCCAACCCTAACCCTAACCCTAACACTAACCCTAACCAGTACTCTAAACCTAAACTAACCCTAACTTAACCGTACTCTAACACTAACCCTAACCCTCACCCTAACCCTAACCCGTACTGTAACCCTAACCCATACCATAACCGTAACCCTAACCCATACCCTAACCCTAACCCTAACTCGTACCCTAACCCTTAACCTAACCCTGACCCTAACCCTAATCCTAACCCGTACCTTAAACCTAACCCGTAACCTAACCCTAACCCGTACCCTAAACCTAACCTTAAACCTAACTCGTACCCTACCCTAACCCTTACCCTGACCCTAACCCTAACCATGGCCTGTACCCTAAACCTAACCCATACCATAATACTAACCCTAAATCTAACCCTAACCCTAAACCATACCCTAAACCTACCCTAAACCTTGACCTAACCCGAACCCAACCCTATCCCGTAACCTAAACCTAACCCTAACCCGTACCCAAACCCTAACAGTAACCCTAACCCATACCCAACGCTAACCCTAACCCTAACCCTAACCCTAACCCGCACCCTAAACCTAAACCTAATCCTAACCCTAAACTTAACCCTTACCCGTACCCTAACCCTAACCCATAACCTAAACCTAACACTAACTTTAACCGTAACCCTGACCTGTACACTAACCCTAAAATTAACACGTACCCTACCCCCAAACCTAACCCTAACCCGTACCATAACCCTATCCCTAACCCTAACCCTGACCATAAACCTAACCCTAACCCGTACCCTAACCCTAATCCTAAACCTAACCCGCACCTGAACCTGACCCTAACCCATACCCTAACCCTAACCCATAACCTACACCTAACCCTAACCCTAAACTTAACCCGTACGCAAACCCTAACCTGTACCTAAACCTAAGCCTAACCCGTACCCTAACCCTAACCCGCACCTAAAACTAACCCTAAACCTAAACTTAACCCGTACGCTAACCCTATCCCGTACACTAAACCTTACCCTAACCCGTATCCTAACCCTAAACCTAACCCTAAGCCTAACCCGTACATTAACCCTAACACTAAACCTAACACTAACCCTACCCCGTACTCTAAACCTAACCCTAACCCGTACCTGTACCCTAAACCTAAACCTTTCCCTAACCCTAACACTAACCCTAACCCGTACTCTAACCCTAACCCTAACCCTAACCGTAACCGTACTCTAAACCTAACCCTAACCCTCACCCTAACACTAACCCGTACTGTAACCCTAACCCGTAACATAACCCTAACTCTAACCCATACCCTAACCCTAACCCTAACTCGTACCCTAACCCTAACCCTGATCCTAACCCTAATGCGTACCCTAAACCTAACCCTAACCCTAAATCATACCCTAACCCTAACCCTAGCCCTGACAATAACCCTAACCCTAACCCATACCCTAAACCTAACCCATACCCTAACCCTAACCCTAAACCTAACCGTAACCTTAACCCGTACCCTAACCCTAAGCCGTACCCAAACCTATCCCTAACCCCTAAACCTAACCCTAAACCGTACCCTAAACATAACCTTAAACCTAACTCGTACCCTACCCCTAACCTTAACCATGACCCTAAACCTAAACCTAACCCGTACCCTAACCCTAACCTGTACACTAAACCTAACCCTAACCCTAACTCGTACCCTATCCCTAAAGCTAACCGTGACCCTAACCCTAACCCTAACCAGTACCCTAACCCTAACACTAACCCTAACCCTAACCCTAACCCGTACACTAACCCTAACCCTAACCCGTACCCTAACCCTAACACTAACCCTAACCCCTAACCCTACCATAACCTAACCCTTCCCCTAAACCATACCCAAACTTTCAACCTAAGCCGTACCCTAACACTAACACCCGTACCCTAACCCGTACCCTACCCTAACCCGTACCGTTACCCGTACCTTAAAACTAACCCTAACCCGTACCAAAACCCGTACACTAACCCTAACCCTAACGTGTACCCTAACATGTAGCATAACCCAAACCCTAACCCTAACCCTAAAACTAACCCATAACCTACGCCTAACCCTAACCCGTACCCTAAACCTAACTCTCACCATAACCCCTAACACTAACTCTAACCCGTACCCTAAACCTAACCGTTACCTTAACTCGTACCCTAACCCTAACCCTAACCCTGACCCTAACCCTAACCAGTATCCTAACCCGTACCCTAAACCTAACCCGTCCCCTAACCCTAAAACTAACGCTAACACTGACCCTAACCCCCTACTATAACCCAAATCCTAAACCTAACCCTAAAACTAACCCTAACTCGTACCGTTAACCTTACCCGTACCCTAACCATAACCCTAAACCTAAACCTAACGGTAACCCTGACCCTAAACCTAACCCTAATCTTGTACCCTAACCCTAACACTAACCCGCATCCTAAACTTAACCCTAACCCTAGACCTAACCCGTACCCTAAACCTAACCCATACCCTAACACTAACACTAACCCTAACCCGTACCCGTACCCTAACCCTAACACTTACCCTAATCCTAACCCTAACCCTACCCTAACCCGTACCCAAAACCTAAACCTAACACGTACCCTAACCCTAACCCTAACCCGCACACTAAACCTAACCCTAACCCTAGACCTAACACCTACACTAACCCTATACCATACCCTAAACTTAACCCTAACCTGTACCGTAACCCTAACACTAACCCGAACCCTAAACCTAACCCTAACCCGTACACTAACCCTCACCCGAACCCTAACCCTAACCCTGACCTGTACCCTAACCGTACCCGTAGCCTAACAGTAAGTCTAATCCTAACCCCTAACCCTAACCCTAACCCTAACCCTAACCCTTACCCTAACCCGTACCCAAATAGTAAACCTAACCCGTACCCTAACACTAATCCAAACCCGTACTCTAACCCTAACGCTAAACCTAACCCTAACCCTAACCCGCACCCTAAACTTAACCCTAACCCTAACCCAAACCATAACCCTTAACCGTAACCTATCCCTAGCCCATACCCTAAACCTAACCCTAACCTTAAACATAACCCTAACCTGTACCCTAACCCTAAAACTAACCCGTACCCTCACCCCAACCCTAACCATAACCTGTATCCTAAAACTAACCATAACCGTAGCATTGACCCTAAACCTAACCCTAACCCTTACACTAACCCTAACTCTAATTCTATCCCGTACCCTAAACCTAACCCTAACCCGTACCCTAACCCTAACCCTAACCCGTAACCTAAACCTAACCCTAAACCTAAAGTTAACCCGTACGCTAACCCTATCCCGTACCCTGAACCTAACTCTAACCCGTATCCTAACCCTAACCTAACCCTAAGCCTAACCCGTACATTAACCCTAAACCTAACTCTAACACTAACCCTACCCTGTACTCTAACCCTAACCCTAAACCTAATCCTAACCCTAACCCTAACCCTAACCCTAAGCCTAACCCATACCTTACCCCTAACCCTAACCCTAACGCGTACCCAAACCCTAACCATAACCCTAACCCATACCAAAGCGCTAACCCTAACCCTAACCCTGAGCCTAACCCGCACTCTAAACCTAACCCTAACCCTAACCATAACCATAACCCTTACCCATACCCTAACACTAACACATACCCTAACACTATCCCTAACCTTAACCGTAACCCTATCCCGTACCTTAACCCTAAAACTAACCCGTACCCTAACCCCAACCCTAACCCTAGCCCGTACCATAACCCTATCCCTAACCCTAACCCTGACCCTAAACCTAAACCTAACCCGTACCCTAACCCTAACCTGCACCTAAACCTAAGCCTAACCCGTACCCTAACCCTAACCCGCACCTAAACCTAAGCCTAACCCGTACCCAAACCCTAACCCTAACTCGTACCCTAAGCCTAAACCTAACCCAAACCCGCACACTAAACCTAACCCTAACCCTAGATCTAACACGTACACTAAACCTATCCCGTACGGGAACCTTAAACCTAACCCGTACCGTAACCCTTACACTAAGCCTAACCTTAAACCTAAACCTAACCCTAACTCGCACACTAACCCTAAACTGAACCATAACCCTAACCCTAACCCGTACCCTAACCCTACGCGTAGCCTAACCCTAACTCTATCGCTAACTCTTAACCCTAAAACGAACCCTAAACCTTACCCTATCCCATACCCAAACGGTAAACCTAACCCATACGCTAACACTAACCCAAACCCGTACTCTAACCCTAACCCTAACGCGCACCCTAAACTTAACCCTAACCCTAAACCAAACCATAACACTTAACCGTAAATTAACCCTAACCCATACCCTAAACGTAACCCTAACCTTAAACATAACCCTAACCTGAACCATAACCCTAAAACTAACCCGTATCCTAACCACAACCCTAACCCTAACCCATACCCTAACACTAACCCTAACCCTAACCCTGACCCTAAACCTAAACCTAACCCTTACACTAACCCTAACCCTAACCAGCACCCTAAACCTAACCCTAACCCGAACCCTAACCCTAACCCGTAACCTAAACCTAACCCTAAACCTAAACTTAACCCGTACAAAAACCCTATCCAGTACCCTAAACCTAACCCTAACCCGTATCCAAACCCTAAACCTAACCCTAAGCCTAACCCATACATTAACCCTAACCCTAACACTAACACTAACCCTAACCCATTATCTAACCCTAACCCTAACCCTAACCATAACCGTACTCTAACCCTAACGCTAACCCTCACCCTAACCCTAACCCGTACTGTAACCCTAAACCATACCATAACCCTAACCCTAACGCGTACCGTAACCCTAACCCATCACCTAAACCTAACCCTAACCCTAAAATTAACCCGTACACTAACCCTATCCCGTACCCTAAACCTAAACCTAACCCGTACCCTAACCCTAACCCTAACACTAACACTAACACTAACCCTAACCCGTACTCTAACCATAACCCTAAACCTAAACCTAACCCTAACCCGTACTCTAACCCTAACCCATACCCTAACACGAACCCTTACCCTAACCCTAAACCTAACCCGTACCCTAACCCTAAACGTAACCCTAACCCGTCCCCAAACCCTAACCCTAACACGTACCCTAACCCAATCCCTAAGCCTTACCCTAACACGTACCCAAACGGTAAACCTAACTTGTACCCTAACACTAACCCAAACCCGTACTCTAACCATAAACCTAACCCTAACACTAACCCTACCCCGTACTCTAACACTAACCCTAACCCTAACCTAACCATAACCCTAACCCTAACCCTAACAATAACCATACCCCGTACTCTGACCCTAACCCTAACCCGTACCCTAACACTAACCCTAACTTACCCTATCCAAACACTAACCCTAACCTGCACTCTAACCCTAACCCTAACCCTAACCCTAACCCTAACCCTAACCCTAACCCTAACCGTATTCTAACCCTAACCCTAAAACTCACCTTAACCCTAACCCGTACTATAACCCTAACCCGTACCATAACCCTAAACCTAAACCGTACCCTAACCCTAACCCTAATTCGTACCCTAACCCTAACCCTAACACTGACCCTAACCCGTACCCTAACCATAACCCTAACCCTAACCCTAACCCTGACCGTAACCCTATCCCTCACCCGTACCTTAAGCCTAACCCATACACTAACCTAACCCTAATCCTAACCCTAACCCTAACCCGTACCCTAAACCTAAACCTAACCCTTGACCTCACCCGTACCCAACACTATCCCGTAACCTAACCCTAACCCTAAGCCGTACCCAAACCCTAACAGTAACCATAACCCATACCCTAGCTGTAATCCTAACCCTAACCCTAACCGCCCCCTAAACCTAAACGTAACCATAACCCTAACCATAACCCTTAACCGTAAACTAACCCTAACCCTAACCCTAAACCTATCCCACACCTAAACCTAACCCTAACGTGTAACGTAAACCTAACCCTAACCCTAAACTTAACACGTACGCTAACCCTATCCCGTACCCTAACCCTAACCCTAACCCGTAACCTAACCCTAAACCTAACCCTAAGCCTAACTTGTACTTTAACCCTAACCCTAACCCTAACACTAACCCTGACCCGTACTCTAACCCTAACCCTAACCTGTACCCTAAACCTCAGCCTAACCCTAACTCGTACCCTAACCCTAACCCTAACCCTGACCTTAACCCTAACCCTAACCCGTACCCTAAACCTAACCCATACCCTAACCCTAATCCTAAACCTAACCCTAACCCTATCCCGTACCCTAAACCTAACCCTAACCCTTGTCCTAACCCGTACTCAACCCTATAATGTACCCTAACCCTAACCCTAACCCGTACCCAAACACTAAGAGTAACCCTAACCCATACCCTAGAGCTAACCATAACCCTAACCCTAAGCCTAACCCGCACCCTAAACCTAAACCTAACCGTAACCCTAACCATAACCCTTATCCGTACCCTAACACTAACCCATAACCTAACACTAACCCTAACATTAACTGTAACCCTAACCATACCATAACCCTAAAACTAACCCGTATTGTAACCCGGACCCTAACCCGAAACCGTACCATAACCCTACCCCTAATCCTAACCTGCACCCAAACCCTAACCATAACACGTAGCCTAACCATAACCCTAACCCTAACCCTTACCTGAACCCGTACCCAAACGGTAAACCTAACCCGTACCCTAACACTAACACAAACTTGTACTCTAACCCGATCCCTAACTCTAACCATAACCCGCACCCTAAACTTAACCCTAACCCTAACACAAAACATAACCCTTAACCATAACCTAACCGTAACCCATAGCCTAACCCTAACCCTAACCTTAAACGTAACCCTAACTCATACCCTCACCCTAAAACTAACCCGTACCCTAACCCCAATCCTAACGCTAACCCGTACCCTAACACTAACCATAACCCTAACCCTGAACCTAAACCTAAACCTAACCCTTACAATAATCCTAACCCTAACCCTAACCCGCACCCAAAACCTAACCCTAACCCGTACCCTAACCCTAACCCGTATCCTAAACCTAAACCTAACCCTAAGCCTAAACCGTGCATTAAACCCAAACCTAACCCTAACACTAATGCTACCCCGTACTCTAAACCTAACCCTAAACCTAACCCTAACCCGTACACTAACCCTAACCCTAACACTAACACTAATCCTACCCCGTACTCTAACCCTAAACCTAAACCTAACCCTAACCGGTACCCTAACCCTAAACCTAACCCTAACCCAAACACTAACGCTAACCCGTACTCTAACCCTAACCCTAACCCTAACCCTAACTGTACTCTAACCCTAACCCTAACCCTCACCCTAACCCTAACACATACTGTAACCCTAACCCGTACCTTAACCCTAACCCTAACTCGTACCCTAACCCTAACCCTAACCCTGACCCTAAACCTAACCCTAACCCTAAACCTAACCCGTACATTAAACCTAACCCTAACCCTAACCCGTACCCTAAACCTAACCCTAACCCTAACTCGTACCCTAAACCTACCCTAAACCTGACCCTAACCCTAAGCCTAACCCATACCCTAAGCCTAACCCATACCTTGACCCTAACCCTAAACATAAACCTAACCCTAACCCGTACCTAAACGTAACCCTAACCCTCTACCTAACCCGTACCCAAACCTATCCCATACAATAAACTTAACCCTAACCCGTACTCAAACCCTAACAGTAACCCTAACCCATTCCCTAGCGCTAACCCTAACCCTAACCCTAACCCGGACCCTAAACCTAACCCTAACCCTGACCCTAACACTAACCCTATCCCGTACTCTAACCCTAAACCGTACAAGAACCCTAAACCTAAACCTAAACCATACTCTAACTCTAAACGTAACCCTAGCCAGTACCCATACCCTAACCCGAAAATTAACCCTAAACCTAACCCGTACCCTAACCCTACCCGTAGCCTAATCCTAACTCTAACTCTAACCCCTAACCCTAAGCCTAACCCTAACCCTTACCTGAACCCGTACCCAAACGGTAAACCTAACCCGTACCCTAACACTAAACCAAACCCGTACTCTAACCCTAACCATAACCCTAACCCTAAACCTAACCCGCACCCTAAACTTAACACTAATCCTAACCCAAACCATAACCCTTAACCGTAACCTAACCCTAACCCATAACCTAACCCTAACCCTAACCTTAAACATAACCCTAATCCGTACCCAAACCCTAAAACTAAACCATACCCTAACACCAACCCTAACGCTAACCCGTACCCTAACACTAACCCTAACCCTAACCCTAACCCTGACCCTACACCTAACCCTAACCCTTACACTAACCTAACCCTAACCCAACCGGCACCCTAAACCTAACACTAACCGGCATCTTAACCCTAAACCGTAACCTAAACCGAACTCTAAACCTAAACTTACCCCATTCACTAACCCTATCCCGTACCCTAAACTTAACCCTAACCCGTATCCTAACGCTAACCTAACCCTAAGCCTAACCCATACATTAACCCTAACCCTAACCCTAACACTAACCCTACCACGTACTCTAACCCTAACACTAACTCTAACCCTAACCCGTAACCTAACCCTAACCCTAACCCTAACACTAACCCTACCCCGTACTCTAACCCTAACACAAACCCTAACCCTAACCCGTACTCTAACCCTAACCCTAACCCTAACCCTAACCCTAACCGTACTCTAACCCTAACACTAACCCTCACCCTAACCTTATCCGTACTGTAATCCTAACCCGTACAATAATCCTAACCCTATTCCGTACCCTAATCCTAACCCATCACCTAAACCTAACCCTAACCCTAAACTTTCCCGTACGATAACCCAATCCTGTACCCTAAACCTAACCCTAACCTGCAACCTAACCCTAAACCTAACCCTAAGGCTAACACGTACATTAACTCTAACCCTAACACTAACACTAACCCTACCCCGTACTCTAACACTATCCCTAATCCTAACCTGTACCCTAACACTAAACCCAACCCTAACACTAACCCTAACCCGTACTCTAAACCTAACCTAACCCTAACCTAACCGTACTCTAACACTAACCCTAACCCTCACCCTAACCCTAACCCGTACTGTAACCCTAACCCATACCATAACCGTAACCCTAACCCATACCCTAACCCTAACCCTAACTCGTACCCTAACCCTTAACCTAACCCTGACCCTAACCCTAATCCTAACCCGTACCTTAAACCTAACCCGTAACCTAACCCTAACCCGTACCCTAAACCTAACCTTAAACCTAACTCGTACCCTACCCTAACCCTTACCCTGACCCTAACCCTAACCATGGCCTGTACCCTAAAGCTAACCCATACCATAATACTAACCCTAAATCTAACCCTAACCCTAAACCGTACCCTAAACCTACCCTAAACCTTGACCTAACCCGAACCCAACCCTATCCCGTAACCTAAACCTAACCCTAACCCGTACCCAAACCCTAACAGTAACCCTAACCAATACCCAACGCTAACCCTAACCCTTACCCTAACCCTAACCCGCACCCTAAACCTAAACCTAACCCTAACCCTAAACTTAACCCTTACCCGTACCCTAACCCTAACCCATAACCTAAACCTAACACTAACTTTAACCGTAACCCTGACCTGTACACTAACCCTAAAATTAAACCGTACCACACCCCCAAACCTAACCCTAACCCGTACCATAACCCTATCCCTAACCCTAACCCTGACCATAAACCTAACCCTAACCCGTACCCTAACCCTAATCCTAAACCTAACCCGCACCTAAACCTGACCCTAACCCATACCCTAAACCTAACCCGTAACCTACACCTAACCCTTACCCTAAACTTAACCCGTACACAAACCCTATTCCGAACCCTAACCCGTACCCTAACCCTAACCCAAACCCTAACCCTATCCGTACACTAACCCTAACCCTAACCCTAACACTAACACTAACCCTAACCCGTACCCTAACACTAACCCTAACCCTAACACTAACTCAAACCCGTACTCTAAACCTAAACCTAACCCTAATTCTAACCCTAACCCGTATTATAACCCTAACCCAAACCCTAGCCCTAAATCTAACACTAAACCGTACAGTAACGCGACCCCATACACTACCCCTAACCCTAACCGCAAACCTAACCCTAACCCTGAACCTAACCCTAAACCTAACCCGTACCCTAACCCTAAAAGTAACGCTAACCCATACCCAAACCCTAAACCTAACACGTACTCTAACCCTAACCCTAACCTTCACACTAAACCTATCGCTAACCCTAGACCTAACACGTACACTAACCCTATCCCGTAACCCAATCTTAAGTCTAACCCGTACCGTAACCCTAACACTAACCCGAACCCCAACCCTAACCCTAAACCGTACACTAACCCTAACCCGAACCCTAACCCTAACCCTAACCCGTACCCTAACCCTACCCGTAGCCTAACCCTAACTCTAACCCTAACCCCTAACCCTAAACCTAACCCTAACCCTTACCCTAACATGTACCCAAACGGTAAACCACACCGTACCCTAACACTAACCCAAACCCGTACTCTAACCATAACCCTAATCCTAAACCTAACCCTAAACCGCACCCTAAACTTAACCCTAACCCTAACACAAAACATAACCCTTAACCATAACCTAACCCTAACCCATAGTCAAACCCTAACCCTAACCTTAAACGTAACCCTAACCCATAACCTCACCCTAAAAAAAACCGTACCCTAACCCCAATCCTAACGCTAACCCGTACCCTAACACTAACCATAACCCTAACCCTGAACCTAAACCTAAACCTAACCCTTACAATAATCCTAACCCTAACCTTAACCTGCACCCAAAACCTAACCCTAACACGTACCCTGACCCTAACCTGTATCCTAAACCTAAACCTAACCCTAAGCCTAAACCGTGCATTAAACCCAAACCTAACCCTAACACTAATGCTACGCCGTACTCTAAACCTAACCCTAAACCTAACCCTAACCCGTACACTAACCCTAACCCTAACACTCACACTAACCCTACCCCGTACTCTAACCCTAAACCGAACCCTAACCCTAACCTGTACCCTAACCCTAAACCTAACCCTAACCCAAACACTAACCCTAACCCGTACTCTAACCCTAACCCTAACCCTAACCCTAACTGTACTCTAACCCTAAGCCTAACCCTCACCCTAACCCTAACCCATACTGTAACCCTAACCCATACCATAACCCTAACCCTAACTCGTACCCTAACCCTAAACCTAACCCTGACCCTAACCCTAACCCTAACCCTAACCCTAAACCTAACCCGTACATTAAACCTAACCCTAACACTAACCCGTACCCTAAACCTAACCCTAACCCTAACTCGTACCCTAAACCTACCCTAAACCTGACCCTAACCCTCAGCCTAACCCATACCCTAAGCCTAACCCATACCTTAACCCTAACCCTAAACATAAACCTAACCCTAACCCATACCTAATCGTAACCCTAATCCTCTACCTAACCCGTACCCAAACCTATCCCATACCATAAACTTAACCCTAACCCGTACCCAAACCTAACAGTAACCCTAACCCATACCCTAGCGCTAACCCTAATCCTAACCCTAACCCGGACCCTAAACCTAACCCTAACCCTGACCCTAACACTAACCCTATCCCGTACTCTAACCCTAAACTGTACAAGATCCCTAACCCTAAACCTAACCCATACCCTAACCCTAAACGTAACCCTAGCCAGTACCCATACCCTAACCCGAACCTTAACCCTAAACCTAACCTGTACCCTAACCCTACCCGTAGCCTAATCCTAACTCTAACTCTAACCCCTAACCCTAAGGCTAACCCTAACCCTTACCCGAACCCGTACCCAAACGGGAAACCTAACCTGTACCCGAACACTAAACCAAACCCGTACTCTAACCCTAACCATAACCCTAACCCTAAACCTAACCCGCACCCTAAACTTAACACTAATCCTAACCCAAACCATAACCCTTAACCATAACCTAACCCTAACCCATAACCTAACCCTAACCCTAACCCTAACCTTAAACATAACCCTAATCCGTACCCAAACCCTAAAACTAGACCATACCCTAACACCAACCCTAACGCTAACCCGTACCCTAACACTAACCCTAACCCTAACCCTAACCCCGACCCTACACCTAACCCTAACCCTTACAGTAACCTAACCCTAACCCAACCCGCACCCTAAACCTAACACTAACCGGCATCTTAACCCTAAACCGTAACCTAAACCGACTCTAAACCTAAACTTACCCCATTCACTAACCCTATCCCGTACCCTAAACTTAACCCTAACCCATATCCTAACCCTAACCTAACCCTAAGCCTAACCCATACATTAACCCTAACCCTAACCCTAACACTAACCCTACTCCGTACTCTAACCCTAACCCTAACCCTAACCCGTACCCTTAACCTATCACTAACCCTAACTAGTACCCTAACCCTAAACCTAAACCTGCCCCTAACCCTAACCCTAACCCGTACCCTAAAAGTAACCCATACCCTAACCCTAACCATAAACCTAACCCTAACCCTAACCCGTACCCTAAACCTAACCCTAACCGTTGACCTAACCCGTACCCAACCTTATTCCGTACCCTAACCCTAACCCTAACCCGTAACCAAACCCTAACAGTACCCCTAAACCATACCCTAGCGCTACCCTAACCCTAACCCTAAGCCTAACCCGGACCCTAAACCTAAACCTAACCCTAACTCTAACCATAAACCTTACCCGTACCCTAACCCTAACACATACCCTAACACTAACCCTAACCTTAACCGTAAACCTAATCCGTACCCTACCCTAAAACTAACCCGTACCGTAACCCCAACCCTAACCCGAACCCGAACCATAACCCTATCCCTAAACCTACCCTGGCCCTAAACCTAACCCTAACCCGTACCCTAACCCTAACCCGCACCTCAACCTAACCTAACCCTACCCCGTACCCTAACTCTAACCCATAACCTAAATCTAACCCTAAACGTAAACTTAACCCGTACACTAACCCTATCCCGTATGCTAAACCTAACCCTAACCCTAACCATAACACTAACCCGAAACCGTACTCTAACACTAACCCTTACCCTAACCGTACTCTAACCCTAACCCTAACCTTCAACCTAACCCTAACCCGTACTGTAACACTAACCCATACCATAACCCTAACCCTAACACGTACCCTAACCCTAACCCTAATTCGTACCCTAACCCTAACCCTAACCCTGACCCTAACCCTAACCGTAACCCGTAACCTAAACCTAACCCATAACCTAACCCTAAACATAACCCTAACCTGTACCCTAAACCTAACCCTAACCCGTACCCTAACCCTAATCCTAACCCGTACCCTAAGCCTAACCCATAACCTAACCCTAACCCTAATCCTAACCCTAACCCTAACCCGTACCTAAACCTAACCCTAACCCTTGACCTAACCCGTACCCAACCCTATCCCGTAACCTAACCCTAACCCGTACCCAAACCCTAACCGTAACCCTAACCCATACCCTAGCTCGAACCCTAACGCTAACCCTAACCCGCACCACAAACCTAAACATAACCTTGACACTAACCATAACCCCTAACCCTAATCCTAAACCTAACCCTAACCCGTACTCTAGCCCTATCCTGTAACCTAACACTAACCCTTACCCTAACCCTAAAACTAACCCGTACCTTAACCCTAAACGTAAATCTAACCCGTCCCCAAACCCTAACCCTAACACGTACCCTAACCCTAACCCTAACACTTTCCGTAACCCGTACCCAAACGGTAAAACTAACCCGTACCCTAACACTAACCCAAACCCGTACTCTAACCCTAACCCTTACACTAACACTAACCCTACACCGTACTCTAAACCTAACCCTAACCCTAAACCGTACCCTAAACCTAACCCTAACCCATACCCTAAACCAAACCCGTACCCTAATCCTAACCCTAACACTAACCCTAACACGTACTCTAACCCTAACCCTAACCCTAACCCTAACCCTAAACGTATTCTAAACCTATCCCTAAACCTCACCCTAACCGTAACCTGTACTGTAACCCTAACCCGTACTATAAACCTAACCCTAACCCGTACCCTAACCCTAAACCTAACCCTAACCCTAACGCTAACGCAAACACGTACTCTAAACCTAAACCTAACCCTAACCCTAACTGTACTCTAATCCTAACCCTAACCCTCACCCTAACCCTTACCCGTACTGTAACCCTAACCCGTACTATAACCCTAACCCTAACCCATACCCTAACCCTAACCCTAAATCGTACCCTAACCCTAAACCTAACCATGACCATAACCCTATCCCTAACCGGTAACCTAAACCTAAACCGTACTTTAAACCTAACCCTAACCCTAACCCGTACCCTAAACCTAACCCTAACCCTAACTCATACTCTAAACCTACCCTAACCCTGACCATAACCCTAATCCTAACCCATACACTAAGCCTAACCCATACCCTAACCCTAACCCTAAACCTAACCCTAAACCTAACCCGAAACCTAAACGTACCCCCAATCCTCTAACTAACCCGTACCCAAACCTATCCCGTACACTAACCCTAACCCTAACCCATACGCAAACCCTAACAGTAACCCTAACCCATACCCTAGGGCTCAGCCTAACCCTAACCCTAACCCGGACCGTAAACCTGACCCTAACCCTGACCCTAACACTAACCCTATCCCATACCCTAACCGTAAACCGTACACGAACCCTAACCCTAAACCTAACCATACCCTAACGCTAAACGTAACCTTAGCCTATACCCAAACCCTAACCCGAACCTTAACCCTAACCCTAACCCAACCCTAACCCCACCCGTAGCCTAATCCTAACTCTAACCCTAACCCCTAACCATAAGCCTAACCCCTAACCCTTACCCGAACCCGTACCCAAACGGTAAACCTAACCCGTACCCTAACACTAACCCAAACCCGTACTCTAACCCTAACAATAACCCTAACCCTAAACTTAACCATAACCCTTAACCGTAACCTAACCCTAACCCATAACCTAACCCTAACCCTAACTTTAACCATAACCCTAATCCGTACCTAAACCCTAAAACTAACCCATACCCTAACTCCTACCCTAATGCTAACCCGTACCCTAACACTAAACCTAACCCTAACCCTGACACTAAACCTAACCCTAACCCTTACACTAACCCTAACCCAACCCACACCCTAACCTAACCCTAACCCGTACCCTAACCCTAAACCGTAACCTAAACCGAACCCTAACCCTAAACTTAACCCGTTCGCTAACCCTATCCCGTACCCTAAAGCTAACCCTAACCTGTATCCTAACCCTAACCTAACCCTAAGCCTAACCCGTACATTAACCCTTACCCTAACCCTAACACTAACCCTACCCCATACTCTAACCCTACACCTAACCTAAACCCTAACCGGTACACTTATCCTATCCTTATCCCTAACTCGTACACTAACCCTAACCCTAAAACTGACCCTAACCCTAACCCTAACCCGTACCCTTAAACTAACCCATACCCTAACCCTAACCATAAACCTAACCCTAACCCTAACCCGAACCCTAAACCTAAACCTAACCCTTGACCTAACCCGTACCCAACCTTATCCCGTACCCTAACCCTAACCCTAACCCGTACCCAAACACTAACAGTAACCCTAACCCATACAATAGCGCTAACCCTAACCCTAACCCTAACACTAACCCGCACCCTAAACCTAAACCTAACCCTAACCCTAACCATAAACCTTACCCATATCCTAACCCTAACCCTAACCTTAACCCGTACCATAACCCTATCCCTAACCCTAACACTGACCCTAAACCTAACCCTAACCTGTACCCTAACCCTAACCCGCACCTAAGCCTAACCTACCCAGTACCCTAACTCTAACCCATAACCTAAACCTAACGCTAAATGTAAACTTAACCCGTACACTCACCCTAACCCGTACCCTAAACCTAACCCTAACCTGTACCCTAACCCTAACCCTAACCCTAAACCTATCCGTACTCTAACACTAACTCTAACCCTAACCCTAACCCTAACGCGTACTCTAACGCTAACCCTAAACCTAAACCTAAACCTAACCCGTACTCTAACCCTAACCCATACCCTAACACTAACCCTTACCCTAACCCTAAAACTAAACCATTCCCTAACCCTAAACATAACTCTAACCCGTCCCCAAACCCTAACCCTAACACGTACCCTAACCCTAACGCTAACCCTAACAATTTCCCTAACCCGTACCCAAACGGTAAAACTAACCCATACCCTAACACTAACCCAAACCCGTACTCTAACCCTAACCCTTAACCTAACACTAACCCTACCCCGTACTCTAACCCTAACCCTAACCCTAACCCGTACCCTAACACTAACCCTAACCCTAACCCTAACACTAAACCTAACCCGTACTCTAACCCTAACCCTAACCCTAACACTAACCCTAACCCGTACTCTAACCCTAACCCTAACCCTAACACTAACCCCACCCCGTACTCTAACACTAACCCTAACCCTAACCCTAACCTGTACCCTAACCCTAACCCTAACCCTAACACTGACCCTAACCCATACTCTAACCCTAACCATAACCCTAACCCTAACCGTATTCTAACCCCAACCCTAAACCTCACCCTAACTGTAACCCGTACTGTAACCCTAACCCATACCATAACCCCAAACCTAACCCGTACCCTAACCCTAACCCTAATTCGTACCCTAACCCTAACCGTAACCCTGACCCTAACCCTAACCCTATCCCATACCCTAAACCTAACGTGTACCCTAACCCTAAACCTAACCCTAACCCGTACCCTAAACCTAACCCTAACCCGTACCCTAACCCTAAACCTACCCTAAACCTGACCCTAACCCTAACCCTAACATGTACCCTAAGTCTAACCCATAACCTAACCCTAACCCTAACCCTAACCCTCACGTAAACCTAACCGTAACCCGTACCCTAACCCTAACCCTAACCCTAACCCTAACCCTAACCGTACCCTAACCGTAACACTAACCCTCACCCTAACCCTAAATGTACTGTAACCCTAACCCGTACCATAACCCTAACCCTAACCCTAAACTTAATCGTAACCCTGACCCGTACCCTAACACAAAAACTAACCCGTAACCTAACCCCAACCCTAACCCTAACCCGGACGCTAACCCTATCCCTAACGCTAACCCTGACCTAAACCTAAACCTAACCCGTACCCTATCCCTAAGCCTAACCCTATCCCTCACCTAAACCTAACCCTAACCAGTACCCTAACCCTAACCCGTAACCTAAACCTAACCATAACCCTAAACTTAACCCGTACCATAACCCTATCCCGTACCCTAAACCTAACCCAAACCCGTACCCTAACCCTAATCCTAACCCTAACCCTAACCCTATCCGCACTCTAACCCTAACCCTAACCCTAACCCTAACACTAACTCTACCCAGTACTCTAACCCTAACACAAACCCTAACCCTAAACCGTACCCAAACCATAACCCTAACTACCCAGTACCCTAACTCTAACCCATAACCTAACCCTAACCCTAACTTTAACCATAACCCTAATCCGTACCTAAACCCTAAAACTAACCCATACCCTAACTCCTACCCTAATGCCTAACTCTAATGCCTAACCCTAATGCCTAACCCTAACTGTAACACTAACCCTAACCCGTACTCTAACCCTAACCCTAACCCTAAACCTAACCGTATCCTAACCATAAGAGTAACACTCACCCGAACCCTAAACGTACTGTAACCCTAACCCGTAACATAACCCTAACCATAACCCTAAACTTAATCGTAACCCTGACCCGTACCCTAACCCTAAAACTAACCCGTACCCTAACCCCAAACCTAACCCTAACCCGTACGCTAACCCTATCCCTAATGCTAACACTGACCCTAAACCTAAACCTAACTGGTACCCTATCCCTAATCCTAACCCTAACACTCATATAAACCTAACCCTAACCCGTACCCTAACCCTAACCCGTAACCTAAACCTAACTCTAACCCTAAACTTAACCCGTACGCTAACCCTATCCCATACCCTAAACCTAACCCAAACCCGTACCCTAACCCTAACCCTAACCCTAACCCTATCCGCACTCTAACCCTAACCCTAACCCTAACCCTAACCCTAACCCTAACCCTAACCCATACTCTAACACTAACCCTAAACCTAAACGTAACCCTAATCCATACGCTAACCCTAACCCGTACCCTAACACTAACCCTAACCTTAACCCTATCCCTAACCCGTACTGTAACACTAAACCTAACCCTATCTCTAACACAAAACCGTACTGTAACCCTAAACCTAACCCTAACCCTAAACCTAACACTAACCCATACTCTAACCCTATCCCGTAGCCTAACACTAACTCTAACCCTAACCCTAACCCTAACCCTAACCCTTACCTAACCCGTACCCAAACGGTACAACTAACCCATACCCTAACACTAACCCTAACCCGTACTCTAACCCTAACCCTAACCCTAACCCTAAACGGCACCCTAAACTTAACCCTAACCCTAACGCTAACTCTAACCCTTAACCGTACACTAACCCTAACCCTAACTCGTACCCTAACCTTTAAAACTGACCCTAACCCTAACCCGTACACTAACCCTAACCCGTAACCTAAGCCTAACCCTAACCCTAACCCTATCCGTACTCTAACCCTAACCCTAACCCTACCTGTACTCTAACCCTAACCCTAAATTTACCCCTAACCCGTACCCTAACCCTAACCCTAACCCTAACACTATCCCTACCCCGTACTCTAACGCTAACTCAAACCCTAAACCTAACCCGTACCCATACCCTAACCCTAACCCTATCCCTAACACTAACCCTAACCCGTACTCTAACCCTAACCCTTACCCTAACCGTACTCTAATCCTAACACTAACCCTAACCCTAACCCTATCCCATACCCTAAACCTAACCGATACACTAACCCTAAACCTAACCCTAACCTGTACCCTAAACCTAACCCTAACCCGTACCCTAACCCAAATCTTAACCCGTACCCTAAGCCTAACCCATACCCTAACCCTTACCCTAATACTAACCCTAACCCTAACCGGTACCTAAACCTAACCCCAACCCTATCCCTAACCCGTACTCTAACCCTAACCCAAACCCTAACCATAACCCGTACCCGTACCCTAACCCTAACCCTAACCCAAACACTATCCCTACCCCGTACTCTAACCCTAACCCAAACCCTAACCCTAAACCGTTCCATAACTCTAACCCGAACACTAACCCTCACCCTAACACTAACCCTTACCCTAACCCTAACCCTAACCCTAACGCGTACTGTAACACTAACCCGTACCATAACCCTAACCCTAACCCTAAACTTAACCATAACCCTGACCCGTATCCTAACCCTAAAACTAACCCGTACCCTAACCCCAACCCTAACCCTAACCCATACCCTAACCCTATACCGAACGCTAACCCTGACCCTAAACCTAACCCTAACCTGTACCCTAACCCTAACCCTAACCCTCACCTAAACCTAAGCCTAACCCGTACCCTAAGCCTAACCCGTAACCTAAACCTAACCCTAACCCTAAACTTAACCCGTACGGTAATCCTATCCCGTACCCTAAACCTAACCCTAACCCGTACCCTAACCCTAACGCTAACCCTAACCCTATCCGTACTCTAACCCTAACCCTAACCCTAAACGTAACCCGAACCCATACTCTAACCCTAACCGTACCCTAACACTAACCCTAACCCTAACACTATCCCTAACCCGTACTCTAACCCAAAACCTAACCCTAACTCTAACCCTAACCCGTACTAAAACCCTAAACCTAAGCCTAACACTAAACCTAACACTAACCCATAATCTAATCCTAACCCGTAGCCTAACACTAACTCTTACCCTGACCCCTAACCCTAACACTAACCCTAACCCTTACCCTAACCCATACCCAAAGGGTAAACCTAACCCGTACCTTAACACTAACCCAAACCCGTACTCTAAACCTAACCCTAACCCTAACCCTAACCCTAACCCTAACCCTAAACCGACCCTAAACTTAACCCTAACACTAACCCTCACCATAACCCTTAACCGTACCTAACCCTAACCCTAACTCGCACCCTAACCGTAACACTGATCCTAACCGTAACCCTAACCATAACCCTTACCCGTACCCTAACCCTAAAACTAACCCGTACTGTAACCCCAACCCTAACCCGTACCATAACCCTATCCCTAATCCAAACCCTGACCCTAAACCTAACCATCACCCGTACCCTAACCCTAACCTGCACCTAAAGCTAACACTAACCCGTACCCTAACCCTAAACCGTAACCTAACGTAAACCTAACCTTAAACTTATCCCGTACACTAACCCTATTCCGTACCCTAAACCTAACCCTAACCCTAACTCGTTCCCTAACCCTAACCCAGACCCTAACCCTAACCCTAACCCATACCCTAAACCTAACCCATACCTTAACCCTAACCCTAAACCTAACCCTAACCCTATCCCGTACGCTAAACCTAACCCTAACCCTTGTCCTAACTCGTACCCAACTCTATCCCGTACCCTAACTCTAACCCTAACCCGTACCCAAACCCTAAGAGTAACCCTAACCCATACCCTAGCGCTAACCCTAACGCTAACCCTAAGCCTAACCCGCACCCTAAACCTAAACCTAACCCTAACCCTAACCATAGCCCTTACCCGTACCCTAACCCTAACCCATAACCTAACACTAACCCTAACCTTAACCGTAAACCTAAACCGTAATCTAACCCTAAAAATAACCCATACCGTAACCCTAACCCTAACCCTAACCCGTACCATAACCCTATCCCTAATCCTAACACTGACCCTAACCCTAAGCCTAACCCGCACCCTAAACCTAAACCTAACCCTAACCCTAACCATAACCCTTACCCGTACCCTAACCCTAACCCATAACCTAACACTAACCGTAACCTTAACCGTATCCCTAACCCGTACCCTAACCCTAAAACTAACCCGTATCATAACCCCAACCCTAACCCTAACCTGTACAATAACCCTATCCCTAAACCTAACCCTGACCCTAAACCTAACCCTAATCCGAACCCTAAGCCTAACCCGCACCTAAACCTAACCCTAACCTGTACCCTAACCCTAACCCGTAACCTAACCTAAACCTAAACCTAAACTTATCCCGTACACTAACCCTATCCCGCACCCTAAACCTAACCCTAACCTGTACCCTAAACCTAACCCTAACCCATACCCTAACCCTAAACCGTAACCTAAACCTAACCCTAACTCTAAACTTAACCTGAACACTAAACTTATTCCGTACCCTAAACCTAACCCTAACCCGTACACTAACCCTAACCTAACCCTAACCCGTACCATAACACCACCCATAGCCTAATCCTAACTGTAACCCTAACTCCTAACCCTAAGCCTAACCATAACCCTTACCCGAACCCGTACCCAAACGGTAAACCTAACCCATACCCTAACACTAACCCAAACCCAAACTCTAACTCTAACCATAACCCTAACCCTAACCCTAACCCGCACCCTAAACTTAACCCTAACCCTAACCCAAACCATAACCCTTAACCGTAACCTAACCCTAACCCATACCCTAAACCTAACCCTAACCCTAACCCTAACCCTACCCTAAACCTAAACCTAACACTTGACCTAACCCGTACACAAACGGCAAAACTAACCCGTACCCTAACAATAACCCAAACCCGTACTCTAACCCTAACCCTTACCCTAACACTAACCCTACCCGTACTCTAACCCTAACCCTAACTCTAACCCTAACCCGTACCCCAACCCTAACCCTAACCCTAACACTATCCTTACCCCATACTCTAACCCTAACCCAAACCCTAAACCTAACCCGTACCCATACCCTAACCCTAACCCTAACACTAACCCTCACCCGTACTCTAACCCTAACCCTTACCCTAACCATACTCTAACCCTAACACTAACCCTCACTCTAAACCTATCCCATACCCTAAACCTAACCCATACCCTAACCCTAAACATAACCCTAACCTGTACCCAAAACCTAACCCTAACCCATACCCTAACCCTAATCCTAACCCGTACCCTAAGCCTAACCCATACGCTAACCCTAACCCTAATCCTAACCCTAACCCTAACCGGTACCCAAACCTAACCCCAACCCTATCCCTAACCCGTACTCTAACCCTAACCCAAACCCTAACCCTAACCCGTACCCATAACCTAACCCTAGCCCTAACCCGAACACTTACCCTAACCAGTACTCTAACCCTAACCCTAACCCTAACACTATCCCAACCCCGTACTCTAACCCTAACCCAAACCCTAACCCTAACCCATACCATAACCCTAACCCGAACACTAACCCTTAACCTAACACTAACCCTAACTCTAACCCTAACCCTAACTGTACTCTAAACCTAAACCTAACGCTCACCCTAACCCTAACGCGTACTGTAAGACTAACCTGTACCATAACACTAACCCTAACCCTAAACTTAACCGGAACCCTGACCCGTATCCTAACCCTAAAACTAACCCGTACCCTAACCCCAACCCTAACCCTAACCTGTACCCTAACCCTATCCCTAACAGTAACCCTGACCCTAAACCTAACCCTAACCTGTACCCTAACCCTAACCCTAAACCTCACCTAAACCTAACCGTAACCCGTACCCTAAGCCAACCCGTAACCTAAGCCTAACCCTAACCCTAAACTTAACCCGTATGCTAACCCTATCCCGTACTCAAACCTAACCTTAACCCGTACCCTAATCTTAACCCTAACCCTAAACCTATCCGTACTCTAAACCTACCCCTAACCCTAACCCTAACACTAACCCTAACCCGTACTCTAACCCTAACCCTAACCCTAAACGTAACCCTAACCCATACTCTAAACCTAACCCTACCCTAACTCTAACCCTAACCCTAACACTAACCCTAACCCTTACTCTAACCCAAAACCTAACCCTAACTCTACCCTAACCCGTACTATAACCCTAAACCTAACCCTAACTCTAAACCTAAAACTAACCCATACTCTAACCCTAACCCGTAGCCTAACACTAACTCTTACCCTAACCCCTAACCCTAACCCTAACCCTAACCCTTACCCTAACCCGTACCCAAACGGTAAACCTAACCCGTACCCTAACACTAACCCAAACCCGTACTCTAACCCTAACACTAACCCTAACCCTAACCCTAAACTGCACCCTAAACTTAACCCTAACACTAACCCTAACCATAACCCTTAACCGTACCTAACCCTAAGCCTAACTCGTACCCTAACCCTAACACTGACCCTAACCGTAACCCTAACCATAACCCTTACCCATACCCTAACCCTAACCCATAACCTAACACTAACCCTAACCTTAACCGTAACCTTAACCCGTACCCTAACCCTAAAACTAACCCGTACTGTAACCCCAACCGTAACCCTAAACTGTACCATAACCCTATCCCTAATCCTAACCCTGACCCTAAACCTAACCTTAACCCGTACCCTAAGCCAAAACCGCACCTAAACCTAACACTAACCCGTACCCTAACCCTAAACCGTAACCTAACCTAAACCTAACCCTAAACTTATTCCGTACACTAACCCTATCCCATACCCTAAACCTAACCCTAACCCTAACTCGTTCCCTAACCCTAACCCTAACCCTGACCCTAACCCTAACCCTAACCCGTACCCTAAACCTAACCCATACCCTAACCCTAACCCTATACCTAACCCTAACCCTATCCCGTACCCTAAACCTAACCCTAACCTTTGTCCTAACCCGTACCCAACTCTATCCCCTACCCTAACTCTAACCCTAACCCGTACCCAAACACTAAGAGTAACCTTAACCCATACCATAGCGCTAACTCTAACCCTAACCCAAAGCCTAACCCGCACACTACACCTAAACCTGACCGTAAACCTAACCATAACCCTTACCCGTACCCTAACTCTAACCCATAACTTAACACTAACCCTAACCTTAACTGTAACCCTAACCCGTACCCTAAACCTAAAACTAACCCAAACCATAACCCCAACCCTAACCCTAACCCGTACAATAACCCTATCCCTAAACCTAACCCTGACCCTAAACCTAACCCTAAGCCGTGCCCTAACCCTAACCCGCACCTAAACCTAACTCTAATCTGTACCCTAAACCCTAACCCGTAACCTAACCTAAACATAACCCTAAACTTATCCCGTACACTAACCCTATCCCGTACCCTAAAACTAACCCTAACCTGTACCCTAAACCTAACCCTAACCCATAACCTAAACCTAACCCGTAACCTAAACCTAACCCTAACTCTAAACTTAACCTGAACACTAAACCTATTCTGTACAATAAATCTAACCCTAACCCGTACACTAACCCTAACCCTAACCCTAACAATATCCGTACACTAACCCTAACACTAACCCTAACCCGTACTCTAACACTAAACCTAACCCTAAACCTAACCCTAACCGGTGCTCTAACCCTAACCCGTACCCTAACACTTACCCTTACCCTAACCCTAAACCAAACCCGTACCCTAACCCTAAACGTAACCCTAACCCATACACAAACCCTAACCCTAACACGTAACCTAATCCTAAACCTAACCCTAACCCTAACCATAACCCTAACCCGCACACTAAACCTAACCCTAATCCTATACCTAACACGTACACTAACCCTATCCCTTACCGTAACCTTAACCCTAACCCGTACCGTAACCCTAACACTAACCCTAACACTAACACTAACCCTTACCTAACAATAACCTGTACACTAAACCTAACCCGAACCTTAACCCTAACCCTAACCCGTACCCTAACCCTATCGTAGCCTAACCCTAACCCTAAACATAACCCCTAAACCTAACGCTAAACCTAACCCTTACCCTAACCCGTACCCAAAAGGTAAACCTAACCCGTACCCTAACGCTAAACCAAACACGTGCTCTAACCCTAACCCTAACCCTAACCCGCACCCTATACTTAACACTAACCCTAACCCAAACCATAACCCTTAACCGTAACCTAACCCTAACCCATACCCTAACCCTAACCCTAACCTTAAACATAACCCTAAACCGTACCCGAACTCTAAAACTAACCCGTACACTAACCTCAACCTTTAACCAAATCCGTAACCTAACACTAACCCTAACCCTAACCCTGACGCTAAACCTAACCCTAACCCTTACTCTAACCCTAACCCTAACCCTAACCCGCACCGTCAACCTAACCCTAACCCGTACCCTAACCCTAACCTGAACCTACACCTAAACCTAACCCTAAACTTAAACCGTACGCTAACCCTATCCCTTACCATAAACCTAACCCTAACCCGTATCCTAACCCTAAACCTAACCCTTAGCCTAACCCGTACAATAGTAATAGCCCTAACCCTAACCCTAAACCTAACCCTAACACTATCCCTAACCCGTACTCTAACCCTAACACTAACCTTAACCATACTCTAACCCTAACCCTAATCCTCACCCTAACCCTAACCCGCTGTAACCCTAACCCTTACCAAAAACCTAACCCTAAACTTAACCTGACCGTAAACCTAACCATAACCCAGTCCCATACCCTAACCCTAACCCATAACCTAACACTAACCCTAACCTTAACTGTAACCCTAACCCATACCCTAACCCTAAAACTAACCCATACCATAACCCCAACCCTAACCCTAACCCGTACCATAACCCTATCCCTAACCTAACCCTGACCCTAAACCTAACCCTAACCCGTGCCCTAACCCAAACCTGCACCTAAACCTAACCCTAACCCTGACCCTAAACCTAACCCTTACCCGTACCCTAAATCTAACCCGTAATTTAAACCTAACCCTAAACCTAACCCGTACCCTATACATAACCCTAACACTAACTCGTACCCTAAACCTATCCCTAACCCTGACCCTAACCCTAACCTTAACCCGTACCCTAAGCATAACCCATACCCTAACCCTAACCCTTAACCTAACCCTAACCCTAACGCGTACCCTAAACCTAACCCTAACCCTTGACCTAACCCGTACCCAAACCTATCCCGTACCCTAAACCTAACCTTAACCCGTACCCAAACCCTAACAATAACCCTAACCCATAGCCTAGCGCTAATCCTAACCCTAACCCTAACACTAACCCGGACCCAAAACCTAACCCTAACCCTGACCCTAACACTAACCCTATCCCGTACCCTAACCCTAAACCGTACCGGAACCCTAACCCTAAACCTAACCCTTACCCTAACCCTAAACGTAACCCTAGCCCGAACCCAAACCCTAACCCTAACCCTAACCCGCACATTAAACCTAACCCTAACCCTAGACCTAACATGTACACTAACCCTATCCCGTAACCTAACCTTAACCCTAACCTGTACCGTGTCCCTAACACTAACCCTAACCCTAACCCTAACCCTAACCCTAACACGTACACTAACCCTAACCAAACCTTAACCCTAAACCTAACCCTTACCCTAACCCTACCGGTAGCCTATTCCTAACTATAACCCTAACCACTAACCCTATGCCTAACCGTAACCCGTACCCGAACCCGTACCCAAACGGTAAACCTAACCCATACCGGAACACTAACCCAAATCCGTACTCTAACCGTAACCGTAACCCTAAACCTAACCCTAACACGCACCCTAAACTTAAACCTAACCCTAACCCAAACCATAACCCTTAACCGTAACCTAACCCTAAAACATAACCTAATCCTAACCCTAAATTTAACCATAACCCTAATCCGTAAGCTAACCCTAAAACTAACCCGGACCCTAACCCCAACCCTAAACCTAACAAGTACCCTAACACTAACCCTATCCCTAACACTGACCCTAAACCTAACCCAAACCTTACACTAACCCTAACCCTAACCCAACCCACACCCTAAACCTAACCCTAAGCCATACCCTAACCCTAACACGTAACCTAAACCGAACCCTAACCCTAAACTTAAAACGTTCGCAAACCCTATCCCATACCCTAAACTTAATCCTAATCCGTATCTTAACCCTAACTTAACCCTAAACCTAAACCGTACTTTAACCCCAAACCTAACCCTAACACTAACCCTACCCGTACTCTAACCCTAACCCTAACCCTAACCCGTACCCTAAACCTAACCCTAACCTTAACTAGTACCCTATCCCTAACAGTAAACCTGACCCTAACCCTAACCCTAACCCGTACCCTAAACCTAACCCATACCCTAACCCTAACCCTAAACCTAACCCTAACCTTAACCTGTACCCTAAACCTAACCCTAAACCTTGACCTAACCCGTACCCAACCCTATCCCGTACCCTAACCCTAACCCTAACCCATACCCAAAACCTAACAGTAACCCTAACCCATACATTAGCGCTAACCCTAAACCTAACCCTAAGCCTAACCCGCACCCTAAACCTAAACTTAACCCTAACTCTAATCATAACCCTTACCCATACCCTAACCCTAACCCATACCCTTACAATAACCCTAAACTTAACCGTAACCCTAACCCGTACCCTAACCCTAAAACTAACCCGTACCCTAACCCCAACCCTAACCCTAACCGGTACCATAATCCTATCCCTAACCCTAACCCTGACCCTAAACCTAACCCTAACCCGTACCCTAACCCTAACCCGCACCTAAACCTAACACTAACTGGTACCCTAACTCTAACCCATAACCTAAACCTAACCCTAACCCTAAACTTAACCCGTACACTAACCCTATCCTGTACCCTAAACCTAACCCTAACCCGTACCCTAACCCTAACCCTAACCCTAACCCTATCCATACACTAACCTAACCCTAACCCTAACACTAACCATAACCCGTACTCTAACCCTAACCATAACCCTAAACCTAACCCTAACCCATGCTCTAACCCTATCCCGTAACCTAACACTAACCCTTACCCTAATCCTAAACCTAACCCGTACCCTAACCCTAAACGTAAACCTAACCCCGACCCAAACCCTAATCCTAACACGTACCCTAACCCTAACCCTAACCCTTACCCTAACCCGTACCCAAACGGTAAACCTAACCTGTACCCTAACACTAAACCAAACCCGTACTCTAACCCTAATTCTAACACTAACACTAAACCTACCCCTTACTCTAACACTAACCCTAACCCTAACCCTACCCCGTACCCTAACCCTAACCCTAACCCTAACCCTAACACTAACCCTAACCCGTACTCTAACCCTAACCCTAACCCTAACACTAACCCTACCCCGTCCTCTAACACTAAACCTAATCCTAACCCTAACTCGTACCCTAACCCTAACCCTAACCCTCACCCTAACACTAACCCTAACCCATACTCTATCCCTAACCCTAACCGTATTCTAAACCTAACCCTAACCCTCACCCTAACCCTAACCCGTACTGTAACCCTAACCCATACCATAACCCTAAACCTAACCCGTACCCTAACCCTAACCCTAATTCTTACGCTAACCCTAACCCTAACCCTGACCCAAACCCTAACGCTAACATGTATCCTAAACCTAACCCATATCCTAACCCTAAACCTAAACCTAACCCATGCTCTAACCCTATCCCCTACACTAACACTAACACTAATCCTAAACCTTGACCTAACCCGTAACCTAACCCTAAACCTAAACCGTTCCCAAACCCTAACAGTAACCCTCAACCATACCCTAAATCTAACCCTAACCCTAACCCTAACTCTAACCATTACCCGTACCCTAACCCTAACCCATAACCTAACCCTAACCCTAAACTTAACCATAACCCTGACCAGTACCCTAAACCTAAAAATTAAACCATACCCTAAACCCAACGCTAACCCTAACCCGTACCCTAACCCTAACCCTAACCCACACCTAAACCTAAAACTAACCCGTAACCTAAGCCTAAACCTAACCCTAAACTTAACCTGTACGCTAACCCTATTCCGTACAATTAACCTAACCCTAACCCGTAAACTAACCGTAAACCTAACCCTAAGCCTAACCCATACATTAACCCTAACCCTGACACTAACACTAACCCTACCCCGTACTCTAACCCTAACCCTAACTCTAACCCTAACCCGTACCCTACTCCTAAACCTAACCCTAACACGAACCCTAACCTTACTCTAACCCTAACAAAAACCCTAACCCTAACCCATACCCTAACCCTAACCCTAACCCGTATTCTAACCCTAACCCTAACCCTAACCCTAAACCGTACCCTAACCCTAACCCTAAACCTAACCCTAACCCGTACTCTAACCCTAACCCTAACCCTAACACTAACCCTAGCCTGTACTCTATCACTAAACCTAATCTTAAACCTAACTCGTACCCTAACCCTAAACCTAACCCTAACCCTAACACTAAACCTAACCCGTACTCTATCCCTAACCCTAACCGTATTCTAACCCTAACCCTAACCCTCACCCTAACCCTAACCCGTACTGTAACCCTAACACATACCATAACCCTAAACCTAACCCGTACCCTAACCCTAACCCTAATTCGTACCCTAACCCTAACCCTCACCATGACCCTAAACCTAACCCTAACCCATATCCTAAACCTAACCCATACCCTTACCTTAAACCTAACTCTAACCCGTGCTCTAACCCTATCCCGTACCCTAACACTAACCCTAATCCTAACCCTTGACCTAACCCATAAACTAACCCTAACCCTAACCCGTACCCAAACCCTAACAGTAACCCTAAACCACACCCTAATGCTAACACTAACCCTCACCTAAACCTAACCCTAACGTGTACCCTAACCCTAACCCGTAACCTAAACCTAAACCTAACCCTAAACTTAACCCGTACGCTAACCCTAACCCGTACCCCAAATCTAACCCATACCCTAACCCTAAACCTAACCCTACCCCGTGCTCTAACCCTATCCTGTACCCTAACACTAACCCTAATCCTAACCCTTGACCTAACCCGTAACCTAACCCTAACCCTAACCCGTACCCAAACCCTAACAGTAACCCTAAACCACACCCTAATGCTAACACTAACCCTAACCCTAACTCTAACCATTACCCGTACCATAACCCTAACCCATACCCTAACCTAACACTAAACTTCACCGTAACCCTGACCAGTACCCTAAACCTAAAATTAACCCGTACCCTAACCCCAACCCTAACCCTAACCCTAACCCTAACCCTAAACCACACCTAAACCTAACCCTAACCCATAACGTAAGCCTAACCCTAAACCTAAACTTAACCGGAACGCTAACCCTATCCCGTACACTTAACCTAACCCTAACCCGTAAACTAACCCTAAACCTAACCCTATGCCTAACCCGTACATTAACCCTAACCCTAACACTAACACTAACCCTACCCCGTACTCTAACCCTAACCCTAACTCTAACCCTAACCCATAACCTAACCCTAACCCTAACCCTAACCCTAAACGTACCCTAACCCTAACCCTAACCCTAACAGTAACCCTAACCCGTACTCTAACTTAACCCTAAACCTAAACCTAATCCTTCCCGTACTCTAACCCAAACCCTATCCCTAACACTAACCATAATTCTAACACTAACCCTAACCCGTACTCTAACCCTAAACCTAACCCTAAACCTAACCCTAACCCGTACTCTAACCCTATCCAGTACCCTAACACTAACCCTTACCCTAACCCTAATCCTAACCCGTACCCTAACCCTAAACGTAAACCTAACCCGTACCCAAACCCTAACCCTAACACGTACGCTAACCCTAACCCTAAACCTAACACTTACCCTAACCCCTACCCAAACGGTAAACCTAACCCGTACCCTAACACTAACCCAAACCCATACTCTAACCCTAAAACTAACCCTAATACTAACCCTACTCCATACTCTAACACTAACCCTAAAACTAACCCTTACCCTAACCCTAACCCTAACCCTAACACTAACCCTAACCCGTACTCTAACCCTAACCTTAACACTAACACGAACCCTACCCGGTACGCTAACACTAACCCTAACCCTAAACCTAACCCGTACCCTAACCCTAAACCAATCCCTAACACTACCACTAATCCTAACCCGTACTCTAACGCTAACCCTAACCCTAACCGTATTCTAAACCCAACCCTAACCCTCACCCTAACCCTAACCAGTACAGTAACCCTAACCCGTACCATAACCCTAACCCTAACTCGTACCCTAATCCTAACCCAAACTCGTACCCTAACCCTAACCCTAACCTTAAACAAAACCCTAACCCGTACCCTAACCCTAAAACTAACCCATACCCTACCCAACCCTAATCCTAATCCGTACCCTAACACTAAACCTAACCCTAACCCTGACCCTAAACCTAACCCTAAACCTTACAGTAACCCAAACCCTAACCCTAACCTGCACCCTAAACCTAACACTAACCCGTACCCTAACCCTAATCCGTAACCTAAACCTAACCCTAACCCTAACTTAACCCGTACGCTAACCCTATCCGTACCCTAAACCTAACCCTAACCCGTATCCTAACCCTAAACCTAACTCTAACCTAACCCGTACATTAACCCTAACTCTAACCCTAACACTAACCCTAACAAGTACTCTAAACCTAACCCTAACCCTAACCCTAACCCTAAAACTAACCCTAACCCGTATTCTAACCCTAACCCTAACCCTAACCCTATCCATACTCTAACCCTAACCCTAACCTTCACCCTAACCCAAACCCATACTGTAACCCTAACCCGTACCGTAAACCTAACCCTAACATGTACCTTAACCCTAACCCTAATTTGTACACTAACGCTAACCCTAACCCTGACCCTAACCCTAACCCTAACCTGTACCCTAAACCTAACCCGTACCCTAACCCTAACCCTAATCCTTACCCGTAACCTAAACCTAAACCTAACCCTAACTCGTACCTAACTCTAACCCTAACCCTGACCCTAACCCTAAGCCGTACCCTAACCCTAAACCGTACCCTAACCGTAACCCTAAACCTAACCCGTAACCTAACCCTAAATGTAACGCTAACCCGTATCCAAACCCTAACCCTAACACGTACCCTAACCCTAACCCGCACACTAAACCTAACCCTAACCCTACACCTAACACACATACTAACCCTATCCCATACCCTAACCTTAACCCTAACCCGTACCGTAACCCTAACACTAATCCTTACACTAACCATAACCCTAAACCGTACACTAACCCTTAACCGAACCCTAACCCTAACCCAAACCCGTACCCTAACCCTACCCGTACCCTAACACTAACCCAAACCCAAACTCTAACCCTAACCCTAACCCTAACCCTAATACGCACCCTAAACTTTACCCTAACCCTAAACATAACCATAACCCTTAACCATACCCTAACCCTAACCCACACCCTTACCCTAACCCTAACTTTAACCGTAACCCTAACCCGTACCCTAACCCTAAAACTAACCCATACCCTAACCCTAAACCGTAACCTAAACCCTAACCCTAAACTTAACACGTTCGCTAACCCTATCCCGTACCCTAAACCTAACCCTAACCCGTAACCTAACCCTAAACCTAACCATGTCTAAGCCGTACATTAACCCTAAACATAACCCTAACAATAATCCTTCCCTGTACTCTAACCCTAACCCAAACGCTAAGCCTAACCCTAACCTGTACCCTAACCCTAACCCTAACCCTTTCCCAAACCCTAACACTAACCCTAACCCGTACTCTAACCCAAACCCTAACCCTAACCGTACTCTAACGCTAACCCTATCCCTCACCCTAACACTAACACGGACTGTAACCCTAACCCGTACCATAACCCTAACCCTAACCCGTACCCTAAACCTAACACTACCCCTAACCCGTACACTAACCATAACCCTAACCCATACCCTAACCCTAACCCGTACCCTAACCCTAACCCAGGGCCTAACTGTAACCCGCACCCTAAACCTAAACCTAACCCTAGACATTACCCGTACCCTAACCCTATCCCGTAACCTAACCCTAGTCCTAACCCGTATCCTAACCCTAACACTAACCTAACCCTAACACTAACCCTAACCCGTACACTAACCCTAACCCTAACCGGTACCCTAACCCTAACCCGCACCGAAACCTAACCCTAAACCGTAACCTAACCCTAACCCGTAACCTAAACCTATCCCTAACCCTAAACTTAACCCGTACACTAACCCTATCCCATACCCTAAATCTAACCCTAACCCGTACCCTAACCCTAAATCTAACCCTAACAATATCCGTACACTAACCCTAAGCGTAACCCTAACACTAAACCTAACACGTACACTAACACTAACCCTAACCCTAAACCTAACCCTAACCCGTAATCTAACACTAAACCGTACCCTAACACTAACCCTTACCATAACCCTAAACCTAACCTGTACCATAACCATAAACGGAACCCTAACCTGTACCCAAACCCTAACCCTAACCCGTACTCCAACACTAACCCTAACCCTAAATCTAACCCTAACCCGCACACTAAACCTAAACCTAACCCTAGACTTAACACTTACACTAAACCTATCCCGTAACGGAACCTTAACCCTAACCCGTACCGGTAGCCTAACATTAACCGTAACCCTAACCCTAACCCTAACCCTAACCCTAAAACTAACCCGTACACTAACCCTAACCTGAACCCTAACCCTAACCGTAACCAGTACCCTAACCCTACCGTAGCCTAACCCTAACTCTCAACCTAACCCCTAACCCTAACCCTAACCCTAACCCGCACCTAAACTTAACCCTAACCCGTACCCGAACCCTAACCCGTAACCTAAACCTAAACCTAACCCTAAACTTAACCTGTACGCTAACCCTATTCCGTACCCTAAACCTAACCCTAACCCGCACACTAACCCTAACCCTAACCCTCGACCTAACACCTACACTAACCCTATCCCGTACCCTAAACTTAACCCTAAACCGTAACGTAATCCTAACACTAACCCTAAACCTAACCCTAACCCGTACCCTAACCCTACCCGTAGCCTAACCCTAACTCTAAACCTAACACCTAACCTTAACCCTAACCCTTACCCTAACCCGTACCCAAATGGTAAACCTAACCCGTACCCTAACACTAAACCAAATCAGTACTCTAACCCTAAACCTAACCCTAACCCGTACCCCAACACTTCCCGTAGCATAACCCTAAAACTAACCCTAACCCCTAACCCTAACCCTCACCCTAACTCTTACCCTAACACGTACCCAAACGGTAAACCTAACACGTACCCTAACACTAACCCAAACCAGTACTCTAAACCTAAACCTAACCCTAACCCTAACCCTAACCCGCACCCTAAACTTAACCCTAACCCTAACGCAAACCATAACCCTTAACCGTATCCTAACCCTAACCCATACCCTAAACCTAACCCTAACCTTAACCGTAACCCTAACTCGTACCCTAACCCTAAAACTACCCCGTACCCTAACCCCAACCCTAACCTTAACGGGTACACTAACACTAACCCTAACCCTAACCCTGACCCTAAACCTAACCCTAACCACACACTAAACCTAACCCTAACCCTAAACCTAACACTAACCATATCCCGTATTCTAAAACTAACCCTAAACCTAAACCTAAGCCTAACCCGTACTCTAACCTTAACCCTAACCCTAACACTAACCATAACCCTAACACTAACCCTAACCAGTACTCTAACCCTAAACGTAACCCTAACACTAACACTAACTCCCTACTATAGTCCTAACCCTAAACCTAACCCTTACCCTAACCATAACTCGTACCGTAACCCGAGCCCGTACCCCACCCTAACCCTAAACATAAACCTAACCCTAAACCTGACCCTAAAACTAACCCTAATTCCGTATCCTAAACCTAACCCTAACCCGCATCCTAACCCTAACCATAACCCTAGACCTAACCCGTAGCCTAATCCTAACCCGTACCCTAACATTAACCCATACCCTAACCCTAACATTAACCCTAACCCTAACCCGTACACTAACCATAACCCTAACCCATAACCTAACCCTAACCCGTACCCTAACCCTAACCCAGGGCCTAACTGTAACCCGCACCGTAAACCTAACCCTAACCCTAGACATTACCCGTACCCTAACCCTATCCCATACCCTAAACCTAGTCCTAACCCGTATCCTAACCCTAACACTAACCCTAACCCGTACACTAAACCTAACCCGTACACTAACCCTAACACTAACCCTAACCCGTACCCTAACCCTAACCTGCACAGAAACCTAACCCTAACCTGTACCCTAACCCTAACCCATAACCTAAACCTAACCCTAACCCTAAACTTAACCCATACACTAACCCTATCCCATACCCTAAACCTAACCCTAACCCGTACCCTAACCCTAACTCTAACCCTAACCCTACCCGTATACTAACCTTAACCCTAACACTAACACTAACACTAACCCGTACTCTAAAACTAACCCTAAACCTAAACCTAACCCAAACCTGTACTCTAACACTAACCCGTACCCTAACACTAACCCATACCCTAACCCTAAACCTAACCCGTACCCTAACCCTAAACGGAACCCTAACCTGTACCCAAACCCTAACCCAAACACGTACTCTTATCCTAACCCTAACCCTAAACTTAACCCTAACCCGCGCACTAAACCTAACCCTAACCCTAGACCTAACACTTACACTAAACCTATCCCGTACCGGAACCTTAACCCTAACCCATACCGGTACCCTAACACTAACCGTAACCCTAACCCTAACCCTAACCCTAACCCTAACCCTAAACCTATACTTAACCCGTACACTAACCCTAACTCGAACCCTAACCCTAACTGTAACCCGTACACTAACCCTACACGTAGCCTAACCCTAACTCTAACCCTAAACCCGAACCCTAACCCTAACCCACACCTAAACCTACCCTACCCCTAACCCTAACCCGCACCTAAACCTTACCCTAACCCGTATCCGAACCCTAATCCGTAACCTAAACATAAACCTAACCCTAAACTTAACCCGTCGCTAACCCTTCTCCGTACCCTAAACCTAAGCCTAACCCGTACCCTAACCCTAACCCTAACCCTAACCCTATCCATACACTGACCCTAACACTAACCCTAAACCTAAACCTAACCCGTACTCTAACCCTAACCCGTACCCTAACCCTAACCCATACACTAACACTAACCCTAACCCTAACCCTAACACTAACCCTAACCCATACTCTAACCCTAAATCTAACCCTAACTCTAACCAACCCGTACTATAATCCTAACCCGTACCCTAACACTAACCCTAACCCTAACAATAACCCTACCCCATACTCTAACCTTAAACCTAACCCTAACACTAACCCTAACCCGTAATGTAACCCTAACCCTAACCTAACCCTAACCCTAACCCATACAGTAACCCTAACGCGTACCCTAACCCTAACCCTGACCCTAAACCTAACCAAAACTGTACACTAAACCTAACACTAACCCTAACCCTAACACTAAACCTATCCCGTACTCTAACCCTAACCCTAAACCTAATCCTAACCCTAAACCGTACTCTAAACTTAACCCTAACCCCAACACTAACCATAACCCTAACATTAACCCTAACCAGTACTCTAACTCTAAACATAACCCTAACACTATCCCTAACCCCCTACTATAATCCTAAACCTAAACCTAACCCTTACCTAAGCCTAACTCGTACCGTAAACCTAAACCGTACCCAACCCTAACCCTATCCCTAATCCTAAACCTAACCCGTACTCTAACCTTAACCCTAACCCTAACACTAACTATGACCCTAACACTAACCCTAACCAGTACTCTAACCCTAAACATAAGCCTAACACTAACCCTAACCCCCTACTATAATCCTAACCCTAAACCTAACCTTTACCCTAAGCCTAACTCGTACCGTAACCCTAAACCGTACCCAACCCTAACCTTAACCCTAAACCTAACCCTATTCCTGACCCTAACCCTAACCCTAAACCTGTACCCTAACCTTAACCCTAACCCACATCCTAAACCTAACCCTAAGCCTAGACTTAACCCTTAGCCTAACCCTAACTGTACCCTAACACTAACCCTAACCCTAACCCTAACCCGTAACCTAACACTAAACCTAACACGTACCCTAACCTGTACCCTAACCCTAACCCGTCCCCTAACCCTAATCCTAACCCTAACACTAACCCTAACCCTCCACTATAACCCTAAACCTAAACCTAACCTTAACCCTAATCCTAACTCGTACTGTTAACTTTACCCGTACCCTAACTGTAACCCTAAACCTAAACTTAACCGTAATCCTAACCCTAACCCTAGCCCGAATCCCATACACTAACCCTAACCCTAACCCGCATCCTAAACCTAACCCTAAACCTAGACCTAACACGTAACCTCACCCTAACCCGTACCCTAACACTAACCCTAAACCTAACCCTAACACGTACCCTAACCCTAACCAGTACCCTAATCCTAACCCTAACCCTAACCCGTACCCTAACCGTAAACTGTACCCAAACCCTTACCCTAACACGTACCCTAACCCTAACACTAACCCGCACACTAAACCTATCCCTAACCCGCACAGTAAACCTATCCCTAAACCTAGACCTAACATGTACACTAATCCTATCCCGAACCCTAACCTTAACCCTAGCCCATACCGTAACCCTAACACTAACCCTAACCCTAAAATTAAACCTAACCCTAACGTGTACACTAAACCTCACCTGAACGCTAACCCTAACCCTAACACGTACCCTAACCCTACCCGCAGACTAACCCTAACTCTAACCCTACGCCTAACCCTAACACTATCCCTAACCCTTACCCTAACCCGTACCCAAACGGTAAACCTGACCCGTACCCTAACACTAACCCAAACCCGTACTCTAACCCTAATCCAAACCCTAACCCTAACCATAACCCTAACCCTAAACCTAAACCTAACCCGCACCCTAAACTTAACACTAACCCTAACCCAAAAAATAACCCTTAACCGTAACCTAACCCTAAACCATACCCTAACCCTAACCCTAACCTTAACTCTAACCCTAACCCGTACCCTAACCCTAAAACTAACCCGTACCCTAACCCCAACCCTAACCCTAACCCGCACCCTAACACTAAACCGTACCCTAACACTAACCCTTACCCTAACCCTAAACCTAACCCGTACCCTAACCCTAAACGTAACCCTAAAGCGTACTCAAACCCTAAACCTAACCGGTACCCTAACCCTAACCCTAACCCGCACACTAAACCTAACCCTAACCCTAGACCTAACACGTACACTAAACCTATCCCGTACCGTAAACTTAACGCTAAACCGTACCACAAACCTAACACTAACCGTAACCCTAACCCTAACCCTAACCTGCATCCTAAACCTAACCCTAACCCTAGACCTAACCCGTACCCTAACCCTAACCCGTACACTAACACTAAGCCCAACCCTAACCCTAAACCATACCATAACCCTAACGCTAACCCTAACCCGTACCCTAAACCTAACCCGTACCCTATCCCTAAACCGATGTCTAACCCTAAACCACACCGTAAACCTAACCCTAACCCTAGACCTAAACCGTACCCTAAACCTAACCCACACCCTAACCCTAACCCTTACTTTAAAAGTAACCCTAACCCGTACCCGAACCCTAAAACTAATCCGTACCCTAACCCCAACCCTAACCCTAACACATACCCTAACACTAACCCTAAACCTTACCCTGACCCAAAACCTAACCCTAACCCGTACACTAACCCTAACCCTAAGTCTAACCCTAACACTAATCCTACCCCGTACTCTAACACTAACCATAACCCTAACCCTCAACCTAACACTAAACCGTACTGTAACCCTAACCCGTACCATAACCCTAACCCTAACCAGTACCCTAACCCTAACAATAATTCGTACCCTAACCCTAACCCTAACCCTGACACTAACCCTAACCCTAACCCGTACCCTAAACCTAACCTGTACCCTAACCCTAAACATAACCCTAACCCGTACCCTAAACCTAACCCTAACCTGTACCCTAACCCTAAACCTAACCCTAAACCTGACACTAACCCTAAGCCTAAAATGTACCCTAAGCCTAAACCATACCCTAACCCTAACCCTAACCCTAACCCTAACCCTATCCGTACTCTAACCCTAACCCTAACCCTACCCCGTACTCTAACCCTAACCCTAACACTAACCCTAACCCGTACCCTAACCCTAAACCTAACCCTAACACTTACCCTACACCGTACTCTAACCCTAACCCTAACCCTAACACTAACCCGTACCAAAAACCTAACCCTAACCCTAACTAGTACCCAAACCCTAACCCTAACCCTGGCCATAAACCAAACCTTAACCCGTAACCTAAACCTAACCCATAGCCTAACCCTAACCCTAAACCTAACCCTAACCCTATCCCGTACTCTAAACCTAACCCTAACCTTTGTCCTAAACCGTACTCAACCCTATCCCGTACCCTAACCCCAACCCTAACCCGTACCCAACCCTAAGAGTAACCCTAACTCATACCCTAGCGCTAACCCTAACCCTAACCCTAAGCCTAACCCGCACCCTAAACCTAAAACTAACCGTAACCCTAACCATAACCCTTTCCCGTACCCTAACCCTAACCCATTACCTAACACTAACCCTAACCTTAACCGTAACCCTAACCCATACCCTAACCCTAAAACTAACCTGTACCGTAACCCCAACCGTAACCCTAAACCGTACCATATCCCTATCCCTAATCCTAACCCTGACCCTAAACCTAACCCTAACCCGTACCCTAACCCTAACCTGCACCTAAACCTAACCCTAACACGTACCCGAACCCTAACCCATAACCTAAACCTAAACCTAAACCTAAACTTATCCCGTACACTAACCCTATCCTGTACCCTAAACCTAACCCTAACCTGAACCCTAACCCTAACCCTAACCCTAACCCTAACCCTAACCCTATCCGTACACTAACCCTAACCGTAACACTATCACTAACCCTAACCCATACTCTAACCCTAAACCTAACCCTAAACCTAACCCTAACCCGTACTCTAACCCTAACCCGTACCCTGACACTAACCCTTGCCCTAACCATAAACCTAACCCGTACCCTAACATTAAATGTAACCCTAACCCGAACTGAAACCCTAAACCTAACACGTACCCTAACCCAAACCCTAACCCGCACACTAAAACTAACCCTAACCCTAGACCTAACACGTACACTAAACCTATCCTGTACCGTAACATTAACCCTAACCCGTACCGTAACCCTAACACTAACCTAACCCTAACCCTAACCCTAACCCTAACCCTAACCCTAACACTAATCCTAACCCGTACTCTAACTTAACCCTAACCGTAAACCTAACCCTAACACGTACTCTAACCCTAAACCTAATCCTAACACTAACCATAATCCTAACACTAAACCTAACCCGTACTCTAACCCTAAACCTAACACTGACACTAACCCTAACCCCCTACTATAACCCTAACCCTAAACCTAAACCTATCCATAACCCTAACTCGTACCGTAACCCAAACCCGTACCCTAACCATAACCCTAACCCTAAACCTAACCCTAACCCTGACCCTAACCCTTAACCTAATCCCGTACCCTAACCCTGAACCTAACCCGCATCTAAACCTAACCCTAACCCTAGACCTAATCCGTACCCTAACCCTAACACGTAACCTAACACTAACCATAACCCTAACCCGTACCATAAACCTAACAATACCCTAACACGTACCCTAACCCTAACCCGTACCCTAACCCTAGCCCGATGCCTAACCCTAACCCACACCCTAAACCAAACCCAAACCCTAGACCTAACCCGTACCCTAAACCTATCTCGTACCCTAACCCTAATGCTAACCTGTCCCTAACCCTAGACCTAACCCGTACCCTAACCCTAACCCGTACCCTAACACTAAACCTAACCCTAAACCTCAACCATACCCTAACCCTAACACTAACACTAACTCTAATCCTAACCCTATCCCGTACACTAACCCTAACCCTAACCCGAACCCGTACCCTAACCCTAACCCTAACTCTAACCCTAACACTAAACCTACCCCATACTCTAACCCTAACCCAAACTGTAACCATAACCTGTACCCTAACGCGTCACCTAACCCTAACCCTAATCTGTACGCTAACACGTACCATAACCCTAACCCTAATCCTAACTCTAATCCTAAACCTAACCCATACCCTACCTCTCAACCTAACCCATACCCTAACCCTAACTCATACCCTAACCATAACCTTACGCTAACCTCTACCCTAAACCTAACCCATACCCTAAACCTAACCCTAACCCTAAATAGTACCCTAACCCTAAACCTTACCCTAACCCCTAAACCTAACCCTAACCCGTACCCTAACCATAACCCTAACCCATACCTAGCGCTAACCCTAACCCTAACCCTACGTCTAACCTGCACTCTAAACCTAAACCTAACCCTAACCCTAACCATAACCCTTACCCGTACCCTAACCCTAACCCATGCCCTAACACTAACCCTAACCTTAACCGTAACTCTAAACTGTACCCTAACCCTAAAACTAACCCATACCCTAACCCCAACCCTAACCCTAGCCTGTACCATAACCCTATCCCTAACCCTAACCCTGACCCTAAACCTAACCCTAACCCGTACCCTAACCCTAAACCGCACCTAAACCGAACCCTAACCCATACCCTAACCCTAACCCGAAACTAAACCTAACCCTAACCCTAAACTTAACCTGTACACTAAACCTATCCCGTACCCTAAGCCTAACCCTAACCCGTATCCTGACCCTAAACCTAACGGTAAGCCTAACCCGTACATTAACCCTAACCCTAACCCTAACACTAACACTACCCCGTACTCTAACCCTAACCCTAACCCTAAACCGTACCCTAACTCTAACCCTAACACTAACCCTAAACCGTACTCTAACCCTAACCCTAACCCTAACCCTAACCGTACTCTAAACCTAACCTTAACCCTCACCCTAAACTTAACCCGTACTGTAACCCTAACCTGTACCAATACCCTAACCCGTACCCTAAACCTAACCCTAACTCGTACCCTAAACCTAACCCTAAACTTGACCCTAAACCTAACCCTAACCAATACCCTAAACCTAACCCATAACCTAAACCTAACCCTAACCCTAAACTTAACCCGTACTCTAACCCTATCCGGGACCCTAAACCTAACTCTAACCCATTCAGTAACCCTAACCCGTAACCTAACCCTAACCCTGACCCTAATCTTAACCCTATCCCGTACCCTAACCCTAAACCGTACCCTAACCCTAACCCTAAACCTAACCCGTACCCTAAACCTAAACGTAACCCTAACACGTATCCAAACCCTAACCCTAACACGTACCCTAACCATAACCCGGACCATAACCCTAACCCGCACCTAAACCTAACCCAAACCCGTAACCTAACCCTAACCCGTAACCTAAACCTAACACTAACCCTAAACTTAACCCGTACACTAACCCTGTCACGTAGCCTAAACCTAACCCAAACCCGTACCCTAACCCTACCCAAACCCTAAGCCTATCCGTACACTAACGCTAACGCTAACCCTAACACTAACCCTAACCTGTACTCTACCCTAACCCTAACCCTAAACCTAACCCTAACCCGTACTCTAACCCTAACCCACAACCTAACACTAACCCTTACCCTAACCCTAAACCTAACCCGTACCGTAACCCTAAACATAAGCCTAACACGTACCCAAACCCTAACCCTAACACGTACCCTATCCCTAACCCTAACCCTAACCTGTACACTAAACCTAACCCTAACCCTAGACCTAACATGTACACTAACCCTATCCCGTAACCTAACCTTAACCCTTACCCGTACCGTAACCCTAACACTAACCCGAAACCTAACCCTAACCCTAAGCCGTACACTAACCCTAACCCGAACCCTAAACCTAACCCTAACCCATACCATAACCCTACCCGTAGCCTAACCGTAACTCTAACCCTAACCCCTAACCCTACCCCTAACCCTTACCATAAGCCGTACCCAAACGGTAAACCTAACCCATAGCCTAACAATAACCCAAACCCGTACTCTAACCCTAACCCTACCCTAACCCTAACCAGCACCCTAAACTTAAACCTAACCCTAACCCAAAGCATAATCCTTAACCGTAACCTAACCCTAACCCATACCTTAAACCTAACCCTAACCTTAACCATAAGGCTAACCCGTATCCCAACCCTAAAACTAACTCGTACCCTGAACCCAACCCTAACCCTAACCCGTACCCTAACACTAACCCTAACCCTAACACAGACACTAAACCTAACCTTATCACTTACACTAAACCTAACCCTAAACCTAACCCACGCCCTAAACCTAACCCTAACCCGTACCCTAACCCTAACCGGTAACCTAAACCTAACCCTAACCCAAACTTAACACATACGCTAACCCTATCCCGTACCCGAAACCTAATCCTAACCCGTATTCTAAACCTAAACCTAACCCTAAGCCTAACCCGTACATTAACCCTAACCCTAACACTAACACTAACCCTACCCCGTACTCTAACCCTAACCCTAACCCTAACCCTAACCCGTACCCTAACCCTAAACCTAACCCTAACCCTAACTCTAACCTAACCCGTACTCTAACCCTAACCCTAACCCTAACCCTAAACATACTTTAAACCTAACCCTAACCCTCACCCTAACCTTAACCCGTACTGTAACACTAACCCATACCAATGCCCTAACCCTAACCCGTAACCAAACCCTAACCCTAACTCGTACCCTAACCCTAACCCTAACACTGACCCTAAACCTAACCCTAACCCGTACCCTAAACCTAACTTGTACTCTAACCGTAACCCTAACCCTAACCCGTACCCTAAACCTAACCCAAAACCATACCCTAACGCTAACCCTAACCCTAACACTGACGTTAACCCTAACCCTAACTCGTACCCTAAGCCTAACCCATACCCTATACCTAACCTTAATCCAAACACTAACCCTAACCTGTACCCTAAACCTAAACCTAACCCTTGACCTAACCCTTCCCCAACCCTATCCCATAAACTAACCCTCACCCTAACTCGTACCCAAACCCTAACAGATACCCTAAACCATTCCCTAGCGCTAACCCTAACACTAACCCTAACCCTAAACCGCACCCTAAACCTAAAGCTAACCCTAACCCTAACCATAACCCTTACCCGTACCCTAACCCTAACCCATACCCTAAACCTAACCCTAACTTTAACCGTAACCCTAACCCATACCCTAAACCTAATAATAACCCGTACCCTAACCTCAACCTTAACCCTAACCCGTACCTTAACCCTATCACTAACCCTAACCCTGACCCTAAACCTAACACTAACCCGTACCCTAAACCTAACCCTAACCCGCACCTAAACCTAACCCTAACCCGGAACCTAAACCTAACCCTAACCCTAAACTTAACCCGTACGCTAACCCTATCCCGTAACCTAAACCTAAACCTAACCCGTTGCCTAACCCTAACCCTAACACTATCTGTAGACTAACACTAAGACTAACCCTAACACTAACACTAACCCTAACCCGTACTCTAACCCTAACCCTAACCCTAAACCTAACCCTAACCCGTACTCTAACCCTAACCCATACCCAAACACTAACCCTAACCCTAACTATAACCCTAACCCGTACTCTAACCCTAAACCTAACCTTAACTCTAAAGCTAACCCGTACTATAACCCTAACCCTAACCCTAAACCTAAACCGTACCCTAAACCTAAACCTAACGCTAACCCGTACCCAAACCATAACCCTAACACATACCCTAAACTAACCCTAACCCTAACCCGCACACTAAACCTAACCCTAACCCTAGACCTAACACGTACACTACCCCGATACCGTACCCTAACCTTAACCCTTACCGGTACCGTAACCCTAACACTAACCCTAACCCTAACCCTAATCCTAACCCTAACCATAACCCGTACACTAACCCTAACCCTAACCCTAACCCGTACCATAAACCTAACACTAACCCTAACCCGTACCCAAACCCTAACAAGTACCCTAACCCTAACCCTAACCCTAACTCGTACACTAACCCTAACCCGAACCCTAACCCTAACCGTAACCCGTACCCTAACCCTACCCGTAGCCTAACCCTAACTCTAACCCTCAACCCTAACCCTAACCCTAACCCAAACCCGCGCCTAAACCTAACCCTAACCCTAACCCTAGCCCTCACCCGCACCTAAACCTAAACCTAACCCGTACCCGAACCCTAACCCGTAACCTAATCCTAAACCTAACCCTAACACTATCCCTAAATCGTACTCTAAACCTAAACCTAACCCTACATCTAACCCTAACCGTACTATAACCATAAACCTAACCAAACCCTAAACCTAAACCTAACCCGTACTATAACCCTATCCTGTAGCCTAACACTAAGTCTAACCCTAACCCCTAACCCTAAACCTAACCCTAACCCTAACCCTTACCCTAACATGTACCCAAATGGTAAACCTAACTCGTACCCTAACACTACCCCAAACCCGTACTCTAACCCTAACCCTAACACTAACAATAACCCTTCCCCATACTCTAACCCTAACCCTAACCCTAACACACACTCTAACCCTAACCCTAACCCTAACACTATCCCTAATCCATACTCTAAACCTAAACCTAACCCTAAATCTAACCCTAACCCGAACTATAACCATAAACCTAACCCTAACCCTAAGCCTAAACCTAACCCGTACTCTAACCCTATCTCGTAGCCTAACACTAAGTCTAACCCTAACCCCTAACCCTAAACCTAACCCTAACCCTAACCCTTACCCTAACACGAACCCAAACTTTAAACCTAACCGGTACCCTAACACTAACCCAAAACCGTACTCTAACCCTAAAATTAACCCTAACCCTAACCCTAACACTAATCCTAACCCGTACTCTAACCCTAACCCTAAACCTAAACGTAACCCTAACCCGTTCTCTAACCCTAAACCTAACCCTAACACTAACGCTAACCCCCTACTATAACCCTAACCCTAAACCTAATGCTAACCCTAACCCTAACTCGTACCGTAACCCGAACTCGTACCCTAACCCTAACCCTAAACCTAACCCTAAACCTGACCCTAACCCTAAACCTAAACCCGTACCCTAACCCTAACCCTAACCCCCATCCTAAACCTAACCCTAAACCTAGACCTAAACCGTACCTTAACCCTAACCCGTACCCTAACACTAACCCTAACCCTATCCCGTATCATAACCCTAACACTAACCCTAACCCATACCCTAACCCTAAACCGTACCCTATCCTTAACCCAATGCCTAACCCTAACCCACACCCTAACCCTAACCCTAACCCTAGACCTAAACCGTACCCTAAACCTATCCCGTAACCTAACCCTAACGCTAACCTGTACCCTAACCCTAACACTAACACTAACCCTAATCCTAACCCTATCCCGTACACTAATCCTAACCCAAACCTAACCCGTACCCTAAACCTAACCCTATCCCTAAAGCTAACCCTAACGCTGACCCTAGCCCTAACCCTAATCCCGTACCCTAACCATAACCCTAACCCGCATCCTAAACCTAACCCTAACCCTAACCCTAACCCGTACCATAAACCTAACACTAACCGTAACCCGTACCCAAACCCAAACACGTACACTAACCCTAACCCGATGCCTAAACCTAACTAAAACCCTAAAACTAACCCTAAACCTAGACCTAACCCGACCCAAAACCTATCCCGTACCCTAACCCTAACGCTAACCTGTACCCTAACCCTAACACTAACACTAACCCTAATCCTAACCCTATTCCCGTACACTAACCCTAACCCTAACCCTAACCCGTACCCTAACCCTAACCCGTACCGTTACACGTACCTTAACCCTAACCCTAACCCGTACCCTAACCCATAAACTAACCCTAACATAACCTGAACGCTAACACGTACCATAACCCTAACCCTAATCCTAACCCTAAACCTAATCCTAACCCATACCCTACCCCTCACCCTAACCCATACCCTAACCCTAACTCGTACCCTAACCCTAACACTTACCGTAACCCCTAACCCTAACCCTAACCCTAAAACTAAACCTAACCCTAACCCTAACCGGTACCCTAATCCTAATCCTAACCCTGACCCTAATCCGTATCCTAACCCTAATCCGTACCCTAACCCTAACCCTAAAACTAAACCTAACCCTAACCCGTACAGTAACCCTAACCCGTACCATAACCCTAACCCTAAACCTAAACCTAACCCTAACCCTGACCCTAAACCAAACCCTAACCCGTACCCTAACCCCAAATCTAACCCTAACCCCTAACCCTAACCCTAACCCTTAACCTAACCCGTACACAAATGGTAAACCTAACCCGTACCCTAACACTAACCCAAACCCGTACTCTAACCCTAACCCTAACCCTAACCTGCACCCTAAACTTAACCCTAACCCTAACCCAAACCATAACCCTTAACCGTAACCTAACCCTAACACATACCCTAAACCTAACCCTAACCTTAACCGTAACCCTAACCCTTACCCTAACCCTAACACTAACCCGTACCCTAACCCCAATCCTAACCCTAATCCGTACCCTAACACAAACCCTAACCCTAACCCTGACCCTAAACCTGACCCTAACCCTTTCACTAATCCTAACCCTAACCCAAACCCGCACCCTAAACCTAACCCTAACCCGTACCCTAACCCTAACCCGTAACCTAAACCTAACCCTAACCCTAAACTTAACCCATACGCTGACCCTATCCCGTATCCTAAACCTAACCCTAACCCGTATCCTAACCCTAAACCTAACCCTAAGCCTAATCCGTACATTAAACCTACTCCTAACCCTAACACTAACCCTACCCTGTACACTAACCCTAACCCTAAACCTAACCATAACCCGTACCCTGACCCTAACCCTAATCCTAACCCTAACACTAACCCTACCCCATACTCTAACCCTAACCCTAACCCTAACCCTATCCGCACACTAACCCTAACCCTAACACTAACACTAAACCTAACCCGTACTCTAACCCTAACACTAACCCTAAACCTAACCCTAACCCGTACTCTAACCCTAACCCGTACCCTACACTAACCCTTACCCTAGCACTAAACCTAACCTGTACCCTAACCTTAAACGGAAACCTAACTCGTACCCAAACCATAACCCTAACACGTACTCTAACCCTAACCCTAACCCTAAACCTAACCCGAACCCGCACACTAAACCTAACCCTAACCCTAGACCTAACACGAACACTAACCCTATCCCGTACTGGAACCTTAACCCTAACCCGTACCGGTACCATAACACTAACCGTAACCCTAACCCTAACTCTAACCCTAACCCGTACACTAACCCTAACCCGAACCCTAACCCTAACCCTAAACCATACCCTAACCCTACCCGTAGCCTACCCTAACACTAAGCCTAACCCCTAACATTAACCCTAACCCTAACCCACACCTAAACCTAAACCTAACCCTAAAACTATCCCTAACCCGCACCTAAACCTAACCCTAACACGTACCCTAAACCTAACCCTAACCCATACCCTAACCCTAACCCTAACCCTATCCGTACACTAACCCTAACCCTAACCATAAACCTAACCCTAACCCATACCCTAACCCTAACCCTAACCGTACACTAACACTAACCCTAACCATAAACCTAACCCTAACCCATACTCTAATCCTAACCCATTCCCTAACACTAACCCTAAACCTAACACTAACCCTAACCCGTACTCTAACCCTAAACCTAACCCTAATTCTAACCCTAACGCGTACTATAACCCTAACCCGTACCCTAACCCTAACCCTAACACTAACCATACCTCGTACTCTAACCCTAAACCTAACCCTAATTCTAACCCTAACCCGTACTATAACCCTAACCCTAACCCTAACCCTAACCCGTACAGTAACCCTAACACGTACCCTAACCCTAAACCTAACCCTAAACCTAACCCTAATCCTGACCTAACCCTAACCATAATCCGTACCCTAACCCTAAACCGTACCCTAACCCTAACCCTAAACCTAACCCATACCCTAACCCTAAACGTAACTCTAACCCTAACACTAACTCTAACCCGCACACTAAACCTAACCCTAACCCAAGACCTAACACTTACACTAACCCTATCCCGTACACTAACCTTAACTCTAACCCGTACCGTAACCCTAACACTAACTGTAACCCTAACCCTAACCCTAAACCTAACCCTTACACTAACCCTAACCCGACCCTAACCCTGACCCTGAACCGTAACCAAACCCTACCGGTAGCCTAACTCTAACTCTAACGCTAACCCCTAACCCTAACCCTAACCCTTTCCCTAACCCGTACCCAAACGGTAAACCTAACCCGTAACCTAACACTATTCTGAACCCGTACTATAATCCTAACCCTAACCCTAACCCATACCCTAACTCTTCCCGTAGCCTAACCCTAACTTTAACCCTAATCTCTAACTCTAACCCTAACCCTTACCCTAACCGTACCCAAACGGTAAATCTAACACGTACCCTAACACTAACCCAATCCTGTATTCTAACCCTAACCCTAACCCTTACCCTAACCCTAACCCTAACCCGCACCCTAAACTTAACCCTAACCCTCACTAAACCATAACACTTAAACATAACCTAAACCAAACCCATACACTAAACCTAACCCTAACCTTTACCGTAACACTAACCCGTACCCTAACCCTAAAACAAACCCGTACCCTAACCCCAATCCTAACCTTAACGCGTACACTAACATTAACCCTAACCCTAACCCTGATCCTAAACCTAACACTAAACCTTACACTAATCCTAACCCTAACCCTAACCCGCACCCTAAACCTAACCCTAACCCGTACCCTAACCCTAAACCGTAACCTAAACCTACCCCTAACCCTAAACTGAACCCGTACGCTAACCCTATACCATACCCTAAACCTAAACCTAACCCTTATCCTAACCCTAAACCTAACCCTAAGCCTAACCCGTTCATTAACCCTAACCCTAACTCTAACTCTAACCCTACCCCATACTCTAACCGTAACCCTAAACCTAACCCTAACCCGTACCCTAACCCTAACCATAACCCTAACCCTAACACTAACGATAACCCGTACTTAACCCTGACCCTAACTCTAACCCTAACATTAACCGTAACCCTAACCCGTACACAAACCATAAAACTAACCTGTACCCTAACGCCAACCATAACACTAACTCGTACCGTAACCCTATCCCTAACCCTAAACCTGACCCTAAACCTAACCCTAACCCGTATCCGAACCCTAACACTCACCCGCACCCTAAACCTAACCCTAACCCGTACCCTAACACTAATCCGTAACCTAAACCTAACCCTAACCCTAAACTTAACCCGTACGCTAACCCTATCCTGTACCCTAAACCTAACCCTAACCCGTACCATAACCCTAACCCTAACCCTAACCCTAATCGTACACTAACTCTAACCCTAACCCAAACACTAACACTAACCTATCCCGTACTCTAAACCTAACCGTAAACCTAATCCTAACCCTAACCCATATTCTAACCTTAACCCTAACCCTAACACTACCCATAACCCTAACACTAACCCTAACCAGTACTGTAACCCTAAACATAACCCTAACACTAACCCTAACCCCCTACTATAATCCTAACCCTAAACCTAATGCTTACCCTAAGCCTAACTCGTACCGTAACCCTAAACCATATCCAACCTTAAACTTAACCCTAAACCTAATCCTATTACTGACCTTAACCCTATCCCTTATCCTGTACCCTAACCTTAACTGTACCCGCATCCTAAACCTAACTCTAAGCCTAGACTTAACCCTTAGCTTAACCCTAACCCGTACCCTAACTAACTCTAACCCTAACCCTAACCCGTAACCTAACACTAAACCTAACCCGTACCATAACCCGTACCCTAACCCTAACCCGTCCCCTAACCCTAATCCTAACCCTAACACTAACCCTAACCCTCCACTATAACCCTAACCCTAAACCTAACACTAACCCTAACCCTAACTCGTACTGTTAACTTTACCCGTACCCTAACCGTAACCCTACACCTAAACTTAACCATAAACCTAACCCTAACCCTAACCCGAATCCCGTACCCTAACCCTAACCCTAACCCGCAGCCTAAACCTAACCCTAACCCTAGACCTAACCCGTACCCTAACCCTAACCCGTACCCTAACACTAACCCTAAACCTAACCCTAAAACGTACCCTAACCCTAACCAGTACCCTAATCCTAACCCTAACCCTAACCCGTACCCTAACCCTAAACTGTACCCAAACCCTTACCCTAACACGTACCCTATCCCTAACCCTAACATGCACACTAAACCTATCCCTAACCCGCACACTAAACCTATCCCTAACCCTAGACCTAACATGTACACTAACCCTATCCCGAACCCTAAACTTAACCCTAACCCGTACTGTAACCCTAACACTAACCCTAACCCTAACCCTAAACCTCACACTAACGTGTACATTAACCCTCACCCGAACGCTAACCCTAACACTAACCCATACCCTAACCCTACCCATAGCCTAACACTAAATCTAACCCTAACGCCTAACCCTAACCCTATCCCTAACCCTTACCCTAACCCATACCCAAACGGTAAACCTAACCCATACCCTAACACTAACCCAAACCCGTACTCTAACCCTAACCCTAAAACTAACCCTAACCCTAACCCGCACCCAAAACTTAACCCTAACCCTAACCCAAACCATTACCCTTAACCGTAACCTAACCCTAACCCATACCCTAAACCTAACCCTAAACTTAACCATAACTCTAACCCTTACCCTAACCCTAACACTAACCTGTACCCTAACCCTACCCGTACCCTAACCCTAAATCTAACCCTAGCCCCTAACCCTAACCCTACCCTTAACCTAACCCGTGCACAAATGGTAAACCTAACCCGTACCCTAACACTAACCCAAACCCGTACTCTAACCCTAACCCTAACCCTAACCCGCACCCTAAACTTAAACCTAAGCCTAACCCAAACCATAACCCTTAACCGTAACCTAACCCTAACACATACCCTAAACCTAACCCTAACCTTAACCGTAACCCTAACCCTTACCCTAACCCTAACACTAACCCGTACCCTAACCGCAATCCTTTTTTTTTTTTTTTTTATTTTTTTTTCCTAACCCCAATCCTAACCCTAATCCGTACCCTAACTCAAACCCTAACCCTAACCCTGACCCTAAACCTGACCCTAACCCTTTCACTAATCCTAACCCTAACCCAAACCCGCACCCTAAACCTAACCCTAACCCGTACCCTAACCCTAACCCGTAACCTAAACCTAACCCTAACCCTAAACTTAACCCGTACGCTGACCCTATCCCGTACCCTAAACCTAACCCTAACCCGTATCCTAACCCTAAACCTAACCTTAAGCTTAATCCGTACATTAAACCTACTCCTAACCCTAACACTAACCCTACCCTGTACACTAACCCTAACCCTAAACCTAACCCTAACCCGTACCCTGACCCTAACCCTAATCCTAACCCTAACACTAACCCTACCCCATACTCTAACCCTAACCCTAACCCTATCCGCACACTAACCCTAACCCTAACACTAACACTAAACCTAACCCGTACTCTAAACCTAACACTAACCCTAAACCTAACCCTAACCCGTACTCTAACCCTAACCCGTACCCTACACTAACCCTTACCCTAGCACTAAACCTAACCTGTACCCTAACCTTAAATGGAACCCTAACTCGTACCCAAACCATAACCCTAACACGTACTCTCACCCTAACCCTAACCCTAAACCTAACCCGAACCCGCACACTAAACCTAACCCTAACCCTAGACCTAACACGAACACTAACCCTATCCCGTACTGGAACCTTAACCCTAACCTGTACCGGTACCATAACACTAACCATAACCCTAACCCTAACTCTAACCCTAACCCGTACACTAACCCTAACCCGAACCCTAACCCTAACCCTAAACCATACCCTAACCCTACCCGTAGCCTACCCTAACACTAAGCCTAACCCCTAACATTAACCCTAACCCTAACCCACACCTAAACCTAAACCTAACCCTAAAACTATCCCTAACCCGCACCTAAACCTAACCCTAACACGTACCCTAAACCTAACCCTAACCCATACCCTAACCCTAACCCTAACCCTATCGGTACACTAACCCTAACCCTAACCATAAACCTAACCCTAACCCATACCCTAACCCTAACCCTAACCGTACACTAACCCTAACCATAACCATAAACCTAACCCTAACCCGTACTCTAACCCTAACCCATTCCCTAACACTAACCCTAAAACTAACACTAACCCTAACCCGTACTCTAACCCTAAACCTAACCCTAATTCTAACCCTAACGCGTACTATAACCCTAACCCGTACCCTAACTCTAACCCTGACACTAACCATACTCCGTACTCTAACCCTAAACCTAACCCTAATTCTAACCCTAACCCGTACTATAACCCTAACCCTAACCCTAACCCTAACCCGTACAGTAACCCTAACACGTACCCTAACCCTAAACCTAACCCTAAACCTAACCCTAATCCTGACCTAACCCTAACCATAATCCGTACCCTAACCCTAAACCGTACCCTAACCCTAACCCTAAACCTAACCCATACCCTAACCCTAAACGTAACTCTAACCCTAACACTAACTCTAACCCGCACACTAAACCTAACCCTAACCAAGACCTAACACTTACACTAACCCTATCCCGTACACTAACCTTAACTCTAACCCGTACCGTAACCCTAACACTAACTGTAACCCTAACCCTAACCCTAAACCTAACCCTTACACTAACCCTAACCCGACCCTAACCCTGACCCTGAACCATAACCAAACCCTACCGGTAGCCTAACTCTAACTCTAACGCTAACCCCTAACCCTAACCCTAACCCTTTCCCTAACCCGTACCCAAACGTTAAACCTAACCCGTAACCTAACACTATTCTGAACCCGTACTATAATCCTAACCCTAACCCTAACCCATACCCTAACTCTTCCCGTAGCCTAACCCTAACTTTAACCCTAATCTCTAACTCTAACCCTAACCCTTACCCTAACCGTACCCAAACGGTAAATCTAACACGTACCCTAACACTAACCCAATCCTGTACTCTAACCCTAACCCTAACCCTTACCCTAACCCTAAACCTAACCCGCACCCTAAACTTAACCCTAACCCTCACTAAACCATAACACTTAAACATAACCTAAACCAAACCCATACACTAAACCTAACCCTAACCTTTACCGTAACACTAACCCGTACCCTCACCCTAAAACAAACCCGTACCCTAACCCCAATCCTAACCTTAACGCGTACACTAACATTAACCCTAACCCTAACCCTGATCCTAAACCTAACACTAAACCTTACACTAATCCTAACCCTAACCCTAACCCGCACCCTAAACCTAACCCTAACCCGTACCCTAACCCTAAACCGTAACCTAAACCTACCCCTAACCCTAAACTGAACCCGTACGCTAACCCTATACCATACCCTAAACCTAAACCTAACCCTTATCCTAACCCTAAACCTAACCCTAAGCCTAACCCGTTCATTAACCCTAACCCTAACCCTAACCCTAACACTAACCCTACCCCATACTCTAACCGTAACCCTAAACCTAACCCTAACCCGTACCCTAACCCTAACCATAACCCTAACCCTAACACTAACGATAACCCGTACTTAACCCTGACCCTAACTCTAACCTTAACATTAACCGTAACCCTAACCCGTACACAAACCATAAAACTAACCTGTACCCTAACGCCAACCATAACACTAACTCGTACCGTAACCCTATCCCTAACCCTAAACCTGACCCTAAACCTAACCCTAACCCGTATCCGAACCCTAACACTCACCCGCACCCTAAACCTAACCCTAACCCATACCCAAACACTAATCCGTAACCTAAACCTAACCCTAACCCTAAACTTAACCCGTACGCTAACCCTATCCCGTACCCTAAACCTAACCCTAACCCGTACCATAACCCTAACCCTAACCCTAACCCTAATCGTACACTAACTCTAACACTAACCCAAACACTAACACTAACCTATCCCGTACTCTAAACCTAACCGTAAACCTAATCCTAACCCTAACCCATATTCTAACCTTAACCCTAACCCTAACACTACCCATAACCCTAACACTAACCCTTACCAGTACTGTAACCCTAAACGTAACCCTAACACTAACCCTAACCCCCTACTATAATCCTAACCCTAAACCTAATGCTTACCCTAAGCCTAACTCGTACCGTAACCCTAAACCATATCCAACCTTAAACTTAACCCTAAACCTAATCCTATTACTGACCTTAACCCTATCCCTTATCCTGTACCCTAACCTTAACTGTACCCGCATCCTAAACCTAACTCTAAGCCTAGACTTAACCCTTAGCTTAACCCTAACCCGTACCCTAACTAACTCTAACCCTAACCCTAACCCGTAACCTAACACTAAACCTAACCCGTACCCTAACCCGTACCCTAACCCTAACCCGTCTCCTAACCCTAATCCTAACCCTAACACTAACCCTAACCCTCCACTATAACCCTAACCCTAAACCTAACACTAACCCTAACCCTAACTCGTACTGTTAACTTTACCCGTACCCTAACCGTAACCCTACACCTAAACTTAACCGTAAACCTAACCCTAACCCTAACCCGAATCCCGTACCCTAACCCTAACCCTAACCCGCAGCCTAAACCTAACCCTAACCCTAGACCTAACCCGTACCCTAACCCTAACCCGTACCCTAACACTAACCCTAAACCTAACCCTAACACGTACCCTAACCCTAACCAGTACCCTAATCCTAACCCTAACCCTAACCCGTACCCTAACCCTAAACTGTACCCAAACCCTTACCCTAACACGTACCCTATCCCTAACCCTAACACGCACACTAAACCTATCCCTAACCCGCACACTAAACCTATCCCTAAACCTAGACCTAACATGTACACTAACCCTATCCCGAACCCTAAACTTAACCCTAACCCGTACTGTAACCCTAACACTAACCCTAACCCTAACCCTAAACCTCACACTAACGCGTACATTAACCCTCACCCGAACGCTAACCCTAACCCTAACCCATACCCTAACCCTACCCGTAGCCTAACCCTAAATCTAACCCTAACGCCTAACCCTAACCCTATCCCTAACCCTTACCCTAACCCATACCCAAACGGTAAACCTAACCCGTACCCTAACACTAACCCAAACCCATACTCTAACCCTAACCCTAAAACTAACCCTAACCCTAACCCGCACCCAAAACTTAACCCTAACCCTAACCCAAACTATAACCCTTAACCGTAACTTAACCCTAACCCATACCCTCAACCTAAACCTAACCTTAACCATAACCCTAACCCGTACCATAACCCTAAAACTAACCCATACCCTAACCCCAACTCTAACCATAACCTGTACACTAACACTAATCCTAACCTTAACCCTGACCCTAAACCTAAACCTAAACCTTACACTAACCCTAACCATAACCCTAACCCGCACCCTAAACCTAACCCTAACCCGTACCCTAACCCTAACCCATAACGTAAACCTAACCCTAACCCTAAACTTAACCCGTAAGTTAACCCTATCCCGTACCCTAAACATAACCCTACCCATATCCTAACCCTAACCTAACCCTAAGCTAACCCGTACATTAACCCTAACCCTAACCCTAACACTAACCCTACCCCGTACTCTAAACCTAACCCTAACCCTAACCCTAACCCGTAACCTAAACCTAACCCTAACCCTAACTCGCACCGTTAACTTTACCCGTACCCTAACTGTAACACTAAACCTAAACTTAACCGTAACCCTAAACCTAACCCAAACCCAAATCCTGTACCCTAACCCTAACCCTAACCCGCATCCTAAACCTAACCCTCACCCTAGACCTAACCCGTACCCTAACCCTAACCCGTACCCTAACAATCACCCTAACACTAACCCTAACACGTACCCTAACCCTAACCAGTACCCTAATCCTAACCCTAACCCTAACCCGTACCCTAACCCTAAACTGTACCCAAACCCTTACCCTAACACGTATCCTAACCCTAACTCTAACACTAAACCTAACCTGCACTAAACCTACCCTAACCCTAGACCTAACAATTACACTAACCCTATCCCATACCCTAAACTTAACCCTAACCCGTACCGTAACCCTAACACTAACCCTAAACCTAAACCTAACCCTAACGCGTACACTAACCCTCACCCGAATGCTAACCCTAACCGTAACCCATACCCTAAGCCTACCCATAGCCTAACCCTAACAGTAACCCTAATGCCTAACCCTAACCCTAACCCTATCCCTAACCGTTACCCTAACCCGTAACCAAACGGTAAACCTAACCCGTACCCTAACACTAACCCAAACCCGTACTCTAACCCTAACCCTAAACCAAACACTAACCCTAACCAGCACCCTAAACTTAACCCTAAACCTAACCCAAACTATAACCCTTAACCATAACCTAACCCTAACCCATTCCCTCAACCTAAACCTAACCTTAACCATAACCCTAACCCGTACCATAACCCTAAAACTAACCCGTACCCTAACCTCAACCCTAACCCTAACCTGTACATTAAAACTAACCCTAACCTTAACCCTGACCCTTAACCTAACCCTAACCCTTACACTAAACCTAACCCTAACCCTAACCCGCACCCTAAATCTAACCCTAACCCGTACCCTAACCCGTAACCTAAACCTAACCCTATCCCTAAACTTAACCCGTACGCTAACCCTATCCCGTACCCTAAACATAACCCTGACCCATATCCTAACCCTAACCTAACACGAAGCTAACCCGTACATCAACCCTAACCCTAACCCTAACAGTAACACAACCCTGTACTCTTACCCTAACCCTAACCCAAATCCTAACCCGTAACCTAAACCTAACCCTAACCCTAACTCATACCCTAACCCTAACCTGACCCTAACCCTAACCCGTACCCTAAACCTAACCCATACCCTAACCCTAACCCTAAACCTAACCCTAACACTAACCCGTACCCTAAAACTAACCCTAAACCTTCACCTAACCGGTACCCAACCCTTTCCCATGCTCTAAAACTAACCCTAACCCTAACCCTAACCCGTACCCTAACCCTAACCCTAACCCTAACACTAACCCTAACCCGTACTTTAACCCTAACCCTAACACTAGCCCTAACCGTACTCTAAACCTAACCCTAACCGTCACCCTTACCCTAACCCATACTGTAACACTAACCTGTGCCAATACCCTAAACCTAACCCGTACCCTAACCCTAACCCTAACTCGTACCCTAACCCTAACCCTAACCCTGACTCTAACCCTAACCCTAACCCGTACCCTAACCTAACCCTAACCCGTAACCTAACGCTAACCCTAACCCTAACCCTGACGCTAACCCTAACCCGTACCCTAAGCCTAACCCATACCATAAACCTAAACCTAATTCAAACCCTAACCCTAAACTGTACCCTAAACCTAAACCTAACCCTTGACCTAACCTGTACCAAACCCTATCCCGTAACCTAACCCTAAACTAACCCGTACCCAAACCCTAACAGTAACATTAACCCATTCCCGAGCGCTAACCCTAACACTAACCCTAACCCTAACCCTAACCGCACCCAAAACTAAGGCTTACCCTAACCCTAACCATAACCCTTACCCTAACCCTAACCCTAACCCTAAACCTAACACTAACCCTAACCCATACTCTAATCCTAACCCTAACCCTAACCCTAACCGTACTCTAACCCTAACCCTAAACCATTCCCTAAACCCAACCCTAACCCTAACCCGTACCATGCCCTATCACTAAACCTAACCCTGACCTTAAACCTAACCCTAAACCGTACCCTAACCCTAACCCTAACCCGCAACTAAACCTAACCCTAACGTGTACCCTAAACCTAACCCGTACCCTACCCCTAACCCTAACCCTAACCCGTACCCTAAACCTAACCCTACCCTAACTCGTACCCTAACCCTAACCCGTACCCTAAGCCTAACACATACCCTAACCCTAAACCTAACCCTAACCCTAACCCATACCCTAAACCTAACCCTAACCCTTGACCTAACCCGTTCCCAAACCTACGCAGTACCAAAACCCTAAACCTAACACGTACCCAAAACCTAACATTAACCCTAACCCATAACCTAGCGCTAAACCTAACCCTAACCCAAACCCGTCCCCTAAACCTCAACCTTACCCTAACCCTAAACATAACCCTTACCCGTACCCTAACCCTAAACAATACCCTAACCCTAACCCTAACCTTAACCATAACACTGTCCTGTACCCTAACACTAAAACTAACCCGTACCCTAACCCCAAACCTAACCCTAACCCGTAACCTAACCCTATCCCTAATACTAAACCTGACACTAAACCTAAACCTAACCCTAACCCGTACCCTAACCCTAACCCTAACCCTACCCGTACTTTAACCCTAACCCTAACCCTAAATCTAACACTCACCCTAACCCATACTCCAACCCTAACCCTAAACCTAACCCGTACTCTAACCCTAACTCGTACCCTAACACTAACCATAACCCTAACAATATCCCTAACCCGTACTCTAACCCTAAACCTAACCCTAACTCTAACCCTAACCCGTACTATAACCCTAACCCTAACCCTAACCCTAAAACTAACCATAACCCGTACTCTAACCAGATCCCGTAGCCTAACACTAACTCTAACCCTAAACCCTAACCCTAAACCTAACCCTAACCCTTACCCTAACCCGTACCCAAATGGTAAAGCTAACCCGTACCCTAACACTAACCCAAACCCGTACTCTAATCCTAACCCTAACCCTAACCCTAAACCGCACCCTAAACTTAACCATAAACCTAACCCTAACCATAACCCTTAACCGTACCCTGACCATAACCTACACCCTAACCCTAATCCTAACTTTAACCATAACCCTAACCCGTACCTTAACCCTAAAACTAACCCATACACTAACCCGTACCCTAAACCTTACCCTAAACCTAACCCTAACACTGACCCTAACCATAAACCTAACCCGTACCCTAACCCTCAACCGTATCCTAAACCTAGCCCTAAACCTAACCCATACCCTAACCCTAAACGTAACCCTAACCCATACCCAAACCCTAACCCTAACTCGTACTCTAACCCTAACCCTAACTCTAACCCGCACACTAAACCTAACCCGAATCCTAGACCTAACATGTACACTAACCCCATCCCGTACCCTAACCTTAACCCTAACCCGCACCCTAAACCAGCATTAACCCTAACCCTAAACCTAACCCATACCCATACACATACACTAACCCCAACCCTAAATCGGACCCTAAACCGTACCCTAAACCTATCCCGTAGCCTAATATTAACCCTAACCCCTAACCCTAACCCTAACACTAACCCTACCGTAACCCGTACCCAAACTGTAAACCTACACGTACCCTAACACTAATCCAAACCCGTACCCTAACCCGTACCATAACACAAAACCGTACCATTACCCATACCTTAACCGTAACCCTAACCCGTACACTAACCCATACCATAACCCTAAACCTAACCCTAACCCTAACTCTAAATCTAACCCATACCCTACTCCTAACTCTAACCCGTTCCCTATCCCTAACCCGTACCCTAAACCTAACCCTAACCAGTACACTAACCGTAAATCTAACCCTAACCCTAAACCTAACCCTAAACTGTACCGTAACCCTAACCCGTACCCTAACCCCAGCCCCTAACCCTAAACCTAAACCTAACCCTTACCCTAACCCATACCCAAACGGTAAACCTAACCTGTACCCTAACACTAAGCCAAACCCGCACTCTAACCCTAACCCTAACCCAAACCCGCACACTAAACTTAACCCTAACCCTAACCCAAACCATAACCCTTAACCGTAACCTAACCCTAACCCATACCCTAACCCTAACCCTAACCTTAACCGTAACCCTAACCCGTACCCTAACCCTAAAACTAACCCCTTACCCTAACCCCAACCCTAACCCTAACCCATACTGTAACACTAACCCGTACCCTAACACTAACCCTTACCCTAACCATAAACATAACCAGTACCCTAACCCTAAACGTAACCCTAACCCGTACCCAAACCCTAACCCTAACCCGTAACCTAACCCTAACCCTAACTCTAAACCGCACACTAAACCTAACCCTAACCCTAGACCTAACACGTACACTAAACCTATCCCGTACCGTAAACTTAATGCTAAACCGTACCGTAAACCTAACACTAACCCTAACCCTAACCTTAACCCTAACCAGTACACTAACATTAACCCGAACCCTTACCCTAACCCTAAACGTACACTAACCCTAACCCTAACCCTAACCCTAACACTAACCCTAACCCGTACCCTAAACTAACCTTAACTCTAAACCTAACCCTATCCCGTACTCTAACCATAACCCTAAACCTAACACTAACCATAACCCTAACATTAAACCTAACCCGTTCTCTAACCCTAAACCTAACCCTAACACTAACACTAACCCCCTACTATAACCCTAACCCTAAACCTAACGCTAAACCTAACCCTAACTCGTACCGTAACCTGAATCCGTACCCTAACACTAACCCTAAACCTAAACCTAAACCTGACCGTAACCCTAAACCTAATCCCATACCCTAACCCTAACCCTAACCCGCATCCTAAACCTAACCCTAACCCTAGACCTAACCCGTACCCTAACCCTAACCCGTACCCTAACACTAACCCCAACCCTAACCCATACCATAACCCTAATGCTAACCCTAACCCGTACACTAAACCTAACCCGTACCCTATCCCTAACCCGATGCCTAACCCTAAGCCACACCCTAAACCTAACCCTAACCCTAGACCTAACCCGTACCCTAACCCTAACCCTAAACCTAAACCTAACACTAACCCTAATCCGTACCCTATCCCTAAGCCTAACCCTAACCCTAAACGTGTTCTAACCCTAACCCTAACCCTCACACTAACCCTAACCCGTACTGTAACCCTAACCCATACCATAACCCTAAACCTAACCTGTACCCTAACCCTAACCCTAATTCGTACCCTAACACTAACCCTAAACCTGACCATAACCCTAACCCTAAACCGTATCCTAAACCTAACCCATACCCTAAACCTAAACCTAACCCTAACCTGTACCCTAAACCTAACCATAACCCGTACCCTAACCCTAACCCTAACCCTGACCCTGACCCTAAACCTAAACCGTACCCTAAGCCTAACCCATACCCTAACCCTAAACCTAATCCTAACCCTATCCCTAACACGTAACCTAAACCTAACCCTAACCCTTAACCTAACCCGTAGCCTAACCCTAACCCGACCCAAAACCTAACAGTAACCCTAAACCATACCCTAGCGCTAACACTAACCCTAACCCTAACCCTAACCATTACCCGTACCGTAACCCTAAACCATACCCTAAAACTAACCCTAAACTTAACTGTAACCATGACCCGTACATTAAACCTAAATTAACCTGTACCCTAACCCCACCCTAACCCTAACCTGTACCCTAACCCTAACCCTAACCCACACCAAACCTAACCCTGATCAGTAACCTAAGCGTAACCCTAACCCTAAACTTAAACCGTACGCTAATCCTATCCTGTACCCTAAACCTAACCCTAAACCGTAACCTAACCCTAAACCTAACCCTAAGCCTAACCCGTACATTAACCCTAACCCTAACACTAACACTAACCCTACCCCGTACTCTAACCCTAAACCTAACTCTAACCCTAAACCGTACCCTAAACCTAACCTTAACCCTAACCCTACACTAACCCTACCCCAAACACTAACCCTAACACAAACTCTATCCCTAAACCGTACTCTATCCCTGACCCTAACCATAACCCTAACCCTAACCCTATCTGCACTATAACCCTAACCCTAACCCTAACCCTAACACTAAACCTAACCCGTACTCTAGCACTAACCCTAAACCTAAACGTAACACTAACCCATATGCTAACCCTAACCCGTACCCTAACACTAACCCTAAACCTAACACTATCCCTAACCCATTCTGTAACCCTAAACCTAAACCTATCTCTAACCCAAACCCGTACTATAACCCTAAACCTAACCCTAACCCTAAACCTAACCCTAACCCGTACTCTAACCCTATCCTGTAGCCTAACACAAACTCTAACCCTACCCCCTAACTCTAACCCTATCCCTAACCCTTACCTAACCCGTACCCAAACGGTAAACCTAACCCGTTTCCTAACACTAACCCAAAACCGTACTCTAACTCTAACCCTAACCCTAACACTAAACCGCACCCTAAACTTAACCCTAACCCTAACGCTAACCATAACCCTTAACCGTACCCTAACCCTAACCCTAACTCGTAACCTAACCCTAACACTGACCCTAACCCTAACCCGTACACTAAATCTAACCCGTACTCTAATCCTAACCCTAACCCTAACCCAATCCGCACTCCAACCCTAACCCTAACCCTACCCCGTACTCTAAACCTAAGCCTAAATCTAACCCTAACCCGTACCTTAACCCTTACCTAACCCTGACACTAAACCTACCTCGTACTCTAACACTAACTCTAAACCTAACCGTAACCCTAAACCGTACCATAAACCTAACCCTAACCCTAACTCGTACCCTAATCCTAACCCTAACCATAAACCTAACCCGTACCCTAAGCCTAACCCATACTCTAACCCTAACCCTAAACCTACCCCTAACCCTATCCCATACCCTAAACCTAACCCTAACCCTTGTCCTAACCCATACACAACCCTATCACCGAACCCTAACCCTAACCCTAACCTTCCACGTACACTAACACTAACCCTAACCCGTACCCGTACCCGTACCCTAAACCTAAACATAACCCTAACCCTAACACTAAATCTAACCCGTACTCTAACCCTAACACTAACCCTAAAACTAACCCTACCCCGTACTCTAACAAAACCCTTACCATAACCCGTACTCTAACCCTGACCCTAACACTAACCCTAACACTAACCCTAACCCGTACTCTAACCCTAACCCTAACCCTAACCATATTCTAACCCTAAACATAACCCTCACCCTAACCCTAACCCGTACCCTAAACCTAAACTGTACCCTAACCCTAAACCTAACCCTAACCCTTACCCTAAACCTAACCCTAACCCATAACCTAACCCTAACCCTAACCCTAACCCTGACACTAACCCTAACCCTAACCCGTACCCTAAACCTAACCCATACCCTAACCCCAAACTAACCCTAACCTGTACCCTAAACCTAACCCTAACCCGCACCCTAACCCTAATCCTAACCCGTACCCTAAGCCTAACCCATACCGTAACCGTAACCCTAATCCTAACCCTAACCCTAACCCGTACCTAAACCTAACCCTAAACCTTGACCTAACCTGTAGCCAACCCTATCCCGTAAACTAACCTTAACCCTAACCCGTACCCAAACCCTAACAGTAACACTAACCCATACCATAGCGCTAACCCTAACCCTAACCCTAAACCTGACCCTAACCCTAACCCTACACCGTACCCTAAGCCTAACCAATACCCTAACCCGAACCCTAACCCTAACACAAACACCAACCCTACCCCGTACTCTAACCCTAACACTAACCCTAACCCTAACCCTAACCCGTACCTGTACCCTAAACCTAACCCTAACCCTAACACCAACCCTATCCCGTACTCTAACCGTAACCCTAACCCTAACCCTAACCCTAACTGTACTCTAACCCTAACCCTAACCCTGACCCTAACCATAACCCTAACCCGTACACTAAACCTAAACTGTACCCTAACCCTAATCCTAACCCGAACCATACCCTAAACCTAACCCTAACTGGTACCCTAACACTAACCCTAACCCTAACCCTGACCCTAACCCTAACCCGTACACTAAGCCTAAACCATACCCTAACCTTACCCTAATCCTAACCCTAACCCTAACCGTACCCTAAACCTAACCCTAACTCTTGACCTAACACATACCCAACCCTATCCCGTAACCTAACCCTAACCCTAACCCGTACCCAAAACCTAACAGTAACCCTAACCCATACCCTAGCGCTAACCCTAACCCTAACCCTAACCCTAACCCGCACCCTAAACCTAAACTTAACCCTAACCCTAACCATAACCCTTACCCTAAACCAAACCCTAAACTTAACCGTAACCCTGACCCATAACCTAACCCTAAAATTAACCCGTACCCTAAGCCCAACCCTAACCCTAACCCGTAACCTAACCTAACACTAACCCTAAACCTATCCCACACCTAAACCTAATCCTAAACCATAACATAAACCTAACCCTAAACTTAACCTGTACGCTAACCCTATCCTGTACCCTAAACCTAACTCTAACCCGTAACCTAACCCTAAGCCTAACCTGTACATTAACCCTAACCCTAACCCTAAATTAACCCTACACCGTACTCTAACCCTAACCCTAACTCTAACCCTAACCCGTACCCTAACCCTAACCCTAACCCTAACCCTAAACCTAACACCTAACCTAAACCGTACTCTAACCCTAACCCGTACCGTAAACCACACCCTAACCCTAACTCGTACCCTAACACTAACCCTAACCCTGACCCTAACCCTAACCCAAACCCATGTCCTAAACCTAACCCATACCCTAAACCTAACCCTAAACCTAACCCTAACCCTATCCCGTACCCTAAATCTAACCCTAACCCTTGTCCTAACCCGTACCCAACCCTATCCCGTAACCTAACCCTAACCCTAACCCATACCCAAACCCTAAGAGTAACCCTAACCCATACCCTAGCGCTAACCCTAACCCTTACCCTAAGCCTAACCCGCACCCTAAACCTAACACTAACCTTAACCGTAACCCTAACCCATACCCTAACCCTAAAACTAAACCGTACCCTAAACCCAACCCTAACCCTAACCCGTACCCTAACACTAACCCTAACCCTAACCCTACTCTAAACCTAACCCTAACCCTTGCACTAATCCTAACCCTAACCCTAACCCCCACCCAAAATCTAACACTAACCCGTACCCTAACCCTAACCCATAAACTAAACCTAACCATAACCCTAAACTTAAGCCGTACGCTAACCCTATCTTGTACCCTACACCTAACCCTAAACCATATCTTAACCCTAAAGCTAACCCTAAGCCTAAACCGTACATTAATCCCAAACCTAGCCCTAACACCCTACACCGTACTCTAACCCTAACCCTAACCCTAACCTTAACCCTAACCCGTACACTAACTCTAACCCTATCCCTAACCCTAACACTAATCCTACCCCGTACTCTAACCCTAAACCTAACCCTAACCCTAACCCGTACCCTAACCCTAAACCTAACCCTAACCCTAACACTATCTGTACTCTAACACTAACCCTAAACCTCACCCTAACCCTAACCTGTACTGTAACCCTAACCCATACCATAAGCCTAAAACTAACCCGTAACCTAACCCTAACCCTAACTCGTACCCTAACCCTAACCTTAACCCTGACCCTAACCCTAACCCGTACCCTAAAGTTAACCCGTATTTTAAACCTAACCCTAACCCTAACCAGTAACCAAAACCTAACAGTAACCCTAACCCATACCCTAGCGCTAACCCTAACCCTAACCCTAAACCTAACCAGCACCCTAAACCTAAAACTAACCCTAACACTAACCATAAACCTTACCCGTACAATAACCCTAACACATACACTAACACTAACCCTAACCTTAACCGTAACCCTAACCCCTAACCTAACCCTGAAACTAACCCATACCCTAACCCCAACCCTAACCCTAAAACGTACCATAACCCGAAACCTAACCCTAACCCTGACCCTAAACCTAACCCTAACCCGTACCCTAACCCTAACCCGCACCTAAACCTAACCCTACCCTGTACCCTAACTCTAACCCATAACCTAAACCTAACCCTAACCATAAACTTAACCCGTACACTAACACTATCCCGCACCCTAAACCTAAACCTAACCCGTACCCAAACCCTAAACCTAACACGTACCCTAACCCTAAACCTAACCCTAACACTTTCCCTAACCCGTACCCAAACGGTAAAACTAACCCGTACTCTAACACTAACCCAAACCAGTACTCTAACCCTAACCATTACACTAACACTAACCCTACCCCGTACTCTAACACTAACCCTAACCCTAACCCGTACCCAAACCCTAACTGTAACCCTAACCATACCCTAGCGCTAACCCTAACCCTAACCCTAAACCTAACCTGCACCCTAAACCTAAACCTAACCGTAACCCTAAGCATAACCCTTACCCGTACCCTAAACCTAAACCATAACCTAACACTAACCCTAACTTTAACCGTAACCCTAACCCGTAACACAACCCTAAAAATAACCCGTACCGTAACCCCAACCCTAACCCTAACCCGTACCATCACCCTATCCCTAATGCTAACCCATACCCAAAACCTAACCATAACATGTACCCTAACCCTAACCCTTACCCTAACCCTTACCCTAACCGTACCCAAACGGTAAAACTAACCCTTACCCTAACACTAACCCAAACCCGTACTCTAACCCTATCCCTAACCATAACTCACACACTAAACTTAGCCCTAACCCTAATCCAAACCATAACCCTTAACCGTAACCTAACCCTAACCCATACCCTAACCCTAACCCTAAACTTAACCGTAACCCTAACCCATACCCAAAGCCAAAACTAACCCGTACCCTAACCCCAACCCTAACCCTAACCCGTACCCTAACACTAACCCTAAATCTAACCCTGACCCTAAACCTAACCCTAACCCGTGACCTAAACCTAACCATAACCCTAAACTTAACCTGTACGCTAACCCTATCCTGTACCCGAAACCTACCCCTAAACCGTATCCTAACCCTAAACCTAACCCTAAGCCTAAACCGTACATTAAACCCAATCCTAACCCTAACACTAACCCACCCCGTACTCTAACCCTAACCCTAACCCTAACCCTAACACGTACACTAAACCTAACCCTAAACCTAACACTAATCCTAACCGTACTCTAACCCTAAACCTAACCCTAACCCTAACCCATACCCTAACCCTAACCTTAACCCTAAAACTAACCCTAACCCGTACTCTAACCCTAACCCGTACTCTAACCCTAACCCTAATCATACTCTAACCCTAACCCTAAGCCTCAACCTAACCCTAACCTGTACTGTAACCCTAACCGGTACCATAACCCTAACCCTAACCCGTACCCTAACCCTAACCCTAACCCTAACCCTATCCGTACACTAACCCTAACCCTAACCCGTACTCTAATCCCAACCCTAACCCTAAACCTAACCCTAACCCGTACTCTAACCCTATACCGTAACCTAACACTAACCCTTACCCTAACCCTAAAACTAACCCGTACCCTAACCCTGAACGTAACTCTAACCCGTCCCCAAACCCTAACCCTAACAAGTACCCTAACCCCAACCCTAACACTATCCCTAACCCGTACCCAAACGGTAAAACTAACCCGTACCCTAACACTAACCCAAACCCGTACTCTAAATCTAACCCTTACACTAACACTAACCCTACCCCGTACTCTAACCCTAAACCTAACCCTAACCCATACCCTAACCCTAACCCTAACACTAACACTAACCCTAACCCGTACTCACCCTAACCCTAACCCTAACCCTAACACTAATCCTAACCCGTACTCTAACCCTAACCCTAACCCTAACGGTATTCTAACCCTAACCCTAACCCTCACCCTAACAGTGACCCGTACTGTAACCCTAACCCGTACCATAACCCTAACCCTAACCCGTACCCTAACCCTAAACCTAACCCTAAACTAAACCTAATGCTAACACGTACTTTAACCCTAACCCGAACCCTAACCATACTCTAATCCTAACCCTAACCCTCACCCTAACCCTAACCCGTACTGTAACCCTAACCCGTATCATAACACAACCTTAACCAGTACCCTAACCCTAACCCTAACCATGACCATAACCCTAACCCTAACCGGTAACCTAAACCTAAACCGTACTTTTAACCTAACCCTAACCCTTACCCGTACCCTAAACCTAACCCTAACCCTAACTCATACCCTAAACCTACCCTAACCCTGACCCTAACCCTAACCCTAACCCATACACTAAACCTAACCCATACCCTAAACATAACCCTAAACCTAACCCTAACCCTAACCCGAAACCTAAACGTACCCCTAACCCTCTACCTAATCCATACCAAAACCTATCCCGTACCCTAACCCTAACCCTAACCCGTACGCAAACCCTAACATTAACCCTAGACCATACCCTAGCACTAACCCTTACCCTAAACCTAACCCGGACCCTAAACCTAACCCTAAACCTGACCTTACACTAACCCTATCCCGTACCCTAACCCTAAACCGTACACGAACCCTAACCGAAACCTAACCCATACCCTAATGCTAAACGTAATCCTAGCCCATACCCAAACCCTAACCCGAACCTTAACCCTAACCCTAACCCGTACCCTAACACCACCCCTAGCCTAATCCTAACTCTAACCCTAACTCCTAACCCTAAGCCTAACCCTAACCATTACCCGAACCCGTACCCAAAGGGTAAACCTAACCCATACCCTAACACTAACACAAACCAGTACTCTAACCCTAACCATAACCCTAACCCTAACCCTAACCCGCACCCTAAACTTAACCCTAACCCTAACCCAAACCATAACCCTTAACGTAACCTAACCTTAACCCATAACCTAACCCTAACCCTAACTTTAAACATAACCCTAATCGGTACCCAAACTCTAAAACTAACCCATACCCTAACCCCTAACCTAACGCTAACCCGTACCCTAACACTAACCCTAACCCTAACCCTGACACTAAACCTAACCCAAACCCTTACACTAACCCTAACCCTAACCCAACCCGCACCCTAAACCTAATGCTAACCCGTACCCTAACCCTAAACCATAACCTAAACCGAACCCGCACCCTAAACTTAACCCGTTCGCTAACCCTATCCCGTACCCTAAAGCTAACCCTAACCCGTATCCTAACCCTAACCTAACCCTAAGCCTAACCTGTACATTAACCCTTACCCTAACCCTAACACTAACCCTACCCCGTACTCTAAACCTAAACCTAACCCTAACCCTAAACCGTACAATTAACCTATCCCTAACCCTAACTTGTACCCTAACCCTAACCCTAAAACTGACCCTAACCCTAACCCTAACCCGTATCCTAAAACTAAACCATACCCTAAACCTAACCATAAACTTAACCCTAACCCTAATCCGTACCCTAAACCTAAACCTAACACTTGACCTAACCCGTACCCAAACGGTAAAACTAACCCGTAACCTAACACTAACCCAAACCCGTACTCTAACCCTAACCCTTAACCTAACACTAACCCTACCCGTACTCTAACCCAAACCCTAACTCTAACCCTAACCCATACCCTAAACCTAACCCTAAACCTAACACTATCCCTAACCCCGTACTCTAACCCTAACCCAAAACCTAACCCTAACCCGTACCCTAACCCTAACCCTAATGCTAACACTAACCCTAACCCATACTCTAACCCTAACCCTTACCCTAACCGTACTCTAACCCTAACACTAACCCTCACCCTAACCCTATCCCATACCCTAAACCTAACCCATACCCTAACCCTAAACCTAACCCTAACCTGTACCCTAAACCTAACCCTAACCCATACCCTAACCCTAATCCTAATCCATACCCTAAGCCTAACCCATACCCTAACCCTAACCCTAATCCTAACCCTAACCCTAACCGGTACCTAAACCTAACCCCAACCCTATCCCTAACCCGTACTCTAACCCTAACCCAAACCCTAACCCTAACCCGTACCCGTACCCTAACGCTAAACCTAACCCTAACACTTACCCTAACCCGTACTCTAACCCTAACCCTAACCCTAACACTATCCGTACCCCGTACTGTAACCATAACCCAAACCCTAACACTAACCCATACCATAAGCCTAACCCGAACCCTAACCCTTACCCTAACACTAACCCTACCCGTACTCTAACCCTAACCCTAACTCTAACCCTAACGCGTACCCTAACCCTAACCCTAAACCTAACACTATCCCTAACCCCGTACTCTAACCCTAACCCAAAACCTAACCCTAACCCGTACCCTAACCCTAACCCTTACCCTAAGACTAACCCTAACCCTTACCCTAACCCTAACCGTACTCTAAACCTAAACCTAACCCTCACCCTAACCCTAACGCGTACTGTAACCCTAACCCCTTACCATAACCCTAACCGTAACCCTAAACTTAACCGTAACCCTGACCCGTATCCTCACCCTAAATCTAACCCGTTCCCTAACCCCAACCCTAAACCTAACCCGTACTCTAACCCTATCCCTAACGCTAACCCTGACCGTAAACCTAACCCTAACCCGTACCCTAACCCTAACCCTAAAACTAACTGTACTCTAACCCTAACCCTAACCCTAACCCATACACTAACCCTTACCAAACCTTAACCCTAACCCTAACCCGTACCCTAACCCTACCCGTAGCCTATTACTTACTCTAACCCTAACCCCTAACCCTAAGCCTAACCTAAACCCGTACCCGAACCCGTACCCAAACGGTAAACCTAACCCATACCAGAACACTAACCCAAATCCGTACTCTAACCCTAACCATAACCCTAACCCTCACCCTAACCCGCACCCTAAAATTAACCCTAACCCTAACCCAAACCATAACCCTTAACCGTAACCTAACCTTAACACATAACCTAACCCTAATCCTAACTTTAACCATAACACTAATCCATAAGCTAACCCTAAAACTAACCCGGACCCTAACCCCAACCCTAACCCTAACAAGTACCCTAAAACTAACCCTATCCCTAACCGTGACCCTAAACCTAACCCAAACCTTACACTAACCCTAACCCTAACCCAACCCGCACCCTAAACCTAACCATAACCGTACCCTAACCCTAACCCGTATCTTAAGCCTAACCCGTAACCTAAACCTAACCCTAACCCTAAACTTAAACAATACGCTAACCCTATCCCATACCCTAAACCTAACCCTAACCCGTAAGCTAACCCTAACCCTAACCCTAACCCTAACCCTAAACGTACCCTAACCCTAACCCTAACCCTGACACTAACCCTAACTCTTACTCTAACTTAACCCTAAACCTAAACCTAACCCTTCCCGTACTCTAACCCTAACCCTAACACTAACACTAACCATAACCCTAACACTAACCCTAACCCGTATTCTAACCCTAACCCAAACCCTAAACCTAACCCTAACCAGTACTCTAACCCTATCTCGTACCCTAACACTAACCCTTACACTAACCCTAAATCTAACCTGTACCCTAACCCTAAACGTAACCCTAACCCGTACCCAAACCCTAACCCCAACACGTACGCTAACCCTAACCCTAACCCTAACCCTAACACTTACCCTAACCTCTACCCAAACGGTAAACCTAACCCGTACCCTAACACTAACCCAAACCCATACTCTAACCCTAAACCTAACCCTAACACTGACCCTACTCCAGACTCTAACACTAACCCTAACCCTAACCCTTACCCTAACCCTAACCCTAACCCTAACCCTAACACTAACCCTAACCCGTACTCTAACCCTAACCCTAACACTAACACTAATCCTACCCCTTACTCTAACACTAAACCTAACCCTAACCCTAACCCGTACCCTAACCCTACCCTAACCCTAACACTACCACTAACCCTAAACCTTACTCTAATGCTAACCCTAACCCTAACCGTATCCTAACCCCAACCCTAACCCTCACCCTAACCCTAACCCGTACTATAACCCTAACCCATATCATAACCCTAAACCTAACCCGTACCCTAACCCTAACCCTAATTCGTACCCTAACCCTAACCGTAACCCTGACCCTAACTCTAAACATATCACGTACCCTAAACCTAACCTGGATCCTAACCCTAAACCTAACCCTAACCCGTACCCTAAACCTAACCCTAACCTGTACCCTAACCCTAAACCTAACACTAAACCTGACCCTAACCCTAACCCTAACCCGTACCCTAAGCCTAACCCATACCCTAACCCTAACCTTAACCCTAACACAACACTAAACCTACCCCGTACTCTAACACTAACTCGAACCCTAACCCTAACCCGTACCCTAACCCTAAACCTAACCCGAAACCTGACCCTAACCCTAACCCTAACACGTACCCTAAGCCTAACCCATACCCTAACCCTAACCCTAACCCTAACCCTAACACGAACCCTACTCCGTACACTAACCCTAACCCTAACTCTAACCCGTACCCGTACCCTAACCCTAACCCTAACCCTAACCCTGACACTAAACCTAACACGTACTCTAACCCTAACCCTTACCCTAACCATACTCTAACACAAACCCTAAACCTCACCCTAACCCTAACCCGAACTGTAACCCTAACCCATACCATAACCCTAACCTTAACCCGTACCCTAACCCTAGCCCTAATTCGTACCTTAACCCTAACCCTAACAATGACCCTAACGCTAACCCTAAACCGTAACCTAAACCTAACCCATACCCTAACCCTAAACCTAATCCTAACCTGTACCCTAAACCTAACCCTAACCCGTACCCTTACCCTAACCCTAACACTAACACTAAACCTAACACGTACTCTAACCCTAACCCTTACCCTAACCGTACTCTAACACTAACCCTAAACCTCACCCTAACCCTAACCCGAACTGTAACCCTAACCCAAACCTTAACCCTAACCCTAAACTGTACCCTAACCCTAACCCTAATTCGTACCCTAACCCTAAACCTAAACATGACCCTAACCCTAAACCACACCCGTAACCTAAACCTAACCCATAACTTAACCCTAAACCTAATCCTATCTTGTACCCTAAACCTAACCCTACCCGTACACTAACCCTAACCCTAACCCGTACCCTAAGCCTAACCCATACCCTAACCCTAACCCTACTCCTAAACCTAACCCTAACCCGTACTTAAACCTAACCTTAACCCTTGACCTAACCCGTACCCAACCCTATCCTGTAACCTAACCCTAACCCTAACCTGTACCCAAACCCTAACAGTAACCCTAACCCATAACGTAGAGCTAACCCTAACCATAACCCGAACCCTAACCCTAAACGTAACCCTAACCCTTACCCAAACCCTAACCCTAACACGTACCCTAACCCTAACCCTGACCCTAAACCTAACCCTAACCCGTTCCCTAACCCTAAACCACACCTAAACCTAACACTAACCCGAACCCTAAATCTAACCCATAACCTAAACCTAACCCTAACCCTAAACCTAACCCATACCCTAACCCTATCCCACACCCTAAACCTAACCCTAACACTTACCCTAACCCTAAACCTAACCCTATCTGTACACTAACCCTAACGCTAACCCTAACACTAACACGTACTCTAACCCTAACCTTAACCCTAAACCTAACCCTAAACCGTACTCTACCCTATCCCGTACCCAAACACTAACTCTTAAACTAAACCTAAACCTAACCCGTAACCTAACCCTAAACGTAACACTAACCCGTACCGAAACTCTAACCCTTACACGTACCCTAACACTAACCCTAACCCTAAAAATTACCCTAACCCGTACGCAAACGGTAAACCTAACCCATACCCTAACACTAACCCAAACCCGTACTCTAACCCTAAACCTAACACTAACACGAACCCTAACCCGTACTCTAACACTAAACCTAATCTTAACCATAACTCGTACCCTAAACCTAACCCTAACAATAACCCTAACCCGTACTCTATCCCTAACCCTAACCCTAACACTAACCCTAACCCGTACTCTAACCCTAACCCTAACCCGTACCTGTACTCGTACCCTAACCCTAACACTAACCCTAACCCTAACACTTACCCTAACCCGTACTCAAACCCTAACACTTACCCTAACCGTACTCTAACCCTAACCCTAACACTCACTCTAACCCTAACCCGTACTGTAACACTAACCCATACCATAACCCTAACCCTAATCCGTACCCTAACCCTAACCCTAATTCGTACCCTAACCCTAACCCTAACCCTGACCCTAACCCTAACCCGTACCCTGAAACTAACCCATACCCTAACCCTTAACCTAAACCTAACCCGTACCCTAAAACTAAACCCTAACCCGTACTCTAACCCTAACACTAACCCTAACTCTAACCCTACCCCATACTCTAACACTAAACCTAATCCAAACCCTAACTCGTACCCTAACCCTAAACCTAACCCTAACCCTAACACTAACCCTAACCCGTACTCTATCCCTAACCCTAACCATATTCTAACCCTAACCCATTCCCTAACCCTAACACGTACTGTAACCCTAACCCATACCATAACCCTAAACCTAACCCGTACTCTAACCCTAACACTAATTCATACCCTAACCCTAACCCTAACCCTGAACCTAACCCTAACGCTAACCCGTTCCCTAAACCTAACCAATACCCTAACCATAAACCTAAACCTAACCCGTACCCTAACCCTAACCCTAACCCGTAATCTAAAACTAACCCATACCCTAACCCTAAACCTAACCCTAACCCGTGCTCTAATCCTATCCCGTACACTAACACTAACCCTAATCCTAACCATTGACCTAACCCGTAACCTAACCCTAACCCTAACCCGTACCCAACCTTTAACAGTAACCCTAAACCATACCCTAGTGCTAACACTAACCCTAACCCTAACTCTAACCCTTACCCGTACCCTAACCCTAACCCATACCCTAACCCTAACCCTAAACTTAACCGTAACCCTTACCAGTACCCTAAACGTAAAATTAACCTGGATCCGAACGCCAACCCTAACCCTAACCCGTACCCTAACCCTAATCATAACCCTAACCCACACCTAAACCTAACCCTTACCCGTAACTTAAGCCTAAACCTAAACCTAAACTTAACCCGTACGCTAACCCTATCCCGTAACCTAACCAAACCCTAACCCGTAACCTAACCCTAAACCTAACCCCAACCCTAACCGTAACCCTTACCCTAACCCTATCCCTAACGCTAAACCTGACCCTAAACCTAACCCTAAACCGTACTCTAACCCTAACCCTAACACTAAACCTCACCTAAACCTAACCCTAACACGTACCCTAACCCTAACCCGTAACCTAAACCTAAACCTAACCCTAAACTTAACCCATACGCTAACCCTAACCCATACCCTAAACCTAACCCATACCCTAATCCTAACCCTAAACCTAATCCTAACCCTATCCCGTACCCTATACCTAATCCGAACCCTTGACCTAACCCGTACCAACCTTATCCCGTACCCTAACCCTAACCCTAACACGTACCCAAACCCTAAGAGTAACCCTAACCCATACCCTAGCGCTAAACGTAACCCTAACCCTAAGCCTAACCCGAACCCTAAACCTACCTAACACTAAACCTAACCATAACCCTTACCCGTACCCTAACCCTAACCCATAACCTAACCCTAACCCTCACCTAAACCGTACCCTAACCCGTACCCCAACCCTAACCCATAACCTAAACCTAAACCTAACCCTAAACTTATCCCGTACACAAACCCTATCCGTACCCTAAACCTAAACCTAACCTGAACCCTAAACCTATCTCTAACCCTAACCCTATCCGTACACTAACCCTAACCTAACCCTAACACTAAACATATGGCATACTCTAAACCTAACCCTAACCCTAACCCTAACCCTAACACTAACCCTAACATGAACTCTAACCCTCACCCTAACCCTAAACGTAACCCTAACCCATAATCTAACCCTAACCCGTACCCTAACACTAACCCTAACCCTAACACTATCCCTAACCCGTACCCTAACCCTAAACGTAACCCTAACCCATACCCAAACCCTAACCCTAACACGTACCCTAAACCTAACCCTAACCCGCACACTAAAACTAACCCTAAACCTAGACCTAACACATATACTAAACCTATCTTGTACCGTAACCTTAACCCTAACCCATACCCTAACCCTAACCCTAACCCTAATCCTAACCCTAACCCTAACCCTTAGACTAACCCTAAACCGAACCCTAACCCTAACATTAACCCACAATGTACCCTAACCCTAACCCTAACCGTAACCCGTACCCTAACACTAACCCTTACCCTAAACCTAAACCTAACCCATACCTTAACCCTAAACGTAACCCTAACCCATACCCAAACCCTAACCCTAACAGATACCATAACCCTAAACCTATCCCTAACCCGCACACTAAACCTAACCCAAACCCTAGACCTAAGACGTACACTAAACCTATCCCGTACCGTAACCTTACCCCTAACCCGTACCGTACCCTAACACTAACACTAACCCTAACCCTAACCCTAACCCATACACTAACCCTAACCCTATCCCTAAACTTACCCTAACGCTAACCCTAACCCTAACCTTAACACTAACCCTAACCCGTACTCTAACCTAACCCTAACCCTAACCCGTACTCTAACCCTAACCCTAACCCTAACACTAACCATAACACTAACACTAAACCTAACACGTACTCTAACCCTAACCCTAACCCTAACCCTAACCCTAACCCTAACCCTAACCTAACCCTAACCCGTATCTTAACCCTAATCCTAACACTAAGCCTAATCTGTACATTAAACCTAACCCTAAACCAACCCTAACACTATCCCTAACACGTACTGTATCCCTAACCCTAACCGTATTCTAACCCTAACCCTAACCCTCACCCTAACCCTAACCCGTAGTGTAACCCTAAACCATACTATAACACTAAACCTAACCCTTACCCTAACCCTAACCCTAATTCGTACCCTAACCCTAACCCTAACACTAACACTAACCCTAACCCTAACCCGTATCCTAAACCTAACCCATACACTAACCCTAAACCTAACCCTAACCCGTGCTCTAACCCTATCCCGTACACTAACACTAACCCTAATCCTAACCCTTGACCTAACCCGTAACCTAACCCTAACCCTAACCCGTACCCAACACTAACAGTAACCCTAAACCATACCCTAACGCTAACACTAACCCTAACCGTAACTCTAACCATTACACGTACCCTAGCCCTAACCCATACCCTAACCCTAACCCTAAACTTAACCGTAAACCTAACCAGTACCCTAAACCTAAAATTAACCCGTACCCTAAGCCCAACCCTAACCCTAACCCGTACCCTAACCCTAACCCTAACCCTAACCCACACCTAAACCTAACCCTAATCCATAACCTAAGCCTAAACCTAACACTAAACTTAACCCGTACGCTAACCCTATCCCGGACACTTAACCTAACCCTAGCCCGTAAACTAACCCTAAACCTAACCCTAAGCCTAACGCGAACATTAACCCTAACACTAACACTAACACTAACCCTACCCCGTTCTCTAACCCTAACAAAAACCCTAACCCTAACCTGTACCCTAACCCTAAACCTAACCCTAACCCTAACACTAACCCTAACCCGTACTCTAACCCTAACCCTAAACCTAACCCTAAGACTAAACCTTACCCTAAACCTAACCCTAACCCTAACCCTAACACTAACCCTAAACCATACTTTAACCCTAACCCTAACCCTAACACTACCCTACCCCGTACTCTAACACTAAACCTAATCCTAACCCTAACTCGTACCCTAAACCTAACCCTTACCCTAACACTAACGCTAAACTGTACTCCAACCCTAACCCGAACCCGAACCCTAACCCGTACCCTAAACCTAACCCTAACCCGTAACCTAACCCTAACCCCAACCATGACCCTAACCCTAACCCTAACCCGTACCCTAAGCCTAACCCATACCCTAACCCTAAACCTAATCCTAACCCTAACCCTAACCCGTACCCTAAACCTAACCCTATCCCTTAACCTAACCCGTAACCTAACCTTAACCCTAACCCATACCCAAACCCTAACAGTAACCCTAAACCATACCCTAGCGCTAACACTAACCCTAACACTAAACATTACCCGTACCCTAACCCTAACACATACACTAACCCTAACCCTAAACTTAACCGTAACCCTTACCCGTACACCTAACCTAAAATTTACCCATACCCTAACCCCAACCCTAACCAAAACCTGTACCCTAACCCAAACCCTAAACCTAACCCACAGCAAACCTAACCCTAACACATAACCTAAGCCTAACCCTAACCCTAAACATAACCCGTACGCTAACCCTATCCCGTACCCTTAACCTAAACCTAAACCGGAACCTAACCATAAACCTAACCCTAAGCCTAACCCGTACATTAACCCTAACCCTAACACTAACCCTAACCCTACCCCGTACTCTAACCCTAACCCTAACTCTAACCCTAACCCGTACCCTAACCCTAACCCTAACCCTAACACTAACCCTACCCCGTACTCTAACCCTAACACAAACCCTAACCCTAAACCCACCCTAACCCTAAACCTAACCCTAACTCTAACACTAACCCTAACCCGTACTCTAACACTAACCCTAACCATAACCCTAACCGTACTCTAACCGTAACACTAAACCTCACCCTAACCCTAACCGTACTGTAACCCTAACCCGTACCATAACCCTAATGCTAACTCTAAACTTAATCGTAACCCTGACCCGTACCCTAACCCTAAAACTAACCCGTACTCTAACCACAACCCTATACCTAACCCGTACCCTAACCCTATCCCTATCGCTAACCCTGACCCTAAACCTAAACCTAACCCGTACCCTATCCCTAACCCTAACCCTAAACCTCACCTAAACCTAACCCTAACCCGTACCCAAACCCTAACCCGTAACCTAAACCTAACCCTAACCCTAAACTTAACCTCTACGCTAACCCTATCCCGTACCCTAAACCTAACCCTAACCTGTACCCTAACCCTAACCCAAACCCTATCCGCACTCTAACCCTAACCCTAACCCTAACCCTAACACTAACCCTAGCCCGTACTCTAACACTAACCCTAACCCTAAACGTAACCCTAACCCAACGCTAACCCTAACCCATACCCTAACACTAACCCAAACCTAACACTATCCCTAACCCATTCTCTAAACCTAAAACCAACCCTATCTCTAACCTAAACCCGTACTATAACCCTAAACCTAAACCTAACCTTAAACCTAACCCTAACCCGTACTCTAACCCTATCCCGTAGCCTAACACTAACTCTAACCCTAACCCCTAACCCTAACCCTAACCCTAACCCTTACCTAACCCGTACCCAAACGGTAAACCTAACCCGTACCATAACACTAACCCAAACCCGTACCTAACCCTAACCCTAACCCTAACCCTAACCCTAACCCTAAACCGCACCCTAAACTTAACCCTAACCCTAACGCTAACCATAACCTTAACCGTACACTAAACCTAACCCTAACTCGTACCCTAACCCTAACACTGACCCTAAACCTAACCCGTACACTAACCCTAACCCGTACCCTAACCCGTACCCTAACCCTAACCCTATCCGTAACCCTAACCCGTACCCTAAACCTAACCCTAACCGTTGTCCTAACCAGTACCCAAACCTATCCCGTACCCTAAACCTAACCCTAAATCGTACCTAAACCCTCCGAGTAACCCTAACCCATACACTAGTGCTAACCCTAACCCTAACCCTAAGCCTAACCCGCACACTAAACCTAAACCTAACTGTAACCCTAACCATAACCTTAACCGTACCCTAACCCTAACCCATAACCTAACACTAACCCTAACCTTAACCGTAACCCTAAAACGTACCCTAACCCTAAAACTAACCCATACCATAACCCAAACCCTAACCCTAACCTGTACCATAACCCTATCCCTAATCCTAACCCTGACCCTAAACCTAACCCTAACCCGTACCCTAACCCTAACCCGCACCTAAACCTAACCCTAACCCGTACCCTAACCCTAAACCATAACCTAAACGTAAACCTAAACCTAAACTTATCCCGTACACTAACCCTATACCGTACCCTAAACCTAACCCCAACCTGTACCCTAACCCTAACCCTAACCCTATCCGTACACTAACCCTAACCCTAACCCTAACACTAACCCTAACACATACTCTAACCCTAACCCTAACCCTACACCTAACCCTAACCCGTACACTAACCCTAAACCGTACCCTAACACTAACCCTTACCCTAAACCTAAACCTAACCCGTACCCTAAATCTAAACGTAACCCTTGACCTAACCCGTACCCAAACCTAATTCCTAACCTAACCCTAACCCTAACCCATACCCAAACCCTAACAGTAACCCTAAACATACCCTAGCACTAACCCCAACCCTAACCCTAAGCCTAACCCGCATCCTAAACCTAAACCTAACCGTAACCCTAACCATAATCCTTACCCATACCCTGAACCTAACCCATAACCTAACACTAACCCTAACATTAACCGTAACCCTAACGCGTACCATACCCCTAAAAATAACCCGTACTGTAACCCCAACCCTAACCCTAAACCGTACCATAACCCTATCCCTAATCCTAACCTGTCCACTAAACCTAACCCTAATTCGTACCCTAACCCTGACCCTAACCCTAACCCTAACCCGGACCCTAAACCTAACCTGTACCCTAACCCTAAACCTAATCCTAACCCGTACCCTAAACCTAACCCTAACCTGTACCCTAACCCTAAACCTAACCCTAAACCTGACCCTAACCCTAACCCTAACACGTACCCTAAGCCTAACCCATACCCTAACCCTAACCCTAACCCTAACACTAACACTAACACTAACCATACCCCGTACCCTAACCCTAAACCTAACCCTAACACTAAAGCTAACCAGTACTCTAACCCTAACCCTTACCCTAACCGTACTCTAACCCTAACCCTAAAACTCACCCTAACCCTAACTCGTACTGTAACCTTAACCCATACCATAACCCTAACCCTAACCCGTACCCTAACAATAAACCTATTTCGTACCCTAACCCTAACCCTAACGCTGACCATAAACCTAACCCTAACCCGTTCCCTAACCCTAACCCTAACCCTAACCCTATCCGTACACTAACCCTAACCCTAACCCTAACACTAACCCTAACCCATACACTAATCCTAAACCTAACCCTAAAGCTAACCCTAACCAAAAACCTTACCCTAATTCTCACCCTAACCCTAAACCCTACACTAACCCTAACCCGTACCCAAACCCTAACCCTAACAAGTACCCTAAACCTAAACCTAACCCTAAACCGCACACTAAACCTAACACTAACCCGAGACCTAACTCCTACACAAATCCAATACCGTACCCTAAACTTAACCCTAACCCGTACTGTAACCTTAACAATAAACCTAACCCTAACCCTAATCCTAACCTTAATCCGTACACTAACCCTCACCCGAACCCTAACCCTAACCCGTACCCTAACACTACCCGTAGCCTAACCGTAACTCTAACCCTATCCCGTAACCCTAACCCTAACCCTAACCCTTACCCTACCCGTACCCAAACGGTAAACCTGACCGGTACCTTAACACTAAACCAAACCCGTACTCTAACCCTAACCCGAAACTTAACCCTAACCCTAACCCACACCGTAAACTTAACCCTAAACCTAACCCAAAACATAACCCTTAACCGTAACCTAACCCTAACCCATACCCTAACCCTAACCTTAAACTTAAACGTAACCCTAAACCGTAACCAGACCCTAAAACTAACCCATACCCTAACCCCAACCCTAACCCTAACCCATACCCTAACCCTAACCCTGACCCTAAACCTAACCCTAACCTGCACACTAACCCTAACCCTAAGCCTAAACCACACCCTAAACCTAACCCTAACCCGTACCCTAACCCTAACCCGTAACCTAAACCTAACCCTAACCCGAAACTTAACCCGTATGCTAACCTTATCCCGTACCCTAAACCTAACCATAACCCGTAAACTAACCCTAAACCTAACCCTAAGCCTAACCTGTACATTAACCCTAACCCTAACCCTAACACTAACCCTACCCCGTTCTCTAACCCTAACTCTAACCCTAACCCGTACCCTAACCCGTACCCTAACCCTAACCCTAAACATTTCCCTAACCCATATTCTAACCCTAACCCGTACCCTAACCCTAACCCTAACCCTAAACCGTTTTCTATCACTAACATTAACCCTCACCCTAACCCTAACCGTACTGTAACCCTAACCCAACAATAACCCTAACCCTATTCCGTACCCTAAACCTAACCCGTCACCTAAACCTAACACTAACCCTAAACTTAACCCGTACGCTAACCCTATCCTGTACCCTAAACCTAACCCTAACCCGTACCCCTACCCTAACACAAACCCTAACCCTAACCAGAACTCTAACCCTAACCCCTAACCCTAATCCTACCCCTAACCCTTATCCTAACCCGTACACAAACGGTAAACCTAACCCATACCCTAACACTAACCCAAACCGGTACTCTAAACCTAACCCTAACCCTAACCCTAACCCTAACCCTAAACGGCACCCTAAACTTAACCCTAAACCTAACCCTAACACTAACCCTTAACGGTACCCTAACCCGAACCCTAACTCGTACCCTAACCCTAACAGTGACCCTAACCCTAAACCGTACCCTAATCCTTATCCGTACCCTAACCCTAAACCTAACCCTAACCCTATCCGTACTCAAACCCTAACCCTAACCCTATCCCGTACTCTAACCCTAACCCTAACTCTAACCCTAAAGCGTACCCTAACCCTAAACCTAACCCTAACACTAAAACTACCCCGTACTATAAACCTAAACCTAACCCTAACCGTAATCCTACCCGTACCCTAAACCTAATCCTAACCCTAACTCGTACCCTAAAACTAACCCTAACCCTGACCATAACCCTAACCCTAACCCGTACCCTTAACCTAACCCATACCCTAACCCTAACCCTAAACTTAACCCTAACCCTATTCTGTACCCTAAACCTAACCCTAACCCTTGCCCTAACCCGTACCCAACCCTATCCCGTACCCTAACCCTAACCCTAACCGGTCCCCAAACCCTAAGACTAAACCTAGCCCATACCCTAGCGCTAACCCTAACCCTAACCCTAACTGTAACACTAACCTGCACCCTAAACCTAAACCTAACCCTAACCCTAACCATAACCCTTACCCGTACCCTAACCTAACCTATACCCTAACCCTAACCCTAACCCTAAACTTAACCGTAACCCTGACCCGTACCCTAACCCTAAAATTAACCCGTACCCTAAACCCAACCCTAACCCTAAATCTAACCCTAACCCGTACCCTAACCCTAACCCTAACCCTAACCCTAATCCTAAATCTAAACCTAACCCGAACTCTAACCCTAACCCTAACCCTAACCCTAACCCTAACCCTAACCGTACTCTAACCCTAACACTAACCCTCACCCTAACACTAACCCGTACTGTAACAAAACCCGTACCATAACCCTAAACCTAACCCTAACCTTAAGCGTAACCCTGACCCGTACCCTAACCCTAAATCTTACCCAGACCCTCACCGCAACCCTAACCCTAACCCTTACCCTAAACCTATCCCTAACGCTAACCCTGACCCTAAACCTAACCCTAAACCGTAGCCTAACCCTAACCATAAACCTCACCTAAACCTAACCCTCACCCGTACCCTAACCCTAACCCGTAACTTAAACCTAACCCTAACCCTAAACTTAAACCGTAGGGAAACCCTATCCCGTACCCTAAATCTAAACCTAACCCGTATCCTAACCCTAAACCTAACCCTAAGGCTAACCCGTACATTAACCCGAACCCTAACACTAACACTAACCCTACCCCGTACTCTAACACTATCCCTAACCTTAACCCGTACCCTAACACTAAACCTAACCCTAACCCTAACCCTAACGCTAACCCTAACCCGTACTCTAAACCTAACCTAACCCTAACCATAACTGTACTCTAAACCTAACCCTAACCCTCACCCTAACCCTAACCCGTACTGTAACCCTAACCCATACCATAACCCTAACCGTAACCCGTAACCTAACCCTAACCCTAACCCATACCCTAAACCTAACCCTAAATCTAACTCGTACCCTAACGCTAACCCTAACCCTGACCCTAAACCTAACCATGGCCTGTACCCTAAAACTAACCCATACCATAATCCTAACCCTAAATCTAACCCTAACCCTAAACCGTACCCTAAACCTACCCTAAACCTTGACCTAACCCGAACCCAACCCTATCCCTTAACCTAAACCTAACCCTAACCCGTACCCAAACCCTAAGAGTAACCCTAACCCATACCCAATGCTAACCCTAACCCTTACCCTAACCCTAACCCGCACCCTAAACCTAAACCTAACCATAACCCTAAACTTAACCCTTACCCATACCCTAACCCTAACCCATACCCTAAACCTAACCCTAACTTTAACCATAACCCTGACCTGTACCTAACCTTAAAACTAAACCGTACCCTACCCCCAACCCTAACCCTAACCCGTACCATAACCCTATCCCTAACACTAACCCTGACCATGAACCTAACCCTAACCCGTACCCTAACCCTAATCCTAAACCTAACCCGCACCTAAAACTAACCCTAACCCATACTCTAACCCTAACCCGTAACCTAAACTTAACCCTAACACTAAACTTAACCCGTACGCAAACCCTATTTCGAACCCTAACCCGTACCCTAACCCTAACCCTAACCCTAACTCTATCCTTACACTAACCGTAACCCTAACCCTAACACTAAACTAACCCCAACCCGTACTCTAACCATAACCCTAACCCTAAACCTAACCCTAACTTGTACTCTAACCCTAACCCGTACCCTAACACTAACCCTAACCCTAACACTAACCCTAACCCGTACTCTAAACCTAAACCTAACCCTAGTTCTTACCCTAACCCGTATTATAACCCTAACCCTAACCCAAGCCCTAACCCTAACACTAAACCATACAGTAACGCTACCCCATACCCTACCCCTAACCCTAACCGTAAACCTAACCCTAACCCTGAACCTAAACCTAATACTATTCCGTACTCTAACCCTAAACCATACCCTAACCCATTACCTTAAAACTAACCCGTACCCTAACCCTAAAAGTAACGCTAACCCGTACACAAACCCTAACCTAAACACGTGCCCTAACCCTAACCCTAACCCTAACATTCTCACTAAACCTAACGTTAACCTTGGACCTAACACGTACACTAACCCTATCCCGTAACCCAATCTTAAGTCTAACCGGTACCGTAACCCTAACACTAACCCGAAACCCAACCCTAACCCTAAACAGTACACTAACCCTAACCCGAACCCTAACCCTAACCCTAACCCGTACCCTAACCCTACCCGTAGCCTAACCCTAACTCTAAACCTAACCCCTAACCCTAAACCTAACCCTAACCCTTATCCTAACATGTACCCAAACGGTAAACCACACCGTACCCTAACACTAACCCAAACCTGTACTCTAACCCTAACCTTAACCCTAAACCTAACCCTAAACCGCACCCTAAACTTAACCCTAACCCTAACCATAACCATAACCCTTAACCATACCCTAACCCTAACCCACACCCTAAACCTAACCCTAACTTTAACCGTAACCCTAACCTGTATCCTAACCCTAAACCTAACCCGTACCCTAACCCCTACCCTAACACTAACCCGTACCCTAACACTAACCCTAACCCTAACCCTGGCCCTAAACCCAACCCTAACCCTTACAATAATCCTAAACCTAACCCTAACCCGCACTGTAAACCTAACCATAACCCGTACCCTAACCCTAACCCGTAACCTAAACCTAACCCTAACCTGTACCCTAACCCTAACAAGCACCTAAACCTAACCCTAACCCGTACCCTAACCCAAACCCGTAACCTTAACCAAACCCTAACCCTAACCTTAACCCGTACGCTAACCCTATCCCGTACCCTAAACCTAACCTGAACCCGTAATCTAACCCTAACCCTAAAACTAAGCCTAACCCGTACATTAACCCTAACCCTAACCCTAACACTAACCCTACCCCGTACTCTAACCCTAACCCTAACCCGTACCCGTACCCTAACCCTAACCCTAACCCTAACACTAACGCTAACCCATACCCTAAACCCAGGCCTAAACCGTAACCTAAAACTAACCCTAACCCTACTCTTAACCCGTACGCTAACCCTATCCCGTACACTAAACCTAACCCTAACCCGTATCCTAACCCTAAACCTAACCCTAAGCCTAACCCATACATTAACCCTAACCCTAAACCTAACTCTAACCCTACCCCGTACTCTAAACCTAACCCTAAACCTAACCCTAACCCGTACGCTAACCCTAACCCTTTCCCTAACCCTAACACTAACCGTAACCCATACTCTAACCCTAACCCTAACCCTAACCCTAACCCTAACCGTACTCTAACCCTAACCCTAACCCTCACCCTAACACTAACCCGTACTGTAACCCTAACCCAAAACATAACCCCTACTCTAACCCGTACCCTAACCCTAACCCTAACCCTAACTCGTACCCTAACCCTAACCCTGACCCTAACTCTAACACGTACCCTAAACCTAACCCTGACCGTAACCCTAACGCGTACCCTAAACCTAACCCTAACCCTAAATCATACCCTAACCCTAACCCTAACCCAGACAATAACCCTAACCCTAACCCGTACCCTAAACCTAACCCATACCCTAACCCTAACCCTAAACCTAACCGTAACCCTAACCCGTACCCTAAACCTAACCCTGACCCTTGACCTAATGCGTACCCAACATTATCTCGTACCATAACCCTAACCCTAACACGTACCCAAACCCTAACAGTAACCCTAACCCATACCCTAGCGCTAACCCTAACCTTAACCCTAAGACTAACGTTCACCCTAAACCTAAACCTAAAACTAACCCTAACTATAACCCTTACCCATACCCTAACCCTAACCCATAACCTAACACTAACCCTAACCTTAACCGTAACCCTAACCCGTACCCTAACCCTAAAAGTAACCCGTACCCTAACCTCAACCCTAACCCTAACCTGTACCATAACCCTATCCCTAACCCTAACCCTGACCCTAAACCTAACCTTATCCCATACCCTAACCCTAACCCGCACCTAAACCTAACCCTAACCCGTACCCTAACCCTAACCCGTAACCTATACTTAACCCTAACACTAAACTTAACCCGTACACTAACTCTATCCCATACCCTAAACCTAACACTCACCCGTATCCTAACCCTAACCCTAACCCTATCCGTACACTAATCCTAACCCTAACCCAAACACTAACCCTAATCCGTACTCTAACACTAACCCTAACCCTAAACCTAACCCTAACCCGTACTCTAACCCTAACCCATACCCTAACACTAACCCTTACCCTAACCCTAAACCTAACCCGTACCCTAACCCTAAACGTACCCCTAACCCGTCCCCAAACCCTAACCCTAACACGTACCCTAAACCTAATCCTAACCCTAAACCTAAGCCACACAATAAACCTAACCATAACCCTACACCTAACAAGTACACTAACCCTAAACCGTACCGTAACCTTAACCCTAACCCATACCGTAACCCTAACACTGAACTTAACCCTAACCCTAAACCTAACCCTAACCCCAACCCGTAGACTAACCCTAACCCTAACCCTAACCCTAACCCTAACCCTAACCCGTACCTTAAACCTACACGTAGCCTAACCCTAACCCTAAACCTAACCCCTAACCCTAACCCTAACACTAACCCTTACCCTATCCCGTTCCCAAACGGTAAACCTAACCCGTATCCTAACACTAACAAAAACCCATACTCTAATGCTAACCCTAACCCTAACCCTAACCCGCACCCTAAACTTAACCCTAATCCTAACCCTAACCATAACCCTTAACCATAACCTAACACTAAATCATACCCTAACCCTAATCCTAACCTTAACCATAACCCTAACCCGTACCTTAACCCTAAAACTAACCCGTACGCTAACACCAACCCTAACCCTTATCCATACCCTAACACTAACCCTAACCCTAACCCTGACCATAAACTTAACCCTAACCCTTACACTAACCCTAACCCTAACCCTAAACCGCACCCTAAACCTAACCCTAACACGTACCCTAACCTTAACCCGTAACCTAAACCTAACCCTTACCCTAAACTTAACCCGTACGCTAACCCTATCCCATACCCTAAACCTAACCCTAACCCGTATCTTAACCCTAAACCTAACCCTAAGCCGAACCTGTACATAAACCCTAACTCTAACCCTAACAATAACCCTAACACGTACTCTAAACCTAACCCTAACCCTAACCCGTATTGTAACCCTAACCCATACCATAACCCTAACCCTAACTCGTACCCTAACCCTAACCCTAACTCGTACACTAACTCTAACCCTAACCCGTACTATAAGCCTAACCTTAAACCTAACCCTAACCCTAACTACCCCTTACTCTAACCCTATTCCGTAGCCTAAACCTAACTCTAACACTAACCCATAACTCTTACCCTAACCCTTACCCTAACCTGTACCCAAATGGTAAACCTAACCCGTACCCTAACACTAACCCAAACCCATACTCTAACCTTAACCCTAACACTAACCCTAACCCTAAACCGCACCCTAAACTTAACCCTAACCCTAACCCTTACCATAACCCTTAAACGTACCCTAAGCCTAACCCACACCCTAACCCTATCCCTAACTTTAAATGTAACCCTAACCCATACCCTAACCCTAAAACTAACCCGTACCCTAACCCCTACCCGAAGGCTAACCCATACCCTAACACTAACCCTAACCCTAACCCTGACCCTTAACCTAAACCTAACCCGTACACTAACCCTAACCCTAACCCTAACATGCACCCTAAACCTAACCATAACCCGTACCCTAAACCTAACCCGAAACCTATACCTAACACTAACCCTAAACTTAATCCGTACACTATCCCTATACCGTACACTAAACCTAACCCTAACCCGTAACCTAACCCTAAACCTAACCCTCAGCCTAACCCGTACATTAACCCTAACCCTAACCCTAACACTAACCCTACCCCGTACTCTAACCCTAACCCTAACCCTAACCATAACCCGTACCCTAACCCTAACCCTAACCCTTTCCCTAATCCTAACACTAACCCTAACCCGTACTCTAACCCTAACCCTAAACCTAACCCTAACCCCAACCGTATTCTAACCCTAACCCTAACCCTCACCCTAACCCTAAAACGTACTGTAACCCTAACCCATAACAAAAACCTAACCCTAACCCGTACCCTAACCCTAACCCTAAGTCGTACCCTAACTCTAACCCTGACCCCAACACTAATGCAAACCCGTAACCTAAACCTAACCTGTACCCTAACCCTAACCCTCACCCTACACCGTACCCTAAACCTAACCCTAACCCTAACTCGTACCATAACCCTAACCCTAACCCGTACCCTAAACATAACACATACCCTAACCCTAACCCTAAACCTAACCCTAACCCTAACTCGTACCCTAAACCTAAACCTAACCCTTGACCAAACCCGTACCCAACCCTATCCTGTACCCTAACCCTAACCCTAACCCGTACCCTAACCCTAACAGGAACACTAACTCATACCCTGGCGCAAACCGTAACCCTAAACCTAAGCCTAACCCCAACCCCAAACCTAAACCTAACCCTAACCATAAACCTTACCCGTACCCTAAAACTAACCCTTACCGTAACACTAACCCGAACCTTTACTGTAACCCTAACCCATACCCTAACCCTAAAACTAACCCATACCCTAACCCCACCCCTAACCCTAACCCCTAACTTAAACTTATCCCTAACCTTAACCCTGACCCTAAACCTAAACCTAACCCGTACCCTAACCCTAACCTGCACCTAAACCTAAACCTAACCCGTACCCTAACCCTAACCCGTAACCTAAACCTAACCCTAACCCTAAACTTAACCCGTACACTAACCCTATCCCGTACCCTAAACCGAACCCTAACCCATACCCTAACCCTAACCCTAATACTAACCCTAAAACTTCCGCACACTAACTCTAACCCTAACCCTAAACCTAAACCTAAACCTAACCCATACTCTAACCCTAAACCGTACCCTAAAACTAACCCTTACCCTAACCCTAAAACTAACCCGTACCCTAACCCTAAACGGAACCCTAACCCGTACCCAAACCCTATCCCTAACACGTACTCTAACCCTAACCCTAACCTTAAACCTAACCATAACCCGGACACTAAACCTAACCCTAACCCTAGACCTAACACTTACACTAACCCTATCGTGTACGAGAAACTTAACCCTAACCCGTACCAGTACCCTAACACTAACCGTAACCCTAACCCATACCCTAACCCTAACCCGTACCCTAACACTAACCCTAAGCCTAACACTAACCCTAACCCGTATTCTAACCCTAAAACTAACCCTAACTGTAATCCTAACCCGGAATATAACCCTAACCCGTACCCTAACACTAACCCTAACCCTAACACTAACCCTACCCCGTACTCTAACCCTAAACCTAAACCTAATTCTAACCCTAACCAGTACGGTAGCCCTAACCCTAACCCTAACCCTAACCCTAACCCGTACAGTAACCCTAATGCGTACCCTAACCCTAAACCTAACCCTAAACCTAACCATAACCCTGACCCTAACCCTAACCCTAAACCTAAACCTAACCATAACCCTGACACTAAACCTAAACCTAACCCGTACCCTAACCCTAAATATAACCCTAACCCGTACTCAAACCCTAACCCTAACACGTACCCTAACCCTAACCCTAACCCGCACACTAAACCTAACCCTAACCCTAGACCTAACACATACACTAACCCTATCCCGTACCCTAACCTTAACCCTAACCCGTACCATAACCCTAACACTAACCCTAACCCGTACCCTAACCCTATCCGTAGCTTAACCCTTACTCTAAACCTAACCCCCAACCCAAAACCTAACCCTTACCCTAACCCGTACCAAAACGGTAAACCTAACCCATACCCTAACACTAACCCAAACCCGTACTCTAAAGCTAACCTTAACCCTAACACTAATCCGTACCCTAACCCTTCCCGAAGCCTAAACCTAACTCTAACCCTAACCCCTAACCCTAACCCTAACCCTAACCCATAACCCTTACCCTAACACGTAACCAATGGAAAACCTAACACGTACCCAAACACTAACCCAAACCCTGACCCTAAACCTAACCCTAACTGCACACTAACCCTAACCCTAACCCTAACCCTAACCCTAACACTAACTCTAACCCGTACTCTAACATTAACCCTAACCCTAACACTAACCATAACCCTAACACTAACCCTAACCAGTACTCTAACCCTAACCCTAACCCGTAACCTAAACCTCACCCTAACCCTAACTCGTACCCTAACCCTAACCCTAACCCTAAACCTGACCCTAACCCTAACCATAACCCGTACCCTAAACCTAACCCATACCCTAAACCTAACCCTAAACCTAACCCTAACCCTATCCCGTACCCTAAACCTAACCCTAACCCTTGTCCTAACCCGTACCCAACCCTATCCCATAACCTAACCCTAATCCTCACCCGTACCCAAACACTAAGAGTAACCCTAACCCATACCCTAGCGCTAACCCTAACCCTAACCCAAAGCCTAAACCGCACCCTAAACCTGAACCTAACCATAATCCTAACCATAGCCCTTACCCGTACCCTAACCCTAACCCATAACCTAACACTAACCCTAACATTAACTGTAACCCTAACCGTACCATAACCCTAAAACTAACCCGTCGCGTAACCCCAACCCTAAACCTAACCCGTACCATAACCCTATCCCTAATCCTAACCCGTCCCCAAACCCTAACCATCACACGTACCGAAACCTAACCCTAACCCTAACCCTAACCTGTACCCAAAGAGTAAACCTAACCCGTACCCTAACACTAAACCAAACCCGTACTCTAACCCTAACCCTACCCATAACCATAACCCGCACCCTAAACTTAACCCTAACCCTAACCCAAACCATAACCCTTAACCGTAACCTAACCCTAACCCATACACTAACCCTAACCCTTACCTTAACGGTAACCCTAACCCATAACCTAACCCTAAAACTAACCCGTACACTAACCCCAACCCTAACCCTAACCCGTACCCTAACACTAACCCTAACCCTAACCCTGACCCTAAACCTAACCCTAACCCTTACACTACTCCTAACCCTAACCCTAACCCGCACCCAAAACCTAACCCTAACCCGTACCCTAACCCTAACCCGTAACCTAAACCTAACCATAACCCTAAACTTAACCCATATGCTAACCCTATCCTGTACCCTAAACCTAACACTAACCCGTATCCTAACCCTAAACCTAACCCTAAGCCTAAACCGTGCATTAACCCCAAACCTAATGCTAACACTAACCCTACCCCGTACTCTAACCCTAACCCTAACTGTAACCCTAACCCATACACTAAACCTAACCTTAACCCTAAACCTAACACTAATCGTACCCCGTACTCTAACCCTAAACCTAACCCTAATCCTAACCCGTACCCTAACCCTAACCCTAACTCGTACCCTAACCCTAACACTAACCCTGACCCTAACCCTAACCCTAAACCGGACCCTAAACCTAACCCGTACTAAAACCTAACCCTATCCCGAACCGGTACCCTAATCCTAACCCTAAACCTAACTCGTACCCTAAACCTACCCTTACCCTGACCCTAACTCTAACCCTAAACCATACCCTAAGCCTAACCCATACCCTAAACCTAACACTAAACCTAACCCGTACCCTAAACGTAATCCTAACCCATACCCTAGCGCTAACCCGAACCCTAACCCAAAGACTAAACCGCACCCTAAACCTGAACCTAACCATAATCCTAACCATAACCCTTACCCGGACCCTAACCCTAACCCATAACCTGACACTAACCCTAACATTAACCGTAACTCTTACCGTACCATAACCCTAAAACTAACCCGTACCGTAACCCCAAACCTAACCCTAAACCGTACCATAACCCTATCCCTAATCCTAACCCGTACCCAAAACCTAACCATCACAAGTACCCTAACACTAACCCTAACCCTAACCCTAACCCGTACCCTAACCCGTACCCAAACAGTAAACCTAACCAGTACCCTAACACTAACCCAAACCCGTACTCTAACCCTAACCATAACCATAACCATAACCCGCACCCTAAACTTAACCCTAAACCTAACCCACACCATAAACCTTAAACGTAACCTAACACTAACCCATACACTAACCCTAACCCTAACCTTAACCGTAACCCTAACCCATACCCTAACCCTAAAACTAACCCGTACCCTAACCACAACCCTAACAATAACCCGTACCCTAACACTAACCCTAACCCTAACCATGACCCTAAACCTAAACCTAACCCTAACCCTAACACTAATCCTACTCCGTAATCTAACACTAAACCTAACCCTAATCCTAACCCGTACCCTAACCCTAACCCTAACACTAACACTAACCCTAACCCTAACACTAACCCTAACCTGTAATCTAACCCTAACCCTAACCCTAACCGTACTCTAACACTAACCCTAACCCTCATCCTAACCCTAACCCGTACTGTAACCCTAACCCGTACCTTAACCATAAACCTAACCCGTACCCTAAACCTAACCCTAACTCGTACCCTAACCCTTACACTAACCCTGACACTAACCCTAACCCTAAACCGGACCCTAAACCTAACAAGTACTAAAACCTAACCCTAACCCTAACCGGTACCCTAAACCTAACCCTAACCCTAACTCGTACCCTAAACCTACCCTTACCCTGACCCTAACCCTAACCCTAACCCATACCCTAAGCCTAACCAATACCCTAAACCTAACACTAAACCTAACCCGTACCCTAAACGTAATCCTAACCCTCTACCTAGCCCGTACCCAAACCTATCCCGTACCCTAACCCTAACCCTAACCCGTACCCAAACCCTAACAGTAACCCTAACCCATACCCTAGCGCTAACTCTAACCCTAACCCTAACTCTAAACCTAACCGTAACCCTAAACCTAATCCTAACCCGTACTCTAGCCCTAACCCGTAACCTAACATGAACCCTTACCCTAACCCTAAACCTAACCCGTACCCTAACCCTAAACGTAACCCTAACCAGTACCCAAACCCTAACCCTAACACGTACCCTAAGCCTAACCCTAACACTAACCTGCACACTAAACCTAACCCTAACCCTAGACCTAACACGTACACTAAACCTATCCCGTACCGGAAACTTAAACCTAACCCGTACCGTAACCCTTACACTAAGCCTAACCCTAAACCTAAACCTAACCCTAACCCGTACACTAACCCTAACCCGAACCATAACCCTAACCCTAACCCGTACAATAACCCTACCCGTAGCCTAACCCTAACTCTAACGCTAACCCCTAACCCTAAACCTAACCCTAACCCATACCCTAACCCATACCCAAATGGTAAACCTAACCCGTACCCTAACACTAACCCAAACCTGTTCTATAACCCTAACCCTAACCCGCACCCTAAACTTAACCCTAACCCTAACCCAAACCATAACCCTAAACCGTAACCAATACCCTAAACCTAACCCGTACCCTAACCACACCCCTAACCCTAACCCGTACCCTAACACTAACCCTAATACTAACCCTGACCCTAAACCTAACCCTAACCCTTACACTAACCCTAACCCTAACCCGCACCCTAAACCTAACCCTAACTCGAACCCTAACCCTAAACCGTAACCTAAACCTAACCCTAACCCTAAACTTAACCCCTACGAAAACCCTATCCCGTACCCTAAACCTAACCCTAACCCGTATACAATCCCTAACCCTAACCCTAAGCCTAACCCGTACATTAACCCTAACCCTAACACTAACCCTACCCCGTACTCTAACACTAACCCTAACCCTAACCCGTTCCCTAACCCGAAACCTAACCCTAAACCTAACCCTAACACTAATTCTAAACCATAATCTAACCCTAACCCTAACCCTAACCCTAACCATACTTTAACCCTAACCCTAACCCTCACTCTAACCCTAACCCGTATGGTAACCCTAACCCGTACCATAACCCTAACCCTAACCCGTACCCTAACCCTAACCCTAATTCGTACCCTAACCCTAACCCTAACCCTGACCCTAACCCTAACCCTAACCAATACCCTAAACATAACCCGTACCCTAACCCTAAACCTAACCCGAACCATACACTAACCCTAACCCTAACCCGTACCCTAACCCTAACCCTAACCGTAACCCTGACCTTAACCCTAACCCTAACCCATACCCTAAGCCTAACCCATACACTAACCGTAACCCTAATCCTAACCCTAACCCTAACCCGTACCCTAAACCTAACCCTAACCCTTGACCTAAACCGTACCCAGCACTATCCCGTAACCTAACCCTAACCCTAAGCCGTACCCAAACCCTAACAGTAACCCTAACCCATACCATAGCGGTAACACTAACCCTAACCGCCCCCTAAACCTAAACCTAACCATAACCCTAACCATAACCCTTAACCATAAACTAACCCTAACCCTAACCCTAAACCTAACCCACACCTAAACCTAACCCTAACGCGTAACCTAAACCTAACCCTAACCCTAAACTTAACACGTACGCTAACCCTATCCCGTACCCTAACCCTAACCCTAACCCGTAACCTAACCCTAAACCTAATCCTAAGCCTAACTTGTACATTAATCCTAACCCTAACACTAACCCTAACCCGTACTCTAACCCTAACCCTAACCCGTACACTAAACCTCACCCTAACCCTAACTCGTACCCTAACCCTAACCCTAACCCTGACCCTAACCCTAACCCTAACCCATACGCTAAACCTAACCCATACCCTCACCCTAACCCTAAACCTAACCCTAACCCTATCCCCTACCCTAAACCTAACCCTAACCCTTGTCCTAACCCGTACCCAACACTATCCCGTATCCTAACCCGAACCCTAACCCGTACCCAAAACCTAAGAGTAACCCTAACCCATAACCTGGCGCTAACCCTAACCCTAACCCTAAGCCTAACCCGCACCCTAAACCTAAACCTAACCGTAACCCTAACCATAACCCTTACCGTACCCTAACCCTAACCCATAACCTAACACTAACCCTAACATTAACTGTAACCCTAACCATACCATAACCCTAAAACTAACCTGTACCGTAACCCAAACCCTAACCTTAAACCGTACCATAACCCTATCCCTAATCCTAACCTGTACCCAAACCCTAACCACAACACATACCCTAACCCTAACCCTAACCCTAACGCTAACCCTTAGCCTAACCCGTACCCAAACGGTAAACCTAACCCGTATCCTAACACTAACCTAAACCCGTACTCTAACCCTAACCCTAACCATAACCATAACCCGCAACCTAAACTTAACCCTAACCCTAACCCAAAACATAACCCTTAACCATAACCTAACCCTAACCCACACCATAACCCTTAAACGTAACCTAACACTAACCCATACACTAACCCTAACCCTAACCTTTACCGTAACCCTAACCCATACCCTAACCCTAAAACTAACCCGTACCCTAACCCCAACCCTAACACTAACCCGTACCCTAACACTAACCCTAACGCTAACCCAGACCCTAAACCTAACCCTAACAGTAACCCTAACACTAATCCTACCCCGTAATCTAACACTAAACCTAACCCTAATCCTAACCCGTACCCTAACCCTAACCCTAACACTAACCCTAACCCTAACACTAACCCTAACCCGTAATCTCACCGTAACCCTAACCCTAACCCTAACCGTACTCTAACACTAACCCTAACCCTCATCCTAACCCTAACCCGTACTGTAACCCTAACCCGTACCTTAACCATAACCCTAACCCGTACCCTAACCCTAACCCTAACTCGTACCCTAACCCTTACACTAACCCTGACCCTAACCCTAACCCTAAACCGGACCCTAAACCTAACAAGTACTAAAACCTAACCCTAACCCTAACCGGTACCCTAAACCTAACCCTAACCCTAACTCGTACCCTAAACCTACCCTTACCCTGACCCTAACCCTAACCCTAACCCATACCCTAAGCCTAACCAATACCCTAAACATAACACTAAACCTAACCCGTACCCTAAACGTAATCCTAACCCTCTACCTAACCCGTACCCAAACCTATCCCGTACCCTAACCCTAACCCTAACCCGTACCCAAACCCTAACAGTAACCCTAACCCATACCCTAGCGCTAACCCTAACCCTAACCCTATCCCGTACCCTAAACCTAACCCTAACCCATACTCTAAACCTAACCGTAACCCTAAATCTAACCCTAACCCGTACTCTAGCCCTAACCCGTAACCTAACACGAACCCTTACCCTAACCCTAAACATAACCCGTACCCTAACCCTAAACGTAACCCTAACCAGTACCCAAACCCTAACCCTAACACGTACCCTAAGCCTAACCCTAACCCTAACCCGCACACTAAACCTAACCCTAACCCTAGACCTAACGCGTACACTAAACCTATCCCGTACTGGAAACTTAAACCTAACCCGTACCGTAACCCTTACACTAAGCCTAACCCTAAACCTAAACCTAACCCTATACCGTACACTAACCCTAACCCAAACCATAATCCTAACCCTAACCCGTACAATAACCCTACCCGTAGCCTAACCCTAACTCTAATGCTAACCCCTAACACTAAACCTAACCCTAACCCTTATCCTAACCCATACCCAAAGGTTAACCTAACCCATACCCTAACACTAACCCAAACCCATACTATAACCCTAACCCTAAACCTAACCCGCACCCTAAACTGAACCCTAACCCTAACCCAAACCATAACCCTAAACCGTAACTTAACCCTAACCCATACCCTAAACTTAACCCTAACCTTAACCATAACCCTAATCTGTACCCTAACCCTAAAACTAACCCGTACCCTAACCGCAACCCTAACCCTAACCCATACCCTAACACTAACCCTAATCCTAACCCTGACCCTAAACCTAACCCTAACCCTTACACTAACCCTAACCCTAACCCGCAACCTAAACCTAACCCTAACCCGAACCTTAACCCTAAACCGTAACCTAAACCTAACCCTAACCCTAAACTTAACCCCTACGAAAACCCTATCCGGTACCCTAAACGTAACCCTCACCCGTATACAAACCCTAACCCTAACCCTAAGCCTAACCCGTACATTAACCCTAACCCTAACACTAAACCTACCCCGTACTCTATCACTAACCCTAACCCTAACCCGTTCCCTAACCCAAAACCTAACCCTAAACCTAACCATAACACTAACCCTAAATCATAATCTAAACCTAACCCTAACCCTAACCCTAACCGTACTCTAACACTAACCCTAACCCTCACCCTAACCCTAACCCGTACTGTAACCCTAACCCGTACCCTAACCCTAACCCTAATTCGTACCCTAACCCTAAACCTAACCCTGACCCTAACCCTAACCATGATACCCTAAACTTAACCCATTCCCTAACCCTAAACCTAACCCGAACCGGACCCTAAACCTAACCCTAACCCTTACCCTAACCCTAACCCTAACCCTAACCCTGACCATAACACTAACCCTAACCCGTACCCTAAGCCTAAACCATACCCTAACCCTAACCCAAATCCTAAACCTAACACTATCCCGTACACTAAACCTAATCCTAACCCTTGACCTAACCCGCACCCAACCCTATCCCGTAACCTAACCCTAACTCTCTACCGTACCCAAACCCTAACAGTAACCCTAACCCATACCCTAGCACTAACCCTAACACTAACCTTAACCCGCCCCCTAAACGTAAACCTAACCATAACCCTAATCATAACACTTAACCGTAACCTAACCCTAACCCATACCCTAAACCTAACCCTAAACTTAACCGTAAACCTCACCCGTACCCTAACTAAAATTAACCCGTACCCTAACCCCAACCCTACCCCTAACCCGTAACCTAACCCTAACCCTAACCCTAAACCTAACCCACACCTAAACATAAACCTAACCCGTAACCTAAGCCTAACCCTAACCCTAAACTTAACCCGTACACTAACCTTATCCCGTACCCTAAGCCTAACCCTAACCCGTAACCTAACCCTAAACATAACCCTAAGCCTAACTTGTACATTAACCCAAACCCTAACACTAACACTAACCCTACCCGTACTCTAACCCTAAACCTAACTCTAACCCTAACCCGTACCCTAACCCTAACCCTAACCCTAACACTAACCCTAACCCGTACTCTAACCATAACCCTAACCCGTACCCTAAACCTCACCCTAATCCTAACTCATACCCTAACCCTAACCCTAACCCTGACCCTAACCCTAACCCTAACCCATACCCTAAACCTAACCCATACCCTAACCCTAACCCTAATCCTAACCCTAACCCTATCCCGTACCCTAAACCTAACCCTAATCCTTGTCCTAACCCGTACATAACCCTATCCCGTACCTTAACCCTAACCCTAACCCGTACCCAAACCCTAAGTGTAACCCTAACCCATACCCTAGCGCTAACACTAACCCTAACCCTAAGCCTAACCCTCACCCTAAATTTGAACCTAACCATAATCCTAACCATAACCTTTACCCGTAGACTAACCCTAACCCATAACCTAACACTAACCCTAACATTAACCGTAACCCTAACCGTACCATAACCCTAAAACTAACCCGTACCGTTACCTCAAACCTAACCCTAACCTGTACCATAACCCTATCCCTAATCTTAACCCGTACCCAAACCCTAAACATCACACGTACCCTAACTGTAACCCTAACCCTAACCCTTACCCTAAACTGTACCCAAAAGGTAAACCCAACCCGTACCCTAAAACTAACCCAAACCCGTACTCTAACCCTAACCCTAACCATAACCATAACCCACACTCTAAACTTAACCCTAACCCTAACGCAAACCATAACCCTTAACCGTAACCTAACCCTAACCCATACCCTAACCCTAACCCTAACCTTAACCGTAACCCTAACACATACCTTAACCCTAAACACACCCGTACTCTAACCCCAAACCTAACGCTAACCCGTACCCTAACACTAACCCTAACCTGGACCCTAAACCTAATCCTAACCCTCACCCTAACACTAACCCTATCCCGTACCCTAACCCTAACCCTAACCCTAACCCGTACCCAAAACCTGACAGTAACCCTAACCCATACCCTAGCGCTAACCCTAAACCTAACCCTATCCCGTAACCTAAACCTAACCCTAACCCGTACTCTAACCCTAACCGTAACCCGTAATCTAACCCTAACCCGTACCCTAACACGAACCCTTACCCTAACCCTAAACCTAACCCATACCCTAACCCTAAATGTAACCCTAACCAGTACCCAATCCCTAACACTAACACGTACCCTAAGCCTAAACCTAACCCTAACCCGCACACTAAAACTAACACTAACCCTAGACCTAACACGTACACTAAACCTATCCCGTACAGGAACCTTAAACCTAACCCATTCCGTAACCCTTACACTAAGCCTAACCCTAAACCTAAACCTAACCCTAATCGCACACTAACCCTAACCCGAACCATAACCCTAACCCTAACCCGTACTCTAATCCTACCCGTAGCCCAACCCTAGCTCTAACGCTAACTCCTAACCCTAAACCTAACCCTAACCCTTACCCTATCCCATACACAAACGGTAAACCTAACCCGTACCCTAACACTAACCCAAACCCGTACTCTAACACTAACCCTAACCTGCACCCTAAACTTAACCCTAACCCTAACCCAAACCATAACACTAAACCGTAACTTAACCCTAACCCATACCCTTACCCTAACCCTAACCTTAAACATAACCCTAACCTGAAACCTAACCCTAAAATTAACCCATATCTTAACCGCAACACTAACCCTAACCCGTACCCTAACACTAACCCTAACCCTAACCCTGACTCTAAACCTAAACCTAACCCTTACACTAAACCTAACCCTAACCCGCACCCTAAACCTAACCCTAACCCGAACCCTAATCCTAACCCGTAACCTAAACCTAACCCTAACCCTAAACTTAACCCATACGAAAACCCTATCCCGTACCCTAAACCTAACCCTAACCTGTATCCAAACCCTAAACCTAACCCTAAGCCTAACCCGTATATTAACCCTAACCCTAACCCTAACACCAACCCTAACCCATACTCTAACCCTAACCCTAACCCTAACCGTACTCTAACCCTAACGCTAACCCTCACCCTAACCCTAACCCGTACTGTAACCCTAAACCGTACCATAACCCTAACCTAACCGGTACCGTAACCCTAAACCATCACGTAAACCTAACCCTAACCCTAAACTTAACCCGTACACTAACCATATCCCGTAACCTAAACCTAACCCTAACCCGTACACTAACCCTAACCCTAACCCTAACACTAACACTAACCCTAACCCGTACTCTAACCATAACCCTAAACCTAAACCTAACCCTAACCCGTACTCTAACCCTATCCCGTACCTTAACACTAACATTTACCCTAACCCTAAACCTAACCCGTACCCTAACCCTAAACGTAACCCAAACCCGTCCCCAAACCTAACCCTAACACGTACCCTAACCCAATCCCTAACCCTTACCCTAACACATACACAAACGGTAAACCTAACTTGTACCTTAACACTTACACAAACCCGTACTCTAACCCTAACCCTAACCCTAACCCTAACCGTAACCCTAACAATAACCATACCCCGTACTCTTAACCCTAACCCTAAAGCGTACCCTAACACTAACCCTAACCCTAACCATAACCAAACACTAACCCTAACCTGCACTCTAACCCTAACCCTAACCCTAACCCTAACCCTAACCGTATTCTAACCCAAACCCTAAATCTCACCCTAACCCTAACCCGTACTGTAACCCTAAACCGTACCATAAACCTAAACCTAACCCGTAATCTAACCCTAACCATAATAGTACCCTAACTCTAACCCTAACACTGACAGTAACCCGTACCCTAACCCTAACCCTAACCCTAACCCTGACCATAACCCTATCCCTAATCCGTACCCTAAGCCTAACCCATACACTAACCCTAACCTTAATCCTAACCCTAACCTTAACCCGTACCCTAAACCTAACCCTAACCCTTGACCTATCCCATAACCAACACTATCCAGTAACCTAACCCTAACCCTAACCCGTACCCAAACCCAAACACTAACCCTAACCCATACCCTAGCGGTAACCCTAACCCTAACCATAACCGCCTCCTAAACCTAAACCTAACCATAACCCTAACCATAACACTTAACCGTAACCTAACCCTAACCCTAACCCTAAACCTAACAAACACCTAAACCTAACCCTAACGCGTAACCTAAACTTAACCCTAACCCTAAACTTAACCCGTACGCTAACTCTATCCTGTACCCTAAATCTAACCCTAACCCGTAACCTAACCCTAAACCTAACCCTAAGCCTAACTTGTACATTAACCCTAAACCTAACCCTAAAACTAACCCTAACCCATACTCTAACCCTAACCCTAACCCGTAACCTAAACCTCACCCTAACCCTAACTCGTACCCTAACCATAACCCTAAACCTGACCCTAACCCTAACCCTAACCCATACCCTAAACCTAACCCATACCCTAACCCTAACCCTAAACCTAACCCTAACACTATCCCGTACCCTAAACCTACCCTAACCCTGACCCTAAACCTAACCCTAACCCTAACTCGTACCCTAAACCTACCCTAGCCCTGACCATAAACCTAACCCTAACCCATACCCTAAGCCTAACCCATACCTTAACCCTAACCCTAAACCTAAACCTAACCCTAACCCGTACCTAAACATAACCCTAACCCTCTACCTAACCCGTACCCAAACCTATCCCATACCATAACCTTAAACCTAAACCGTACCCAAATCCTAACAGTAACCCTAACCCATACCCTAACCCTAACCCTAACCCTAACCCGGACCCTAAACCTAACCCAACCCTGACCCTAACACTAACCCTATCCCGTACCCTAACCCTAAACCGTACACGAACCCTAAACCTAAACCTAACCCATACCCTAACCCTAAACATAACCCTAGCCCGTACCCATATTCTAACCCGAACCATAACCCTAACCCTAACCCGTACCCTAACCCTACCCGTAGCCTAATCCTAAATCTAACCCTAACCCCTAACCCTAAGCCTAACCCTAACCCTTACCCGAACCCGTACCCAAACGGTAAACCTAACCCGTACCCTAACACTAAACCAAATGTGTACTCTAACCCTAACCATAACCCTAACCCTAAACCTAACCCGCAACCTAAACTTAACACTAATCTTAACCCAAATCATAACCCTTAACCGTAACCTAACCCTAACCCATAACATAACCCTAACCCTAACCTTAACCATAACCCTAATCCATACCCAAACCCTAAAACTAACGGATACCCTAACACCAACCCTAACGCTAACCCGTACCTTAACACTAACACTAACCCTAAACCTGACCCTACACCTTACCCTAACCCTTATTCTAACCCTAACCCTAACCCAACCCGCACCCTAAACCTAACCCTAACCCACACCTTAACCCTAAACCATAATCTAAACCGAAATCTAAACCTAAACTTAACCCATTCGCTATACCTATCCCATAGCCTAAACTTAACCCTAACCTGTATCCTAACCCTAACCTAACCCTAACCCTAACCCGTACTCTAACCCTAGCCCTAACCCTAACCCGAAACTGTACCCTTAACCTATCCCTAACCCTAACTCGTACCCTAACCCTAAACCTAAACCTGACCTAACCCTAACCCTAACCCGTACCCTAAAAGTAACCCATACCCTAACCCTAACCATAAACCTAAACCTAACCCTAACCCGTAACCTAACCCTAACCCTAACCGTTGACCTAACACATACCCAACCTTATCCCGTACCTTGACCCTAACCCTAACCCGTACCCAAACCCTAACAGTACCCCTAACCCATAACCTATGCTAACCCTAACCCTAACCCTAAGCCTAACCAGCACCCTAAAACTAAACCTAACCCTAACCCTAACCATAAACCTTACCCGTACCCTAACCCTAACCCATTCCCTAACACTAACCCTAACCTTAACCGTACCCCTAATCCGTACCCTACCCTAAAACTAACCCGTACCCTAAACCCAACGCTAACCCTAACCCGAACCATAACCCTATCCCTAAACCTAACCCTAACCCGTACCCTAAACCTAACCCTAACCCGTACCCTAACCCTAAACCTAACCCTAAAACTGACCCTAACCCTAAACCTATCACATACCCTAAGCCTAACCCATACCCTAACTCTAAACCTAACCCTAACACTAACACTAAGCCTACCCCGTACTCTAACCCTAACCCTAACCCTAACCCTCACCCTAACCCTAACCCGTACTGTAACACTAACCCATACCATAACCCTAACCCTAACCCTAACACGTACCCTAACCCTAACCCTAATTCGTACCCTAACCCTAACCCTAAACCTGACCCTAACCCTAAACCTAAACCGTACCCTAAACCTAACCCATAACCTAACCCTAAACCTAACCCTAACTTGTACCCTAAACCTAACCCTAACCCGTACCCTAACCCTAATCCTAACCCGTACCTTAAGCCTAACCCATACCCTAACCCTATCCCTAATCCTAACCCTAACCCTAACCCGTACCTAAACCTAACCCTAACCCTTGACCTAACCCGTACCCAACCCTATCCCGTAACCTAACCCTAACACTAACCCGTACCCAAACCCTAACCGTAACCCTAACCCATACCCTAGCTCTAACCCTAACCCTAACCCTAACCCGCACCCTAAACCTAAACCTAACCTTAACACTAACCATAACCATTACCCGTACCCTAACCATAACCCATACCCTAACCGTAACTTAACCGGTTAACCGTAACCTGTTACGTAACAGGTTAACCGTAACCCTGACCCTAACCCTAAACGTAACTCTATCCCGTCCCCAAGCCCTAACCCTAATACGTACCCTAAACCTAACCCTAACCCTAACACTTTCCCTAACCCGTACCCAAACGGTAAAACTAAACCGTACCCTAACACTAACCCAAACCTGTACTCTAACCCTAACCTTAACCCTAACCCGTACCCTAAACCTAACCCTAACCCTAACCCATACCCTAAACCTAACCCGTACCATAACCCTAAACCTAACACTAACCCTAACCCGTACTCTAACCCTAACCCTAACTCTAACCTTAAGCCTAACCGTATTCTAAACCTAACCCTAAACCTCACCCTCACCGTAACCCGTAGTGTAACCCTAACCCGTACCATAACCCTAACCCTAACCCGTTCCCTAACCCTAAACCTAACCCAGACACTAACACTAACACTAACGCTAACACGTACTCTAATCCTAACCCTAACCCTAACCCTAACCGTACTCTAACCCTAACCCTAACCCTCACCCTAAACCTAACCCGTACTGTAACCCTAACCCGTACTATAACCCTAACCTTAACCCGTACCCTAACCCCAACCCTATCTCGTACCATAACCCTAAACCTAACCATGACCATAACCCTATCCCTAACCGGTAACCTAAACCTAACCCGTACTTTAAACCTAACCCTAATCCTAACCCGTACCCTAAACCTAACCCTAACCCTAATCGTACCATAAACCTACCCTAACCCTGACCCTAACCCTAACCCTAACCCATACACTAAGCCTAACCCATATCCTAACCCTAAACCTAACCCTAACCCTAACCCTAACCCTAACCCAAAACCTAAACGTACCCCTAACCCTTTACCTAACCCGTACCCAAACCTATCCCGTACCCTAACCCTAACCCATACCCAAACCCTAACAGTAACCCTAACACATACCCTAAGGCTAACCCTAACCCTAACCCGGACCCTAAACCTAACCCTAACCCTGACCCTAACACTAACCCTATCATGTACCCTAACCCTAAACAGTACACGAACCCTAACCCTAAACCTAACCCATACCCTAACGCTAAATGTAACCCTAGCCCGTACCCAAACCCTAACCCGAACCTTAACCCTAACCCTAACCCATACCCTAACCTCACCCGTAGCCTAATCCTAACACTAACCCTAACCCTTAACCATAAGCCTATCCCTAACTCTTAACCGAACCCGTACCCAAATGGTAAACCTAACCCGTACCCTAACACTAACCCAAACCCGTACTCTAACCCTAACCATAACCCTAACCCTAACCCTAACCCGCACCCTAAACTTAACCCTAAACCTAAAACAAACCATAACCCTTAAACACAACCTAACCCTAACCGATAGCCTAACCCTAACCCTAACTTTAACCATAACCCTAATACGTACCCAAACCCTAAAACTAACCCATACCCTAACCCCTACCCTAACGCTAACCCGTACCCTAACACTAACCCTAACCCTAACCCTGACACTAAACCTAACCCTAAACCTTAGACTAACCGTAACCCTAACCCAACCGGCACCCTAAACCTAACCCTAACCCGTACCCTAACCCTAAAGCATAACCTAAACCGAACCCTAACCCTAAACTTAACCCGTTTGCTAACCCTATCCCGTACCCTAAAGCTAACCCTAACCCGTATCCTAACCCTAACCTAACCCTAAGCCTAACCCGTACATTAACCCTTACCCTAACCCTAACACTAACCCTACACCGTACTCTAACCCTAACCCTAACACTAACCCTAACTCTAACGCGTACACTAACTCTAACCCTAACCCTAACCCTAACCCTAACACTAACCCTACTCCGTACTCTAACACTAACCCTAACGCTAACCCTAACCCGTACTCTATCCCTAACCCTAACCCTAACACTAACCCTAACCCGTACTCTATCCCTAACCCTAACCCTAACCCTAACCATATTATAACCCTAACCCTAACCCTCACCCTAACCATATCCCGTACTGTAACCCTAACCCGTACCATAACCCTAACCATAACCAGTAGCCTAACCCTAACAATAATTCGTACCCTAACCCTAACCCTAACCCTGACACTAACTCTAACCCCAACCCGTACCCTAAACCTAACCTGTACCCTAACCCTAAACCTAACCCTAACCCGTACCCTAAACCTACCCTAACCCGTACCTTAACACTAAACCTTACCCTAAACCTGACCCTAACCCTAACCCTAAAACGTACCCTAAGCCTAACCCATACCCTAACCCTAAGCCTAACCCTAACCCTATCCGTACTCTAACCCTACCCTAACCCTACCCCGTACTCTAACCCTAACCCTAACTCTAACCCTAACCCGTACCATAACCCTATCCCTAATCCTAACCTTGACCCTAAACCTAACCCTAACCCGTACCCTAACCCTAAACCGCACCTAAACCTAACCCTAACCCGTACCCTAACCCTAACCCTAACCCGTAACCTAAACCTAAACCTAAACCTAAACTTATCCCGTACTCTAACCCTATCCTGTACCCTAAACCTAACCCTAACCTGAACCCTAACCCTAACCCTAACCATAACCCTATCCGTACACTAACCCTAACCCTAACACCAACACTAACCCTAACCCATACTCTAACCCTAACCCTAACCCTAAACCTAACCCTAACCCGTACTCTAAACCTAACCCATACCCTAACACTAACCCTTACCCTAAAAATAAAACTAACCTGTACCCTAACCCTAAACGTAACCCTAACCCGAACCGAAACCCTAAACCTAACACGTACCCTAAACCTAACCCTAACCCGCACACTAAAACTAACCCTAACTCTAGACCTAACACGTACACTAAACCTATCCTGTACCGTAACCTTAACCCTAAACCGTACCGTAACCCTAACACTAACCCTAACCCTAAACCTAACCCTAACCCTAACCCTAACACTAACACTAACCCTAACCCGTACTCTAACTTAACCCTAACCGTAAACCTAACCCTAACCCGTACTCTAACCCTAACCCTAACACTAACACTAACCATAATCCTAACACTAAACCTAACCCGTACTCTAACCTTAAACCTAACACTGACATTAACCCTAACCCCCTACTATAACCCTAACCCTAAACCTAACCCTATCCATAACCCTAACTCGTACCGTAACCCAAACCCATACCCTAACCGTAACCCTAACACTAAACCTAACCCTAAACCTGAACCTAACCCTAAACCTAATCCCGTACGCCAACCCTGACCCTAACCCGCATCTAAACCTAACCCTAACCCTAGACCTAACCCGTACCTGAACCCTAACTCGTACCCTAACACTAACCCTAACCCTAACCCGTACCATAAACCTAACACTAACCCTAACCCGTACCCTAACCCTAACCCATACGTTAACCCTAACCCGATGCCTAACCCTAACCCACACCCTAAACCAAACCCTATCCTTAGACCTAACCCGTAAACTAAACCTATCTTGTACCCTAACCCTAATGCTAACCTGTCCCTAAACCTTGACCTAACCCGTACCTATCCCTAACCCGTACCCTAACACTAACCCTAACTCTAAACCTAAACCGTACCCTAACCTTAACCCTAACACTAACACTAACACTAACCCTAATCCTAACCTTATCCCGTACACTAACCTTAAACCTAACCCGTACCCGTATACTAACCGTAACCCTAACTCTAACCCTAACACTAAACCTACTCCATACTCTAAACCTAACCCTAAACGTAACCCTAACCCGTACCCTAACACGTAACTTAACCCTAAATCTAACCTGTACGCTAACACGTACCATAACCCTAACCCTAATCCTAACCCTAACCATAAACCTAACCCATACCCTACCCCTCACCCTAACCCATACCCTAACCTAACACATACCCTAACCCTAACCCTTACCCTAACCCCTAACCCTAAAACTAACCCGTAACCTAAACCTAACCCTAACCCTAACTCGTAGTCTAACCCTAACCCTTACCCTAACCCCTAAACCTAACCCTAACCCGTAACCTAACACTAACCCTAACCCTAAACCTAAACCGTACCCTAACCCTAACCCTAACCCTAACACTAACACTTACCGTAATCCTAACCCTATCCCGTACACTAACCCTAACCCTAACCCGTACCCTTACCCTTACCCTAACCTTAACCCTAACCGTAACCCTAACCCTAACCCTAACACTAATCCTACCCCGCACTCTACCCCTAAACCTAAACCTAACCCTAACCCGTACCCTAACCCTAACCCTAACCCGTACCCGTACCCTAACCCTAACCCTAACTCTAACCCTAACACTAAACCTACTCCGTACTCTAACCCTAACCCAAAACGTAACCCTAACCCGTACCCTAACGCGTAACTTAACCCTAAACCTAACCTGTACGCTAACACGTACCATAACCCTAACCCTAATCCTAACCCTAACCATAAACCTAACCCATACCCTACCCCTCACCCTAACCCATACCCTAACCTAACACATACCCTAACCCTAACCCTTACCCTAACCCCTAACCCTAAAACTAACCCGTACCCTAAACCTAACCCTAACCCTAACTCGTAGTCTAACCCTAACACTTACCCTAACCCCTAAACCTAACCCTAACCCGTACCCTAACACTAACCCTAACCCTAAACCTAAACCGTACCCTAACCCTAACACTAACACTTACCCTAATCCTAACCCTATCCCGTACACTAACCCTAACCCTAACCTGTACCCTTACCCTAACCTTAACCCTAACCCTAACCCTAACCCTAACCCTAACACTAATCCTACCCCGTACTCTAACCCTAAACCTAAACCTAACCCTAACCCGTACCCTAACCCTAATCCTAACCCGTACCATAAACCTAACACTAACTCTAACCCGTACCCTAACCCTAACTCGTACTGTAACCCTAACCCATACCATAACCCTAAACCTAACCCGTACCCTAACCCTAACCCTAACTCGTACCCTAACCCTATACCTAACACTGACCCTAACCCTAACCCTAACCCTAACCCTAACCCTAACCCGTACCCTAAACCTAACCCTAACCCTAACTCGTACCCTAAACCTACACTAATCCTGAACCTAACTCTAACCCTAACCCATACCCTAAGCCTAACCCATACCCTAACCCTAACCCTAACCCTAAACCGTACCCTAAACGTAACCCTAACCCTCTACCTAACCCATAACCAAACCTATCCCATAACCTAACCCTAACCCTAACCTGTACCCAAAACCTAACAGTAACCCTAACCCATACCCTACCGCTAAACCTAACCCTAACCTTAACCCGGACCCTAAACCAAACCCTTACCCTGACCCTAACACTAACCCTAGCCCGTACACTAACCCTAAACCGTACACGAACCCTAACCCTAAACCTAACCCGACCCTAACCCTAAAAGTAACCCTAAACCGAACCCAAACCCTAAATCTATCCCGTACCCTAACCCTAATGCTAACCTGTCCCTAACCCTAGACCTAACCCGTACTCAAACCCTCACCCGTACCCTAACACAAACCCTAAACCTAAACCTTACCCTAGCCTACCCCTAACCCTAACACTAACCCTAACCCTAACCCGTACCCGTAACCTAACCCTAACCCTAACTCTAACCATAACACTAACCTTACCCTGTACTCTAACCCTAACCCAAACCATAACCCTAATCGGTACCCTAACCCGTAACCTAACCCTAACCCTAACCTGTACGCTAACACGTACCATAACCCTAACCCTAATCCTAACCCTAACCCTAAACCTAAACCATACCCTACCCCTCAACCTAACCCATACCCTACCCTAACTCGTACCCTAACACTAACCCTTACCCTAACCCCTAACCCTAACCCTAACCTGTACCCTAAACCTAACCCTAACCCTAACTTGTACCCTAATCCTAACCCTAACCCTGTCCCTAACCCGTACCATAACCCTAACCCGTGACCTAAACCTAACCCTAACCCTAAACTTAACCCACACGCTAACACTATGCCAGACCTTAAACCTAACCCTAATGCGTACACGAACCCTAACCCTAACACTACCCTATCCGTACACTATCCCTAACACTAACCCTAAACCTAACACTAACCCTAACCCTAACCCTAACTCTAAACCTAACCCGTAATATAACCCTAACACTAATCCTAACCCTAAGCCTAACCCTAACCCTAACACTAACCCTAACCCGTACTCTAACCCTAACCCTAACCCTAACCATACTCTAACCCTAACCCTAACCCTCACCCTAACCCTAACCCGTACTGTAACCCTATACCGTACCATAACCCTAAACCTAACCCGTACACTAACCCTAAACCTAACTCGTACACTAACCCTAACCCTAACCCTGATCCTAACACTAACCCCAACCTATACCCATACCTAACCCATACCCTAAACCTAACCCTAACCCTAACCCTTACCCTCACCCATACACAAACGGTAAACCTAACCCGTACCCTAACACTAACCCAAACCCGTACTCTAACCCTAACCCTAACCGTAAACCTAACACGCACCGTGAACTTAACCCTAACCCTAACACAAACCATAACCCATAACCGTAACCTAACCCTAACACATTACCTAACCTTAACCCTAACCTTAACCGTAAACCTAACTCATACCCTAACCCTAAAACTAACCCGTACCCTAACCCTAACCCTAACCCTAACCCATACCCTAACACTGACACTAAACCTAACACTGACCCTAAACCTAACACTAACCCTTACACTAATCCTAACCCTAACCCTAACCCGTAACCTAAACCTAACCCTAAGCCTAAACCGTATATTAACCCCAACCCTAACCCTAACACTAACACTACCCCGTACTCTAAAGCTAACCCTAACCAGTACCCTAACCCATACACTAAACCTAACCATAACCCTAACACTAATCCTACCCTGTACTCTAACCCTAAACCTAACCCTAACCCTAACACTAACCCTAACCCGTACTCTAAAACTAACCCTAACCCTAAACGTAACCCTAACCCTTACGCTAACCCTAACCCGTACCCTAACACTAACCCTAACCCTAACACTATCCCTAACCATACTCTAACACTAAACCTAACCCTAACTCTAACCCTAACCCGTACTATAACCCTAAACCTAACCCTAACCATAACCTAACCTTAACCCGTAATCTAACCCTATCCCGTAGCCTAACCCTAACTCTAACCCTAAACCCTAACCCTAAGCCTAACCCTATTCCTTACCCTATGCCGTACCCAAACGGAACACCTAACACGTACCCTTACACTAACCCAAACCCGTACTCTAACCCTAACCATAAGCCTAAACCTATCCCTAAACCGCACCCTAAACTTTACCCTAAACCTAACACTAACCTTAACCCTTAACCGTACCCTAACCCTAACCCACACCCTAACCCTAACCCTAACTTTAACCGTAACCCTAACCCGTAAACTAACCCTAAAACTAACCCGTACCCTAACCCCAACCCTAACCCTAACCCATACCCTAACACTAACCCTAACACTAACCCTGACCCTAAACCTAACCCTAACCCGTACATTAACCGTAACCCTAACCCTAACCCGCACCCTAAACTTAACCATAACCCGTACCCTAACCCTATCCCGTAACCTAATCCTAACCCTAACCCTAAACTTATCCCGTACGAAAACCCTATCCCATACCCTAAACCTAACCCTGACCCGTAACCTAACTCTAAACCTAACCCTAAGCCTAACCCGTACATTAACCCTAACCCTAACCCTAACCCTAACCTTACACCGTAATCTAACCCTAACCCTAACCCTAACCCTAACCCTAACCCATACCCTAACCCTAACCCTAAAACATTCCCTAACCCTAACACTAACCCTAGCCCTTACTCTAACCCTAACTCTAACCCTTACCCTAACTGTACTCTAACCCTAACACTAAACCTCACCCTAACCCTAACCCGTACTGTAACCCTAACATGTAACATAACCCTAACTCTAACCCGTACCCTAAACCTAACTCTAACTCATAGCCTAACACTAACCCTGACCCTAACCCTAACCTGTACCCTAAACCTAACCCGTACCCTAACCCTAAACCTAACCCTAAGCCATACCCTAAACCTAACCCTAACCCTAACACATACCCTAACTCTAAAACAAACCCTGACCCTAACCCTAACCCGTACCCTAAACCTAACCCACACCCTAACCCTAATCCTAAACCTAAGGCTAACCCTAACTCTTACCCTAAACCTAATCCTAACCCTTGACCTAACCCGTACCCAACCCTATCTCGTACCCTAACCCTAACCCTAACCCGTACACAAACCTAACAGTAAACCTAACCCATTCCCTAGCGCTAACCTAACCCTAAACCTAATCCTAACCCGCACCCTAAACCTAAACCTAAACCTAACGCTAACCCTAACCATAACCCTTACCCATACCCTGACCCTAAGCATACCCTAACACTAACCCCAAACTGAACCGTAACCCTAACCCGTACCCTAACACTAAAACTAACCAGTACCCTAACCCCAACCCTAACCCTCACCCGCACCTAAACCTAACCCTAACCCGTAACCTAACCCTTACCCGTAACCTAAACCTAACCCTAACCCAAAACTTAACCTGAACACTAAACCTATCCCGTCCCCTAAACCTAACCCTAAACTATACACTAACCCTAACCCTAACCCTAACACTATCCGTACACTAACCCTAACCCTAACACTAACACTAACCCTAACCCGTACTCTAACACTAAACCTAACCCTAAACCTAACCCTAACCCGTACTCTAACCATAACCCGTACCCTAACACTAACCCTTACACTAACCCTAAACCTAACCTGTACCCTAATCCTAAAAGTAACCCTAACCCGTACCCAAACTTTAACCCTAACACGTACCCTAAACCTAACCCTAACCCGCACACTAAACCTAACCCTAACCCTAGACCTAACACGTACACTAACCCTATCCCGTACCCTAACCTTAACCCTAACCCGTACCGTAACCCTAACACTAACCCTAACCCTAACCCGTACCCTAACCCTACCTGTAGCCTAACCCTAACTCTAACCCTAACCCCCAACCCTAACCCTAACCCTTACCCTAACCCGTACCCAAACGGAAAACCTATCCCATACCCTAACACTAACCCAAACCCGTACTCTAATCCTAAACCTAACCCTAAACTTAACCCTTCCCGTAACCTAACCCTTACTCTAACTCTAACCCCTAACCCTATCCCTAACCCTAACCCTAACCCTTACCCTAACACGTACCCAAACGGTAAACCTAACACGTACCCTAACACTAACCCAAACCCGTACTCAAAACCTAACCCTAACCCTAACCCGCACCCTAAACTTAACCCTAAGCCTAACGCAAACCATAATCCTTAACCGTAACCTAACCCTAACCCATACCCTAACCCTAAACCTAACCTTAACCATAACCCTAACTTGTACCCTAACCCTAAGACTAACCCGTACCCTAACCCCAACCCTAACCTTAACGCGTACACTAACACTAACCCTAACCCTAACCCTGACCCTAAACCTAACCCTAAACTCACACTAACCCTAACCCTAACCCTAAAATTAACACTAACCCTATCGCGTACTCTAAACCTAACCCTAACTCTAACCCTAACCCTAAACCTTACCCGTACTCTAAACTTAACCCTAACCCTAACACTAACCATAAACCTAACACTAACCCTAACCAGTACTCTAACCCTAAACGTAACCCTAACACTAACCCTAACCCCCTACTATAATCCTAACCCTAAACCTTACCGTTACCCTAACCCTAAGTCGTACCGTAACCCGATCCCGTACCCAACCCTAACCCTAAACCTAACCTAACCCTAACCTTGTCACTAACCCTAACCCTAATCCCGTACCCTAACCCTAACACTAACCCCCATCCTAAACCTAACCCTAACCCTAGACCTACCCCGTAGCCTAACCCTAACCCATACCCTAACACTAAACTGAACCCTAACCCTAACACTAAACCTAACCCTAACCTGTACACTAACCATAACCCTAACCCATACCCTAACCCTAAACCGTACCCTAACCCTAACCCAGGGTTTAACTCTAACCCGCACCGTAAACCTAAACCTATCCCTAGACATAACCCGTACCCAACCCTATCTCGTACCCTAACCCTAACCCTAACCCGTACTCAAAACTAACAGTAACCCTAACCCATTCCCTAGCGCTAACCTAACCCTTAACCTAATCCTAACCCACACCTAAACCTAAACCTAACGCTAACCCTAACCATAACCCTTACCCATACCCTGACCCTAAGCATACCCTAACACTAACCCCAAACTGAACCGTAACCCTAACCCGTACCCTAACATTAAAACTAACCCGTACCCTAACCCCAACCCTAACCCTCACCCGCACCTAAACCTAACCCTAACACGTAACCTAACCCTTACCCGTAACCTAAACCTAACCCTAACCCTAAACTTAACCTGAACACTAAACCTATCCCGTACCCTAAACCTAACCCTAAACTATACACTAACCCTAACCCTAACCCTAACACTATCCGTACACTAACCCTAACACTAACCCTAACACTAACCCTAACCCATACTCTAACACTAAACCTAACCCTAAACCTAACCCTAACCCGTATTCTAACCATAACCCGTACCCTAACACTAACCCTTACACTAACCCTAAACCTAACCTGTACCCTAACCCTAAAAGTAACCCTAACCCGTACCCAAACTTTAACCCTAACACGTACCCTAAACCTAACCCTAACCCGCACACTAAACCTAACCCTAACCCTAGACCTAACACGTACACTAACCCTATCCCGTACCCTAACCTTAACCCTAACCCGTACCGTAACCCTAACACTAACCCTAACCCTAACCCGTACCCTAACCCTACCTGTAGCCTAACCCTAACTCTAACCCTAACCCCCAACCCTAACCCTAACCCTTACCCTAACCCATACCCAAACGGAAAACCTATCCCATACCCTAACACTAACCCAAACCCGTACTCTAATCCTAAACCTAACCCTAAACCTAACCCTTCCCGTAACCTAACCCTTACTCTAACTCTAACCCCTAACCCTATCCCTAACCCTAACCCTAACCCTTACCCTAACACGTACCCAAACGGTAAACCTAACATGTACCCTAACACTAACCCAAACCCGTACTCAAAACCTAACCCTAACCCTAACCCGCACCCTAAACTTAACAATAACCCTAACGCAAACCATAATCCTTAACCGTAACCTAACCCTAACCCATACCCTAACCCTAAACCTAACCTTAACCATAACCCTAACTCGTACCCTAACCCTAAGACTAACCCATACCCTAACCCCAACCCTAACCTTAACGTGTACACTAACACTAACCCTAACCCTAACCCTGACCCTAAACCTAACCCTAACCTCACACTAACCCTAACCCTAACCCTAAAATTAACACTAACCCTATCGCGTACTCTAAACCTAACCCTAACTCTAACCCTAACCCTAAACCTTACCCGTACTCTAACCTTAACCCTAACCCTAACACTAACCATAAACCTAACACTAACTCTAACCAGTACTCTAACCCTAAACGTAACCCTAACACTAACCCTAACCCCCTACTATAATCCTAACCCTAAACCTTACCCTTACCCTAACCCTAAGTCGTACCGTAACCCGATCCCGTACCCAACCCTAACCCTAAACCTAACCTAACCCTAACCTTGTCCCTAACCCTAACCCTAATCCCGTACCCTAACCCTAACACTAACCCGCATCCTAAACCTAACCCTAACCTAGACCTAACCCGTAGCCTAACCCTAACCCATACCCTAACACTAAACTGAACCCTAACCCTAACACTAAACCTAACCCTAACCTGTACACTAACCATAACCCTATCCCATACCCTAACCCTAAACCGTACCCTAACCCTAACCCAGGGTCTAACTCTAACCCACACCGTAAACCTAAACCTAACCCTAGACATAACCCGTACCCTAACCCTATCACGTACCCTAACCCTAGTCCTAACCGTATCCTAACCCTAACACTAACCATAAACTTAACACTAACCCTAACCCGTACACTAACGCTAACCCTAACCCTAACCTGTACCCTAACCCTAACCCGCACCGAAACCTAACCCTAACCCGTACCCTAACCCTAACCCGTAAGCTCAACCTAATCCTAACCCTAAACTTAACCCGTACACTGACCCTATCCCATACACTAAACCTAACCCTAACCCGTACCCTAACCCTAACCCTAAATCTAACCCTAACACTATCCATACACTAACCCTAACCCTAACCCTAACACTAACCCTAACACGTACTCGAACACTAACCCTAACCCTAAACCTAACCCTAACCTGTAATCTAACCCTAACCCGTAACCTAACCCTAACCCACGGCCTAACTCTAACCTGCACCGTAAAACTAACCCTAACGCTAGACCTAACACTTACACTAACCCTATCCCGTACAGGAACCTTTACCCTAACCTGTACCGGTACCCTAACATTAACCGTAACCCGAACCCTAACCCTAACCCTAACCCTAACCTAACCCGTACACTAACCCTAAACCGAACCCTACCCTAACTGTAACCCGTACCCTAACCCTACCCGTAGTCTAACCCTAACTTTAACCCTAACCCCTAACCCTAACCGTAACCCTAACCCGCACCTAAACCTAACCCTAACCCTAACTCTAACCCGCACCTAAACCTAACCCTAACCCGTACCCGAACCCTAATCCTAACCCTAACCCTATCCATACACTGACCCTAACCCTAACCCTAAACCTAACCCTAACCCGTACTCTAACCCTAAACTGTACACTAACACTAACCCTAACCCTAACACTAACCCTAACCAGTACTCTAACCCTAAATGTAAACCTAACACTAACCCTAACCCCCTACTATAATCCTAACCCTAAACCTAACCCTTACCCTAACCTGTACAGTAACACTAACGCATACCCTAACCCTAACCCTAACCCTAAACCTAACCCTAACCTTGACCCTAAACCTAACCCTAACCCGTACCCTAACCCTAAACCGTAACCTAACCCTAACCCTAACCCTAAACCTAACCCGTACCCTAACCCTAAATGTAACCCTAACCCTTACCCAAACCCTAACCCTAACACGGACCCTAACCCTAACCCTCACCCTAACATGCACACTAAACCTAACCCTAACCCTAGACCTAACACCTACACTAACCCTATCCCATACCCTAACCTTAACCCTAACCCATAACGTAACCCTAACCCTAAACCTAACCCGTACCGTAACCCTACACATAGCCTAACACTAACTCTACACCTAACCCCTAACCCTATCCCTAACCCTTACCCTAACCCATACACTAACCCTAACCATAACCCTAACACTAATCCTACCCCGTACTCTAACCCTAAACCTAACCCTAACCCTAACACTAACCCTAATCCGTACTCTAACACTAACCCTAAACCTAAACGTAACCCTAACCCTTACGCTAACCCTAACCCGTACCCTAACACTAACCCTAACCTTAACACTATCCCTAACCGTACTCTAACCCTAAACCTAACCCTAACTCTAACCCTAACCCGTACTATAACCCTAACCCTAACCCTAACCATAACCTAACCTTAACCCGTAATCTAACCCTATCCCGTAGCCTAACCCTAACTCTAACCCTAAACCCTAACCCTAACACTAACCCTATTCCTTACCCTGTGCCGTACCCAAACGGAACACCTAACCCAAACCCTAACACTAATCCAAACCCGTACTCTACCCCTAACCATAAGCCTAACGCTATCCCTAAACCGCACCCTAAACTTAACCTTAACCTTACACTAACCTTAACCCTTAACCGTACCCTAACCCTAACCCACACCCTAACCCTAACTTTAACCGTAACCCTAAACCGTAACCTAACCCTAAAACTAACCCGTACCCTAACCCCAACCCTAACCCTAACCCATACCCTAACACTAACCCTAACACTAACCCTGACCCTAAACCTAACCCTAACCCGTAAACTAACCCTAACCCTAACCCTAACCCGCACCCTAAACCTCACCATAACCCGTACCCTAACCCTATCCCGTAGCCTAATCCTAACCCTAACCCTAAACTTATCCCGTACTCTAACCCTATCCCATACCCTAAACCTAACCCTAACCTGTTACCTAACCCTAAACCTAACCCTAAGCCTAACCCGTACATTAACCCTAACCCTAACCCTAACACTAACCCTACCCCGTAATCTAAACCTAACCCTAACCCTAACCCTAACCCTAACCCATACCCTAACCCTAACCCTAAACCTTTCCCTAACCCTAACACTAACCCTAACCCTTACTCTAACCCTAACCCTAACCCTTACCCTAACTGTAATCTAACCCTAACACTAAACCTCACCCTAACCCTAACCCGTACTTTAACCCTAACTTGTAACATAACCCTAACTCTAACCCGTACCCTAACCCTAACCCTAACTCATAGCCTAACACTAACCCTGACCCTAAACCTAAACTGTACCCTAAACCTAACCCGGACCTTAACCCTAAAACTAACCCTAAGCCGTACCCTAAACCTAACCCTAAGCCGAACACATACCCTAACCCTAACCCAAACCCTGACCCTAACCCTAACCCGTACCCTAAACCTAACCCATACCCTACCCCTAATCCTAAACCTAACGCTAACCCTAACTCTTACCGTAAACCTAATCCTAACCCTTGACCTATCCCGTACCCAACCCTATCTCGTACCCTAACCCTAACCCTAACCCGTACCCAAACCTAAGAGTAACCCTAACCCATTCCCTAGCGCTAAGCCTAATCCCAAACCTAATCCTAACCCGCACCCTAAACCTAAACCTAACGCTAACTCTAACCATAAACCTTACCCGTACCCTGAACCTAAGCATACCCTAACACTAACCCCAACCTGAACCGTAACCCTAACCCGTACCCTAACCCTAAAACTAAACCGTACCCTAACCCCAACCCTATCCCTCACCCGCACCTAAACCTAACCCTAACCCGTAACCTAACCCTTACCCATAACCTAAACCTAACCCTAACCTTAAACTTAACCTGAACACTAAACCTATCCCGTACCCTAAACCTAACCCTAACCTGTTACCTAACCCTAAACCTAACCCTAAGCCTAACCCGTACCCTAACACTAACCCTAACCCTAAACATAAACCTAACCCGTACCCTAACCCTAAACGTAACCCTAACCCTAACACTATCCGTACACTAACCTTAACCCTAACCCTAACACTAACCCTAACCCGTACTCTAACACTAAACCTAACCCTAAACCTAACCCTAACCCGTATTCTAACCATAACCCGTACCCTAACACTAACCCTTACACTAACCCTAAACCTAACCCGTACCCTAACCCTAAACATAACCCTAACACGTATCCAAACTTTAAACCTAACACGTACCCTAAACCTAACCCTAAACCGCACACTAAACCTAACCCTAAACCTAGACCTAAACGTACACTAAACCTATCCCGTACCCTAACCTTAAGCCTAACCCGTACCGTAACCCTAACACTAACCCTAACCCTAACCCTAACCCGTACCCTACCCTACCCGTAGCCTAACCCTAACTCTAACCCTAAACCCCAACACTAACCCTAACCCTTACACTAACCCGTACCCAAACGGTAAACCTTCCCGTACCCTAACACTAACCCAAACCCGTACTCTAATCCTAACCCTAACCCTAACCCTAACCCGTACCCTAACCCTTCCCGTAGCGTAACCCTAACTCTAACCCTAACCCCTACCCTATCCCTAACCCTAACCCTAAACCTTACCCTAACACGTACCCAAATGGTAAACCTAACACGTACCCTAACACTAACCCAAACCCATACTCTAAACCTAACCCTAACTCTAACCCTAACCCTAACCCTATCCCGCACCCTAAACTTAACCCTAACCCTAACAGGAACCATAACCCTTTACCGTAACCTAACCCTAACCCATACCCTCACCCTAAACCTAACCTTAACCATAACCCTAACTCGTACCCTAACCCTAAAACTAACCCGTACCCTAACCCCAACCCTAACCTTAACGCATACACTAACACTAACCCTAACCCTAACCCTGACCCTAAACCTAACCCTAACTGCACACTAACCCTAACCCTAACCTTAACACTAACCCTATCCCGTTCTCTATACCTAACCCTAACCCTAACCCTAACCCTAACCCGTACTCTAACCTTAACCCTAACCCTAACACTAACCATAATCCTAACACTAACCCTAACCAGTACTCTAACCCTAAACGTAACCCTAACACTAACCCTAACCCCCTACTATAATCCTAACCCTAAACCTAAACCTTACCCTAACCCTAAGTCGTACCGTAACCCGAACCCGTACTCAACCCTAAACCTAACGCTAAACCTAAACCTAACCTTGACCCTGACCCTAACAATAATCCCGTACCCTAACCCTAACCCGCATCCTAAACCTAACCCTAACCCTAGACCTAACCCGTAACCTAACCCTAACCCGTACCCTAACACTAAGCCGAACCCTAACACTAACTCTAACCCTAATATGTACACTAACCATAACCCTAACCCATACCCTAAACCTAACCCGTACCCTAACCCTAACCCAGGGCCTAACTCTAACCCGCACCGTAAACCTAACCCTAACCCTAGACATAACACGTACCCTAACCTTATCAAGTACCCTAACCCTAGTCCTAACCCGTATCCTAACCCTAACACTAACCCTAACCCTAACACTAACCCTAACCCGTACAATAACCCTAACGCTAACCCATACCCTAACACTAACCCACACCGAAACCTAACCCCAACCCGTACCCTAACCCTAAACCGTAACCTAAACCTAACCCTAACCCTACTTAACCCGTACACTAACCCTATCCCATACCCTAAACCTAACCCTAACCCGTACCCTAACCCTAAATCTAACCCTAACACTATCTGTACACTAACCCTAACCCTAACCCTTACACTAACCCTAACACGTACTCTAACACCAACCCTAACCCGTATTCTAACCCTAACCCATAATCTAACCCTAACCCGTAACCTAACCCTAACCCAGGGCCTAACTCTAACCCGCACCGTAAAACTAACCCTAACCCTAGACCTAACACTTACACTAACCCTATCCCGTACCGGAACCTTAACCCTAACCCGTACCGGTACCCTAACATTAACCGTAACCCTAACACTAACCCTAACCCTAAACCTAACCCGTACACTAACCCTAACCTGAACCCTAACCCTAACCGTAACCGGTACCCTAACCCTACCTGTAGCCTAACCCTAACTCTAACCCTAACCCCTAACCCTAACCCTAACCTGCACCTAAACCTAACCCTAACCCTAACCCTAACCCGCACCTAAACCTAACCCTAACCCGTACCCGAACCCTAACCCTAACCCTAACCCTAACCCTATCCGTACACTGACCCTAACCCTAACCCTAAACCTAACCCTAACCCGTACTCTAACCCTAACCCGTACACTAACACTAACCCTAACCCTAACACTAACCCTAACCCGTACTCTAACCCTAAACCTAACCCTAACTCTAACCCTAATCCATACTATAACCCTAACCCGTACCCTAACACTAACCCTAACCCTAACACTAACAATAACCCTACCCCGTAATCTAAACCTAAACCTAACCCTTACTCTAACCCTAACATGTAATGTAACCCTAACCCTAAACCTAACCCTAACCCTAACCCGTACAGTAACCCTAACGCGTACCCTAACCCTAAACCTAACCCTAAACCTAACGCTAACCTTGACCCTAAACCTAACCCTAACACTTACCCTAACCCTAAACCGTACCCTAACCCTAACCCTAAACTTAACCCGTACCCTAACCCTAAATGTAACCAAACCCTTGCCCAAAACCTAACCCTAACACGTACCCTAACCCTAACCCTAAAATGCACACTAAACCTAACCCTAACCCTAGACCTAACACCTACACTAACCCTATCCCACACCCTAAATTTAACCCTAACCCGTAACGTAACCCTAACACTAACCCTAACCCTAAACCTAACCCGTACCCTAACCCTACCCGTAGCCTAACACTAACTTTAAACCTAACCCCTAAACCTAAACCTAACCCTTACCCTAACCTGTACCCAAATGGTAAACCTAACCCGTACCCTAACACTAACCCAAAACCCTACTCTAATCCAAACCCTAAACCTAACCCTAAACTTAACCCATACCCTAAACCTTCCCGTAGCCTAACCCTAACTCTAACCCCTAACCCTAACCCTAACCCTAACCCTTACCCTAACACTTACACAAACGGTAAACCTGACAGGTACCCTAACACTAACCCAAACCCGTACTCTAACCCTAACCTTAACCCTAACCCTAACCATAACCCGCACCCTAAACTTAACCCAAACCCTAACACAAACCATAACCCTTAACCGTAACCTAACCCTAACCCATAACCTAACACAAACCCTAACCTTAAACGTAACCCTAACACATACCCTAACCCTAAAACTAACCCGTACCCTAACCCCAACCCTAACATTAACGCGTACACTAACACTAACCCTAACCCTAACCCTGACACTAAACCTAACCCTAACTGTACACTTACCCTAACCCTAACCCTAATCCCGTACCCTAAACCTAACCCTAACCCGCATCATAAACCTTACCCAAAACCTAGACCTAACCCATAGCCTAACCCTAACCCGTACCCAAACATTAACAGTAACCCTAAACCATACCTTAGTGCTAACACAAATCCTAACCCTAACTCTAACCATTACCCGTACCCTACCCTAACCCATACCCTAACCCTAACCCTAAACTTAACCATAACCCTGACCAGTACCCTAAACCTAAAATTAACCCAGACAATAACGCCAACCCTAACCCTAACCCGTACCCTATCCCTAACACTAACCCTAACCCACACCTAAACCTAACCCTAACCCGTAACCTAAGCCTAACCCTAAACCTAAACTTAACCCGTACGCTAACCCTATCCCGTACCCTTAACCAAACCCTAACCCGTAACCTAACCCTAAACCTAACCCAACCCTAACCCTAACCCTTTCCCTAACCCTATCCCTAACGCTAACCCTGACCCTAAACCTAACCCTAAACCGTACACTAACCCTAACCCTAACCCTCACCTAAACCTAACCCTAACCCGTACCCTAACCCTAACCCGTAACCTAAACCTAAACCTAACCCTAAACTTAACCCATACGCTAACCCTAACCCGTACCTTAAACCTAACCCATACCCTAATCCTAACCCTAAACCTAAACCTAACCCTATCCCGTACCCTATACCTAATCCGAACCCTTGACCTAACCCGTACCCAACCTTATCCCGTACCCTAAACCTAACCCTAAACCGTACCCAAAACCTAAGAGTAACCCTAACCCATACCCTAGCGCTAAATGTAACCCTAACCCTAAGCCTAACCCGAACCCTAAAACTAAACCTAACCCTAACCATAACCATAACCCTTACCCGTACCCTAACCCTAACCCATACCCAGCCCTAACCCGCACCTAAACCGTGCCCTAACCCGTACCCTAACCCTAACCCATAACCTAAACCTAAACCTAACCCTAAACTTATCCCGTACACTAACCCTATTCCGTACCCTAAACCTAACCCTAACCTGTACCCTAAACCTAACCCTAACCCTAACCCTATCCATACACTAACCCTAACCCTAACCCTAACACTATCCCTATGCCATACTCTAACCCTAACCCTAACCCTAACCCTAACACTAACCCTAACATGTACTCTAACCCTAACCCTAACCCTAAACGTAACCCTAACCCGTAATCTAACCCTAACCCGTACCCAAACCCTAACCCTAACACTAACCCTAACCCGTACTCTCACCCTAACCTAACCCTAACACTAAACCTACCCCGTACTCTAACACTAACCCTAACCCTAACCCGTACCCTAACCCTAACCCTAACCCTAACCCTAACACTAACCCTAACCCGTACTCTAACCCTAACCCTAACCCTAACTGTATTCTAACCCTAAACCTAATCCTCACCCTAACCGTAACCCGTACTGTAAACCTAACCCGTACCATAACCCTAACCCTAACCCGTACACTAACCCTAACCCTAAACCTAACCCTAACCCTAACCCTAACACTAACGCTAACACGTACTCTAACCCTAACCCGAACCCAAACCGTACTCTAACCCTAACCCTAACCCTCACCCTAACCCTAACCCGTACTGTAACCCTAACCCGTACCATAACCGTAACCCTAACCCTGACCCTAAACCTAACACTAACCCATACCCTAAACCTAAACCGTACTCTAACCGTAACCCTAACCCTAACCCGTATCCTAAACCTAACCCTAAACCATACCCTAACGCTAACGCTAACCCTAACACTGACGTTAACCCTAACCCTAACTCGTACCCTAAGGCTAACCCATACCCTAAACCTAACCTTAATCCAAACCCTAACCCTAACCTGTACCCTAAACCTAACCCTAACCCTTGACCTAACCCCTCCCCAAACCTATCCCATAAACTAACCCTCACCCTAACCCGTAACCAATCCCTAACAGTTACCCTAAACCATTCCCTAGCGCTAACCCTAACACTAACCCTAACCCTAACCCTAACCCGCACCCTAAACCTAAAGCTAACCCTAACCCTAACCAGAACCCTTACCCGTACCCTAAACCTAACCCATACCCAAAAACTAACCCTAACTTTAACTGTAAACCTAACCCGTACCCTAAACCTAAAACTAACCCGTACCCTAACCCCAACCTTAACTCTAACCCGTACCATAACCCTATCACTAACCCTAACCCTGACCCTAAACCTAACCCTAACCCGTACCCTAACCCTAACCCTAACCCGCACCTAAACCTAACCCTAACCCGGAACCTTAACCTAACCCTAAACCTAAACTTAACCCGTACGCTAACCCTATCCCGTAACCTAAACCTAAACCTAACCCGTAGCCTAACCCTAACCCTAAGACTATCCGTACACTAACACTAACACTAATCCTAACACTAACACTAACCCTAACCCATACTCTAACCCTAACCTTAACCCTAATCCTAACCCTAACCCGTACTCTAACCCTAACCCATACCCTAACACTAACCCTAACCCTAACACTAACCCTAACCCGTACTCTAACCCTAAACCTAACCTTAACTCTAAAGCTAACCCGTTCTATAACCCTAATCCTAACCCTAACCCTAACCCTAACCGGTACAGTAACCCTAACCCGTACCCTAAACCTAACCCTAACTCGTAACCTAACCCTAAACCGTACCCTAATCCTAACCCTAACCCTAAACCTAAACCGTACCCTAAACCTAAACGTAACGCTAACCCGTACCCAAAGCCTAACCCTAACACGCACCCTAACCTAACCCTATCCCTAACCCGCACACTAAACCTAACCCTAACCCTAGACCTAACACGTAAACTACTCCGATACCGTACCCTAAACTTAACCCTCACCGGTACCGTAAACCTAACACTAACCCTAACCCTAACCCTAATCCTAACCCTAACCCTAACCCGTACACTAACCCTAACCTGAACCCTAACCCTAACCCTAACCCTACCCGTATTCTACCACTAACTCTAACCCGAATTCCTAAACCTAACCCTAACACTAACCATTACCCTAACCCGTACCCAAACGGTAAACCTAACCCGTACCCTAACACTAACCCAAACCTGAGCTCTAACCCTAACCCTAACCTGTACAGTAACCCTAACGCGTATCCTAACCCTAACCCTAAACCTAACCCTAATCTTGAACCTAAACCTAACCCGTAACCTAACCCTAAACCGTACCCTAACCCTAACCCTAAACCTAACCCGTACCCTAACCATAAATGTAACCCTAACCCGTACCCAAAATCTAACCCTAACACGTACCCTAACCCTAAACCTAACTCGTACACTAACCCTAAACCGAACCCTAACCCTAACTGTAACCCGTACCCTAACCCTACCCGTAGCCTAACCCTAACTCTAACCCTAACCCCTAACCCTAACCCTAACCCGAACCTAAACCTAACCCTAACCCTAACCCTATCCCTAACCCGCACCTAAAACCTAACCCTAACCCGTACCCAAACCCTAACCTGTAACCTAATCCTAAACTTAACCCTAACACTATCCCTAAATCGTACTCTAAACCTAAACCTAACCCTAAATCTAACCCTAACCCGTACTATAACCATAAACCTAACCCTAACCCTAAACCTAAACCTAACCCGTACCTTAACCCTATCCCGTAGCCTAACACTAAGTCTAACCCTAACCCCTAACCCTAAACCTAACCTAACCCTAACCCTTACACTACATGTCCCCAAATGATAAACCTAACCCGTACCCTAACACTAACCCAAAACCGTACTCTAACCCTAAACCTAACCCTAACACTAACCCTTCCCCATACTCTAACCCTAACCCTAACCCTAACCCTCACCCTTACCCTAACCCTAACCCTAACACTATCCCTAATCCGTACTCTAAACCTAAACCTAAACCTAAATCTAACCCTAACCCATACTATAACCATAAACCTAACCCTAACCCTAAACCTAAACCTAACCCATACTCTAACCCTATCCCGTAGCCTAACACTAAGTCTAACCCTAACCCCTAACCCTAAACCTAACCCTAACCCTAACCCTTACCCTAACACGAACCCAAACATTAAACCTAACCTGTACCCTAACACTAACCCAAACCCGTACTCTAACCCTAACCTTAACCCTAACCCTAACCCTAACACTAATCCTAACCCGTACTCTAACCCTAACCCTAAACCGAAACGTAACTCTAACCCGTTCTCTAACCCTAAACCTATCCCTAACACTAACCCTAACCCCCTACAAAACCCTAACCCTAAACCTAACGCTAACTCTAACTCTAACTCGTACGGTAACCCGAACTCGTACCCTAAACCTAACCCTAAACCTAACCCTAACCCTGACCCTAACCCTAAACCTAATCCCGTACACTAACCCTAACCTTAACCCGCATCCTAAACCTAACCCTAAACCTAGACCTAAACCATACCCTAATCCTAACCCGTACCCTACCACTAACCCTAACCCTATCCCGTACCATAACCCTAACACTAACCCTAACCCGTACCCTAACCATAACCCGTACCCTATCCTAAACCCGATGCCTAACCCTAACCCACACCCTAAACCTAACCCTAACCCTAGACCTAAACCGTACCCTAAACCTATCGCGTAACCTAACCCTAATGCTAACCTGTACCCTAACCCTAACACTAATCCTAACCCTAATCCTAACCCTATCCCGTACACTAATCCTAACCCTAAACCTAACCCGTACCCTAACCCTAACCCTAACCCTAAACCTAACCCTAACCCTGACCCTAGCCCTAACCTAATCCCGTACCCTAAACGTAACCCTAACCCGCATCCTAAACCTAACCCTAACCCTAACCCTAACCCGTACCATAAACCTAACACTAACCCTAACCCGTACCCAAACCCTAACACGTACACTAACCCTAACCCGATGCATAACCCTAACTAAAACCCTAAAACTAACCCTAACCCTAGACTTAACCCGTACCCTAAACCTATCCCGTACCCTATCCCTAATGCTAAACTGTACCCTAACCCTAACACTAACACTAACCCTAATCCTAACCCTATTCCCGTACACTAACCCTAACCCTAACCCTAACCCGTACCCTAACCCTAACCCGTACCTTTACACGTACCTTAACCCGTACCCTAAACCGTACCCTAACCCGTAACCTAACCCTAACACTAACCTGTAGGCTAACACGTACCTTAACCTTAACCCTAATCCTAACCCTAAACCTAATCCTAACCCATACCATACCCCTCACCCTAACCCATACCCTAACCCTAACACGTACCATAACCCCTAACCCTAACCCGTACCCTAAAGCTAACCCTAACCCTAACCCGTACCCTAAACCTAACCCTAACCCTGACCATAAACCTAACGCTTACCCGTATCCTAAACCTAATCCGTACCCTAAACCTAACCCTAACCCTAACCCTAAACCTAACCCTAACCCGTAGAGTAACCCTAACCCGTACCCTAACCCTAACTCTAAAACTAAACCTAACTGTAACCCTGACCCTAAACCGAAACCTAACCCGTACCCTAACCCTAAACCTAACCCTAAACTTAACCCTAAACCTAACCCGTACCCTAACCCTAAACCTAACCCATACCCATACTCAAACACTAACCCCAACCCTAAACCGTACCCTAAACCGTACCCTAACCCTATCCCGTAGCCTAATATTAACCCTAAACCCTAACCCTAACCCTAACACTAACCCTACCGTAACCCATACCCAAACAGTAAACTTACACGTACCCTAACACTAATCCAAACCCGTACCCTAACCCGTACCATAACACAAAACCGTACCGTTACCATACCTTAACCGTAACCCTAACCCGTACAGTAACCTGAACCATAACCCTAAACCTAACCATAACCCTAACCCTATATCTAACCCATACCCTACTCCTAACCCTAACCCGTTTCCTATCCCTAACCCGTACCCTAAACCTAACCCTAACCCGTACACTAACCGTAAATCTAACCCTAACCCTAAACCTAACCCTAAACTGTACCATAACCCTAACCCGTACCCTAACCCTAACCCTAACACCAACCCTAAACCTAACCCTAACCCGTACCCTAACACGTACCATAACCCTGAACCTACCCATACCCTAACCCTAATGCTAACCTTAACCCGGACCCTAACACTGACCCGTACCCTAATCCTAATCGTAAACCTAACCCTTACCCAAACCCTAACCCTAACCCTAACCCATAACCTATCCCTAACCCTACCTTAACCGTAACTCTAACCCGTACCCTACCCTAAAATTAACACGTACCCTAACCCCAACCCTAACCCTAACCCGTACCATAACCCTATCCCTAACCCTAACCCTGACCCTAAACCTAACCCTAACCTGTACCCTAACCCTAACCCTAAACGTAACCCTAACCAATACCCTAAACCTAACCCGTAACCTAAACCTAACCCTAACGCTAAACATAACCCGTACGCTAACCCTATCCCGTAACCTAAACCTAACCCTAACCCTAACCCTAACCCGTACCCTAACCCTAACCCTAACCCTATCCGTACACTAACCCTAACCCTAAACCTAACACTAACTCTAACCCATACTCTAAACCTAACCCTAACCCTAAACCTAACCCTAACCCGTACTCTAACCCTAACCCGCACCTAACACTAACACTTACCCTAACCCTAAACCTAACCCGTACCGTAACCCTAAACATAAGCCTAACACATACCCAAACCTTAACCCTAACACGTACCCTATCCCTAACCCTAACCCTAAACCGCACACTAAACCTAACCCTAATCCTAGACCTAACACGTAAACTAACCCTATCCCGTAACCTAAACTTAACCCTAACCCGTACCGTAACCCTAACACTAACCCTAACCCTAACCCTAAACCTAAGCCGTACACTAACCCTAACCCGAACCCTAACCCTTACCCTAACCCATACCCTAACCCTACCCGTAGCCTAACCGTAACTCTAACCCTAACCCCTAACCTTAACCCTAACCCTTACCCTAAGCCGTACCCAAACGGTAAACCTAACCCATAGCCTAACACTAACCCAAACCCGTTCTCTAACCCTAACCCTATGCTAACCCTAACCAGCACCCTAAAATTAACCCTAACCCTAACCCAAACCATAACCCTTAACCGTAACCTAACCCTAACCCATATATTAACCCTAACCCTAACCTTAACCATAACGCTAACCCGTATCCTAATCCTAAAACTAACCCGTACCCTGAACCCAAACCTAACCCTAACCCGTACCCTAACACTAACCCTAACCCTAACACAGACCCTAAACCTAACCTTATCACTTACACTAAACCTAACCCTAACCCTAACCCGCGCCCTAAACCTAACCCTAACCCGTACCCTAACATTAACCAGTAAACTAAACCTAACCCCAACCCAAACTTAACCCGTACGCTAACCCTATCCTGTACCCTAAACCTAACCCTAACCAGTATCCTAAACCTAACCTAACCCTAAGCCTAACCCGTCCATTAACCCTAACCCTAACCCTAACACTAACCCTACCCCGTACTCTAACCCTAACCCTAACCCTAACCCAAACCCGTACCCTAACCCTAAACCTAACCCTAACCCTAACCCTAACACTAACCCTAACCCGTACTCTAACCCTAACCCTAAACCTAACCCTAACCGTACTCTAAACCTAACCCTAACCCTCACGCTAACCTTAACCCGTACTGTCACCCTAACCCGTACCCAAACCCTGACCCTAACTCGTACCCAAACCCTAACCCTAACTCGTACCCTAACCCTAACCCTAACCCTGACCCTAAACCTAACCCTAACCCGGACCCTAAACCTAACCCGTACTCTAACCGTAACCCTAACCCTAACCCGTACCCTAAACCTAACCCTAAACCATACCCTAACGCTAACACTAACCCTAACACTGACGTTAACCCTAACCCTAACTCGTACCCTAAGCCTAACCCATACCTTAAACCTAACCTTAATCCAAACCCTAACCCTAAACTGTACACTAAACCTAACCCTAACCCTTGACATAACCCGTCCCCAACCCTATCACATAAACTAACCCTCACCCTAACCCGTACCCAAACCCAGTTACCCTAAACCATTCCTAGTGCTAACCCTAACACTAACCCTAACCCTAACCCTAACCCGCACCCTAAACCTAAAGCTAACCCTAACCCTAACCATAACCCTTACCCGTACCCTAACCCTAACCCATACCCTAACCCTAACCATAACATTAACCGTAACCCTAACCCGTACCCTAAAACTAAAACTAACCCGCACCGTAACCCCGAACTTAACCCTAACCCTTACCATAACCCTATCACTAACCCTAAACCTGACCCTAAACCTAACCCTAACCCGTACCCTAAACCTAACCCTAACCCGCACCTCAACCTAACCCTAACCCGGAACCTAAACCTAACCATAACCCTAAACTTAACCCGTACGCTAACCCTATCCCGTAACCTAAACCTAAACCTAACCCGTAGCCTAACCCTAACCCTAACACCATCCGTACACTAACACTAACACTAACCCTAACACTAACACTAACACTAACCCGTACTCTAAACCTAACCCTAAACCTAAACCTAACCCTAACCCTGACCGTAACCCTAAACCTAATCCCATACCCTAACCCTAACCCTAAACCGCATCCTAAACCAAACCCTAAGCCTAGACCTAACCCGTACCCTAACCCTAACCCGTACTCTAACACTAACCCCAACCCTAACCCTAACCCATACCATAACCCTAACTCTAACCCTAACCCTAACACTAATCCTACCCGTACTCTGACCCTAACCCTAACCCTAACCCGTATCCTAACCCTAATCCATACCCTAACCCTGACCCTAACCTGTACAGTAAACCTAACCCGTACCCTAACCCTAACCCTAAACCTAAACCTAACCCTAACCCTGAACCTAAACCAAACCCTAACCCGTACCCTAACCCTAAACCGTACCCTAACCCTAACCCTAAACCTAACCCGTACCCTAACCCTAAACGTAACGCTAACCCGTACCCAAACCCTATCCCTAACACGTACCCTAACCCTAACCCTAACCCTCACACTAAACCTAACCCTAACCCTAGACCTAACACGTACACTAACCCTATCCCGTACCCCAGCCTTAATCCAAACCCGTACCGTAACCGTAACACTAACCCTAACCCTAACCCTAACCCTAACCCATACACTAACCCTAACCCGAACCCTTACCCTAACCCTAACCCATACCCTAACACTACCTGTAGCCTAACCCTAAATCTAATCCTAACCCCTAACCCTAACCCTAAACCTAACCCTTACCCTAACCTGTACCCAAACGGTAAACGTAACCCGTACACTAACACTACCCCAAACCCGTACTCTAACCCTAACCCTAACCCAAACCCGCACCCTAAACTTAACACTTGCCATAACCCAAACCATAACCCTTAACCGTAACCTAACCCTAACCCATACCCTAACCCTAATCCTAACCTTAACCGTAACTCTAACCCGTACCCTAACCCTAAAACTAACCCGTACCCTAACCCCAAACCTAACCCTAACCCGTACCCTAACACTAACCCGTACCCTAACACTAACCCTTACCCTAACCGTAAACCTAACCCGTACCCTAACCCTAAACGTAACCCTAACCCATACCCAAACCCTAACCCTAACACATACCCTAACCCTAACACTAACCCTAAAACACACACTAAACCTAACCCTAACCCTAGACCTAACATGTACACTAAACCTATCCCGTACCATAATCTTAATGCTAAACCGTACCGTAAACCTAACACTAAACCTAACCCTAACCCTAAACCTAACACTAAACCGTACACTAACACTAACCCGAACCCTAACCCTAACCTTAACCCTAAACGTACCCTAACCCTAACCCTAACCCTAACACTAACCCTAACCCGCACTCTAACCTAACCCTAACCCATACCTTAACCCTAACCCTAAACTTAACCGTAACCCTAACCAGTAACCTAACCCTAAAACTAAACCGTACCCTAACCCCAACCCTAAACCTAACCCGTACCCTAACACTAAGACGTACCCTAACACTAACCCTTACCCTAACCCTAAACCTAACCCGTACCCTAACCCTAAACGTAACCCTAACCCGTACCCAAACCCTAACCCTAACACGTACCCTAACCATAACCCTAATCCTAACCCGCACACTAAACCTAACCCTAACCCTAGACCTAACACGTACACTAACCCTAACCCTAACCCTAACCCTAACCCTAACACTAACCCTAACCCGTACTCTAAACTAACGCTAACCATAAACCTAACCCTATCCCGTACTCTAACCCTAACCCTAAACCTAACACTAACCATAACCCTAACACTAAACCTAACCCGTTCTCTAACCCTAAACCTAACCATAACACTAACCCTAACCCCCTAGTATAACCCGAAACCTAAACCTAACCCTAAACCTAACGCTAACTCGTACCGTAACCCGAACCCGTACCCTAATACTAACCCTAACCCTAAAACTAAACCTAACACTGACCGTAACCCTAAACCTAATCCCGTACCCTAACCCTAACCCTAACCCGCATCCTAAACCTAAACCTAACCCTAGAACTAACCCGTACCTTAACCCTAACCCGTACCCTAACACTAACCCCAACCCTAACCCTAACCGATGTCTAACCCTAACCGACACCCTAAACCTAACCATAACCCTAGACCTAAACCGTACCCTAAACCTAACCCACACCCTAACCCTAACCCTTACTTTAAAAGTAACCCTAACCCGTACCCTAACCCTAAAACTAACCCGTACCCTAACCCCAACCCTAACCCTAACCCATACCCTTACACTAACCCTAACCCTTACCCTGACCCAAAACCTAACGCTAACCCGTACACTAACCCTAACTCTAACCCTAACCCGCAATCTAAACTTAACCATAACCAGTCCCCTACACCTAACCCGTAACCTAAACCTAACCCAAACCCTAAACTTAACCCGTACGCTAACCCTATCCCATACCCTAAACCTAACACTAACCTGTAACCTAACCCTAAACCTAACCCTAAGCCTAACCCTTACATTAACCCTAACCCTAACCCTAACCCTACCCCGTACTCTAACCCTAACCCTAACCCTAAGCCTAACCCTTCCCTTACCCTAACCCTAACCCTTTCCCTAACCCTAACACTAACCCTAACCCGTACTCTATCCCTAACCCTAACCCTAACCCTAACCCTAACCCTAACCCGTACTGTAGCCCTAACCCGTACCATAACCCTAACCCTAACCCGTACCCTAACACTAACCCCAACCCTAAGCCTAACGCATAACACAACCCTAACGCTAACCCTAACCCGTACCCTAACCCTAACCCGTACCCTAACCCTAAAACTAACCCGTACCCTAACCCCAACCCTAAACCTAACCCGTATCATAACCCTATCCCTAACCTTAACCCTGACCCTAAACCTAACCCTAAACCGTAACCTAACCCTAATCCTAACCCGTAGCCTAACCCTAACCCTAACCCTAACCCTATCCGTACACTAACCCTAACCCTAACCCTAACACAAACCCTTACCGTACTCTAACACTAACCCTAACACTAAACCTAACCCTGACCCTTACCCTAACCCTAACCCGTACCTTAAACCTAACCCGTACACTAACCCTAACCATAAACCTAATCCGTACCCCAAACCTAAACCTAACCATAACTCGTACCCTAACCCTAACCCTAACCCTGACCCTAATCCTAATCCTAAACCATACCCTAAGCCTAAACCATACTCTAATCCTAACCCTAAACCTAACCCTAACCCTAACCCGTACACTAAACCTAACCCTAACCCTTGACCTATCCCGTACCCAACCCTATCCCGAACCCTTACCCTAACCCTAACCCATACCCTAGCTCTAAACCTAACCCTAACCCGCACCCTAAACCTAAACCTAACCCTAACCCTAACCATAACCCTTAACCGTACCGTAACCCTAACCCATACTCTAACCCTAACCCTAACCTTAACCGTAACCCTGACCTGTACCCTAACCCTAAAACTAACCCGTAACCTAACGCCAACCCCAACCCTAACCCGTACCATAACCCTATCCCAAATGCTAACCCTGACCCTAAACCTAACCCTAATCCGTACCCTAATCCTAACCCTACCCCTAACCCAAACCCTAACCCTCACCTAAACCTAACCCTAACCCGTACCCTAACACTAACCCGTAACCTAAACCTAACCTAACACTAAAGTTAACCCATACGCTAACCCTATCTTGTACCCTAAACCTAACCCTAACCCGTAACCTAACCCTAACCCTAAACCTAACCCTATCCGTACACTAACCCTAACCCTAACCCTAACACAAACCCTAACCGTACTCTAACCCTAACCCTAACCCTAAAAAACCTAACCCTGACCCTAACCCTAATCCTAACCCGTACCTTAAACCTAACCCGTACACTAACCCTAACCCTAACACTAATCCGTACACCAAACCTAAAACTAAACCAGAACTCGTACCCTAACCCTACCCTAACCCTGACCCTAATCCTAATCCTAACCCGTACCCTAAGCCTAACCCATACTCTAATCCTAACCCTAATCCTAACCCTAACCCTAACCCGTACACTAAACCTAACCCTAACCCTTGACCTAACCCGTACCCAAACCTATCCCGAACCCTTACCCTAACCCTAAACAATACCCTGGCTCTAACACTAACCCTAACCGGCACCCTAAACCTAAACCTAACCCTAAACCTAACAATAACCCTTTACCATACCGTAACCCTAAACCATACCCTAACCCTAAGCTTAACCTTAACCGTAACTCTGACTTGTATCCTAACCCTAAAACTAACCCGTACCCTAAACCCAACTCTAACCCTAACCCGTACCATAACCCTATCCCAAACGCTAACCCTGACCCTAAACCTAACCCTAACCCGTAACCTAATCCTAACCCTACCTCTAACCCTAACGCTAACCCTCACCTAAACCAAACCCTAACCCGTACCCTAAAACTAACCCGTAACCTAAACCTAACCTAACACTAAACTTAACCCATACGCTAACCCTATCCTGTTCCCTAAACCTAACCCTAACCCGTAACCTAACCCTAACCCTAACCCTAACCCTAACCCTATCGGTACACTAACCCTAACCCTAACCCTAAACCAAACCCTAACCCTAACCCATACCCTAACCCTAACCCTAACCCGAACCCTAACCCTAACCCTAACCCGTTCCCTAACCCTACCCGTTTCCTAATCCTAACCCTAAATATAACCCCTAACCCTAACACTAACCCTAACCTTTACCCTAACCCGTACCCTGGCGGTAAACCTAACCCGTACCCTAACACTAACCCAAACCCGTACTCTAACCCTAACTCTAACCCTAACCCGCACCCTAAAATTAACCCTAACCCTAACCCAAACCATAAACCTTAACCGTAACCTAACCCTAACCCATACCCTAAACATAACCCTAACTTTAACCGTAACCCTAACCCATACCCTAACTCTAAAACTAACCCGTACCATAACACCAACCCTAAACTTAATACGTACCCTAACACTAACCCTAACCCTAACCCTGACCCTAAACCTAACCCTAACTCTAACCCTAACCCGTAATCTAACCCTAACCCTAACCCTAAACCTAACCCTAACCCGTACTCTAACCCTATCCCGTACCCTAACACTAACCCTTAACCTAACCCTAAACCTAACTCGTACCCTAACCCTAAACGTAACCCTAAACTGTACCCAAACCCTAAACCTAACACGTACCCTAACCCTAACCCTAACCCTAACCCTAACCCTTACCCTAACCCGTACCCAAACGGTAAACCTAACCAGTACCCTAACACTAACCCAAACCCGTACGCTAACCCTAACCCTAACACTAACACTAACCATACCCCGCACTCTAACACTAACCCTAAACCTAACCCTAACCCGTACCCTAACCCTAACCCTAACCCTAACACTAAACCTAACCCGTATTCTAACCATAACCCTAACCCTAACACTAACCCTCCCGTACTCTAACACTAACCCTAACCCTAACCCTAACCTATACCCTAACCCTAACCCTAAACCTAAACCTAACACTAACCCTAACCCGTACTCTATCCCTAAGCCTAACCCTAACCCTAAACGTATTCTAACCCTAACCCTAACCCTCACCCTAACCCTAACCCGTACTGTTACCCTAACTCATACCATAACCCTAAACCTAATCCGTACCGTAACCCTAACCCTAATTCGTACCCTAACCCTAACCCTAACACTGACCCTAAACCTAACCCTAACCCGTATCCTAAACCTAACCCATAACCTAACCCTAAACCTAACCCTAACCCGTACCCTAAACCTAACCATAACCAGTACCCTAACCCTATCCCTAAACCTAGCCCTGACCCTAACCCTAACCCTAACCCGTAACCTAAGCCTAACCCATTCCCTAACCCTAAACCTAATCCTAACCATAACCCTAACACGTACCCTAAACTTAACCATAACCCTTAACCTAACCCGTAACCTAACCCTAACCTTAACCCGTACCTAAACCCTAACAGTAACCCTAAACCATACACTAGCGCTAACACTAACCCTAACCCTAACCCTAACTATTACCCGTACCCTCATCCTAAACCATAACCGAACACTAAGACTAAATTTAACCATAACCATGACCCGTACATTAAACCTAAAATTAACCCGTACCCTAACCCCACCCTAACCATAACCTGTACCCTAACTCTAACCCTTACCCTAACCTACACCAAACCTAACCCTGACCAGTAACCTAAGCCTAACCGTAACCCTAAACTTAACCCATACTATAACCCTATCTCGTACCCTAAACCTAACCCTAAACCGTAACCTAACCCTAAACCTGACCCTAAGCCTAACCCGTACATTAACCCTAACCCTAACACTAACACTAACTCTACCCCGTACTCTAAACCTAACCCTAACTCTCACCCTAAACCATACCCTAAACCTAACCCTAAAGCTAACCCTAACACTAACCCTACCCCAAACTCTAACCCTAACACAAACCCTAACCCTAAACCGTACTCTATCCCTGACCCTAAACCTAACCCTAACCCTATTCGCACTCTAATCCTAACCCTAACCCTAACCCTAACACTAAACCTAACCCGTACTCTAGCACTAACCTTAAACCTAAATGTAACCCTAACCCATACGCTAAACCTAACCCGTACCCTAACACTAACCCTAAACCTAACACTATCCCTAACACGTCCTCTAACCCTAAACTTAACCCTATCTCTAACCCAAACCCGTACTATAACCCTAAACCTAACCCTAACCCTAAACCTAACCCTAACCCATACTCTAACCCTATCCCATACCCTAACACAAACTCTAACCCTAACCCCTAACTCTAACCCTATCCCTAACCCTTACCTAACCCGAACCCAAACGGTAAACCTAACCCGTTTCCTAACACTAACCCAAACCCGTACTCTAACCCTAACCCTAACCCTAAGCCGCACCCTAAACTTAATCCTAACCCTAACGCTAACCATAACCCTTAACCGAACGCTAACCCTAACGCTAACTCGTACCCTAACCTTAACACTGACACTAACCCTAACCTGTACACTAACCCTAACCCGTACTCTAATCCTAAACCTAACCCTAACCCTATACGTACTCCAACCCTAACCCTAACCCTACCCCGTACTCTAAACCTAAGCCTAACTCTAACCCTAACCCGTACCTTAACCCTTAACCTAACCCTACACTAAACCTACCCCGTACTCTAACCCTAACCCTAAACCTAACCGTAACCCTAAACCGTACCCTAAACCTAACCCTAACCCTAACTCGTACACTAACCCTGACCCTAACCCTGACCCTAACCCTAACCCGTACCCTAAGCCTAACCCATACCCTAACCCAAACCCTAAACCTACCCCTAACCCTATCCCGTACCCTAAACCTAACCCTAACCCTTGTCCTAACCCGTACCCAACCCTATCCCCTACCCTAACCCTAACCCTAACCTTAACCTTCCCCGTACTCTAACCCAAACCCTAACCCTAACCCATACCCATACCCTAAACCTAAACCTAACCCTAACCCTAACACTAACTGTAACCCGTATTCTAACCCTAACCCTAACCCTAAAACTAACCCTACCCCGTACTCTAACAATAACCCTTTCCCTAACCCTAACCCGTACTCTAACCCTGACCCTAACCCTAACCCTAACACTATCCCTAACCTGTACTCTAACCATAACCCTAACCCTAACCGTATTCTAACCCTAAACCTAACCCTCACCCTAACCCTAACCCATACCCTAACCCTAAACCTAACCCCAACCTGTACCCTAACCCTAACCCTAAACCTAACCCTGACCCTAACCCTAACCCTAACCCGTACCCTAAACCTAACCCATACCCTAACCCCAAATTAACGCTAACCTCTACCCTAAACCTAACCCTAACCCTTGACCTAACCCGTACCCAACCCTATCCCGTAACCTAACCTTAACCCTAACCTGTACCCAAACCCTAACAGTAACCCTAACCCCTACCGTAGCGCTAACCCTAACCCTAACCCTAAACCTAAACCTGACCCTAACCCTAAACCTAAACCGTACCCTAAGCCTAATCCATACCGTAACCCTAACCCTAACCCTAACCCAAACACCAACCCTACCCCGTACACTAACCCTAACCCTAACCCGTACCCGTACCCGTACCCGTACTCTAACCCTAATCCTAACCCTAACACCAACCCTATCCCGTACTCTAAACCTAAGCCTAAACCTAACCCTAACTGTACTCTAACCCTAACCCTAAACCTCACCCTAACTCTAACCCGTACTGTAACCCAAACCCGTACAATAACCCTAAACCTAACCCTTACCCTAACCCTAACCCTAATCGGTACCCTAACCCTAACCCTAAACCTGACCCTAACCATAACCCTAACCCCTACCCTAAACGAACCTGTACCCTAACCCTAAACCTAACCCGAACCGTACCCTAAACCTAACCATAACCCGTACCCTAACCCTAACCCTAACCCTAACCCTGACCCTAACCCTAACCCGTACCCTAAGCCTAACCCATACCCTAACCCTTACCCTAATCCTAACCCTAACCCTAACCGTACCCTAAACCTAACCCTAACCCTTGACCTAACACATACCCAACCCTATCCCGTAACCTAACTCTAAACCTAACCCGTATCCAAAACCTAACAGTAACCCTAAACCATACCCTAGCGCTAACCCTAACCCTAACCGTAACCCTAACCCGCACCCTAAACCTAAACTTAACCCTAACCCTAACCATAACCCTTACCCGTACCCTAACCCTAACCCATACCCTAAACCAAACCCTAAACTTAACCGTAACCCTGACACTTACCCTAACCCTAAAATTAACCCGTACCCTAACCCCAACCCTAACCCTAACCCTTAACCTAAACCTAACCCTAACCCTAAACCTAACCCACACTTAAACCTAACCCTAACCCGTAACCTAAACCTAACCATAACCCTAACATTAACCCGTACGCTAACCCTATCCCGTACCCTAAACATAACCCTAACCCGTAACCTACCCCTAAACCTAACCCTAAGCCTAACCTGTACATTAACCCTAACCCTAACCCTAACACTAACCCTAACCTGTACTCTAACTCTAATCCTAACTCTAATCCTAACCCGTACCCTAACCCTAAACCTAACCCTAACCCTAACACTAAACCTAACCCGTACTCTAACCCTAACCCTAAACCATACCCTAAACCACACCCTAACACTAACTCGTACCCTAACACTAACCCTAACCCTGACGCTAACCCTAACCCTAATCCGTACCCTAAACCTAACCCATACCCTAAACCTAACCCTAAACCTAACCCTAACCCTATCCCGTTCCCTAAATCTAACCCTAACCATTTTCCTAACCCGTACCCAACCCTATCCCGTAACCTAACCCTAACCCTAACCCGTACCCAAACCTTAAGAGTAACCCTAACACATACCCTAGTGCTAACCCTAACCCTAACCATAAGCCTAACCCGCACCCTAAACCTAACCCTAACCTTAACCATAACCCTAAACCATACCCTAACCCTAAAACTAACCCGTACCCTAAACTCAAACCTAACCCTAACCCGTACCCTAACACTAACCCTAAACCTAACCCTACCCTAAACCTAACCCTAACCCTTACACTAATCCTAACCCTAACCCTAACCCGCACCCAAAACCTAACCCTAACCCATACCCTAACCCTAACCCGTAACCTAAACCTAACCATAACACTAAACTTCAGCTGTACGCTAACCCTATCTTGTACCCTACACCTAACCCTAAACCGTATCCTAAACCTAAAGCTCACCCTAAGCCTAAACCGTACATTAATCCCAAACCTAACCCTAACACTAACCCTACACTGTACTCTAACCCTAACCCTAACCCGTACACTAACCCTAACCCTATCCCTAACCCTAACACAAATCCTACCCCGTACTCTAAACCTAAACCTAGCCCTAACCCTAACCCTAACCCTAACCCTAACCCTAACCCGTACCCTAACCCTAAACCTAACCCTAACCCTAACACTAACTCTAACTCTAACTCTAACCCTAACCCTCACCCTAACACTAACCCGTACTGTAACCCTAACCCATACCATAACCCTAAACCTAACCCTAACCCTCACCCTAACACTAACCCGTACTGTAACCCTAACCCATACCATAACTCTAACCCTAACCCGTACCCTAAACCTAACACATACTTTAAACATAACCCTAATCCTAACCTGTACCCTAAACCTAACCCTAACCCTAACTTGTACCCTAAACCTACCCTAACCCTGACCCTAACCCTAACCCATACCCTAAGCCTAACCCATACCCTAACCCTAACCCTAAAACTAACCCTAACCCTAAACCGTACCCTAAACGTAACCCTAATCCTCTACCTAACCCGTACCCAAACCTATCCTGTTACCTAACCCTAACCCTAACCCGTTCCCAAACCCTAACAGTAACCCTAACCCATACCCTAACGCTAACCCACACCCTAACCCTAACCCGGACACTAAACCTAACTCTTACCATGACCATAACACTAACCCTATCCCGTACCCTAACCCTAAACTGTACACGAACACTAAACCTAAACCTAACCCATACCCTAACCCTAAACGTAAACCTACCCGTACCCAAACCCTAACCCGAAACTTAACCCTAACCCTAACCCGTACCTTAACCTTACCCGTAGCCTAATCCTAACTCTAACCCTAACCCCTAAACCTAAGCCTAATCCTAACCTTTACCCGAACCATACCCAAACGGTAAACCTAAACCATACCCTAACACTAACCCAACCCGTACTCTAATCCTAACCATAACCCTAACCCTAACCTTAACTCGCACCCTAAACTTAACCCTAACCCTAACCCAAACCATAACCCTTAACCGTAACCTAACCCTAACCCATACCCTAACCCTAACCCTAACCTTATCCATAACCCTAATCCGTACCCAAACCCTAAAACTAACCCATACCCTAACCCCAACCCTAACTCTAACCCGTACCCTAACACTAACCCGAACCCTAACCCTGACCCTAAACCTAACCCTAACCCTTACCCTATCCCTAACCCTAACCCAACCCGCACCCTAAACCTAACCCTAAACCGTACCCTAAAGCTAAACCGTAACCTAAACCAAACTCTAACCCTAAACTTAACCCGTTCGCTAACACTATCCCGTACCCTAAACCTAACCCTAACCCGTACCCTAAACCTACACCGTAACCTAAACCGAACCCTAACCCTAAACTTAACCCGTTCGCTAACCCTATCCCGTACCCTAACCTAACCCTTACCCGTATCCAAACCCTAAACTAACCCTAAGTCTAACCCGTACATTAACCCTTACCCTAACCCTAACACTAACCCTACACCCTACTCTAACCCTAACTCTAACCCTAACTCTAACCCGTACCCTTAACCTATCCCTAACCCTAACTCGTACCCTAACCCTAACCCTAAACCTGACCCTAACCCTAACCCTAACCCGTAACCTAAAACTAACCCATACCCTAACCCTAACCATAAACCTAACCCTAACCCTAACCCGTACCCTAAACCTAACCCTAACCCTTGACCTAACCCGTACCCAACCTTATCCCGTACCCTAACCCTAACCCTAACCCGTACCCACACACTAACAGTAACACTAACCCATATCCTAGCGCTAACCCTAACCCTAACCCTAACAGTTACACTTACCAGCACCCTAAACCTAAACCTAACCCTAACCCTAACCATAAAACTTACCCGTACAATAACCCTAACCCATACCCTAACACTAACCCTAACCCTAACCGTAACCCTAACCTGTACCCGAACCCTAAAACTAACCCGTACCCTAACCCCAACCCTAACCCTAACACGTACCGTAACCCTATCCCTAACCCTAACCCTGACCATAAACCTAACCCTATCCCGTACCCTAACCCTAACCCGCACCTAAACCTAACCCTACCCCGTACCCTAACTCTAACCCATAACCTAAACCTAACCCTAACCGTAAACTTAACCCGTACACTAACCCTATCCTGTACCCTAAACCTAAACCTAACCCGTACCCAAACCCTAACAGTAACCCTAAACCATACCCTAGCGCTAACACTAACCCTAACACTAACCCTAACCATTACCGGTACCCTAACCCTAAACCATACCCTAACACTAACCCTAAACTTAACCGTAACCATGACCCGTACAATAAACCTAAAATTAACCCGTACCCTAACACCAACCTAACCCAAACTTGTACCCTAACCCTAACTCTAACCCTAACCCACCCCAAACCTAACCCTGACCAGTAACGTAAGCCTAACCCTAACCCTAAACTTAACCCGTACGCTAACCCTTTCCCGTACCTTATACCTAACACTAAACCGTAACCTAACCCTAAACCTGACCCTAACCCTACCCGTACCCTAAACCTAACCCTAACCCTAACCCTAACACTAACCCTACCCCATACTCTAACCCTAACACAAACCCTAACCCTAATCCGTACTCTATCCCTGACCCTAAACCTAACCCTAACCCTATCAGCACTCTAACCCTAACCCTAACACTAACACTAAACCTAACCCGTACTCTAGCACTAACCCTAAACCTAAACGTAACCCTAACCCATACGGTAACCCTAACCCGTACCCTAACACTAACCCTAATCCTAACACTATCCCTAACCCGTACTCTCACCCTAAACCTAACCGTATCTCTAACCCAAACCCGTACTATAACCCGAAACCTAACCCTAAACCTAAACCTAACCCTAACCCGTACTCTAACCCTATCCCATAGCCTAACACAAACTCTAACCCTAACCTCTAATTCTAAACCTATCCCTAAACCTTACCTAACCCGTACCCAAACGGTAAACCGAACCCATACCCTAACACTAACCCAAACCCGTACTCTAACTCTAACCCTAACCCTAACCCGCACCCTAAACTTAACCCTAACCCTAACGCTAACCATAACCCTTAACCGTACCCTAACCCTAACCCTAACTCGTAACCTAACCCTAACAATGAACCTAACCCTAACCCGTACACTAACCCTAACCCGTACCCTAATCCTAACCCTAACCCTAACCCTATCCATACTCCAACCCTAACCCTAACCCTACCCAGTACTCTAACCCTAAGCCTAACTCTAACCCTAACCCGTACCTTAACCCTTAACCTAACCCTAACACTAACCCTACCCCGTACTCTAACCCTAGCCCTAAACCTAACCGTAACCCTAAACCGTACCCTAAACCTAACCCTAACCATAACTCGTACCCTATCCCTAACCCTAACCCTAACCCTAACCCTAACCCGTACCCTAAGCCTAACCCATACCCTAACCCAACCCTAACATTAACCTTACCCCGTCCTCTAACCCTAACCCTAACTCTAACCCTAACCCGTACCCTAACTCTAAACCTAACACTAACCCTAACACTAAACCTAACCCGGACTCTAACCCTAACCCTATCCCGTACCCTAAACCACACCCTAAACCTAACTCGTACCCTAAAACTAACCCTAACCCTGACCCTAACCCTAAACCTAACCCGTACCCTTAACCTAACCCATACCCTAAACATAACCCTAAACCTAATCCTAACCCTATCCGGTACCCTATATCTAACCCTAACCCTTGTCCTAACCCGTACCCAACCCTATCCCGTAAACTAACCCTAACCCTAACCCATACCCAAACCCTAAGAGTAATCCTAACCCATACCTTATCGCTAACCCTAAACCTAACCCTAAGCCTAACCCGCACCCTAAAACTAAACCTAACCCTAACCCTAACCATAACCCTTACCCGTAGCCTAAACCTAACTCATACCTAACACTAACCCTAAACTTAACCGTAACCCTAACCCGTAACATAACCCTAAAAATAACCCATACTGTAACCCCAACCCTAACCCTAACCCGTACCATAACCCTATCCCTAATCCTAACCCGTAACCAAAACCTAAACATAACACGTACCCTAACCCTAACCCTAACCCTAAACCTTACCCTAACCCGTACCCAAACGGTAAACCTAACCCATACCCTAAAACTAACCCAAAACCGTATTCTAACCCTAACCCTAACTATAACCATAACCCGCACCCTAAACTTAACCCTAACCCTAACCCAAACCATAACCCTTAACCGTATCCTAACCCTAACCCGTACCCTAACCCTAACACTAACCCGTACCCTAAACCCAACCCTAACCATAACCCGTACCCTAACACTAACCCTAACCCTAACCCTGACCCTAACCTAACACTAACCCTTACACTAATCCTAACCCTAACCCTAACCCGCACCCAACACCTTAGCATAACCCGTACCCTAACCCTAACCCGTAATCTAAACCTAACCATAACCCTAAACTTAACCCGTACGCTAACCCTATCCCGTACACTACACCTAACCCTAACCCGTATCCTAACACTAAAGCTAACCCTAAGCCTAAACCATACATTATCCCAAACCTAACCCTAACACTAACCCTACACTGTACTCTAACCCTAAACCTAACCCTAACCCTGACCCTAACACTAACCCTATCTCGTACCCTAACCCTAAACCATACACGAACACTAACCCTAAACCTAACCCCTACCCTAACCCTAAACGTAACACTAGCCCGTACCCAAACCATAACCCGAACCTTAACCCTAACCCTAACCCGTACCCTAACCCTACCCATAGCCTAATCCTAACTCTAACCCTAACCCCTAAATCTAAGCCTAACCCTAACCCTTACCCGAACCCGTACCCAAACAGTAAACCTAACCCGTACCCTAACACTAACCCAAACCCGTACTCTAACCCTAACCATAACCCTAACCCTAACCCTAACTCGCACCCTAAACTTAACCCTAACCCTAACCCAAACCATAACCCTTAACCGTAACCTAACCCTAACCCATAACCTAACCCTAACCCTAACTTTAACCATAACCCTATCATACCCAAACCCTAAAACTAACCAATACCCTAACCCCAACCCTAATGCTAACCCGTACCCTAACACTAACCCTAACTCTAACCCTGACCCTAAACCTAACCCTAACCCTTACCCTAACCTTAACCCTAACCCAACCCGCACCCTAAACCTAACCCTAACCTGTACCCTAAACCTACACCGTAACCTAAACCGAACCCTAACCCTAAACGTAACCCGTTCGCTAACCCTGTCCCGTACCCTAAACCTAACCTTAACCCATACCCTAAACCTACACCGTAACCTAAACCGAACCCTAACCCTAAACTTAACCCGTTCGCTAACCCTATCCCGTACCCTAAACATAACCCTAACCCGTATCCAAACCCTAACCTAACCCTAAGCCTAACCCGTACATTAACCCTTACCCTAAACCTAACACTAACCCTACCCCGTACTCTAACCCTAACCCTAACCCTAACCCTAACCCGTACCCTTAACCTATCCCTAACCCTAACTCGTACCCTAACCCTAACCCTAACACTAACCCTTACCCTTAACCTATCCATAACCCTAACTCGTACTCTAACCCTAACCCTAAACCTGACCCTAACTCTAAACCTAATCCGTACCCTAAAACTAACCCATACCCTAACCCTAACCATAAACCTAACCCTAACCCTAACCCGTACCCTAAACCTAACCCTAACCCTTGACCTAACCAGTACCCAACCTTATCCTGTACCCTAACCCTAACCCTAACCCGTACCCAAACCCTAACAGTAACACTAACCCATACCCTAGCGCTAACCCTAAACCTAACCCTAAGCCTAACCCGCACCCTAAACCTAAACCTAACCATAACCCTAACCATAACCCTTACCCGTACCCTAACCCTAACTCATACCCTAACACTAACCCTAAACTTAACCGTAACCCTAACCCATACCCTAACCCTAAAACTAACCCGTACCCTAACCCTAACCCTAACCCTAAGACGTACCATAACCCTATCGCTAACCCTAAACTTGACCCTAAACCTAACCCTGACCCGTACCCTAACCCTAAACCGCACCTAAACCTAACCCTACCCCGTACCCTAACTCTAACCCATAACCTAAACCTAACCCTAACCGTAAACTTAACCCGTACACTAACCCTATCCCGTACCCTAAACCTAAACCTAACCCGTACCCAAACCCTAACAGTAACCCTAAACCGTACCCTAGCACTAACACTAACCCTAACCCTAACCCTAACCATTACCCGTACCCTAACCCTAAACCATACCCTAACACTAACCCTAAGCATAACCGTAACCATGACCCGTACACTAAACCTAAAATTAACCCGTACCCTAACCCCACCCTAACCCTAACCTGTACCCTAACCCTAACCTTAACCCTAACCCACCCCAAACCTAACCCTGACCAGTAACCTAAACCTAACCCTAACCCTAAACTTAACCCGTACGCTAACCCTCTCCCTTACACTAAACCTAACCCTAAACCGTAACCTAACCCTAAACCTAAACCTAAGCCTAACCCGTACATTAACCCAACACTAACACTTACCCTACCCCGTACTCTAACCCTAACTCTCACCCTAACCCGTACCCTAAACCTAACCCTAACCCTAAACCTAACACTAACCCTACCCCATACTCTAACCCTTACACAAACCCTAACCCTAAACTGTACTCTATCCCTGACCCTAAACCTAACCCTAACACTATCCGCACTCTAACCCTAACCCTAACCCTAACCCACAACAAACCTAACCCTGACCACTAACCTAAGCCTAAACCTAACTCTAAACTTAACCCGGTCGCTAACCCTCTCCCGTACCCTAAACCTAACCCTAAAACGTAACCTAACCCTAAACCTAACCCTAAGCCTAACCCGTACATTAACCCCAACCCTAACACTAACACTAACCTTACCCCATACTCTAACCCTAACCCTAACTCTAAACCTAAACCGTACCCTAAACCTAACCCTAACCCTAACCCTAACACTAACCCTACCCCATACTCTAACCCTAACACAAACCCTAACCCTAAACCATACTCTATCCCTGACCCTAACTCTAACCCTAACCCTATCCGCACTCTAACCCTAACCCTAACCCTAACCCGTACTCTAGCACTAACCCTAAACCTAAACGTAACCCTAACCCATACACTAACCCTAACCCGTACCCTATCACTAACCCTAAACCTAACACTATCCCTAACCTGTACTCTAACCCTAAACCTAACCCTATCTCTAACCCAAACCCGTCCTATAACCCTAAACCTAACCCTAACCCTAACCCTAACCCTCACCCGTACTCTAACCCTATCCCATAGCCTATCACAAACTCTAACCCTTAACCCTAACTCTAACCCTATCCCTAACCCTTACCTAACCCATACCCAAACGGTTAACCTAACCTGTTTCCTAACACTAACCCAAACCCGTACTCTTACCCTAACTCTAACCCTAACCAAACCCGCACCCTAAACCTAACCCTAACCCGTACCCTAAAGCTAAACCGTAACCTAAACCGAAGCCTAACCCTAAACTTAACCCGTTCGCTAACCCTATCCCGTACCCTAAACGTAACCCTATCCCGTACCCTAAACCTACACCGTAACCTAAACCTAACCCTAACCCTAAACTTAACCTGTACGCTAACCCTATCCCGTACCCTAAACCTAACCCTAACCCGTATCCAAACCCTAACCTAACCCTAAGCCTAACCCGTATATTAAACCTTACCCTAACCCTAACACTAACCGTTCCCCGTACTCTAACCCTAACCCTAACCCTAACCCGTACCTTAACCTATCCCTAACCCTAACTTGTACCCTAACCCTAACCCTAAACCTGACCCTAACCCTAACCCTAATCCGTACCCTAAAACTAACCCATACGCTAACCCTAACCCTAAACCTAACCCTAACCCGTAGCCTCAACCTAACCCTAACCCTGACCTAACCCGTACCCAACCTTATCCTGTACCCTAACCCTAACCCTAACCCTTACCCAAACCCTAACAGTAACACTAACCCATACCCTAGCGCTAACCCTAAGAATAACCCTAAGCCTAAGCCGCACCCTAAACCTAAACCTAACCATAACCCTAACCATAACCCTTACCCATACCCTAAGTAACCCATACCCTAACACTAACCCTGCCCTTAACCGTAACCCAAACCGTACCCTAACCTTAAAACTAACCCGTAACCTAACCCCAACATTAACCCTAACACGTACCATAACAGTATCCCTAACCCTAACCCTGACCCTAAACCTAACCCTAACACATACCCTAACCCTAACCCACACCTAAACCTAACCCTACCCCATACCCTAACTCCAACACATAACCTAAACCTAACCCTAACCGTAAACTTAATCCATACACTAACCCTATCCCGTACCCTAAACCTAAACCTAACCCGTGCCCAACCCTAACAGTAAACCTAAACCATACCCTAGCGCTAACACTAACCTTACCCTAACCGTAACCCTAACCCGTACCCAAAACCTAACAGTAACACTAACCCATACCCTAGCGCTAACCATAACCCTAACCCTAAGCCTAACCCGCACCCTAAACCTAAACCTAACCATAACCCTAACCATAACCATTACCCGTACCCTAACCCTAAACCATAGCCTAACACTAACCCTAAACTTAACCGTAACCATGACCCGTACACTAAACCTAAAATTAACCCATACCCTAACCCCACCCTAACCCTAACCTGTACCCTAACCCTAACCCTTACCCTAACCCACACCAAACCTAACCCTGACCAGTAAATAAGCCTAACCCTAACCCTAAACTTAACCCATACGCTACCCTATCCCGTACCCTAAACCTAACCCTAAACCGTAACCTAACCCTAAACGTAACCCTAAGCCTAACCCATACATTAACCCTAACCCTAACACTAACTCTAACCCTACCACGAACTCTAACAATAACCCTAACTCTAACCCTAACCCGTACCCTAAACCTAACCCTAACCCTAACACTAACACTAACCCTACACCATACTCTAACCCTAACACAAACCCTAACCCTAAACCGTACTCTATCCCTGACCCTAACCCTAAACCTAATCCTATCCGCACTCTAACCCTAACCCTAACCCTAACCCTAACCCTAACACTAAACCTAACCCGTACTCTAGCACTAACCCTACACCTAAACGTAACCCTAACCCATACGACAACCCTAACGCGTACCCTAACACAAACCCTAAACCTAACACTATCCCTAACCCGTACTCTAACCCTAAACCTAACCCTATCTTTAACCCAAACCCGTACTATAACCCTAAACCTAACCCTAACACTAAACCTAACACTACCCGTACTCTAACCCTATCCCATAGCCTAACACAAACTCTAACACTAACCCCTAACTCTAACCCTATCCCTAACCCTTACCTAACCCGTACCCAAACGGTAAACCTAACCCGTTTCCTAACACTAACCCAAACCCGTACTCTAACCCTAACCCTAACCCTAACCCGAAACCGCACCCTAAACTTAACCCTAAACCTAACGCTAACCATAACCCTTAACCGTACCCTAACCCTAACCGTAACTCGTACCGTAACCCTAACACTGACCCTAACCCTAACCCGTAGACTAACCCTAACCCGTACCCTAATCCTAACGGTAATCCTAACCCTATCCGTACTCCAACCCTAACCCTAACCCTACCCCGTACTCTAACCCTAAGCCTAAATCTAACCATAACCCGTACCTTAACCCTTAACCTAACCCTAACACTAACCCTACCCCGTACTCTAACCTTAACCCTAAACCTAACCGTAACCCTAAACCGTACCCTAAACCTAACCCTAACACTAACTCGTACCCTATCCCTAACCCTAAACCTAACCCTAACCCTAACCCGTACCCTAAGCCTAACCCATACCCTAACCCTAACCCTAACACTATCCCTACCCCGTACTCTAACCCTAACCCTAACTCTAACACTAAACCGTACCCTAACCCTAACCCTAACACTAACACTAAACCTAACCCGTACTCTAACCCTAACCCTATCCCGTACCCTAAACCACACCCTAACCCTAACTCTTACCCTAACACTAACATTAACCCTGACCCTAACCCTAAACCTACCCCGTACCCTAAACCTAACCCATACCCTAAACCTAACCCTAACCCTATCCCGTACCCTAAATCTAACCCTAACTCTTGTCCAATCCCGTACCCAACCCTATCCCGTAACCTAACCCTAACCCTAACCCGTACCCAAAACCTAAGAGTAACCCTAACCCATACACTAGCACTATCCCTAAACCTAACCCTAAGCCTAACCCGCACCCTAAACCTAAACCTAACCGTAACCCTAACCATAACCCTTACCCGTAGTCTAAACCTAACCCATACCTAACACTATCCCTAACATTAACCGTAACCCTAACCCGTACCATAACCCTAAAAATAACCCGTACCTTAACCCCAACCCTAACCCTAACCCGTACCATAACCCTATCCCTAATCCTAACCCGTACACAAAACCTAACCATAACACGTACCCTAACCCTAACCCTAACCCTAACACTTACCCTAACCCGTACCCAAACGGTAAACCTAACCTGTACCCTAACACTAACCCAAAACAGTACTCTAACCCTAACACTAACTATAACCATAACCCACAACCTAAACTTAACCTTAACCCTAACCCAAAACATAACCCTTAACCGTAACCTAACCCTAACCCATAACCTAAACCTAACCCTAACCTTAACCGTAACCCTAACCCATACCCTAACCCTAAAACTAACCCGTACCCTAAACCCAACCCTAAACCTAACCCGTACCCTAACACTAACATTAACCCTAACCCTGACCCTAAACCTAACCCTAACCCTTACACTAATCCTAACCCTAACCCTAACCCGCAAACAAAACCTAAAGATAACCCGTACCCTAACCCTAACCCGTAACCTAAACCTAACCATAACCCTAAACTTAACCTGTATGCTAACCCTATCCCGTACCCTACACCTAACCCTAACCCGTATCCTAACCCTAAACCTAACCCTAACCCTAACCCGTACACTAATCCTACCCCGTACTCTAAACCTAAACCTAACCCTAACCCTAACCCTAACCCGTACCCTAACCCTAACCCTAACCCTAACCCTAACCCTAACACTAACTGTATTCTAACCCTAACCGTATCCCTCACCCTAACCCTAACCCGTACTGTAACCCTAACCCATACCATAACCCTAAACCTAACCCGTAACCTAACCCTAAACCTAACTCGTACCCTAATCCTAACCCTAACCCTGACCCTAACCCTAACCCTAACCCGTACCCTAAACCTAACCCGTACTTTAAACCTAACCCTAACCCTAACCCGTACCCTAAACCTAACCCTAACTCATTCCCTAAACCTACCTTACCCCTGACCCTAACCCTAACCCTAACCCATACCCTAAGCCTAACCCATACCCACCCTACCCCTAAACCTAACCCTAACCCTAAACCGTACCCTAAAAGTAACCCTAACCCTCTACCTAACCCGTCCCCAAACCTATTCCGTAACCTAACCCTAACCCTAACCCGTACCCAAACCCTAACAGTAATCCTAACCTATACCCTAGTGCTAACACTAACCCTAAACCTAACCCTAACCCGGACCCTAAACCTAACCCTTACACTGACCCTAACACTAACCCTATCCCGTACCCTAACTCTAAACCGTACACCTACACTAACCCTAAACCTAACCCCTACCCAAACCCTAAACGTAACCCTAGCCCGTATCCAAACCCTAACCCGAACCTTTACCCTAACCCTAACCTATACCCTAACCCTACCCGTAGCGTAATCCTAACTCTAACCCTAACTCCTAAACCTAAGCCTAACCCTAACCCTTACCCGAACCCATACCCAAACGGTAAACTTAACCCGTACCCTAACACTAAACCAAACCCGTACTCTAACCCTAACCATAAACCTAACCCTAACCCTAACCCGCACCCTAAACTTAACCCTAACACAAACCATAACCCTTAACCGTAACCTAACCCTAAACCATAACCTAACCCTAACCCTAACCTTAACCATAACCCTAATCCGTACCCAAACCCGAAACTAACCCATATCCTAACCCCAACCCTAACGCTAACCCGTACCCTAACACTAACCCTAACCCTAACCCTGACCCTAAACCTAACCCGAACCCTTACCCTAACTATAACCCTAACCCAAACCGCACCCTAAACCTTACCCTAACACGTACGCTAAAGCTAAACCGTAACCTAAACCAAAGCCTAACCCTAAACTTAACCCATTCACTAACCCTAACACGTACCCTAAACTTAACCCTAACCCGTACCCTAAACCTACACCGTAACCTAAAACTAACCCTAACCCTAAACAGAAACCGTACTCTAACCCTATCCCGTACCCTAAACCTAACCCTAACCCGTATCCAAACCCTAACCTAAACCTAAGCCTAACCCGTATATTAACCCTTACCCTAACCCTAACACTAAACCTACCCCGTACTCTAACCCTAACCCTAACCCGTACCCTTAACCTATCCTTAAACCTAACTCGTACCCTAACACTAACCCTAACCTGTACCCAAACCCTAACAGTAACACTAACCCATACCCTAGCGCTAACCCAAACCCTAACCCTAAGCCTAACCAGCACCCTAAACCTAAACCTAACCCTAACCATAACCATAAACCTTACCCGTACCCTAAAACTAACCCATACCCTAACACTAACCCTAACCTTAAAAGTAACCCTAACCCATACCCTAACCCTAAAACTAACCCATACCCTAACCCCAACCCTAACCCTAACACGTACCATAACCCTATCCCTAACCCTAACCCTGACCCTAAACCTAACCCTAACCCGTACCCAAACCCTAATCCTAACATGTACCCTAACCCTAAACCTAACCCTAACACTTTCCCTAACCCGTACCCAAACGGTAAACCTAACCCGTACCCTAAACCTAACCCTAACCCTAACCCTTACCCTTACCCGTACACAAACGGTAAACCTAAACCGTACCCTAACACTAACCCAAACCCGTACTCTAACCCTAACCCTAAACGTAAACCTAACACGCACCCTGAACTTAAACCTAACCCTAACACAAACCATAACCCTTAACCATAACCTAACCCTAACACATACCATAACCCTAACCCTAACCTTAACCGTAAACCTAAACCATACCCTAACCCTAAAACTAACCCGTACCCTAACCCCAACCCTAACCCTAACCAATACCCTAACACTAACCCTAACCCTAACCCTGACCCTAAACCTAACGCTAACACTTACACTAATCCTAACCCTAACCCTAACCTGTAACCTAAACCTAACCCTAAGCCTAAAAAGTACATTAACCCTAACCCTACCCCTAACACTAACACTACCCCGTACTCTAACCCTAACCCTAACCCTGACCCTAACCCATACACTAACCCTAACCATAACCCTAACACTAATCCTACACCGTACTCTAACCCTAAACCTAACCCTGACCCTAACACTAACCCTAACCCGTACTCTAACACTAACCCTAACCCTAAACGTAACCGTAACCCTAACCCTAACCCTAACCCGTACCCTAACACTAACCCTAACACTTACACTATCCCTAACTGTACTCTAACCCTAAACCTAACCCTAACTCTAACCCTAACCCGTACTATAACCCTAAACCTAACCCTAACCATAACCTAACCTTAACCCGTAATCTAACCCTATCCCGTAGCCTAACCCTAACCCTAACCCTAAACCCTAACCCTAACCCTAACCCTATTCCTTACCCTATGCCGTACCCAAACGGAACACCTAACCCGTACCCTAACACTAACCCACACCCGTACTCTAACCCTAAACATAACCCTAACCCTATCCCTAAACCGCACCCTAAACTTAACCCTAACCCTAACACTAACCTTACCCTTAACCCTACACTAAACCTAACCAACACCCTAACCCTAACCCTAACTTTAACCGTAACCCTAACCCGTAACCTAACCCTAAAACTAACCCGTACCCTAACCCCAAACCTAACCCTAACCCATACCCTAACACTAACCCTAACACTAACCCAGACCCTAAACATAACCCTAACCCGTACACTAACCCTAACCCTAACCCTAACCCGCACCCTAAACCTAACCATAACCCGTACCCTAACCCTATCCCGTAACCTAATCCTAACCCTAACCCTGAACTTATCCCGTACGCTAACCCTATCCCATACCCTAAACCTAACCCTAACCCGTAACCTAACCCTAAACCTAACCCTAAGCCTAACCCGTACATTAACCCTAACCCTAACCCTAACACTAACCCTACCCCGTAATCTAACCGTAACCCTAACCCTAAACCTAACCCTAACCCGTATCCTAACCCTAAGCCTAACACTATCCGTACTCTAACCCTAACCCTAACCCTAACACTAAGCCTAGACCGTACTCTAACACTAACCCTAACCCTAAACGTAACCCTAACCCATACGCTAACCCTTACCTGTACCCTAACACTAACCCTAACACTAACACTACCCCTAACACATACTCTAACCCTACCCCGTATTCTAACCCTAACCCTATCTCTAACCCAAACCTGTACACTAACCCTAAACCTAACCCTAACCTTAAACCTAATCCTAACACGTACTCTAACCCTATCCCTTAGCCTAACACTAACTCTAACCCTAACCCTAACCCAATACGTAACCCTAACCCATACCCTAAAACTAACCCTAACTCGTACCCTAACCCTAACACTGACCCTAACCCTAACCCGTACACTAACCCTAACCCATACCCTAACCCTAACCCTAACCCTAAACGCAACCCTAACCCGTACCCTAAACCTAACCCTAAACTTTGTCCTAACCCGTACCCAAACCTATCACGTACCCTAACCCTAAACCTAACCCGTAACCAAACCCTAACAGTAACCCTAACCATACCCTAGCGCTAACCCTAACACTAAACCTAACCTGTACCCGTACCCTAACCCTAAACCTAACCCTAACACTTACCCTAACCCGTACTCTAACCCTAACCCTAACCCTAACACTATCCCTACCCCGTACTCTAACCCTAACCCAAACCCTAACCCTAACCCGTACCATAACCCTAACCCGAACCCTAACCCTTACCCTAACATTAACCCTAACACTAACCCTAACCGTACTCTAAACCGAAACTTAACCCTCACCCTAACCCTAACGCGTACTGTAACCCTAACCTGTACCATAACCCTAACCCTAACCCTAAACGTAAATGTAACCCTGACCCGTATCCTAACCCTAAATCAAACCGTTCCCTAACCCCAACCCTAACACTAACCCGTACCCTAACCCTATCCCTAACGCTAACCAAAACCCTAAACCTAACCCTAACCCGTACCCTAACCCTAATCCTAACCCTCACCTAAACCTAACCCTAACCCGTACCCTAAGCCTAACCCGTAACCTAAACCTAACCCTAACCCTAAAATTTTCCCGTACGCTAACCCGATCTCGTACCCCAAACCTAACCCTTACCCGTACCCTAACCCTAACCCTAACCCTATCCATACTCTAACCCTAACCCTAACACTAACACTAACACTAACCCTAACCCGTACTCTAACCCTAACCCTAACCCTAAACGTAACCCTAACCCGTAGTCTAACCCTAACCCTAACACTATCCCTAACCCGTACTCTAACCCAAAACCTAACCCTAACTCTACCCCTAACCTGTATTATAACCCTAACCCTAACCCTAACCCTAAACCTAACAATAACCAATACTCTAACCCTAACCCGTAGCTTAACACTAACTCTTACTCTAACCCCTAACCCTAAACCTAACCCTAACCCTTACCCTAACCCGTACCCAAACGGTAAACCTAACCCGTACCCTAACACTAACCCAAACCCGTACTCTAACCCTAACCCTAACCCTAACCCTAACCCTAACCCTAACCCTAACCCTAAACCGCACTCTAAACTTAACCCTAACACTAACCCTAACCATAACCCTTAACCGTACCTAACCCTAACCCTAACTCATACCCTAACCCTAACACTGACCCTAACCGTAACCCTAACCAAACCCTTACCCGTACCCTAACCCTAACCCATAACCTGACACTAACCCTAACCTTAACCGTAACCTTAACCCGTACCCTAACCCTAAAACTGACCTGTACTGTAACCCCAACCCTAACCCTAACCCGTACCATAACCCTATCCCTAATCCTAACACTTATCATAAACCTAACCCTAACCCGTACCATAACTCTAACCCGCACCTAAACCTAACACTAAACCGTACCCTAACCCTAAACCGTAACCTAACCTAAACCTAACCCTAAACATATCCCGTACACTAACCCTATCCCGTACCCTAAACCTAACCCTAACCCTAACTCGTTCCCTAAACCTAAACCTAACCCTGACCCTAACCCTAACCCTAACCCGTACCCTAAACCTAACCCATACCCTAACCCTAACCCTAAACCTAACCCTAACCCTATCCATACCCTAAACCTAACCCTAACCCTTGTCCTAACCCAGACCCAACCCTATCCCGTACCCTAACTCTAACCCGAACCTGTACCCAAACCCTAAGAGTAACCCTAACCCATACCCTAGCGCTAACTCTAACCCTAACCAAAGCCTAACCCGCACCCTAAACCTAAACCTAACCATAACCCTTACCCATACCCTAACCCTAAACCATAACCTAACACTAACCCTAACCTTAACCGTAACCCTAACCCGTACCCTAACCCTAAAACTAACCCGTACCATAACCCCAAACCTAACCCTAACCCTTACCATAACCCTATCCCTAAACCTAACCCTGACCCTAAACCTAACCCTAACCCGCACCTAAACCTAACCCTAAGCCGTACTCTAACCCTAACCCATAACCTAACCTAAACCTAACCCTAAAATTATCCCGTACACTAACCCTATCCCGTACCCTAAAACTAACCCTAACCTGTACCCTAAACCTAACCCTAACCCGTACTCTAACCCTAACCCATAACCTAAACCTAACCCTAACTCTAAACTTAACCTGAACACTAAACCTATTCCATACAAAAAACCTAACCCTAACCCGTACACAAATCCTAACCCTAACCCTAACAATATCCGTACACTAAACCTAACACTAACCCTAACCCGTACTCTAACACTAAACCTAACCCTAAACCTAGCCCTAACCGGAACTCTAACCCTAACCCGTACCCTAACACTATCCCTTACCCTAACCCTAAACCTAACCCGTACCCTAACCCTAAACGTAACCCTAACCCGTAACCAAACCCTAACCCTAACACGTAACCTAACCCTAACCCTAACCCTAACCCTAACCCTAACCATAACCCTAACCCGCACACTAAACCTAACCCTAACCCTAGACCTAACACGTACACTAACCCTATCCCTTACCGTAAACTTAACCCTAACCCGTACCTTAACCCTAACACTAACCCTAACACTAACCCTAACCCTTACCTAACCGTAACCCGTACACTAACCGTAACCCGAACCCTAACCCGTACACTAACCCGTACACTAACCCTATCGTAGCCTAACCCTAACCCTAAACATAACCCCTAAACCTAACGTTAAACCTAACCCTTCCCCTAACCCGTTCCCACACGGTAAACCTAACCCGTACCCTAACACTAACCCAAACACGTGCTCTAACCCTAACCCTAACCCTAACCTGCACCCTAAACTTAACACTAACCCTAAACCAACCATAACCCTTAATCGTAACCTAACCCTAACCTATACCCTAACCCTAACCCTAACCCTAACCTTAAACATAAACCTAAACCGTACCCTAACACTAAAACTAACCCGTACACTTACCTCAACCCTAACCCTAATCCGTAACCTAACACTAACCCTAACCCGAACCCTACACTAAACCTAACCCTAACCCTTACACTAACCCTAACCCTAACCCTAACATGCACCCTCAACCTAACCCTAACCCGTACCCTAACCCTAACCCGTAACCTAAACCTAAACCTAACCCTAAACTTAACCCGTATGCTAACCCTATCCCTTACCATAAACCTAACCCTAACCCGTATCCTAACCCTAAACCTAACCCTAAGCCTAATCTGTACATTAACCCTAACCCTAACCCTAACCCTAACCCTAACCCTAACACTATCCCTAACCCGTACTCTAACCCTAACACTAACCTTAACCATACTCTAACCCTAACCCTAACCCTCACCCTAACCCTAACCCGCTGTAACCCTAACCCGTACCATAACCTTAACCCTAACCCGTACCCTAACCCTAACCCTAACTCGTACCCTAACCCTAACCCTAACCCTGACCCTAAACCTAACCCTAACCCGTACCCTAACCTAACCGGTATTTTAACCCAAACCCTAACCCTAACCCGTACACTAAAACTAACCCTAACACTAACTCGTACCCTAAACCTAACCCTAACCCTGACCCTAACTAACACTAACCCGTATCCTATGCATAACCCATACACTAACCCTAACCCTAAACCTAAGCCTAACCCTAACACGTACCCTAAACCTAACCCTAACCCTTGACGGAAACCGTACCCAAACCTATCTTGTACCCTACCCGTAATCCGTACCCAAACACTAACAGTAACCCTAACCCATACCCTAGCGGTAACCCTAACCCTAACCCTAACCCTAACCATACTCTAACACTAACCCTAACCCTCACCCTAACCCTACCCCGTACTGTAACCCTAACCCGTACCATAACCCTAACCCTAACCCGTACCCTAACCCTAACCCTAACTCGTACCCTAACCCTACCCTGACCCTAATCCTAACCCTAACCAGTACCCTAAATCTAACCCGTAATTTAAACCTAACCCTAAACCTAAACGTACCCTAAACCTAACCCTAACACTAACTCGTACCCTAAACCTATCCCTAACACTGACACTAACCCTAACCCTAACCCGTACCCTAAGCATAACCCATACCCTAACCATAAACCTAAACCTAAAGCTAACCCTAACCCGCACCCTAACCCTAAACCTAACCCTTGACCTAACCCGTACCCAAACCTATCCCGTACCCTAACCCTAACCCGTACCCAAACCCTAACAGTAAACCTAACCCATAGCCTAGCACTAACCCTAACCCTAACCCTAACACTAACCCGAACCCAAAACCTAACCCTAACCCTGACCCTAACACTAACCCTATCCCGTACCCTAACCCTAAACCATACCCGAACCCTAACCCTAAACCTAACCCATACCCTAACCCTAAACGTAACCCTAGCCCGAACCCAAACTCTAACCCTAACCCTAACCCTATCCCGCACATTAAACCTAACACTAACCCTAGACCTAACACATACACTAACCCTATCCCGTACCCTAACCTTAACCCTAACCAATACCGTGTCCCTAACACTAACCCTAACCCTAACCCTAACCCGTACACTAACCCTAACCAAACCTTAAACCTAACCATAACCCATACCCTAACCCTACCCGTAGCCGATTCCTAACTCTAACCCTAACGCCTAACCCTATGCCTAACCATAACCCGTACCCGAACCCGTACCCAAACGGTAAACCTAACCCGTACCGGAACACAAACCCAAATCCGTACTCTAACCCTAACCATAACCCTAACCCGCACCCTACACATAACCCTTAACCTAACCCAAACCATAACCCTTAACCGTATCCTAACCCTAACACATAACCTAACCCTAACCCTAAACTTAACCATAACCCTTATCCGTAAGCTAACCCTAAAACTAACCCGGAACCTAACCCCAACCCTAACCCTAACAAGTACCCGAACACTAACCCTATCCCTAAACCTGACCCTAAACCTAACCCAAACCTTACACTAACCCTAACCCTAACCCAACCCGCACCCTAAACGTAACCCTAACCCGTACCCTAACCCTAACCCGTAACCTAAACCGAACCCTAACCCTAAACTTAAACCGTTCGCTAACCCTATTCCGTACCCTAAACCTAATCCTAACCCATATCTTAACCCTAACCTAACCCTAAGCCTAAACCGTACTTTAACCCCAACCCTAACCCTAACACTAACCCTACCCATACCCTAACCCTAACCCTAACCCTAATCCGTACCCTAAACCTAACCCTAACCTTAACTCGTACCCTATCCCTAACAGTAAACCTGACCCTAACCCTAACCCGTACCCTAAACCTAACCCATACCCTAACCCGTACCCTAAACCTAACCCTAACCCTTGACCTAACCCGTACCCAAACCTATCCTGTACCCTAACCCTAACCCGTACCCAAACCCTACGAGTAACCCTAACCCATACACTAGCGCTAACCCAAACCCTAACCCTAAGCCTAACCCGAACCCTAAACCTAAACCTAACCGTAAACCTAACCATAACCCTTACCCGTACCCTAACCCTAACCCATAACCTAACACTAACCCTAAACTTAACCGTAAACCTAAACCGTACCCTAACCCTAAAACTAACCCGTAACATAACCCAAACCCTAACCCTAACTAGTACCATAACCCTATCCCTAATCCAAACCCTGACCCTAAACCTAACCCTAACCTGTACCCTAACCCTAACCTGCACCTAAACCTAACCCTAAACCATACCCTAACCCTAAACCGTAACCTAAACGTAAACCTAAACCTAAACTTATCCCGTACACTAACCCTATCCGTACCCTAAACATAACCCTAACCTGTACCCTAACCCTAACCCTAACCCTAACCGTAACACTAACCCTAACCTATACTCTAACCCTAAACCTAAACCTAAACCTAAACCTAACCCGTACTCTAACCCTAACCCGTACCCTAACACTAATCCTTACCCTAACCCTAAACCTAACCCATACCCTAAACCTAAACGTAACCCTTGACCTAACCCATACCCAAACCTAATTCGTAACCTAAACCTAACCCTAACCTGTACCCAAACCCTAACAGTAACCCTAACCATACTCTAGCGCTAAACCTAACCCTAACCCTAAGCCTAACCCACACCCTAAACCTAAACCTAACCGTACCCCTAACCATAACCCTTACCCATAACCTAAACCTAACCCAAACCTAACACTAACCCTAACATTAACCGTAACCCTAACCCGTAACATAACCCTAAAAATAACCCGTACCGTAACCCCAACCCTAACCCTAAAGCGTACCATAACCCTATCCCTAAACCTAACCCGTACCCAAATCCTAACCATAACACGTACCCTAACCCTAACCCTAAACCTAACCCTTACCCTAACCCGTACCCAAACGGTAAACCTAACCCATACCCTAACACTAACCCAAACCCGTACTCTAACCCTAACCTTAACCATAACCATAACCCACACCCTAAACTTAACACTAACCCTAACGCAAACCATAACCCTTAACCATAACCTAACCCTAACCCATACCCTAACCCTAACCCTAAACTTAACTGTAAGCCTAACCCATACCCTGACCCCAAAACTATACCGTACCCTAACCCCAACCCTAACCCTAACCAGTACCCTAACACTAACCCTAAATCTAACCCTGACCCTAAACCTAACCCTAACTCTTACACTAATCCTAACACTAACCCTACCCGCACCCAAAATCTAACCCTAACTCGAACCCTAACCCTAAACCGTGACCTCAACCAAACCATAACCCTAAACTTAACGCGTACGCTAACCCTATCCTGCACCCGAAACCTAACCCTAACCCGTATCCTAACCCTAAACCTAACCCTAAGCCTAAACCGTACATTAAACCCAAACCTAACCCTAACACTAACCCTACCTTGTACCCTAACCCTAACCCTAACACTAACCCTAACCCTAACCCGTTCACTAACCCGAACCCTAACCCTAACCTTAAACTTAACACTAATCGTACCCGTACTCTAACCCTAAACCTAACCCTAACCCTAACCCTAACCCGTACACTAACCCTAACCCTAACCCTAACACTAACCCTAACCCGTACTCTAAACCTAACCCTAACACTAACCCTAATCGTACTCTAACCCTAACACTAACCCTCACCCTAACCCTAACCTGTACTGTAACCCTAACCGGTACCATAACCCTAACCCTAACCCTAACCGGTACCCTAACCTTAACCCTAACCCTATCCGTACACTAACACTAACTCTAAACCTAACACTAACCCTAACCCTTACTCTAACCCTAACCCTAAACCTAAACCTAACCCTAACCCGTACTCTAACCCTATCCCGTAACGTAACACTAACCCTTACCCTAACCTTAAAACTAACCCGTACCTTAACCCTAAATGTAAATCTAACCCGTCCCCAAACCTTAACCCTAACATGTACCCTAACCCTAACCCTAACCCTAACACTTTCCCTAACCCGTACCCAAACGGTAAAACTAACCCATACCCTAAAACTAACCCAAACCCATACTCTAACCCTAACCCTTACACTAACACTAACCCTACACCGTACTCTAAACCTAACCCTAACCCTAAACCGTACACTAAACCTAACCCTAACCCATACCCTAACACTAAACCGTACCCTAAACCTAACCCTAACACTAACCCTAACCCGTACTCTAACTCTAACCCTAACCCTAACCCTAACCGTATTCTAAGCCTAACCCTAAACCTCACCCTAACCATAACCAGTACTGTAACCCTAACCAGTACCATAACCCTAACCCTAACCCGTACCCTAACCCTAAACCTAACCCTAACCCTAACCCTAACACTAACGCAAACACGTACTCTAAACCTAACCCTAACCCTAACCCTAACCGTACTCTAACCCTAAACCTAACCCTCACCCTAACCCTAACCCATACTGTAACCCTAACCCGTACTATAACCCTAACCCTTACCCGTGCCCTAACCCTAACCCTAAATCGTACCCTAACCCTAAACCTAACCATGACCATAAACCTATCCCTAACCGGTAACCTAAACCTAAACCGTACTTTAAACCTAACTCTAACCCTAACCCGTACCCTAAACCAAACCCTAACCCTAACTCGTACCCTAAACCTACACTAACCCCGACCCTAACCCTAACCCTAACCCATACACTAAGCCTAACCCATACCCTAACCCTAACCCTAACCCTAAACCTAACCTAACCCTAACCCGAAACCTAAACGTACCCCTAACCCTCTAACTAACCCGTACCCAAACCGATCCCATACCCTAACCCTAACCCTAACCCGTACGCAAACCCTAACAGTAACCCTAACCCATACCCTAGGGCTAACCCTAACCCTAACCCTAACCCGGAACCTAAACCTAACCCTAACCCTGACCGTAACACTAACCCTATCCCATGCCCTAACCCTAAACCGTACACGAACACTAACCCTAAACCTAACCCATACCCTAACGCTAAACGTAACCCTAGCCCATACCCAAACCCTAACCCGAACCTTAACCCTAACCCTAACCCAACCCTAACCCCACCCGTAGCCTAATCCTAGCTCTAACCCTAACCCCTAACCATAAGCCTAACCCTAACCCTTACCCGAACCCGTACCCAAACGGTAAACCTAACCCGTACCCTAACACTAACCCAAACCCGTACTCTAACCCTAACCCTAACCCTAAACCTAACCCGCACCCTAAACTTAACACTAATCCTAACCCAAACCATAACCCTTAACCGTAACCTAACCCTAACCCATAACCTAACCCTAACCCTAACTTTAACCATAACCCTAATCCGTAACCAAACCCTAAAACTAACCCATACCCTTACTCCTACCCTAACGCTAACCCGTACCCTAACACTAAACCTAACCCTAACCCTGACACTAAACCTAACCCTAACCCTTACACTAACCCTAACCCTAACCCAACCCGCACCCTAAACCTAACCTTAACCTGTACCCTAACCCTAAACCGTAACCCTAACCGAACCCTAACCCTAAACTTAACCCGTTCGCTAACCCTATCCCGTACCCTAAATCTAACCCTAACCCGTACCCTAAATCTAAGCCTAACCCATAACCTAACCCTAAGCCTAACCCATACATTAACCCTTACCCTAACCCTAACACTAACCCTACCCCATACTCTAACACTAAACCTAACCCTAACCCTAACCCGTACACTTAACCTATCCCTAACCCTAACTCGTACACTAAACCTAACCCTAAACCTGACCCTAACCCTAACCCTAACCCGTACCCTAAAACTAACCCATACCCTAACCCTAACCATAAACCTAACCCTAACCCTAACCCGAACCCTAAACCTAAACCTAACCCTTGACCTAACCTGTACCCAAACTTATCCCATACCCTAACCCTAAACCTAACCTGTAGCCTAAACCTGACCCTAACCCGTACCCTAACCCTAAACCTACCCTAAAACTGACCCTAACCCTAACCCTAACTCGTACCCTAAGCCTAACCCATAACCTAACCCTAACCCTAACCCTAACACTAATATTAAACCTACCCCGTACTCTAACCCTAACCCTAACCCTAACCCGTATCCATACACTAAACCTAAATTTAACCCTAACCCTAACACTAACCCTAAACCGTACTCTAACCCTAACCCTAACCCTAACACTAACCCTACACCGTACTCTAACACTAACCCTAACCCTAACCCTAACCCGTACTCTATCCCTGACCCTAAACCTAACCCTATCCCTAACCCTAAACGTATTCTAATCCTAACCCTAACCCTCACCCTAACCCTAACCCGTACTGTTACCCTAAACCGTACCATAACCCTAACCCTAACCCGTCAGCTAACCCTAACCCTAATTCGTACCCTACCCTAACCCTAACTCTGACCCTAACCCTAACCCTAACCCATACCCTAATCCTAACCTGTAACCTAACCCTAAACCTAACCCTAACCCGTACCCTAAACCTAACCCTAACCTGTACCCTAACCCTAAACCTAACCCTAAACCTGACCCTAAACCTAACCCTAACACATACCCTAAGTCTAACCCATACCCTATCCCTAACACTAACCCTAACACTAACACTAACCATACCCCGTTCCCTAAACCTAAACCTAACCCTAACACTAACCCTAACCCGTACTCTAACCCTAACCCTTACCCTAACCGTACTCTAACCCTAACCCTAACCCGTACCCTAACCCTAAACCGTAACCTAAACCTAACCCTAACCCTAAACTTAAACCGTTCGCAAACCCTATCCCGTACCCTAAAACTAACCCTAACCTGTAACCTAACCCTAAACCTAACACTAACCCTAACCCGTACTCTAAACTTAACCCTAACCCTAACCCTAACCCTAACCGTACTCTAACCCTAACCCTAACCCTCACCCTAACACTAACCCGTACTGTAACCCTAACCCGTAACATAAGCCTAACTCTAACCCGTACCCTAAACCTAACCCTAACTCATACCCTAACCCTAACCATGACCCTAACCCTAACGCGTACCCTAAACCTAACCCTAACCCTAAATCATACCCTAACCCTAACCCTAACCCTGATAATAACCCTAACCCTAACCCATACCCTAAACCTAACCCATAATCTAACCCTAAGCCTAAACCTAACCGTAACCCTAACCCGTACCCTAACCCTAACCCGTACCCAAAACTATCCCTAACCCCTAAACCTAACCCTAAACCGTACCCTAAACATAACCTTAAACCTAACTTGTACCCTACCCCTAACCCTAACCATGACCCTAACCCTAACCCGTACCCGTACCCTAACCCTAACCCGTACACTAAACCTAACCCTAACCCTAACTCGTACCCTATCCCTAAACCTAACCGTGACCCTAACCCTAAACCTAACCAGTACCCTAACCCTAACCCTAACCCTAAACCTAACCCTAACCCTAACCCGTACACTAACCCTAACCCTAACCCATACCCTAACCCTAACACTAACCCTAACCCCTAACCCTACCATAACCTAACCCTTACCCTATCCCGTACCCAAACGTTCAACCTAACCCGTTCCCTAACACTAACACAAACCCGTACCCTAACCCGTACCCTACCCTAACCCGTACCGTTACCCGTACCTTAAAATTAACCCTAACCCATACCAAAACCCGTACACTAACCCTAACCCTAACGTGTACCCTAACACGTAGCATAACCCAAACCCTAACCCTAACCCTAAAACTAACCCATAAGCTACGCCTAACCCTAACCCGTACCATAAACCTAACCCTCACCATAACCCCTAACACTAACCCTAACCCGTACCCTAAACCTAACCCTTAGCTTAACTCGTACCCTAACCCTAACCATAACCCTGACCCTAACCCTAACCCGTATCCTAAACCGTACCCTAAACGTAACCCATCCCCTAACCCTAAACCTAACCCTAACACTGACCCTAACCCCCTACTATAACCCAAATCCTAAACCTAACCCTAAAATTAACCCTAACTCGTACCGTTAACTTTACCCGTACCCTAACCGTAACCCTAACCCTAAACCTAACCGTAACCCTGACCCTAACCCTAACCCTAATCTCGTACCCTAACCCTAACACTAACCCGCATCCTAAACTTAACCCTAACCCTAGACCTAACCCGTACCCTAACCCTAACCCATACCCTAACACTAACACTAACCCTAACCCGTACCCGTACCCTAACCCTAACTCTTACCCTAATCCTAACCCTATCCCTAACCCTAACACGTACTCAAAACCTAAACCTAACATGTACCCTAACCCTAACCCGCACACTAAACCTAACCCTAACCCTAGACCTAACACCGACACTAACCCTATACTGTACCCTAAACTTAACCCTAACCCGTATCATAACCCTAACACTAACCCTAACCCTAACCCTAACCCTAACCCATACACTAACCTTCACCCGAACCCTAAACCTAACCCTAACCCGTACCCTAACCCTACACGTAGCCTAACCCTAACTCTAACCCTAACCCCTAACCCTAACACTAACCCTAACCCTTTCCCTAACCCGTACCCAAATAGTAAACCTAACCCTTACCCTAACACTAAACCAAACCTGTACTCTAACCCTTACGCTAAACCTAAACCTAACCCTAACCCGCACGCTAAACTTAACCCTAACCCTAAAACAAACCATAACCCTTAACCATAACCTAACCCTAACCCATACCCTAAACCTAACCCTAACTTTAAACATAACCCTAAACCGTACCCTAACCCTAAAACTAACCCGTACCCTCAACCCAACCCTAACCATAACCCATATCCTAAAACTAACCGTAACCATAACCCTGAGCCTAAACCTAACCCTAAACTTACACTAACCCTAAATCTAATTCTAACCCGCACCCTAAACCTAACCCTAACCGGTACCCTAACCCTAACCCGTAACCTAAACCTAACCATAAACCTAAAGTTAACCCGTACACTAACCCTATCCCGTACCCTGAACCTAACTCTAACCCGTATCATAACCCTAACCTAACCCTAAGGCTAACCCGTACATTAACCCTAACCCTAACCCTAACCCTAACCCTAACACTAACCCTACCCCGTACCCTAACCCTAACCCTAACCCTAACCCTAACCCTAAACCATACACTAAACCTAACCCTCACCCTAACTCGTACCCTAACCCTAACCCTAATCCGTACCCTAACCCTAACCCTAACCCTAACGCGTACTCAAACCCTAACCATAACCCTAACCCATACCTTAGCACTAACCGTAACCCTAACCCTAAGCCTAACCCGCACTCTAAACCTAAACCTAACCCTATCCCTAACCATAACCCTTACCCATACCCTAACCCTAACACATACCTAACACTATCCCTAATCTTAACCGTAACCCTAACCCGTACACTAAACCTAAAACTAACCCGTACCCTAACCCCAATCCTAACCCTAGCCCATACCATAACCCTATCCCTAAACCTAACCCTGACCCTAAACCTAACCCTAACCCGTACCCAAACCCTAATCCGCACCTAAACCTAAGCCTAACCCGTACCCTAACCCTAACCAGTAACCTAAACCTAACCTTAACCCTAAACTTAACCCGTACACTAACCCTATTCCGTACCCTATACCTAACCCTAACCAGTAAACTAACCCTAACCGTAACCCTAACCCTAACCCTATCCGTACACTAATCCTAACCCTAACACTAATCCTAACCCGTACTCTAACCCTAACCCTAACCCGTACCCTAAACATCACCCTAACCCTAACTCGTACCCTAACCCTAACCCTAAACCTGACCCTAACCCTAACCCTAACCCGTACCCTAAACCTAACCAATACCGTAACCCTAACCCTAAACCTAACCCTAACCCTATCCCGTACCCTAAACCTAACCCTAACCCTTGTCCTAACCCGTACCCAACCCTATCCTGTAACCTAACCCTAATCCTCACCTGTACCCAAACCCTAAGAGTAACCCTAACCCATACCCTAGCGCTAACCCGAACCCTAACCCAAAGACTAAACCGCACCCTAAACCTGAACCTAACCATAATCCTAACCATAACCCTTACCCGGACCCTAACCCTAACCCATAACCTGACACTAACCCTAACATTAACCGTAACTCTTACCGTACCATAACCCTAAAACTAACCCGTACCGTAACCCCAAACCTAACCCTAAACCGTACCATAACCCTATCCCTAATCCTAACCCGTACCCAAAACCTAACCATCACAAGTACCCTAACACTAACCCTAACCCTAACCCTAACCCGTACCCTAACCCGTACCCAAACAGTAAACCTAACCAGTACCCTAACACTAACCCAAACCCGTACTCTAACCCTAACCATAACCATAACCATAACCCGCACCCTAAACTTAACCCTAAACCTAACCCACACCATAAACCTTAAACGTAACCTAACACTAACCCATACACTAACCCTAACCCTAACCTTAACCGTAACCCTAACCCATACCCTAACCCTAAAACTAACCCGTACCCTAACCACAACCCTAACAATAACCCGTACCCTAACACTAACCCTAACCCTAACCATGACCCTAAACCTAAACCTAACCCTAACCCTAACACTAATCCTACTCCGTAATCTAACACTAAACCTAACCCTAATCCTAACCCGTACCCTAACCCTAACCCTAACACTAACACTAACCCTAACCCTAACACTAACCCTAACCTGTAATCTAACCCTAACCCTAACCCTAACCGTACTCTAACACTAACCCTAACCCTCATCCTAACCCTAACCCGTACTGTAACCCTAACCCGTACCTTAACCATAAACCTAACCCGTACCCTAAACCTAACCCTAACTCGTACCCTAACCCTTACACTAACCCTGACACTAACCCTAACCCTAAACCGGACCCTAAACCTAACAAGTACTAAAACCTAACCCTAACCCTAACCGGTACCCTAAACCTAACCCTAACCCTAACTCGTACCCTAAACCTACCCTTACCCTGACCCTAACCCTAACCCTAACCCATACCCTAAGCCTAACCAATACCCTAAACCTAACACTAAACCTAACCCGTACCCTAAACGTAATCCTAACCCTCTACCTAGCCCGTACCCAAACCTATCCCGTACCCTAACCCTAACCCTAACCCGTACCCAAACCCTAACAGTAACCCTAACCCATACCCTAGCGCTAACTCTAACCCTAACCCTAACTCTAAACCTAACCGTAACCCTAAACCTAATCCTAACCCGTACTCTAGCCCTAACCCGTAACCTAACATGAACCCTTACCCTAACCCTAAACCTAACCCGTACCCTAACCCTAAACGTAACCCTAACCAGTACCCAAACCCTAACCCTAACACGTACCCTAAGCCTAACCCTAACACTAACCTGCACACTAAACCTAACCCTAACCCTAGACCTAACACGTACACTAAACCTATCCCGTACCGGAAACTTAAACCTAACCCGTACCGTAACCCTTACACTAAGCCTAACCCTAAACCTAAACCTAACCCTAACCCGTACACTAACCCTAACCCGAACCATAACCCTAACCCTAACCCGTACAATAACCCTACCCGTAGCCTAACCCTAACTCTAACGCTAACCCCTAACCCTAAACCTAACCCTAACCCATACCCTAACCCATACCCAAATGGTAAACCTAACCCGTACCCTAACACTAACCCAAACCTGTTCTATAACCCTAACCCTAACCCGCACCCTAAACTTAACCCTAACCCTAACCCAAACCATAACCCTAAACCGTAACCAATACCCTAAACCTAACCCGTACCCTAACCACACCCCTAACCCTAACCCGTACCCTAACACTAACCCTAATACTAACCCTGACCCTAAACCTAACCCTAACCCTTACACTAACCCTAACCCTAACCCGCACCCTAAACCTAACCCTAACTCGAACCCTAACCCTAAACCGTAACCTAAACCTAACCCTAACCCTAAACTTAACCCCTACGAAAACCCTATCCCGTACCCTAAACCTAACCCTAACCCGTATACAATCCCTAACCCTAACCCTAAGCCTAACCCGTACATTAACCCTAACCCTAACACTAACCCTACCCCGTACTCTAACACTAACCCTAACCCTAACCCGTTCCCTAACCCGAAACCTAACCCTAAACCTAACCCTAACACTAATTCTAAACCATAATCTAACCCTAACCCTAACCCTAACCCTAACCATACTTTAACCCTAACCCTAACCCTCACTCTAACCCTAACCCGTATGGTAACCCTAACCCGTACCATAACCCTAACCCTAACCCGTACCCTAACCCTAACCCTAATTCGTACCCTAACCCTAACCCTAACCCTGACCCTAACCCTAACCCTAACCAATACCCTAAACATAACCCGTACCCTAACCCTAAACCTAACCCGAACCATACACTAACCCTAACCCTAACCCGTACCCTAACCCTAACCCTAACCGTAACCCTGACCTTAACCCTAACCCTAACCCATACCCTAAGCCTAACCCATACACTAACCGTAACCCTAATCCTAACCCTAACCCTAACCCGTACCCTAAACCTAACCCTAACCCTTGACCTAAACCGTACCCAGCACTATCCCGTAACCTAACCCTAACCCTAAGCCGTACCCAAACCCTAACAGTAACCCTAACCCATACCATAGCGGTAACACTAACCCTAACCGCCCCCTAAACCTAAACCTAACCATAACCCTAACCATAACCCTTAACCATAAACTAACCCTAACCCTAACCCTAAACCTAACCCACACCTAAACCTAACCCTAACGCGTAACCTAAACCTAACCCTAACCCTAAACTTAACACGTACGCTAACCCTATCCCGTACCCTAACCCTAACCCTAACCCGTAACCTAACCCTAAACCTAATCCTAAGCCTAACTTGTACATTAATCCTAACCCTAACACTAACCCTAACCCGTACTCTAACCCTAACCCTAACCCGTACACTAAACCTCACCCTAACCCTAACTCGTACCCTAACCCTAACCCTAACCCTGACCCTAACCCTAACCCTAACCCATACGCTAAACCTAACCCATACCCTCACCCTAACCCTAAACCTAACCCTAACCCTATCCCCTACCCTAAACCTAACCCTAACCCTTGTCCTAACCCGTACCCAACACTATCCCGTATCCTAACCCGAACCCTAACCCGTACCCAAAACCTAAGAGTAACCCTAACCCATAACCTGGCGCTAACCCTAACCCTAACCCTAAGCCTAACCCGCACCCTAAACCTAAACCTAACCGTAACCCTAACCATAACCCTTACCGTACCCTAACCCTAACCCATAACCTAACACTAACCCTAACATTAACTGTAACCCTAACCATACCATAACCCTAAAACTAACCTGTACCGTAACCCAAACCCTAACCTTAAACCGTACCATAACCCTATCCCTAATCCTAACCTGTACCCAAACCCTAACCACAACACATACCCTAACCCTAACCCTAACCCTAACGCTAACCCTTAGCCTAACCCGTACCCAAACGGTAAACCTAACCCGTATCCTAACACTAACCTAAACCCGTACTCTAACCCTAACCCTAACCATAACCATAACCCGCAACCTAAACTTAACCCTAACCCTAACCCAAAACATAACCCTTAACCATAACCTAACCCTAACCCACACCATAACCCTTAAACGTAACCTAACACTAACCCATACACTAACCCTAACCCTAACCTTTACCGTAACCCTAACCCATACCCTAACCCTAAAACTAACCCGTACCCTAACCCCAACCCTAACACTAACCCGTACCCTAACACTAACCCTAACGCTAACCCAGACCCTAAACCTAACCCTAACAGTAACCCTAACACTAATCCTACCCCGTAATCTAACACTAAACCTAACCCTAATCCTAACCCGTACCCTAACCCTAACCCTAACACTAACCCTAACCCTAACACTAACCCTAACCCGTAATCTCACCGTAACCCTAACCCTAACCCTAACCGTACTCTAACACTAACCCTAACCCTCATCCTAACCCTAACCCGTACTGTAACCCTAACCCGTACCTTAACCATAACCCTAACCCGTACCCTAACCCTAACCCTAACTCGTACCCTAACCCTTACACTAACCCTGACCCTAACCCTAACCCTAAACCGGACCCTAAACCTAACAAGTACTAAAACCTAACCCTAACCCTAACCGGTACCCTAAACCTAACCCTAACCCTAACTCGTACCCTAAACCTACCCTTACCCTGACCCTAACCCTAACCCTAACCCATACCCTAAGCCTAACCAATACCCTAAACATAACACTAAACCTAACCCGTACCCTAAACGTAATCCTAACCCTCTACCTAACCCGTACCCAAACCTATCCCGTACCCTAACCCTAACCCTAACCCGTACCCAAACCCTAACAGTAACCCTAACCCATACCCTAGCGCTAACCCTAACCCTAACCCTATCCCGTACCCTAAACCTAACCCTAACCCATACTCTAAACCTAACCGTAACCCTAAATCTAACCCTAACCCGTACTCTAGCCCTAACCCGTAACCTAACACGAACCCTTACCCTAACCCTAAACATAACCCGTACCCTAACCCTAAACGTAACCCTAACCAGTACCCAAACCCTAACCCTAACACGTACCCTAAGCCTAACCCTAACCCTAACCCGCACACTAAACCTAACCCTAACCCTAGACCTAACGCGTACACTAAACCTATCCCGTACTGGAAACTTAAACCTAACCCGTACCGTAACCCTTACACTAAGCCTAACCCTAAACCTAAACCTAACCCTTACCCGTACACTAACCCTAACCCGAACCATAACCCTAACCCTAACCCGTACAATAACCCTACCCGTAGCCTAACCCTAACTCTAACGCTAACCCCTAACCCTAAACCTAACCCTAACCCTTACCCTAACCCATACCCAAACGGTAAACCTAACCCATACCCTAACACTAACCCAAACCCGTACTATAACCCTAACCCTAACCCGCACCCTAAACTTAACCCTAACCCTAACCCAAACCATAAAACTAAACCGTACTTAGCCCTAACCCATATCCTAACCCTAACCCTAACCTTAACCATAACCCTAATCTGTACCCAAACCCTAAAACTAACCCGTACCCTAACCGCAACCCTAACCCTAACCCGTACCCTAACACTAACCCTTATCCTAACCCTGACCCTAAACCTAACCCTAACCCTTACACTAACCCTAACCCTAACCCGCACCCTAAACCTAACCCTAACCCGAACCCTAACCCTAAACCGTAACCTAAACCTAACCCTAACCCTAAACTTAACCCCTACGAAAACCCTATCCCGTACCCTAAACCTAACCCTAACCCGTATACAATCCCTAAGCCTAACCCTAAGCCTAACCCGTACATTAACCCTAACCCTAACACTAACCCTACCCCGTACTCTAACACTAACCCTAACCCTAACCCGAACCCTAACACGAAACCTAACCCTAAACCTAACCCTAACACTAATTCTAAACCATAATCTAACCCTAACCCTAACCATAACCCTAACCGTACTCTAACCCTAACCCTAACCCTCACTCTAACCCTAACCCGTATTGTAACCCTAACCCGTACCATAACCCTAACCCTAACCCGTACCCTAACCCTAAACCTAATTCGTACCCTAACCCTAACCCTAACCCTGACCCTAACCCTAACCCTAACCGATACCCTAAACCTAACCCCTACCCTAACCCTTAACCTAACCCGAACCATACACTAACCCTAACCCTAACCGTACCCTAACCCTAACCCTAACCGTAACCCTGACCATAACCCTATCCCTAACCCGTACCCTAAGCCTAACCCATACATTAACCCTAACCCTAATCCTAACCCTAACCCTAACCCGTACCCTAAACCTAAACCTAACCCTAACTCATACCTTAAACCTACCCTAACCCTAACCCTAACCCATACCCTAATCCTAACCCATACCTTAACCCGAACCCTAAACCTAAACCTAACCCTAACCCGTACCTAAACGTAACCCTAACCCTCTACCTAACCCGTACCCAAACCTATCCCATACCATAACCTTAACCCTAACCCGTACCCAAACCCTAACAGTAACACTAACCCATACCCTAGCGCTAACCCTTTCCCTAAACCTAACCCAGACCCTAAACCTAACCCTAACCCTAACCCTAACACTAACCCTATCCCGTACCCTAACCCTAAACCGTACACGAACCCTAACCCTAAACCTAACCCATATCCTAACACTAAACGTAACCCTAGCCCGTACCCATACTCTAACCCGAACCTTTACCCTAAACCTAACCCGTACCCTAACCATACCCGTAGCCTAATCCTAACTCTAACCCTAACCCCTAACCCTAAGCCTAACCCTAACCCTTACCCGAAAGCGTACCCAAACGGTAAACCTAACCCGTACCCTAACACTAAACCAAACCCGTACTCTAACCCTAACCATAACCCTAACCCTAAACCTAACCCACACCCTAAACTTAACACTAATCCTAACCCAAGCTATAACCCTTAACCATAACCTAACCCTAACCCATAACCTAAACTAAACCCTAACCTTAACCTTAACCATAACCCTAATCCGTACCCAAACCCTAAAACTAACCCATACCCTAACACCAACCCTAACGCTAACCCGTACCCTAACACTAAACCTAACCCTAAACCTGACTCTACACCTAACCCTAACCCTTACACTAACCTAACCCTAACCCAATCCGCACCCTAACCCTAACCCTAACTGGCAACTTAACCCTAAACCGTAACCTAAACCCAACTCTAAACCTAAACTTACCCCGTTCGCTAACCCTATCCCGTACCCTAAACTTAACCCTAACCCGTATCCTAGCCCTAACCTAACCCTAAGCCTAACCCGTACATTAACCCTTACCCTAACCCTAACACTAACCCTACCACGTACTCTAACCCTAACCCTAACCCTAACCCGTACCCTTAACCTATCCCTAACCCTAACTCGTACACTAACCCTAAAACTAAACCTGACCCTAACCCTAACCCTAACCCGTACCCTAAACCTAACCCATACCCTAACCCTAACCATAAACCTAACCCTAACCCTAACCCGTACCCTAAACCTAACCCTAACCGTTGACCTAACCCGAACCCAAACTTATCCCGTACCCTAACCCTAACCCTAACCCGTAAACAAACCCTAACAGTACCCCTAACCCATACCCTAGCGCTAACCCTAACCCTAACCCTAAGCCTAACCCGGACCCTAAACCTAAACCTAACCCTAACGCTAACCATAAACCTTACCCGTACCCTAACCCTAACCCATACCCTAACACTAACCCTAACCTTAACCGTCACCCTAATCCGTACCCTACCCTAAAACTAACCCGTACCCTAAACCCAAACCTAACCCTAACCCGAACCATAACCCTATCCCTAACCCTAACCCTGACCCTAAACCTAACCCTAACCCATACCCTAACTCTAACCCGCACCTAAACCTAACCCTACCCGGTACTCTAACCCATAACCTAAACCTAACCCTAACCGTCAACTTAACCCATGCACTAACCCTATCCCGTACGCTAAACCTAACCCTAACCCTAACCATAAAAGTAACCCTAAACCGTTCTCTAACCCTACCCTAACCCTAACCCTATCCGTATTCTAACCCTAACCCTAACCCTCAACCAACCCTAACCCGTACTGTAACCCTAACCCGTACCATAACCCTAACACTAACCCTAATTCGTACCCTAACCCTAACACTAACCCTGACCCTAACCCTAACCCTAACCCGTACCCTAAACCTAACCTGTACCCTAACCGTAAACCTAACCCTAACCCGTACCCTAAACCTAACCTTAACCCATACCCTAACCCTAAACCTAACCCTAAACCTGACCCTAACCCTAACCCTAACACGTACCCTAAGCCTAACCCATACCCTAACCCTAAACCTAACCCTAACACTAACACTAAGCCTACCCCGTACTCTAACCCTACCCCTAACACTAACCCTACCCCTAACACTAACCCGAAGCCGTACTCTAACACTAACCCTTACCCTAACCGTACTCTAACCCTAACCCTAACCCTCACCCTAACCCTAACACGTACTGTAACACTAACCATACCATAAATCTAACCCTAACCCGTACCCTAACCCTAACCCATATTCGTACCCTAACCCTACCCTAACCCTGACCCTAACCCTAACCCGCACCCTAAACATAACCCTAACCCTAACCCAAAACATAACCCTAAACCGTAACTTAACCCTAACACATATCCTTACCCTAACCCTAACCTTAACCATAACCCTAATCTGTACCCTAACCCTAAAACTAACCCGTACCCTAACCGCAACCCTAACCCTAACCTGTACCCTAACACTAACCCTAATCCTAACCCTGACCCTAAACCTAACCCTAACCCTTACACTAACCCTAACCCTAACCCGTACCCTAAACCTAACCCTAACCCGAACCCTAACCCTAAACCGTAACCTAAACCTAACCCTAACCCTAAACTTAACCCGTACGAAAACCCTATCCCGTACCCTAAACCTATCCCTAACCCGTATACAATCCGTAACCCTAACCCTAAGCCTAACCCGTACATTAACCCTAACCCTAACACTAACCCTACCCCGTACTCTAACACTAACCCTAACCCTAACCCGTTCCCTAACCCGAAACCTAACACTAAACCTAACCCTAACACTAACTCTAAACCATAATCTAACCCTAACCCTAACCCTAACCGTACTCTAACCCTAACCCTAACCCTCACCCTAACCCTAACCTGTACTGTAACCCTAACCCGTACCATCACCCTAACCCTAACCCGTACCCTAACCCTGACCCTAATTCGTACCCTAACCCTAACACTGACCCTAACCCTAACCCTAACCGATACCCTAAACCTAACCCGTACTCTAACCCTAAACATAACCCGAACCGTACACTAAACCTAACCCTAACCCATACCCTAAACCTAACCCTAACCCTAACCCTGACCATACCCTAACCCTAACCCGTACCTTAAGCCTAACCCATACACTAACCCTAACCCTAATCCTAAACCTAACCTTAAACCGTACACTAAACCTAACCATAACCATTGACCTAACCCGTACCCAACCCTATCCCGTACCTAACCCTAACCCTAACCCGTACCCAACCCTAACAGTAACCCTAACCCATACCCTAGCGCTAAACCTAACCCTAAACTTAACCCGCCCCCTAAACCTAAACCTAACCATAACCATAACCATAACCCTTAACCGTAACCTAACCCTAACCCATACCCTAAACCGAACCCTAAACTTAACCGTAACCCTCACCCATACCCTAACTCTAAAATTAAACTGTACCCTAACCCCAATCCTAACCCTAACCCGTAACCTAACCATAACCCTAACCCTAAACCTAATGCACACCTAAACCTAAACCTAACCCGTAACTTAAACCTAACCCTAACCCTAAAATTAACCCGTACACTAACCCTAACCCGTACCCTAAACCTAACCCTAACCCCGTAACCTAACGCTAAACCTAACCATAAGCCTAACTTGTACATTAACCCAAACCCTAACCCTAACACTAACCCTACCCCGTACTCTAACCCTAACCCTAACTCTAACCCTAAGCCGTACCCTAACCCTAACCCTAACCCTAACAGTAACCCTAACCTGTACTCTAACCCTAACCCTAACCCGTACCCTAAACCTCACCCTAACCCTAACTCGTACCCTAAACCTAACCCTAACCCTGACCCTAACCCTAACCCTAACCCGTACCCTAAACCTAACCCATACCCTAACCCTAACCCTAATCCTAACCCTAACCCTATCCCGTACCCTAAACCTAACCCTAACCCTTGTCCTAACCCGTACCCAACCCTATCCCTTACCCTAAACCTAACCCTAACCTGTACCCAAACACTAAGAGTAACCCTAACCCATACCCTAGCGCGAACACTAACCCTAACCCTAAGCCAAACCCGCACCCTAAATCTGAACCTAACCGTAATCCTAACCATAACACTTACCCATACCCTAACTCTAACCTAACGTAACACTAACCCTAACATTAACCGTAACCCTAACCGTACCATAACCCTAAAACTAACCCGTACCGTAACCCCAACCCTAACCCTAACCCATACCATAACCCTATCCCTAATCTTAACCCGTACCCAACCCTAACCATCACACGTAACCTAACCCTAACCCTAACCCAAACCATTACCCTAACCCGTACCCAAAATGTAAACCTAACCCATACCCTAACACGAACCCAAACCCGTACTCTAAGCTTAACCCTAACCATAACCATAACCCACACTCTAAAATTAACCTTAACCCTAACGCAAACCATAACCCTTAACCGTAACCTAACCCTAACGCATAACCTAACCCTAACCCTAACCTTAACGGTAACCCTAACACATACCCTAACCCTAAAACTAACCCGTACCCTAACCCCAACCCTAACCTTAACCCGTACCCTAAAACTAACCCTAACCCTAAACCTGACCCTAAACCTAACCCTAACCCTTACACTAATCCTAACCCTAACCCTAACCCGCACCCAAAACCTAACCCTAACCCGTACCCTAACCCTAACCCGTAACCTAAACCTAACCATAACCGTAAACTTAACCCATATGCTAACCCTATCCTGTACCCTATACCTAACCCTAACCCGTATCCTAACCCTAAACCTAACCCTAAGCCTAAACCGTGCATTAAACCCAAACCTAACCCTAACACTAACCCTACCCAGTACTCTAACTCTAACCCTAAACGTAACCCTAACCCGTACACTAAACCTAACCCTAACCCTAACACTAATCCTACCACGTACTCTAACCGTAAACCTAACCCTAACCCTAACCCGTACCCTAACCCTAACACTAACCCTAACCCTAACCCTAACCCGTAATCTAACCCTGACCCTAACCCTAACCCTAACTGTACTCTAACCCTAACCCTAACCCTCACCCTAACCCTAACCCTAACTCTTACCCTAACCCCAACCCTAACCCTAACCCTGACCTTAACCCTAACCCTGAACCGGACCTTAAACCTAACCCGTACTTTAAACCTAACCCTAACCCTAACCTGTACCCTAAACCTAACCCTAACCCTAACTCGTACCCTAAACCTACCCTAACCCTGACCCTAACCCTAACCCTAACCCATATACTAAGCCTACCCCATACCCTAAACCTAACCCTAAACCTAACCCTAACCCTAAACATAGCCTAAACATAAACCTAACCCTCTACCTAACCCGTACCCAAAACTATCCCGTACCCTAACCCTAAACCTAACCCGTACCCAAACCCTAACAGTAACCCTAAACCATACCATGGCGCTAAACCTAACCCTAACCCTAACCCGGACCCTAAACCTAACCCTAACCCTGACCCTAACACTAACCCTATCCCGTACCCTAACCCTAAACCTAACCCGTACCCAAACCCTAACAGTAACCCTAACCCATACCCTAGTGCTAACCCTAACCCTAACCCTATCCCGTACCCTAAACCTAACCCTAACCTGTACTCTAACCCTAACTGTAACCCTAAACCTAACCCTAACCCATACTCTAACCCTAACCCGTACCCTAACACGAACCCTTACCCTAACCCTAAACCTAACCCGTACCCTAACCCTAAACGTAAACCTAACCAGTACCCAAACCCTAACCCTAACACGTACCCTAAACCTAAACCTAACCCTAACCCACACACTAAACCTAACCCTAACCCTAGACCTAACACATACACTAAACGTATCCCGTACGGGAACCTTCAACATAACCCGTACCGTAACCCTTACACTAAGCCTAACCCTAAACCTAAACCTAACCCTAACCCGCACACTAACCCTAACCCGAACAATAACCCTAACCCTAAACCGTACCCTAACCCTACCCGTAGCCTAACGCTAACTCTAACGCTAACCCCTAACCCTAAAACTAACCCTAACCCTTACCCTATCCCATACCCAAACGGTAAACCTAACCCGTACCCTAACACTAACCCAAACCCGTACTCTAACCCTAACCCTAACCCGCACCCTAAACTTAACCCTAACCCTAAACCAAACCATAACCCTTAACTGTAACTTAACCCTAACCCATACCCTAACCCTAACCCTAACCTTAACCATAAACCTAACGTGAACCCTAACCCTAAAACTAACCCGTATCCTAACCGCAAAACTAACTCTAACCCGAACCCTAACACTAACCCTAACCCTAACCCTGACCCTAAACCTAAACCTAACCCTTACACTAACCCTAACCCTAACCTGCACCCTAAACCTAACCCTAACCCGAACCCTAACCCTAACCCGTACCCTAAACCTAACCCTAACCCTAAACTTAACCCGTACAAAAACCCTATCCCGTACCCTAAACCTAACCCTTAGCCTAACCCGTACATTAACCCTAACCCTAACCCTAACACTAAACCTAACCCATACTCTAACCCTAACCCTAACCCTCACCCTAACCCTAACCGTACTCTAACCCTAACCCGTACCATAACCCTAACCCTAACCCGTTCCGTAACCCTAACCCATCACCTAAACCTAACCCTATCACTAAACTTAACCTGTACACTAACCCTACCCCGTACCCTAAACCTACCCCTAACCCATACCCTATCCCTAACCCTAACCCTAACCCTAACACTAACACTAACCCTAACGCGTACTCTAACTATAACCCTAAACCTAAACCTAACCCTAACCCGTACTCTAACCCTAACCCGTACCTTAACACGACCCCTTACCCTAACCCTAAACCTAACCCGTACCCTAACCCTAAACGTAACCCTAACCCGACCCAAACCCTAACCCTAACATGTACCCTAACCCAATCCCTAACCCTTACCCTAACACGTACCCAAACGGTAAACCTAACTTGTACCCTAACACTAACCCAACCCTGTACTCTAACACTAACCCTAACCCTAACCCTAACACTAACCCTAACCCTAACCCTAACAATAACCATACCCTGTACTCTGACCCTAACCCTCACCTGTACCCTAACCCTAACCCTAACCTTAACCCTAACCGTATTCTAAACCTAACCCTAAACCTCACCCTAACCCTAAACCATACTGTAACCCTAACCCGTACCATAACCCTAAACTTAACCCGTACCCTAACCCTAACCCTAATTCGTACCCTAAACATAACCCTAACACTGACCCTAACCCGTACCCTAACCCTAACCCTAACCCTAACCCTGACCATAACCCTATCCCTAACCCGTACCCTAAGCCTAACCCATACACTAACCCTAACCCTAATCCTAACCCTAACCCTAACCCGTACCCTAAACCTAACCCTAACCCTTGACCTAACCCATAAACCAACACTATCCCGTAACCTAACCCTAACCCTAAGCCATCCCAAACCCTAACAGTAACCCTAACCGATACCCTAGCGGTAACCCTAACCCTAACCCTAACCGCCCCCTAAACCTAAACCTAACCATAACCCTAACCATAACCCTTAACCGTAAACTAACCCTAACCCTAACCCTAAACCTAACCCACACCAAAACCTAACTCTAACACGTAACCTAAACCTAACCCTAACCCTAAACTTAACAAGTACGCGAACCCTATCCCGTACCCTAAACCTAACCCTAACCCGTAAACTAACCCTAAACCTAACCCTATGCCTAACTTGTACATTAAACCTATCCCTAACCCTAACACTAACCCTGACCCGTACTCTAACCCTAACCCTAACCCGTACCCTAAACTTCACCCTAACCCTAACTCATACACTAACCCTAATGATAACCCTGACCCTAACCCTAACCCTAACCCGTACCCTAAACCTAACCCATACCCTAACCCTAAACCTAAACCAAATCCTAACCCTATCCCGTACGCTAAACTTAACCCTAACCCTTGTCCTAACCCGTACCCAACCCTATCCCGTACACTAACCCTAACCCTAACCCGTACCCAAACCCTAAAAGTAACCCTAACCCATACCCTAGCGCTAACCATAACCCTAAACCTAAGCCTAACCCGCACCCTAAGCCTAAACCTAACCGTAACCCTAACCATAACCCTTACCCGTACCCTCACCCTAACGCATAACCTAACACTAACTGTAACCCTAACCGTACCATAACCCTAAAACTAACGCGTACCGTAACCCGAACCCAAACCCTAAACCGTACCATAACCCTATCCCTAATCCTAACCTGTACCCAAACCCTAACCATAACACGTACCCTAACACTAACCCTAACCCTAACCCTTGTCCTAACCCGTACCCAACCCTATCCCGTACCCTAACACTAACCCAAACCCGTACTCTAACCCTAACTGTAACATAACCCGCACCCTAAACTTACCCTAACCCTAACCCAAACCATAACCCTTAACCGTAACCAAACCCTAACCCATAGACTAACCCTAACCCTAAACTTAACTGTAACACTAACCCATACTCTAACCCTAAAACTAACCCATACCCTAACCCCAATCCTAACCCTAACTCGTACCCTAACACTAAACCTAACCCTAACCCTGACCCTAAACCTAAACCTAACACTTACAATAATCCTAACCCTAACCCTAACCCGCACCCAAAACCTAACCCTAACCCGTACCCTAACCCTAACCCGTATCCTAACCCTAAACCTAACCCTAAGCCTAAACCGTGCATTAAACCCAAACCTAACCCTAACACTAACCCTACACCGTACTCTAAACCTAACCCTAAACCTAACCCTAACCCGTACACTAACCCTAACCCTAACCCTAACACTAACACTAATCCGACCCCGTACTCTAACCCTAAACCTAACCCTAACCCTAACCCGTACCCTAACCCTAAACCTAAACCTAACCCTAACACTAACCCTAACCCGTACTCTAACCCTAACCCTAACCCTAACCCTAACCCTAACCCTAAATGTACTCTAACCCTAACCCTAAGCCTCACCCTAAACCTAACCCATACTGTAACCCTAACCCGTACCATAACCATAAACCTAACTCGTACCCTAACCCTAACCCTAACCCGTACCCTAAACCTAACCCGTACATTAAACCTAACCCTAACCCGTACCCGTACCCTAAACCTAACCCTAACCCTAACTCGTACCCTAAACCTACCCTAACCCTGACCCTAACCCTAACCCTAACCCTTACCCTAAGCCTAACCCATACCTTAACCCTAACCCTAAACCTAAACTTAACCCTAACGCATACCTAAATGTAACCCTACCCCTCTACCTAACCCGTACCCAAACCTATCCCATACCATAACCTTAACCCTAACCCGTACCCAAACCCTAATAGTAACCCTAACCCATACCCTAGCGCTAAACCTAACCCTAACCCTAACCCGGACCCTAAACCTAACCCTAACCCTGACCCTAACACTAACCCTATCCCGTACCAAAACCCTAAACCGTACACGAACCCTAACCCTAAACCTAACCCATACCCTAACCCTAAACGTAACCTAGCCCGTACCCATACCCTAACCCGAACCTTAATCCTAAACCTAACCTGTACCCTAACCCTACCCGTAGCCTAATCCTAACTCTACCCCTAACCCCTAACCCTAAGCCTAACCCTAAACCTTACCCGAAAGCGTACCCAAACGGTAAACCTAACCCGTACCCTAACACTAAACCAAACCCGTACTCTAAACCTAACCATAACCCTAACCCTAAACCTAACCCGCACCCTAAACTTAACACTAATCCTAACCCAAACCATAACCCTTAACCGTAACCTAACCCTAACCCATAACCTAAACTTAACCCTAACCTTAACCATAACCCTAATCCGTACCCAAACCCTAAAACTAACCCATACCCTAACACCAACCCTAACGCTAACCCGTACCCTAACACTAACCCTAACCCTAACCCTGACCCTACACCTAACCCTAACCCTTACAGTAACCTAAACCTAACCCAATCCGCACCCTAAACCTAACCCTAACCGGCACCTTAACCCTAAACTGTAACCTAAACCGAACTCTAAACCTAAACTTACCCCGTTCGCTAACCCTATCCCGTACCCCAAACTTAACCCTAACCCGTATCCTAACCCTAACCTAACCTTAAGCCTAACCCGTACATTAACCCTTACCCTAACCCTAACACTAACCCTACCCCGTACTCTAACCCTAACCCTAACCTGTACCCTAACCCGTACCCTTAACCTATCCCTAACCCTAACTCGTACCCTAACCCTAAACGTAAACCTGACCCTAACCCTAACCCTAACCCGTACCCTAAACTTAACCCATACCCTAAACCTAACCATAAACCTAACCCTAACCCTAACCCGTACCCTAAACCTAACCCTAACCATTGACCTAACCGGTACCCAAACTTATCCCTTACCCTAACCCTAACCCTAACCCTAACCCGTAACCAAACCCTAACAGTACCCCTGACCCATACCCTAGCACTAACCCTAAACCTAACCCTAAGCCTAACCCGGACCTTAAACCTAAACCTAACCCTAACCCTAACCATAAACCTTACCCGTACCCTAACCCTAATCCATACCCTAACACTAACCCTAACCTTAACCGTAACCCTAATCCGTACCCTACCCTAAAACTAACCCGTACCCTAACCCCAACCCTAACCCTAACCTGAACCATAACCCTATCCCTAACCCTAACCCTGACCCTAAACATAACCCTAACCCATACCCTAACCCTAACCCGCACCTAAACCTAACCCTACCCCATACCCTAACTCTAACCCATAACCTAAACCTAACCCTCACCGTTAACTTAACCCGTACAATAATGCTATCCCGTACGCTAAACCTAACCCTAACCCAAACCATAACACTAACCCTAAAGAGTACTCTAACCCTACCCTAACCCTAACCCTAACTGTATTCTAACTCTTACCCTAACCCTCACCCTAACCCTAACCCATACTGTAATCCTAACCCGTACCATAACCCTAACCCTAACCCTAATTTGTACCCTAACCCTAATGCTAACCCTGACCCTAACCCTAACCCGTACCCTAAACCTAACCTGTACCCTAACCGTACACCTAACCCTAACCCATTCCCTAAACCTAACCCTAACCCGTACCCTAACCCTAAACCTAACCCTAAACCTGACCCTCACCCTAACCCTAACATGTACCCTAAGCCTAACCCATACCTTAACCCTAAACCTAACCCTAACACTAACACTAAGCCTACCCCGTACTCTAACCCTAACCCTAACCCTAACACTAACCCGAACCCGTACTCGAACACTAACCCTTACCCTAACCGTACTCTAACCCTAACCCTAACCCTCACCCTAACCCTAACCCATACTGTAACACTAACCCACACCATAACCCTAACCCTAACCCGCACCCTAAGCCTAACCCTAATTCGTAACCTAACCCTAACCCTAAACCTGACCGTAACTCTAACCGTAACCCGTACCCTAAACCTAACCTATAACCTAATCCTAAACCTAACCCTAACCTGTACCCTAAGCCTAACCCTAATCCGAACTCTAAACCTAATCCTAACCTGTACCCTAAGCCTAACCCATACCCTAACCCTAACCCAAATCTTAACCCTAACCCTAAACCGTACCTAAACCTAACCCTAACTCTTGACCTAACCCGTACCCAACCCTATCCCGTAACCTAACCCTAACCCTAACCAGAACCCAAACCCTAACCGTAACCCTAACCCATACCCTAGCTCGAACCCTAACCCTAACCCTATTCCGCACCCTAAACCGGAAACTAACCTTAACAGTAACCATAACCATTACCCGTACACTAACCCTAACCCATACCCTAACCCTAACCCTAAACTTAACTGTAACCCTGACCCATAACCTAAACCTAAAATTAACCCGTAACCTAACCCCAACCCTATCCCTAACCTGTACCCTAACCCTAACCCTAACCCTAAACCTAACCCACACCTAAACCTAACACTAACCTGTAACCTAAGCCTAACCCTAACCCTAAACTTAACCCCTACGCTAACCCTATCCTGTACCCTAAACCTAACCCTAACCCGTAATCTAACCCTAAACCTAACCCTAAGCCTAACCCGTATATTAACCCTAACCATAACCCTAACTCAAACTCTACCCCGTACTCTAACCCTAACCCTAACTCTAACCCTAACCCGTACACTAACCCTAACCCTACCCCTGACCCTAACACTATACCCTAACCTATAACCCTATAACACTATAACCCTAAACCTAACCCTAACCTGTACCCTAAACCTAAACCTAACCCGTACCCTAACCCTAATCCTAACACGTACCCTAAACATAACCCATACCCTAACCCTAACCCTAATCCTAACCCTAACCCGTACCTAAACCTAACCCTAACCCTTGACCTAACCTGTACCCAACCCTATCCGTAACCTAACACTAACCCTAACCCGTACCCAAACCCTAACAGTAACACTAACCCATACAGTAGCGCTAACCCTAACCCTAACCCTAACCCGCACCCTAAACCTAAAACTAACCTTAACACTAACCATACCCATTACCCGTACCCTAACCCTAACCCATACCCTAACACTAAAAATAAACTTAACCGTAACCCTGACCCGTACCCTAAACCTAATATTAACCCGTACCCTAACCCCAACCCTAATCCTAACCTGTCCCCTAACCCTAACCCTAACCCTAACCCACACCTAAACCTAACCCTAAACCGTAACCTAAGCCTAACCCTAACCCTAAACTTAAACCATACGCTAACCCTATCCCGTACCCTAAACCTAACCCTAACCCTAAACCTAAACCTCAACCTAAACCTAAGCCTAACCCGTACATTAACCCCAACCCTAACACTAACACTAACCGTGCCCCGTACTCTAACCCTAACCCTAACTCTAACCCTAACCGGTACCCTAACCCTAACCCTAACCCTAACCCTAACACTATCCCTACACCATACTCTAACCCTAACCCAAAACCTAAACCTAACCCGTACCATAACCCTAACCCGAAACCTAACCCTAACCCTAACCCTAACCCTAACCCTAACACTATCCCTACCCCGTACTGTAACCCTAACCCAAACCCTAACCCTAACCCGTACCATAACCTTAACCCGAAACCTAACCCTTACCCTAACACTAACCCTAACCCGTACTCTAACCCTAACCCTAACCCTAACCCTTGTCCTAACCCGTACCCAACCCTATCCCGTACCCTAACACTAACCCAAACCCGTACTCTAACCCTAACTGTAACATAACCCGCACCCTAAACTTACCCTAACCCTAACCCAAACCATAACCCTTAACCGTAACCAAACCCTAACCCATAGACTAACCCTAACCCTAAACTTAACTGTAACACTAACCCATACTCTAACCCTAAAACTAACCCATACCCTAACCCCAATCCTAACCCTAACTCGTACCCTAACACTAAACCTAACCCTAACCCTGACCCTAAACCTAAACCTAACACTTACAATAATCCTAACCCTAACCCTAACCCGCACCCAAAACCTAACCCTAACCCGTACCCTAACCCTAACCCGTATCCTAACCCTAAACCTAACCCTAAGCCTAAACCGTGCATTAAACCCAAACCTAACCCTAACACTAACCCTACACCGTACTCTAAACCTAACCCTAAACCTAACCCTAACCCGTACACTAACCCTAACCCTAACCCTAACACTAACACTAATCCGACCCCGTACTCTAACCCTAAACCTAACCCTAACCCTAACCCGTACCCTAACCCTAAACCTAAACCTAACCCTAACACTAACCCTAACCCGTACTCTAACCCTAACCCTAACCCTAACCCTAACCCTAACCCTAACCCTAAATGTACTCTAACCCTAACCCTAAGCCTCACCCTAAACCTAACCCATCCTGTAACCCTAACCCGTACCATAACCATAAACCTAACTCGTACCCTAACCCTAACCCTAACCCGTACCCTAAACCTAATCCGTACATTAAACCTAACCCTAACCCGTACCCGTACCCTAAACCTAACCCTAACCCTAACTCGTACCCTAAACCTACCCTAACCCTGACCCTAACCCTAACCCTAACCCTTACCCTAAGCCTAACCCATACCTTAACCCTAACCCTAAACCTAAACCTAACCCTAACGCATACCTAAATGTAACCCTAACCCTCTACCTAACCCGTACCCAAACCTATCCCATACCATAACCTTAACCCTAACCCGTACCCAAACCCTAATAGTAACCCTAACCCATACCCTAGCGCTAAACCTAACCCTAACCCTAACCCGGACCCTAAACCTAACCCTAACCCTGACCCTAACACTAACCCTATCCCGTACCAAAACCCTAACCCGTACACGAACCCTAACCCTAAACCTAACCCATACCCTAACCCTAAACGTAACCTAGCCCGTACCCATACCCTAACCCGAACCTTAATCCTAACCCTAACCCGTACCCTAACCCTACCCGTAGCCTAATCCTAACTCTAACCCTAACCCCTAACCCTAAGCCTAACCCTAAACCTTACCCGAAAGCGTACCCAAACGGTAAACCTAACCCGTACCCTAACACTAAACCAAACCCGTACTCTAAACCTAACCATAACCCTAACCCTAAACCTAACCCGCACCCTAAACTTAACACTAATCCTAACCCAAACCATAACCCTTAACCGTAACCTAACCCTAACCCATAACCTAAACTTAACCCTAACCTTAACCATAACCCTAATCCGTACCCAAACCCTAAAACTAACCCATACCCTAACACCAACCCTAACGCTAACCCGTACCCTAACACTAACCCTAACCCTAACCCTGACCCTACACCTAACCCTAACCCTTACAGTAACCTAAACCTAACCCAATCCGCACCCTAAACCTAACCCTAACCGGCACCTTAACCCTAAACTGTAACCTAAACCGAACTCTAAACCTAAACTTACCCCGTTCGCTAACCCTATCCCGTACCCTAAACTTAACCCTAACCCGTATCCTAACCCTAACCTAACCTTAAGCCTAACCCGTACATTAACCCTTACCCTAACCCTAACACTAACCCTACCCCGTACTCTAACCCTAACCCTAACCTGTACCCTAACCCGTACCCTTAACCTATCCCTAACCCTAACTCGTACCCTAACCCTAAACGTAAACCTGACCCTAACCCTAACCCTAACCCGTACCCTAAACTTAACCCATACCCTAAACCTAACCATAAACCTAACCCTAACCCTAACCCGTACCCTAAACCTAACCCTAACCATTGACCTAACCGGTACCCAAACTTATCCCTTACCCTAACCCTAACCCTAACCCTAACCCGTAACCAAACCCTAACAGTACCCCTGACCCATACCCTAGCACTAACCCTAAACCTAACCCTAAGCCTAACCCGGACCTTAAACCTAAACCTAACCCTAACCCTAACCATAAACCTTACCCGTACCCTAACCCTAATCCATACCCTAACACTAACCCTAACCTTAACCGTAACCCTAATCCGTACCCTACCCTAAAACTAACCCGTACCCTAACCCCAACCCTAACCCTAACCTGAACCATAACCCTATCCCTAACCCTAACCCTGACCCTAAACATAACCCTAACCCATACCCTAACCCTAACCCGCACCTAAACCTAACCCTACCCCATACCCTAACTCTAACCCATAACCTAAACCTAACCCTCACCATTAACTTAACCCGTACAATAATGCTATCCCGTACGCTAAACCTAACCCTAACCCAAACCATAACACTAACCCTAAACAGTACTCTAACCCTACCCTAACCCTAACCCTAACTGTATTCTAACTCTTACCCTAACCCTCACCCTAACCCTAACCCGTACTGTAATCCTAACCCGTACCATAACCCTAACCCTAACCCTAATTTGTACCCTAACCCTAATGCTAACCCTGACCCTAACCCTAACCCGTACCCTAAACCTAACCTGTACCCTAACCGTACACCTAACCCTAACCCATTAACTAAACCTAACCCTAACCCGTACCCTAACCCTAAACCTAACCCTAAACCTGACCCTCACCCTAACCCTAACATGTACCCTAAGCCTAACCCATACCTTAACCCTAAACCTAACCCTAACACTAACACTAAGCCTACCCCGTACTCTAACCCTAACCCTAACCCTAACACTAACCCGAACCCGTACTCTAACACTAACCCTTACCCTAACCGTACTCTAACCCTAACCCTAACCCTCACCCTAACCCTAACCCATACTGTAACACTAACCCACACCATAACCCTAACCCTAACCCGCACCCTAAGCCTAACCCTAATTCGTAACCTAACCCTAACCCTAAACCTGACCGTAACTCTAACCGTAACCCGTACCCTAAACCTAACCTATAACCTAATCCTAAACCTAACCCTAACCTGTACCCTAAGCCTAACCCTAATCCGAACTCTAAACCTAATCCTAACCTGTACCCTAAGCCTAACCCATACCCTAACCCTAACCCAAATCTTAACCCTAACCCTAAACCGTACCTAAACCTAACCCTAACTCTTGACCTAACCCGTACCCAACCCTATCCCGTAACCTAACCCTAACCCTAACCAGAACCCAAACCCTAACCGTAACCCTAACCCATACCCTAGCTCGAACCCTAACCCTAACCCTATTCCGCACCCTAAACCGGAAACTAACCTTAACAGTAACCATAACCATTACCCGTACACTAACCCTAACCCATACCCTAACCCTAACCCTAAACTTAACTGTAACCCTGACCCATAACCTAAACCTAAAATTAACCCGTAACCTAACCCCAACCCTATCCCTAACCTGTACCCTAACCCTAACCCTAACCCTAAACCTAACCCACACCTAAACCTAACACTAACCTGTAACCTAAGCCTAACCCTAACCCTAAACTTAACCCCTACGCTAACCCTATCCTGTACCCTAAACCTAACCCTAACCCGTAATCTAACCCTAAACCTAACCCTAAGCCTAACCCGTATATTAACCCTAACCATAACCCTAACTCAAACTCTACCCCGTACTCTAACCCTAACCCTAACTCTAACCCTAACCCGTACACTAACCCTAACCCTACCCCTGACCCTAACACTATACCCTAACCTATAACCCTATAACACTATAACCCTAAACCTAACCCTAACCTGTACCCTAAACCTAAACCTAACCCGTACCCTAACCCTAATCCTAACACGTACCCTAAACATAACCCATACCCTAACCCTAACCCTAATCCTAACCCTAACCCGTACCTAAACCTAACCCTAACCCTTGACCTAACCTGTACCCAACCCTATCCGTAACCTAACACTAACCCTAACCCGTACCCAAACCCTAACAGTAACACTAACCCATACAGTAGCGCTAACCCTAACCCTAACCCTAACCCGCACCCTAAACCTAAAACTAACCTTAACACTAACCATACCCATTACCCGTACCCTAACCCTAACCCATACCCTAACACTAAAAATAAACTTAACCGTAACCCTGACCCGTACCCTAAACCTAATATTAACCCGTACCCTAACCCCAACCCTAATCCTAACCTGTCCCCTAACCCTAACCCTAACCCTAACCCACACCTAAACCTAACCCTAAACCGTAACCTAAGCCTAACCCTAACCCTAAACTTAAACCATACGCTAACCCTATCCCGTACCCTAAACCTAACCCTAACCCTAAACCTAAACCTCAACCTAAACCTAAGCCTAACCCGTACATTAACCCCAACCCTAACACTAACACTAACCGTGCCCCGTACTCTAACCCTAACCCTAACTCTAACCCTAACCGGTACCCTAACCCTAACCCTAACCCTAACCCTAACACTATCCCTACACCATACTCTAACCCTAACCCAAAACCTAAACCTAACCCGTACCATAACCCTAACCCGAAACCTAACCCTAACCCTAACCCTAACCCTAACCCTAACACTATCCCTACCCCGTACTGTAACCCTAACCCAAACCCTAACCCTAACCCGTACCATAACCTTAACCCGAAACCTAACCCTTACCCTAACACTAACCCTAACCCGTACTCTAACCCTAACCCTAACCCTAACCCTTGTCCTAACCCGTACCCAACCCTATCCCGTACCCTAACACTAACCCAAACCCGTACTCTAACCCTAACTGTAACATAACCCGCACCCTAAACTTACCCTAACCCTAACCCAAACCATAACCCTTAACCGTAACCAAACCCTAACCCATAGACTAACCCTAACCCTAAACTTAACTGTAACACTAACCCATACTCTAACCCTAAAACTAACCCATACCCTAACCCCAATCCTAACCCTAACTCGTACCCTAACACTAAACCTAACCCTAACCCTGACCCTAAACCTAAACCTAACACTTACAATAATCCTAACCCTAACCCTAACCCGCACCCAAAACCTAACCCTAACCCGTACCCTAACCCTAACCCGTATCCTAACCCTAAACCTAACCCTAAGCCTAAACCGTGCATTAAACCCAAACCTAACCCTAACACTAACCCTACACCGTACTCTAAACCTAACCCTAAACCTAACCCTAACCCGTACACTAACCCTAACCCTAACCCTAACACTAACACTAATCCGACCCCGTACTCTAACCCTAAACCTAACCCTAACCCTAACCCGTACCCTAACCCTAAACCTAAACCTAACCCTAACACTAACCCTAACCCGTACTCTAACCCTAACCCTAACCCTAACCCTAACCCTAACCCTAACCCTAACCCTAAATGTACTCTAACCCTAACCCTAAGCCTCACCCTAAACCTAACCCATACTGTAACCCTAACCCGTACCATAACCATAAACCTAACTCGTACCCTAACCCTAACCCTAACCCGTACCCTAAACCTAATCCGTACATTAAACCTAACCCTAACCCGTACCCGTACCCTAAACCTAACCCTAACCCTAACTCGTACCCTAAACCTACCCTAACCCTGACCCTAACCCTAACCCTAACCCTTACCCTAAGCCTAACCCATACCTTAACCCTAACCCTAAACCTAAACCTAACCCTAACGCATACCTAAATGTAACCCTAACCCTCTACCTAACCCGTACCCAAACCTATCCCATACCATAACCTTAACCCTAACCCGTACCCAAACCCTAATAGTAACCCTAACCCATACCCTAGCGCTAAACCTAACCCTAACCCTAACCCGGACCCTAAACCTAACCCTAACCCTGACCCTAACACTAACCCTATCCCGTACCAAAACCCTAACCCGTACACGAACCCTAACCCTAAACCTAACCCATACCCTAACCCTAAACGTAACCTAGCCCGTACCCATACCCTAACCCGAACCTTAATCCTAACCCTAACCCGTACCCTAACCCTACCCGTAGCCTAATCCTAACTCTACCCCTAACCCCTAACCCTAAGCCTAACCCTAAACCTTACCCGAAAGCGTACCCAAACGGTAAACCTAACCCGTACCCTAACACTAAACCAAACCCGTACTCTAAACCTAACCATAACCCTAACCCTAAACCTAACCCGCACCCTAAACTTAACACTAATCCTAACCCAAACCATAACCCTTAACCGTAACCTAACCCTAACCCATAACCTAAACTTAACCCTAACCTTAACCATAACCCTAATCCGTACCCAAACCCTAAAACTAACCCATACCCTAACACCAACCCTAACGCTAACCCGTACCCTAACACTAACCCTAACCCTAACCCTGACCCTACACCTAACCCTAACCCTTACAGTAACCTAAACCTAACCCAATCCGCACCCTAAACCTAACCCTAACCGGCACCTTAACCCTAAACTGTAACCTAAACCGAACTCTAAACCTAAACTTACCCCGTTCGCTAACCCTATCCCGTACCCTAAACTTAACCCTAACCCGTATCCTAACCCTAACCTAACCTTAAGCCTAACCCGTACATTAACCCTTACCCTAACCCTAACACTAACCCTACCCCGTACTCTAACCCTAACCCTAACCTGTACCCTAACCCGTACCCTTAACCTATCCCTAACCCTAACTCGTACCCTAACCCTAAACGTAAACCTGACCCTAACCCTAACCCTAACCCGTACCCTAAACTTAACCCATACCCTAAACCTAACCATAAACCTAACCCTAACCCTAACCCGTACCCTAAACCTAACCCTAACCATTGACCTAACCGGTACCCAAACTTATCCCTTACCCTAACCCTAACCCTAACCCTAACCCGTAACCAAACCCTAACAGTACCCCTGACCCATACCCTAGCACTAACCCTAAACCTAACCCTAAGCCTAACCCGGACCTTAAACCTAAACCTAACCCTAACCCTAACCATAAACCTTACCCGTACCCTAACCCTAATCCATACCCTAACACTAACCCTAACCTTAACCGTAACCCTAATCCGTACCCTACCCTAAAACTAACCCGTACCCTAACCCCAACCCTAACCCTAACCTGAACCATAACCCTATCCCTAACCCTAACCCTGACCCTAAACATAACCCTAACCCATACCCTAACCCTAACCCGCACCTAAACCTAACCCTACCCCATACCCTAACTCTAACCCATAACCTAAACCTAACCCTCACCATTAACTTAACCCGTACAATAATGCTATCCCGTACGCTAAACCTAACCCTAACCCAAACCATAACACTAACCCTAAACAGTACTCTAACCCTACCCTAACCCTAACCCTAACTGTATTCTAACTCTTACCCTAACCCTCACCCTAACCCTAACCCGTACTGTAATCCTAACCCGTACCATAACCCTAACCCTAACCCTAATTTGTACCCTAACCCTAATGCTAACCCTGACCCTAACCCTAACCCGTACCCTAAACCTAACCTGTACCCTAACCGTACACCTAACCCTAACCCATTAACTAAACCTAACCCTAACCCGTACCCTAACCCTAAACCTAACCCTAAACCTGACCCTCACCCTAACCCTAACATGTACCCTAAGCCTAACCCATACCTTAACCCTAAACCTAACCCTAACACTAACACTAAGCCTACCCCGTACTCTAACCCTAACCCTAACCCTAACACTAACCCGAACCCGTACTCTAACACTAACCCTTACCCTAACCGTACTCTAACCCTAACCCTAACCCTCACCCTAACCCTAACCCATACTGTAACACTAACCCACACCATAACCCTAACCCTAACCCGCACCCTAAGCCTAACCCTAATTCGTAACCTAACCCTAACCCTAAACCTGACCGTAACTCTAACCGTAACCCGTACCCTAAACCTAACCTATAACCTAATCCTAAACCTAACCCTAACCTGTACCCTAAGCCTAACCCTAATCCGAACTCTAAACCTAATCCTAACCTGTACCCTAAGCCTAACCCATACCCTAACCCTAACCCAAATCTTAACCCTAACCCTAAACCGTACCTAAACCTAACCCTAACTCTTGACCTAACCCGTACCCAACCCTATCCCGTAACCTAACCCTAACCCTAACCAGAACCCAAACCCTAACCGTAACCCTAACCCATACCCTAGCTCGAACCCTAACCCTAACCCTATCCCGCACCCTAAACCGGAAACTAACCTTAACAGTAACCATAACCATTACCCGTACACTAACCCTAACCCATACCCTAACCCTAACCCTAAACTTAACTGTAACCCTGACCCATAACCTAAACCTAAAATTAACCCGTAACCTAACCCCAACCCTATCCCTAACCTGTACCCTAACCCCAACCCTAACCCTAAACCTAACCCACACCTAAACCTAACACTAACCTGTAACCTAAGCCTAACCCTAACCCTAAACTTAACCCCTACGCTAACCCTATCCTGTACCCTAAACCTAACCCTAACCCGTAATCTAACCCTAAACCTAACCCTAAGCCTAACCCGTATATTAACCCTAACCATAACCCTAACTCAAACTCTACCCCGTACTCTAACCCTAACCCTAACTCTAACCCTAACCCGTACACTAACCCTAACCCTACCCCTGACCCTAACACTATACCTACCCCGTAATCTAACCCTAACCCAAACCCTAACCCTAACCCGTACCTGTACCCTAACCCTAACCCTAACACTGACACTAACCCTAACCCTAACACTAACCCTAACCCGTACTCTAACCCTAACCCTTACCCTAACCGTACTCTAACCCTAAACCTAACCCTCACCCTAACCCTATCCCGTACTCTAAACCTAACCCATACCCTAACCCTAAACCTAACCCTAACCTGTACCCTAAACCTAAACCTAACCCGTAACCTAACCCTAATCCTAACACGTACCCTAAACATAACCCATACCCTAACCCTAACCCTAATCCTAACCCTAACCCGTACCTAAACCTAACCCTAACCCTTGACCTAACCTGTACCCAACCCTATCCGTAACCTAACACTAACCCTAACTCGTACCCAAACCCTAACAGTAACACTAACCCATACAGTAGCGCTAACCCTAACCCTAACCCTAACCCGCACCCTAAACCTAAAACTAACCTTAACACTAACCATACCCATTACCCGTACCCTAACCCTAACCCATACCCTAACACTAAAAATAAACTTAACCGTAACCCTGACCCGTACCCTAAACCTAATATTAACCCGTACCCTAACCCCAACCCTAATCCTAACCTGTCCCCTAACCCTAACCCTAACCCTAACCCACACCTAAACCTAACCCTAAACCGTAACCTAAGCCTAACCCTAACCCTAAACTTAAACCATACGCTAACCCTATCCCGTACCCTAAACCTAACCCTAACCCTAAACCTAAACCTCAACCTAAACCTAAGCCTAACCCGTACATTAACCCCAACCCTAACACTAACACTAACCGTGCCCCGTACTCTAACCCTAACCCTAACTCTAACCCTAACCGGTACCCTAACCCTAACCCTAACCCTAACCCTAACACTATCCCTACACCATACTCTAACCCTAACCCAAAACCTAACCCTAACCCGTACCATAACCCTAACCCGAAACCTAACCCTAACCCTAACCCTAACCCTAACACTATCCCTACCCCGTACTGTAACCCTAACCCAAACCCTAACCCTAACCCGTACCATAACCTTAACCCGAAACCTAACCCTTACCCTAACACTAACCCTAACCCGTACTCTAACCCTAACCCTAACCCTAACCCTAACCGTACTCTAAACCTAAACCTAACCCTCACCCTAACCCTAACCCGTACTGTAACCCTAACCCGTACCATAACCCTAACTCTAAACCTAAATTTAACCGTAACCCTGACCCGTAACCTAACCCCAACCCTAACCCTAACCCGTACCCAAACCCTAAGAGTAACCCTAACCCGTACCCTAGCGCTAACCCTAAACCTAACCCTAAGCCTAACCCGCACCCTAAACCTAAACCTAACCGTAACCCTAACCATAACCCTTACCTTACCCCTACGCTAACCCTAACCCATAACCTAACACTAATCCTAAACTTAAAAGTAACCCTAACCCTAAAACCAACCCGCACACTAAAACTAACCCTAACCCTAGACCTAACACATACACTGAACTGATCCTGTACCGTAACCTTAACCCTAACCCGTACCGTAACCCTAACACTAACCCTAACCGTAACCCTAACCCTAACACTAACCCTAACCCATACTCTAACTTAACCCTAACCCTAAACCTAACCCTAACGCGTACTCTAACCCTAACCCTAACACTAACACTAACCGTAATCCTAACACTAAACCTAACCCGTACTCTAACCCTAAACCTAACACTGACACTAACCCTAAACCCCTACTATAAACTTAATCCTAAACCTAACCCTATCCCTAACCCTAACTCGTACCGTAACCCGAACCTGTACCAAAATCATAACCCTAACACTAGACCTAACCCTAACCCTGACCCTAACACTAAACCTAATCCCATACCCTAACCCTGACCCTAACCAGCATCTATACCTAACCCTAACCCTAGACCTAACCCGTACCCTAACCCTAACCGTCCCCTAACCCTGACCCTAACCAGCATCTAAACCTAACCCTAACCCTAGACCTAACCCGTACCCTAACCCTACCCGTACCCTAACCCTGACCCTAACCAGCATCTAAACCTAACCCTAACCCTAGACCTAACCCGTACCCTAACCCTACCCGTACCCTAACACTACCCTAACCCTAACCCTAACACGTACCATAAACCTAACACTATCCCTAACCCGTACACTAACCCTAATCCGTACCCTAACCCTAACCCTTTGCCTAACCCTAACCCACACCCTAAACCAAACCCTAACCCTACACCTAACCTGTACCCTAACCCTACCCGTACCCTAACACTAACCCTAACCCTAACCCTAACCCGTACCATAAACCTAACACTAACCCTAACCCGTACCCTAACCCTAACACGTACACTAACCAGAACCCTAACCCTAACCCTTACCCTAACCCGTACCCAAACGATAAACCTAAATTCTACCCCAACACTAACCAAAACTCGTACTCTAACCCTAACCCTAACCCTAAACCTAAACCTAACCCTAACCTTAAACTTAACCAGTACGCTAACCCTATCCCGTACCCTAAACCTAACACTAACCCGCAACCTAACCCTAAACCTCACCCTAAGCCTAACCTGTACATTAACCCTAACCCTAACCCTAACAGTAACCCAACCCCGTACTCTAACCCTAAGCCTAACTCTAACCCTAACCAGTTCCCTAACCCTAAACCTAACCCTAACACTAACCCTACCCCGTACTCTAACACTATCCCTAACCCTAACCCTAACCCGTACCCTAAACCTAACCCTAACCCTAACTCGTACCCTAACCCTAACCCTGACCCTAACCCTAAACCTAACCCGTACCCTAAACCTAACCCATACCCTAACCCTAACCCTAAACCTAACCCTAACCCATACCCTAAACCTAACCCTAACCGTACCCTAACCCTAATCCTAACCCTAACCCTGACCCTAACCCGTACCCTAACCCGAACCCTAACCCTAAAACTAACCCTAACCCGTACCCTAACCCTAACCCATAACCTAAACATAACCCTAACTCTAAAATTAACCCGTATGCAAACCCTATCCCGTACCCTAAACCTACCCTAACCCGTATCCTTACCCTATACCGAAACCTAAGCCTAACCCATATTTTAACCCTAACCCTAACCCGTACCCTAACCCTAAAACTAACCCTATCCCTAACCCTAACCCTAAACCGTACTCGAACCCTAACCCTAAAACTAACCCTAACCGTACTCTAACCCTAACCCTAACCCTCACCCTAAACCTAACCCGTACTGTAACCCTAATGCGTACCATAACCCTACTCCTAACCATTACCCTAACCCTAACCCTAATTCGTACCCTAACCCTAAACCTAAAACTCACCCTAACCCTAACCCGTACCCTAAACCTAACCCGTAACCTAACCCTAAACCTAACCCTAACCCGTACCCTAAACCTAACCCTAAGCCGTACCCTAAACCTAAAACTAACCCTAACCCTGACCCTAACCCTAACCCTAACCCGTACCCTAAGCCTAACCCATACCCTAACACTAACCCTAATCCTAACCCTAACCATAACTCGTACCCTAAACCTAACCCTAACCCTTGACCTTACTCGTAACCAACCATTCCCGTAACCTAACCCTAACCCTAACCAGTACCCAAACCCTAACAGTAAACCTAACCCATACCCTAGCGCTAACCCTAACCCTAAAACTAACCCTAACCCTAACCCGCACCTAAACCTAACCCTAACCCGTAACCTAAACCTAACCCTAACCCTAACCCTAACCCGTACCGTTACCCTAACCCTAAACCTAACCCTAACCCTAACCGTACTCTTACTCTAACCCTAAACCTCACTCTAACCCTAACCCGTACTGTAACCCTAACCCGTTCCCTACCCCTAAACCTAACCCTATCCATACTCTAACCCTAACACTAACCTTAACAATTACCCTAACCCATACTCTAACCCTAACCTGTACCCAAACCCTAACCCTAACCCTAACACTATCCCTAACCGTACTCTAAAACTAAACCTAACCCTAACTCTAAACCTAACCCGTACTAGAACCCTAAACATAATCCTAACCCTAAACCTAACACTAACCCACACTCTAACCCTATCCCGTAGCCTAACACTAACTCTAAAACTAACCCCTAACCCTAACCCTAACCCTAACCCTAACCCTAACCCTTACCCTAACCCGTACCCAAACGGTAAACCTAACCCGTACGCTAACACTAACCCAAACCCGTACTCTAACCCTAACCCTAACCCTAACCCTAAACCGCACTCTAAACTTAAACCTAACCCTAACCCTATACATAACCCTTAAGCCTACCGTAACCCTAACCCTAACTCGTACCCTAACACTAACGCTGACCCTAACCCTAACCCATACCCTAAACCTAACCCGTACCCTAACCCTAACCCTAATCCTAACCCGTACCCTAAACCTAACCCAAACCCTAACTCGTAACCTAACCCTAACCCTAACCCGGACCCTAACCCTAACCCTAACCCTAATCCGTACCCTAAACCTAACCCTTATCCTAACCCTAACCCTAAACCTAACCCTAACCCTATCCCGTACCTAAACCTAACCCTATACCTTGACCTAACCCGTACCCAACCCTATCCCGTACCATAACCCTAACCCTAACCCGTACCCAAACCCTAAGAGTAACCCTAACCCATGCCATAGTGCTAACCCTAAACCTAACCCTAAGCCAAACCCACACACTAAACCTAAACCAAACCCTAAACCTATCCGTAACCCTTACCCGTACCCTAACCCTAACCCACAACTAAACCTAACCCTGACCCGTACCCTAACCCTAACCAGTAAACTAAACCAAAACCTAACCCTAAACTTATCCCGTTCACTAACCCTATCCCGTACCCTAAACCTAACCTAACCCGTACCCTAACCCTAACCCTAACCCTAAACGTAACCCTAACCCGTACTCTAACACTAACCCGTACCCTTACACTAAACCTTACCCTAAACCTAAACCTAACCCATACCCTAAACCTAAACGTAACCCTAACCCGTACCCAAACCCTAACCCTAACACGTACCGTAAACTTAACCCTAACCCTAACCCGCACACTAAAACTAACCTTAACCCTAGACCTAACACGTACACTAAACCTATCCCGTACCGTAACCTTAACGCTAACCCGTACCGTAACCCTAACACTAACCCTAACCCGTACAGTAACCCTAACCCTAACCCTAAACGTACCCTAACCCTAACCCTAACCCTAAAACTAACCCTAACCCGTACTCTAAACTAACCCTAACCCTAAAACTAACCCTAAACCGTACTCTAACCCTAACCCTAACACTAACCATAACCCTAACACTAAACCTAACACGTACTCTAACCCTAAACCTAACCCTAACACTAACCCTAACCCCCTACTATAACCCTAAACCTAAAGCTAACCCTAACCCTAACCCTAATTCGTACCGTAACCCGAAATCGTACCCTACCCTAACCCTAACCCTAAACCTAACCCTAAACCTGAACCTAACCCTAAACCTAATCCCATACCCTAACCCTAACCCGCATCCTAAACCTAACCCTAACCCTAGACCTAACCTGTACACTAACCCTTACCCGTACCCGAACACTAACCCTAACCCGTGCCATAACCCTAACACTAACCCTAACCCGTACCCTAACCCTAACCCGTACCCTATCCCTAACCCGATGACTAACTCTAACCCACACCCTAATCCCGTAACCTAACCCTAACCCGCATCCTAAACCTAACCATAACCCTAACCCTAACCTGTACCATAAATCTAACACTAACCCTAACCCGTACCCTAACCCTAACACGTACACTATCCCTAACCCGATGCCAACCCTAACCCACACCCTAAACTTAACCCTAACCCTAGACCTAACTCGTACCCTAAACCTATCCCGTAGCCTAACTCTATCGCTAACCTGTACCCTAACCCTAACCCTAACCCATACCCTAAACCTAACCTGTACCGTTACACGTACCTTAACACTAACCCTAACAAGTACCCTAACCCGTAACCTAACCATAACCCTAACCTGTACGCTAAAACGTACCATAACCTTAACCCTAACCCTAACCCTAACCCTAACCCTAACCCTAACCCTAAACCTAACACATACCCTACCCCTCACCCTAACCGATACCCTAACACTATCTCGTACCTTAACCCTAACACTTAACCTAACCCCGAACACTAACCCTAACCCGTACCTTAAACCTAAACCTAACCCTAACTCGTATCCTAAACCTAACCCTAACACTGACCCTAACACTAAACCTAACCAGTACCCTAACCCTAATCCGTACACTAACACTACCCTAACCCTAAACCTAACAATAACCCGTACAGTAAAAATGAACCGTACCCTAAACCTTACCTTAAACCTAACCCAAACACTGTCCCTAAACCTAACGTTAACCCGTACCCTAACTCTAACCCTAAACCTAACCCGTACCCTAAACCTAAACGTAACGCTAATCCGTACCCAAACCCTATCCCTAACACGTACCCGAACCCTAACCCTAACCCGCACACTAAACCTAACCCTAAACCTAGACTTAACACATACACTAACCCTATCCCGTACCCCAGCCTTAATCCTAACCCGTACTGTAAACCTAACACTAACCCTAAACCTAATCCTAACCTGTACACTAACCCTAACCCGAACCCTAACCCTAACACTAACCCGTACCCTAACCCTACCTGTAGCCTAACCCTAAATCTAACCCTAACCCTAACCCTAACCCTAACCCTTACCCAAACCCGTACTCAAACGGTAAACCTAACCCATACCCTAACACTAACCTAAACCCGTACTCTAAACCTAACCCTAACCCAAACCCGCACCCTAAACTTAACCCTAACCAAAACCCAAACCATAACCCTTTCCTTAACCTAACTCTAACCCATAACCTAACCCTAACCCTAACCTTAACTGTAACCCTAACCCGTACCCTAACCCTAAAACTGACCCGTACCCTAACGCCAACCCTAACTCTAAACCGTACCCTAACACTAACCCTAACCCTAAACCTGACACTAAACCTAACACTAACCCTTACACTAATCCTAACCCTAACCCTAACCCGCACCCTAAACCTAACCCTAACCTGCAACATAACCCTAACCCGTAACCTAAACCTAACCCTAACCCTAAACTTAACCCGTACACTAACCCTATCCTGTACACTAACCCTAAACCTAACCCATATCCTAACCCTAAACCTAACCCTAAGCCTAATCTGTACATAAACCCTAACCCTAACCCTAACACTAACGCTACCCCATAATCTAACCCTAACCCTAACCCTAACCCTAACGCGTACACTAACCCTAAACCTAACCCTAACCTCCCCCTAACACTAACGCTAACGCGTACTCTAACCCTAACGCTAACCTTAACCCTAACCCTAACCCTAACCCTCACTCTAACCCTAACCCGTACTGTAACCCTAACCGGTACCATAACCCTAACCCTAACCGGTACCCTAACCCTAACCCTAACTCGTACACTAACCCTAAACCCAACACTGACCCTAACCCTACACCTAACCCTAACCCGTACACTAAACTTAACCCTAACCCTAACTCGAACCCTAACTCTAACCCTAACCCTGACCCTAACACTAACCCAAACCCGTACTCTAACTCAAACCCCTACCTTAACCCTAACCCTAAACCGCACCCTAAACTTAACCCTAACCCTAACACTAACCATAACCCTTAACCGTACCCTAACCCTAACCCATAACCTAACCCTAACCCTCACTTTAACCGCAACCCTAACCCGTACTCTAACCCTAAAACTAACCCGTTCCCTAACCCCAACCCTAACCCTAACCCATACGCTAACACTAACCCTAAACCTAACCCTGAACCTAAACCTAATCCTAACCCGTACACTAACGCTAACCCTACCCGCACCCTAAACCTAACCCTAACCCGTACCCTAACCCTAACCCGTAACCTAAACCTAAACCTAACCCTAACCCTAAACTTATCCCGTACGCTAACCCTATCCCGTACCCTAAACCTAACCCTAACCCGTAACCTAACCCTAAACCTAACCCTAAGCCTAATCTGTACATTAACCCTAACCCTAACCCTAACACTAACCCTACTCCGTACTCTAACACTAACCCTACCCCAACTCTAACACTAACCCTAACCCTAACACTAACCCTAACCCGTACTCTAACCCTAACACTAAAACTAACCCTAACCCTAACCCTAACCGTAATCTAAACCTAACCCTAACCCTCACCCTAACCCTAACCCTTACTGTAACCCTAACCCGTACCAATACCCTAAATCTAACCCTAACCTTAACCGTAATCCTGACCCATACCCTAATCCTAAAACCAACCCATACCCTAACCGCCACCCTAACCCTAACATGTACCCTAACCTTATCCCTAACGCTTTCCCTGACCCTAAACCTAACCCTAACCCGTACCCTAACCCTAAACCTAACCCTCATCTAAACCTTACACTAACCTGTACCCTAAACCTAACCCATCAGCAAAACCTAATCCTAACCCTAAACTTAATGCATACACTAACCCTATCCCATACTCTAAACCTAACCCTAATCCGTACCCTAACCCTAACCCTAACCCTAACACTATCCGTACACTAACCCTTACCTTAACACTAACACTTTCCGTAACCCGTACTCTAACCCTAACCCTAACCCTAAACCTAACCCTACCCGTACTCTAACCCTATCCCGTAACCTAACACTAACCCTTACCCTAACCCTAAACCTAACCCGTACCCTAACCCTATACATAAACCTAACCCATCCCCAAACCCTAACCCTAACACGTACCCTAACCCTAACCCTAAACCCTAACCCTTACCCTAACCCGTACCCAAACGTTAAACCTAACTTCTACCCTAACACTAACCCAAACAAGGACTCTAACCCTAACCCTAACCCTAACACTAACCCTGCCCCGTACTCTAACACTAACCCTAAACCTAAACCTAACCCGTACCCTAACCGTAACCCTAACCCTAACACTAACCCTACCCTGTACTCGAACCCTAACCCTAACCCTAAGCTGTACCCGTACCCTAACCTTAACCCTAACCCTAACCCTAACACTAACCATAAACCGTACTCTAACCCTAACCCTAAACCTAACCCTAACCGTATTCTAACCCTAAACCTAAACCTCACCCTAACCCTACCCGTACTGTAAACCTACCCCGTACCATAAACCTAACTCTAACCCGTACCCTAATCATAACCCTAAACCTAACACTAAACCTACCCCGCATTCTAACACTAACCCTAACCCTAACCCGTACACTAACCCTAACCCTAACTCTAACACTAACCCTAACCCGTACCCTAACCCTAAACCTAAACCTATCCTTAACCCTAACCCTAACCCTAAACGTATTCTATCCCTAACCCTAACCTCACCCTAACCCTAACCCGTACTGTAACCCTAACCCATACCATAACCCTAAACCTAACCCGTACCCTAAACCTAACCCTAATTCGTTCCCTAAACCTAACCCTAACCCTGGCCCTTACCCTAAACCTAACCCGTATCCTAAACCTAACCCATACCCTAACCCTAAACATAACCCTAACCCGTACGCTAACCCTAAACCAAATCCTAACCCTGACCCTAACCCTAACCCTAACCCGTACCCTAAGCCTAACCCATACCCTAACCCTAAACCTAATCTTAACCCTAACCTTAACCCATACCCTAAACCTACCCTAACCTTTAATCTAACCCGTTACCTAACCCTAACACTAACCCGTACCTAAACCCTAACTGTAACCCTAAACCATACCCTAGCGCTAACACTAAACCTAACCCTAACCCTAACCATTACCCGTACCCTAACCCTAACCCATACCCTAACCCTAACCCTAAACTTAACCATAACCATGACCCGTACACTAACCCTAAAATTAACCCGTACCCTAACCCCAACCTTAACCCTAACCTGTACCCTAACACTAACCCTAACCCTAACCCACACCAAACCTATCCCTAACCCGTAACCTAAGCCTAAACCTAACCCTAAACTTAACCCTTACACTAACCCTATCCCGTACCCTAAACCTAACCCTAACCCGTAACCTAAACCTAAACCTAACCCTAAGCCTAACCCGTATATTAACCCTAACCCTAACACTAACACTAACCCTACCCCGTACTCTAACCCTAAACCTAACTCTAAACCTTAACCGTACCCTAAACCTAACCCTAAACCTAACCCTAACACTAACCCTACCCCGTACTCTAACACTAACACAAACCCTAACCCTAAACTGTACCCTAACCCTAACCCTAACCCTAACTCTAACACTAACCCTAACCCGTACTCAAACCCTAATCCTATCCTTAAACCTAACCGTACTCTAAACATAACAGTAACCCTCACCCTAACCCTAACCGTAATGTAACCCTAACCCGTACCATAAACCTAACCCTAACCCTAAACTTAATCCTAAACCTGACCCGTACCCTAACCCTAAACTAACCCGTACCCTAACCTCAAACCTAACCCTAACCCGTACCCTAAACCTATCCCTAACGCTAACCCTGACCCTAAACCTAAACCTAACCCATACCCTATCCCTAACCCTAACCCTAACCCTCACCTAAACCTACCCCTAACCCGTACCCTAACCCTAACCCGTAACCTAAACCTAACACTAACCCTAAACTTAACCCGTACGCTAACCCTATCCCGTACCCTAAACCTAACCCTAACCCGTACCCTAACCCTAACCCTAACCCTATCCGCACTCTAACCCTAAACCTAACCCTAACCCTAACTCTAACACTAACCCTAACCCTAAACGTAACCCTAACCCATACGCTAACCCTAACCCGTACCCTAACACTAACCCTAAACCTAACCCTATCCCTAACCCGTACTCTAACCCTAAACCTAACCCTAACCCTAACCCTTACCTAACCCGTACCCAAACGGTAAACCTAACCCATACACTAACACTAACCCAAACCCGTACTCTAACCCTAAACCTAACCCTAACCTGCACCCTAAACTTAACCCTAACCTTAACGCTTACCATAAACCTTAACCGTACCCTAACCCTAACACTAACTCGTACCCTAACCCTAACATTGACCCTAACCCTAACCCGTACACTAACACTAACCCGTACCCTAAACCTAACCCTAACCCTAACGCTATCCATACTCTATACTTAACCCTAACACTACCCCGTACACTAACCCTAAGCCTAACTCTAACCCTAACCCGTAACTTAACCTTAAACCTAACCCTAACACTAACCCAATCCCGTACTCTAACGCTAACCCTAAACCTAACCGTAACCCTAACCCGTACCCTAAACCTAACCCTAACCCTAACTCGTACCCTATTCCTAACCCTAACCCTGACCCTAACCCTAACCGTAATCCGTACCCTAAGCCTAACCCATACCCTAACCAAAACCCTAAACCTAACCCTAACCATATCCTGTACCATAAACCTAACCCTAAACCTTGTCCTAACCCGTACCCAACGCTATCCCGTACCCTAACACTAACCTTAAACCGTACCCAAACCCATACACTAGCGCTAACCGTAACCCTAACCCTAAGCCTAAACCGCATCCTAAACCTAAGCCTAACCGTAAACCTAACCATAACCCTTACCCGTACCCTAACTCTAACCCATAACCTAACACTAAACCTAACCTTAACCATAACCCTAAACCGTACCCTAACCCTAAAACTAACCCGTACCGTAATCCCAACCCTAACCCTAACTCGTACCATAATCCTATCCCTAATCCTAACCCTGACCCTAAACCTAACTTAACCCGTACCCTAACCCTAACCCGCACCTAAACCTAACCTAACCTGTACCCTAACCCTAAACCTTAACCTAAACCTAAACCTAATCCTAAACTTATCCCGTACACTAACCCTATCCCGTACCCTAAACCTAACCCTAAATGTATCCTAACCCTAACCCTAACCCTATCCGTACACTAACCCTAACCCTAACCCTAACCCTAACTCTAACACTAACCCTAACCCGTACTCAAACCCTAACCCTAACCCTAACCCTAACCGTACTCTAACCGTAACACTAACCCTCACCCTAACCCTAACAGTACTGTAACCCTAACCCGTACCATAAACCTAACCCTAACCCTAACCCTAACCCTGACCCTAACCTTAACCCTAATCCTAACCCGTACCCTAAGCCTAACCCATACCGTAACCCTAAACCTAATCCTAACCTTAACCCTACCCCGTACCTAAACCTAAACCTAACCCTTGACCTAACCTGTACCCAACCCTATCCCGTAACCTAACCTTAACCGTAACCCGTACCCAAACCCTAACAGTAACCCTAATCCATACCGTAGCGCTAACCCTAAACGTAACCCTAACCCTAAACCTCACACTAACCCTAACCCTAACCCGTACCCTAAGCCTAACCCATACGCTACCCCTAACCGAAATCCAACCCTACCGCGTACTCTAATCCTAAACCCAAACCTAACACTAACCCGTACCCGTACCCTAACACTAACCCTAACCCTAACCATAACACCAAGCCTATCCCGTACTCTAACCCTAACCCTAACCCTAACTCTAACCGTACTCTAACCCTAACCCGTACTCTAAACCTAAACCGTACCCTAACACTAACCCATACCCTACCCTAAACCTAACCCGTACCCTAACCCTAAACGTAACCCTAACCCGAAACCAAACCCTAAACCTAACACGTACCCTAACCCTAACCCTAACATGCACACTAAAACTAACCCTAACCCTAGACCTAACACATACACTAAACCTATCCTGTACCATAACCCTAACCCTAACCCTAACCCTAACCCTAACACTAACACTAACCCTAACCCGTACTCTAACTTAATCCTAACCCTAAACCGAACCCTAACCCATACTCTAACCCTAACCCTAACACTAACACTAACCATAATCCTAACACTAAACGTAACCCGTACTCTAACCCTAAACCTAAACTGACACTAACCCTAACCCCCTACTATAACCCTAACCCTAAACCTAACCCCATCCATAACCCTAACTCGTACCGTAACCCGAACCCGTACCCTAACCCTAAACCTAACCCTAAACCTAACCCTAACCCTGACCCTAACCCTAGACCTAATCCCATACACTAAACCTGACCCTAACCCGCATTTAAACCTAACCCTAATCCTAGACCCAACCCGTACCCTAACCCTAACCCGTACCCTAACACTAACCCTAACCCTAACCCTAACCTGTACCATAAAACTGACAGTAACCCTAACCCGTACCCTAACCCTAACCCGTACGCTAACCCTAACCCGATGCCTAACCCTTACCCACTCCCTAAACCAAACCCTTACCCTAGAACTAACCCGTACACTAAACCTATCCCATACCCTAACCCTAATGCTAACCTGTCCCTAACCCTAGACCTAACCCGTACCCTAACCCTAACCCGTACCCTAACACGAACCCTAACCCTAAACCTAAACCGTATCCTAACCCTAACCCTAACACTAACCCTAATCATAAACCTATCCCGTAAACTAACCCTAACCCTAACCCATACCCGTACCCGTACCCTAACTCTAACCCTAACACTAACCCTACCCCGTAATCTAACCCTAACCCTAACCCGCACCCTAAACCTAACCATAACTTGTACCCTAACCCTAACCTGTAACCTAAACCTAACCCTAACCCTAAAATTATCCCGTACGCTAACCCATCCCATACCCTACACCTAACCCTAACCCGTAACCTAAACCTAAACCTAACCCTAAGCCTAACCCGTCAATTAACCCTAACCCTAAACCTAACACTAACCCTACCCCGTAATCTAACCCTAACCCTAACCCTAACCCCAACCCGTACCCTAATCCTAACCCTAAACCTTTCCCTAACCCTAACTCTAACCCTAACCCTTACTCTAACCATAACCCTAACCCTTACCCTAACTGTACTCTAACCCTAACCCTAACCATCACCCTAACACTAACCCGTACTATAACCCTAACTTGTAACATAATCCTAACTCTAACCCGTACCCTAACCCTAACCCTAACTCATACCCTAACACTAACCCTGACCCTAACCCTAACCCGTACCCTAAACCTAACCCGTACCCTAACCCTAAACCTAACCCTAAGCCGTACCCTAAACCTAACCCTAACCCTAACTCATACCCTAAACCTAACCCTAACCCTGACCCTAACCCTAAACCGTACCCTAAACCTAACCCATACCCTAACCCTAATCCTAACCCTAACCCTAACCCTAACCCTTACCATAAACCTAACCCTAACCCTTCATGTAACCCGTACCCAACACTATCTCGTACCCTTACCCTAACCCTAACCCGTACCCAAACCCTAACAGTAACCCTAACCCATTCCCTAGCGCTAAACCTAAACCCTAAACCTAATCCTAACCTGCACCCTAAACCTAAACCTAACTCTAACACTAACCATAATCCTTACCCGTACCCTAACCCTAACCCATACCCTAACAATAACTCTAATGTTAACCGTAACCCTAACCCTAAGACTAACCCGTACCCTAACCCCAACCCTAATCCTAACCCGCTCCTAAACCTAACCATAACCCGTACCCTAACCCTAACCCGTAACCTAATGTTAACCCTAACCCTAAACTTAACCCGAACACTAAACCTATCCAGTACCCTAAACCTAACCCTAACCCGTACACTAACCCTAACCCTAACCCTAACCCTATCCGTACACTAACCCTAACCCTAACACTAACACTAACCCTAACCCGTACTCTAACACTAAACCTAACCCTAAACCTAACCCTAACACATACTCTAACCCTAACCAGTACCCTAACACTAACCCTTATCCTAACCCTAACCCTAACACGTACCCAAATCTAACCCTAACCCTATCCCTTACCCTTACCCGTACCCAAACGGTAAACCTAAACCGTACACTAACACTAACCCAAACCCGTACTCTAAACCTAACCCTAACCCTAAAACTAACCCTACCCCGTACTCTAACACTAACCCTAACCCTAATCTTAACCCTAACCCTAACCCATACCCTAACCCTAACCCTAACCCTAACACTAACCCTAACCCGTACTCTAAACCTAAACCTAACCCCAACCCTAACACTAACCCTACCCCGTACTCTAACACTAACCCTAATCCTAACCCTAACTCGTACCCTAACCCTAAACCTAACCCTAACACTAACCCTAACCCGTACTCTAATCCTAACCCTAACCCTAACCGTATTCTAACTCTAATACTAACCCTCACCCTAACCCTAACCCGTACTGTAACCCTAACCCATACCATAACCCTAAACCTAACCCGTACCCTAAACCTAACCCTAATTCGTACCCTAACCCTAACCCTAAACCTGACCCTAACCCTAACCCTAACCGTATCCTAAACCTAACACATACCCTAACCCTAAAACTAACTCTAACCCGTACCCTAATCCTAACTCTAACCCGTACCCTAACCCTAACCCTAACCCTAATGCTGACCTTAAACCTAACCCTAACCCGTACCCTAAGCCTAACCCATACCCTAACCCTAGCCCTAATCCTAACCCTAAACCTAACCCGTACCCTAAACTTAACCCTAACCCTTGACCTAACCCGTAATATAACCCTAACCCTAACCCATACCCAAACCCTAAGAGTAACCTTAAACCATACCCTAGCGCTAACACTAACCCTAAACCTAACTCTAACCATTACCCGTTCCCTAACCCTAACCCATACCCTAACCCTAACCCTAAACTTAACCGTAACCCTGATCCATACCCTAAACCTAAAATTAACCCGTACACTAACCCCAACCCTAACACTAACCCGTACCCTAACCCTAACCCATAACCTTACCCCAACCCTAAAATTAACCGTAACCCAGACCCGTACCCTAAAACTAAAATTAACCCGTACACTAACCCCAAACCTAAACCTAACCCGTACCTTAACCCTAAACCTAACGCTAACCCACACCTAAACCTAACCCTAAACCTTAACCTAAGCCTAACCCTAACCCTCAACTTAACCCGTACACTAACGCTATCCCGTACACGTAACCTAACCCTAACCTGTAACCTAACCCTAAACCTAAACCGAAGCCTAACCCGTACATTAACCCTAATCCTAACACTAACACTAACCCTACCCCGTACTCTAACCCTAACCCTAACTCTAACCCTAACCCGTACCCTAACCCTAAACCTAACCCTAACAAGAACACTAACACTAACCTGTACCCTAACCCTAACCCTAACCATAACCCTAACCGTACTCTAACCCTAACCCTAACCCTCACCCTAACACTAACCGTATTGTAACCCTAACCCGTACAATAACCCTAACCCTGACCCCTAAACTTAACCGTCACCCTGACCCGTATCCTAACCCTAAAACTAACCCGTACCCTAACCCCATCCCTAACCCTAACCCGCACCCTAACCCTATACCTAGCGCTAACCCTGACCCCAAACCTAACCCTAACCCATACCTTAACCCTAACCCTAATGATAACCCACACCTAAACCTAACCCTAAACCTTAACCTAAGCCTAACCCTAACCCTCAACTTAACCCGTACGCTAACGCTATCCCGTACACGTAACCTAACCCTAACCTGTAACCTAACCCTAAACCTAAACCTAAGCCTAACCCGTACATTAACCCTAACCCTAACACTAACACTAACTCTACCCCGCACTCTAACCCTAACCGTAACTCTAACCCTAACCCGTACCCTAACCCTAACCCTAACCCTAAAACTAACCCTACCCCGTACTCTAACACTAACACAAACCCTAACCCTAACGCATACCCTAACCCTAACCCTAACCCTAACCAGAACACTAACACTAACCTGTACTCTAACCCTAACCCTAACACTAACCCTAACCGTACTCTAACCCTAACACTAACCCTCACCCTAACACTAACCGTATTGTAACCCTAACCCGTACAATAACCCTAACCCTAACCCTAAACTTAACCGTCACCCTGACCCGTACCCTAACCCTAAAACTAACCCGTACCCTAACCCCATCCCTAACTCTAACCCGCACCCTAACCCTATACCTAACGCTAACCCTGACCCTAAACCTAACCTAACACATACCCTAACCGTAAACCTAACACTAACCCTCACCTAAACCTAACCTTAACCCGTACCCTAACCCTAACCCTAACCTTAACTCTAACCCTAACCCTAAACCGTACTCTAACCCTAACCCTAACCCTAACCCTAACCCTAACCCTATACGTACCCTACCCGTAACACTAACCCTCACCCTAACCCTAAATGTACTGTAACCCTAACCCGTACCATAACCCTAACCCTAAACCTAAACTTAATCGTAACCCTGACCCGTACCCTAACTCTAAAACTAACCCGTACCCTAACCCCAACCCTAACCCTAACCCATACGCTAACCCTATCCCTAACGCTAACCCTGACCTAAACCTAAACCTAACCCGTACCCTATCCCTAAGCCTAACCCTATTCCTCACCTAAACCTAACCCTAACCCGTACCCAAACCCTAACCCGTAACCTAAACCTAAAACTAACCCTAAACTTAACCCGTACGCTAACCCTATCCCTTACCCTAAAACTAACCCAAACCCGTACCTTAACACTAACCCTAACCCTAACCCTATCCGCACTCTAACCCTAACCCTAACCCTAACCCTAACACTAACTCTACCCAGTATTCTAACCCTATCACAAACCCTAAACCTAAACCGTACCCTAACCATAACCCTAACCATAACTCTAACACTAACCCTAACCCGTACTCTAACCCTAACCCTAACCCTAACGCTAACCCTAACCGTACCCTAACCGTAACAGAAACCTTCACCCGAACCCTAAACGTACTGTAACCCTAACCTGTAACATAACCCTAACCATAACCCTAAATTTAATCGTAACCCTGACCCATACCCTAACCCTAAAACTAACCCATAACCTAACCCCAAACCTAACCCTAACCCGTACGCTAACCCTATCACTAACGCTAAACCTGACCCTAAACCTAAACCTAACCGGTACCCTATCCCTAACCCTAACCCTAACCCTCATGTAAACCTAACCCTAACCCGTACCCTAACCCTAACCCGTAACCTAAACCTAACTCTAACCCTAAACTTAACCCTACGCTAACCCTATCCCGTACCTTAAACATAACCCAAACCCGTACCCTAACCCTAACCCTAACCCTAACCCTATCCGCACTCTAACCCTAACCCTAACCCTAACCCTAACCTAACACTAAACCTAACCCATACTCTAACACTAACCCTAACCCTAAACGTAACCCTAATCCATACGCTAACACTAACCCATACCCTAACACTAACCCTAACCCTAACCCTATCCCTAACCCATTCTGTAACCCTAAACCTAACCCTATCTCTCACCCAAAACCATACTGTAACCCTAAATCTAACTCTAACCCTAAACCTAACACTAACCCGTACTCTAACCCTATCCCATAGCCTAACACTAACTCTAACCCTAACCCCTAACCCTAACCCTAACCCTAACCCTTACCTAACCCGTACCCAAACGGTACACCAAACCCATACCCTAACACTAACCCTAACCCGTACTCTAACCCTAACCCTAACCCTAAACCGCACCCTAAACTTAACCCTAACCCTAACGCTAACCATAACCCTTAACCGTACACTAACCCTAACCCTAACTCGTACCCTAACCCTAAAACTGACCTTAACCCTAACCCGTACACTAACCCTAACCCGTACCCTAACCCTAACCCTAACCCTAACCCTATCCGTACTCTATCCCTAACCCTAACCCTACCTGTACTCTAACCCTAACCCTAACTCTAACCCTAAACTGTACCCTAACCCTAACCCTAACCCTAAACCTAACCCTAACACTATCCCTACCCCATACTCTAAACCTAACCCAAACCCTAACCCTAACCCGTACCCATACCCTAACCCTAACCCTAACCCTAACACTAACCCTAACCCATACTCTAACCCTAACCCTTACCCTAACCGTACTCTAACCCTAACACTAACCCTAACCCTAACCCTATCCCATACCCTAAACCTAACCGATACCCTAACCCTAAACCTAACCCTAATCTGTACCCTAAACCTAACCCTAACCCGTATCCTAACCCTAATCCTAACCCGTACCCTATGCCTAACCCATACCCTAACCCTAAACCTAATACTAATCCTAACCCTAACCGGTACCTAAACCTAACCCCAACCCTATCCCTGCTCCGTAATCTAACCATAACCAAAACCTAACCCTAACCCGTACCATAACTCTAACCCGAACACTAACCCTTACCCTAACACTAACCCTTACCCTAACCCTAACCCTAACCGTACTCTAAACCTAAACCTAACCCTCACCCTAACCCTAACGCGTACTGTAACCCTAACCCGTACCATAAGCCTAACCCTAACCCTAAACTTAACCGTAACCCTGACCCCAACCCTAACGCTAACCCGTACCCTAACCGTATCCCTAACGCTAACCCTGACCCTAAACCTAACCCTAACCCGTACCCTAACCCTAACCCTAACTCTCACCTAAACCTAACCCTAACCCGTAACCTAAGCCTAACCCGTAACCTAAACCTAACCCTAACCCTAATCTTAACCCGTACGCTAACCCTATTCCGTACCCTAAACCTAACCCTAACCCGTACCCTAACCCGTACCCTAACCCTAACCCTAACCCTATCCGTACTCTAACCCTAACCCTAACCCTAACCCTAACACTAAACCAAATCCATGCTTTAACCCTAACCCTAACACTAACCCTAACCCTAAACCGCACCCTAAACTTAACCATAACACTAACCCTAACCCTAACCATAATGCTTAACCATACCCTAAGCCTAACCCACACCCTAACCCTATCCCTAACTTTAAAGGTAATCCTAACCCGTACCCTAAACCTAAAACTAACCCGTACCCTAAACCCAAACCTAAGGCTAACCCATACCCTTACACTAACCCTAACCCTAACCCTGACCCTTAACCTAAACCTAACCCGTACACTAACCCTAACCCTAACCCTAACCCGCACCCAAAACCTAACCATAACCCGTACCCCAACCCTAACCCTAACCCGTATTCTAACCGTAACCCTAACCCTAACAATAACCCTACCCAGTACTCTAAAACTAAACCTAATCCTAACCCTAACTCGTACCGTAACCCTAAACCTAACCCTAACCCTAACACTAACCCTAACCCGTACTCTATCTCTAACCCTAACCGTATTCTAACCCTAACCCTCACCCTAACCCTAACACGTACTGTAACCCTAACCCATACAATAACCCTAAACCTAACCCATACCCTAACCCTAACCCTAATTCGTACCCTAACCCTAACCCTAAACCTAACCCTAACCCGTACCCTAACCCTAACCCTAACACTAACCCTAACCCGTACTCTAACCCTAACCCTAACCCTAACCCTAACCGTACTCTAAACCTAAACCTAACCCTCACCCAAACCGAAACGCGTACCCTAACCCTATCCCTAACGCTAACCCTGACCCTAAACCTAACCCTAACCCGTACCCTAACCCTAACCCTAACTCTCACCTAAACCTAACCCTAACCCATACCCTAAGCCTAACCTGTAACCTAAACCTAACCCTAACCCTAATCTTAACCCGTACGCTAACCCTATGCCGTACACTAAACCTAACCCTAACCCGTACCCTAACCCTAACCCTAACTCTAACCCTATCCGTACTCTAACCCTAACCCTAACCCTATCCCTAACACTAACCCTAACCCATACTCTAACCCTAACCCTAACACTAAACGTAACCCTAACCCGTACTCTAACCCTAACCCGTACCCTATCACTAACCCTAACCCTAACACTATCCCTAACCCTTACTCTAACCCAAAACCTAAACCTAACTCTAACCCTAACCCGTACTATAACCCTATACCTAATCCTAACCCTAATTCTAACACTAACCCATACTCTAACCCTAATCCGTTGCTTAACACTAACACTTACCCTACCCGTAACCCTAAACCTAACCCTAACTTTTACCCTAACCCGTACCCAAACAGTAAACCTAACCCGTACCCTAACACTAACCCAAACCCATACTCTAACCCTAACCCTAACCCTAACCCTAACCCTAAACCGCACCCCAAACTTAACCCTAACACTAACCATCACCATAACCCTTAACCGTACCTAACCCTAACCCTAACTCGTACCCTAACCCTAACACTGACCCTAACCGTAACCCTAACCATAACACTTACCCGTACCCTAACCCTAACCCATAACCTAACGCTAACCCTAACCTTAACCATAACCTTAAACTGTACCCTAACCCTAAAACTAACACGTACTGTAAACCCAACCCTAACCCTAACCCGTACCATAACCCTATCCCTAATCCTAACCCTGACCCTAAACCTAACCCTAACCCGTACCCTAACCCTAACCCGCACCTAAAGCTAAAACTAACCCATACCCTAAACCTAAACCGTAACCTAACCTAAACCTAACCCTAAACTTATCCCGTACACTAACCCTATCCCGTACCCTAAACCTAAACCTAACCCTAACTCATTCCCTAACCCTAACACTAACCCAGACCCTAACCCTAACCCTAACCCGTACCCTAAACCTAACCCATACCCTAACCCTAACCCTAAACCTAACCCTAACCCTATCCCGTACCCTAAACCTAACCCTAACCCTTGTCCTAACCCGTACCCAACCCTATCCCGTACCCTAACTCTAACCCTAAACCGTACCCAAACCCTAAGAGTAACCCTAACCCATATTCTAGTGCTAACTCGAACCCTAACCCAAAGCCTAACCCGCACCCTAAACCTAACCGTAAACCTAACCATAACCCTTACCCGTACCCTAACCCTAACCCATAACCTAACACTAACCCTAACCTTAACCATTACCCTAACCCGTACCCTAACCCTAAAACTAACCCGTACCATAACCCCAAACCTAACCCTAACCCGTACCATAACCCTATCCCTAAACCTAACCCTGACCCTAAACCTAACCCTAACCCTTACCCTAAGCCTAACCCACACCTAAACCTAACCCTAACCCGTACCCTAACCCTAAGCCGTAACCTAACCTAAACCTAACCCTAAACTTATCCTGTACACTAACACTATCCCATACCCTAAACCTAACCCTAACCTGTACCCTAAACCTAACCCTACCCGTAACCTAACCCTAACCCGTAACCTAAACCTAATCCTAACTCTAAACTTAACCTGAACACTAAACCTATTCCGTACAATAAACCTAACCCTAACCCGTACACTAACCCTAACCCTAACCCTAACAATATACGTACACTAACCCTAACACTACCCCTAACCCGTACTCTAACACTAAACCTAACCCTAAACCTAACCCTAACCAGTACTCTAACCCTAACACGTACCCTAACACTAACCCTTACCCTAACCCTAAACCTAACGCGTACCCTAACCCTAAATGTAACCCTAACCCGTACCCAAACCCTAACCCTAACACGTAACCTAATCCTAACCCTAACCCTAACCCTAACCATAACCCTAACCCACACACTAAACCTAACCCTAACCCTAGACCTAAAACGTACACTAACCTATCCCTTACCGTAACCTTAACCCTAACCCGTACCATAACCCTAACACTAACCCTAACACTATCCCTAACCCTTACTTAACCCTAACCCTAATACTAACCCTAACCCGTACTCTAACCCTAAATCTAACCCTAAATGTAACCCTAACCCGTACTCTAACCCTAACCCGTACCCTAACACTAACCCTAACCCTAACACTATCCCTAACCCTTACTCTAACCCAAAACCTAACCCTAACTCTAACCCTAACCCGTACTATAACCCTAAACCTAACCCTAAACCTAAACCTAACACTAACCCATACTCTAACCCTAACCCGTAGCCTAACACTAACTCTTACCCTAACCCCTAACCCTAACCCTAACCCAAACCCTTACCCTAACCTGTACCCAAAGGTAAACCTAACCCGTACCAGAACTCTAACCCAAATCCGTACTCTAACCCTAACCCTAACCCTAACCCTAAACCGCACTCTAAACTTAACCCTAAAACTAACCCTCACCATAACCCTTAACCGTACCTGACCCTAACCCTAAATCGTACCCTAACCCTAACACTGACCCTAACCGTAACCCTAACCAAACCCTTACCCATACCCTAACCCTAACCCATAACCTAACACTAACCCTAACCTTAACCGTAACCTTAAGACTTACCCAAACCCTAAAACTAACCCGTACTGTAACCCCAACCCTAACCCAAACCCGTACCATAACCCTATCCCTAATCTTAACCCTGAACCTAAACCTAACCCTAACCCGTACCCTAACCCTAACCCGCACCTAAAGCTAACACTAACCCGTACCCTAACCCTAAACCGTAACCTAACCTAAACCTAACCCTAAAATTATCCCGTACACTAACCCTATCCCGTACCCTAAACCTAACCCTAACCCAAACTCGTTCCTTAACCCTAACCCTAACCCAGACCCTAACCCTAACCCTAACCCGTACCCTAAACCTAACCCATACCCTAACCATAACCCTAAACCTAACCCTCACCCTATCCCATACCCTAAACCTAACCCTAACCCTTGTCCTAACCCGTATCAAACCCTATCCCATACCCTAACTCTAACCCTAACCCGTACCCAAACCCTAAGAGTAACCCTAACCCATACCCTAGCGCTAACTCGAAACCTAACCCAAAGCCTAACCCTCACCCTAAACATAACCGTAAACCTAACCATAACCCTTACCCGTACCCTAACCCTAACCCATAACCTAACACTAACCCTAACCTTAACCGTAACCCTAACCCGTACCCTAACCCTAAACTAACCCGTACCATAACCCTAACCCTAACCCTAACCCGTACCATAACCCTATCCCTAAACCTAACCCTGACCCTAAACCTAAAGCTAACCCATACCCTAAGCCTAACCCGCACCTAAACCTAACCCTAACCCGTACCCTAACCCTAACCCGTAACCTAACCTAAACCTAACCCTAAACTTATCCCGTACACTAACCCTATCCCGTACCCTAAACCTAACCCTAACCTGTACCCTAAGCCTAACCCTAACCCGTACCCTAACCCTAACCCGTAACCTAAACCTAACCCTAACTCTAAACTTAACCTGAACACTAAACCTATTCCGTACAATAAACCTAACCCTAACCCGTACACTAACCCTAACCCTAACCCTAACAATATCCGTACACTAAACCTAACACTAACCCTAACCCGTACTCTAACACTAAACCTAAAACTAAACCTAACCCTAACCGGTACTCTAACCCTAACCCGTACCCTAACACTAACCCTTACCCTAACCCTACACCTAACCCGTACCCTAACCCTAAATGTAACCCTAACCCGAACCCAAACCCTAACCCTAACCCGTACCCTAACCCTTCCGTAGAATAACCCTAACCCTAAACATAACCCCTAAACCTAATCCTAAACCTAACCCTTACACTAACCCGTACCCAAACGGTAAACCTAACCCGTACCCTAACACTAAGTCAAACACTTGCTCTAACCCTAACCCTAACCCTAACCCGCACCCTAAAATTAACACTAACCCTTACCCAAACCATAACCCTTAACCGAAACCTAACCCTAACCCATACCCTAACCCTAACCCTAACCTTAACCATAACCCTAAACCGTACCCGAACTCTAAAATTAACCCGTACACTAACCTCAACCCTAACCCTAATCCGTAACCTAACACTAACCCTAACCCTAACCCTGACCCTAAACCTAACCCTAACCCTTACACTAACCCTAACCCTAACCCTAAACCGCACCCTCAACCTAACCCTAACCCGTACCCTAACCCTATCCCATAACCTAAACCTAAACCTAACCCTAAACTTAAGCCGTACGCTAAACCTATCCCTTACCATAAACCTAACCCTAACCCGTATACTAACCCTAAACCTAACCCTTAGCCTAACCCGTATAATAACCCTAACCCTAACCCTAACCCTAACACTATCCCTAACCCGTACTCTAACTGTAACACTAACCTTAACCATACTCTAACCCTAACCCTAACCCTCACCCTAACCCTAACCCGCTGTAACCCTAACCCGTACCAAAACACTGACCTTAACCCGTACCCTAACCCTAACCCTAACTCGTACCCTAACCCTAACCCTAACCCTGACCCTAAACCTAACCCTAACCCTGACCCTAAACCTAACCCTAACCCGGACCCTAACCTAACCCGTACTTTAACCCTAACCCTAACCCTAAACTGGACACTAAACCTAACCCTAACACCAACACGTACACTAAACCTAACCCTAACCCTGACCCTAAACCTAACACTAACCCGTACCCTATGCATAACCCATACCCTAACCCTAACTCTAAACCTAAGCCTAACCCTAACCCGTACCCTAAACCTAACCCTAACCCTTCACCTATACCGTACCCAAACGTATCCTGTACCCTACCCCTAACCCGTACCCAAACACTAACAGTAACCCTAACCCACACCCTAGCGCTAACCCTAACCCTAACCCTAACCCTAACCATACTCTAACACTAACCCTAACACTCACCCTAAACCTATCCCGTACTGTAACCCTAACCCATACCATAACCCTAACTCTAACCCGTACCCTAACCCTAACCCTAACTCCTACCCTAACCCTAACCCTAACCCTGACCCTAAACCTAACCCTAACCCGTACCCTAAATCTAACCCGTAATTTAAACCTAACCCTAAACCTAACCCGTACCCTAAACCTAACCCTAACACTAACTCGTACCCTAAACCTATCCCTAACCCTGACCCTAACCCTAACCCTAACCCGTACCCTAAGCATAACCCATACCCTAACCCTAACCCTAAACCTAACGCTAACCATAACCCGTACCCTAAACCTATCCCTAACCCTGACCCTAACCCTAACCCTAACCCGTACCCTAAGCATAACCCATACCCTAACCCTAACCCTAAACCTAACACTAACCATAACCCGTACCCTAAACCTAACCCTAACCCTTGACCTAACCCGTACCCAAACCTATCCCATACCCTAACCCTAACCCTAACCCGTACCCAAACCCTAACAGTAACCCTAACCCATAGCCTAGCGCTAACCCTAACCCTAACCCTAACACTAACCCGGACCCAAAGCCTAACCCTAACCCTGACCCTAACACTAACACTATCCCGTACCCTAACCCTAAACCGTACCCGAAACCTAACCCTAAACCTAACCCATACCCTAACCCTAAACGTAACCCTAGCCCGAACCCAAACCCTAACCCTAACCCTAACCCTAACCCGCACATTAAACCTAACCCTAGACCTAACACGTACACTAACCCTATCCAGAACCCTAACCTTAACCCTAACCCGTACCGTGTCCCTAACACTAACCCTAACCCTAACCCTAACCCGTACACTAACCCTAACCAAACCTTTACCCTAACCCTAACCCATACCCTAAACCTACCCATAGCTTATTCCTAACTCTAACCCTAACCCCTAACCTAAGCCTAACCCTTCCCAAAGCCTATTCCTAACTCTAACCCTAACCCCTAACCCTAAGCCTAACCGTAACCCGTACCCGAACCCGTACCCAAACGGTAAACCTAACCCGTACCGGAACACTACCCAAATCCGTACTCTAACCCTAACCGTAACCCTAAACCTAACCCTAACCCGCACCCTAAACTTAACCCTGCCACTAACCCAATCCATAACCCTTAACCGTAACCTAACCCTAACACATAACCTAACCCTAACCCTAACCTTAACCATAACCCTAATCCGTAAGCTAACCCTAAAACTAACCCGGACCCGAACCCCAACCCTAACCCTAACAAGTACCCTAACACTAACCCTATCCGTAACCTTGACCCTAAACCTAACCCAAACCTTAAACTAACCCTAACCCTAACCCAACCCGCCCCCTAAAACTAACCCTAACCCGTACCCTAACCCTAACCCGTAACCTAAACCGAACCCTAACCCTAAACTTAAACCGTTCGCTAACCCTATCCCGTTCCCTAAACCTAATCCTAACCCCTATCTTAACCCTAACCTAACCTTAAGCCTAAACCGTACTTTAACCCCAACCCTAACCCTAACACTAACCCTACCCATACTCTAACCCTAACCCTAACCCTAACCCGTACCCTAAACCTAACCCTAACCTTAACTCGTACCCTATCCCTAACAGTAAATCTGACCCTAACCCTAACCCTAACCCGTACCCTAAACCTAACCCATACCCTAACCCTAACCCTAAACCTAACCCTAACCCTAACCCGTACCCTAAACCTAACCCTAACCCTTGACCTAACCCGTACCCAACCCTATACCGTACCCTAACCCTAACCCTAACCCATACCCAAAACCTAACAGTAACCCTAACCCATACCTTAGCGCTAACCCTAACCCTAACCCTAAGCCTAACCTGCACCCTAAACCTAAACCAAACCCTAACCCTAACCATAACCCTTACCCGTACCCTAAACCTAACCCATACCCTAACAATAACCCTAACTTTAACCGTAACCCTAACCTGTACCCTAACCCTAAAACTAACCCGTACCCTAACCCAACCCTATCCCTAACCCGTACCATAATCCTATCCCTAACCCTAACCCTGACCCTAAACCTAACCCTAACACGGACCCTAACCCTAACCCGCACCTAAACCTAACCCTAACCGGTACCCTAACTCTAACCCATAACCTAAACTTAACCCTAACCCTAAACTGAACCCGTACACTAACCCTATCCTGTACCCTAAACCTAACCCTAACCCGTACCGTAACCCTAACCCTAACCTAACCCTATCCATACAATAACCCTAACCCTAACCCTAACACTAACCCTAACCCGTACTCTAACCCTAAGCATAACCCTAAACCTAACCCTAACCCGTGCTCTAACCCTATCCCGTACCCTAACACTAACCCTTAACCTAAACCTAAACCTAACCCGTACCCTAACCCTAAACGTAACCCTAACCCCTACCCCAAACCCTAACCCTAACACGTACCCTAACCCTAACCCTAACCCTAACCCACACCTAAACCTAACCCTAACCCGTAACCTAATACTAAACCTAACCCTAAACTTAACCCGTACGCTAACCCAATCCCATACAATTAACCTAACCCTAACCCATAAACTAACCCTAAACCTAACCCTAAGCCTAACCTGTACATTAACGCTAACCCTGACACTAACACTAACCCTAACCCGTACTCTAAACCTAACCCTAACTCTAACCCTAACCCGTACCCTAACGCTAACCTTAACCCTAACACTATACCTACCCCGTACTCTAACACTAACCCTAACCCGCACCCTAACCCTAACCCTAACCCTAACCCACACCTAAACCTAACCCTAACACGTAACCTAAGCCTAAATCTAACCCTAAACTTAACCTGTACGCCAACCCTATCTGGTAAAATTAACCTAAACCTAACCCGTAAACTAACCCTAAACCTAACCCTAAGCCTAACGCGTACATTAACCCTAACCCTGACACTAACACTAACCCTACCGCGTACTCTAACCCTAACCCTAACTCTAACCCTAACCCGGACCCTAATCCAAACCCTAACACTAACCCTACCCCGTACTCTAAACCTAACAAAAACCCTAACCCTAACTCATACCCTAACCCTAACCCTAACCCTAATACTAACCCTATCCCATACTCTAACCCTAACCCTAAACCTAACCCTAACCCTAACCCTAAACCGTACCCTAACCCTAACCCTAACCCTAACACTAACCCTACCCCGTACTCTAACACTAACCCTAATCCTAACCCTAACTCGTACCCTAACCCTAAACCTAACCCTAACTCTAACACTAACCCTAACCCGTACTCTATCCCTAACCCTAACCGTATTCTAACCCTAACCCTAACCCTCACCCTAACCCTAACACGTACTGTAACCTTAACCCATACCATAACCCTAAACCTAACCCGTAAACTAAACCTAACCCTAATTCTTACCATAATCCTAACCCTCACCCTGACCCTAAACCTAACCCTAACCCGTATCCTAAACCTAACCCATACCTTAACCCTAAACCTAACTCTAACCCATGCTCTAACCCTATCCCGTACACTAACACTAACCCTAATCCTAACCCTTGACCTAACCCGTAACCTAACCCTAACCCTAACCCGTACCTAAACGTTAACAGTAACCCTAAAACATACCCAAGCGCTCACACTAACCCTAACCCTAAATCTAACCATTAACCGTACCCTAACCCTAACCCATATCCTAACCCTAACCCTAAACTTAACCGTAACCCTGACCAGTACGCTAAACCTAAAATTAACCTGGACCCTAACCCCAAACCTAACCCTAACCCATACCCTAACCCTAAGCCTAACCCTAACCCACACCTAAACCTAACCCTAACCCGTAACATAAGCCTAAACCTAACCCTAAACTTAACCCCTACACTAACCCTATCCCGTACCCTAAACCTAATCCTAACCCGTAACCTAACCCTAAACCTAACCCTCAGCCAAAACCGTACATTAACCCTAACCCTAACACTAACACTAACCCTACTCCATACTCTAACCCTTACCCTAACTCTAACCCTAAACCGTACAACTAACCCTAACCCTAACCCTAACCCTAACACTAACCCTACCCCGTACTCTAACTCTAACACAAACCCTATCCCTAAACCCTACCCTAACCCTAACCCTAACCCTAACTCTAACACTAACCCTAACCCGTACTCTAACCCTAACCCTAACCCTAACCCGTAACCTAAGCCTAACCCTAAACCTAAACTTAACCCGTACGCTAACACTATCCCGTACCCTTTACCAAACCCTAACCTGCAACCTAACCCTAAACCTAACCCCAACCCTAACACTAACCCTTACCCTAACCCTATCCCTAACGCTAACCCTGACCCTAAACCTAACCTTAAACTGTACCCTAACCCTAACCCTAACGCTAACTCTCACCTAAACCTAATCTAACCTGTACCCTAACCCTAACCCGTAACTTAAACCTAAACCTAACCCTAAACTTAACCCATACACTAACCCTAACCCGTACCCTAAACCTAACCCATACCCTAATCCTAACCCTAAACCTAACCCTAACCCTATCCCGTACCATATACCTAATCCCAACCCTTGACTAACCCGTACCCAACCTTATCCGTACCCTAAAACCTAACCCTAACCCGTACACAAAACCTAAGAGTAACCTTAACCCATACCCAAGCACTAAACCTAACCCTAACCCTAAGCCTAACCCGAACCCTAAACCTAAACCTAACCCTAACCCTAACCCTAACCATAACCCTTACCCGTACCCTAACCCTAACCCATACCCTAACCCTAACCCTCAACTAAACCGTACCCTAACCCGTACCCTAACCCTAACCCGTAACCTAAACCTAAACCTAACCATAAACTTATCCCGTACACTAACCCTATCCCGTACCCTAAACCTAACCCTAACCTGTACCCTAACCCTAACCCTAACCCTATCCGTACACAAACCCTAACCCTAACACTAACCCTATGCCATACTCTAACCCTAACCCTAACCCTAACCCTAACTCTAACACTAACCCTAACCCGTACTCTAACCCTAACCCTAACCCTAACCCGTAACCTAAGCCTAACCCTAAACCTAAACTTAACCCGTACGCTAACACTATCCCGTACCCTTTACCAAACCCTAACCTGCAACCTAACCCTAAACCTAACCCCAACCCTAACACTAACCCTTACCCTAACCCTATCCCTAACGCTAACCCTGACCCTAAACCTAACCTTAAACTGTACCCTAACCCTAACCCTAACGCTAACTCTCACCTAAACCTAGTCTAACCTGTACCCTAACCCTAACCCGTAACTTAAACCTAAACCTAACCCTAAACTTAACCCATACACTAACCCTAACCCGTACCCTAAACCTAACCCATACCCTAATCCTAACCCTAAACCTAACCCTAACCCTATCCCGTACCATATACCTAATCCCAACCCTTGACTAACCCGTACCCAACCTTATCCGTACCCTAAAACCTAACCCTAACCCGTACACAAAACCTAAGAGTAACCTTAACCCATACCCAAGCACTAAACCTAACCCTAACCCTAAGCCTAACCCGAACCCTAAACCTAAACCTAACCCTAACCCTAACCCTAACCATAACCCTTACCCGTACCCTAACCCTAACCCATACCCTAACCCTAACCCTCAACTAAACCGTACCCTAACCCGTACCCTAACCCTAACCCGTAACCTAAACCTAAACCTAACCATAAACTTATCCCGTACACTAACCCTATCCCGTACCCTAAACCTAACCCTAACCTGTACCCTAACCCTAACCCTAACCCTATCCGTACACAAACCCTAACCCTAACACTAACCCTATGCCATACTCTAACCCTAACCCTAACCCTAACCCTAACACTAACCCTAACATGTACTCTAAACCTAAACCTAACCCTAAACATAACCCTAACCCGTAATCTAACACTAACCCGTACCCTAACACTAAACCTAACACTAACACTATCCCTAACCCGTACCCTAACCCTAAACGTAACCCTAACCCATACCCAAACCCTAACCCTAACACGTACCCTAAATCTAACCCTAACCCGCACACTAAAACTAACCCTAAACCTAGACCTAACACGTACACTAAACCTATCCTGTACCATAACCTTAACCCTAACCCGTACCGTAACCCTAACACTAACCCTAACCCTAAACCTAACCCTAACACATAGATTAACCCTAACCCTAACCCTAACCCTAACCCTCAACGTACCCTAACCCTAACCCTAACCCTAACACGTACCCTAACACTAACCCTTACCCTAACCCTAAACCTAACCTATACCCTAACACTAAACGTAACCCTAAACCATACCAAACCCTAACCCTAACACGTACCCTAACCCTAACCCTATCCCTAACCCGCACACTAAACCTAACCCAAACCATAGACCTAACACGTACACTACACCTAACCCGTACCGTAACCTTAACCCTAAACCGTACCGTAACCCTAACACTAACCCTAACCCTAACCCTAACCCTAACCCTAACCCTAACCCGTACACTAACCCTAACCCTAACCCTAAACTTACCCTAACGCTAACCCTAACCTTAACCCTAACACTAACCCTTACCCGTACTCTAACCTAACCCTAACCCTACACTTAAACCTAACCCGTACTCTAACCCTAACCCTAACCCTAACACTAACCATAACCCTAACACTAAACCTAACACGTACTCTAACCCAAAACTAACCCTAACACTAACCCTACCCCCTACTATAACCTAACTCTAAACCTAACCCTAACCCTAACCCTAACTCGTACCGTAACCCGAACTCATACCCTAACCCTAACCCTAACCCTAACCCTAACCTTAACCTAACCCTAACCCTGACCCTAACCCTAAACCTAATCCTGTACCCTAACCCTAACCCTAACCCGCATGCTAAACCTAAACCTAAACCTAGACCTAACCCGTACCCTAACCCTAACACGTACCCTAACACTAAACCTAACCCTAACCCTTACCCTAACCCGTACGCAAATGGTAAACCTAACCCTTACCCTAATACTAACCCAAACACGTACTCTAACCCTAACCCTAAACCAAACCTGTACCCTTAACTTAAACCTAACACTAACCCAAACCATAACCCTTAACCGTAACCTAACCCTAACCCATACCCTAAACCTAACCCTAACCTTAACCGTAACACTAACCCGTAACGTAAACCTAACACTAACCCATACCCTAACCCCAACCCTAACCCTAACCCGTATGCTAACACTAACCCTAACCCTAAACCTGACCCAAAACCTAACCCTAAACCGTACACTAACACTAACCCTAACCCTAACCCGCACCCTAAACCTAACCCTAACCCGTACCCTAACCCTAACCCAAAACCTAAGCCTAACCCTAACCCTAAACTTAACCCGAATGCTAACCCTATCCCGTACCCTTAACCTAACCCTAACCCGTAAACTAACCCTAAACCTAACCCTAAGCCTAACCCATATATTAACTCTAACACTAACACTAACACTAAACCTACCCCGTACTCTAACCCTAACCCTAACTCTAGCCCTAACCCTAAACCTTACCCTAACCTTAACCCTAACACTAACCCAACCCCGTACTCTAACCCTAACAAAAACCCTAACCCTAACCCGTACCCTAACCCTAACCCTAACACTAACACTAAGCCTACCTCGTACTCTAACCCTAACCCTAACCCTAAACCTAAACCTAACCCTAACCCGTACCCTAACCCTAACCCTAACCCTAACCCTAACACTAACCCTAACCCGTACTCTAACACTCATCCTAACCCTAACACTAACCCTACCCCGTACTCGAACACTAACCCTAATCCTACCCTAACTCGTACCCTAACCCTAACCCTAACCCTAACCCTAACACTAAACCTAACCCGTACTCTATCCCTAATCCTAACCGTATTCTAACCCTAACCCTAACCCTCACCCTTACCCTAACACGTACTGTAACCCTAACCCATACCATAAGCCTAAACCTAACCCGTACCCTAACCCTAACCCTAATTCATACCCTAACCCTGACAATAACCCTTACCCTAACCCGTATCCTAAACCTAACCCATACCCTAACCCTAAACCTAAACCTAACCCGTGCTCTAACCGTTTCCCGTACACTAACACTAAACCTAATCCTAACCCTTGACCTAACCCGTAACATAACCCTAACCCTAAGCCGTACCGAAACCCTAACAGTAACCCTAAAAATACCCTAGCGCTAACACTAACCCTAACCCTACCCTAACCATTACCCATACCCTAACCCTAACCCATACCCTAACCCTAACCCTAAACTTAACCATAACCCTGTCACATACACTAAACATAAAATTAACCCGTACTCTAACCCTAACCCTAACTCTAACCCTTACCCTAACACTAACCCTAGCCCGTACTCTAACAAACCCTAACCCTAAACGTAACCCTAACCCATACGCTAACCCTAACCCGTACCCTAACACTAAACCTAACCCTAACACTATCCCTAACCCATACTCTAACCCTAAACCTAACCCTATCTCTAACCCAAACCCGTACTATAACCCTAAACCTAACCCTAACCTTAAACCTAACCCTAACCCGTACTCTAACCCTATCCCGTAGCCTAACACTAACTTTAACCCTAACCCCTAAACCTAACCCTAACCCTTACCTAACCCGTACCCAAACGGTAAACCTAACCAGTACCATAACACGAACCCAAACCCGTATTCTAACCCTAACCCTAACCCTAACCCTAAACCGGACCCTAAACTTAACCCTAACCCTAACGCTAACCATAACCCTTAACCGTACCCTAAACCTAACCCTAACTCATTCCCTAACCCTAACACTGACCCTAACCCTAAACCGTAAACTAACCCTAACCCGTACCTTAACCCTAACCCTAACCCTAACCCTATCTGTAACCCTAACCCGTACCCTAAACCTAACCCTAACCCTTGTCCTAACCCGTACCCAAACCTATCCCATACCCTAACCCTAAACCTAACCCGTACCCAAACCCTACCAGTAACCCTAACCCATATCCTAGCGCTAACCCTAACCCTAACCCTAAGCCTAACCCGCACCCTAAACCTAAACCTAACCGTAAACCTAACCATAACACTTACCCGTACCCTAACCCTAACCCATAACCTAACACTAACCCTAACCTTAACTGTAACCCTAAACCATACCCTAACCCTAAAACTAACCCGTAACGTAACCCAAACCCTAACCCTAACCCGTACCAGAACCCTATCCCTAATCCTAACCCTGACCCTAAACCTAACCCTAACCCTACCCGTACCCTAACCCTAACCCATACCCTAACCATAACCCGTACCCTAACCCTAAACCTAACACTAACCCTAACCCGTACTTTAACAGTAACCTTAACCCTAACCCTAACTCTAACCGTATTCTAACCGTAACCCTAAACCTCACCCTAACCATAACCCGTACAGTAACCCTAACCCGTGCCATAACCCTAACCCTAACCCGTACCCTAACCCTAAACCTAACCCTAAACCTAACCCTAACACTAATGCTAACACGTACTCTAAACCTAACCCTAACCCTAACCCTAACCGTACTCTAAACCTAACCCTAACCCTCACCCCAACCCTAAACCGTACTGTAACCCTAACCCGTACTATAACCCTAACCCTAACCCGTACCCTAACCCTAACCCTAACTCGTACCGTAACCCTAAACCTAACCATGACCATAACCCTATCCCTAACAGGTAACCTAAACCTAACCCGTACTTTAAACCTAACCCTAACCCTAACCCGTACCCTAAACCTAACCCTAACCCTAACTCGTACCTTAAACCTACCCTAACCCTGACCCTAACCCTAACCCTAACCCATACACTAAGCCGAACCCATACCCCAACCCTAACCCTAAACCTAACCCTAACCCTAACCCGAAATCTAAACGTACCCCTAACTCTCTACCTAACCCGTACCCAAACCTATCCTGTACCCTAACCCTAACCCTAACGTGTACGCAAACCCTAACAGTAACCCTAACCCATACCCTAGGGCTAACCCTAACCCTAACCCTAACCCTAACCCTAACCCGGACCCTAAACCTAACCCTAACCCTGACCCTAACACTAACCCTATCCCGTACCCTAACCCTAAACCATACACGAACCCTAACCCTAAACCTAACCCATAGCCTAACGCTAAACGTAACCCTAGCCCGTACCCAAACCCTAACCCGAACCTTAATCCTAACCCTAACCTGTACCATAACCCCACCCGTAGCCTAATCCTAACTCTAACCCTAACCCCTAACCATAAGCCTAACCCTAACCCTTACCCGAACCCGTACCCAAACGGTAAACATAACCCGTACCCTAACACTAACCCAAACCCGTACTCTAACCCTAACCCTAACCCTAACCCTAAACTTAACCCTAAACCTAACCCAAACCATAACCCTTAACCATAACCTAACCCTAACCCATAACCTAACCCTAACCCTAACTTTAACCATAACCCTAATCCGTACCCAAACCCTAAAACTAACCCATACCCTAACCCCTACCCTAACGCTAACCCGTACCCTAACACTAACCCTAACCCTAAACCTGACACTAAACCTAACCCTAACCCTTACACTAACCCTAACCCTAACCCAACCGGCACCCTAAACCTAACCCTAACCCGTACCCTAACCCTAAACCGAAACCTAAACCGAACCCTAACCCTAAACTTAACCCGTTCGCTAACCCTATCCCGTACCCTAAACCTAACCCTAACCCATATCCTAACCCTAACCTAACCCTAAGCCTAACCTGTACATTAACCCTTACCCTAACCCTAACACTAACCCTACCCCATACTCTAACCCTAAACCTTACCCTAACCCTAACCCGTACACTTAACCTATCCCTAACCCCAACTCGTACACTAACCCTAACCCTAAACCTGACCCTAACCCTAACCCTAAACCGTACCCTAAAACTAACCCATACCCTAACCCTAACCATAAACCTCACACTAACCCTAACCCGTACACTAAACCTAAACCTAACCCTTGACCTAACCCCTACCCAACCTTATCCCGTACCCTAACCCTAACCCTAACCCGTACCCAAACCCTAACAGTAACCCTAACCCATACAATTGCGCTAACCCTAACCCTAACCCAAACACTAACCCACACCCTAAACCTAAACCTAACCCTAACCCTAACCATAAACCTTACCCGTATCCTAACCCTAACCCATACCCAAACACTAACCCTAACCTTAACCGTTACCCTAAATCGTACCCTAACCCTAAAACTAACCCGTACCCTAACCCCAACCCTAACCATAACCCGTACCATAACCCTATCCCTAACCCTAACACTGACCCTAAACCTAACCCTAACCCGTACCCTAACCCTAACCCGCACCTAAGCCTAACCTACCCAGTACCCTAACTCTAACCCATAACCTAAACCTAACCCTAACTGTAAACTTAACCCGTACACTCACCCTATCCCATACCCTAAACCGAACCCTAACCCGTACCCTAACCCTAACCCTAACCCTATCCGTACACTAACCCTAACTCTAACCCTAACACTAACCCTAACCCGTACTCTAACGCTAATCCTAACCCTAAACCTAACAAAAACCCGTACTCTAACCCTATCCCGTACCCTAACACTCACCCTTACCTTAACCCTAAAACTAACCCGTACCCTAACCCTAAACATAACTCTAACCCGTCCCCAAACCCTAACCCTAACACGTACCCTAACCCTAACACTAACCCTAACACTTTCCCTAACCCGTACCCAAATGGTAAAACTAACCCATACCCTAACACTAACCCAAACCTGTACTCTAACCCTAACCCTTAACTTACAACTAACACTACCCCGTACTCTAACCCTAACCCTAACCCTAACCCGTACCCTAACCCTAACCCTAACACTAACCCTAACCAGTACTCTAACCCAAACCCTAACCCTAACACTAACCCCACCCCGTACTCTAACACTAACCCTAACCATAACCCTAAACCATACCCTAACCCTAACCCTAACCCTAACACTAACCCTAACCCGTACTCTAACCCTAACCCTAACCCTAACCCTAACCGTATTCTAACCCCAACCCTAAACCTCACCCTAACCGTAACCCGTACTGTAACCCTAACCCGTACCATAACCATAACCCTAACCCGTACCCTAACCCTAACCCTAATTCATACCCAAACCCTAACCGTAACCCTGACCCTAACCCTAACCCTATCCCGTACGCTAAACCTAACCTGTAACCTAACCCTAAACATAACCCGAACCCGTACCCTAAACCTAACCCTAACTCGTACCCTAACCCTAAACCTACCCTAAACCTGACCCTAACCCTAACCCTAACATGTACCCTAAGCCTAACCCATAACCTAACCCTAACCCTAACCCTAACCCTAACATTAAACCCACTCCGTAATCTAACCCTAACCCTAACCCGTACCCGTACACTAAACCTAAACTTAACCCTAACACTAACACTAACCCTAACCCGTACTCTAACCCTAACACTAATCCTAACACTAACCCTACACCGTACTCTAACACTAACCCTAACCCTATCCCTAACCCTTACCGTATTCTAACCCTAAACCTAACCCTCACCCTAATCCTAACCCTAACCCGAACCCGTACTGTAACCCTCAACCATACCATAACACTAACCCTAACCTGTCCGCTAACCCTAACCCAATTCGTACCCTAACCCTAACCCTAACCCTGACCCTAAACCTAACCCTAACCCGTACCCTAAACCTAACCTGTACCCTAACCCTAACCCTAACCCGTACCCTAAACCTAACCCTAACCCGCACCCTAACCCTAAACCTAACCCTAAACCTGACCCTAACCCTAACCCTAACACGTACCCTAAGGTTAACCCATACTCTAACCCTAACCCTAACCCTAACACTAACACTAACCATACCCCGTACCCTAACCCTAAACCTTAACCCTAACACTAACCCTAACCCGTACTCTAACCCTAACTCTTACCCTAACCGTACTCTAACCCTAACCCTAACCCTCACCCTAACCCTAACTCGTACTGTAACCCTAACCCATACCATAACCCTAACCCTAACCCGTACCCTAACCCTAAACCTATTTCGTACCCTAACCCTAACCCTAAACCTGACCCTAACGCTAACCCTAACCCGTACCCTAACCCTAACCCATACCCTAACCCCAAACCTAACCCTAACCTGTACCCTAAACCTAACCCTAACCCGTACCCCAACCCGAATCCTATCCGGTACCCTAAGCCAAACCCAAACCCTAAGGCTAACACTAATCCTAACCCTAAACCTAACCCTAACCATTGACCTAACCCGTACCCAACCCTATCCCGTAACCTAACCCTAACCCTAACACGCACCCTAAACCTAAACCTAACCTTAACACTAACCATAACCATTACCCGTACCCTAACCCTAACCCATACACTAACCCTAAGCCTAAACTTAACCATAACCCTGACCAGTACCCTAAACCAAAAATTAACCCGTAGCCTAACCCCAACGCTATCCCTAACCCGTAACCTAACCCTAAACTTAACCCTAACTCTAACCCAACCTAAACCTAACCCTAATCCGTAACCTAAGCCTAACCCTAACCCTAAACTTTACCCCTACGCTAACCCTATCCCGTAACCTAAACCTAACCCTAACTCGTAACCTATCCCTAAACCTAACCCTAAGCCTAACCCGTACATTAATCCTAACCCTAACACTAACACTAACCCTACCCCGTACTCTAACCCTAACCCTAACTCTAACCATAACCCATACCATAACACTAACCCTAAACCTAACATTAACCCTACCCCGTAATCTAACCCTAACACAAACCCTAACCCTAAAACCTACCCTAACCCTAACCCTAACACTAACCCTAACACTAACCCTAACTCGTACTCTAACCCTAACACAAACCCTAACCGTACTCTAACTCTAACACTAACACTCACCCTAACCTTATCCCATACCTTTAACCTAACCCATACTCTAAACCTAAACCTAACCCTAACCTGTAACCTAAACCTAACCCTAACCCGTACCCGAACACTAATCCTAACAGGTACCCTAAGCCTAACCTATACACTAACCCTAACCCTAATCCTAACCCTAACCCTAACCGGTACCTAAGCCTAAATCCAACCCTATCACTAACCCGTACTCTAACCCTAACCCTAACCCGTACCCGTACTCTAACCCTAACCCTAACCCTAACACTATCCCTACCCCGTACTCTAACCCTAACACAAACCCTAACCCTAACCCATACCGTAACCCTAAACCGAACCCAAAACCTTACCCTAACACTAACCCTAACCCTAACCCTAACCCTAACCGTACTCTAAACCTAAACCTAACCCTCAACCTAACCCTAACCCGTACTGTAACCCTAACCAGTACCATAACCCTAACCCTAACACTAAACTTCACCGTAACCCTTACCCGTACCCTAACCCTAAAACTAACCCGTACCCTAACCCCAACCCTAACCCTAACCCGTACCCTAACCCTTTCCCTAATGCTCACCCTGACCCTAAACCTAACCCTAACCCGTAACCTAAGCCTAACCCGTAAACTAAACCTAACCCTAAACCTAAACTTTACCTGTACACTAACCCTATCCCGTACCCTAAACATAAGCCTAACCCGTACCCTAACCCTAACCCTAACCCTAACCCTAAATGTATCCTAACCCTAACCCTAACCCTAACAATAACCCTAACCCGAACTCTAACAACCGTAAAACTAAACCTAACCTTTCCCGTACTATAAACCTAACCCTAACCCTAACACTAACCATAACCCTAACACTAACCCTAACCCGTACTCTAACCCTAACCCTAACCCTTAACCTAACCTCACCCGTACTCTAACCCTATCCCGTACCCTAACATTAAACCTTACCTTAACCCTAAACCTAACCCGTACCCTAACACTAAACGTAACCCTAACCCGTACCAAACCCTAACCCTAACACGTACGCTAACCCTAACCCTAACCCTAACACTTACCCTAACCCCTACCCAAACGGTAAACCTAACCCGTACCCTAACACTAACCCAAACCGATACTCTAACCCTAAAACTAAACCTAACACTAACCCTACTCCGTACTCTAACCCTAACCCTAACCCTAACCCTTACCCTAACCCTAACCCTAACCCTAACACTAACCCTAACCCATACTCTAACCCTAACCCTAACACTAACACTAACCCTACCCCGTACTCTAACACTAACCCTAACCCTAAACCGTACCCTAACCCTAACCGTAACACTACCACTAACCATAACCCGTACTCTAACGCTAACCCTAACCCTAACCGTATTCTAACCCCAACCCTAACCCTCACCCTAACCCTAACCCCTACTGTAACCCTAACCCTTACCATAACCATAACCATAACTCGTACCCTAACCCTAACCCTAATTCGTACCCTAACTCTAACCGTAACCCTGACCCTAACTCTAAACATATCAGGTACCCTAAACCTAACCTTGATCCTAACCCTAAACCTAACCCTAACCCGTACCCTAAACCTAACCCTAACCTGTACCCTAACCCTAAACCTTACCCTAAACCTGACCCTAACCCTAACCCTAACACGTACCCTAAGCCTAACCCATACCCTAACCCTAACCTTAACCCTAACACAAACACTAAACCTACCCCAAACTCTGAAACTAACTCTAACCCTAACCCTAACCCGTACCCTAACTCTAAACCTAACCCGAAACCTGACCCTAACACTAACCCTAACACGTACCCTAAGGCTAACCCATAACCTAACCCTAACCCTAACCCTAACACTAACCCTACCCCATACTCTAACCCTAACCCTAACTCTAACGCGTACCCGTATCCTAACCCTAACCCTAACCCTAACCCTAACCCTAACACTAAACCTAACACGTACTCTACCACTAACCCTTACCCTAACCGTACTCTAACACTAACCCTAACCCTCACCCTAACCCTAATCCGAACTGTAACCCTAACCCATAACATAACCCTAACCCTAACCCGTACCTTAACCCTAAGCGTAATTCGTACCCTAACCCTAACCCTAACCATGACCCTAACCCTAAACTAACCCGTAACCTAAACCTAACCCATACCTTAAACCTAAGCTGAATCCTAACCTGTACCCTAAACCTAACCCTAACCCATACCCTAACCCTAATCCTAACCCGTACCCTAAGCCAAACCCATTCCCTAACCCTAACCCTAACACTGACCCTAACCCTAACCATGGCCTGTACCCAAACCTAACCCATACCATAATCCTAACCCTAAATCTAACCCTAACCCTAAACCGTACCCTAAACCTACCCTAAACCTTGAACTAACCCGAACCCAACCCTATCCCGTAACGTAAACCTAACCCTAACCCGTACCCAAACCCTAACAGTAACCCTAACCCATATCCAACGCTTACCGTAAACCTTACCCTAACCCTAACGTGCACCCTAAACCTAAACCTAACCCTAACCCTAACCTTAACACTTACCCGTACCCTAACCCTAACCCATACCCTAAACCTAACTCTAACTTTAACCGTAACCCTGACCTGTACACTAAACATAAAACTAACCCGTACCATAACCCTAATCCTAAACCTAACCCGCACCTAAACCTAACCCTAACCCATAACCTAACCCTAACCCGTAACCTAAACCTAACCCTAACCCTAAACTTAACCCGTACGCAAACCCTATTCTGAACCCTAACCCATACCCCAACCCTAACCCGTAACCTAAACCTAATCCTAACCCTAAACTTAACCCGTACGCTAACCCTATCCTGTACCCTAAACCTAACTCTAACCCGTACCCTAACCCTGAACCAAATCTAAGCCTAATCTGTATATTAACCCTAACCATAACCCTAACACTGACGGTAACCTGTACTCTAAACCTAACCCTAAACCTAACGCTAACCGGTACCCTAAACCTAACCCTAACCTGTACCCTAACCCTAACCCTAACCCTGACCCTAACCATAACCCTAACCCATACACTAAGCCTAACCCATACCCTAACCCTAAACTAATCCTAACCCTAACCCTAACCCGTACCCTAACCCTAACCCTAAACCTTAACCTAACCCGTAAACTAACCCTAACCCTAACCCGTACCCAAACCCTAACAGTAACCCTAAACCATACCCTAGCGCTAACACTAACCCTAACCCTAACCATTACCCATACCCTAAACCTAACCCATACCCTAAACCTAACCCTAAACTTAACCGTAACCCTGACCCGTACACTAAACCTAAAATTAACCCGTACCGTAACCCCAACCCTAACCCTAACCTGTACCCTAACCCTAAACCTAACCCACATCAAACCTAACCCTAACCCGTAACCTAAGCCTAACCCTAACCCTAAACTTAACCCGTACGCTAACCCTATCCCGTACCCTTAACCTAACCCTAAACCGTAACATAACCCTAAACCTAACACTAAGCCTAACCCGTACATTAACCCTAACCCTAACACTAACACTAACACTAACCCTACCCCATACTCTAACCCTAAACCTAACTCTAACCGTAACCCGTACCCTAACCCTAACCCTAACCCTAACACTAACCCTACCCCGTACTCTAACCCTAACACAAACCCTAACCCTAAAACCTACCCTAAACCTAACCCTAACCCTAACCCTAACTCTAACACTAACCCTAAACCGTACTCTAACCCTAACCCGAACCCTAACCGTACTCTAACCGTAACACTAATCCTCACCCTAACACTAACCGTACTGTAACCCTAACCCGTACCATAACCCTAACCCTAACCCTAAACTTAATCGTAACCCTGACCCGTACCCTAACCCTAAAACTAACCCGTACCCTAACCACAACCCTAAACCTAACCCGTACCCTCACCCTATCCCTAACGCTAACCCTGACCCTAAACCTAAACCTAACCCGTACCCAATCCCTAACCCTAACCCTAACCCTCACCTAAACCTAACCCTAACCCGTACCCTAACCCTAACCCTAACCCTAAACTTAACCCCTACGCTAACCCTATCCCGTAACCTAAACCTAACCCTAACCCGTACCCTAACCCTAACACTAACCCTATCCGCACTCTAACCCTAACCCTAACCCTAACCCTAACACTAACCCTAGCCCGTACTCTAACACTAACCCTAACCCTAAACGTAACCCTAACCCATATGCTAACCCTAACCCATACCCTAACACTAACCCTAACCCTAACACTATCCCTAACCCATACTCTAAACCTAAACCTAACCCTATCTCTAACCAAACCCGTACTATAACCCTAAACCTAACCCTAACCTTAAACCTAACCCTAACCCGTACTCTAACCCTAACCCGTAGCCTAACACTAACTCTAACCCTAACCCCTAACCCTAACCCTAACCCTTACCTAACCCGTACCCAAACGGTAAACCTAACCCGTACACTAACACTAACCCAAACCCGTACTCTAACCCTAACCCTAACCCTAACCCTAACCCTAAACCGCACCCTAAACTTAACCCTAACCCTAACGCTAACCATAACCCTTAACTGTACCCTAAACCTAACCCTAACTCGTACCCTAACCCTAACACTGACCCTACACCTAACCCGTACACTAACCCTAACCCGTACCCTAACCCTAACCCTAACCCTAACCCTATCCGTAACCCTAACCCGGACCCTAAACCTAACCCTAACCCTTGTCCTAACCCGTACCCAAACCTATCCCGTACAGTAAACCTAACCCTAAATCGTACCTAAACCCTCCGAGTAACCCTAACCCATACACTAGCGCTAACCCTAACCCTAAGCCTAACCCTCACCCTAACCCTATCCGTACACTAACCCTAACCCTAACCCTAACCTTAACACTAACCTTAACCCATACTCTAACACTAAACCTAACCCTAAAGCTAACACTAACCCGTACTCTAACCCTAAACCGTAACCTAACACTAACCCTTACCCTAACTGTAAACCTAACCCGTACCCTAACCCTAAACGTAACCCTATCTCTAACCCTAACCCGTTATCTAACCCTAACACTAACCCTAAAACTAACCCTACCCCGAACTCTAACACTAACCCTAACCATAACCCGTACCCTAAACATAAACCTAACCCTAACACTAACCCTACCCCGTACTCTAACCCTTACCATAACCCGTACCCTAACACTAACCTAAACCCGTAATCTAACCCTAATCCTAACGCAAACCTGCACCCTTAAGTTACCCCTAACCCTAACCCAAACCATAACCCTTAAACATAACCTAACCCTAACCCATACCCTAACTCTAACCCTAACCTTAACGTAACCCTAACCCGTAACCTAACCCTTAAACTAACCTATAAACTAACCCCAACCCTAACCCTAACCTATACCCTAACCCTAACCCTAACCCTAACCCACACCTAAACCTAACCCTAACCCGTAACCTAAGCCTAACCCTAAACCTAAACTTAACCCGTACGCTAACCCTATCCCGTACCCTTAACCAAACCCTAACTGGTAACATAACCCTAAACCTAACCCTAACCCTAACCCTAACCCTTACCCTAACCCTATCCCTAACGCTAACCCTGACCCTAAACCTAACCCTAACCCGTACCCTAACCCTAACCTTAACACTAACCCTCACCTAAACGTAACCGTAACCCGTACTCTAACCCTAACCCGTGACCTAAACCTAAACCTAACCCTAAACTTAACCCATACGCTAACCCTAACCCGTACCCTAAACCTAACCAAAACCTAAACCTAACCCTAAACTTAACCCATACGCTAACCCTAACCCGTACTCTAAACCTAACCCATACCCTAATCCTAACCCTAAACCTAACCCTAACCCTATCCCGTACCCTATAACTAATCTGAACCCTTGACCTAACCCGTATCCAACCTTATCCCGTACCCTAACCCTAACCCTAACCGATACCCAAACCCTAAGAGTAACCCTAACCCATACCCTAGCGCTAAACGTAACCCTAACCCTAAGCCTAACCCGAACCCTAAACCTAAACCTAACCCTAACCATAACCCTTACCCGTAACCTAACCCTAACCATAACCTAACGCTAACCCGCACCTAAAACGTACCCTAACCCGTACCCTAACCCTAACCCGTAACCTAAACCTAAACCTAACCCTAAACTTATCCCATACACTAACCCTATCCTGTACCCTAAACCTAAACCTAACCTGTACCCTAAACCTAACCCTAACCCTAACCCTCTCCGTACACTAACCCTAACCCTAACCCTAACACTAACCCTATGGCATACTCTAACCCTAACCCTAACCCTAACCCTAACACTAACCCTAACATGAACTCTAACCCTAACCCTAAACGTAACCCTAACCCGTAATCTAACCCTAACACGTACCCTAACATTAACCCTAACCCTAACACTATCCCTAACCCGTACCCTAACCCTAAACGTAACCCTAACCCGTACACAAACCCTAACCCTAATACGTACCCTAACCCTAACCCTAACCCGCACACTAAAACTAACCTTAACCTAGACCTAACACGAACACTAAACATATCTTGTACCGTAAACTTAACCCTAACCCATACCATAACCCTAACACTAACCCTAACCCTAACCCTAACCCTAACCCATAGACTAACCCTAACCCAAACCCTAACCCTAACCCTAACCCTCAACGTACCCTAAACCTAACCCTAACCCTAACCCGTACCCTAACACTAATCCTTACCCTAACCCTAAACCTAACCCATACCTTAACCCTAAACGATACCCTAACCCGTACCCAAACCCTAACCCTAACACATACCCTAACCATAACCCTATTCCTAACCCGCACACTAAACCTAACCCAAACCCTAGACCTAACACGTACACTAAACCTATCCCATACCGTAAACTTAACCCTAACCCGTACTGTTACCCTAACACTAACCCTAACCCTAACGCTAACCCTAATCCATACACTAACCCTAACCCTAACCCTAAACTTACCCTAACGCTAACCCTAACCCTAAACCTAACACTAACCCTAACCCGTACTCTAACCTAACCCTAACCCTAAACCTAACCCTAACCCGAACTCTAACCCTAACCTTAACCCTAACACTAACCATAACACTAAAACTAAACTTAACACGTACTCTAACCCTAAACCTAACCCTAACACTAACCCTAAATCGTACCGTAACTGAACTGGTACCCTAACCCTAACCCTAACCTTAACCTAACCCTAACCCTGACCCTAACTCTAAAACTAATCCTGTACCCTAACCCTAACCCTAACCCGCATCCTAAACCTAACCCTAAACCTAGACCTAACCCGTACCCTAACCCTAACGCGTACCCTAACACTAACCCTAACCATAAGCCTTAACCTAAACTGTACCCAAACGGTAAACCTAACCCGTACCCTAACACTAACCCAAACTTAACTTTAACACTAACCCTATACCAAACCCGCACCCTTAACTTAACCCTAACCCTAACCCAAACCATAACCCTTAACCGTAACCTAACCCTAACCCATACCCTAAAACTAACCATAACCTTAACCGTAACCCTAACCCGTAACCTAACACTAAAACTAACCCATACCCTAACCCAAACCCTAACCCTAACCCGTACCCTAACAATAACCCTAACCCTAAACCTGACCCTAAACCTAACCCTAACCCGTACACTAACCCTAAACCTAACCCTCACCCTAAACATAACCCTAACCCGTACCCTAACCCTAACCCGTACCTAAACCTAACCCTAACCCTAAACTTAACCCATACGCTAACCCGATCCCATACCATAAATCTAACCCTAACCCGTATCCTAACCTTAAACCTAACCATAAGCCTAATCTGTACATTAACCCTAACCCTAAACCTAACCCTAACACTAACCCTAACCCGTACTCTATCCCTAACCCTAACCGTACTCTAACCCTAACCCTAACCCTCACCCTAACCCTAACCCATACAGTAACCCTAACCCATTCCATAACCCTACACCTAACCCGTACCCTAACCCTAACTCTAATTCGTACCCTAACCCTAACACTAACCCTGACCCTAACTCTAACCCGTATCCTAAACCTAACCCATACCCTAACCCTAAACCTAACCCTAACCCGTGCTCTAACACTATCCCGTACACTAACACTAACCCTAATCCTAACCCTTGACCTAACCAGTAACCTAACCCTAACCCTAACCCATACCCAAACGCTAACAGTAACCCTAAACCATACCCTAACACTAACACTAGCCCTAACCCTAACTCTAACCATTACACGTACCCTAGCCCTAACCCATACCCTAACCCTAACCCTAAACTTAACCGTAACCCTGACCAGTACCCTAAACCTAAAATTAACCCTTACCCTAACCCCAAACCTAACCCTAACCTGTACCCTAACCCTAACCCTAACCTTAACCCACACCTAAACCTAACCCTAACCCGTAACCTAAGCCTAACCCTAACACTAAACTTAACCCATACGCTAACACTATCCCGCACCCTAAACCTAACCCTAGCCCGTAAACTAACCCTAAACCTAACCCTAAGCCTTACCCGTACATTAACCCTAACCCTAACACTAACACTAACCCTAACCCGTACTCTAACCCTAAACCTAACTCTAACCCTAACCCATACACTAACCCTAAACCTAACCCTAACACTAACCCTACCCCGTAGTGTAACCCTAACAAAAACCCTAAACCTAAACCGTACCCTAACCCTAACCCTAACCCTATCCCTAACACTAACCCTAACCCATACTCTAACCCTAACCCTAACCCTAACCCTAACCCTAACACTAACCCTTACCCTAAACCTAACCCTAACCCTAACACTAACCCTAAACCATACTCTAAACCTAACAATAACCCTAACACTAACCCTACCCCGTACTCTAACACTAACTCTAATCCGAAACCTAACTCGTACCCTAAACCTAACCCTAACCCTAACACTAACCCTAACCCGTACTCTATCCCTAACCCTCACCGTATTCTAACCCTAACCCTAACCCTCACCCTAACCCTAAAACGTACTGTAACCCTAACCCATACCATAAACCTAAACCTAATCCGTAACCAAACCCTAACACTAATTCGTACCCTAAACCTAACCCTAACACTGACCCTAACCCTAACCCTAACCCGTATCCTAAACCTAACCCATACCTTAACCCTAAACCTAACCCTAACCCGTGCTCTAACCCTATCCCGTACACTAACAATAACCCTAATCCTAATCCTTGACCTAACCCTAACCCTAACCCGTACCCAAACCCTAACAGTAACACTAAACCATACCCTAGCGCTCACACTAACCCTAACCCTAACTCTAACCATTAGCATACCCTAACCCTAACCCATACCCTAACCCTAACCCTAAATTTAACCGTAACCCTGACCAGTACCCTAAACCTAAAATTAACCCGGACACTAATGCCAACCCTAACCCTAAACCATACTCTAACCCTAACCCTAACCCTAACCCACACCTAAACCTAACCCTAACCCATAACCTAAGCCTAACCCTAAACCTAAACTTAACCCATACGCTAACCCTAACCCATACCCTTAACCAAACTCTAACCCGTAACCTAACCCTAAACCTAACCCCAACCCTAACCCTAAAACTTACCCTAACCCTATCCCAAACGCTAACACTGACCCTAAACCTAACCCTAACCCGTACCCTAACCCTAACCCTAACACTAACCCTCACCTAAACCTAACCCTAACCCGTACCCTAACCCTAAACCTAAACCTAAGCCTAATCAGTACATAAACCCTAACCCTAACACTAACGCTAACCTGTACTCTAACCCTAACCCTACCCCTAACCCAAACCCGCACCATTAACTTAACCTTAACCCTAACCCAAACCATAACCCTTAACCGTAACCTAAACCTAACCCATACCCTAAACCTAACCCTAAACATAACCGTAACCCTAACCCGTAACCTAACCCTAAAACTAACCCATACCCTAACCCCAACCCTAACCCTAACCCGTACCCTAACACTAACCATAACCCTAAACCTGAACAAAACCTAACCCAAACCCGTAAACTAACCCTAACCCTAACCCGCACCCTAAACCTAACCTTAACCCATACCCTAACCCTAACCCGTAACCTAAACCTAACCCTAACCCTAAACTTAACCCGTACGCTAACCCTATCCCGTACCCTAAACCTAACCCTAACCCGTATCCTAACCCTAAACCTAACCCTAAACCTAATCTGTACATTAACCCTAACACTAACGCTAACCTGTACTCTAACCCTAACCCTAACCCTAACCCTAACCCTAACCCTAACCCGTACCCAAACCTAACCCTAACCCGTATCCTAACCCTAACCCTAACCCTGACCCTAACCGTAACCCTAACCCGTACCCTAAGCCTAACCCATACCCTAACCCTAAACCTAATCCTAACCCTAACCCTAACCCATACTCTAAACCTAACCCTAACCCTTAACCTAACCCGTAACCTAACCCTAACCCTAACCCTTACCCAAACCCTAACAGTAACCGTAAACCATACCCTAGCGCTAACACTAACGCTAACCCTAACCATTACCCGTACCCTAACCCTAACCCATACCCTAACCCTAACCCTAAACTTAACTGTAACCCTGACCCGTACACTAAACCTAAAATTAACCCGTACCCTAACCCCAACCCAAACCCTAACCTGTACCCTAACCCTAACCCTAAACCTAACCCACACCAAACCTAACCCTAACCCGTAACCTAAGCCTAACACTAATCCTAAACTTAACCCGTACGCTACCCATATCCTGTACCCTTAACCTAACCCTAAAACGTAACCTAACCCTAACCCTAACCCTAAGCCTAACCCGTACATTAACCCTAACCCTAACACTAACACTAACCCTACCCTGTACTCTAACCCTAAACCTAACTCTAACCCTAACCCGTACCCTAACCCTAACCCTAACACTAATCCTACACTGTACTCTAACCCTAACACAAACCGTAACCCTAAAACCTACCCTAACCCTAACCCTAACCCTAACCCTAACTCTACACTAAACCTAACCCGTACTCTAACCCTAACCCTAACCCTAACCGTACTCTAACCGTAACACTAACCCTCACCCTAACCCTAACCGTACTGTTACCCTAACCCATACCATAACCCTAACCCAACCCTAAACTTAAACGTCACCCTGACCCGTACCCTAACCCTAAAACTAACCTGTACCCTAATCACAACCCTAAACCTAACCCGTACCCTAACCCTATCCCTAACGCTAACCCTGACCCTAAACCTAAACCTAACCTGTACCCTATCCCTAACCCTAACACTAACCCTCACCTAAACCTAACCCTAACCTGTACCCTAACCCTAACCCGTAACCTAAACCTAACCCTAAACCTAAACTTAACCCCTACGCTAACCCTATCCCGTACCCTAAACTTAACCCTAAACCGTACCCTAACCCTAACCCTAACCCTATCCGCACTCTAACCCTAACCCTAACCCTAAACCCAACACTAACCCTAGCCCGAACTCTAACACTAACCCTAACCCTAAACGTAACCCTAACCCATACGCTAACCCTAACCCGTACCCTAACACTAACCCTAACCATAACACTATCCCTAACCCATACTCTAAACCTAAACCTAACCCTATCTCTAACCCAAACCCGTACTATAACCCTAAGCCTAACCCTAACCTTAAACCTAACCCTAACCTGTACTCTAACCCTATCCTGTAGCCTAACACTAACCCTAACACTAATGCCTAACCCTAACCCTAACCCTAACCCTTACCTAACCCGTACCCAAACGGTAAACCTAACCCGTACCATAACACTAACCCAAACCCGTACTCTAACCCTAACCCTAACCCTAACCCTAACGCTAAACAGCACCCTAAAATTAACCCTAAACCTAACGCTAAACATAACCCTTAACCGTACCCTAAACTTACCTTAACTCGTTCGCTAACCCTAACTCTGACCCTAAACCTAACCCGTACACTAACCCTAACCCGTACCCTAACCCTAACCCTAAACCTAACCCTATCCGTAACCCTAACCCGTACCCTAAACCTAACCCTAACCCTTGTCCTAACCCGTACCCAAACCTATCCTGTACCCTAAACCTAACCCTAAATCGTACCAAAACCCTCCGAGTAACCCTAACCCATACACTAGCGCTAACCCTAACACTAAGCCTAACCCGCACCCTAAACCTAAACCTAACTGTAAAGCTAATTATAACCCTTAACCGTACCCTAACCCTAACCCATAACCTAACACTAACCCTAACCTTAACCGTAACCCTAAACCATACCCTAACCCTAAAAATAACCCGTACCGTAAACCAAACCCTAATCCTAACCCGTACCATAACCCTATCCCTAATCCTAACCCTGACCCTAAACCTAACCCTAACCCGTACCCTAACCCTAACCCGCACCTAAACCGAACCCTAACCCGTAACCTAAACGTAAACCTAACCCTAAACTTATCCTGTAAACTAACCCTATACCGTACCCTAAACCTAACCCCAACGTGTACCCTAACCCTAAACCTATCCCTAAGCCTAATCTGTACATTAACCCTAACCCTAACCCTAACACTAACCCTACCCTGTACTCTAACCCTAAACCTAACTCTAACCCTAACCCGTACCCTAACCCTAAACCTAATCCTAACACTAACCCTACCCCGTACTCTAACCCTAACAAACCCTAAACCTAACCCGTACCCTAACCCTAACCCTAACCCTAACCCTAACACTAACCCTAACCCGTACTCAAACCCTAAACCTAACCCTAACCCTAACCCTAACACTAACCGTTACCCTAAACCTAACCCAAACCCTAACCCTAACACTAACCCTAAACCGTACTTAACCCTAACCCTAACACTAACCCTACCCCGTACTCTAACACTAACCCTAATCCGAACCCTAACTCGTACCCTAAAGTAACCCTAACCCTAACCCTAACACTAACCCTAACCCGAACTCTATCCCTAACCCTAACCGTATTCTAACCCTAACCCTAACCCTCACCCTAACCATAACACGTACTGTAACCCTAACCCATACCATAACCCTAAACCTAACCAGTACCCTAACCCTAACCCTAATTCGTAGCCTAAACCTAACCTTAAAACTGACCCTACACCTAACCCTAAACTGAACCGTAACCCTGACCCGTACACTAAACCTAAAATTAACCCGTACCCTAACCCCAACCCTAAACCTAACCTGTACCCTAACCCTAACCCTAAACCTAACCCACACCAAACCTAACCCTAACCCGTAACCTAAGCCTAACCCTAACCCTAAACTTAACCCGTACGCTAACCCTATCCCGTACCCTTAACCTAAGCCTAAATTGTAACCTAACCCGAAACCTAACCCTAAGCCTAACCCGTACATTAACTCTAAACCTAACACTAACACTAACCCTACCCCGTACTCTAACCCTAACCCTAACTCTAACCCTAACCCGTACCCTAACCCTAACCCTAACACTAACCCTACCCCGTACTCTAACCCTAACACAAACCCTAACCCTAAAACCTACCCTAACCCTAACCCTAACCCTAACTCTAACACTAACCCTAACCCGTCCTCTAACCCTAACCCTAACCCTAACTGTACTCTAACCGTAACACTAACCCTCACCCTAACCCTAAACGTACTGTTACCCTATCCCGTACCATAACCCTAACCCTAACCCTAAACTTAACCATAACCCTGACCCGTACCCTAACCCTAAAACTAACCCGTACCCTAACAACAACCCTAAACCTAACCCGTACCCTAACCCTATCCCTAATGCTAACACTGACCCTAAACCTAAACCTAACCCATACCCTATCCCAAACCCTAACCCTAGACCTCACCTAAACCTAACCCTAACCCGTACCCTAACCCTAACCCGTAACCTAAACCTAACCCTAACCCTAAACTTAAGCCCTACGCTAACCATATCCCGTACCCTAAACTTAACCCTAACCCATACACTAACCCTAACCCTATCCGCACTCTAACCTTAACACTAACACTAACCCTAGCCCGTACTCTAACACTAATCCTAACCCTAAACGTAACCCTAACCCATACGCTAACCCTAACCCGTACCCTAACACTAAACCTAACCCTAACACTATCCCTAACCCATACTCTAAACCTAAAACTAACCCTATCTCTAACCCAAACCCATACTATAACCCTAAACCTAACCCTATCCTTAAATCTAACCCTAACCCGTACTCTAACCCTATCCCGTAGCCTAACACTAACTCTAACCCTAACCCCTAACCCTAACCCTAACCCTTACCTAACCCGTACCCAAACGGTAAACCTAACCCGACCATAACACTAACCCAAACCCGTACTCTAACCCTAACCCTAACCCTAACCCTAACCCTAACCCTAACCCTAAACCGCACCCTAATCTTAACCCTAAACCTAACACTAACCATAACCCTTAACCGTACCCTAAACCTAACCCTAACTCGTACCCTAACCCTAACACTGACCCTAAACCTAACCCATACACTAACCCTAACCCGTACCCTAACCCTAACTCTAACCCTATCCGTAACCCTAACCCGTACCCTAAATCTGACCCTAACCCTTGTCCTAACCCGCACCCAAGCCTATTCCGTACCCTAAACCTAACCCTAAATCGTACCTAAACCCTCCGAGTAACCCTGACCCATACACTAGCGCTAACCCTAACCCTAACCCTAAGCCTAACCCGCACCCTAAACCTAAACCTAACCGTAACCCTAAACATAACCCTTAACCGTACCCTAACCCTAACCCATAACCTAACATTAACCCTAACCTTAACCGTAACCCTAAACCGTAACCTAACCCTAAAAATAACCCGTACCATAACCCAAACCCTAACCCTAACCTGTACCATAACACTTTCCCTAATCCTAACCCTGACCCTAAACCTAACCCTAACCCGTACCCTAACCCTAACCCGCACCTAAACCTAACCCTAACCCGTACCCTAACCCTAAACCGTAACCTAAACGTAAACCTAACCCTAAATTATCCCGTACACTAACCCTATACTGTACCCTAAACCTAACCCCAACCTGTACCCTAACCCTAATCCTAACCCTATCCGTACACTAAATCTAACCCTAACCCTAACACTAACCCAAACCATACTCAAAACCTAACCTTAACCCTAAACCTAACCCTAACCCGCACACTAACCCTAACAGGTACCCTAACACTAACCCTTACCCTAACCCTAAACCTAACCCGTACCCTAAACCAAAACGTAACCCTTGACCTAACCCGTACCCAACCCTAATTCGTATCCTACCCCTAAACATAAACCGTACCCAAAACCTAACAGTAACCCTAACCATACCCTAGCGCTAACCCTAACCCTAACTCTAAGCCTAACCCGCACCCTAAATCTAAACCTAACCGTAACCCTAAACATAACCCTTACCCATACCCTAAACCTAACCCATAACCTAACACTAACCCTAACATTAACCGTAACCATAACCCATAACATAACCCTAAAAATAACCCGTACGGTAACCCCAACCTTAACCCTAACCCGTACCATAACCCTATCCCTAATCCTAACCCGTCCGCTAACACTAAACCTAATTCGAACCCTAACCCTAACCCTAACCCTGACCCTAACCCTAACCCTAACCCGTACCCTAAACCTAACCTGTACCCTAACCCTAAACCTAACCCTAACCCGTACCCTAAACCTAACCCTAACCCGTACCCTAACCCTAAACCTAACCCTAAACCTGACCCTAACCCTAACCCTAACACGTACCCTAAGTCTAACCCATACCCTAACCCTAATCCTAACCCTTACACTAACACTAACCATACCCCGTAACCTAACCCAAAACCTAACCCTAACACTAAACCTAACGCTTACTCTAACCCTAACCCTTAGCCTAACCCTACTCTAACCCTAACCCTAACCCTCACCCTAACCCTAACTCGTACTGTAACCCTAACCCATACCAGAACCCTAACCCTAACCCGTACCCTAAACCTATTTCGTACCCTAACCCTAACCCTAACCATGACCCTAACCCTAACCCTAACCCGTTCCCTAACCCTAACCCTAACCCTATCCATACACTAACCCTAACGCTAACACTAACCCTAACCCATACTCTAACCCTAAACCTAACCCTAAAACTAACCCTAACCTGTACTCTAACCCTAAACCGTACCCTAACACTAACCCTTACCCTAAACGTAAACCTAACCCGAACCCTAACCCTAAACGTAACCCTATCTCTAACCCAAACGCGTACTCTAACCCTAACCCTAACCCTAAAACTAACCCTACCACGAACTCTAACACTAACCCTAACCCTAACCATAACCCGTACCCTAAACCTAAACCTAACCCTAACACTAACCCTAACACTAACCCCACCCCGTACTCTAAACCTAACCCTAACCCGTACCCTAACACTAACCCAAACCCGTACTCTAACCCTAAACCTAACCCAAACCCGCACCCTTAGGTTAAGCCTAACCCTAACCCAAACCATAACCCTTAACCGTAACCTAACACTAACCCATACCCTAACACTAACCCTAACCTTTAACATAATCCTAACCCGTAACCTAACCCTAAAACTAACCTATACCCTAAACCCAACCCTAACCCTAACCCGTACCCTAACCCTAACCCTAACCCTAACCCTGACCCTAAACCTAACCCTAACCCGTACACTAACCCTAACCCTAAGCCTAAATCGCACCCTAAACCTAACCCTAACCCGTACCCTAACCCTAACCCGTAACCTAAACCTAACCCTAACACTAAACTTAACACGTACGCTAACTCTATCCCATACCCTAAACCTAACCCTAACCCATAAACTAACCCTAAACCTAACCCTAAGCCTAACCCGTACATTAACCCTAACACTAACCCGACCCCGTACTCTAACCCTAACCCTAACCCTAACCCGTACCCTAACCCTAACCATTTCCCTAACCCTAACACTAACCCTAACGCGTACCCTAACCCTAACCCTAACCGTACTCTAACCCTAACCCTAACCCTCACCCTAACCCTAACCCGTACTGTAAACCTAACCCGTAACATACCCTAACACTAACAGGTACCCTAACCCTAACCCTAACTCGTACCCTAACCCTAACCCTGACCCTAACACTAACCCTAACCCGTAACCTAAACCTAACCCACACACTAACCCTAACCCTAACCCTAACCCGTACCCTAAACCTAACCCTAACCCTTGACCTAACCCGTTCCCAAACTTATCCCGTACCCTAACCCTAACCCTAACCCGTACCCAAACCCAAAGAGTAACCCTAACCCATACCCTAGAACTAGACGTAACCCTAGCCATAACCCTTACCCGTAGCCTAAACTTAACCCATAGCTAACACTAACCCTAACATTAACCATAATCCTAACCCGTACCATAACCCTAAAAATAACCCGTACCATAACCCCAACCCTAACCCTAACCTGTACCATAATCCTATCCCTAATCGTAACCCGTACCCAAAACCTAACCATAACATGTACCCTAACCCTAACCCTAACCCTAACCCTTACCCTAACACGTACCCAAACGGTAAACCTAACCCGGACCCTAACACTAAACCAAACCCGTACTCTAACCCTAACCCTAACCATAACCATACCCCGCACCCTAAACTTAACTCTACCCTAGCCCAAACCATAACCCTTAACCGTAACCAAACCCTAACCCATACCCTAAACCTAACCCTAACCTTAACCGTAACCCTAACCCATACCCTAACCCTAAAACTAACCCGTACCCTAAACCCAACCCTAACCCTAACCCGTACCCCAACACTAACCCTAACCCTAAACCTGACCCTAAACCTAACCCTAACCCTTACACTAATCCTAACCCTAACCCTATCCCGCACCCAAAACCTAACCCTAACCTGTACCCTAACCCTAACCCATAACCTAAACCTAACCATAACCCTAAACTTAACCCGTACGCTAACCCTATCCCGTCCCCTACACCTAACCCTAACCTGTATCCTTACCCTAAAGCTAACCCTAAGCCTAAACCGTACAATAATCCCAAACCTAACCCTAACACAAACCCTACACCGTGCTCTAACCCTAACCCTAACCCTAACCCTAACCTGTACACTAACCCTACCCTAAACCTAACCCTAACACTAATCCTACCCCGTACTCTAACCCTAAACCTAACCCTAACCCTAACCCGTACCCGTACCCTACCCTAACCCTAACCTTAACCCTAACACTAACTGTACTCTAAACCTAACACTAACCCTCACCCTAACCCTAACCCGTACTGTAACCCTATCCATACCATAACCCTAAACCTAACCCATACCCTAACCCTAAACCTAACTCGTACCCTAACCCTAACCCTAACTCTGACCCTAACCCTAACCTGTACCTTAAACCTAACCCTAACCCTAACTCGTACCCTAAACCTACCCTAACCCTGACCCTAACCCTAACCCTAACCCATACCTTAAGCCTAACCCATACCCTAACCCTAAACCTAAACCTAACCCTAACCCTAAACCGTACCCTAAATGTAACCCTAACCCTCTACCTAACCCGTACACAAACCTATCCCGTAACCTAACCCTAACCCTAAACCGTACCTAAACCCTAACAGTAACCCTAACCCATACCCTAGCGCTAACCCTAACCCTAACCCTAACCCGGACCCTAAACCTAACTCTTACCCAGACCCTAACACTAACCCTATCCCGTACCCTAACTCTAAACCGTACACCTACACTAACCCTAAACCTAACCCCTACCCAAACCCTAAACGTAACCCTAGCCCGTACCCAAACCCTAACCGGAACCTTAACCCTAACCCTAACCTGTACCCTAAGCCTACCCGTAGCCTAATCCTAACTCTAATCCAAACCCCTAAACCTAAGCCTAACCCTAACCCTTACCCGAACCCGTACCCAAACGGTAAATCTAACCTATACCCTAACACTAACCCAAACCCGTACTCTAACCCTAACCATAACCCAAAACCTAACCTTAAACATAACCCTAATCCGTACCCAAACCCTAAAACTACCCATACCCTGACCCCAACCCTAACGCTAACCCGTACCCTAACACTAACCCTAACCCTAACCCTAATCCTGACCCTAAACCTAAACTTAACCCTAACCCTAACCCTCACCCAACCCAGACCCTAAACCTAACCCTAACCCGTACCCTAAAGCTAAACCGTAACCTAAACCGAACCCTAACCCTAAACTTAACCCGATCGCTAACCCTATCCCGTACCCTAAACCTAACCCTAACCCGTATCCAAACCCTAACCTAACCCTAATCCTAACCCGTACATTAACCCTTACCCTAACCCTAACACTAACCCTACCCCGTACTCTAACCCTAACCCTAACCCTAACCCTAACCCGTACCCTAAACCTAACCCTAACCCTTGACCTAACCCCTACTAACCTTATCCCGTACCCTAAACCTAACCCTAACCCGTACCCAAACCCTAAGAGTAACACTAACCCATAACCTAGCGCTAACCCTAACCCTAACCCTAAGCCTAACCCGCACCCTAAACCTAAACCTAACCGTAACCCTAACCATAAACCTACCTGTACCCTAACCCTAACCCATACCCTAACACTAACCCTAACCTTAACCGTAAGCCTAACCCGTACCCTAACCCTAAAACTAACCCGTACCCTAACCCCAACTCTAACCCTAACACGTACCATAACCCTATCCTTAACCCTAACCCTGACCCTAAACCTAACTCTAACCCGTACCCTAACCCTAACCCGCACCTAAACCTAACCCTACCCAGGACCCTAACTCTAACCCATAAGCTAAACCTAACCCTAACCGTAAACTTAACCCGTACACTAACCCTATCTCATACCCTAAACCTAAACCTAACCCGTACCCAAACCCTAACAGTAACCCTAAACCATACCCTAGCGCTAACACTAACCCTAACTCTAACCATTACCCGTACCCTAAACCTAACCCATACCCTAACACTAACACTAAACTTAACCGTAACCATGACCCGTACACTAAACCTAAAATTAACCCGTACCTAACCCCACCCTAACCCAAACCTGTACCCTAACCCTAACCCTAACCCACACCAAACCTAACCCTGGCCAGTAACCTAAGCCTAACCCTAACCCTAAACTTAACCCGTACGCAAACCCTATCCCATACATAAACCTAACCCTAAACCGTAACCTAACCCTAAACCTAACCCTAAGCCTAACCGTACATTAACTCTAACCCTAACCATAACACTAACCCTACCCCATACTCTAACCCAAACCAAACCCTAACCCTAAACTGTACTCTATCCCTGACCCTAACCCTAACCCTAACCCTAACCCTAACTCTATCCGCACTCTAACCCTAACCCTAACCCTAACACTAAACCTAACCCGTACTCTAGCACTAACCCTAAATCTAAACATAACCCTAACCCATACGCTAAACCTAACCCGTACCCTAACACTAACCCTAAACCTAACACTATCCCTAACCTGTACTCTAACCCTAAACCTAACCCTATCTCTAACCCAAACCCGTACTATAAACCTAAAGCTAACCCAAACCCTAAACCTAACCCTAACCCGTACTCTAACCCTATCCCATAGCCTAACACAAACGCTAACCCTAACCCCAACTCTAACCCTATCCATAACCCTTACCTAACCCGTACCCAAACGGTAAACCTAACCCATTTCCAAACACTAACCCAAACCCGTACTCTAACCCTAACCCTAACCCTAACCCTAAACCGCACCCTAAACTTAACCCTAACCCTAACGCTAACCATAACCCTTAACCGTACCCTAACCCTAAACCTAACTCGTACCCTAACCCTAACACTGACCCTAACCCTAACCCGTACACTAACCCTAAACCGTACCCTAATCCTAACCCTAACCCTAACCCTATCCGTACTCCAACCCTAACTCTAACCCTACCGCGTACTCTAACACTAAGCCTAACTCTAACCATAACCCGTATCTTAACCCTTAACCTAACCCTAACACTAACCATACCTCATACTCTAACCCTAACCCTAAACCTAACCGTAACCCTAAACCGTACCCTAAACCTAACCCTAACCCTAACTCGTACCTTATCCCAAAACCTAACCCTGACCCTAACCCTAACCCTAACCCTAACCCGTACCCTAAGCCTAACCCATACCCTAACCCTAACCCTAACACTAATCCTACCCTGTACTCTAACCCTAACCTGTACCCTAAACCTAACCCTAACCCTAACCCTAACACTAACACTAAAACTAACCCGTACTCTAACCCTAACCCTATCCCGTACCCTAACCACACCCTAACCCTAACTCGTACCCTAACACTAACCCTAACCCTGACCCAAACCCTAAACCTAACCCGTACCCAAAACCTAAACCATACCCTAAACCTAACCCTATACCTAACCCTAACCCTATCCCGTACCCTAAATCTAACCCTAACCCTTCTCCTAACCCGTACCCAACCCTATCCCGTTACCTAACCCTAACCTTAACCCGTACCCAATCCCTAAGAGTAACCCTAACCCATACCCTAGGGCTAAACCTAAACCTAACCCTAAGGCTAACCCGCACCCTAAACCTAAACCTAACCGTAACCCTAACCATAACCCTTACCCGTAGCCTAAACCTAACCCATACCTAACACTAACCCTAAACTTAACCGTAACCCTAAACCGTACCATAACCCTAAAAATAACCCGTACCGTAACCCCAAACCTAACCCTAACCCGTGCCATAACCCTATCCCTAATCCTAACCCGTACCCAAAACCTAACCATATCACGTACCCTAACCCTAACCCTAACCCTAACCCTTACCCTAACCCGTACACAAACGGAAAACCTAACACGTACCCTAACACTAACCCAAACCCGTACTCTAAACGTAACCCTAACCCTAACCCGCACCCTAAACTTAACCCTAACCCTAACGCAAACCATAACCCTTAACCATAACCTAACACTAACCCATACCCTAACCCTAAACCTAACCTTAACCATAACCCTAACTCGTACCCTAACCCTAAAACTAATCCGTACCCTAACCCCAACCCTAACCTTAACGCGTACACTAACACTAACCCTAACCCTAACCCTGACCCTAAACCTAACCCTAACCGCACACTAACCCTAACCCTAACACTAACCCTAACCTTAACACTAACCCTATCCCGTACTCTAAACCTAACCCTAACCCTAACCCTAACCCTAACCCTAACCCTAACCCATACCCTAACCCTAACCCGTAACCTAAACCTAACCCTAACCCTAAACTTAAACCGTACGCAAACCCTATCCCGTACCCTAAACCTAACCCTAACCTTTAACCTAACCTTAATCCTAACCCAAAGCCTAACCCGTACATTAACCCTAACCCTAACACTAACACTAACCCTACCACGTACTCTAACCCTAACCCTAACTCTAACCCTAACCCGTAACCTAACACTAACACTACCCTAACCCTAACCCTACCCCATACTCTAACCCTAACACAAGCCCTAACCCTAACCCGTACTCTAACCCTAACCCCAACCCTAACCCTAACCCTAACCGTACTCTAACACTAACACTAACCCTCACCCTAAACCTAACCGTACTGTAACCCTAACCCGTACAATAACCCTAACCCTATTCCGTACCCTAAACCTAACCCGTCACCGAAACCTAACCCTAACCCTATACTTAACCCGTACACTAACCCTATCCTGTTCCCTAAACCTAACCCTAACCCGAACCCCAACCCTAACACAAACCCTAACACTAACCGAACTCTAACGCTAACACCTAACCCTAACCCTAATCCTAACCGTTACCCTAACCCGTGCTGAAACGGTAAACCTAACCCGTAACTTAACACTAACCCAAACCGGTAAACTAACCCTAACCCTAACCCTAACCTTAACCCTAACCCTAACCCTAAAAGGCACCCTAAACTTAACCCTAACCCTAACCTTAACCCTTACCCGTACCCTAACCCTAACCCATACCCTAAACCTAACTCTAACTTTAACCGTAACCCTGACCTGTACACTAAACATAAAACTAACCCGTACCATAACCCTAATCCTAAACCTAACCTGCACCTAAACCTAACCCTAACCCATAACCTAACCCTAACCCGTAACCAAAACCTAACCCTAACCCTAAACTTAACCCGTACGCAAACCCTATTCTGAACCCTAACCCATACCCCAACCCTAACCCGTAACCTAAACCTAATCCTAACCCTAAACTTAACCCGTACGCTAACCCTATCCCGTACCCTAAACCTAACTCTAACACGTACCCTAACACTGAACCAAATCTAAGCCTAATCTGTATATTAACCCTAACCATAACCCTAAAACTGACGGTAACCTGTACTCTAAACCTAACCCTAAACCTAACGCTAACCCGTACCCTAAACCTAACCCTAACCTATACCCTAACCCTAACCCTAACCCTGACCCTAACCATAACCCTAACCCATACACTAAGCCTAACCCATACCCTAACCCTAAACTAATCCTAACCCTAACCCTAACCCGTACCCTAACCCTAACCCTAACCCTTAACCTAACCCGTAAACTAACCCTAACCCTAACCCGTACCCAAACCCTAACAGTAACCCTAAACCATACCCTAGCGCTAACACTAACCCTAACCCTAACCATTACCCGTACCCTAAACCTAACCCATACCCTAAACCTAAACCTAAACTTAACCGTAACCCTGACCCATACACTAAACCTAAAATTAACCCGTACCGTAACCCCAACCCTAACCCTAACCTGTACCCTAACCCTAAACCTAACCCACATCAAACCTAACCCTAACCCGTAACCTAAGCCTAACCCTAACCCTAAACTTAACCCGTACGCTAACCCTATCCCGTACCCTTAACCTAACCCTAAACCGTAACCTAACCCTAAACCTAACCCTAAGCCTAACCCGTACATTAACCCTAACCCTAACACTAACACTAACACTAACCCTACCCCATGCTCTAACCCTAAACCTAACTCTAACCGTAACCCGTACCCTAACCCTAACCCTAACCCTAACACTAACCCTACCCCGTACTCTAACCCTAACACAAACCCTAACCCTAAACCCTACCCTAAACCTAACCCTAACCCTAACCCTAACTCTAACACTAACCCTAAACCGTACTCTAACCCTAACCCTAACCCTAACCGTACTCTAACCGTAACACTAATCCTCACCCTAACACTAACCGTACTGTAACCCTAACCCGTACCATAACCCTAACCCTAACCCTAAACTTAATCGTAACCCTGACCGTACCCTAACCCTAAAACTAACCCGTACCCTAACCACAACCCTAAACCTAACCCGTACCCTCACCCTATCCCTAACGCTAACCCTGACCCTAAACCTAAACCTAACCCGTACCCAATCCCTAACCCTAACCCTAACCCTCACCTAAACCTAACCCTAACCCGTACCCTAACCCTAACCCTAACCCTAAACTTAACCCCTACGCTAACCCTATCCCGTAACCTAAACCTAACCCTAACCCGTACCCTAACCCTAACACTAACCCTATCCGCACTCTAACCCTAACCCTAACCCTAACCCTAACACTAACCCTAGCCCGTACTCTAACACTAACCCTAACCCTAAACGTAACCCTAACCCATATGCTAACCCTAACCCATACCCTAACACTAACCCTAACCCTAACACTATCCCTAACCCATACTCTAAACCTAAACCTAACCCTATCTCTAACCAAACCCGTACTATAACCCTAAACCTAACCCTAACCTTAAACCTAACCCTAACCCGTACTCTAACCCTAACCCGTAGCCTAACACTAACTCTAACCCTAACCCCTAACCCTAACCCTAACCCTTACCTAACCCGTACCCAAACGGTAAACCTAACCCGTACACTAACACTAACCCAAACCCGTACTCTAACCCTAACCCTAACCCTAACCTTAACCCTAAACCGCACCCTAAACTTAACCCTAACCCTAACGCTAACCATAACCCTTAACTGTACCCTAAACCTAACCCTAACTCGTACCCTAACCCTAACACTGACCCTACACCTAACCCGTACACTAACCCTAACCCGTACCCTAACCCTAACCCTAACCCTAACCCTATCCGTAACCCTAACCCGGACCCTAAACCTAACCCTAACCCTTGTCCTAACCCGTACCCAAACCTATCCCGTACCGTAAACCTAACCCTAAATCGTACCTAAACCCTCCGAGTAACCCTAACCCATACACTAGCGCTAACCCTAAACCTAAGCCTAACCCTCACCCTAACCCTATCCGTACACTAACCCTAACCCTAACCCTAACCTTAACACTAACCTTAACCCATACTCTAACACTAAACCTAACCCTAAAGCTAACCCTAACCCGTACTCTAACCCTAAACCGTAACCTAACACTAACCCTTACCCTAACTGTAAACCTAACCCGTACCCTAACCCTAAACGTAACCCTATCTCTAACCCTAACCCGTTATCTAACCCTAACCCTAACCCTAACCCTAAAACCAACCCTACCCCGAACTCTAACACTAACCCTAACCATAACCCGTACCCTAAACATAAACCTAACCCTAACACTAACCCTACCCCGTACTCTAACCCTTACCATAACCCGTACCCTAACACTAACCTAAACCCGTAATCTAACCCTAATCCTAACCCAAACCTGCACCCTTAAGTTACCCCTAACCCTAACCCAAACCATAACCCTTAACCATAACCTAACCCTAACCCATACCCTAACTCTAACCCTAAACTTAACGTAACCCTAACCCGTAACCTAACCCTTAAACTAACCTATAAACTAACCCCAACCCTAACCCTAACCTATACCCTAACCCTAACCCTAACCCTGACCCTAAACCTAACCCTAACCCGTACACTAACCCTAACCCTAAGCCTAAATCGCACCCTAACCTAACCCTAACCCGTACCCTAACCCTAACCGGTACCCTAACCCTAACCCTAACCCTAAACTTAACCCATACACTAACCCTATCCCATACCCTAAACCTAACCCTAACCCGTAAACTAACCCTAAACCTAACCCTAAGCCTAACCCGAACATTAACCCTAACCCAACCCTACCCCGTTCTAACCCTAACCCTAACCCTAACCCGTACCCTAACCCTAACCCTAACCATTTCCCTAACCCTAACACTAACCCTAACCCGTACCCTAACCCGTACCCTAACCCTAACCGTACTCTAACCCTAACCCTAACCCTCACCCTAACCCTAACCCGTACTGTAAACCTAACCCGTAACATAACCCTAACCCTAACCCTAACCCTGACCCTAACACTAACCCTAACCCGTAACCTAAGCCTAACCCACACCCTAACCCTAACCCGTACCCTAACCCGTACCCTAAACTTAACCCTAACCCTAACTCGTGCCCTAACCCTAAGCCTAACCCTGACCCTAACCCTAAAACTAACCCGTACCCTAAATCTAAACCATACCCTAACACTAACCCTAACCCTAAACCTAACCCTAACCCGAACTCATACACTAAACCTCACCCTAACCCTTGACATAACCCGTACCCAACCCTATCCCATACCCAATCCTAACCCTAACCCGTACTCAAACCCTAACAGTAACCCTAACCCATACCCTAGTGCTAACCCAGTCCTAACCCTAAGCCTAACCGGCACCCTAAACCTAAACCTAACCCTAACCCTAACCATAACCCTTACCTGTCCCCTAACCCTGACCCATACCCTAACACTAACCCTAACATTAACAGTAACCCTAACCCGTACCCTAACCCTAAAACTATCCCGTACCCTAACACCAACCCTAACCCTAACCCGTACCATAACCCTATCCCTAACCCTAACCCTGACCCTAAACCTAACCCTAACCCGTACCCTAACCCTAACCCGCACCTAAACCTAACCCTAACCCGTAACCTAAACGTAAACCTAACCCTAAACTTATCCTGTAAACTAACCCTATACCGTACCCTAAACCTAACCCCAACCTGTACCCTAACCCTAAACCTATCCCTAAGCCTAATCTGTACATTAACCCTAACCCTAACCCTAACACTTACCCTACACGGTACTCTAACCCTAAACCTAACTCTAACCTTAACCCGTACCCTAACCCTAAACCTAACCCTAACACTAACTCTACCCCGTACTCTAACCTTAACAAAAACCCTAAACCTAACCCGTACCCTAACCCTAACCCTAACCCTAACCCTAACACTAACCCTAACCCGTACTCTAACCCTAAACCTAACCCTAACCCTAACACTAACACTAACCCTAAACCGTACTCTAACCCTAACCCTAACCCTAACACTAACCCTACCCCGTACTCTAACACTAACCCTAATCCGAACCCTAACTCGTACCCTAGAGTAACCATAACCCTAACCCGAACACTAACCCTAACCCGAACTCTATCCCTAACCCTAACCGTATTCTAACCCTAACCCTAACCCTCACCCTAACCATAACACGTACTGTAACCCTAACCCATACCATAACCCTAAACCTAACCCGTACCCTAACCCTAACCCTAATTCGTACCCTAAACCTAACCTTAAAACTGACCCTAACCCTAACACTAAAATGAACCGTAACCCTGACCCGTACACTAAACCTAAAATTAACCCGTACCCTAACCCCAACCCTAAACCTAACCTGTACCCTAACCCTAACCCTAAACCTAACCCACACCAAACCTAACCCTAACCCGTAACCTAAGCCTAACCCTAACCCTAAACTTAACCCGTACGCTAACCCTATCCCGTACCCTTAACCTAATCCTAAATCGTAACCTAACCCGAAACCTAACCCTAAGCCTAACCCATACATTAACCCTAACCCTAACACTAACACTAACCCTACCCCGTACTCTAACCCTAACCCTAACTCTAACCCTAACCCGTACCCTAACCCTAACCCTAACATTAACCCTACCCCGTACTCTAACCCTAACACAAACCCTAACCCTAAAACCTACCCTAACCCTAACCCTAACCCTAACACTAAACCTAACCCGTACTCTAACCCTAACCCTAACCCTAACCGTACTCTAACCGTAACACTAACCCTCACCCTAACCCTAAACGTACTGTTACCCTATCCCGTACCATAACCCTAACCCTAACCCTAAATTTAACCATAACCCTGACCCGTACCCTAACCCTAAAACTAACCCGTACCCTAACCACAACCCTAAACCTAAACCGTACCCTAACCCTATCCCTAACGCTAACACTGACCCTAAACCTAAACCTAACCCGTACCCTATCCCTAACCCTAACCCTAGCCCTCACCTAAACCTAACCCTAACCCGTACCCTTATCCTAACCCGTAACCTAAACCTAACCCTAACCCTAAACTTAAGCCCTACGCTAACCATATCCCGTACCCTAAACTTAACCCTAACCCGTACAATAACCCTAACCCTATCCGCACTCTAACCTTAACCCTAACACTAACCCTAGCACGTACTCTAACACTAACCCTAACCCTAAACGTAACCCTAACCCATACGCTAACCCTAACCCATACCCTAACACTAAACCTAACCCTAACACTATCCCTAACCCATACTCTAAACCTAAAACTAACCCTATCTCTAACCCAAACCCATACTATAACCCTAAACCTAACCCTATCCTTAAATCTAACCCTAACCCGTACTCTAACCCTATCCCGTAGCCTAACACTAACACTAACCCTAACCCCTAACCCTAACCCTAACCCTTACCTAACCCGTACCCAAACGGTAAACCTAACCCGTACCATAACACTAACCCAAACCCGTACTCTAACCCTAACCCTAACCCTAACCCTAACCCTAACCCTAAACCGCACCCTAAACCTGACCCTAAGCCTTGTCCTAACCCGTACCCAAACCTATCCCGTACCCTAAACCTAACCCTAAATCGTACCTAAACCCTCCGAGTAACCCTAACCCATACACTAGTGCTAACCCTAACCCTAACCCTAAGCCTAACCCGCACCGTACACCTAAACCTAACCGTAACCCTAACCATAACCCTTAACCGTACCCTAACCCTAACCCATAACCTAACACTAACCCTAACCTTAACCATAACCCTAAACCGTAACCTAACCCTAAAAATAACCCGTACCGTAACCCAAACTGTAACCCTAACCCGTACCATAACCCTTTCCCTAATCCTAACCCTGACCCTAAACCTAACCCTAACCCGTACCCTAACCCTAACCCGCACCTAAACCTAACCCTAACCCGTACCCTAACCCGAAACCGTAACCTAAACGTAAACCTAACCCTAAACTTATCCCGTACACTAACCCTATACTGTACCCTAAACCTAACCCCAACCTGTACCCTAACCCTAATCCTAACCCTATCCGTACACTAACCCTAACCCTAACCCTAACACTAACCCTAAACCATACTCAAAACCTAACCCTAACCCTAAACCTAACCCTAACCCGTACACTAACCCTAACAGGTACCCTAACACTAACCCTTACCCTAACCCTAAACCTAACCCGTACCCTAAACCTAACAGTAACCCTAACCATACCCTAGCGCTAACCCTAACCCTAACTCTAAGCCTAACCCGCACCCTAAACCTAAACCTAACCGTAACCCTAAACATAACCCTTACCCATACCCTAAACCTAACCCATAACCTAACACTAACCCTAACATTAACCGTAACCATAACCCATACCATAACCCTAAAAATAACCCGTACGGTAACCCCAACCTTAATCCTAACCCGTACCATAACCCTATCCCTAATCCTAACCCGTCCGCTAACACTAAACCTAATTCGAACCCTAACCCTAACCCTAACCCTGACCCTAACCCTAACCCTAACCCGTACCCTAAACCTAACCTGTACCCTAACCCTAAACCTAACCCTAAACCTGACCCTAACCCTAACCCTAACACGTACCCTAAGTCTAACCCATACCCTAACCCTAACCCTAACCCTTACACTAACACTAACCATACCCCGTGACCTAACCCAAAACCTAACCCTAACACTAAACCTAACGCTTACTCTAACCCTAACCCTTACCCTAACCCTACTCTAACACTAAACCTAACCCTCACCCTAACCCTAACTCGTACTGTAACCCTAACCCATACCAGAACCCTAACCCTAACCCGTACCCTAAACCTATTTCGTACCCTAACCCTAACCCTAACCATGACCCTAACCCTAACCCTAACCCGTTCCCTAACCCTAACCCTAACCCTAACCCTAACCCTATCTGTACACTAACCCTAACGCTAACACTAACCCTAACCCATACTCTAACCCTAAACCTAACCATAAAGCTACCCCTAACCCGTACTCTAACCCTAAACCGTACCCTAACACTAACCCTTACCCTAACCGTAAACCTAACCCGTACCCTAACCCTAAACGTAACCCTATCTCTCACCCAATCGCGTACTCGAACCCTAACCCTAACCCTAAAACTAACCCTACCACGAACTCTAACACTAACCCTAACCCTAACCATAACACGTACCCTAAACCTAAACCTAACCCTAACACTAACTCTAACACTAACCCCACCCCGTACTCTAAACCTAACCCTAACCCGTACCCTAACACTAACCCAAACCCGTACTCTAACCCTAAACCTAACCCAAACCTGCACCCTTAAGTTAAGCCTAACCCTAACCGAAACCATAACCCTTAACCGTAACCTAATACTAACCCATACCCTAACCCTAACCCTAACCTTTAATGTAATCCTAACCTGTAACCTAACCCTAAAACTAACCTATACCCTAACACCAACCCTAACCCTAACCCGTACCCTAACCCTAACCCTAACCCTAACCCTGACCCTAAACCTAACCCTAACCCGTACACTAACCCTAACCCTAAGCCTAAATCGCACCCTAAACCTAACCCTAAACCGTACCCTAACCCTAACCCGTAACCTAAACCTAACCCTAACCCTAAACTTAACACGTACGCTAACTCTATCCCATACCCTAAACCTAACCCTAACCCGTAAACTAACCCTAAACCTAACCCTAAGCCTAACCCGTACATTAACCCTAACACTAACCTGACCCCGTACTCTAACCCTAACCCTAACCCTAACCCGTACCCGTACCCTAACCCTAACCATTTCCCTAACCCTAACACTAACCCTAATGCGTACCCTAACCCTAACCCTAACCGTACTCTAACCCTAACCCTAATCCTCACCTTAACCCTAACCCGTACTGTAAACCTAACCCGTAACATAACCCTAACCCTAACAGGTACCCTAACCCTAACCCTAACTCGTACCCTAACCCTAACCCTGACCCTAACACTAACCCTAACCCGTAACCTAAACCTAACCCACACACTAACCCTAACCCTAACCCTAACCCATACCCTAAACCTAACCCTAACCCTTGACCTAACTCGTTCCCAACCTTATCCTGTACCCTAACCCTAACCCTAACCCGTACCCAAACCCTAAGAGTAACCCTAACCCATACCCTAGAACTAGACGTAACCCTAGCCATAACCCTTACCCGTAGCCTAAACCTAACCCTTAGCTAACACTAACCCTAACATTAACCGTAACCCTAACCCGTACCATAACCCTAAAAATAACCCGTACCGTAACCCCAACCCTAACCCTAACCCGTACCATAATCCTATCCCTAATCCTAACCCGTACCCAAAACCTAACCATAACAAGTACCCTAACCCTAACCCTAACCCTAACCCTTACCCTAACCCATACCCAAACGGTAAACCTAACCCGGACCCTAACACTAAACCAAACCCGTACTCTAACCCTAACCCTAACCATAACCATACCCCGCACCCTAAACTTAACTCTAACCCTAACCCAAACCATAACCCTTAACCGTAACCAAACCCTAACCCATACCCTAAACCTAACCCTAACCTTAACCGTAACCCTAACCCATACCCTAACCCTAAAACTAACCCGTACCCTAAACCCAACCCTAACCCTAACCCGTACCCTAACACTAACCCTAACCCTAACCCTGACCCTAAACCTAACCCTAACCCTTACACTAATCCTAACCCTAACCCTACCCCGCACCCAAAACCTAACCCTAACCTGTACCCTAACCCTAACCCGTAACCTAAACCTAACGATAACCCTAAACTTAACCCGTACGCTAACTCTATCCCGTCCCCTACACCTAACCCTAACCCGTATCCTAACCCTAAAGCTAACCCTAAGCCTAATCCGTACAATAATCCCAAACCTAACCCTAACACAAACCCTACACCGTGCTCTAACACTAACCCTAACTCTAACCCTAACCCGTACACTAACCCTACCCTAAACCTAACCCTAACACTAATCCTACCCCGTACTCTAACCCTAAACCTAACCCTAACCCTAACCCGTACCCGTACCCTACCCTAACCCTAACCTTAACCCTAACACTAACTGTACTCTAAACCTAACACTAACCCTCACCCTAACCCTAACCCGTACTGTAACCCTATCCATACCATAACCCTAAACCTAACCCATACCCTAACCCTAAACCTAACTCGTACCCTAACCCTAACCCTAACCCTGACCCTAACCCTAACCTGTACCTTAAACCTAACCCTAACCCTAACTCGTACCCTAAACCTACCCTAACCCTGACCCTAACCCTAACCCTAACCCATACCTTAAGCCTAACCCATACCCTAACCCTAAACCTAAACCTAACCCTAACCCTAAACCGTACCCTAAATGTAACCCTAACCCTCTACCTAACCCGTACACAAACCTATCCCGTAACCTAACCCTAACCCTAAACCGTACCTAAACCCTAACAGTAACCCTAACCCATACCCTAGCGCTAACCCTAACCCTAACCCTAACCCGGACCCTAAACCTAACTCTTACCCAGACCCTAACACTAACCCTATCCTGTACCCTAACCCTAAACCATACACGAACACTAACCCTAAGCCTAACCCATACCATAACCTTAAACGTAACCCTAGCCCGTACCCAAACCCTAACCGGAACCTTAACCCTAACCCTAACCTGTACCCTAAGCCTACCCGTAGCCTAATCCTAACTCTAATCCTAACCCCTAAACCTAAGCCTAACCCTAACCCTTACCCGAACCCGTACCCAAACGGTAAATCTAACCCGTAACCTAACACTAACCCAAACCCGTACTCTAACCCTAACCATAACCCTAAAACTAACCTTAAACATAACCCTAATCCGTACCCAAACCCTAAAACTACCCATACCCTGACCCCAACCCTAACGCTAACCCGTACCCTAACACTAACCCTAACCCTAACCCTAATCCTGACCCTAAACCTAAACTTAACCCTAACCCTAACCCTCACCCAACCCGGACCCTAAACCTAACCCTAACCCGTACCCTAAAGCTAAACCGTAACCTAAACCGAACCCTAACCCTAAACTTAACCCGTTCACTAACCCTATCCCGTACCCTAAACCTAAACCTAACCCGTACCCAAACCCTAACAGTAACCCTAAACCATACCCTAGCGCTAACACTAACCCTAACCCTAACCCTAACCATTACCCGTACACTAACCCTAAACCATACCCTAACACTAACACTAAACTTAACCGTAACTATGACCCGTACACTAAACCTAAAATTAACCCGTACCTAACCCCACCCTAACCCAAACCTGTACCCTAACCCTAACCCTAACCCACACCAAACCTAACCCTGACCAGTAACCTAAGCCTAACCCTAACCCTAAACTTAACCCGTACGCAAACCCTATCCCATTACATAAACCTAACCCTAAACCGTAACCTAACCCTAAACCTAACCCTAAGCCTAACCGTACATTAACTCTAACCCTAACCATAACACTAACCCTACCCCATACTCTAACCCTAACACAAAACCTAACCCTAAACTGTACTCTATCCCTGACCCTAACCCTAACCCTAACCCTAACCCTAACCCTACCCGCACTCTAACCCTAACCCTAACCCTAACCCTATCCCTAACACTAAACCTAACCCGTACTCTAGCACTAACCCTAAATCTAAACGTAACCCTAACCCATACGCTAAACCTAACCCGTACCCTAACACTAACCCTAAACCTAACACTATCCCTAACCTGTACTCTAACCCTAAACCTAACCCTATCTCTAAACCAAACCTGTACTATAAACCTAAACCTAACCCAAACCCTAAACCTAACCCTAACCCGTACTCTAACCCTATCCCATAGCCTAACACAAACGCTAACCCTAACCCCAACTCTAACCCTATCCCTAACCCTTACCTAACCCGTACCCAAACGGTAAACCTAACCCGTTTCCAAACACTAACCCAAACCCGTACTCTAACCCTAACCCTAAACCGCACCCTAAACTTAACCCTAACCCTAACGCTAAACATAACCCTTAACCGTACCCTAACCCTAAACCTAACTCGTACCCTAACCCTAACACTGACCCTAACCCTAACCCGTACACTAACCCTAAACCGTACCCTAATCCTAACCCTAACCCTAACCCTATCCGTACTCCAACCCTAACCCTACCCCGTACTCTAAAACTAAGCCTAACTCTAACCATAACCCGTACCTTAACCCTTAACCTAACCCTAACACTAACCCTACCTCGTACTCTAACCCTAACCCTAAACCTAACCGTAACCCTAAACCGTACCCTAAACCTAACCCTAACCCTAACTCGTACCTTATCCCAAACCCTAACCCTGACCCTAACCCTAACCCTAAACCGTACCCTAAGCCTAACCCATACCCTAACCCTAACCCTAACCCTAACACTAATCCTACCCCGTACTCTAACCCTAACCTGTACCCTAAACCTAACCCTAACCCTAACCCTAACCCTAACACTAAAACTAACCCGTACTCTAACCCTAACCCTATCCCGTACCCTAAACCACACCCTAACCCTAACTTGTACCCTAACACTAACCCTAACCCTGACCCTAACCCTAACCCTAACCCGTACCCAAAACCTAAACCATACCCTAAACCTAACCCTATACCTAACCCTAACCCTATCCCGTACCCTAAATCTAACCCTAACCCTTCTCCTAACCCGTACCCAACCCTATCCCGTAACCTAACCCTAACCTTAACCCGTACCCAATCCCTAAGAGTAACCCTAACCCATACCCTAGGGCTAAACCTAAACCTAACCCTAAGGCTAACCCGCACCCTAAACCTAAACCTAACCGTAACCCTAACCATAACCCTTACCCGTAGCCTAAACCTAACCCATACCTAACACTAACCCTAAACTTAACCGTAACCCTAAACCGTACCATAACCCTAAAAATAACCCGTACCGTAACCCCAAACCTAACCCTAACCCGTGCCATAACCCTATCGCTAATCCTAACCCGTACCCAAAACCTAACCATATCACGTACCCTAACCCTAAACCTAACCCTAACCCTTACCCTAACCCGTACACAAACGGAAAACCTAACACGTACCCTAACACTAACCCAAACGCGTACTCTAAACCTAACCCTAACCCTAACCCGCACCCTAAACTTAACCCTAACCCTAACGCAAACCATAACCCTTAACCGTAACCTAACACTAACGCATACCCTAACCCTAAACCTAACCTTAACCATAACCCTAACTCGTACCCTAACCCTAAAACTAATCCGTACCCTAACCCCAACCCTAACCTTAACGCGTACACTAACACTAACCCTAACCCTAACCCTGACCCTAAACTTAACCCTAACCGCACACTAACCCTAACCCTAATACTAACCCTAACCTTAACGCTAACCCTATCCCGTACTCTAAACCTAACCCTAACCCTAACCCTAACCCTAACCCTAACCCATACCCTAACCCTAACCCGTAACCTAAACCTAACCCTAACCCTAAACTTAAACCGTACACAAACCCTATCCCGTACCCTAAACCTAACCCTAAACTTTAACCTAACTCTAAACCTAACCCTAAGCCTAACCCGTACATTAACCCTAACCCTAACACTAACCCTACCACGTACTCTAACCCTAACCCTAACTCTAACCCAACCCGTAACCTAACCCTAACACTACCCTAACCCTAACCCTACCCCATACTCTAACCCTAACACAAGCCCTAACCCTAACCTTTACTCTAACCCTAACCCCCACCCTAACCCTAACCCTAACCGTACTCTAACACTAACACTAAGCCTCACCCTAACCCTAACCGTACTGTAACCCTAACCCGTACAATAACCCTAACCCTATTCCGTACCCTAAACCTAACCCGTCACCTAAACCTAACCCTAACCCTATACTTAACCCATACGCTAACCCTATCCTGTTCCCTAAACCTAACCCTAACCCGAACCCCAACCCTAACACAAAGCCTAACCCTAACCGAACTCTAACGCTAACACCTAACCCTAACCATAATCCTAACCGTTACCCTAACCCGTGCTGAAACGGTAAACCTAACCCGTACCCTAACACTAACCCAAACCGGTAAACTAACCCTAACCCTAACCCTAACCTTAACCCTAACCCTAACCCTAAAAGGCACCCTAAACTTAACCCTAACCCTAACCCTAACCCTACCCCGTACTCTAACCCTAACCCTAACTCTAACCCTAAAGCGTACCCTAACCCTAAACCTAACCCTAACACTAACCCTAACCCGTACCCTAACCCAAAACCTAACACAAACCCTAACCGTAACCCTAACCCATACCCTAAACCTAACCCTAACTCTACTCGTACCCTAACACTAACCCTAACCCTGACCCTAACCCTAACCCGTACCCTAAACCTAACCCATACCCTAACCCTAACCCTAAACTTAACCCTAACCCTATTCCGTACCCTAAACCTAACCTTAACCCTTGCCCTAACCCGTACCCAACCCTATCCCGTACCTTAACCCTAAACCTAACCGGTCCCCAAACCCTAAGAGTAAACCTAACCCGTACCCTAGAGCTAACCCTAACACTAACCCTAACCGTAACACTAACCCGCACCCTAAACCTAAACGTAACCCTAACCCTAACCATAACCCTTACCCGTACCCTAACCCTAACCCATACCCTAACCCTAACCCTGAACTTAACCGTAACCCTGACCCGTACCCTAACCCTAAAATTAACCCGTACCCTAACCCCAACCCTAACCCTAAATCTAACCCTAACCCGTACCCTAACCCTAACCATAACCCTAACCCTAACTCTAAACCTAACCCATACTCTAACCCTAACCCTAATCCTAACCCTTACCCTAACCCTAACCGCACTCTAACCCTAACCCTAACCCTTACTGTAACACTAACCGTACTGTAAAACTAACCCGTACCATAACCCTAAACCGAAACCTAACCTTAAGCATAACCCTGACCCGTACCCTAACCCTAAATCTCACCCGGACCCTAACCCCAACCCTAACCCTAACCCTTACCCTAAACCTATCCCTCACGCTAACCCTGACCCTAAACCTAACCCTAAACCGTAGCCTAACCCTAACCCTACCTCGTACCCTAACCCTAAACCTAACTCGTTACCTAACCCTAACCCTAACACTGACCTAACCCTAACCCTAACCAGTACCCTAAACCTAACACTAAAGCTAACTCGTACCCTACACCTAACCCTAACCCTGACCCTAACCCTAACACTAACCTGTACCCTAAGCTTAACCCATACCCCAAACCTAACCCTAATCCCAACCCTAACACTTACCCTAACGCTAACCCTTACACTAATCCTAACCCTAACCCTAACCCGCACCCTAAACCTAGTCCTAACCCGTACCCTAACCCTAAACCGAAACCTAAAACTAACCCTAACCCTAAACTTAACCCGTACGCTAACCCTATCCCGTACACTAAACCTAACCCTAACCCGTATCCTAACACTAAACCTAACCCTAAGCCTAACCCATACATTAAACCTAACCCTAAACCTAACACTAACCCTACCCCGTTCTCTAACCCTAACCCTAACCCTAACCAGTACCCTAAAACTAACCCTTTCCCTAACCCTAACAATAACCCCAACCCCTACTCTAACCCTAACCCTAACACTAACCCTAACCGTACTCTAACCCTAACCCTAACCCTCACCCTAACACTAACTCGTACTGTAACCCTAACCCGTAACATAACCCTAACTCTAACCCGTACCCTAACCCTAACCCTAACTCGTACCCTAACCCTAACCCTGACCCTAACCCTAATGCATACCCTAAACATAACCCTAACCCTAAATCATACCCTAACCCTAACCCTAACCCTAACCCTGACAATAACCCTAACCCGAACCCGTACCCTAAACCTAACCCATACCCTAACCCTAACCCTAAACCTAACCGTAACCCTAAACCGTACCCTAAATCTAACCGTATCCCTTGACCTAACGCGTACCTAACACTATCTCGTACCCTAACCCTAAACCTAACCCGTACCCAAACCCTAACAGTAACCCTAACTCATACCCTAGTGCTAACCCTAACCCTAGCCCTAAGCCTAACGTGCACCCTAAACGTAAACCTGAAACTAACCCTAACCATAACCCTTACGCGTACCATAACCCTAAACCATAACCTAAAACTAACCTTAACCTTAACTGTAACCCTAACCCGTACCCTAACCCTAAAAGTAACCCATACCCTAACCCCAACCCTAACCCTAACCCGTACCATAACCCTACCCTAACTCTAACCCTGACCCTAAACCTAACCCTATCCCGTACCCTAACCCTAACCCGCACCTAAACCTAACCCTAACACGTACCCTAACCCTAACCCGTAACCTATACCTAACCCTAAACCTAAACTTAACCCGTACACTAACCCTATCCCATACCCTAAACCTAACCCTCACCCGTACCCTAACCCTAACCCTAACCCTATCCGTACACTAATCCCAACCCTAACACAAACACTAATCCTAAACCATACTCTAACACTAACTCTAACCCTAAACCTAAACCTAACCCGTACTCTAACCCTAACCCGTACCCTAACACTAACCCTTACCCTATCCCTAAACCTAACCCGTACCCTAACCCTAAACGTACCCCTAACCCATACCCAAGCCCTAACCCTAACACGTACCCTAAACCTCATCCTAACCCTAACCCTAACCCGCCCACTAATCCTAACCCTAACCCTCCACCTAACATGTACACTAACCCTAAACCGTACCGTAACCTTAACCCTAACCCATACCGTTACCCTAACACTGAACTTAACCTAACCCTAAACCTAATCCTAACACCAACCCGTAGACTAACCCTAAACCGAACCCTAACCCTAACCCTAACCTGTACCCTAAACCTATGCGTAGCCTAACCCTAACTCTAACCCTAACCCCTAACCCTAAACCTAACACTAACCCTTACCCTATCCCGTTCCCAAATGGTAAACCTAACCCGTATCCTAACACTAACCCAAACCCGTACTCTAATGCAAACCCTAACCCTATTCCGTACCCTAAACCTAAAACTAACCCGTACCCTAACCCCAACCCTAAGGCTAACCCATACCTTAACACTAACCCTAACCCTAACCCTGACCCTTAACCTAAACCTAACCCGTACACTAACCCTAACACTAACCCTAACCCGTACTCTATCCCTAACCCTAACGGTATTCTAACCCTAACCCTCACCCTAACCCTAACACGTACTGTAACCCTAACCCATACCATAAACATAAACCTAACCCGTACCCTAACCCTAATTCGTACCCTAACCCTAACCCTAACCCTGACCCTAACCTTAACCATAACCCTAACCCGTAACCTAAACCTAACCCATACCCTAACACTAAACCTAAACCTAAACCGTACCCTAACCCTAACCCTAACCCGTAATCTAAACCTACCCCATACCCTAACCCTAAACCTAACCCTAACCCGTGCTCTAACCCTCTCCCGTACACTAACACTAACCCTAATCCTAACACTTGACCTAACCCGTAACCTAACCCTAACCCTAACCCGTACCCATCCCTTAACAGTAACCCTAAACGATACCCTAGCGCTAACACTAACCCTAACCCTAACTCTAACCATTACCCTACCCTAACCCTAACCCACACCCTAACGCTAACCCTAACCCTAACCCTAACCCTAACCCTAACCCACACCTAAACCTAACCCTAACCCGTAAACTAAGCCTAACCATAAACCTAAACTTAACCCGTACGCTAACCCTATCCCGTACCCTTAACCAAACCCTAACCCGTAACCTAACCCTAAACCTAACCCCAACCCTAACCCTAACCCTTACCCTAACCCTATCCCTAACGCTATCCCTGACCCTAAACCTAACCCTAAACCGTACCCTAACCCTAACCCTAACACTAACCCTCACCTAAACCTAACCATAACCCATACCCTAACCCTAACCCGTAACCTAAACCTAACCCTAACCCTAACCATAACCCTTAACCGTACCCTAACCCTAACCCATAACCTAACCCTAACCCGCACCTAAACCGTACCGTTACCCGTACCCTAACCCTAACCCATAACCTAAACCTAAACCTAACCTTAAACTTATCCCATACACTAACCCTATCCCGTACCCTAAACCTAAACCTAACCTGTACTCTAAACCTAACCCTAACCCTAATCCTATCTGTACACTAACCCTTACCCTAACCCTAACACTAACCCTATGGCATACTCTAACCCTAACCCTAACCCTAACACTACCCCTAACATGAACTCTAACCCTAACCCTAACCCTAAACGTAACCCTAACCCGTAATCTAACCCTAACCCGTACCATAACATTAACCCTAACACTAACACTATCCCTAACACGTACCCTAACCCTAAACGTAACCCTAACCCATACCTAAACCCTAACCCTAACACGTACCCTAACCCTAACCCGCACACTAAAACTAACCCTAAACCTAGACCTAACAAGTACACTAAACCTATCTTGTACCGTAAACTTAACCCTAACCCGTACCGTAACCCTAACACTAACCCTAACCCTAACCTTAACCCTACTCTAACCCATAGACTAACCATAACCCGAACCCTAACCCTAACCCTAACCCTCAACGTACCCTAACCCTAACCCTAACCCTAACCCGTACCCTAACACTAACCCTTACCCTAAACCTAAACCTAACCCGTACCCTAACCCTAAACGTAACCCTAACCCGTACCCAAACCCTAACCCTAACACATACCCTAACGCTAACCCTAGCCCTAACCCGCACACAAAACATAACCCAAACCCTAGACCTAACACGTACACTAAACCTATCCCGTACTGTAACCTTAACCCTAAACCGTACCGTTACCCTAACACTAACCCTAACCCTAACCCTAACCCTAACCCCAACCCGTACACTAACCCTAACCCTAACCCTAAACTTACCCTAACGCTAACCCTAACCCTAACCCTAACACTAACCCTAACCCGTACTCTAACTTAACCCTAACCCTAAACCTAACCCTAACCCGAACTCTAACCCTAACCCTAACACTAACACTAACCATAACACTAACACTAAACTTAACACGTACTCTAACCCTAAACCTAACCCTAACACTAACCCTAACTCGTACCGTAACCCGAACTCGTACCCTAACCCTAACCCTAATCTTAACCTAAACCTAACCCTGACCTAACCCTAAACTTAATCCGGTACCCTAACCCTAACCCAAACCCGCATCCTAAACCTAACCCTAAACCTAGACCTAAACCGTACCCTAACCCTAACCCGTACCCTAACACTAACCCTAAACCTAACCCTTAACCTAAACCGTACCCAAACGGTAAACCTAACCCGTACCCTAACACTAACCCAAACCCGTACTCTAACCCTAAACCTATACCAAACCAGCACCCTTAACTTAAACCTAACCCTAACCCAAACCATAACCCTTAAGCGTAACCTAACCCTAACCCATACCCTAAACCTAACCCTAACCTTAACTGTAACCTTAACCCGTAACCTAACACTAAAACTAACCCATACCCTAACCCCAACCCTAACCTTATCCCGTACCCTAACAATAACCCTAACCGTAAACCTGACCCTAAACCTAACCCTAACCCGTACACTAACCCTAAACCTAACCCTCACCCTATACCTAACCCTAACCCGTACCCTAAACCTAACCCGTAACCTAAACCTAACCCTAACCCTAAACTTAACCCATACGCTAACCCTATCCCGTACCATAAACCTAACCCTAACCCGTATCCTAACCCTAAACCTAACCCTAAGCCTAATCTGTACATTAACCCTAACCCTAAACCTAACCCTAACACTAACCCTAACCCGTACTCTATCCCTAACCCTACCGTATTCTAACTCTAACCCTAACCCTCACCCTAACACTAACCCGTACTGTAACCCTAACCCATACCATAACACTAAACCTAACCCGTACCCTAACCCTAACCCTAATTCGTACCCTAACCCTAACCCTGACACTAACCCTAACCCATATCCTAAACCTAACCCATACCCTTACCCTACACCTAACCCTAACCCGTGCTCTAACCCTATCCCGAACACTAACACGAAACCTAATCCTAACTCTTGACCTAACCCGTAACCTAACCGTAACCCTAACCCGTACCCAAACCCTAACAGTAACCCTAAACCATACCCTAACGCTAACACTAACCCTAACACTAACTCTAACCATTACACGTACCCTAGCCCTAACCCATACCCTAACCCTAACCCTAAACTTAACCGTAACCCTGACCAGTACACTAAACCTAAAATTAACCCGTACCCTAACCCCAACCCTAACCCTAACCCGTACCCTAACCCTAACCCTAACCCTAACCCACACCTAAACCTAACCCTAACCCGTAACCTAAGCCTAAACCGAAACCTAAACTTAACCCGTACGCTAACCCTATCCCGTACCCTTAACCAAACCCTAACCCGTAACCTAACCCTAAACCTAACCCCAACCCTAACCCTAACCCTTACCCTAACCCTATCCCAAACGCTAACCCTGACCCTAAAACTAACCCTAACCCGTACCCTAACCCTACCCTAACCCTAACCCTCACCTAAACCTAACCCTAACCCGTACCCTAACCCTAACCCGTAACCAAAACCTAAACCTAACCCTAAACTTAACCCATACGCTAACCCTAACCCGTACCCTAAACCTAAACCATACCCTAATCCTAACCCTAAACCTAACCCTAACCCTATCCCGTACCCTATACCTAATCCGAACCCTTGACCTAACCCGTACCCAACCTTATCCCGTACCCTAACCCTAAACCTAACCCGTACCCAAACCCTAAGTGTAACACTAACCCATAACCTAGCACTAAACGTAAACCTAGCCATAAGTCTAACCCGAACCCTAAACCTAAACCTAACCCGTACCCTAACCCTAACACATAACCTAAACCTAACCATAACCCTAAACTTAACCCGTACGCTAACCCTATCCCGTACCCTAAACCTAACACTAACCCATATCCTAACCATAAACCTAACCCTAAGCCTAATCTGTACATTAACCCTAACCCTAACCCTAACACTAACGCTAACCTGTACTCTAACCCTAAACCTAACCCTAACCCTAACCCGTACCCTAACACTAACCCTTACCCTAATCCTAAACCTAACCCATACCCTAACCCTAAACATAACCCTAACCCGTACCCAAACCCTAACCCTAACACGTACCCTAACACTAACCCTATCCCTAACCCGCACACTAAACCTAAATGAAACCCTAGACCTAACACGTACACTAAAACTATCCCGTACCATAACCTTAACCCTAACCTGTACCGTAACCCTAACACTAACCCTAACCCTAACCCGAACCCTAACCCGTACACTAACCCTAACCCTAACCCTAAACTTACCCTAACGCTAACCCTAACCCTAACCCTAACACTAACCCTTACCCGTACTCAAACCTAACCCTAACCCTAACCCTAAACCTAAACCTAACCCGTACTCTAACTCTAACCCTAACCCTAACACTAACCATAACCGTAACACTAAACCTAACACGTACTCTAACCCTAAACCTAACCCTAACACTAACCCTAATCCGCTAATATAACCCTAACCCTAAACCTAACCCTAACCCTAACCCTAACCTTAACCTAACACTAACCCTGACGCTAACCCTAAACCTAATCCTGGACCCTAACCCTAACCCTAACCCACACCCTAAACTTAACCCTAACACTAACCCAAAACATAACCCTTAACCGTAACATAACCCTAACCCATACCCTAACCCTAACCTAACCTTAACCATAACACTAACCTGTACCCTAACCCTAAAACTAACCCATACCCTAACCGCAACCCTAACCCTAACCCGTACCCTAACACTAACCATAACCCTAACCCTGACCCTAAACCTAACCCTAACCCTTACATTAACCCTAACCCTAACCCGCACCCTAAACCTAACCCTAACCCATACCCTAACCCTAACCCGTAACCTAACCCTAACCCTAACCCTAAACTTAAACCGTACGCAAACCCTATCCCGTACCCTAAACCTAACCCTAACCTATAACCTAACAATAAACCTAACCCTAAGCCTAACCCATACATTAACCCTTACCCTAACCCTAACACTAACCCTACCCCGTACTCTAAACCTAACACAAACCCTAACCCTAACCCGTACTCTAACCTTAACCCTAACCCTAACCCTAACCCTAACCGTTCTCTAACCCTACCACTAACCCTCACCCTAACACTAACCGTACTGTAATCCTAACCCGTACAATAACCCTAACCCTATTCCGTACCCTAAACCTAACCCGTCACCTAAACCTAACCCTAACCCTAAACTTAACCCGTATGCTAACCCTATCCCGTACCCTAAACCTAACCCTAACCTGAACCCCTACCCTAACACAAACCCTAACCCTAACCCGAACTCTAACCCTAACCCCTAACCCTAACCCTAACCCTAACCCTTACCCTAACCCGTACCCAAATGGTAAACCTAACCCGTACCCTAACACTAACCCAAACCGGTACTCTAACCCTAACCCTAACCCTAACCCTAACCCTAACCCTAAACGGCACCCTAAACTTAACCCTAACCCTAACCCTAACCCTAACCCTTAACGGTACCCTAACCCTAACTCGTACCCTAACCCTAACACTGACCCTAACCCTAAACCGAACCCTAATCCTAACCCGTACCCTAACCCTGAACCTAACCCTAACCCTATCCGTACTCAAACCCTAACCCTAACCCTACCCCGTACTCTAACCCTAACCCTAACTCTAACCCTAAAGCATACCCTAACCCTAAACCTTACCCTAACACTAACCTACCCCGTACTCTAAACCTAACCCTAACCCTAACCGTAACCCTACCCGTACCCTAAACCTAACCCTAACTCTAACTCGTACCCTAAAACTAACCCTAACCCTGACCCTAACCCTAACCCTAACCCGTACCCTAAACCTAACCCATACCCTAACCCTAACCATAAACTTAACCCTAACCCTATTCCGTACCCTAAACCTAACCCTAACGCTTGCCCTAACCCGTACCCAACCCTATCCCGTACCCTAACCCTAACATTAACAGGTACCCAAACCCTAAGAGTAAACCTAGCCCATAACCTAGCGCTAACCCTAACCCTAACCCTAATCGTAACACTAACCCACACCCTAAACCTAAACCTAACCCTAACCCTAACCATAACCCTTACCCGTACCCTATCTTAACCCATACCCTAACCCTAACCCTAAACTTAACTGTAAACCTGACCTGTACCCTAACCCTAAAATTAACCCGTACCCTAAACCCAACCCTAACCCTAAATCTAACCCTAACCCGTACCCTAACCCTAACCCTAACCCTAATCCTAACTCTAAACCTAACCCATACTCTAACCCTAACCCTAACCCTAACCCTAACCCTAACCCTAACCGTACTCTAACCCTAACACTAACCCTCAACCTAACACTAACCCGTACTGTAACAAAACCCGTAGCATAACCCTAAACCTAACCCTAACCTTAAGCATAACCCTGACCCGTACCCTAACCCTAAATCTCACCCGGACCCTAACCCCAACCCTAAACCTAACCCTTACCCTAAACCTATCCCTAACACAAGCCCTGACCCTAACCCTAACCCTAAACCGTAGCCTAACCCTAACCATAACCATCACCTAAACCTAACCCTAACCCGTACCCTAAACCTAACCCGTAACCTAAACCTAACCCTAACGCTAAACATAAACCGTACGCAAACCCTATCCCGTACCCTAAATCTAACCCTAACCCGTATCCTAACCCTAAACATAACCCTAAGGCTAACCCGTACATTAACCCTAACCCTAACACTAACACTAACCCTACCCTGTACTCTAACACTATCCCTAACCCTAACCCGTACCCTAACACTATACCTAACCCTAACCCTAACCCTAACATTAACCCTAACACGTACTCTAAACCTAACCTAACCCTAACCCTAACCGTACTCAAAACCTAACCCTAACCCTCACCCTAAACCTAACCCGTACTGTTACCCTAACCCATACCATAACCCTAACCCTAACACGTACCCTAAACCTATCCCTAACTCTTACCCTAACCCTTAACCTAACCCTGACCCTAACCCTAATCCTAACCTGTAACTTAAACCTAACCCGTAACCTAACCCTAACCCTAACCCGTACCCTAAACCTAACTCTAAATCTAACTCATACCCTAACCCTAACCCTAACCCTGACCCTAACCCTAACCCTAACCCTGACCCTAACCCTAACCCATACCATAATCCTAACCCTAAATCTAACCCTAACCCTAAACCCTACCCTAAACCTACCCTAAACCTTGACCTAACCCGAACCCAACCCTATCCCTTAACCTAAACCTAACCCTTACCCATACCCAAACCCTAACGGTAACCCTAACCCATACGCAACGCTAACCCTAACACTTACACTAACCCTAACCCGCACCCTAAACCTAAACCTAACCCTAACCCTAACCTTAACCCTTACCCGTACCCTAACCCTAACCCATACCCTAAACCTAACCCTAAATTTAAATGTAACCCTGACCTGTACACTAACCCTAAAACTAACCCGTATCCTACCCCCAACCCTAACCCTAACCCGTACCATAACCCTATCCCTAACCCTAACCCTGACCATAAACCTAACCCTAACCCGTACCCTAACTCTAATCCTAAACCTAACCCGCACCTAAACCTAACCCTAACCCATACCCTAACCCTAACCCGTAACCTAAACCTAACCTTAACCCTAAACTTAACCCGTATGCAAACCCTATTCCGAACCCTAACCCGTACCCTAACCCTAACCCTAACCCTAACCCTATCCGTACACTAACCCTAAACCTAACCCTAAACCTAACCCGTACTCTAACCATAACGCTAACCCTAAACCTAACCCTAACCCATAATCTAACCCTAACCCGTACCCTAACACTAACCCTAACCCTAACACTAACCCTAACCCGTACTCTAAACCTAAACCTAACCCTAATTCTAACTCTAACCCGTATTATAACCCTAACCCTAACCCTAGCCTTATCCCTAACACTAAACCGTACAGTAACGCTACCCCGTACCATACCCCTAACCCTAACTGTAAACCTAACCCTAACCCTGAACATAACCCTAATACTAACCCGTACCCTAAGCCTAAACCATACCCTAACCCATTACCCTAAACGTAACTCGTACCCTAACCCTAAAAGTAACGCTAACCTGTACCCAAACCCTAACCCTAACACGTGCCCTAAACCTAACCCTAACCTTCACACTAAACCTAACGCTAACCCTAGACCTAACACGTACACTAACCCTATCCTGTAACCCAATCTTAAGTCTAACCTGTACCGTAACCCTAACACTAACCCGAACCCCAACCCTAACCCTAAACCGTACACTAACCCTAACCCGAACCCTAACCCTAACCTTAACCCGTACCCTAACCCTACCCGTAGCCTAACCCTAACTCTAATCCTAACCCCTAACCCTAAACCAAACCCTAATCCTTACCCTAACATGTACCCAAACGGTAAACCACACCGTACCCTAACACTAAACCAAACCCGTACTCTAACCCTAACCCTAACCCTAAACTTAACCCTAACCCTAACCCTAACCATAACCCTTAACCATACCCTAACCCTCACCCACACGCTAAACCTAACCCTAACCCGTACTCTAACCCTAACCCGCACCTAAACCTAACCCTAACCCGTACCCTAACCCAAACCCGTAACCTAAACCTAACCCTAACCCTAAACTTAACCCGTACGCTAACCCTATCTCGTACCCTAAACCTAACCTGAACCCGTAATCTAACCCTAAACCTAAAACAAAGCCTAACCCGTACATTAACCCTAACCCTAACCCTAACCCTAACCCTACCCCGTACTCTAACCCTAACCCTAACCCTAACCCTAACCCTAACCCTAACCCTAACCCGTATCCTAACCCTAACCCTAACCCTAACCCTAACCCTAACCCTAACCCTAACACTAACGCTAACCTGTACTCTAAACCTAACCCTAACCCTCACCCTAACTCTAAACTGTACTGTAACCCTAACCCATATCATAACCCTAAACCTAACCAGTACCCTAAACCTAACCCTAACCCTAACCCGTACCCTAAACCTAACCCTAAAGCTAACTCGTACCCTAAACCTAACCCTAACCCGACCTAACCCTAACACTAACCTGTACCCTAAGTTAACCCATACCCCAACCCTAACCCTAATCCCAACCCTAACACTTACCCTAACCCTAACCCTTACACTACTCCTAACCCTAACCCTAACCCGCACCCTAAACCTAACCCTAACTCGTACCCTAACCATAAACCGTAACCTAAAACTAACCCTAACCCTAAACTTAACCCGTACGCTAACACTATCCCGTACACTAAACCTAACCCTAACCCGTATCCTAACCCTAAACCTAACCTAAGCCTAACCCGTACATTAACCCTAAACCTAAACCTAACACTAACCCTACCCCGTACTCTAACCCTAACCCTAACCCTAACCCTAACCCGTACCCTAACCCTAACCCTTTCCCTAACCCTAACACTAACCCTAACCCGTACTCTAACCCTAAACCTAACCCTAACTCTAACCGTACTCTAACCCCAACCCTAACCCTCACCCTAACACTAACCCGTACTGTAACCCGAACCCGTAACATAACTCTAACTCTAATCCATACCCTAACCCTAACGCTAACTCGTACCCTAACCCTAACCCTGACCCTAACCCTAACGCGTACCTTAAACCTAACCCAGACCGTAACCCTAACGCGTACCCTAAACCTAATCCTAACCCTAAATCATACCCTAACCCTAACCCTAACCCGCACCTAAACCTTCCCTAACCCGTACCCTAACCCTAACCCATAACCTATACCTAACCCTAACCCTAAACTTAACCCGTACACTAACCCTATTCCATACCCTAAACCTAAACCTCACCCGTACCCTAACCCTAACCCTAACCCTATGCGTACACTAATCCTAACCCTAACCCAAACACTAACCCTAATCCGTACTCTAACACTACCCTAACCCTAAACCTAACCCTAACCCGTACTCTAACCCTAACCCATACCCTAACACTAACTCTTACCCTAATCCTAAACCTAACCCGTACCCTAACCCTAAACATAGCCCTACCCGTCCCCAAACCCTAACCCTAACACGTACCCTAAACCTAATCCTAACCCTAACCCTAAGCCGCACACTAAACCTAACCCTAACCCTACACCTAACAAGTACACTAACCCTAAACCGTACCATAACCTTAACTCTAACCCGGACCGTAACCCTAACACTGAACTTAACCCTAACCCTAAACCTAACCCTAACCCCAACCCGTAGACAAACCCTAACCCGAACCCTAACCCTAACCCTAACCCGTACCTTAAACCTATGCGTAGCCTAACCCTAACCCTAACCCTAACCCTAACCCCTAACCCTAACCCTAACACTAACCCTTACCGTATCCCGTTCCCAAATGGTAAACCTAACCCGTATCCTAACACTAACCCAAACCCGTACTCTAACGCTAACCCTAACCCTAACCCGCACCCTAAACGTAACCCTAATCCTAACCCAAACCATAACCCTTAACCGTAACCTAACACTAAACCATACCCTAACCCTAACCCTAACCTTAACCATAACCCTAACCCGTACCCTAACACTAACCCTAACCCTTATCCATACCGTAACACTAACCCTAACCCTAACCCTGACCATAAACTTAACCCTAACCCTTACACTAACCCTAACCCTAACCCTAAACCGCACCCTAAACCTAACCCTAACACGTACCCTAACCTTAACCCGTAACCTAAACCTAACCCTAACCCTAAACTTAACCCGTACGCTAACACTATCCCATACCCTAAACCTAACCCTAACCCGTATCCTAACCCTAAACCTAACCCTAAGCCGAACCCATACATAAACCCTAACTCTAACCCTAACACTAACCATAACACGTACTCTAAACCTAACCCTAACCCTAACCCGTACTCTAAACCTAACCCTAACCCTTCCCTAACCCTAACCCGTATTGTAACCCTAACCCGTACCATAACCATAACCCTAACCCGTACCCTAACCCTAACCCTAACTTGTACACTAACTCTAATCCTAACCCGTACTATAAGCCTAACCTTAAACCTAAACCTAACCCTACTCCTACCCCTTACTCTAACCCTATCCCGTAGCCTAACCCTAACTCTAACACTAATCCCTAACTCTTACCCTAACCCTTACCCTAAACCGTACCCAAAAGGTAAACCTAACCCGTACCCTAACACTAACCCAAACCCATACTCTAACCCTAACCCTAACACTAACCTTAACCCTAAACCGCACCCTAAACTTAACCCTAACCCTAACCCTAACCATAACCCTTAAACGTACCCTAAGCCTAACCCACACCCTAACCCTATCCCTAACTTTAAATGTAACCCTAACCCGTACCCTAACCCTAAAACTAACCCATACCCTAAACCCAACCCTAAGGTTAACCCATACACTAACACTAACCCTAATCCTAACCCTGACCCTTAACCTAAACCTAACCCGTACACTAACCCTAACCCTAACCCTAACCCGCACCCTAAACCTAACCATAACCCATACCCTAACCCTAACCCGTAACCTATATCTAACCCTAACCATAAACTTAATCCGTATGCTATCCCTATACCGTACACTAAACCTAACCCTAACCCGTAACCTAACCCTAAACCTAACCCTAAGCCTAACCCGTACATTAACCCTAACCCTAACCCTAACACTAACCCTACCCCGGACTCTAACCCTAACCCTAACCCTAACCATAACCCGTACCCTAACCCTAACCCTAACCCTAACCCTTTCCCTAATCCTAACACTAAACCTAACCCGTACTCTAACCCTAACCCTAACCCTAACCCCAACCGTATTCTAACCCTAACCCTAACCCTCACCCTAACCCTAAACCGTACTATAACTCTAACCCATAACAAAAACCAAACCCTAACCCGTACCCTAACCCTAACCCTACGTCGTACCCTAACTCTAACCCTGACCCAAACACTAATGCAAACCCGTAACCTAAACCTAACCTGTACCCTAACCCTAACCCTAACCCTACACCGTACCCTAAACCTAACCCTAACCCTAACTTGTACCCTAACCCTAACCCTAACCCATACCCTAAACATAACCATTACCCTAACCCTAACCCTAAACCTAACCCTAACCCTAACACGTACACTAAACCTAAACCTAACCCTTGACCAAACCCGTACCCAACCCTATCCTGTAAACTAATCCTAACCTGTACCCTAACCCTAACAGGAACACTAACCCATACCCTGGCGCAAACCGTAACCCTAAACTTAAGCCTAACCCCAACCCCAAACCTAAACCTAAACCTAACCCTAACCATAAACCTTACCCGTACCCTAAACCTAACCCTTACCGTAACACTAACCCAAACCTTTACTGTAACCCTAACCCGTATCCTAAACCTAAAACAAACCCATACCCTAACCCCACCCCTAACCCTAACCCGTACCTGAAACCTTATCCTTAACCTTAACCCTGACCCTAAACCTAAACCTAACCCGTACCCTAACCCTAACCTGCACCTAAACCTAACCCTAACCCGTACCCTATCCCTAACCCGTAACTTAAACCTAACGCTAACCCTAAACTTAACCCGTACACTAACCCTATCCCGTACCCTAAACCTAACCCTAACCCGTACCCTAACCCTAACCCTAACGCTAACCCTATAACTTCGGCACACTAACTCTAACCCTAACCCTAACCCTAAACCTAACCCTAACCCATACTCTAACCCTAACCCGTACCCTAAAACTAACCCTTACCCTAACCCTAAAACGAACCCGTACCCTAACCCTAAACGGAACCCTAACCCATATCCAAACCCTATCCCTAACACGTACTCTAATCCTAAACCTAACCTTAAACCTAACCATAACCCGCACACTAAACCTAACCCTAACCCTAGACCTAACACTTACACTAACCCTATCGCGTACCAGAAACTTAACCCTAACCCGTACCAATACCCTAACACTAACCGTAACCCTAACCCGTACCCTAACCCTAACCCGTACCCTAACACTAACCCTAACCCTAACACTAACCCTACCCCGTACTCTAACCCTAAACCTAAACCTAATTCTAACCCTAACCCGTATGGTAGCCCTAACCCTAACCCTAACCCTAACCCTAACCCTACCCGTACAGTAACCCTAATGCGTACCCTAACCCTAATCCTAACCTTAAACCTAACCATAACCCTGACCCTAACCCTAACCCTAAAACTAAACCTAACCATAAACCTGACACTAAACCTAAACCTAACCCGTACCCTAACCCTAAATATAACCCTAACCCGTACTCAAACCCTAACCCTAACACGAACCCTAACCCTAACCCTAACCCTAACCCTAACCCTAACCCTATCCCATACACAAACGGTAAACCTAACCCGTACCCTAACACTAACCCAAACCCATACTCTAACACTAACCCTAACCTGCACCCTAAACTTAACCGTAACCCTAATCAAAACCATAACACTAAACCTTAACTTAACCCTAATAATACCCTTACCTTAACCCTAACCTTAACCCTAACCCTAACCTGAAACTTAACCCTAAAACTAACCCGTATCCTAACCGCAAGACTAACCCTTACCTGTATCCTAACAATAACCCTAACCCTAACCCTGACCCTAAACCTAAACCTAACCCTTACACTAACCCTAATCCTAACCCGCACCCTAAACCTAACCCTAACCCGAACACTAACCCTAACCCGTAATCTAAACCTAACCCTAACCCTAAACTTAACCCGTACGAAACCCTATCCCGTACCCTAAACCTAACACTAACCCGTATCCAAACCCTAAACCTAACCCTACGCCTAACCCGCACATTAAACCTAACCCTAACCCTAACACTAACCCTACCCCGTACTTTAACCCTAATCCTAACCCTAACCCTAACCCTAACCCTAACCCGTACCCTTAACCTATCCCTAACACGAACTCGTACCATAACCCTAAACCTAAACCTGACCCTAACCATAAACCTAACCCCTACCCTAAAAGTAACCCATACCCTAACCCTAACCATAAACCCAACCATAACCCTAACCCGTACCCTAAACCTAACCCTAACCGTTGACCTAACCCGTACCCAACCTTATCCCGTACCCTAACCCTAACCCTAACCCGTACCCAAACCCTAACAGTACCCCTAACCCATACCCTAGTGCTAACCCTAAACCTAACCCTAAGCCTAACCCGCACCCTAAACCTAAACCTAACCCTAACCCTAACCATAAACCTTACCCGTACCCTAACCCTAAACCATACCCTAACACTAACCCTAACCTTAAACGTAATCCTAATCCGTACCCTACCCTAAAACTAACCCGTACCCGAACCCCAACCCTAACCCTAACCCGAACCATAACCCTATCCCTAACCCTAACCCTGACCCTAAACCTAACCCTAACCCGTACCCTAACCCTAACCCGCACCTAAACCTAACCCTAACCCGTACCCTAACTCTAACCCATAAACTAAACCTAACCCTAACCGTAAACTTAACCCGTACAAACCCTATCCGGTACGCTAAACCTAACCCTAACCCTAACCATAACACTAACCCTAAACCGTACTCTAACCCTACCCTAATCCTAACCCTAACCGTTTTATAACCCTAACCCTAACCCTCACCCTAATCCTAACCCGTACTGTAACCATAACCCGTACCATAACCCTAACCCTAACACTAATTCGTACCCTAATCCTAACCCTAAACCTGACCCTAACCCGTACCCTAACCCGTACCCTAAACCTAACCTGTACCCTAACCGTAAACCTAACCCTAACCCGTACCCTAAACCTAACCCTAACCCCTACCCTAACCCTAAACCTAACCCTAAACCTGACCCTAACCCTAACCCTAACACGTACCCTAAGCCTAACCCATACCCTAACCCTAAACCTAACCCTAACACTAAGCCTACCCCATACTCTAACCCTAACCCTAACCCTAACCCTAACCCTCACCCTAACCCTAACCCGTACTGTAACACTAACCCAAACCATAACCCTAACCCTAACCCGTACCCTAACCCTAACCCTAATTCGTACCCTAAACCTAACCCTGACCCTAACCCTAAACCTAACCCATACCCTAAACCTAACACATAAACTAACCCTAAACCTAACCCTAACCTGTACCCTAAACCTAACACTAACCCGTACCCTAACCCTAATCCTAACCCGTACTCTAAGCCTAACCCATACCCTAACACTAACCCTAATCCTAACCCTAACCCGAAGCCGTACCTAAACCTAACCCTAACCCTTGACCTAACCCATACCCAACCCTATCCCGTAACCTAAACCTAACCCTAACCCGTACCCAAACCCTAACCATAACCCTAACACATACCCTAGCTCAAACCCAAACCCTAACCCTAACCCGCACCCTAAACCTAAACCTAACCTTAACACTAACCATAACCATTATCTGTACACTAACCCTAACCCATACCTTAACCCTAACCCTAAACTTAACCGTAACCCTGACCCATAACCTAAACCTAAAATTAACCCGTAACCTAACCCCAACCCTAATCCTAACCTGTACCCTAAGCCTAACCCTAAACCTAACCCACACCTAAACCTAACCCTAACCCGTAACCTAAGCCTAACCCTAACACTAAACTTAACCCCTACACTAACCCTATCCCGTACCCTAAACCTAACCCTAACCCGTAACCTAACCCTAAACCTAACCCTAAGCCTAACCCGTACATTAACCCTAACCCTAACCCTAACACTAACCCTACCCCGTACTCTAACCCTAACCCTAAATCTAACCCTAACCCGTACCCTAATCCTAACCCTAACCCTAACCCTAACACTATACCTACCCCGTACTCTAACCCTAACTCAAACCCTAACCCTAACCCGTACCTGTACCCTAACCCTAACCCTAACCCTAACACTAACCCTAACCCTAACCCTAACACTAACGCTAACCCGTACTCTAACCCTAACCCTTACCTTAACCGTACTCTAACCCTAACCCTAACCCTCACCCTAAACCTATCCCGTACTATAAACCTAACCCTTATCCTAACCCTAAACCTAACCCTAACCTGTACCCTAAACCTAACCCTAACCCGTACCCTAACCCTAATCCTAACCCGTACCCTAAGCCTAACCCATACCCTAACCCTAACCCTAATCCTAACCCTAACCCTAACCCGTACCTAAACCTAACCCTAACCCTTGACCTAACCCGTACCCAACCCTATCCGTAACCTAAACCTAACCCTAACCCGTACCCAAACCCTAACAGTAACCGTAACCCATACAGTAGCGCTAACCCTAACCCTAACCCTAACCCGCACCCTAAACCTAAACCTAACCTTAACACTAACCATAACCATTACCCGTACCCTAACCATAACCCATACCCTAACGCTAACCATAAACTTAACCGTAACCCTGACCCGTACCCTAAGCCTAATATTAACCCGTAACCTAACCGCAACCCAATCCCTAACCTGTCCCCTAATCCTAACCCTAACCATAACCCACACTTAAACCTAACCCTAACCCATAACATAAGCCTAACCCTAACCCTAAACTTAAACCATACGCTAACCCTATCCCGTACCCTAAACCTAACCCTAACCCGTAACCTATACCTAAACATAACCTTAAGCCTAACCCGTACATTAACCCCAACCCTAACACTAACACTAACCCTGCCCCGTACTCTAACCCTAACCCTAACTCTAACATAACCGGTACCCTAACCCTAACCCTAACCCTAAACCTAACCCTAACCCTAACACTATCCCTACCCTGTACTCTAACCCTAACCCAAACCCTAACCCTAACCCGTACCATAACCCTAACCCGAAACCTAACCCTTACCCTAACACTAACCCTAACCTGTACTCTAACCCTAACCCTAACCCTAACCCTAACCGTACTCTAAACCTAAACCTAACCCTCACCCTAACCCTAACCCGTACTGTAACCCTAACCCGTACCATAACCCTAACCCTAAACGTAAACTTAACCGTAACCCTGACCCGTACCCTAACCCCAAACCTAACCCTAACCTGTACCCAAACCCTAAGAGTAACCCTAACCCGTACCCTAGCGCTAACCCTAATCCTAACCCTAAGCCTAACCCCCACTCTAAACCTAAAACTAACCGTGACCCTAACCATAACCCTTACCTCTACCCTAAACCTAACCCATATCCTAACACTAATCCTAAACTTAAACGTAACCCTAACCCTAAAACTAACCCGCACACTAAAACTAACCCTAACCCTAGACCTAACACGTACACTGAACCTATCCTGTACCGTAACCTTAACCCTAACCCGTACCGTAACCCTAAAATTAACCCTAACCCTAACCCTAACCCTAACCCTAACCCTAACACTAACCCTAACCCATACTCTAACTTAACCCTAACCCTAAACCTAACCCTAACGCGTACTCTAACCCTAACACTAACACTAACACTAACCATAATCCTAACACTAAACCTAACCCGTTCTCTAACCCTAAACCTAACACTGACACTAAACCTAACCCCCTACTATAACCCTAACCCTAACCCTAACCCTATCCCTAACCCTAACTCGTACAGTAACCCGAACCTGTACCCTAACCCTAAACCTAACACTAAAGCTAACCCTAACCCTGACCCTAACCCTAAACCTAATCCCGTACCCTAACCCTGACCCTAACCAGCATCTAAACCTAACCCTAACCCTAGACCTAACCTGTACCCTAACCTTACCCGTACCCTAACACTACCCTAACCCTAACCCTAACACGTACCATAAACCTAACACTAACCCTAACCCATACCCTAACCCAAACCCGTACCCTAACCCTAAACCTTTGCCTAAACCTAACCCACATCCTAAACCAAACCCTAACCCTAGACCTAACCCGTACCCTAACCTAACCGGTACCCTAACACTAACCCTAACCCTAACCCTAACCCGTACCATAAACCTAACACTAACCCTAACCCGTACCCTTAACCTATCCCTAACCCTAACTCGTACCCTAACCCTAACCCTAACGCTGACCCTACCCTAAACCTAACCCGTACCCTAAACCTAACCCATACTCTAACCCTAACCCTAAACCTAACCCTAATCCTACCCAGTACCCTAAACCTAACCCTAACCCTTGTCCTAACCCGTACCCAACACTACACCTTACCGTAATCCTAACCCTAACCCATACCCAAACCCTAATAGTAACCCTAACACATACCCTAGCGCTAAGCCTAACCCTAACACTAAGCCTAACCCGCACTCTAAACCTAAACATAACTGTAACCCTAACCATAACCCTTACCCGTACCCTAACCCTAACCCATTACCTAACACTAACCCTAACCTTAACCGTAACCCTAACCCATACCCTAACACTAAAACTAACCCGTACCATAACCCCAACCCTAACCCTATCCCGTACCATAACCCTATCCCTAATCCTAACCCTGACCCTAAACCTAACCCTAACCGGTACCCTTACACTAACCCTAACTCGTACACTAACCTTAAACCCAACCCTGACCCTAACCCTAAACCCAACCCTAACCGTAAACCTGAACCTAAACCTAATCCTAACCCGTACACTAACCCTAACACTAACCCGCACCCTAATCCTAAACGTAACCCGTACCCTAACCCTAACCCATAACCTAACCTAACCCTAACCCTAACCCTAAACTTAACCCGTACGCTAACCCTATCCCATACCCTAAACCTAACCCTAACCCGTAACCTAACCTTAAACCTAACCCTAAGCCTAATCCGTACATTAACCCCAACCCTAACCCTAACACTAACCCTACTCCGTACTCTAACACTAACACTAACCCTAACCCTATCGCATACCCTAAACCTAACCCTAACACTTTCCCTAATCCTAAGACTAACCCTAACCCGTACTCTAACCCTAACCATAACCCTAACCCTAACTCTAACCCTAACCGTACTGTAACCCTAACACTACCCTCACCCTAACCCTAACTGTACGGCAAACCTAACCCGGAACATAACCCTAACCCTAACAGGTACGCTAACCCTAACCCTAACTCGTACCCTAACCCTAACTCTGACCCTAACACTAACCCTAAACCGTAACCTAAACCTAACCCTTACCCTAACCCTAATCCTAACCCTAACCCGTACCCTAAACCTAACCCTAAACTTAACTCATACCCTAACCCTTACACTAACCTTGACCTAACCCTAACCCTAACCCGTACCCTAAACCTAACCCATACCCTAACTCTACCCCTAACCCTAACCCTAACCCGTACCCTAAAACTAACCCTAACCCTTGACCTAACCCGTACCCAACTCTATCCCGTACCCTAAACCTAAACCTAACCCGTACCCAAACCCTAACAGTAACCCTAAACCATAACTTAGCACTAACCCAGTCCTAACCCTAAGCCTAACCTGCACCCTAAACATAAACCTAACCCTAAACCTAACCATAACCCTGACCCATACCCTAACCCTAACCCATAACCTAACACTAACCCAAACATTAACCGTAATGCTAACCCGTACCCCAACCCTAAAACTAACCCGTACCCTAACCCCAAACCTAACCCTAACCCATACAATAACCCAATCCCTAACCCTAAACCTGACCCTAAACCTAACTTTAACCCGAACCCTAACCCTAACTCGCACCTAAACCTAACCCTATCCCGTACCCTAACCCTAACCCGTAAACTAAACCTAACCCTAACCCTAAATTTAACCAGTACACAAACCCTATCCTGTACCTTAAACCTAACCCTAACCCGTACCCTAACCCTAACCCTAACCGTAACCCTATCCGTACACTATCCCTAACCCTAACACTAACACTAAACCTAACCCGTACTCTAACCCTAACCCTAACCCTAAACCTAACCCTAAGCCTTATTCTAACCCTAACCCGTACCCTAACACAAACCCTTACCCTAACCCTAAACCTAACCCGTACCCTAACCCTAAATGTAACCCCAACCGGTACCCAAACCCTAACCCTAACACGTACCCTAAACCTAACCCTAACCCTAACCCTAACCCACACACTAAACCTAACCCTAACCCTAGACCTAACACGTACACTAAACCTATCCCGTACCGGAACCTTAAACCTAACCCGTACCGTAAACATAACACTAACCCTAACCCTAAACCTAACCCTACCCTAACCCGTACACTAACCCTAACCCGAACCCTAACCCTAACCCGTACCCGTACCCTAACCCTACCCGTAGCCTAACCCTAACTCTAACCCTAACCCCTAACCCTAACCCTACCCAAAACCTTAGCCTAACCCGTACCCAAACGGTAAACCTAACCCTGACACTAACACTAACCCAAACCCGTACTCTAACCCTTACCCTAACCCTAACCCTAACCCGAACCCGCACCCTAAACTTAACACTAACCCTAACCCAAAACATAACCCTTAACCGTAGCCTAACTCTAACCCATACCCGAACCCTAACCCTAGCCTTAACCATAACCCTAACCTGTAACCTAACCCTAAAACTAACCCGTACCCTAATCACAACCCTAACTCTAACCTGTATCCTAACACTAAACCTAAACCTAACCCTGACCCTAAACCTAACCCTAACACGTACCATAACCCTAACCCGTAACCTAAACCTAACCCTAACACTAATCTTAACCCATACGCAAACCCTATCCCGTACCCAAACAAAACCCTAACCCGTATCTTAACCCTAATTCTAACCCTAAGCCTAACCCGTACATTAACCCTAACCCTAACCCTAACACTAACCTTACCCAGTACTCTAACACTAAACCTAACCCTAACCCTAACCCTAACCCGTACCCTAACCCTAACCCTAACCCTTTCCCTAACACTAACACTAACCCTAACCCGTACTCTGACCCTAACCCTAACCATAACCCTAACCGTACTCTAAACCAAACCCTAACCCTCAACCTAACCCTAAAACGTGCTGTAACCCTAACCCGTACCATAACCCTAACCCTAAACCATACCCTAACCCTAACCCTAATTCGTACCCTAACCCTAACCATAACCCGGACCCTAAACCTAAACCTAACCCGTACCCTAACCCTACACCTAACCCTAACCCGTACCCTAAACCTAACCCTAACCCGTACCCTAAACCTAACCCTAACCCTGACCCTAAACCTAACCCTAACCCGTACCTTAAGCCTAACCCATACCCTAACCCTAATCCTAACCCTAACCCTAACCCGTACCCTAAACCTAACCCTAACCCTTCACCTAAACCGTACCCAAACCTATCCCGTAACCTAACCCTAATCCTAACCCTTACCCAAACCGTAAGAGTAACCCTAACCCATACCCTAGTGCTAACTGTAAATCTAACCCTAACCCGCACACTAAACCTAAACCTAACCCTAACTCTAAACATAACCCTTACCCGTACCGTAACCCTAACACATAAGCTAACCCTAACGCTAAACTTAGCCGTAACCCTGACCCGAAACCTAACCCTAAAATTAACCCGTACCCTACCCACAACCCTAACCATAACCTGTACCATAACCCTAACCCTAACCCTAACCCGCACCTAAACCTAACCCAAACCCATAACCTAAACTTGAACTTAAACCTAAACTTAACCCGTACGCTAACCCTATCCCGTACACTAAACCTAAACCTAATGCGTAACCTAACCCTAAAACTAACCCTAAGTCTAACCTGTACATTAACCCTAACCCTAACCCTAACACTAACCCAACCCCATACTCTAACCCTATCCCTAACTATAACCCTAACCCGTACCCTAACCCTAACCCTAACTCTAACCCTAACACTAACCCTACCCCGTACTCTAACCCTAAACCTAACCCTAACACTAACCCTAACCCGTACTCTAACCCTAATGCTAACCCTAACCTTAACCCTAACCGTACTATAAACCTAACCCTAACCCTCAACCTAACCCTAACCCTTACTGTAACCCTAACCCGTACCATAACCCTAACCCTAACCCTAACCTTAACCATAACCCTGACCCGTACCCTAATCCTAAAACTAACCCGTACCCTAACCACAACCCTAACCCTAACATGTACTCTAACCTTATCCCTAACGCTTTCCCTGACCCTAAATGTAACCCTAACCCGTACCCTAACCCTAACCCTAACCCTCACCTAAACCTTACTCTAACCTATACCCTAACCCTAACCCATCACCTAAACCTAATCCTAACCCTAAACTGAACGCGTACACTAACCCTGTCCCGTACTCTAAACCTAACCCTAATCCGTAACCTAACCCTAACCCTAACCCTAACACTATCCGTACACTAACCCTAACCCTAACACTAACACTAACCGTAACCCGTACTCCAACCCTAACCCTAACCCTAAACCTAACCCTAACCCGTACTCTAACCCTATCCCGTACCCTAACACTAACCCTTACCCTAACCCTAAACCTAACCCGTACCCTAACCGTAAACGTAACCCTAACCCATCCCCAAACCTTAACCCTAACACATACCCTAACCCTAACCCTAACCCTATCCGCACACTAACCCTAACCCTAACCCTAACGCTAACACTAACTCTACCCCGTACTCTAACCCTAACACAAACCCTAACCCTAAACCCTACCCTAACCCTAACCCTAACCCTAATTCTAACACTAACCCTAACCCGTACTCTAACCCTAACCCTAACCCTAACCCTAACCGTACCATAACCGTAACAGTAACCCTCACTCGAACCCTAAATGTACTATAACCCTAAACCGTACCATAACCCTAACCATAACCCTAAACTTAATTGTAACACTGACCCGTACCCTAACCCTAAAACTAACCCGTACCCTAACCCCAAACATAACCCTAACCCGTATGCTAACCCTTTCCCTAACGCTAACCCTGACCCTAAACCTAAACCTAACCCGTACCTTATCCCTAACCCTAACCCTAACCCTCACCTAAACATAACCCAAACCCGTACCCTAACCCTAACCCATAACCTAAACCTAACTCTAACCCTAAACTTAACCCGTACGCTAACCCTATCCCGTACCCTAAACCTAACCCAAACCCGTACCCTAACCCTAACCCTAAACCTAACCCTAACCCTAACCCTATCCGCACTCTAACCCTAACCCTAACCCTAACACTAACACTAACCCTAACCCGTACTCTAACACTAACCCTAACCCTAAACGTAACCCTAACCCATACGCTAACCCTAACCCGTACCCTAACACTAACCCTAACCCTAACCCTATCCCTAACCCGTACTGTAACACTAAACCTAACCCATCTCTAACCCAAAACCGTACTGTAACCCTAAACCTAACCCTAAACCTAAACCTAACCCTAACCCGTACTCTAACCCTATCCCGTAGCCTAACACTAAATCTAACACTAACCCCTAAACCTAACCCTAACCCTAACCCTTACCTAACCCGTACCCAAACGGTAAACCTAACCTGTACCCTAACACTAACCCAAACCCGTACTCTAACCCTAACCCTTACCCTAAACCTAAACCGCACCCTAAACTTAACCCTAACCCTAACGCTAAACATAACCCTTAACCGTACACTAACCCTAACCCTAACTCACACCCTAACCCTAAAACTGACCCTAACCCTAACCCGTACACTAACCCTAACACGTACCCTAACCCTAACCCTAACCCACACCCTATCCGTACTCTAACCCTAACACTAACCCTACCCCGTATTCTAACCCTAAACCTAACTCTAACCCTAACCCGTACCTTAACCCTAAACCTAACCCTAACACTAACCCTACCCCGTAATCTAACCCTAAGCCTAAACCTAACCGTAACCCTAACCCGTACCCTAAACCTAACCCTAATCCTAACTCATACCCTATCTCTAACCCTAACCCTAACCCTAACCCGTACCTTAACCCTAACCCTAACCCTAACACTAACCCTAACCTGTACTATAACCCTAACCCTAACCCTAACCGTACTCTAACCCTAACCGCAACACTCACCCTAACCATAACCCGTACTGTAACCCTAACCCGTACCATAATCCTAACCCTAACCCTAACCTTAAGCGTAACCCTAACCCGTACCCTAACCCTAAATCTAAACCATACCCTAACCCTAACACTAACGCTCACCTAAAGCTAACCCTAACCCGTACCCTAAACCTAACCCATAACCTAAACCTAACCCTAACCCTAAACTTAACCCGTACGCTAACCCTATCCTGTACCCTAAACCTAACCCTAACCCGTACCCTAAACCTAACCCTAACCCTATCCGCACTCTAACACTAACCCTAACCCTAACCCTAACACTAATCATAACCCGTACTCTAACCCTAACCTTAACCTAACCCTAACCCGTACCCGAACCCTAACCCGTAACCTAAACCTAACCCTAACCCTAAACTTAACCCGTACGCTAACCCTATCCCGTACACTAAACCTAACCCAAACCCGTACCCTAAACCTAACTCTAACCCTAACCCTATCCGCACACTAAACCTAACCCTAACCCTAACCCTAACACTAACTCTACCCCGTACTCTACCCCAAACACAAACCCTAACCCTAAACCATACCCTAACCGTAACCCTAACCCATACTCTAACACTAACCCTAACCCGTACTCTAACCCTAACCCTAACCCTACCCCGTACCTAAACCTAAACCTAACCCTTGACCTAACCCGTACCCAACCCTATCCTGTAACCTAACCTTAACCCTAACCCATACCCAAACCCTAACAGAAACCCTAACCCATACCGTAGTGCTAACCCTAACCGTAACCCTAACCCTAAACCTCACCCTAACGCTAACCCTAACCCGTACCCTAAGCCTAACCCATACGCTAACCCTAACACAAACACCAACCCTACTGCGTACTCTAACCCTAACCCTAAACCTAACCCTAACCCGTACCCGTACCCTAACCCTAACCCTAACTCTAACCCTAAACCTAACCCTAACACCAACCCTATTCCGTACTCTAACCCTAACCCTAACACTAACCCTATCCGCACTCTAACCCTAACCCTAACCCTAACCCTAAAACTAACCCTAACCCATACTCTAACCCTAACCCTAAACCTCACCCTAACCCTAACCCGTACTCTAAACCTAACCCGTACCCTAACACTAACCCTTACCCTAACCCTAAACCTAACCCATAACCTAACCCTAAACTTAACCCTAACCCGAAACCAAACCCTAAACCTAACATGAACCCTAACCGTAACCCTAACCCGCACACTAAAACTAACCCTAACCCTAGACCTAACACTTACACTAAACCTATTCTGTACCGTAACCCTAACCCTAACCCATACCGTACCCTAACACTAACCCTAACCCTAACCCTAACCCTAACACTAACCCTAACCCGTACTCTAACTTAACCCTATCCCTAAACCGAACCCTAACCCATACTCTAACCCGAACCCTAACACTAACACTAACCATAATCCTAACACTAAACCTAACCCGTACTCTAACCCTAAACCTAACACTGATACTAACCCTAACCCCCTAGTATAACCCTAACCCTAAACCTAACCCTATCCATAACCCTAACTCGTACCGTAACCTGAACCCATTCCCTAACCCTAAACCTAACCCTAAACCTAACCCAAACCCTGACCCTAACCCTAGACCTAATCCCGTACCCTAACCTGACCCTAACCCGCATCTAAACTTAAACCTAATCCTAGACCTAACCCGTACCCTAACCCTAACCCGTACCCTAACACTAACCCTAACCCTAACCCTAACCCGTACCATAAAACTGACACTAACCGTAACCCGTACCCTAACCATAAAACGTACCCTAACCCTAACCCGATGCCTAACCCTAACACACTCCCTAAAACAAACCCTAACCCTAGACCTAACCCGTACACTTAACCTATCCCGTACCCTAACCCTAATGCTAACCTGTCCCTAACCCTAGACCTAACCCGTATCCTAACCCTAACTCGTACCCTAACACTAACCCTAACCCTAAACCTAAAGTGTACCCTAACCCTAACCCTAACACTAACCCTAATCCTAACCCTATCCCGTACACTAACCCTAACCCTATCCCGTACCCGGACCCTAACCCTAACCCTAACTCTAACCCTAACACTAACCCTACCCCGTATTCTAACCCTAACCCTAACCCTAAACCTAACCCGCACCCTAAACCTAACCATAACTCGAATCCTAACCCTAACCCGTAACCTAAACCTAACCCTAACCCTAAACTTATCCCGTACGCTAAACCTATCCCGTACCCTAAACCTAACACTAACCCGTAACCTAAACCTAAACCTAACCTAAGCCTAACCCGTCAATTAACCCTAACCCTAAACCTAACACTAACCCTACCTCGTAATCTAACCCTAACCCTAAACCTAACCCTAACCCTAACTCATACCCTAACCCTAACCCAAACCCTGACCCTAACCCTAACCTGTACCCTAAACCTAACCCATACCCTAACCCTAATCCTAACCCTAACCCTAACCCTTACCATAAACCTAACTCTAACCCTTGACGTAACCCGTACCCAACGCTATCTCGTACCCTAACCATAACCCGTACCCAAACCCTAACAGTAACCCTAACCCATTCCCTAGCGCTAACCCTAACCCTAAACCTAATCCTAACCTGCACCCTAAACCTAAACCTAACCCTAACACTAACCATAACCGTTACCCATACCCTAACCCTACCCCATAACCTAACACTAACCCTAACGTTAACTGTAACCCTAACCCGTACCCTAACCCTAAAACTAACCCGTACCCTAGCCCCAACCCTAACCCTAACCCGCTCCTAAAACTAACCATAACCCGTACCCTAACCCTAACCCGTAACCTAATGTTAACCCTAACCCTAAACTTAACCCGAACACTAAACCTATACAGTACCCTAAACCTAACCCTAACCCGTACACTAACCCTAACCCTAACCCTAACACTATCCGTACACTAACCCTAACCCAAACCCTAACACTAAGCCTAACCCATACTCTAACACTAAACCTAACCCTAAACCTAATCGTAACCCGTACTCTAACCCTAACCCGTACCCTAACACTAACCCTTATCCTAACCCTAAACCTAACAAGTACCCAAATCTAACCCTAACCCTATCCTTACCCTAACCCGTACCCAAACGGTAAAACTAACCCGTACTCTAACACTAACCCTAATCCTAAATCTAACCCTAACCCTAACCCGAACCTGTACCCTAACCCTAACCCTAACACTAACACTAACCCTAACCCGTACTCTAACCCTAACCCTAACCCTAACACTAACACTACCTGGTACTCTAACACTAACCCTAATCCTAACCCTAACTCATACCCTAACCCTAAACCTAACCCTAAACCTAACACTAACCCTGAACCGTACTCTATCCCTAACCCTAACCCTAACCGTATTCTTACCCTAACCCTAACCCTCACCCTAACCCTAACCCGTACTGTAACCCTAACCCATACCATAACCCTAAACCTAACCCGTACCCTAAACCAAACACTAATTCGTACACTAACCCTAACCCTAAACCTGACCCTAAACCTAACCCTAACCCGTATCCTAAACGTAACACATACCCTAACCCTAAACCTAACTCTAACCCGTACCCTCAACCTAACCCTACCCGTACCCTAACCCTAACCCTAATCCTAACGCTGACCTTAAACCTATCCCTAACCCGTACCCTAAGCCTAACGCAACCCTAACACTAACCCTAATCCTAACCCTAACCCTAACCCGTACCCTAAACTTAACACTAACCCTTGACCTAACCCGTAATATAACCCTAACCCTAACCCATACCCAAACCCTAAGAGTAACCTTAAACCATACCCTAGCGCTAACACTAACCCTAACCCTAACTCTAACCATTACCCGTACCCTAAACCTAACCCATACCCTAACCCTAACCCTAAACTTAACCATAACCCTGATCCATACCCTAAACCTAAAATTAACCCGTACACTAACCCCAACCCTAACCCTAACCCGTACCCTAACCCTAACCCGTAACCTAACCTAAAACCTAACCCTAAGCCTAACCCGTACATTAAACCTAACCCTAACACTAACACTAACCCTACCCCGTACTCTAAACCTAACCCTAATCTAACCCTAACCCGTACCCTAACCCTAACCCTAACCCTAAAACTAACCCTACCCCGTACTCTAACAATAACACAAACCCTAACCCTAACCCGTACCCTAACCCTAACCCTAACCCTAACCCGAACCCTAACCCTAACCTGTACTCTAACCCTAATCCTAACCCTAAACCTAACCCTAACCGTACTCTAACCCTAACACTAACCCTCACCCTAACACTAACCGTACTGTAACCGTAACCCGTACAATAACCCTAACCCTAACCCTAAACTTAACTGTCACCCTGACCCGTACCCTAACCCTAAAACTAACCCGTACCCTAACCCAATCCCTAACCCTAACCCGCACCCTAACCCTATACCTAACGCTAACCCTGACCCTAAACCCAACCCTAACCCATACCCTAACCGCAACCCTAACCCTAACCCTCACCTAAACCTAACCCTAACCCATACCCTAACCCTAACCCTAACTCTAACACTAACCCTAACCCTAACCGTACCCTAACCGTAACACTAACCCTCACCCTAACCCTAAATGTACTGTAACCATAACCCGTACCATAACCCTAACGCTAACCATAAACTTAATCGTAACCCTGACACGTACCCTAACCCTAAAACTAACCCATACCCTAAACCCAACCCTAACCCTAACCCGTACGCTAACCCTATCCCTAACACTAACCATGACCCTAAACCTAAACCTAACCCGTACCCTATCCCTAACCCTATCCCTATCCCTCACCTAAACCTAACCCTAACCTCTACCCTAACCCTAAACCGTAACTAAAACCTAACCCTAACCCTAAACTTAACCCATACGCTAACCCTATCCTGTACCCTAAACCTTACCCAAACCCATACCCTAACCCTAACCCTAACCCTAACCCTATCTGCACACTAACCCTAACCCTAACCCTAACAGTAACTCTACCCCATACTCTAACCCTAACACAAACCCTAACCCTAAACCGTACCCTAACCCTAACCCTAACTCTAACACTATCCCTAACCCGTACTCTAACCCTAACCCTAACCCTAACCCTAACCGTACCATAACCGTAACAGTAACCCTCACTCGAACCCTAAACGTACTATAACCCTAAACCGTACCATAACCCTAACCATAACCCTAAACTTAATCGTAACACTGACCCGTACCCTAACCCTAAAACTAACCCGTACCCTAAACCCAAACATAACCCTAACCCGTATGCTAACCCTTTCCCTAACGCTAACCCTGACCCTAAACCTAAACCTAACCTGTACCTTATCCCTAACCCTAACCCTAACCCTCACCTAAACATAACCCTAACCTGTACCCTAACCCTAACCCATAACCTAAACCTAACTCTAACCCTAAACTTAACCCGTACGCTAACCCTATCCGGTACCCTAAACCTAACCCAAACCTGTACCCTAACCCTAACCCTAACCCTAACCCTAACCCTAACCCTATCCGCACTCTAACCTTAACCCTAACACTAACACTAACCCTAACCCGTACTCTAACACTAACCCTAACCCTAAACGTAACCCTAACCCATACGCTAACCCTAACCCGTACCCTAACACTAACCCTAAACCTAACCCTATCCCTAACCCGTACTGTAACCCTAAACCTAACCCTATCTCTAACCCAAAACCGTACTGTAACCCTAAACCTAACCCTAAACCTAAACTTAACCCTAACCCGTACTCTAACCCTATCCCGTAGCCTAACACTAAATCTAACACTAACCCCTAAACCTAACCCTAACCCTAACCCTTACCTAACCCGTACCCAAACGGTAAACCTAACCCATACCCTAACACTAACCCAAACCCGTACTCTAACCCTAACCCTAATCCTAAACCTAAACCGCACCCTAAACTTAACCCTAACCCTAACTCTAAACATAACCCTTAACCGTACACTAACCCTAACCCTAACTCACATCCTAACCCTAAAACTGACCCTAACCCTAACCCGTACACTAACCCTAAAACGTACCCTAACCCTAACCCTAACCCACACCCTATCCGTACTCTAACCCTAACACTAACCCTACCCCGTATTCTAACCCTAAACCTAACTCTAACCCTAACCCGTACCTTAACCCTAAACCTAACCCTAACACTAACCCTACCCCGTACTCTAACCCTAAGCCTAAACCTAACCGTAACCCTAACCCGTACCCTAAACCTAACCCTAATCCTAACTCATACCCTATCTCTAACCCTAACCCTAACCCTAACCCGTACCTTAACCCTAACCCTAACCCTAACCCTAACACTAACTCTAACCCGTACTATAACCCTAACCCTAACCCTAACCGTACTCTAACCCTAACCGTAACACTCACCCTAACCATAACCCGTACTGTAACCCTAACCCGTACCATAATCCTAACCCTAACCCTAACCTTAAGCGTAACCCTAACCCGTACCCTAACCCTAAATCTAAACCATACCCTAACCCTAACGCTAACACTAACGCTCACCTAAAGCTAACCCTAACCCGTACCCTAAACCTAACCTATAACCTAAACCTAACCCTAACCCTAAACTTAACCCATACGCTAACCCTATCCTGTACCATAAACCTAACCCTAACCCGTACCCTAAACCTAACCTTAACCCTATCCGCACTCTAACCCTAACCCTAACCCTAACCGTAACCCTAACACTAACCATAACCCGTACTCTAACCCTAATCTTAACCTAACCCTAACCCGTACCCGAACCCTAACCCGTAACCTAAACCTAACCCTAACCCTAAACTTAACCCGTACGCTAACCCTATCCCGTACCCTAAACCTAACCCAAACCCGTACCCTAAACCTAACTCTAACCCTAACCCTATCCGCACACTAACCCAAACACTAACCCTAACCCTAACACTAACTCTACCCCGTACTCTAACCCAAACACAAACCCTAACCCTAAACCATACCCTAACCGTAACCCTAACCCGTACTCTAACACTAACCCTAACCCGTACTCTAACCCTAACCCTAACCCTAACCCTAACCCTAATCGTACCATAACCGTAACAGTAACCCTACTCGAACCCTAAACGTACTGTAACCCAAAACCGTACCATAACCCTACCATAACCCTAAACTTAATCGTAACCCTGACCCGTACCCTAACCCTAAAACTAACCCGTACCCTAACCCCAAACATAACCCTAACCCATACGCTAACCCTATCCTTAACGCTAACCCTGACCCTAAACCTAAACCTAACCCGTACCCTATCCCTAACCCTAACCCTAACCCTCACCTAAACCTAACCCTAACCCGTACCCTAAACCTAACACATAACCTAAACCTAAGTCTACCCTAAACTTAACCCGTACGCTAACCCTATCCCGTACCCTAAACCTAACCCAAATCCGTACCCTAACCCTAACCCTAACCCTAACGCTATCCGCACTCTAACCCTAACCCTAACCCTAACCCTAACACTAACCCTAACCCGTACTCTAACACTAACCCTAACCCTAAACGTAACCCTAACCCATACGCTAACCCTAACCCGTACCCTAACACTAACCCTAACCCTAACCCTAACCCTATCCCTAACCCGTACTATAACCCTAAACCTAACACTATCTCTAACCCAAAACCATACTGTAACCCTAAACCTAACCCTAACCCGTACTCTAACCCTATCCCGTAGCCTAACACTAACTCTAACCCTAACCCCTAACCCTAACCCTAACCCTAACCCTAACCCTAACCCTTACCTAACCCGTACCCAAACGGTAAACCTAACCCGTACCTTAACACTAACCCAAACCCGTACTCTAACCATAACCCTAAACCTAACCCTAAACCGCACCCTAAACTTAACCCTAACCCTAACGCTAACCATAACCCTTAACCATACACTAACCCTAACCTTAACTCGCACCCTAACCCTAAAACTGACCCTAACCCTAAACCGTACACTAACCCTAACAGGTACCCTAACCCTAACCCTAACCCTACCCCGTACTCTAACCCTCAGCCTAACTCTAACCCTAACCCGTACCTTAACCCTAAACCTAACCCTAAAACTAACCCTACCCCGTACTCTAAACCTAACCCTAAACCCTCCGTAACCCTAACCCGTACCCTAAACCTAACCCTAATCCTAACTCATACCCTATACCTAACCCTAACCCTAACCCTAACCTGTACCTTCACCCTAACCCTAACCCTACCCTAACACTAACCCTAACCCGTACAATAACCCTAACCCTAACCCTAACCCTAACCGTACTCTACCCCTAACTGTAACCCTCACCCTAACCATAACCCGTACTGTAACCCTAACCCGTACCATAATCCTAACCCTAACCCTAACCTTAAGCGTAACCCTAACACGTACCCTAACCCTAAATCTAAACCGAACCCTAACCCTAACCCTAACACTAACCCTCACCTAAAGCTAACCCTAACCCGAACCCTAAACCTAACCCGTAACCTAAACCTAACCCTAACCCTAAACTTAACCCGTATGCTAACCCTATCCTGTACCCTAAACCTAACCCTAACGCGTACCCTAACCCTAACCCTAACCCTATCCGCACTCTAACCCTAACCCTCACCCTAACCCTAACCCTAACACTAACCATAACCCATACTCTAACCCTAACCTTAACCTAACCCTAACCCATACCCTAACCCTAACCCATAACCTAAACCTAACCCTAAACCTAAACTTAACCCGTACGCTAACCCTATCAGCACCCTAAACCTAACCCTAACCCGTACCCTAAACCTAACCCTAACACTAACACTGTCCGCACTCTAACCCTAAACCTAACCCTAACCGTAACACTAACCCTAACCCATAATCTAACCGTAACCCTAACCCTAAACCTAACCCTAACACGTACTCTAACCCTAACCCGTACCCTAACATTAACCCTTACCCTAACCCTAAACTTAACCCATACCCTAACCCTAAACGTAACCCTAACCCATACCCAAACCCTAACCCTAACACGTATCCTAACCCTAACCCTAACCCGCACACTAAACCTAACCCTAATCCTAGACCTAACATGTACACTAAACCTATCCCGTACCATAACCTTAACCCTAACTCGTACCGTAACCCTAACACTAACCCTAACCCTAACCCTAACCCTAACCGTATTCTAACCCTAAACCTAAACCTCACCCAAACCCTAACCCGTACTGTAAACCTACCCCGTACCATAACCCTAACCCTAACCCGTACTCTAACCCTAACCCTAAATTGTACCCTAACCCTAACCTGAACCCTGACCCTAACCCTAAACCTAACCCGTCCCCTAAATCTAACCCGTACTCTAACCCTAACCCTAACCCTAAACCTAACCCTAACACGTACTCTAACCCTAACCCATACCCTAACACTAACCGTTACCCTAACCCTAAACTTAACCCATACCTAACCCGTACCCAAACCCTAACCCTAACACGTATCCTAACCCTAACCCTAACCCGCACACTAACCCTAACCCTAATCCTAGACCTAACACGTACACTAAACCTATCCCGTAATGTAACCTTAACCCTAACCCGTACCGTAACCCTAACACTAACCCTAACTCTAACCCTAACCCTAACACTAACCATAAACCGTACTCTAACCCTAACCCTAACCCTAACCCTAACCCTAACCGTATTCTAAACCTAAACCTAAACCTCACCCAAACCCTAACCCGTACTGTAAACCTATCCCGTACCATAACCCTAACCAGAACCCGTACCCTAACCCTAACCTTAATTAGTACCCTAACCCTAACCCGAACCCTGACCCTAACCCTAAATCTAACCCGGACTCTAACCCTAACCCTAAACCGTACACTAAACGTAACCCTAACCCGTACTCTAACCCTAACCCTAACCCTAAACCTGACCCTAACCCTAACCCGTACCATAATCCTAACCCTAACCCGCACCCGAACCCTAACCCTAATTCATACCCTAACCTTAAAACTAACCCTGACCCTAACCCTAACCCTAACCCGTACCCTAATCCCTAACTCTAACCCTAAACCGTACCCTAAAACGAACCCTAACCCGTACCCTAACCCTACCCCTAACCCTAACCCTAACACTGACGATAACCCTAACTCTAACCCGTACACTAAGCCTAACCCATACCCTAACCTAAACCCTAATCCTACCCGAACCTTAACCTGTATCCTAAACCTAACCCTAACCCTTGACCTAACCAGTACCCAACCCTATCCCGTAACCTAACCCTAACCCTAACCCATACCCAAACCCTAACAGTAACCCTAGCACATACCCTAGCGCTAACCCTAACCCTAACACTAAACCGCACCCTAAACCTAAACCTAACCTTAAACCTAACCATAACCCTTACCCGTACCCTAACCCTAAACCATACCTTAACCCTAACCCTAAACTTAACCGTAAACCTGACCCGTACCGTAAACCTAAAATTAATCCGTACCCTAACCCCAAACCTAAATCTAACCCATAACCTAACACTAACCCTAACATAAACCGTAACCCTAACCCGTACCATAACCCTAAAAATAACCCATACCGTAACCCAAACCCTAACCCTAAACCGTATCATAACCCTATCCCTAATCCTAACCCGTAACCAAACCCTAACCATAACACGTACCCTAACCCTAACCCTAACCCTAACCCTACCCTAACACGTACCCAAACGGTAAACCTAACCCGTACCCTAACACTAACCCAAACCCGTACTCTAACTAAACCCTAACAATAACCAAAACCCGCACCCTAAACTTAACCCTAACCCTCACCCAAACCATAACCCTTAACCGTAACCTAACCCTAACCCATACCCTAAACCCTAACTGTTACCCTAACACATACCCTAGCGCTAACCCTAAACCTAACCCTAAACCGGACCCTAAACCTAACCCTAACCCCGAACCTATCCCTATCCCGTACCCTAACCCTAAACCGTACATGAACCCTAACCCTAAACCTAACCCATAACCTAACACTAAACGTAACCCTAGCCCGTACCCATACCCTAACCCGAACCTTAACCCTAACCCTAACCCGTACCCTAACCCTACCCGTAGCCTAATCCTAACTCTAAACCTAACCCCTAACCCTAAGCCTAACACTAACCCTTACCCGAACCCTTACCCAAATGTTAAACCTAACCTGTAACCTAACACTAACCCAAACTCATACTCTAAACCCAACCATAACCCTAACCCTAACCCTCACCCTTAACTTAACCCTAACCCTAACCCAAACCATAACCCTTAACCGTAACCTAACCCTAACCCATAACCTATCCCTAACCCTAACCTTAAACATAACCCTAATCCGTACCCAAACCCTAAAACTAACCCATACCCTAACCCCACCCCTAACGCTAACCCGTACCCTAACACTAACCCTAACACTAACCCTGAACCTAAACCTAACACTAACCCTTACACTAACCCTAACCCTATCCCAACCCTAACCTAACCCTAAGCCTAACCCGTACATTAACCCTTACCCAAACCTTAACACTAACCCTACCCCGTGCTCTAACCCTAACCCTAACCCTAACCCGTACACTTAACCTATCCCTAACCCTAACTCGTACACTAAACCTAACCCTAAACCTGACCCTAACCCTAACCCGTACCCTAAAACAAACCCATACCCTAACCGTAACCATAAACCTAACCCTAACCCTAACTCGTACCCTAAACCTAACACGAACCCTTGACTTAACCCGTACCCAACCTTATCCCGTACTCTAACCCTAACCCTAACTCGTACCCAAACCCTAACAGTAACCCTAACCCATACCCTAGCGCTAACCCTAACCCTAACCCTAAGACTAAACAGCACCCTAAACCTAAACCTAACCATAACCCTAACCATAAACCCTACCCGAACCCTAACCCTATCCCATACCCTAACACTAACCCTAACCTTAAACGTAACCCTAACCGTACCCTAACCCTAAAACTAACCCGTACCCTAACCCCAACCCTAACCCTAACCCGTACCATAACCCTATCCCTAAACCTAACCCTGACCCTAAATCTAACCCTAACCCGTACCCTAACCCTAACCGCACCTAAACTTAACCCTACCCTGTACCCTAAATCTACCCCATAACCTAAACCTAACCCTAACCGTTAGCTTACCCCGTACACTAACCCTATCCCGTACCCTAAACCTAACCCTAACCCGTACCCTAACCGTAACCTAAACCGAACCCTAAACCTAAACTTAACCCGTTCGCTAACCCTATCCCATACCCTAAACCTAACCCTAACCCGTATCCTAACCCTAACCTAACCCTAAGCCTAACCCGTACATTAACCCTTACCCTAACCTTAACACTAACCCTAACCCGTACCCTAACCCTAACACTAACCCTAACACTATCCGTACACTAACCCTAACCCTAACACTAAAACTAACCCTAACCCGTACTCTAACCCTAACCCTAACACTAACACTAAACCTACCCCGTACTCTAACCCTTACCCTAACCCTAAACCTAACACGTACCCAAAACCTAAACCTAACTCTAACCCATCCCCAAACCCTAACCCTAACACGAACCCTAACCCTAAACTTAAACCTAACAGTTTCCCTAACCTGTACCCAAATGATAAAACTAACCTGTACCCTAACACTAACCCAAACCCGTACTCTAAACCTAACCCTTACCCTAACACTAACCCTACCCCGAGCTCTAACCCTAACCCTAGCCCTACGAGTACCCTAACCTAACCCTAACCCTAACACTAACCCTAACCCATACTCTAACCCTAACCCTAACCCTAACAATAACCCTACCCCGTACTCTAACACTAACCCTAACCCGTACCCTAACCCTAACCCTAACCCTAACCCTAACCCTAACCCTAACACTAACACTAACGCGTACTCTAAACCTAACCCTAACCCGAACCGTATTCTAACCCTAAGCCTAACCCTAACCCATTCTGTACCCCTAACCCGTACCATAACCCTAACCCTAAACCGTACCCTAACCCTAACCCTAATTCGTACCCTAACCCTAACCGTAACCCTGACCCTAAACCTAACCCTATTCCGTACCCTAAACCTAACCTGTACACTAACCCTAAACCTAAACCTAACCCGTACCCTAAACCTAACCCTAAACCGCACCCTACCCCTAAAACTACCCTAAACCTGACCCTAACCCTAACCATAACACTAACACTAAACCTACCCTGTACCCTAAACCTAACCCTAACCCTAACCCTAACCCTAACCCTAAAACTAAACCTACCCCGTACTCTAACGCTAACCCTGACCCTAACCCTAAACCTAACACTAACCCTAACCCTTACTCTAAACCTACCCCTAACCCTAACAATATTCTAACCCTAACCCTAACCCTCAACTGACCCTAACCCGTACTGTAATCCTAACCCATACCATAACCCTAACCCTAACCCATTCCCTAAACCTAACCCTAATTCTTACTCTACCCTAACCCTAACCCTGACCCTAACCCTAACCCTATCACGTACCCAAAACATAACCTGTACCCTAACCCTAAACCTAAACCTAACCCGTACCCTAACCCTAACCCTATCCCTAACCCTGACCCTAACCCTAAACCTAACCCTGACCCTAACCCCAAACCTAACCATATTCTGTACCCTAACCCTAACCCTGACCCTAACCCTAACCCTAATCCTAACCCGTACCCTACACCTAACCCATACCGTAACAGTAAACCTAATCCTAACACTAACCCTACCCCGTACCTAAACCTAAACCTAACCCTTGACCTAACCCGTACCCAACCCTATCCCGTAACCTAACCTTAAACCTAAACCGTACGCAAACCCTAACAGTAAACCTAACCCATACCGTAGCGCTATCCCTAACCCTAACACTAACCCTAAACCTCACCCTAACACTAAACCTAACCCTTACCCTAAGCCTAACCCGTACGCTAACCCTAACCCAAACACAAACCCTACCGCGTACTCTAACCCTAACCCTAAACCTAACCCTAACCCGTACCCGTACCCTAACACTAACACCAACCCTATACCGTACTCTAACCCTAACCCTAAGCCTAACCCTAACCGTACTCTAAACCTAACCCTAAACCTCACCCTAACCCTAACCCATACTCTAAACCTAACCCGTAGCCTAACACTAACCCTAACCCTAACCCTAAACGTAACCCTAAACCGAAACCAAACCCTAAACCTAACACGTACCCTAACCCTAACCCTAACCCGCACACTAAAACTAACCCTAACCCTAGACCTAACACGTACACTAAACCTATCCTGTACCGTAACCTTAACCCTAACCCGTACCGTAAACCTAACACTAACCCTAACCCTAACCTTAGCCCTAACACTAACCCTAACCCGTACTCAAACTTAACCCAAACCCTAAACCGAACCCTAACCTGTACTCTAACCCTAACCCTAACACTAACACTAACCATAATCCTAACACTAAACCTAACCCGTACTCTAACCCTAAACCTAACACTGAAACTAACCCTAACCCCCTACTATAACCCTAACCCTAAACCTAACCCTATCCATAACTCTAACTTGTACCGTAACCCGAACCCGTAACCTAACCCTAAACCTAACTCTAAACCTAACCCTAAACCTGACCCTAACCCTAGACCTAATACCGTACCCTAACCCCGACCCTAACCCACATCTAAACCTAACCCTAATCCTAGATGTAACCCGTACCCTAACCCTAACCCGTACCCTAACACTAACCCTAACCCTAACCCTAACCCGTACCATAAAACTGACACTAACCCTAACCCGTACCCTAACCCTAACCCGTACCCTAACCCTAACCCGATGCCTAACCCTAACACACTCCCTGAACCAAACCCTAACCCTAGACCTAACCCGTACACTAAACCTATCCCGTACCTTAACCCTAATGCTAACCTGTCCCTAACCCTAGACCTAACCCGTACCCTAACCCTAACCCGTACCCTAACACTAACCCTAAACCTAAACCTAAACCGTACCCTAACCCTAACCCTAACTTAACCCTTATGCTAACCCTATCCTGTACCCTAAACTTAACCCTAACCCTTTCCCTAACCCTAACCCGTACCCTATCCCTAACCCGATGCCTAACCCTAACCCACACCCTAAAACTAACCCTAACCCTAGACCTAAACCGTACCCAAAACTATCCCGTAACCTAACCCTAACGCTAACCTGTACCCTAACCCTAACACTAACACTAACCCTAATCCTAAACCTATCCCGTACACTAAACCTAACCCTAACCCATACCCTAACCCGTACCCTAACCCTAAAACTAAACCTAACCCTAACCCTGACCCTAACACTAACCCTAATCCCGTACCCTACCCAAACCCTAACCCGCATCCTAAACCTAACTCTAACCCTAACCCTAACCCGTACCATAAACCTAACACTAACCCTAACCCGTACAAAAACCCTAACACGTACAATAACCCTAACCCGACGCCTAACCCTAACCCACACACTAAACCTAACCCTAACCCTAGACCTAAACCGTACCCTAACCCTAACCCGTACCCTAACACTAACCCTAAACCTAAACCTAAACCGTACCCTAACCCTAACCCTAACACTAACCCTAATCCTAACCCTATCCCGTACACTAACCCTAACAATAACACATACCCGTACCCTAACCCTAACCCTAACTCTAACCCTAACACTAACCCTACCCCATACTCTAACCCTAACCCTAACCCGCACCCTAAACCTAACCATAATTCGTACCCTAACCCTAACGCATAACCTAAACCTAACCCTAACCCTAAACTTATCCCGTACGCTAACCCTATCCCATACCCTAAACCTAACCCTAAACCGTAACCTAAACCTAAACCTAACCCTAAGCCTAACCCGTCAATTAACCCTAACCCTAACACTAACCAACCCCGTACTCTAACCCTAACACAAACCCTAACCCTAACCCGTACCCTAACCCTGACCCTAACGCTAACCCTAACCCGTACTCTAACCCTAACCCTATACCTCACCCTAACCCTAACCGTACTGTAACCCTACCCCGTACAATAACCCTAGCCCTAACCCGTAACCTAAACCTAACCCGTAACCTAAACCTAAGCCTAACCCTGACCCTAAACCTAACCCTTACCCGTACCCTAACCGAAACCGTACCCTAACCCTAACCCTAACTTAACCCTTATGCTAACCCTATCCTGTACCCTAAACTTAACCCTAACCCTTTCCCTAACCCTAACCCGTACCCTATCCCTAACCCGATGCCTAACCCTAACCCACACCCTAAAGCTAACCCTAACCCTAGACCTAAACCGTACCCTAAACCTATCCCGTAACCTAACCCTAACGCTAACCTGTACCCTAACCCTATCACTAACACTAACCCTAATCCTAAACCTATCCCGTACACTAAACCTAACCCTAACCCATACCCTAACCCGCACCCTAACCCTAACCCTAAACCTAACCCTAACCCTGACCCTAACATTAACCCTAATCCCGTACCCTACCCAAACCCTAACCCGCATCCTAAACCTAACTCTATCCCTAACCCTAACCCGTACCATAAACCTAACACTAACCCTAACCCGTACAAAAACCCTAACACGTACAATAACCCTAACCCGATGCCTAACCCTAACCCACACACTAAACCTAACCCTAACCCTAGAACTAAACCGTACCCTCAACCTATCCCGTACCCTAGCCCTAATGCTAACCTGTACCTTAACCCTAACACTAACACTAACCCTAATCCTAACCCTATCCCGTACACTAACCTTATCCCGTACCCTAACCCTAACTCGTACCATTACAGGTACCTTAACCCTAACCCTAACCCGTACCCTCACCCGTAACCTAAACCTAACCCTAACCTGTATGCTAACACGTACCATAACCCTAACCCTAATCCTAACCCTAACCATAAACCTAACCCATAACCTACACTTCTCCCTAACCCATACCCAAACCCTAACTCGTACCCTAACACTAACACTTACCCTAACACCTCACCCTAACCCTACACCGTACCCTAACCCTAACCCTAACCCTAACCTGTACCCTAATCCTAAACCTAAACCTAACCCTAACACTAACCCTAACCCTAACCCTAACCGTATTCTAACACTAACCCTAACCCTCACACTAACCCTACCCGTACTGTAACCCTAAAACATACCATAACCCTAAACCTAACCCGTACCCTAAACCTAACCCTAATTCGTACCCTAACCCTAACCGAAACCCTGAAGCTAACCGTAACCCTAACCCGTATCCTAAACCTAACCCATACCCTAACCCTAAACCTAACCCTAATCTGTACTCTAACCCTATCCCGTAGCCTAACACTAACTCAAACCCTAACCCCTAAACCTAACCCTATCCCTAACCCTTACCTAACCCGTACCCAAACGGTAAACCTAACCCATACCCTAACACTAACCCAAACCCGTACTCTTACCCTAACCCTAACCCTAACCCTAACCCTAAACTGCACGCTAAACTTAACCCTAACCCTAACGCTAACCATAACCCTTAACCGTACCCTAAACCTAACCCTAACTAGTACCGTAACCCTAACACTGACCCTAACCCTAACCCGTACACTAACCCTAACCCGTACCCTAACCCTAACCCTAACCCTAACCCTATCCGTACTCTAACCCAAAACCTAACCATACCCCGTACTCTAACCCTAACCCTAACTCTAACCCTAACCCGTACCTTAACCCAAACCTAACCCTAAACCTACCCCTACCCCATATTCTAACCCTCACCCTAACCCTAACCGTAACCCTAACTCGTACCATAAACCTAAGCCTAACGCTAACTCGTACCCTATCCCTAACGCTAACCCTGACCCTAACCGTAACCCTAAACCGTACTCTAAGCCTAACCCATACCGTAACCCTAACCCTAAACCTACCCCTAACCCTATCCCGTACCCTAACCCTAAACCGAAACCTAAACCTATACCTAACCCTAAACTTATCCCGTACACTAACACTATCCCGTACCCTAAACCTAACCCTAACATGTACCCTAACCCTAACCCTAACCCTAATCCTAACCCTATCCGTACACTAACCCTAACCCAACCCTAAAACTAAACCTAACCGACACTATAACGCTAACCCTAACCCTAAACCTAACCCTAACCCGTACGCTAACCCTAACTCGTACCCTAACACTAACCCTTACCCTAACCCTAAACCTAACCCGTACCCTAAACCTAAATGTAACCCTTGACCTAATCTGTACCCAACCCTAATTCGTAACCTAACCCTAACCCTAACCCTAACCCGTACCCGAACCCTAACAGTAACCCTAACCATACCCTAGCGCTAACACTAACCCTAACCCTAACCTTCACCCTAAACCTAAGCCTAACCCTAAACCTAACCATACACTTTAACCGTACCCTAACCCTAACTCATACCCTAAACCTAACCCTAAACTTAACCTTAACCCTGACTCGTACCCTAAACCTAAAATTAACCCATACCAAACCCGAACCCTAACCCTAACACTAACACTAACCCTAACCCGTAGTCTAACCCTAAACCTAACCCTAACCCTAACCCTAACCGTACTCTAACCCTAACCCTAACCCTCACCCTAACCCTAACCCGTACTGTAACCCTAAACCATACCATAATCCTAACCCTAACCCTAACCTTAAGCATAACCCTAACCCCTACCCTAACCCTAACCCTAACCCTATCCCTAACGCTAACCGTGACCCTTAAACTAACCATAACCCGTACCCTAACCCTAAACCTAACACTAACCCTCACCTAAACCTAACCCTAACCCGTACCCTAACCCTAACCCGTAACCTAAACCTAACCCTAACCCTAAACTTAACCCGTACGGTAACCCTATCCGTACCCTAAACCTAACCCTAACCCATACCCTAACCCTAACCCTAACCCTAAACCTAACCATAACCATAACCCGTACTCTAACCCTAACCCTAAACCTAACACTAACCTGTACCCTAACCCTAACCCGTAACCTAAACCAAATCCTAACACAAAACTTAACCCGTATGCTAACCCTATCCCGTACCCTAAACCTAACCCTAACTCGTACCCTAACCCTAACCCTAACCTGACCCTAAACCTAACCCTAATTTGTACCCTAACCCTAACCCTAACCCTGACCCTAAACCTAACCCTAACCCGTAACCTAATCCTAACCCTAAAACAACCCTCTCCTAAACCGGACCCTCACCCGTACCCTACCCTTACCCGCACCTAAACCTAACCCTAACCCATACCCTAAACCTAACCCATCACCTAAACCTAACCTTAACCCTAACCCTTACCCTAACCCGTACCCAAACGGTAAACATAACTTGTACCCTAACACTAACCCAAACCCGTACTCTAAACCTAACCCTAACCCTAACACTAACCATACCCCGTACCCTAACACTAACCCTAACCCTAACCCTAATCCTAACCGTATTCTAACCCTAACCCTAAACCTCACCCTAACCCTAACCCGTACTGTAAACCTACCCCGTACCATAACCCTAACCCTAACCAGTACCCTAACCCTAACCCTAATTCGTACCCAACCCTAAACATGACCCTAACCCTAACCCTAACCCGTACCCTAAACCTAAACCGTACCCTAACCCTAACAATAACACTAAACTGTACCCTAAACCTAACCCTAACCTGTACTCTAACCATAACCCTAACCCTAAATCTGACCCTAATCCTAACCCTAACCCGTACCCTAAGCCTAACCCATACCCTAACCCTAACCCTAACACTAACACTAACCCTACCCCGTACTCTAACCCTAACCCTAACCCTAACCCTAACACTAACCCTAACACCTACACGTACCCTAACCCTAACACTAACCGTAACCCTAACCCTAACACTAACCCTATCCCCTACTCTAACCCTAACCATAACCCTAACCCTAACCATACTCTAACCCGTACCCTAAACCTCACCCTAACCCTAACTCATACCCTAACCCTACCACTAACCCTGAACCTAACCCTAACCCTAACCCGTACACTCAACCTAACCCATACACTAAACCTAACCCTAAACCTAACCCTAACCCTATCCCGTACCCTAAACCTAAGCCTAACCCTGGTCCTAACCCGTACCTTACTCTATCCTGTACCCTAATCCTAACCCTAACCCGTACCCAAACCCTAAGAGTAACCCTAACCCATACCTTAGCGCTAACCCTAAACCTAACCCTAAGCCTAACCCGCACCCTAATCCTAAACCTAACCGTAACCCTAACCATAACCCTTACCCGTACCCTAACCCTAACCCATAACCTAACACTAACCCTAACATGAACCGTAACCCTAACCCGTACCATAACCCTAAAAATAACCCGTACCATAACCCCAACCCTACCCCTAACCCGTACCATAAACCTATCCCTAATCCTAACCCGTACCCAAACCCTAACCATAACACGTACCCTAATGCTAACATTAACCATAACCCTAACCCATACCCTAACTCCAAAACTAACCCATACCCTAACCCCAACCTTAACCCTAACCCGTACCCTAACATTAACCCTAACCCTAACCCTGACCCTAAACCTAACCCTAACCCCTACACTAATCCTAACCCTAACCCGCACCCAAAACCTAACCCTAACCTGAACCCTAAACCTAACCTGTGACCTAAACCTAACCATAACCCTAAAATTAACCCGTACACTAACCCTATCCCATACCCGAAACCTAACCCTAAACCGTATCCTAACCCTAAACCTAACCCTAAGCCTAAACTGTACATTAACCACAAACCTATCCCTAACACTAACCCTACCCCGTACTCTAACCCTAACCCTAACACTAATACTAATCCTACCCCGTACTCTAACCCTAAACCTAACCCTAACCCGTACCCTAACCCTAACCCTAACCCTAACACTAACACTAACCCTAAACCGTACTCTAACCCTAACCCTAACACTAACCCTAACCGTACTCTAAACCTAACACTAACCCTCACCCTAACCCTAACCCGTACTGTAACCCTAACCCATACCATAACCCTAACCCTAACCCATGCCCTAACCCTAACCCTAAATCGTACCCTAACCCTAACCCTAAACCTGACCCTAAACCTAACCCTAACCCGTACTCTAAACCTAACCCGTACGCTAACACTAACATTTACCCTAACCCTAAACCTAACCCGTACCCTAACCCTAAACGTAACCCTAACCTGTCCCCAAACTCTAATCCTAACACGTACCCTAAACCTAACCCTAACCCTTACCCTAACCCGAACCCAAACGGTAAACCTAACTTGTACCCTAACACTAACCCAAACCCGTACTCTAACCCTAACCCTAACCCTAACACTAACCCTACCCCGTAACCTAACACTAACCCTAACACTAACCCTAACACTAATCCTAACTGTACTCTAACCCTAACCCTAACCCTAACCCTAATCCTAACCGTATTCTAACCCTAACCTTAAACCTCACCCTAACCCTAACCCACACTGTAAACCTACCCTGTACCATAACCCTAACCCTAACGAGTACCCTAACCATAACACTAATTCGTACCCTAACCCTAACCCTGACCCTAACCCTAACCCTAACCCGTACCCTAAACCTAACCCGTACCCTAACCCTAACAATAACACTAAACTGTACCCTAAACCTAACCCTAACACGTACTCTAACCCTAACCCTAAATCTGACCCTAACCCTAACCCTAACCCGTACCCTAAGCCTAACCCATTCCCTAACCCTAACCCTAACACTAACCCTACCCTGTACTCTAACCCTAACCCTAAGCCTAACCCCTACACGTACCCTAACCCTAACCCTAACCGTAACCCTAACCCTAACACTAGCACTATCCCCTACTCTAACCCTAACCCTAACCCTAACTGTACTCTAAAACGTACCCTAAACCTCACCCTAACCCTAACTCCTACCCTAACACTAACATTAACCCTGAACCTAACCCTAACCCTACCCCGTACACTAAACCTAACCCATACCCTAAACCTAACCCTAAACCTAACCCTAACCCTATCCCGTACCCTAAACCTAAGCTTAACCCTTGTCCTAACCCGTACCTTACACTATCCCGTACCGTAACCCTAACCCTAACCCGTACGCAAACCCTAAGAGTAACCCTAACCCATACTCTAGCGCTAACCCTAACCCTAACCCTAAGCCTAACCTGCACCCTAAACCTAAACCTAACCGTAACCCTAACCCTAACCCTTACCCGTACCCTAACCCTAACCCATAACCTAACACTAACCCTAACATGAACCGTAACCCTAACCCGTACCATAACCCTAAAAATAAACCGTACCATAACCCCAACCCTAACCCTAACCCGTACCATAACCCTATCCGTAATCCTTACCCGTACCCAAGCCCTAACCATAACACGTACCCTAACCCTAACCTTAACGGTAACCCTAACCCATACCCTAACCCCAAAACTAACCCGTACCCTAACCCCATCCCTAACCCTAACCCGTAACCTAACACTAACCCTAACCCTAAATGTGACCCTAAACCTAACTCTAAACCTTACACTAATCCTAACCCTAACCCTAACCTGCATGCAAAACCTAACCCTAACCCGAACCCTAACCCTAACCCGTGACCTAAACTTAACCATAATCCTAAACTTAACCCGTACGCTAACCATATCCCGTACCCTAACATAACCCTACCCGTATCCTAACCCTAACCCTACCCTAACCCTAACCCTAACCCTAACACAAACCCTACCCCGTATTCTAACCCTAACCCTAACCCTAACCCTACCCTAACCCGTACACTAACCCTAACCCTAACCCTAATCCTAACATTAATCCTACCCCGTACTCTAACCCTAAACCTAACTCTAACCCTAACCCTAACCCGTACCCTCACCCTAACCCTAACGCTAACCCTGCACTAACCCTAACCCGTACCCTAAACCTAACCCTGACCCTGACCATAACCCTAACCCTAACCCGTACCCTAAACCTAACCTGTACTTTAAACCTAACCCTAACCCTAACCCGTACCCTAAACCTAACCCTAACCCTAAGTCGTACCCTAAACCTACCCTAACCCTGACCCTAACCCTAACCCTAACCCAAAACCTAACCCTAAACCTAAACCTAACCCTAACCCTAACCCGTAACCTAAACGTAACCCTAACCCTCCACCTAACCCGTACCCAAAACTATCCCGTACCCTAACCCTAACCCTAACCCATATCCAAACACTAACAGTAACCCTAACACATACCCTAGCGCTAACCCTAAACCTAACCCTAACCGGGACCCTAAACATAACCATAACTCCTAACCTAACACTATCCCTATCCTGTAACCTAACCCTAAACCATACACGAACCCTAACACTAAACCTAACCCATAACCTAACACTAAACGTAACCCTAGCCCGTACCCAAGCCCTAACCCGAAACTTTACACTAACCCTAACCCGTACCCTAACCCTACCCGTAGCCTAATCCTAACTCTAATCCTAACCCCTAACCCTAAGCCTAACACTAACCCTTACCCGAACCCGTACCCAAACGTTAAACCTAACCCATACCCTAACACTAACCCAAACTCGTACTCTAAACCTAACCATAAGCCTAAACCTAACCCTCACCCTTAACTTAACCTTAACCCTAACCCAAACCATAACCCTTAACCGTAACCTAACCCTAACCCATAACCTATCCCTAACCCTAACCTTAACCATAAACCTAATCCGTACCCAAACCCTAAAACTAACCCATACCCTAACCCCAACCCTAACGCTAACCCGTTCCCTAACACTAATCCTAACCCTAACCCTGACCCTAAACCTAACCCTAACGTTTACACTAACCCTAACCCTAACCCAACCCGCACCCTAAACCTAACCCTAACCCATACCCTAACCCTAAACCGTAACCTAAACCGAACCCTAACCCTAAACTTAACCCGTTCGCTAACCCTATCCTGTATGCTAACCCTAACGCTAACCCGTATCCTAACCCTAACCTAACCCTAAGCCTAACCCGTACATTAACCCTTACTCTAACCCTAACACTAACCCTACCCCGTGCTCCAAACCTAACCCTAACCCTAACCCTAACCCTAACCCGTACCCTTAACCTATCCCTAACCCTAACTCGTACCCTAAACCTAACCCTAAACCTGACCCTAACCCTAACCATAACCCTTACCCTAAAACAAACCCATACCCTAACCGTAACCATAAACCTAGCCCTAACCCTAACTCGTACCCTAAACCTAAACCTAACCCTTGACTTAACCCGTACCCAACCTTATCCCGTACTCTAACCCTAACCCTAACCTGTACCCAAACCCTAACAGTAACCTTAACCCATACCCTAGCGCTAACCCTAACCCTAACCCTAAGACTAACCCGCACCCTAAACCTAAACCTAACCCTAACCCTAAGCATAAACCTTACCCGTACCCTAACCCTATCCCATACCCTAACACTAACCCTAACCTTAAACGTAACCCTAACCCATACCCTAACCCTAAAACAAACCCGTACCCTAACCCCAACCCTAACCCTAACCCGTACCATAACCCTATCCCTAACCCTAACACTGACCCTAAACCTAACCCTAACCCGTACCCTAACCCTAACCTGCACCTAAACTTAACCCTACCCCGTACTCTAAATCTAACCCATAACCTAAAACTAACCCTACCGTTAGCTTACCCCGTACACTAACCCTATCCGGTACCCTAAATCTAACCCTAAACTGTACCCTAACCCTAACACTAACCCTAACACTATCCGTACACTAACCCTAACCCTAACACTAACACTAAACCTAACCCGTACTCTAACCCTAACCCTAAAACTAACCCTAACCCGTACTCTAACCCTATCACGAACCCTAACACTAACCCTTACCCTAACCCTAAACCTAACACGTACCCAAACCCTAAACCTAACTCTAACCCGTCCCCAAACCCTAACCCTAACACGTACCCTAAACCTAACCCTAACCCTAACACTCTCCCTAACCCGTACCCAAACGATAAAACTAACCCGTACCCTAACACTAACCCAAACCCGTACTCTAAACCTAACCCATACCCTAACAATAACCCTACCCCATGCTCTAACCCTACCCCTAGCTCTAACGCGTACCCTAACCCTAACCCTAACCCTAACACTAACCCTAACCCGTAATCTAACCCTAACCCTAACCCTAACACTAACCCTACCCCGTACTCTAACACTAACCCTAACCCTAACCCTAACCCGTACCCTAACCCTAACCCTAACCCTAACCCTAACACTAACTCTAACGCGTACTCTAACCCTAACCCTAACCCTAACCCTAAGCCGAACCATATTCTAACCCTAACCCTAACCCTAACCCATACTGTACCCCTAACCCTTACCATAAACCTAACCCTAAACCGTACCCTAACCCTAACCCAATTTCGTACTCTAACCCTAACCGTAACCCTGACCCTAAACCTAAACCTATCCCGTACCCTAAACCTAACCTGTACCCTAACCCTAAACCTAACCCTAACCCGTACCATAAACCTAACGCTAACCCGTACCCTAACCCTAAACCTACCCTAAACCTGACCCTAAGCCTAACCCAAACATGTACCCTAAGCCTAACACATAACCTAACCCTAACCCTAACCCTAACACTAACACTAAACCTACCACGTACTCTAACCCTAACCCTAACCCTAAACCGTACCCGTACCCTAAACATAACCCTAACCCTAACCCTAACACTAACCCTACCCGTACTCTAATCCTAACCCTAACCCTAACACTAAACCTACCCCGTACTCTAACACTAACCCTGACCCTAACCCTAACCCTAACACTAAACCTAACCCGTACTCTAACCCTAACACTAACCCTAACAATATTCTAAACCTAACCCTAACCCTCAACCGACCCTAACCCGTACTGTAACCCTAACCCATACCATAACCCTAACCCTAACCCATTCCTTAAACCTAACCCTAATTCGTACCCTAACCCTAACCCTAAACCTGACCCTAACCCTAACCCTATCCCGTACCCTAAACCTAACCTGTACCCTAACCTTAAACCTAACCCTAACCCTTACCCTAAACCTAACCCTAATCCGTACCCTAACCCTAAACCTAACCCTAACCCTGACCCTAACCCTAAACCTAACCCATACCCTAACCCCAAACCTAACCCTATCCTGTACCCAAACCTAACCCTAAACCGTACCCTAACCCTAATCCTAACCCGTACCCTAAGCCTAAACCATACCGTAACCCTAAACCTAATCCTAACCCTAACCCTACCCCGTACCTAAACCTAAACCTAACCCTTGACCTAACCCGTACCCAACCCTATCCCGTAACCTAACCTTAACCTTAAACCATACCAAACCCTAACAGTAACCCTCACCCATACCTTAGCGCTAACCCTAACCCTAACCCTAACTCTAAACCTCACCCTAACCCTAACCCTAACCCGTACCCTAAGCCTTACCCTAACCCTAACCCACACCTAAAACTAAACCTAACCCGTATCCTAAGCCTAACTCTAACCCTAGACCTAACCCGTACCCTAAACCTAACCCGTACCCTAACACTAATCCTAACTGTAACACATACCATAACCCATACCATAACCCTAACACTAAACCTAACGCGTTCCCTAACCCTAACCCGTTCCCTATCCCTAACCCGATGCCTAACCCTAAACCACACCCTAAACCTAATCCTAACCCTAGACCTAAACAGTACCCTAAACTTATCCCGTAACCTAACCCTAACGATAACCTGTACCCTAACCCTAACACTAACACGAACCCTAATCCTAAACCTATCCCATACACTAACCCTAACCCTAACCCTAACCCTAACCCTAACCCTAACCCGTACCCTAACCCTAACCCTAAACCTAACCCTAACCCTGACCCTAACACTAACCCTAATCCCGTACCCTAACCCTAACCCTAACCCGCATCCTAAACCTAACTCTAACCCTAACCCTAATCCGTACCATAAACCTAACACTAACCCTAACCCGTACAAAAACCCGAACACGTACAATAACCCTAACCCGACGCCTAACCCTAACCCACACGTTAAACCTAACCCTAACCCTAGACCTAAACCGTACCCTCAACCTATCACATACCCTAGCCCTAACACTAACCTGTACCCTAACCCTAACACTAACACTAACCCTCATCCTAACCCTATCCCGTACACTAACCCTAACCCGTACCCTAACCCTAACTCGTACCATTACACGTACCTTAACCCTAACCCTAACCCATACCCTCACCCAAACCTAACCCTAACCCTAACCTGTATGCTAACACGTACCATAACCCTAACCCTAATCCTAACCCTAACCATAAACCTAACCCATACCCTACACTTCACCCTAACCCCTACCCTAACCCTAACTCGTACCCTAACCGCAACCCTAAACCTGACCCTAACCCGAAGCCGTACCCTAACCCTAATCTGTACCCTAACCCTAACGCTAACCCTAACCCTAAACCTAAACCTAACCATAACCCGTACAGTAACCCTAACCCGTACCCTAACCCTAACCCTACCCTAAACCTAACCCTAACCCTATCACTAAACCTAACCCTAATCCGTACCCTAACCGAAACCGTACCCTAACCCTAACCCTAAACGTAACCCGTACCCTAACCCTAAACATAATGCTAACCCGTACCCAAACCCTATCCCTAACACGTACCCTAACCCTATCCCTAACCATAATCCGCACACTAAACCTAACCCTAACCCTAGACCTAACACATACACTAACCCTATCTCGTAGCCCAGCCTGAACCCTAACCCGAACCCTAACCCTACCCTAACCCATAGCCTAACCCTACCTGTCGCCTAACCCTAAATCTAACCCTAACGCCTAACCCTAACCCTTACCCTAACCCTTACCCTAACCCGTACCCAAACGGTAAACCTAACCCATACCCTAACACTAACCCAAACCCGTACTCTAACCCTAACCCTAACCCAAACCCGCACCCTTAACTTAACACTAATCCTAACCCAAACCATAACCCTTAACCGTAACCTAACCCTAACCCATACCCTAAACCTAACCCTAACCTTAACCGTAAACCTAACACATAACCTAACCCTAAAAGTAACCCATGCCCTAACCCCAACCCTAACCCTAACCCGTACCTTAACACTAACCCTAACCCTAAACCTGACCCTAAACCTAAACCTAACACTTACACTAACCCTAACCCTAAACCTAACCCGCACCCTAAACCTAACCCTAACCAGTACCATAACCCTAAACCGTAACCTAAACCTAACCCTAACCCTAAACTTAACCCGTACGCTAACCCTATCCCGTACACTGAACCTAACCCTAACCCGTATCCTAACCCTAAACCTAACCCTAATCCTAATCTGTACATTAACCCTAACCCTAACACTAACCCTACCTCATACTCCAACCCTAACCCTAACCCTAACCCGTACACTAACCCTAACCCTAACCCTAAACCTAACCCTAACCCTAACACTAACCCTACCCCGTACTCTAAAACTAACCCTAACCCTAACCCTAACGAGTACCCTAACACTAACCCTAACCCTACCACTAACCCTAACCTGTACTCTAACCCTAACCCTAACCCTAACACTAACCCTACCCCGTACTCTAACACTAACCATAACCCTAACCCTAACCCGTACCCTAAACCTAAACCTAAACCTAACCCTAACACTAACCCTAAACATATTCTAACACTAACCCTAATCCTCACCCTAACCCTAACCCGTACTGTAACCCTAACCCATACCATAACCCTAAACCTAATCCGTACCCTAAACCTAACCCTAATTCGTACCCTAAACCTAACCCAAACCCTGACCCTAACCGTAACCCTAAACCGTATCCTAAACCTAACCCATACCCTAACCCTAAACCTAACCATAACCCGTACCCTAAACCTACCCCTAATCCATACCCTAACCCTAACCCTAACCCTAACCCTGACCCTAACCCTAACCCTAACCCGTACCCTAAGCCTAACCCATACCCTAACACTAAAATTAATCCTAACCCTAACTCTAACCCATACCTTAAACTTAACCCTAAACCTTAACCTAACCCGTAACCTAACCGTAACCCTAACCTGTACCCAAACCCTAACAGTAACCCTAAACCATACCCTAGTGCTAACACTAATCCTACCCTAACTCTAACCATTACCCGTACCCTAACCCTAACCCATACCTTAACCCTAACCCTAAACATAGCCAAAACCCTGACCCGTACACTAAACCTAAAATTAACCCGTACCCTAACCCCAACCATAACCCTAACCTGTACCCTAACCATAACCCTAACACTAACCCACACCTAACCAAACCCTAACCCGTAACAGAAGCCTAAACCTAACCTTAAACTTAACCCGTACGCTAACCCTATCCCGTACCCTAAACCTAAACCTAACCCGTAACCTAAACCTAAACCCAAACCTAAACCTAACCCGTACATTAACCCTAACCCTAACACTAACACGAACCAAGCCCGTACTCTAACCCTAACCCTAATTCTAACCCTAACCCGTACCCTAAACCTAACCCTAACCCTAACCCTAACCCTAACCCTAACCCTAACCAACACTAACCCTACCCCGTACTCTAACCCTAACACAATCCCTAACCCTAAACCCTACCCTAACCCTAACCCTAACCCTAACTCTAACCCTAACGCTAACCCTAACCCTAACCGTACTCTAACCATAACACTAACCCTCACCCTAACCCTAACCGTACTGTTACCCTAACCCGTACCATAACCCTAACCCTAACCCTAAACTTAATCGTAACCCTGACCCGTACCCTAACCCTAAAACTAACCCGTACCCTAACCCGAAACCTAACCCTAACCCGTACCCTAACCCTATCCCTAACGCTAACCCTGACCCTAAACCTAAACCTAACCTGTACCCTATCCCGAACCCTAACACTAACCCTCACCTAAACCTAACCCTAACCCGTACCCTAACCCTAACCCATAACCTAAACCTAACCCTAACCCTAAACTTAACCCCTAAGCTAACCCTATCCCGTACCCTAAACCTAAAACTAAACCCTACCCTAATCCTAACCCTAACCCTTTCCGCACTCTAACCCTAACCCTAACCCTAACCCATACGCTAACCCTAAACCATACCCTAACACTAACCCTAACCCTAACACTATCCCTAACCCGTACTCTAACCCTAAACCTCACCCTATCTCTAACCCAAACCCGTACTATAACCCTAAACCTAACCCTAACCCTAAACCTAACCCTAACCCATACTCTAAGCCTATCCCGTAGCCTAACACTAACTCTAACCCTAACCCCTAACCCTAAACCTATCCCTAACCCTTACTTAACCCGTACCAAAACTGTAAACCTAACCCGTACCCTAACACTAACCCAAACCCGTACTCTTACCCTAACCCTAACCCTAACCCAAACACTAAACCGCACGCTAAACTTAACCCTAACCCTAACGCTAACCATAACCCTTAACCGTACCCTAAACTTAACCCTAACTCGTATCCTAACCCTAACACTGACCCTAACCCTAACCCGTACACTAACCCTAACCCGTACCCTAACCCTAACCCTAACCCTATCCATACTCTAACCCTAAACCTAACCCTACCCCATACTCTAACCCTAAACCTAACTCTAACCCTAACCCGTACCTTAAACCAAACCTAACCATAACACTAACCCTACCCCGTATTCTAACCCTCACCCTAACCCTAACCGTAATCCTAACGCGTACCATAAACCTAAGCCTAACGCTAACTCGTACCCTATCCCTAACCCTAACCCTGACCCTAACCATAACCCTAACCCGTACCCTAAGCCTAACCCATACCGTAACCCTAACCCTAAACCTACCCCTAACGCTATCCCGTACCCTAACCCTAAACCGTAACCTAAACCTAAACCTAACCCTAAACTTATCCCGTACACTAACACTATCCCGTACCCTAAACCTAACCCTAACATGTACCCTAACCCTAACCCTATCCGTACACTAAACCTAACCCAACCCTGAAACTAAACCTAACCGACACTCTAACCCTAACCCTAACCCTAAAACTAACCATAACCCGTACTCTAACCCTAACCCGCACCCTAACACTAACCATTACCCTAACCGTAAACCTAACCCGTACCCTAAACCTAAACGTAACCCTTGACTTAACCTGTACCCAAACCTTATTCGTAACCTAACCCTAACCCTAACCCGTACCCAAACTCTAACAGTAACCCTAACCATACCCTAGCGCTAACCCTAACCCTAACCCTAAACCTCACCCTAAACCTAAACCTAACCCTAAACCTAACCATACACCTTACCCGTAGCCTAACCCTAACCCATACCCTAAACCTAACCCTAAACTTAAACTTAACCCTGACTCGTACCCTAAACCTAAAATTAACCCGTACCAAACCTCAACCCTAACCCTAATCCTAACACTAACCCTAACCCGTACTCTAACCCTAAACCTAACCCTAACCCTAACCCTAAACGTACTCTAACCCTAACCCTAACCCTCACCCTAATCCTAACCCGTACTGTAACCCTAAACCGTACCATAATCCTAACCCTAACCCTAACCCTAAGCGCAACCCTAACCCCTACCCTCACCCTAACCCTAACCCTAACCCTATACCTAACGCTAACCCTGACCCTTAACCTAACCCTAACCCGTACCCTAACCCTAAACCTAACACTAACCCTCACCTAAACCTAACCCTAACCCGTACCCTAACCCTAACCCGTAACCTAAACCTAAACCTAACCCTAAACTTAACCCGCATGGTAACCCTATCTGTACCCTAACCTAACCCTAACCCGTACCCTAACCCTAACCCTAACGCTAACCGCACTCTAACCCTAACCCTAACCCTAACCCTAACCCTAACCCTAACACTAACCATAACCCGTACTCTAACCCTAACCCTAAACCTAACCCTAACATGTACCCTAACCCTAACCCGTAACCTAAACCTAACCCTAACACTAAAGTTAACCTGTACGCTAACCCTATCCCGTACCCTAAACCTAACCCGTACCCGTACCCTAACCCTAACCCTAACCCTAACCGTAACACTAACCCTAACCCGTACTCTAACCCTAACCCTAAAACAAACCCTAACTGTACTCTAACCCTAACCCTAACACTAAACTTAACCCATACGCTAACCCTATCCCGTACCCTAAACCTAACCCTAACCTGTACCCTAACCCTAACCCTAACCCTAACCCTATCCACACTCTAACCCTCACCCTAACCCTAACACTAACACTAACCCATACTCTAACCCTAACCCTAACCTTAAACCTAACCCTAACCCATACTCTAACCCTAACCCGTACCCTAACACTAACCCTTACCTAACCCTAAACTTAACCAATACACTAACCCTAAACGTAACCCTAACTCGTACCCAAACCCTAAACCTAACACGTACCCTAACCCTAACCCTAAACCGCACACTAAACCTAACCATAACCCTAGACCAAACATGTACACTAAACCTATCCCGTACTGTAACCTTAACCCTAACCCGTACCGTAACCCTAACACTAACGCTAACCCTAACATCAACCCTAAACCTCACCCGTACACTAACCCTAAACCTAACCCTAAACGTACCCTAACCCTAATCCTAACCCTAACCCTAACACTAACCCTAAACCATACTCTAACCTAACCCTAACCCTAAACCTAAAACTTACCCGTACTCTAACCCTAACCCTAACCCTAACCCTAACCAAAACCCTTACCCGTACCCTATCCCTAACCCATAACCTAAAACTAACCCTAACTTTAAACGTAACCCTAACCCATACCCCAACCCTAAAACTAACCCGTACCATAAACCCATCCCTAACCCTAACCCGTACCATAACCCTATCCCTAACCTGAACCCTGACCCTAAACCTAACCCTAACCCGTACCCTAACACTAACCCGCACCTAAACCTAACCCTATCCCATAACCTAACACTAACCTGTAACCTAAACCTACCCCTAAACAAATTTAACCCGTAAACTAACCCTATCCCATACCCTAAAACTAACCCTACCCGTACCCTAACCCTAACCCACACACTAACCCAATCCGTACACTAACACTAACCCTAACCCTAACACTAACCCTAACCTGTTCTCTAACCCTAACCCTAACCCTAAACCTAACCCTAACCCATACTCTAACCCTAACCCGTACCTAACACTAACCCTTACACTAAACCTAAACCTAACACGTACCCTAACACTAACCCTAAACGTAACCCTAACCAGTACCCAAACACTAACCCTAACACGTACCCTAACCCTAACCCTAACCCGCACACTAAACCTAACCCTAACACTAGACCTAACACGTACACTAAACCTATCCCGTACCGGAACCTTAAACCTAACCCGTACCGTAACCCTAACACTAACCCTAAACCTAAACGTAACTCTAACCTGTACACTAAACCTAACCCGAACCCTAACCCGTACCCTAACCCTACCCTTAGCCTAACCCTAACTCTAACGCTAACCACTAACCCTAAACCTAACCCTTACCCTTACCCTAACACGTACACAAACGGTAAACCTAACCCGTACCCTAACACTAACCCAAACCCTACACTAAACCTAACCCTAACCTTAACCCGCACCCTAAACTTAACCCTAACCCAAACCATAACCCTTAACCGTAACTTAACCCTAACACATACCCTAAACCTAACCCTAACCTTAACCATAATCCTAACCTGTAACCTAACCCTAAAACTAACCCATACCCTAAACGCAACCCTAACCCTAACTCGTACACTAACACTAACCCTAACCCTAACCGTGACCCTAAACCTAACCCTAACCCTTACACTAACCCTAACCCTAATCCGCACCCTAAACCTAACCCTAACACGAACCCTAAACCTAACCCGTAACCTAAACCTAACCCTAACCCTAAACTTAACCCGTACGCAAACACTATCCTGTACCCTAAACCTAACCCTAACCCGTACCCTAACCCTAAACCTAACCCTAAGCCTAACCCGTATATTAAACCTAACCCTAACCCTAACACTAACCCTACCCCGTACTCTAACACTAACCCTAAACCTAACCCGTATCCTTATCCTAAACCTAACCCTAACCCTAAACCTAACACTAATGCTAACACGTAACCTAACCCTAACCCTACCGTACTCTAACCGTAACCTTAACCCTCACCCTAACCCTAACCCGTACTGTAACCCTAACCCGTACCATAACCCTAACCCTAACCTGACCATAAACCTAACCCTAATTTGTACCCTAACCTAAACCTAACCCTAACCCTGACCCTAAACCTAACCCTAACCCGTACCATAATCCTAACCCTAAACCTCACGATCTCCTCAACCAGACCCTAACCCGTACCCTAACCCTTACCCGCACCTAAACCTAACCCTAACCCATACCCTAACCCTAACCCATCACCTAAACCTAACCGTAACTCTAAACTTAACCCGTACACTAACCCAATCCGTACCCTAAACCTAACCCTAACCCGTACCCTAACACTAACCCTAACACTAACACTAACCGTACACTAACCCTAACCCTAACACTAACACTAAACCTAACCAGTTCTCTAACCCTTACCCTAAAACCTAAACCTAACCCTAACCCGTACTCTAAACCTAACCCGTAGCCTAACACTAACATTTACCCTAGCCCTAAACCTAACCCGTACCCTAACCCTAAATGTAACCCTAACCCGTCCCCAAAACCTAACCCTAACACATACCCTAACCCTAACCCTTACCCTAACCCGTACCCAAATGGTAAACCTAACTTGTACCCTAACACTAACCCAAACCCATACTCTAACCCTAACCCCTAACCCTAACCCGCACACTAAACCTAACCCAAACCCTAGACCTAACACCTACACGAACCCTATTCCGTACCCTAACCTTAACCCTAACCCATACTGTAACCCTAACACTAACCCTAACCCTAACCCTAAACCTAACCCGTACACTAACCCTCACCCGAACCCTACCAGTAACCCTAACCCGTACTCTAACCCTACCCGTAGCCTAACCGTAACTCTAACACTAACCCGTAACCCTAACCCTAACCCTTACCCTAACCTGTACCCAAATGGTAAACCTGACCCGTACCCTAACACTAAAACAAACCCGTACTCTAACCCTAACCCTTACCCTAACCCTAACCCTAACCCACACCCTAAACTTACCCTAAACCTAACCCAAACCATAACCCTTAACCGTAACCTAACACTAACCCATACCCTAAACCTAACCCTAACCTTAACCATAACCGTAACCCGTACCCTAAAACTAACCCTAACCCTAACCCTGACCCTAAACCTAACCCTAACCCATACCCTAACCCTAACCCCTAACCTAAACCTAACCCTATCCCTAAACTTAACCCGTACGCTAACCCTATCCCGTACCCTAAACCTAACCCTAACCCGTATCCTAAACCTAACCTAACCCTAAGGCTAACCTGTACATTAACCCTAACCATAACCATAACACTAACCCTACACCGTTATCTAACCCTAACCCTAAACCTAACCCTAAACCTAACCCTAACCCGTACCCTAAACCTAACCCTAAACCTAACTTGTACTCTAACCCTAACCCGTACCCTAACCCTAACCCGTACCCAAACCCTAACCATAACCTAACCCATACCCTAGCGCTAACCCTAACCCTAAACCTAAGCATAACCCGCACCCTAAACCTAAACCTAACCCTAACCCTAACCATAACCCTTACCCATACCCTAAACCTAACACATACCCTAGCACTAACCCTACCCTTAAATGTAACCCTAACCTGCACCCTAACCCTAAAACTAACCTGTACCCTAACCCCAACCCTAACCCTAGCCCGTAACATAAACCTATCCCTAACCATAACCCTGACCCTAAACCTAACCCTAACCCATACCCTAAACCTAACCCGCACCTAAACCTAACCCTAACCCGTACCTAACCCTAACCTGTAACCTAAATCTAACCCTAACCCTAAACGTAACCCGTACACTAACCCTATCCCATCCCCTAAACCTAACCCTAACCCGTACGCTATCCCTAACCCGTACCCTAACACTAACCCTTACCCTAACCCTAAACCTAACCCGTACCTTACCCTAAACATAACCCTAACCCGTACCCTAACCCTACCCGTAGCCTAACCGTAACTCTAACCCTAACCCCTAAACCTAACCCTCACCCTAACCCTTAACATAACACGTACCCAAACGTTAAACTAACCCATACCCTAACACTAACCCAAACCCATACTCTAACCCTAACTCTACCCTAACCCTAACCAGCACCCAAAACTTAACCCTAACCCTAACCCAAACCATAACCCTTAACCGTAACCTAACCCTAAACCATACCTTAACCCTAACCCTAACCTTAACCGTAACCCTAACTCGTACCCTAACCCTAAAACTAACCCCTACCCTAACCCCAACCCTAACCTTAACGCGTAAACTAACACTAATCCTAACCCTAACCCTGACCCTAAACCTAACCCTAACCGTACACTAACCCTAACCCAAACCCTAACACTAACCCTTACCAGTACTCTAACCCTAAACGTAAACCTAACACTAACCCTCACCCCCTACTATAATCCTAATCCTAAACCTAACCCTTACCCTAACCCTAACTCGTACCGTAACCCGAACCTGTACCAAACCCTAAACCTAACCCTAAACCTGACCCTAACCCTAACCCTAATCCCGTACCCTAACCCTAACCCTAATCCGCATCCTAAACCTAACCCTAAACCTAGACCTAACCCGTAGCCTAACCCTAACCCGTACCCTAACCCTAACACTAACCCTAACTTTAAACCGTAGAGTAACCCTAACCCTAACAGATACCCTAACCCTAAACCATAATTAACCCTAACCCAGGGCCTAAATCTTACCCGCACCGTAAACCTAACCCTAACCCTAGACATAAACCATACCCTAACCCTATCCCGTACCCTAACCCTAGTCCTAACCCGTATCCTAACCCTAACACTAATCCTAACCCTAACACTAACCCTAACCCATACAATAACCCTAACCCTAACCCTTACCCATACCCTAACCCTAACCCGCACCGAAACCTAACCCTAACCGGTACCCTTACCCTAACCCGTAACCTAAACCTAACCCTAACCCTAAAATTAACCTGTACACTCTATCCCATACCCTAAACCTAACTCTAACCCTTACCTTATCCGTACACTAACCCTAACCCTAACCCTAACAGTAACCCTAACCCGTACTCTAACACTAACCCTAACCCTAACCAAAACCTAACCCGTATTCTAACCCTAACCCGTATCCTAACACTAACCCTTACACTAAACCTAAACCTACCCCGTACCCTAACCCTAAACGGAACCCTAACCCGTACCCAAACCCTAAGCCTAACACGTACCCTAACCCTAACCGTAACCCGCACACTAAACCTAACCCTAACCCTACACCTAACACGTACACTAACCCTATCCCATACTGTAAACTTAACCCTAACCCGTACCATAAACCTAACACTAAAAATCCTAACCCTAACCCTAACCCGTACACTAACCCTAACCCGAACCCTAACTCTAAACTTAACCCGTACCCTAAGCCTACCCGTAGCCTAACCCTAAAACTAACCCTAACCCCTAACCCTAACCCTAACCCTAACACTTTACCTAACCCATACCCAAACGATAAACCTAACCCGTACCCTAACACTAACCCAAAACCGTACTCTAACGCTAAACCTAACCCTAACCCTAAACCGCACCCTAAACTTAACCCTAACCCTATCCCACACCATAACCCTAAACCGTAACCTAACCCTAACCCATACCCTAACCCTAACCCTAACCTTAACCATAACCCTAAACCGTACCCTAACCCTAAAACTAACCCGTACCCTAATCCCAACCCTAACCCTAACCCGTACCCTAACACTAACTCTAACCCTAACCTGTACCTTAAACCATACCATAAACCTAGCCCTAACCCGAACCCGAAACCTAACCCATACCCTACCCCTACCCCTAACCCGTACCCTATCCCTAACCCGTACCCAAACTTAACACTAACCCCTAAACCTAACCCTAAACCATACCCTAAACCTAACCCTAACCCTAAATCGTACTCTACCCCTAACCCTAACCCTGACCCTAAACCTAAACCTAACCCGTACCCTAACCCTAACCCATACCCTAAACCTAACCCTAACCCTAACTCGTACCCTATCCCTAACCATAACCGCGACCCTAACCCTAACCCTAACCCGTACCCTAACCCTAAAACTAACCCTAACCCTAACCCTAAGCCGTACACTAACCCTAACCCTAACCCGTACCCTAACACTAACACTAACCCTAACCCTAACCGATGCCTAACCCTAACCCACACCCTAAACCTAACCTAAACCTAGACCTAACCCGTACCCTAACCCTATCCCGTACACTAACCCTAACGCTAACCCGTACCATAACCCTAACACTAACACTAACCCTAATCGTAACCCTATCCCGTACACTAACCCTAACCCTAACCCTAACCCGTACCCTAACCCTAACCGGTAGCCTAACCCTAACACTAACCCTAACCCCTAACCCTACCATAACCCTAACCCTTGCCCTAACCCGTACCCAAACGTTAAACCTAACCCGTACCCTAACACTAACACAAACCCGTACCCTAACCCGTACCCTAACCCTAGCCCGTACCGTTACCCGTGCCTTAAACCTAACCCTAACCCGTACCCAAACCCGTATACTAACCCTAACCCTAAACTGTACTCTAACACGTAGCATAAACCTAACCCTAACCCTAACCCTAAACCTAACCCATAACCTACGCCTAACCCTAACCCATACCCTAACCCTAACCCTAAACCCTAACACGAACCCTAACCCGTACCCTAAAGCTAACCCTAAACTTAACTCGTACCCTAACCCTAACCCTGATCCTAACCCTAACATATACCCTAACCCGTACCCTAACCCTTCCCTAAACCTAAACCTAACCCTAACACTAACCCTAACCCCCTACTATAACCCAAACCCTAAACCTAACCCTAAACCTAACCCTAACTCGTCCCGTTAACTTTACCCGAACTCTAACCGTAAACCTAACCCTAAACCTAACCCTAACCCTGACCCTAACCCTAACCCTAAACCTAACCCATACACTAACCCTCACCCGAACCCTAATCCTAACCCTAACCCGTACCCTAACCCTACCCGTAGCCTAACCATAACTTTAACCCTAACCCCTAACCCTAACCCTAACCCTAACCCTTACCCTAACCCGTACCCAAACGGTAAAGCTGACCCGTGCCCTAACACTAAACCAAACCCGTACTCTAACCCTAACGCTAAACCTAACCCTAACCCTAACCCGCACCCTAAACTTAACCCTAAACCTAACCCAAAACATAACCCTTAACCGTAACCTAACCCTAACCCATACCCTAAACCTAACCCTAACCTTAACCATAACCGTAACCCGTACCCTAACCCTAAACCTAACCCTAAAACTTACACTAACCCTAACCATAACCCGTACCCTAAAACTAACCCTAACCCTAACCCTGACCCTAAAACTAACCCTAACCCTTACACTAACCCTAACCCTAACCCGCCCCTAAACCTAACCCTAACCCGTACCCTAACCCTAACCCTTAAACTAAATCTAGCCCTAAACCTAAACTTAAACCTAACCCGTACCCTAACCCGTACCCTAACCCTAACCCGTACCCTAACCCTAAACCTAAACCTAACCCTAAAACTAACCCGTACTCCTAACCTAAACCTAACCCTAAACCTAACACTAACCCGTACTCTACCCCTAACCAGTCTCCTAACACTAACCCTTACCCTAACCCTAAAACTGACCCGTACCCTGAACGCAACTCTAACCCTAACCCGTACCCTACCACTAACCCTAACCCTAACCCTGACCCTAAACCTAACCTTATCACTTACACTAACCCTAACCCTAACCCGCGCCCTAAACCTAACCCTAACCCATACCCTAACCCTAACCCGTAATCTAAACCTAACCTTAACCCAAACTTAACCCGTGCGCTAACCCTATCAAGTACCCTAATCCTAAACCTAACCCGTATCATAACCCTAAACCTAACCCTAAGCCTAACCCGTACATTAATATTAACCCTAACCCTAACACTAACCCTACACCGTACTCTAACCCTAACCCTAACCCTAACCCTAACCCTAACCCGTACCCTAACCCTAACCCTAACCCTAACCGTACTCTAACCCTAACCCTAACCCTCACCCTACCCCTAACCTGTACTGTAACCCTAACCCATACCAATACCCTAACCCTAACCCGTACCTAACCCTAACCCTAACTCGTACCCTAACACTAACCCTAACCCTAAACCTAACCCTAACCCTTACCCTAAACCTAACCCATACCCTAACCATAACCCTAACCCTAACCCGTACCCTAACCCTAATCCTAAACTGTATCCTAACGCTAACCCTAACCTTAACACTGACGTTAACCCTAACCCTAATTCGTACACTAACCCTAACCCGTACCAATAATCTAACCCTAACCCTTGACCTAATGCGTACCCAACCCTATCCTATTACCTAACCCTCACCCTAACCCGTACCCAAACCCTAACAGTAACCCTAAACCATTCCCTAGCACTCACCCTAACACTAACCCTAACCCTAACCCGCACCCTAAACCTAAAGATAACCCAAACCCTAACCATAAACCTTACCCGTACCCTAACCCTAACCCATACCCTTACCCTAACCCTAACCTTAACCGTAACCCTAATCCATACCCAAACCCTAAAACTAACCTGTATCCTAACCCTAACCCTAACCCTAACCCGTACCCTAATCCTAAACCTAACCCATACCCTAACCCTAACTCTACTCCTTACCCTAACCCGTACCTAAACCTAACCCTTGACCTAACCCATACCCAACCCTATCCTGTAACGAAACCCTAACCCTAAACTTTACCCAAACCCTAACAGTAACCCTAACCCATACCGTAGCGCTAACCCTAACCCAGCCCTCACCCTAACCCGCACCCTAAAACTAAACATAACCCTAACACTAAACATAACCATTACTCTTACTCTAAACCTAACCCATACCCTAACCCTAACCCTAAACTTAACCGTAACCCTGACCCATACCCTAAACCCAAAATTAAACCATACCCTAACCCCAAACGTATTCCTAACCCGTACCCTAACCCTAACCCTAACCCTAACCCACACCTAAACCTCACCCTAACCCGTAACCTAAGCCTAATCCTAACCCTAAACTTAACCCCTACTGTAACACTATCTCGTACACTAAACCTAATCCTAACTCGTAACCTAACCTTAAACCTAAACCTAAGCCTAACCTGTACATTAACCCTAACCCTAACACTAACACTAACCCTACCACGTACTCTAACCCTAACCCTAACTCTAACCCTAACCCGTACCCTAACCCTAACCCTAACCCGTACCATAACCCTAACCCGAGCCCTAACCCTTACCATATCCCTAACCCTAACCGTACTCTAACCCTAACCCTAACCCTCACCCTAATCCTAACCCGTACTGTAACCCTGACCCGTACCATAACCCTAACCCTAACCCTAAACTTAACCGTAACACTGACCTGTACCCTAACCCTAAAACTAACCCGTAACCTAACCCCAACCCTAACCCTAACCTTACCCTATCCCTATCCCTAATGCAAACCCTGACCCTAAACCTAACCCTAACCCGTACCCTAACCCTAACCCCAACCCTCACCTAAACTTAACCCTAACCCATACCCTAAATCTAACCCGTAACCTAAACCTAACCCTTACCCTAAAATTAACCCGTACGCTAACCCTATCCCGTACCCTAAACCTAACCCTAAACCGTACCCTAACCCTAACCCTAAACCTAACCCCATCCGTACTCTAACCCTAACCTAACCTTAAACCTAACACTAACCCTAACCCGTACTCTAACCCTAACCCGTACCCTAACACTAACCCTAACCCTAACACTATCCCTACACAGTACTCTAACCCTAAACCTAACCCTAACTCTAACCCTAACCTGTACTATAACCTTAAACCTAACCCTAACCCTAAACCTAACACTAACCCATACTCTAACCATATCCCGTAGCCTAACACTAACTCTAACCCTAACCCCTAACCCTAACCCGTACCCTAACCCATACCCTAACCCGTACCCAAACGGTAAAAGTAACCCGTACCCTAACACTAACCGAAACCCGTACTCTAACCCTAGCCCTAAGCCTAACCCTAACCCTAAATCGCACCCTAAAGTTAACCCTAACCGTAACCCTAACCATAACCCTTAACCGTACCTAACCCTAACCCTAACTCATACCCTAACCCCAACACTGACCCTAACCCTAACCCTAACCCTAAACCTATCCGTACTCTAACCCTAACCCTAACCCTACCCCGTACTCTAACACTAACCCTAACTCTAACCCTAACCCGTACCCTAACCCTAAACCTAACCCTAACACTAACTCTACCCCGTACTCTAACCCTAACCCTAAACCTAACCATAACCCTAACCCGTACCCTAAACCTAACCCTAACCCTAACTCGTTCCCTAACCCTAACCCTTACCCTGACCCTAACCCTAAGCCTAATCGTACCCTAAACCTAACCCATACCCTAAACCTAACCCTAAACCTAACCGTAACCCTATCCCGTACCCTAAACCTAACACTAACCCTAACTCGTACCCTAACCCTAACACTAACTCTGACCCTAAAACGCACCCTAAACCTAAACCTAACCCTAACCCTCACCATAAACCTTACTGTACCCTAACCCTAACCCATACCCTAAACCTAACCCTAAACTTAACCGTAACCCTGACCCGTACCCTAACCCTAAAATTAACCCGTACCCTAACCCCAACCCTAATCCTAACCCGTACCCTAAACCTAACCCTAACCCTCACCTAAACCTAACCCTAACCTGTAACCTAAACCTAAACCTAACCCTAAACTTAACCCGTACGCTAACCCTATCCCGTACCCTAAACCTAACCCTAAACCGTAACCTAACCCTAAACCTAACCCTAAGCCTAACCCATACATTAACCCTAACCCTAACACTAACACTAACCCTAACCTGTACTCTAACCCTAACCCTAACTCTAACCCTAACCCGTACCCTAACCCTAACCCTAACACTAACCCTAACCCGTACTCTAACCCTAACCCTAACCCTAACCCTAACACTAACCCTAACCCGTACTCCAACCCTAACCCTAACCGTACTCTAACCCTAACCCTAACCCTCACCCTAACCCTAACCCGTACTGTAACCCTAACCCGTAACATGATCCTAACCCAAACCCTAAACTTAAGCGTAAACATGACCGTACCCTAACCCTAAATCTAACCTGTACCCTAACACCAACCCTAACCCTAACCCGTACACTAACCCTATCCCTAACGCTAACCATGACCCTAAACTTAACCCTAACCCGTACCCTAACCCTAACCCTAACCCTCACATAAACCTACCCCTAACCCGTAACCTAACACTTACTCGTAACCTAAACCTAACCCTAACCCTAAACTTAACCGATACGTTAACTCTATCCTGTACCCTAAACCTAACCCTAACCCGTAACCTAACCCTAACCCTAAACCTAACCGTACTCTAACCCTAACACTAACCCTCACCCTAACCCTAACCATACTGTAACCCTAACCCATACCCTAACCCCAATCCTAACGCTAACCCATACCCTAACATTAACCCTAACCCTAATCCACACCTAAACATAACCCTAACCCGTAACCTAAGCCTAACCCTAACCCTAAACTTAACCCGTACACTAACCCTACCCCATACCCTTAACCTAACCCTAAACTGTAACCTAACCCTAACCCTAAGCCTAAGCCTAACCCGTACATTAACCTTAACCCTAAGACTAACACTAACCCTACCCCATACTCTAACCCTAACCCTAACTCTAACCCTAGCCCGTAGCCTAACCCTAACCCTAACCCTAACCCTAACCCTAACACTAACCCTACCCCGTACTCTAACCCTAACACAAACCCTAACCCTAACCCGTACCCTAACATGAAACCTAACCCTAACCCTAACACTAACCCTAACCCGTACTCTAACCAAAACCCTAACCCTAACCCTAACCGTACTCTAACCATAACACTAACAATCACCCTAACCCTAACCGTACTGTAACCCTAACCCGTACACTAACCCTAACCCTAACCCGTACCCTAAACCTAAACCGTAACCTAAACCTAATCCTTACCCTAAACTTAACCCGTACGCTAACCCTATCCTGTATCCTAAACCAAACCTAGGCCGTACCCTAACCCTAACCCTATCCGTACTCTAAACCTAACCCTAACCCTAAACCTAACACTAACCCTAACCCGTACTCTAACACTAACCCTAACCCTAAACGTAACCGTAACCCTTACGTTAACCCAAACCCGTACCCTAACACTAACCGTAACCCTAACACTATCCCTAACCCGTACTCTAACCTAAAACTAACCCTAACTCTAACCCTAACCCGTACTATAACCCTAAACCTAACCCTAACCCTAACCCTAAACTTAACCTTAACCCGTACTCTAACCCTATCCCGGAGCCTAACCCTAACTGTAACCCTAACCCCTAACTCTAACCCTAACCCTATTCCTTACCCTATCCCGTACCCAAACGGTACACTTAACCCGTACCGTAACACTAACCCAAACCCGTACTCTAACCCTAACCATAACCCTAACGCTATCCCTAAACCGCACCCTAAACTTAACCCTAACCTTAAAGCTTAACCGTACCCTAAACCTAACCCACACCCTAACCCTACCCCTAACTTTAACCGTAACCCTAACCCGTAACCTAACCCTAAAACTAACCCGTACCCTAACCCCAACCCTAACCCTAACCCATACACTAACACTAAACCTAACAGTAACCCTGAGCCTAAACCTAACCCTAACCCGTACACTAAACCTAACCCTAACACTAACCCGCCCCCTAAACCTAACCATAACCTGTACCCTAACGCTAACCCGATCCTAAACTTAACCCTAACACTAAACTTACCCCGTACGCTAACCTATCCCGTAACCCAAACCTATCCCTAACCGTAACCTAACCCTAAACCTAAACCTAAGCCTAACCCGTACATTAACCCTAACCCTAACCCTAACATTAACCCTACTCCGTAGTCTAACCCTAACCCTAACCCTAACCCGTACCCTAACCCTAAACCTTTCCCTAACCCTAACACTAACCCTAACCCTTACTCTAACCCTAACCCTAACCCTTACCCTAACTGTACTCTAAACCTAACCCTAACCCTCACTTTAACCCTAACCCGTACTGTAACCCTAACCCATAACATAACCCTAACTCTAACCCGTACCCTAAACCTAACCCTAAATCATAGCCTAACACCAACCCTGACCCTAACCCTAACCTGTAACCTAAACCTAACACTTACCCTAACCCTAAAACTAACAATAAGCTGTACCCTAATCCTAACCAACCCTAACTCACACCCGCAACCTAACCCTAACCCTGACCCTAACCCTAACCCGTACCCTAAACCTAACCCTAACCCTTGACCTAACCCATACCCAACCCTATCTCATACCCTAACCCTAACCCTAACCCGTACCCAAACCCTAACAGTAACCCTAACGCATTCCCTAGCGCTAACCCTAACCCTAAACCTAATCCTAACCCGCACCCTAAACCTAAACCTAACCCTAAACTTAACCATAACCCATACCCGTACCCTAACCCTAACCCATACCTTAACACTAACCCTAACCCTAACGTTAACCATAACCCTAACCTGTACCCTAACACTAAAACTAAACCGTACCCTAACCCCAACCCTAACCCTAACCAGCACCTAAACCTAACCCTAACCAGTACCCTAACACTAACCCATAACCTAAACCTAACCCTAACCCTAAACTTAACCTGAACACTAAACGTATCCCGTACCCTAAACCTAACCCTAACCCGTACACTAACCCTAACCCTAACCCTAACACTATCCGTACACTAACCCTAACCCTAACACTAACACTAACCCTAACCCGTACTCTAACACTAAACCTAACCCTAAACCTAACCCTAACCTGTACGCTAACCCTAACCCGTACCCTAACACTAACCATAACACGTACTCTAACACTAAACCTAACCCTAAAACTAACCCTAACCCTAACCCTAACACTAACCATAATCCTAACACTAAACCTAACCCGTACTCTAACCCTAAACCTAACACTGACACTAACCTTAACCCCCTACTATAACCCTAACCCTAAACCTAACACTATCCCTAACCCTAATTCATACGGTAATCCCAACTCGTACCCTAACCCTAACCCTAACCCTAAACCTAACCCTAACCCTGACCCTAACCCTAAACCTAATCCCGTACGCCAACCCTGACCCTAACCTGCATCTAAACCTAATCCTAACCCTAGACCTAACCCGTACCCTAACCCTAATCCGTACCCTAACACTAACCCTAACTCTAACCCTAACCCGTACCATAAACCTAACACTAACCCTAACCCGTACCCTAACCCTAACCCGTACCCTAAACCTAACCCGATGCCTAACCCTAACCCACACCCTAAACCAAACACTAACCCTAGACCTAACCCGTACCCTAAAACTATTCCGTACCCTAACCCTAATGCTAACCTGTCCCTAAACCTAGACCAAACCTGTACACTAACTCTAACCCATACCCTAACACTAACCCTAACCTAAACCTAAACCGTACTCTAAACCTAACCCTAACCCTAAAACTAACACTAACCCTAATCCTAACCCTATCCCGTACACTAACCCTAACCCTTATCCCGTAACCGTACCCTAACCCTAACCCTAACTCTAACCCTAACACTAACCCTACCCCGCACTCTAACCCTAACCCAAACCCTAACCCTAACCCGTACCTTAACCCGTAACCTAACCCTAACCCTAACCTGTATGCTAACACGTTCCATAACCCTAACCGTAATCCTAACCCTAACCCTAAACCTAACCCATACCCTACCCCTCACCCTAACACATACCCTAACCCTAACTCGTACCCTAACCCTAACACTGACCCTAACCCTAACCCTAACCCTATCCGTACTCTAAACCAAACCCTAACCCTACCCCGTACTCTAACCCTAACCCTAACTCTAACCCTAACCCGTACCCTAACCCTAAACCTAACCAAACACTAAACCTACCCCGTACTCTATCCCTAACCCTAAACCTAACCATAACCCTAACCCGTACCATAAACCTAACCCTAACCCTAACTCGTTCCCTTACCCTAACCCTTACCCTGACCCTAACCCTAACCCTAACCCGTACCCTAAACCTAACCCTAAACCTTGTCCTAACCCGTACCCAACCCTATACCATACCCTAACCCTAACCCTAACCTGTACCCAAACCCTAAGAGTAACCCTAACCCATACCCTAGCGCTAACCCTAACCCTAACCCTACTCTAACCTGCACCCTAAACTTAAACCTAACTGTAACCCTAACCATAACCCTTACCCATACCCTAACCTTAACCCATAACCTAACACTAACCTTAACCTTAACCGTAACCCTAACCTGTACCCTAACCCCAAAAATTAACCCGTACCGTAACCCCAACCTTAACCCTAACACGTACCATAACCCAATCCTAATCCTAACCCTGACCCTAAACCTAACCTTAACCCGTACCCTAACCCTAATCCGCACCTAACCCTAACCCTAACCCGTACGCTAAGCCTAACCCGTAAACTAACCCTAAACCTAACCCTAAACTTATCCCATACACTAACCCTGTCCCGTACCCTAAACCTAACCCTAACCTGTACCCTAACCCTAACCCTAACCCTAAGCCTAACCCTATCCGTACACTAACCCTAACCCTAGCCTAACACTAACCCTAACCCATACTCTAACCCGAACCCTAACCCTAAAGCTAACCCTAACCCGTACTCTAACCCTAACCCGTACCCTAACACTAACCCTTACCCTAACCCTAAACCTAACCCGTACCCTAACCCTAAATGTAACCCTAACCCGAACCCAAACCCTAAACCTAATATGTACCCTAACCCTAACCCTAACCCGCACACTAAAACGAACCCAAACCCTAGACCTAACACGTACACTAAACCTATTCTGTACCGTAACCTTAACCCTAACCTGTACCGTAACCCTAACCCTAACCCTAACCCTAACCCTAACCCTATCCGTACACTAACCCTAACCCTAGGCTAACACTAACCCTAACCCATACTCTAACCCGAACCCTAACCCTAAAGCTAACCCTAACCCGTACTCTAACGCTAACCCGTACCCTAACACTAACCCTTACCCTAACCCTTAACCTAACCCGTACCCTAACACTAAATGTAACCCTAACCCGAACCCAAACCCTAAACCTAACATGTACCCTAACCCTAACCCTAACCCGCACACTAAAACTAACCCAAACCCTAGACCTAACACGTACACTAAACCTATTCTGTACCGTAACCTTAACCCTAACCCGTACCGTAACCCTAACACTAACCCTAACCCTAACCCTAACACTCACCCTAACCCGTACTCTAACTTAACCCTTACCCTAAACCTAACACTAACCCGTACTCTAACACTAACCCTAACCCTAACACTAACCATATGCCTAACACTATACCTAACCCATACTCTAACCCTAAACCTAACACTGACACTAACCCTAACCCCCTACTATAACCCTAACCCTACACCTAACCCTATCCCTAACCCTAACTCGTACCGTAACCCGAACTCGTACCCTAACCCTAACCCTAACCCTAAACCTACCCTAACCCTGAACATAACCCTAAAACTAATCCCGTATGCCAAACCTGACGCTAACCTGCATCTAAAACTAACCCTAACCCTAGACCTAACCCGTACCCTAACCCTAACCCGTACCCTAACACTAACCCTAACCCTAACCCTAACCTGTACCATAAACCTAACACTAACCCTAACCCGTACCCTAACACTAACCCGTACCCGAAACCTAACCCGATGCCTAACCCTACCCCACATCCTAAATCAAACGCTAACCCTAGACCTAACCCATACCCTAAACCTATCCCGTACCCTAACCCTAATGCTAACCTGTCCCTAAACCTAGACACCTAGACCATACCTTTACACTAACTCTAACCCATACCCTAACACTAACCTAACCCTAAACCTAAACCGTACCCTAACCCTAACCCTAACCCTAAAACTAACACTAACCCTAATCCTAACCCTATCCCGTACACTAACCCTAACCCTAACCCGTACCCTAAACCTAAACCTAACCCTAACACTAACCCTACATCGTACTCTAACCCTAACCCTAAACCTAACCATAACCTAACCCGGACCCTAAACCTAACCCTAACCCTAACTCGTTCCCTAACCCTAACCCTAACCCTGACCCTAAACCTTACCCTAACCCGTACCCTAAACCTAACCCATACCCTAACCATAACCATAAACCTAACCCTAAACTTATCCCGTACCCTAAACCTAACCCAAACCCTTGTCCTAACCTGTACCCAACCCTATCCCATACCCTAACCCTAACCCGTACCCAAACCCTAAGAGTAACCCTAACCCATACCTTAGCGCTAACCCTAACCCTAAACCTAACCCTAACCCATACCCTAACCCTAACCCGCACCTAAACCTAACCCTAACCCATACCCTAACCCTAACACGTAACCTAAACCTAACCCTAAACTTATCCCGTACACTAAACCTATCCCGTACCCTAAACCTAACCCTAACCTGTACCCTAACCCTAACCCTAACCCTAACCCTAACCCTATCCATACACTAACCCTAACCAAACCCGAACACTAACCCTAACCCATACTCTAACCCGAACCCTAAGCCTAATCCTAACCATAACCCGTACTCTAACCCTAACCCGTACCCTAACACTAACCCTTACCCTAACCCTAAACCTAACCTGTACCCTAACCCTAAATGTAACCCTAACCCGAACCCAAACCCTAAACCTAACATGTACCCTAACCCTAACCCTAACCCACACACTAAAACTAACCCTAACCCTAACTTAACACATACACTAAACCTTTCCTGTACCGTAACCTTAACCCTAACCTGTACCGTAACCCTAACACTAACCCTAACCCTAACCCTAACACTAACCCTAACCCGTACTCTAACTTAACCCTAACCCTAACCTAACCCTAACCCGTACTCTAACCCTAACCCTAACCCTAACACTAACCATTATCCTAACACTAAACCTAACCCGTACTCTAACCCTAAACCTAACACTGACACTAACCCTAACCCCCTACTATAACCCTAACCCTAAACCTAACCCTATCCCTAACCCTAACTCGTAGCGTAACCCGAACTAGTACCCTAACCCTAACCCTAAACCTAAACCTAACCCTAACCCTGACACTAACACTAAACCTAATCCCGTACGCCGACCCTGACCCTAACCCGCATCTAAACCTAACCCTAAACCTAGACCTAACCCGTACCCTAACCCTAACCCGTACCCTAACACTAACCCTAACCCTAGACCTAACCCGTACCCTAAACCTATCCCGTACACTAACCCAAATGCAAACCTGTCCCTAAACCTAGACCAAACCTGTACACTAACCCTAACCCATACCCTAACACTAACCCTAAACCTAAACCTAAACCATACCCTAACCCTAAACCTAACCCTAAAACTAACACTAACCCTAATCCTAACCCTATCCCGTACACTAACCCTAACCCTAACCCTAACCCGTACCCTAACCCTAACCCTAACTCTAACCCTAACACTAACCCTACCCAGTACTCTAACCCTAACCCAAACCAAAACCTAACCCGTACTCTAACCCGTAACCTAACCCTAACCCTAACCTGTATGCTAACACGTACCATAACGCTAACCCTAATCCTAATCCTAACCCTAAACCTAACCCATACCCTACCCCTAACCCTAACCCAAACCCTAAACCTAACTCGTACCCTACCCTAACACTTACCCTAACCCCTAACCCTGACACTAACCCGTACCCTAAACCTAACCCTAACCCTAACTCGTACCCTAACCCTAACCCTAATCCTGACCCTAACCCGCACCCTAAACCTAACCTAACCCTAACCCTCACCATAAACCTTACCGTACCCTAACCCTAACCCATACCCTAAACCTAACCCTAAACTTAACCGTAACCCTGACCCGTACCCTAACCCTAAAATTAAACCGTACCCTAACCCCAACCCTAACCCTAACCCATACCCTAATCCTAACTCTGACCCACACCAAAACCTAACCCTAACCCATAACCTAAACCTAACCCTAACCCTAAACTTAACCCTTACGCTAACCCTATCCCGTACCCTAAACCTAACCCTAACCCGTAACCTAACCCTAAACCTAACCCTAAGCCTAACCCGTACATTAACCCTCACCCTAACTCTAACCCTAACCCGTACCCTAACCCTAACACTAACCGTACTCTAACCCTAACCCTAACCGTCACCCTAACCCTAACCCGTACTGTAACCCTAACCCGTACCATGATCCTAACCCTAACTCTAACCTTAAGCGTAAACATGACCCGTTCCCTAACCCTAAATTTAACCCGTACCCTAACACCAACCCTAACCCTAAACCGTACACTAACCCTATCCCTAACGCTAACACTGACCCTATACTTAACCCTAACCCGTACCCTAACCCTAACCCTAACCCTCACCTAAACCTAACCCAAACCCGTACCCTAACCCTTACCCGTAACCTAAACCTAACCCTAACCCTAAACTTAACCCATACACTAACTCTATCCTGTACCCTAAACCTAACCCTAACCCGTAACCTAACCCTAAACCTAACCCTAAGCCTAACCCGTACATTAACCCTAACCCTAACTCTAACCCTAACCCGTACCCTAACCCTAACACTAACCGTACTCTAACCCTAACCCTAACCGTCACCCTAACCCTAACCCGTACTGTAACCCTAACCCGTACCATGATCCTAACCCTAACCCTAACCTTAAGCGTAAACATGACCCGTACCCTAACCCTAAATTTAACCCGTACCCTAACACCAACCCTAACCCTAAACCGTACACTAACCCTATCCCTAACGCTAACACTGACCCTATACTTAACCCTAACCCGTACCCTAACCCTAACCCTCACCTAAACCTAACCCAAACCCGTACCCTAACCCTTACCCGTAACCTAAACCTAACCCTAACCCTAAACTTAACCCATACGCTAACTCTATCCTGTACCCTAAACCTAACACTAACCAGTAACCTAACCCTAACCCTAACCCTAACCGTACTCTAACCCTAACACTAACCCTCACCCTAACCCTAACAGTACTGTAACCCTAACCCGTACCTTATCCCCAACCCTAACGCTAACCCGTACCCTAACACTAAACCTAACCCTAACCCACACCTAAACCTAACCCTAACCCTTAACCTAAGCCTAACCCTAACCCTAAACTTAACCCGTATGCTAACCCTATCCCAAACCCTTCACCTAACCCTAACCCGTAACCTAACCCTAAACCTAACCCTAAGCCTATATCGTATATTAACCCTAACCCTAACACTAACACTAACCCTACCCCGTACTCTAACACTAACCCTAACTCTAACCCTAGCCCGTACCCTAACCCTAACCCTAACCCTAACCCTATCACTAAACCTACCCCGTACTCTTACCCTAACACAAACCCTAACCCTAACCCGTACCCTAACACGAAACCTAACCCTAACCCTAACACTAATCCTAACCCGTACTCTAAACAAAACCCTAACCCTAACCCTAACCGTACTCTAACCATAACACTAACAATCACCCTAACCCTAACCGTACTGTAACCCTAACCCATACAATAACCCTAACCCTAACCCGTACCCTAAACCTAAGCCGTAACCTAAACCTAATCTTAACCCTAAACTTAACCCGTACGCTAACCCTATCCTGTACCCTAAACCAAACCTAACCCGAACCCTAACCCTAACCCTATCCGTACTCTAAACCTAACCCTAACCGTAACTCTAACACTAACCCTAACCCGTACTCTAACACTAACCCTAACCCTAAACGTAACCGTAACCCTTACGTTCGTTAACCCAAACCCGTACCCTAACACTAACCGTAACCCTAACACTATCCCTAACCTGTACTCTAACCCTAAAACTAACCCTAACTCTAACCCTAACCAGTACTATATCCCTAAACCTAACCCTAACCCTAAACCTAGACTTAACCCGTACTCTAACCCTATCCCGTAGCCTAACCCTAACTGTAACCCTAACCCCTAACACTAACCCTAACCCTATTCCTTACCCTATCCCGTACCCAAACGGTACACCTAACCCGTACCCTAACACTAACCCAAACGCATACACTAACCCTAACCATAACCCTAAACCTATCCCTAAGCCGCACCCTAAACTTAACCCTAACCTTAACCCTTAACAGTACCCTAAACCTAACCCACACCCTAACCCTACCCCTAACTTTAACCGTAACCCTAACCCGTAACCTAACCCTAAAACTAACCCGTACCCTAACCCCAACCCTAACCCTAACCCATACACTAACAGTAACCCTAACACTAAACCTGAGCCTAAACCTAACCCTAACCCGTACACTAACCCTAACCCTAACCCTAACCAGCCACCTAAACCTAACCATAACCCGTACCCTAACCCTAACCCGATCCTAAACTTAACCCTAACCCTAAACTTATCCCGTATGCTAACCTATCCCGTAACCTAAACCTATCCCTAACCGTAACCTAACCCTAAACCTATCCCTAAGCCTAACCTGTACATTAACCCTAACCCTAACCCTAACACTAACCCTACCCCGTAATCTAACACTAACCCGTACCCTAACCCTAACCCGTACCCTAACCCTAAACCTTTCCCTAACCCTAACACTAACCCTAACCCTAACCCTTACTCTAACCCTAACCCTAACCCTTACCCTAGCTGTACTCTAACCCTAACCCTAACCTCACCCTAACCCTAACCCATACTGTAACCCTAACCCATAGCATAACCCTAACTCTAACCCGTACCCTAAACCTAACCCTAACTCATAGCCTAACACTAATCCTGACCCTAACCCTAACCTGTACCCTAAACCTAACCTTTACCCTAACCCTAAAACTAACACTAAGCTGTACCCTAAACCTAACCCTAACCCTAACTCATACCCGAACCCTAACCCTAACCCTAACCCTAACCCTAACCCGTACCCTAACCCTAACCCTAACTCTAACCCTAACACTAACCCTACCCAGTACTCTAACCCTAACCCAAACCAAAACCTAACCCGTACTCTAACCCGTAACCTAACCCTAACCCTAACCTGTATGCTAACACGTACCATAACGCTAACCCTAATCCTAATCCTAACCCTAAACCTAACCCATACCCTACCCCTAACCCTAACCCAAACCCTAAACCTAACTCGTACCCTAACCCTAACACTTACCCTAACCCCTAACCCTGACACTAACCCGTACACTAAACCTAACCCTAACCCTAACTCGTACCCTAACCCTAACCCTAATCCTGACCCTAACCCGCACCCTAAACCTAACCTAACCCTAACCCTCACCATAAACCTTACCGTACCCTAACCCTAACCCATACCCTAAACCTAACCCTAAACTTAACCGTAACCCTGACCTGTACCCTAACCCTAAAATTAAACCGTACCCTAACCCCAACCCTAACCCTAACCCATACCCTAATCCTAACTCTGACCCACACCTAAACCTAACCCTAACCCATAACCTAAACCTAACCCTAACCCTAAACTTAACCCTTACGCTAACCCTATCCCGTACCCTAAACCTAACCCTAACCCGTAACCTAACCCTAAACCTAACCCTAAGCCTAACCCGTACATTAACCCTCACCCTAACTCTAACCCTAACCCGTACCCTAACCCTAACACTAACCGTACTCTAACCCTAACCCTAACCGTCACCCTAACCCTAACCCGTACTGTAACCCTAACCCGTACCATGATCCTAACCCTAACCCTAACCTTAAGCGTAAACATGACCCGTACCCTAACCCTAAATTTAACCCGTACCCTAACACCAACCCTAACCCTAAACCGTACACTAACCCTATCCCTAACGCTAACACTGACCCTATACTTAACCCTAACCCGTACCCTAACCCTAACCCTAACCCTCACCTAAACCTAACCCAAACCCGTACCCTAACCCTTACCCGTAACCTAAACCTAACCCTAACCCTAAACTTAACCCATACGCTAACTCTATCCTGTACCCTAAACCTAACACTAACCAGTAACCTAACCCTAACCCTAACCCTAACCGTACTCTAACCCTAACACTAACCCTCACCCTAACCCTAACAGTACTGTAACCCTAACCCGTACCTTATCCCCAACCCTAACGCTAACCCGTACCCTAACACTAAACCTAACCCTAACCCACACCTAAACCTAACCCTAACCCTTAACCTAAGCCTAACCCTAACCCTAAACTTAACCCGTATGCTAACCCTATCCCATACCCTTCACCTAACCCTAACCCGTAACCTAACCCTAAACCTAACCCTAAGCCTATATCGTATATTAACCCTAACCCTAACACTAACACTAACCCTACCCCGTACTCTAACACTAACCCTAACTCTAACCCTAGCCCGTACCCTAACCCTAACCCTAACCCTAACCCTAACCCTATCACTAAACCTACCCCGTACTCTTACCCTAACACAAACCCTAACCCTAACCCGTACCCTAACACGAAACCTAACCCTAACCCTAACACTAATCCTAACCCGTACTCTAAACAAAACCCTAACCCTAACCCTAACCGTACTCTAACCATAACACTAACAATCACCCTAACCCTAACCGTACTGTAACCCTAACCCATACAATAACCCTAACCCTAACCCGTACCCTAAACCTAAGCCGTAACCTAAACCTAATCTTAACCCTAAACTTAACCCGTACGCTAACCCTATCCTGTACCCTAAACCAAACCTAACCCGAACCCTAACCCTAACCCTATCCGTACTCTAAACCTAACCCTAACCGTAACTCTAACACTAACCCTAACCCGTACTCTAACACTAACCCTAACCCTAAACGTAACCGTAACCCTTACATTCGTTAACCCAAACCCGTACCCTAACACTAACCGTAACCCTAACACTATCCCTAACCTGTACTCTAACCCTAAAACTAACCCTAACTCTAACCCTAACCAGTACTATATCCCTAAACCTAACCCTAACCCTAAACCTAACCTTAACCCGTACTCTAACCCTAATCCGTAGCCTAACCCTAACTGTAACCCTAACCCCTAACACTAACCCTAACCCTATTCCTTACCCTATCCCGTACCCAAACGGTACACCTAACCCGTACCCTAACACTAACCCAAACGCATACACTAACCCTAACCATAACCCTAAACCTATCCCTAAGCCGCACCCTAAACTTAACCCTAACCTTAACCCTTAACAGTACCCTAAACCTAACCCACACCCTAACCCTACCCCTAACTTTAACCGTAACCCTAACCCGTAACCTAACCCTAAAACTAACCTGTACCCTAACCCCAACCCTAACCCTAACCCATACACTAACAGTAACCCTAACACTAAACCTGAGCCTAAACCTAACCCTAACCCGTACACTAACCCTAACCCTAACCCTAACCAGCCACCTAAACCTAACCATAACCCGTACCCTAACCCTAACCCAACCTAAACTTAACCCTAACCCTAAACTTATCCCGTACGCTAACCTATCCCGTAACCTAAACCTATCCCTAACCGTAACCTAACCCTAAACCTATCCCTAAGCCTAACCTGTACATTAACCCTAACCCTAACCCTAACACTAACCCTACCCCGTAATCTAACACTAACCCGTACCCTAACCCTAACCCGTAACCTAACCCTAAACCTTTCCCTAACCCTAACACTAACCCTAACCCTAACCCTTACTCTAACCCTAACCCTAACCCTTACCCTAGCTGTACTCTAACCCTAACCCTAACCTCACCCTAACCCTAACCCATACTGTAACCCTAACCCATAGCATAACCCTAACTCTAACCCGTACCCTAAACCTAACCCTAACTCATAGCCTAACACTAATCCTGACCCTAACCCTAACCTGTACTCTAAACCTAACCTTTACCCTAACCCTAAAACTAACACTAAGCTGTACCCTAAACCTAACCCTAACCCTAACTCATACCCGAACCCTAACCCTAACCCTGACCCTAACCCTAAACCGTACCCTAAACCTAACCCTAACCCTTGACCTAACCCATACCCAACCCTATCTCATACCCTAACCCTAACCCTAACTCGTACCCAAACCCTAACAGTAACCCTAACGCATTCCCTAGCGCTAACCCTAACCCTAAACCTAATCCTAACCCGCACCCTAAAACTAAACCTAACACAAAACTTAACCATAACCCTTACCCGTACCCTAACCCTAACCCATACCCTAACACTAACCCTAACTTTAACCGTAACCCTAACCCGTAACCTAACCCTAAAACTAAACCGTACCCTAACCCCAACCCTAACCCTAACCCGCACCTAAACCTAAACCTAACCCGTACCCTAACCCTAACCCGTAACCTAAACCTAACCCTAACCCTAAACTTAACCTGAACACTAAACCTATCCCGTACCCTAAACCTAACCCTAACCCGTACACTAACCCTAACCCTAACCCTAACACTATCCGTACACTAACCCTAACCCTAACACTAACCCTAACCCGTACTCTAACACTAAACCTAACCCTAAACCGAACCCTAACCCCTAATCTAACCCTAACCCGTACCCTAACACTAACCATAACCCGTACTCTAACACTAAACCTAACCCTAAACCTAACCCTAACCCCTACTCTAACCCTAACCCGTACCCTAACACTAACCATAACCCGTACACTAACCCTAACCCGAACCATAACCTTAACCCTATCCCGTACCCTATCCCTACCCGTAGCCTAACCCTAAACCTAAACATAACCCCTAAACCTAATGCTATCCCTAACCCTTACCCTAAACCGTACCCAAACAGTAAACCTAACCCTAACCTAACACTAACCCTCACCGTAAACCTAACCCGAACTGTAACCCGAACCCGTACCATAATCCTAAATCGAACCCTAAACTTAACCGTAACCCTGACACGTACCTAACCCTAAAACTAACCCGTTCCCTAACCCCACACCTAACCCTATTCCGTACCCTAACACTCTCCCTAACGCTAACCCTGACCCTAAACCTAACCCTAAACCGTACCCTAACCCTAACCTAACCCTCACCTAAACCTAACCCTAACCCGTACCCTAAACCTAACCCGTAACCTAAACCTAACCCTAAACTTAACCCGTACGTTAAACCTATCCCGTAACCTAAACCTAACCCTAACCTGTACCCTAACCCTAACCCTAACCCTATCTGTACTCTAAACCTAACCCTAACCCTAACCCTATCACTAACCCTAACCCGTACTCTAACCCTAACCCTAACCCTAAACGTAACCCTAACCCGTACTCTAACCCTAACCCGTACCCTAACACTAACCCTAACCCTAACACTATCGGTAACCCGTACTCTAACCCTAAACCTAACCCTAACTCTAACCCTAACCCATACTATAACCCTAAACCTAACCCTAACCCTAAACCTAACCCTAACCCGTACTCTAACCCTATACCGTAGCCTAACACTAACTCTAACCCTAAAACCTAACCCTAACCCTAACCCTAACCCTTACCCTAACCCGTACCCAAACGGTAAACCTAACCCATACCCTAACACTAACCCAAACCCGTACTCCAACCCTAACCCTAACACTAACCATAACCCTAAACCGCACCCTAAACTTAACCCTAAATCTAAACCTAACCATAACACTTAACCGTACCCTACCCTAACCCTAACTCGTATCCTAACCCTAACACTGACCCTAAACCTAACCCGTAACCTAACGCTAACCCGTACCTTACCCCTAACCCTAACCATAACCCTAAACCTATCCGTACTCTTACCCTAAACCTAACCCTAACCCGTACCCTATCCCTAATCGTAACCCGTAGCCTAACCCTAACCCTAACCCTAACCCTATCCGTACACTAACGCTAACCCTAATCCTAACACAAACCCTTACCGTACTCTAACCCTAACCCTAACCCTAACCCTAAACCTAACCCTGACCCTAAACCTAACCCTAACCTGTACCTTAAACCTAACCGGTACACTAACGCTAAACCTAACCCTAAACCTGACCCTAACCCTTACCCTAAAACATATCCTAAGCCTAACCCATACCCTAACCCTAACCCAAACCCTAACCCTATCCATACTCTAAGCATAATCCATACCCTAACCCTAAACCTAATCCTAACCCTAACCCTAACACGTACCCTAAACCTAACCCTAACACTTAACCTAACCCGTACTGTAACCCTAACCCATACCCTAAACCTAAACCTAATCCTAACCCTAACCCTAACACGTACCCTAAACCTAACCCTAACTCTATCTATAGATAGATAACCTAACCTAACCCGTACTGTAACCCTTAACCTAACCCGTACTTAACTTAACCTAACCCGTACTGTAACCCTAACCTAACCTAACTTAACCTAACCCGTACTGTAACCCTAACCCGTACTTAACCTAACCCGTACTGTAACCCTAACCCATACCATAACCCTAAACCTAACCTGTACCCTAAGTCTAACACTAATTCGTACCCTAACCCTAACCCTAACCCTGACCCTAACCCTAACCCTAACCCGTATCCTAAACCTAACCCATACCCTAACCCTAAACCTAACCCTAACCCGTACCCTAAACCTAACCCTAACCCTAACCTTAACCCTAACCTTAACCCTAACCCTGACCCTAACCCTAACCCTAACCCGTACCCTAAGCTTAACCCATACCCTAACCCTAAACCTAATCCTAACCCTAACCCTAACACGTACCCTAAACCTAACCCTAACCCTTAACCTAACCCGTAACCTAACCCTAACCCTAACCCGTGCCCAAACCCTAACAGTAACCCTAAACCATACCCTAGCGCTAACACTAACCCTAACCCTAGCCCTAACCATGATCCATACCCTAACCCTAAACCATACTCTAACACTAACACTAAACTTAACCATAACCATGACCCGTACATTAAACCGAAAATTAACCCGTACCCTAACCCCACCCTAACCCTAACCTGTACGCTACACCTAACCCTAACCCTAACCCACACCAAACCTAACCCTGAGCAGTAACCTAAGCCTAACCCTAACCCTAAACTTAACCCATACGCTAACCCTATCCCGTACCCTAAACCTAACCCTAAACCGTAACCTAACCCTAAACGTAACCCTAAGCCTAACCCGTACATTAAGCCTAACCCTAACCCTAACCATACTCTAACCCTAAAACTAACCCTCACCTTAACCCTAACCCGTACTGTAACCCTATACCGTACCATAACCCTAAAACTAACCCGTACCCTAAACCTAACCCTAACCCTAACCCTAACACTAACCCTACCCCAAACTCTAACCCTAACACAAACCCTAACCCTAAACCGTACTCTATCCCTGACCCTAACCCTAACCCTAACCTTAACCCTATCCGCGCTCTAACCCTAACACTAACCATAACCCGTACACTAACCCTAACCCGAACCATAACCCTAACCCTATCCCATACCCTATCCCTACCAGTAGCCTAACCCTAAACCTAAACATAACCCCTAAACTTAACGCTATCCCTAACCCTTACCCTAAACCGTACCCAAACAGTAAACCTAACCCGTACACTAACAATAACCCAAACAAGTACTCTAACCCTAACCCTAACCCTAACCTGCACCCTAAACTTAACCCTAACCCTAACCCAAACGATAACCCTTAACCGTAACCTAACCCTAACCCATACCCTAACCCTAACCCTAACCTTAACCATAACCCGAAACCGTACCCTAACTCTAAAACTAACCCGTACCCTAACCTCAAACTTAACCCTAATCCGTACCCTAACACTAACCCTAACCCTGACCCTAAAGCTAACCCTAACCCTTACACTAACCCTAACCCTAACCCGCACCCTAAACCTAACCCATACCCTAACCCTAAACCGTAACCTAAACCTAACCCTAACAATAAACTTAACTCGTACGCGAACCCTATCCCTTACCCTAAAACTAACCCTAAACCGTATCCTAACCCTAAACCTAACCCTTAGCCTAAACCGTACATTAACCCTAACCCTAACCCGTACCCAAACCCTAACAGTAACCCTAACCCTAACCCTAGCTTACCTAACCCCAACCCATAACGTAGCGCTAACCCTAACCATAACCCTCACCCTAACCCGCACCCTAAACCTAAAACTAACCCTAACACTGAACATAACCATTACCCGTACCGTAACCCTAACACATACCCTAACCCTAACCCTAAATTTAACCGTAACCCTGACCCGTACCCTAAACCTAAAATTAACCCATACCCTAACCCCAACCCTATCCTTAACCCATAACCTTACCCTAACCCTAAACCTAATCCAAATCCTCTCCCGTACACTAAACCTAACCCTAACCCGTAACCTAACCCTAAACCTAACCCTAAGCCTAACCCGTACATTAACCCTAACCCTAACACTAACACTAACCCTAAACCATACTCTAACACTAAACCTAAATCTAACCCTAACCCGTACCTTAAACCTAACCCTAACTTTAACCCTAACACTAAACCTACCCTGTATTCTAACACTAACACAAACCCTAACTCTAACCCGTACCCTAACCCTAACACTAACCCTTACCCAAACACTAACCCTAACCCGTACTCTAAGCCTAACCCTAAACCTAACCCTAACCCTAACCCTAACCGTACTCTAAACCTAACCCTAACCCTCACCGTAAACCTAACCCGTACTGTAACCCGAACCCTTACCATAATCCTAAACCGCACCCTAAACTTAACCGTAACCCAGACACGTACCCTAACCCTAAAACTAACCCGTACCCTAACCCCACACCTAACCCTATTCCGTACCCTAACCCTCTCCCTAACGCTAACCCTGACCCTAAACCTAACCCTAAACCGTACCCTAACCCTAACCTAACCCTCACCTAAACCTAACCCTAACCCGTACCCTAAACCTAACCCGTAACCTAAACCTAACCCTAAACTTAACCCGTACGCTAACCCTATCCCGTAACCTAAACCTAACCCTAACCTGTACCCTAACCCTAACCCTAACCCTATCTGTACTCTAAACCTAACCTTAACCCTAACCCTATCACTAACCCTAACCCGTACTCTAACCCAAACCCTAACCCTAAACGTAACCCTAACCCGTACTCTAACCCTAACCCGTACCCAAACACTAACCCTAACCCTAACACTATCGGTAACCCGTACTCTAACCCTAAACCTAACCCTAACTCTAGCCCTAACCCATACTATAACCCTAAACCTAACCCTAACCCTAAACCTAACCCTAACCCGTACTCTAACCCTATACCATAGCCTAACACTAACTCTAACCCTAAAACCTAACCCTAACCCTAACCCTAACCCTTACCCTAACCCGTACCCAAACGGTAAACCTAACCCATACCCTAACACTAACCCAAACCCGTACTCTAACCCTAACCCTAACACTAACCATAACCCTAAACCGCACCCTAAACTTAACCCTAACTCTAAACCTAACCATAACACTTAACCGTACCCTAACCCTAACCCTAACTCGTATCCTAACCTTAACACTGACCCTAAACCTAACCCATAACCTAACGCTAACCCGTACCTTACCCCTAACCCTAACCCTAACCCTAACGCTATCCGTACTCTAACCCTAACCCTAACCCTACCCTGTACTCTAACCCTAAACCTAACTCTAACACTAACCCCTACCCTAACCCTAAACCTAAACCTAACATTAACCCAACCCAGTACTCTAACCCTAACCCTAAACCTAACCATAACCCTAACCCGTACCCTAAACCTAACCCTAACCCTAAATCGTTCCTTAACCCTAACCCTAACCCTGACCCTAACCCTTACCCTAACCCGTACCCTAAACCTAACCCATACCCTAACCATAACCCTAAACCTAACCCTAAACCTATCCCGTACCCTAAACCTAACCCAAACCCTTGTCCTGACCCGTACCCAAACCTATCCCATACGCTAACCCTAGCCCTAACCCGTACCCAAACCCTAAGAGTAACCGTAACCCATACCCTAGCGCTAACCCTAACTCCAACCCTACCCTAACCTGCACCATAAACTTAAACCTAACCATTTCCTAACCATAACCCTTACCCGTACCCTAACCCTAACCCATAACCTAACACTAACCCTAACCTTAAACGTAACCCTAACCCGTACACTAACCCTAAAACTAACCCGTACCGTAACCCCAACCCTAACCCTAACCCGTACCATAACCATATCCCTAATCCTAACCCTGACCCTAAACCTAACCCTAACCCGTACCCTAACCCTAACCCGCACCTAAACCTAACACTAACCCGTACCCTCACTCTAACCCATAACCTAAACCTAAACCTAAATCTAAGCTTATCCCGTACACTAACCATATCCCGTACCCTAAACCTAACCCTAACCTGTACCCTAACCCTAACCCTAACCCTAACCCTATCCGTACACTAACCCTAACCCTAACCCTAACACTAACCCTAACCCATACTCTAACCTGCACCCTAACCCTAAACCTTACCCTAACCCGTACTCTAACCCTAACCCGTACCCTAACACTAACCCTTACCCTAACCCTAAACCCTAACCCTAAACGTAACCCTAACCCGAACCCAAACCCTAAACCTAACATGTACTCTAACACTAACCCTAACCCGCACACTAAAACTAACCCTAACCCTAGACCTAACACGTACACTAAACCTTTCCTGTACCATAACCTTAACCCTAACCCGTACCGTAACCCTAACACTAACCCTAACCCTAACCCTAACACTAACCCTAACCCGTACTCTAACTTAACCCTAACCCTAATCCTAACCCTAACCCATACTCTAACCCTAACCATAACCCTAACACTAACCATAATCCTAACACTAAACCTAACCCGTACTCTAACCCTAAACTTAACACTGACACTAACCCTAAACCCCTACTATAAACCTAACCCTAAACCTAACCCTATCCCTAACCCTAACTCGTACCGTAAACCGAACTCGTACCCTAACCCTAACCCTAACCCTAAACCTAACCCTAACCCTGACACTAACCCTAAACCTAATCCCGTATGCCAAATCCTGACCCTAACCCGCATCTAAACCTAACCCTAACCCTCGACCTAACCCGTACCCTAACCCTAACCCGTACCCTAACACTAACCCTAACCCTAACACTAACCCATACCATAAACCTAACACTAACCCTACTCCGTACTCTACCATTAACACTAACCCTAACCCTAACCCGTACCCTAAACCTAACACTAACCCTAACACTAACACTAACCCTTACTCTAACCCTAACCCTAACCCTAACACTAACACTAACCCTACCCCGTACTCTAACACTAACCCTAACCCTAACTATAACCCGTACCCTAACCCTAACCCTAACCCTAACACTACCACTAACCCTAACCCGATCTAACCCTAACCCTAACCCTAACCGTATCTAACCCCAACCTGAACCCTCACCCTAACCCTAACCCGTACTGTAACCCTAACCCGTACCATAACCCTAACCCTACCCGTACCCTAACCCTAACCCTAATTCGTACCCTAACCCTAACCATAACCCTGACCCTGACTCTAAACCTATCCCGTACCCTAAACCTAACCTGGACCCTAACCCTAAACCTAACCCTAACCCATTCCCTAAACCTAAACCTAACCCGTACCCTAACCCTAAACCTAACCCTAAACCTGACCCTAACCCTACCCTAACATGTACCCTAAGCCTAACCCATACCCTAACCCTAACCCTAACACAAACACTAAACCTACCCCGTACTCTAACGCTAACCCTAACCCTAACCCTAACCGTACCCTTACCCTAACCCTAACCCTAACCCTAAACCTAACCCTAACCCGTACTCTAAACCTATCCCGTACCCTAACACTAATCCTTATGCTAACCCTAAAACTAACCCGTACCCTAACCCTAAACGTAAACCTAACTCATACCCAAACCCTAACCCTAACCCTAACTCAAACCCCTACCCATACGGTAAACCTAACCTGTACCCTAACACTAACCCAAACCCATACTCTAACCCTAAACTTAAAACTAACACTAACCCTACTCCGTACTCTAACACTAACCCTAACCCTAACCCTAACCCTAAACCTAACACTAACCCTAACCTGTACTCTAACCCTAACCCTAACACTAACACTAACACTACCCCGTACTCTAAACCTAACCCTAACCCGTACCCGTACCCGTACCATAACCCTAACACTAACCCTAACACTAACACTAACCGTAACCCGTACTCGAACCTTAACCCTTACCCTAACCATACTCTAACCCTAACCCTAAACCTCACCCTAACCCTAACCCGTACTGTACCCCTAACCAATACCATAACCCTAACCCTAACCCGTACCCTAACCCTAACCCAAATTCGTACCCTAACCCTAACCCTAACCCTGAACCTAACCCTAACCCTAACCCGTACCCTAAACCTAACCCATACACTAAACCTAAACCTAAACCTAACCCGTACCCTAACCCTAACCCTAACCCTGACGATGATCCTTACCCTAACGCGTCCCTAAGCCTAACCCATACCCTAACCCTAACCCTAATCCTAACCCTAACCCTAACCCGTACCTAAACCTAACCCTAACCTTTGACCTAACCCATACCCAACCCTATCCCGTAACCTAACCCTAACCCTAACCCGTACCCAAACCCTAACAGTAACCCTAACCCATACCGTAGCGATAACCTTAACCCTAACCCGCACCCTAAAACTAAACCTAACACCAACACTAACCATAACCATTACCCGTACCCTAACCCTAAACCTAAACTTAACCGTAACCCTGACCCGTACCCTAAACCTAAAATTAACCCATACCCTAAACCCAACCCTACCCCTAACCCATAACCTTACCCTAACCCTAAACCTAACGCTAACATTATCCCGTACACTAAACCTAACCATAACCCGTAACCTAACCCTAAACCTAACCCTAAGCCTAACCCGTACATTAACCCTACCCTAACACTAACACTAACCCTACCCCGTACTCTAACACTAACCCGAACTCTAACCCTAACCCTTACCCTAACCCTAACCCTAACTCTAACACTAACACTAACGCTACCCCGTAATCTAACCCAAACCCAAACCCTAACCCTAACCCGTACGCTAACCCTAACCCTAACCCTAACCCTTACCCTAACACTAACCCTAACCCGTACTCTAAACCTAACCCTAAACCTAAACCTAACCCTAACCCTAACCGTACTCGAAACCTAACCCTAACCCTCACCCTAACCTAAACCGTACTGTAACCCTAACCCGTACCATAACCCTAACACTAAGCCTAAAGTTAACCATAACCCTGACCCGTAGCCTAACCCTAAAACTAACCCGTACCCTAACCCCAACCCTAACCCTAACCCGTACCCTAACCCTCTCCCTAACGCTAACACTGACCCTAAACCTAACCCTAAACCGTACCTTAACCCTAACCCTCACCCTCACCTAAACCTAATCCTAACCCGTACCCTAAACCTAACCCGTAACCTAAACCTAACCCTAAACCTAAAATTAACCCATACCCTAACCCTATCCCGTAACCTAAACCTAAACCTAAACCTAAAATTAACCCGTACGCTAACCCTATCCCGAAACCTAAACCTAACCCTAACCCGTACCCTAAACCTAACCCTAACCCTAACCCGTACTCTAACCCTAACCCTAACCCTAAACGTAACCCTAACCCGTACTCTAACCCTAATCCGTACCCTAACACTAACCCTAATCCTAACACTATCACTAACCCCTACTCTAACCCTAAAACTAACCCTAACTCTAACCCTAACCTGTACTATAACCCTAAACATAACCCTAACCCTAAACCTAACCATAACCCGTACTCTAACCCTATACCACAGCCTAACACTAACTCTAACCCTAAACCCTAACCCTAACCCTAACCCTTACCCTAACCCGTACCCAAACGGTAAACCTAACCCGTACCCTAACAGTAACCCAAACCCGTACTCTAACCCTAACCCTAACACTAACCATAACCATAAACAGCACCCTAAACTTAACCCTAACCCTAAACCTAACCATAACACTTAACCGTACCTTAACCCTAACCCTAGCTCGTATCCTAACCCTAACACTGACCCTAAACCTAACCCGTAACCTAACCCTAACACGTACCCTAACCCTAACCCTAACCCTATCCGTATTCTAACCCTAACACTAACCCTACCCCGTACTCTAACCTTAACTCTAACTCTAACCCTAACCCGTACACTAAACCTAAACCTAACCCTAACACCTACCCTACCCTGTACTCTAACCCAAACCCTAACCCTAACACTAGCCCGTAACCTAAACCTAACCCTAACCCTAACTCGTACCCTAACCCTAACCCTAACCCTGACCCTAACCCTTACCCTAACCCGTACCCTAAACCTAACCCATTCCTTAACCCTAAACCTAAACCTAAACCTAACCGTATCCAGTAACCTAAACCTAACCCTAACCCTTGTCCTAACCCGTACCCAAACTTATCCCATACTCTAAACCTAACCCTAACCCGTACGCAAACCCTAAGTGTAACCCTAACCCGTACCCTAGCGCTAACCCTAACCCTAACCCTAGCCTAACCTGCACCCTAAACCTAAACCTAACCGTAACCCTAACCATAACCCTTACCCGTACCCTAACCCTAACCCATAACCTAACACTAACCCTAACCTTAAACGTAACCCTAACCTGTACCCTAACGCTAAAACTAACCCGTACCGTAACACCAACCCTAACCCTAACCCGTACCATAACCCTATCCCTAATCTTAACCCTTTCCCTAACCCTAGACCTAACACGTACACTAACCCTAACGTGTACCGTAAACTTAACCCTAACCCGTACCGTAACCCTAACCCTAACCCTAACCCTAACCCAAACCCATACACTAACCCTAACCCGAACCCTAACCCTAACCCTATCCCATACCCTAACCCTACCCGTAGCCTATCCCTAAACCTAAACATAACCACTAAACCTTACGCTAAACCTAACCCTTACCCTAACCCGTACCCAAACGGTAAACCTAACCCGTACCCTAACACTAACCCAAACAAGTACTCTAACCCTAACCCTAACCCTAACCTGCACCCTAAACTTAACCCTAACCCTAACCCAAACCATAACCCTTAACCGTAACCTAACCCTAACCCATACCCTAACCCTAAACCTAACCTAAACCATAACCCTAAACCGTACCCTAACTCTAAAACTAACCTGTACCCTAAACTCAACCTTAACCCTAATCCGTACCCTAACACTAACCCTAACCCTAACCCTGACCCTAAAGCTAACCCTAACCCTTACACTAACCCTAACCCTAACCCGCACCCTAAACCTAACCCTAACCCTAACCCGTACCCTAACCCTAACCCGTAACCTAAACCTAACCCAAACCCTAAACTTAACTCGTACGCTAACACTATCCATTACCCTAAACATAACCTTAAACCGTATCCTAATTCTAAACCTAACGCTTAGCCTAAACCGTACATTAACCCTAACCCTAACCCGTACTCAAACCCTAACAGTACCCTAACCCTAACCCTAGCTTACCTAACCCTAACCCATACCGTAGCGCTAACCCTAACCATAACCCTAACCCTAACCCGCACCCTAAACCTAAACCTAACCCTAACACTAGCCATAACCATTACCCGTACCCTAACCCTAACACATACCCTAACCCTATCCTGTACCTTACCCTAACCCTAACCCGTAACCTAACCCTAAACCTAACCCTAAGCCTAACCCGTACATTAACCCTAACCCTAACAATAACACTAACCCTAACCCGTACTCTAACACTAACCCTAAATCTAACCCTAACCCGTACCCTAACCCTAACCCTAACTTTAACCCTAACACTAACCCTACCTTGTATTCTAACACTAACCCAAACCCTAACCCTAACCCGTAACCTAACCCTAACCCTAACCCTTACCCTAACGCTAACCCTAACCCGTACTCTAAGCCTACCCCTAAACCTAACCCTAACCGTAACCCTAACCGTACTCTAACCCTAACTCTAACCCTCACCGTAAACCTAACCCGTACTGTAACCCGAACCCATACCATAATCCTAACGCTAACCCTAAACTTAACTGTAACCCTGACACGTACCCTAACCCTAAAACTAACCCGTACCCTAACCTCAACCCTAATACTATTCCGCACCCTAACCCTCTCCCTAACGCTAACCCTGACTCTAAACCTAACCCTAAACCGTACCCTAACCCTAAACCTAATCGTCACCTAAACCTAATCCTAAACCGTAACCTAAATCTAACCCTAAACTTAACCCATACTCTAACCCTCTCCCGTAACCTAAACCTAACCCTAAACTGTACCCTAACCCTAACCCTACCCTATCTGTACTCTAACCCTAACCCTAACCCTAACCCTATCACTAACCCTAACCCGTACTCTAACCCTAACCCTAAACCTAAACGTAACCCTAACCCGTACTCTAACCCTAACACTAACCCTAACCCTAACACTATCGGTAACCCGTACTCTAACCCTATACCGTAGCCTAACCCTAACTCTAACCCTAAACCCTAACCCTAACCCTAACCCTAACCCTTACCCTAACCCGTATCCAAATGGTAAACCTAAACCGTACCCTAACACTAACCCAAACCCGTACTCTAACCCTACCCTAACACTAACCATAACCCTAAACCTCACCCTAAACTTAACCCTAACTCTAAACCTAACCATAACACTTAACTGTACCCTAACCCTAACCCTAACTCGTATCCTAACCCTAAAACTGACCCTAAACCTAACCCGTACCCTAACGCTAACCCGTAACCTACCCCTAACCGTAACCCTAACCCTATCCATACTCTACCCTAACCCTATCCCTACCCCGTACTCTAACCCTAACCCTAACTCTAACCCTAACCCGTACCCTAACCCTAAACCTAACCCTAACACTAACCCTACCCCGTACTCTAACCCTAACCCTGAACATAACCATAACCCTAACCCGTACCCTAAACCTAACCCTAACCCTAACTCGTTCCCTAACCCTAACCCTAACCCTGACCCTAACCCTTACCCTAACCCGTACCCTAAACCTAACCCATACCCTAACCCTAACCCTAAACCTAACCCTAAACATATCCCGTACCCTAAACCTAACCCAAACCCTTGTCCTAACCCGTACCCAACCCTATCCCACACCCTAGCCCTAACCCTAACCCGTACCCAAACCCTAAGAGTAACCCTAACCCATATCCTAGCTCTAACCCTAACCCTAACCCTACCCTAACCTGCACCTTAAACTTAAAACTAACCGTAACCCTAACCATAACCCTTACCCGTACCCTAACCCTAACCCATAACCTAACACTAACCCTAACCTTAAACGTAACCCTAACCCGTACACTAACCCTAAAACTAACCCGTACCGTAACCCCAACCCTAACCCTAACCCGTACCATAAACCTATCCCTAATCCTAACCCTGACCCTAAACCTAACCCTAACCCGTACCCTAACCCTAACCTGCACCTAAACCTAAACCTAACCCGTACTCTCACCCTAACCCGTAACCTAAACCTAAACCTAACCCTAAGCTTATCCCGTACACTAACCATATCCCGTAAACTAAACCTAACCCTAACCTGTACCCTAACCCTAACCCTAACCCAACCGTACACTAACCCTAACCCTAACTCTAACACTAACCCTAACCCATACTCTAACCCGAACCCTAACCCTAAACCTAACCCTAACACGTACTCTAACACTAAACCGTACCCTAACAATAACCCTTACCCTAACCTTAAACCTAACCCGTACCCTAACCCTAAACGTAACCCTAACCCGAAGCCAAACCCTAAACCTAACATGTACCCTAACCCTAACCCTAACCCGCACACTAAAACTAACCCTAACCCTAGACCTAACACGTACACAAAACCTATCCTGTACCATAACCTTAACCCTAACCCGTACCATAACCCTAACACTAACTCTAACCCTAACCCTAACACTAACCCTAACCCGTACTCTAACTTAACCCTAACCCTAAAGCTAACCCTAACCCGTACTCTAACCCTAACCCTAACCCTAACACTAACCATAATCTTAACACTAAACCTAACCCGTACTCTAACCCTAAACCTAACACTGACACTAACCCTAACACCCTACTATAAACCTAACCCTAAACCTAACCGTATCCCTAACCCTAACTCGTACCGTAACCCGAAATCGTACCCTAACCCTAACCCTAACCCTAAACCTAACCCTAACCCTGACCCTAACCCTAAACCTAATCCCGTATGCCAATCCTGACCCTAACCCGCATCTAAACCTAACCCTAACCCTAGACCTAACCAGTACCCTAACCCTAACCTGTACCCTAACACTAAGCCTAACCCTAAACCTAACCCGTACCATAAACCTAACACTAACCCTACTCCGTACTCTAACACTAACCCTAACCCTAAGCCTAACCCGTACCTGAACCATAACCCTAACACTAACCCTAACCCGTACTCTAACCCTAACCCTAACACAAACACTAACCCTACCCCGTACTCTAACACTAACCCTAACCCTAACCCTAACCCGTACCCTAACCCTAACCCTAACCCTAACACTACCACTAACCCTAACCTGTACTCTAGCCCTAACCCTAACCCTAACCGTTTCTAACCCCAACCTGGACCCTCACCCTAACCCTAACCGGTACTGTAACCCTAACCCGTACCATATCCCTAACCCTAAATCGTACCCTAACCCTAACCCTAAATCGTACCCTAACCCTAACCGTAACCCTGACCCTAACTCTAAACATATCCCGTACCCTAAACCTAACCTGACCCTAACCCTAAACCTAACCCTAAACCTGACCCTAACCCTAACCCTAACACGTACCCTAAGCCTAACCCATACCCTAACCCTAACCCGAACCCTAACACAAACACTAAACCTACCCCGTACTCTAACGCTAACCCTAACCCTAACCATACCCGTACCCTAACCCTAACCCTAATCCTAACACTAACACTAAACCTACCCCGTACTCTAACACTAACTCTAACCCTAACCCTAACCAGTACCCTAACCCTAAACCTAACACGAAAACTGACCCTAACCCTAACCCTAACACGTACCCTAAGCCTAACCCATACCCTAACCCTAACCCTAACCCTAACCCTAACCCTAACCCTAACACAAACACTAAACCTACCCCGTACTCTAATGCTAACCCTAACCCTAACCGTACCCATACCCTAACCCTAACCCTAATCCTAACACTAACACTAAACCTACCCCGTACTCTAACACTAACTCTAACCCTAATCGTAACCTGTAACCTAACCCTAAACCTAACATGAAAACTGACCCTAACCCTAACCCTAACACGTACCCTAAGCCTAACCCATACCCTAACCCTAACCCTAACACTAACACTAATCCTACACCATACTCTAACCCTCTCCCTAAATCTAACCTGTACCCGTACCCTAACCTTAACCCTAACCCTAACACTAACACTAAATCTAACCCGTACTATAACCCTAACCCTTACCCTAACCGTACTCTATCCCTAACCCTAACCCTCACCCTAACCCTAACCCGAACTGTAACCCTAATCCATACCATAACGCTAACCATAACCTGTACCCTAACCCTAACCCTAATTCATACCCAAACCCTAACCCTAACCATGACCCTAACCCTAACCCTATCCCGTAACCTAAACCTAACCCATACCCTAAACCTAAACCTAATCCTAACCTGTACCCTAAACCTAACCCTAACCCGTACCCTAACCTTAATCCTAACCCGTACCCTAAGGCTAACCCATACCCTAACCCTAACCCTACTCCTAACCCTAACCCTAACCCGTACCTAAACCTAACCTTAAACCTTGACCTAACCTGTACACAACCCTATCCTGTTCCTAACCCTAACCCTAACTTGTACCCAAACCCTAACAGTAACCCTAACCCATACCGTAGTGCTAACCCAAACCCTAACCCGCACCCTAAAACTAAACCTAACCCTAACACTAACCATAACCATTATCCATACCCTAACCCTAACCCATACCCTAACCCTAACTCTAAACTTAACCGTAACCCTGACCCGTAATCTAACCTAAAATTAAACCATACCCTAACACCAACCCTATCCCTAACCCGTACCCTAACCCTAAACCTAACCCTAACCCTAACCCACACCTAAACCTAACCCTAACCCGTAACCTAAGCCTAATCCTAACCCTAAACTTAACCCCTATGCAAACCCTATCCCGTACCCTAAACCTAATCCTAACCCGTAACCTAACCCTAAACCTAACCCTAAGCCTAAACCGTACATTAACCCTAACCCTAACACTAACACTAACCCTACCCCGTACTCTAACCCTAAACTTAACTCTAACCCTAACCCGTACCCTAACCCTAACCTTAACCCTAACCCTAACACTAACCTTACCCCGTACTCTAACCCTTACCCAAACCCTAACCCTAACCCGTACCATAACCCTAACCCAAACCCTAACCCTTACCCTAACTCTAACCCTAACCCTAACCGTATTCTAACCCTAACCCTAAACCTCACACTAACCCTAACCCGTACTGTAACCCTAACCCGTACCATAACCCTAACCCTAACCCTAAACTTAACCATAATCCTGACCCGTACCCTAACCCTAAAACTAACCCATAACCTAACCCCAACCCTAACCCTAACCTGTACACTATCCCTATCCCTAACGCTAACCCTGACCCTAAACCTAACCCTAACCCGTACCCTAACCCTAACCCTCACCTAAACTTAACCCTAACCCGTAACCTAACCCTAACCTGTAACCTAAACCTAACCCTAAACCTAAACTTAACCCGTACGCTAACCCTATCCCGTACCCTAAACCTAACCCTAACCCGTACCCTATCCCTAACCCTAAACCTAAACCTTTCCGTACTCTAACCCTAAACCTAAACCTAAACCTAAAGCTAACCCTAACCCGTACTCTAACCCTAACCCGTACCCTAACACTAAACCTAACACAATCGCTAGCCCGTACTCTAACCCTAAACCTAACCCTAACTCTAACCCTAACCCGTACTATAACCCTAAACCTAACCCTAACCCTAAACCTAACCCTAACCCGTACTCTAACCCTATACCGTAGCCTAACACTAACTCTAACCCTAAACCCTAACCCTAACACTAACCCTAACCCTTAACCTAACCCATACCCAAAAGGTACACCTAACCTGTACCCTAACACTAACCCAAACCCATACTCTAACCCTAACCCTAACACTATCCATAACCCTAAACCTCACCCTAAACTTAACCCTAACTCTAAACCTAACCATAACACTTAACTGTACCCTAACCCTAACCCAACCCGCACCCTAAACCTAACCCTAACCCGTACCCTAACCCTAAACCGTAACCTAAACCGAACCCTAACCCTAAACTTAACCCGTTCACTAACGCTATCCCGTACCCTCAACTTAACCCTAAACCGTATCCTAACCCTAACCTAACCCTAAGCCTAACCCGTATATTAACCCTTACCCTAACACTAACACTAGCCCTACCCCGTACTCTAACCCTAAACCTAACCCTAACCCTAACCCGTACACATAACCTATACCTAACCCTAACTCGTACCATAACCCTAACCCTAAACCTGACCCTAACCCTAACCCTAACCCGTACGCTAAAACTAACCCATACCCTAACCCTAACCATAAACCTAACCCTAACACTAATCCGTACCCTAAACCTAAACCTAACCCTTAACTAACCCGTACCCAACCTTATCCCGTACCCTAAACCTAACCCTAACCCGTACCCAAACCCTAACAGTAACCCCAACGCATACCCTAGCGCTAACACTAACCAAAACCCTAAGACTAAACCGAACTCTATACCTAAACCTAACTCTTACCCTAACCCCAAAACTAACCTGTACCCTAACCCTAAACGTAACTCTAACCCATCTCCAAACCCTAACCCTAACATGTACCCTAACCCTAACCCTAAACCTAACACTTTCCCTAACCCGTACCCAAACGGTAAAACTAACCCGTACCCTAACACTAACCCAAACCCGTACTCTAACCCTAACCCTGACCCTAACATTAACCCTAACCCGTACTCTAACCCTAACCCTAACCCTAACCCTAACCGTATTCTAAACCTAACCCTAACACTCACCCTAACTGTAACCTGTACTGTAACCCTAACCCGTACCATAACCTTAACCCTAACCCGTACTCTAACCCTAACCATAAACCTAACCCTAACACTAACCCGTACCCTAAACCAAAACCTAACCCATACCCTAACCCTAAATGTAACCCTAACCCGAACCCAAACCCTAAACCTAACATGTACGCTAACCCTAACCCTAACCGCACACTAAAACTAACCCTAACACTAGACCTAACACGTACACTAAACCTTTCCTGTACCGTAACCTTAACCTTAACCCGTACCGTAACCCTAACACTAACCCTAACCCTAACCCTAACACTAACCCTAAACCGTACTCTAACTTAACCCTAACCCTAAGCCTAACCCTAAACCGTACTCTAACCCTAACACTAACCCTAACACTAACCATAATCCTAACACTAAACCTAACCCGTACTCTAACCCTAAACTTAACAGACACTAACCCTAACCCCCTACTATAAACCTAACACTAAACCTAACCCTATCCCTAACCCTAACTCGTACCGTAAACCGAACTCGTACACTAACCCTAGCCCTAACTATAAACCTAACCCTAACACTGACCCTAAACCTAAACCTAATCCCGTACACCAAACCTGACCCTAACTCGCATCTAAACCTACCCCTAACCCTAGACCTAACCCGTAACCTAACCCTAACCCGTACCCTAACACTAAACCTAACCCTAAACCTAACCCGTACCCTAACCCGTACCCTAACCCCAGCACTAACCCTAACCCTTACTCTAACCCTAACCCTAACACTAACACTAACCCTACCCCGTACTCTAACACTAACCCTAACTCTAACCCTAACCCGTACCCTAACACTAACCCTAACTCTAACCCTAACACTAACGCTACCCCGTACTCTAAACCTAACCCAAACACTAACCCTAACCCGTACGCTAACCCTAAACCTAACCCTAACCCTTATCCTAACACCAACCCTAACCCGTACTCTAAGCCTAACCCTAAACCTAACCCTAACCCTAACCCTAACTGTACTCTAAACCTAACCCTAACCCTCACCCTAATCTAACCTGTACTGTAACCCTAACCCGTACCATAACCCTAACACTAACCCTAAACTTAACCATAACCCTGACCCGTACTCTAACCCTAAAACTAAACCGTACCCTAACCCCAACCCTAACACTAACCCGTACCCTAACCCTCTCCCTAACGCTAACCCTGACCCTAAACCTAACCCTAAAACGTACCCTAACCCTAACCCTAACCCTCACCTAAACCTAATCCTAACCCATACGCTAAACCTATCCCGTAACCTAAACCTAACCCTAACCCGTACCCTAAACCTAACCCTAACCCTATCTGTACTCTAATCCTAAACCTAACCCTAACCCTAACACTAACCCTAACCCGTACTCTAACCCTAACCCTAACCCTAAACGTAACCCTAACCCGTACTCTAACCCTAACCCGTACCCTAACACTAACCCTAAAATTAACACTATCGCTAACCCGTACTCTAACCCTAAACCTAACCCTAACTCTAACCCTAACCTGTACTATAACCCTAAACCTAACCCTAACCCTAAACCTAACCCTAACCCGTACTCTAACCCTATACCGTAGCCTAACACTAACTCTAAAACTAAACCCTAACCCTAACCCTAACCCTTACCCTAACCTGTACCCAAACGGTATACCTAACCCGTACCCTAACAGTAACCCAAACCCGTACTCTAACCCTAACCCTAACACTAAACATAACCCTAAACCGCACCCTAAACTTAACCCTAAACCTAAACCTAACCATAACACTTAACCGTACACTAACCCTAACCCTAGCTCGTATCCTAACCCTAACACTGACCCTAAACCTAACCCGTAACCTACCCTAACCCGTACCCTAAACCTAACCTTATCCGTATTCTAACCCTAAGCCTAACCCTACCCCGTACTCTAACCCTAAATCTAACTCTAACCCTAACCCGTACACTAACCCTAAACCTAACCCTAACACTAACCCTACCCTGTACTCTAACCCTAACCCTAACCCTAACACTAGCCCGTAACCTAAACCTAACCCTAACCCTAACTCGTACCCTAACCCTAAACCTAACCCTGACCCTAACCCTTACCCTAACCCGTACCCTAACCCTAACCCATTCCTTAACCCTAACCGTAAACCTAAACTTAACCCTATCCCGTAACTTAAACCTAAACCTAACCCTTGTCCTAACCCATACCCAACCCTATCCCATACCCTAAACCTAACCCTAACCCGTACCCAAACCCTAAGTATAACCCTAACCCATACCTTAGCTCTAACCCTAACCCTAAACCTAGCCTAACCTGCCCCCTAAACCTAAACCTAACCGTAACCCTAACCATAACCCTTACCCGTACCCTAACCCTAACCCATAACCTAACACTAACCCTAACCTTAACCGTAACCCTAACCCGTACCATAACCCTAAAACTAACCCGTACCGTAACCCCAAACCTAACCCTAACCCGTAACATAACCCTATCCCTAATCTTAACCCTTTCCCTAACCCTAGACCTATCACGTACACTAACCCTATCGCGAACCATAAACTTAACCCTAACTTGTACCGTAACCCTAACCCTAACCCTAACCCTAACCCTAACCTGTACACTAACCCTAACCCGAACCCTAACCCTAACCCTATCCCGTACCCTAAACCTACCCGTAGCCTAACTCTAAACTTAAACATAACCACTAAACCTTACGCTAACCCTAACCCTTACCCGAACCAGTACCCAAACGGTAAACCTATCCTGTACCCTAACACTAACCCAAACCCGTACTCTAACCCTAACCATAACCCTAACCCTAACCCTAACCCGCACCCTAAACTTAACCCTAACCCTAACCCAAACCATAACCCTTAACCGTAACCTAACCCTAACCCATAACCTAACCCTAACCCTAACTTTAACCATAACCCTAATCCGTACCCAACCCTAAAACTAACCCATACACTAATCCCCACCCTAACGCTAACCCATATCCTAACACTAACCCTAACCCTAACCCTGACACTAAAACTAACTCTAACCCTTACACTAACCCTAACCCTAACACAACCCGCACCCTAAACCTAACCCTAACCCGTACCCTAACCCTAAACTGTAACCTAAACCGAACCCTAACCCTAAACTTAACCCGTTCGCTAACGCTATCCCGTACCCTCAACCTAACCCTAAACCGTATCCTAACCCTAACCTAAACCTAAGCCTAACCCGTACATTAACCCTTACCCTAACCCTAACACTAACCCTACCCCGTACTCTAACCCTAAACCTAACCCTAACCCTAACCCGTACACTTAACCTATCCCTAACCCTAACTCGTACCATAACCCTAACCCTAAACCTGACCCTAACCCTAACCCTAACCCGTACGCTAAAACTAACCCATACCCTAACCCTAACCATAAACCTAACCCTAACACTAACCCGTACCCTAAACCTAAACCTAACTCTTGACTAACCCGTACCCAACCTTATTCCGTACCCTAAACCTAACCCTAACCTGTACCCAAACCCTAACAGTAACCCCAACGCATACCCTAGCGCTAACCCTAACCCTAACCCTAAGACTAAACCGAACTCTATACCTAAACCTAACTCTTACCCTAACCCTAAAACTAACCTGTACCCTAACCCTAAACGTAACTCTAACCCATCCCCAAACCCTAACCCTAACACGTACCCTAACCCTAACCCTAACCCTAACACTTTCCCTAACCCGTAACCAAACGGTAAAACTAACCCGTACCCTAACACTAACCCAAACCGGTACTCTAATCCTAACCCTTACCCTAACATTAACCCTAACCCGTACTCTAACCCTAACCCTAACTCTAAACCTAACCCGTACCCTAACCCGTACCCTAACCCTAACACTATCCCTACCCAGTACTCTAAACCTAAACCAAACCCTAACCCTAACCCGTAACCATACCCTAACCCTAACCCTAACCTTAACACTAACCCTAACCGGTACTCTAACCCAAACCCTTACCCTAACCGTACTCTAAACCTAACACTAACCCTCACCCTAAACCCTATCCCATACCCAAAACCTAACCCATACCCTAAACGTAAACCTAACCCTAACCTGTACCCTAAACCTAACCCTAACCCGTACCCTAACCCTAATCCTAACCCGTACCCTAAGCCTAACCCATACCCTAACCCTAACCCTAATCCTAACCCTAACCCTAACCGGTACCTAAACCTAACCCCAACCCTATCCCTAACCCGTACTCTAAACCTAACCCAAAGCCTAACCCGAACCCGAACCCGTACCCTAACACTAACCCTAACTCTAACACTTACCCTAACCCGTACTCTAACCCTAACCCTAACCCTAACAATATCCCTACCCCGTATTCTAACCCTAACCCAAAACCTAACCCTAACTTGTAGCATAACCCTAACCCGAACCCTAACCCTTAACCTAACACTAAACCTAACCCTAACCCTAATCCTAACCCTTACCCTAACCGTATTCTAAACCTAAACCTAACCCTCACCCTATCCAAAACCCGTACTGTAACCCTAACCCGTACCATAACCCTAACCCTAACCCTAAACTTAACCGTAACCCTAAACCGTACCCTAACCCTAAAACTAACCCGTACCCTAACCCCAACCCTAACCCATACCCGTACCCTAACCCTATCCCTAACGCTAACCCTGACCCTAAACCTAACCCTAAACCGTACCCTAACCCTAACCCTAACCCTATCCGTACTCTAACACTAACCCTAACCCTAACACTAACCCTAACCCGTACTCTAACCCTAACCCTAAACATAACCCTAACCCGTACTCTAACCCTAACCCGGACTCTAACACTAACCCTAACCCTAACACTATCCCTAACCCGTACTCTAAGCCAAAACCTAACCCTAACTCTAACCCTAACCCGTACTATAACACTAAACATAACCCTAAGCCTAAACCTAACACTAACCCATACTCTAACCCTATCCCGTAGCCTAACACTAACTATTTCCTAACCCCTAACCCTAACCCTAACCCTAAACCTTACCCTAACCCGTACCCAAACGGTAAAAGTAACCCTTACCGTAACACAAAACCAAACCCGTACTCTAACCCTAACCCTAACCCTAACCCTAACCCTAAACCTAAACCGCACCCTAAACTTAACCCTAACACTAACCCTAACCATAACCCTTAACCGTACCTAACCCTAACCCTAACTCGTACCATAACCCTAACACTGACCCTAACCGTAACACTAACCATAACCCTTACCCGTACCTTAACCCTAACCCATAACCTAACACTAACCCTAACCTTAACCATAACCTTAACCCGTACCCAAACCCTAAAACTAACCCGTACTGTAACCCCAACGCTAACCCTAACCCGTACCATAAACCTATCCCTAATCCTAACCCTGACCCTAAACCTAACCCTAACCCGTACCCTAAGTCTAACCCGCACCTAAACCTAACCCTAACCAGTAACCTAACCCTAAAACGTAACCTAACGAAAACCTAAACCTAAGCTTATCCCGTACACTAAAACTATCCCGTACCCTAAACCTAACCCTAACCTGTACCCTAAACCTAACACTAACCCTAACCCTATCCATACAGTAACCCTAACCCTAACCCTAACACCTACCCTAACCGATACTCTAACCCTAAACCTAACCCTAAGGCTAACCCTAACCCATACTCTAACCCTAACCTGTACACTAACACTAACCCTTACCATTACCCTAAACCTAACCCGTACACTAACCCTAAACGTAACCCTAACCCGTACCAAAACCCTAACCCTAACACGTGCCCTAACACTAACACTATCCCGCAAACTAAAACTAACACTAACCCTAGACCTACTAAGTACACTAAACCTATCCCGTACCGTAAACTTAACCCTAACCTGTACCGTAACCCTAACACTAACCCTAACCCTAACCCTAACCCCAAACCGTAGACTAACCCTAACCCGAACCCTAACCCTAACCCTAAAAGTACCCTAACCCTAACCCTAAACCTAACCCATACCCTAACCCTAACTCGTACTCTAACTTGACCCTAACCCTAAACCTAACCATTCCCGTACTCTAACCCTAACCCTAACCCTAACACTAACCATAACCCTAACACTGACCCTAACCCGTACTCTAACCCTAACCCTAACCCTAACCGTAAACCTAACCCTAACCCGTACACTAACCCTATCCCGTACCCTAACACTAACCCTTACCCTAACCCTAAACCTAACCCATACCCTAACCCTAAATGTAACCCTAACCCATACCCAAACCCTATCCCTACCACGTACGCTAACCCTAAACCTAACCCTAACACTTACCCTAACCCCTACCCAAACGGTAAACCTAACCTGTACCCTAAAACTAACCCAAACCATTACTCTAACCCTAAACCTAAACCTAACACTAACCCTACTCCGTACTCTAACACTAACCCTAACCCGTACCCGTACCCGTACCCTAACCCTAACCCTAACACTAACACTAACCCTACCCCGTAATCTAACCCTAGCCCTAACACTAACACTAACCCTACCCCGTACTCTAACACTAACCCTAACCCTAACCCTAACCCGTACCCTAACCCTAACCCTAACCCTAACACTACCACTAACCCTAACCCGTACTCTAACCCTAACCCTAACCCTAACCGTATCTAACCCCAACCTAAACCCTCACCTTAATCCTAACCCGTACTGTAACCCAAACCCGTACCATAAGCCTAACCCTAACCCGTACCCCAACCCTAACCCTAATTCGTACCCTAACCCTAACCGTAACCCTGACCCTAACTCTAAACCTATCCCGTACCCTAAACCTAACATGGACCCTAACCCTAAACCTAACCCTAACCCGTACCCTAAACCTAACCCTAACCCATACCCTAACCCTAAACCTAACCCTAAACCTGAACCTAACCCTAACCCTAACACGTACCCTAAGCCTAAACCATACCCTAACCCTAACCCTAACCCTAACACAAACACTAAACCTACCCCGTACTCTAACGCTAACCCTAACCCTAACCGTACCCGTACCCTAACCCTAACCCTAATCCTAACACTAACACTAAACCTACCCCGTACTCTAATACTGACTCTAACCCTGACCCTAACCTGTACCCTAACCCTAAACCTAACACGAAAACTGACCCTAACCCTAACCCTAACACGTACCCTAAGCCTAACCCATACCCTAACCCTAACCCTAACCCTAACCCTAACACTAACACTAAACCTAACCCGTACTCTAACCCTAACACTTACCCTACCGTACTCTCACCCTAACCCTAACCCTCACCCTAACCCTAACCCGAACTGTAACCCAAACCCATACCATAACCCTAACCCTAACCTGTACCCTAACCCTAACCCTAATTCATACCCTAACCCTAACTCTAACCATCCCTAACCCTAACCCTAACCCGTAACCTAAACCTAACCCATACCCTAACCCTAAACCTAATCCTAACCTGTACCCTAAACCTAACCCTAACCCGTACCCTAACCCTAATCCTAACCCGTACCCTAAGCCTAACCCATACCCTAAACCTAACACTACTCCTAACCCTAACCCTAACCCGTACCTAAACCTAACCCTAAACCTTGACCTAACCCGTACCCAACCCTGTCCTGTAACCTAACCCTAACCCTAACCTGTACCCAAACCCTAACAGTAACCCTAACCCATACCGTAGCGCTAACCCTAACCCTAACCAGCACCCTAACCCTAAACCTAAACATAACCCCTAAACCTAACGCTTTCCCTAATCCTTAACCTAACCCGAACGCAAACGGTAAACCTAACCCGTACCCTAACACTAACCCAAACCCGTACTCTAACCCTAACCCTAACACTAACCTGCACCCTAAACTTAACCCTAACCCTAACCCAAAACATAACCCTTAACCGTAACCTAACCGAACCCATAACCTAACCCTAACCTTAACCATAACCCTAAACCGTACCCTAACTCTAAAACTAACCCGTACCCTAACCTCAACCTTACCCTAATCCGTACCCTAACACTAACCCTAACCCTGACCCTAAAGCTAACCCTAACCCTTACACTAACCCTAACCCTAATCCTAACCAACAACCTAAACCTAACACGTACCCTAACCCTAACCCGTAACCTAAACCTAACCCTAACCCTAAACTTAACTCGTACGCGAACCCTATCCCTTACCCTAAACCTAACCCTAAACAGTATCCTAACCCTAAACCTAACGCTTAGCCTAAACCGTACTTTAACCCTAACCCTAACCCTAACCCGTACCCAAACCCTAACAGTAACCCTAACCCTAGCCCTAGCTTACCTAACCCTAACCCATACCGTAGCGCTAACCCTAACCATAACCCTAACCCTAAACCGCACCCTAAACCTAAACCTAACTCTAACACTGACCATAACCATTACCCGTACCCTAACCCTAACACATACCCTAACCCTAACCCTAAACTTAACCGTAACCCTGACCCGTACCCTAAACCTAAAATTAACCCATACCCTAACCCCAACTCTATCCCTAACCCATAACCTTACCCTAACCCTAAACCTAATCCAAATCCTCTCCTGTACCCTAAACCTAACCCTAACCCGTAACCTAACCCTAAACCTAACCCTAAGCCTAACCCGTACATTAACCCTAACCCTAACCCTAACACTAACCCTAACCCATACTCTAACACTAAACCTAAATCTAACCCTAACCCGTACCCTAAACCTAACCCTAACTTTAACCCTAACACTAACCTTACCCCGTATTTTAAACCTAACCCAAACCCTAACCCTAACCCGTACCCTAACCCTAACCCTAAACCTTACCTAACACTAACCCTAACCCGTACTCTAAGCCTAACCCTAAACCTAACCCTAACCCTAACCCTAACCGTACTCTAACCCTAACCCTAACCCTCACCGTAAACCTAACCCGTACTGTAACCCAAACCCGTACCATAAGCCTAACCCTAACCCGTACCCCAACCCTAACCCTAATTCGTACCCTAACCCTAACCGTAACCCTGACCCTAACTCTAAACCTATCCCGTACCCTAAACCTAACATGGACCCTAACCCTAAACCTAACCCTAACCCGTACCCTAAACCTAACCCTAACCCATACCCTAACCCTAAACCTAACCCTAAACCTGAACCTAACCCTAACCCTAACACGTACCCTAAGCCTAAACCATACCCTAACCCTAACCCTAACCCTAACACAAACACTAAACCTACCCCGTACTCTAACGCTAACCCTAACCCTAACCGTACCCTTACCCTAACCCTAACCCTAATCCTAACACTAACACTAAACCTACCCCGTACTCTAATACTGACTCTAACCCTAACCCTAACCTGTACCCTAACCCTAAACCTAACACGAAAACTGACCCTAACCCTAACCCTAACACGTACCCTAAGCCTAACCCATACCCTAACCCTAACCCTAACCCTAACACTAACCCTAACCCGTACTATAACCCTAACCCTAAATCTAACCCTTACCCGACCCTAACCCTAACCCTAACCCTAACCCTAACACTAAACCTAACCCGTACTCTAACCCTAACACTTACCCTACTGTACTCTCACCCTAACCCTAACCCTCACCCTAACCCTAACCCGAACTGTAACCCAAACCCATACCATAACCCTAACCCTAACCTGTACCCTAACCCTAACCCTAATTCATACCCTAACCCTAACCCTAACCATGACCCTAACCCTAACCCTAACCCGTAACCTAAACCTAACCCATACCCTAACCCTAAACCTAATCCTAACCTGTACCCTAAACCTAACCCTAACCCGTACCCTAACCCTAATCCTAACCCGTACCCTAAGCCTAACCCATACCCTAAACCTAACACTACTCCTAACCCTAACCCTAACCCGTACCTAAACCTAACCCTAAACCTTGACCTAACCCGTACCCAACCCTGTCCTGTAACCTAACCCTAACCCTAACCTGTACCCAAACCCTAACAGTAACCCTAACCCATACCGTAGCGCTAACCCTAACCCTAACCCGCACCCTAACCCTAAACCTAAACATAACCCCTAAACCTAACGCTTTCCCTTACCATTAACCTAACCCGTACCCAAACGGTAAACCTAACCCGTACCCTAACACTAACCCAAACCCGTACTCTAACCCTAACCCTAACACTAACCTGCACCCTAAACTTAACCCTAACCCTAACCCAAAACATAACCCTTAACCGTAACCTAACCGAACCCATAACCTAACCCTAACCTTAACCATAACCCTAAACCGTACCCTAACTCTAAAACTAACCCGTACCCTAACCTCAACCTTACCCTAATCCGTACCCTAACACTAACCCTAACCCTGACCCTAAAGCTAACCCTAACCCTTACACTAACCCTAACCCTAATCCTAACCAACAACCTAAACCTAACACGTACCCTAACCCTAACACGTAACCTAAACCTAACCCTAACCCTAAACTTAACTCGTACGCGAACCCTATCCCTTACCCTAAACCTAACCCTAAACAGTATCCTAACCCTAAACCTAACGCTTAGCCTAAACCGTACTTTAACCCTAACCCTAACCCTAACCCGTACCCAAACCCTAACAGTAACCCTAACCCTAACCCTAGCTTACCTAACCCTAACCCATACCGTAGCGCTAACCCTAACCATAACCCTAACCCTAACCCGCACCCTAAACCTAAACCTAACCCTAACACTGACCATAACCATTACACGTACCCTAACCCTAACACATACCCTAACCCTAACCCAAACTTAACCGTAACCCTGACCCGTACCCTAAACCTAAAATTAACCCATACCCTAACCCCAACTCTATCCCTAACCCATAACCTTACCCTAACCCTAAACCTAATCCAAATCCTCTCCCGTACCCAAAACCTAACCCTAACCTGTAACCTAACCCTAAACCTAACCCTAAGCCTAACCCGAACATTAACCCTAACCCTAACACTAACACTAACCCTAACCCATACTCTAACACTAAACCTAAATCTAACCCTAACCCGTACCCTAAACCTAACCCTAACTTTAACCCTAACACTAACCTTACCCCGTATTCTAAACCTAACCCAAACCCTAACCCTAACCCGTACCCTAACCCTAACCCTAACCCTTACCCTAACACTAACCCTAACCCGTACTCTAAGCCTAACCCTAAACCTAACCCTAACCCTAACCCTAACAGTACTCTAACCCTAACCCTAACCCTCACCGTAAACCTAACCCGTACTGTAACCCGAACCCGTACCATAATCCTAAACCTAACCCTAAACTTAACCGTAACCCTGACACGTACCTAACCCTAAAACTAAACCGTACCCTAACCCCACACCTAACCCTATTCCATACCCTAACCCTCTCCCTAACGCTAAACCTGACCCTAAACCTAACCCTAAACCGTACCCTAACCCTAACCCTAACCCTCACCTAAACCTAACCCTAACCCGTACCCTAAACCTACCCCGTAACCTAAACCTAACCCTAAACTTAACCTGTACGCTAACCCTGCCCGTAACCTAAACCTAACCGTAACCTGTACCCTAACCCTAACCCTAACCCTATCTGTACTCTAACCTTAACCCGTACTCTAACACTAACCCTAACCCTAAACGTAACCCTAACCCGTACTCTAACCCTAACCCGTATCCTAACACTAAACCTAACCCTAACACTATCGCTAACCCATACTCTAACCCTGAACCTAACCCTAACTCTAACCCTAAACCATACTATAACCCTAAACCTAACCCTAAAACTAACCCTAACCCTTACCTTAACCCGTACCCAAACGGTAAACATAACCCGTACCCTAACACTAACCCAAACTCGTGTCTAACCCTAACCCTAACACTAACCATAACCCTAAACGGCAGCCTAAAATTAACCCTAACTCTAAACCTAACCATAACACTTAACCGTACCCAAACCCTAACTCGTATCCTAACCCTAACACTGACCGTAAACTTAACCCGTACCCTAACGCTAACCGTACCCTACCCCTAACCCTAACCCTAACCCTATCCGTACTCTAAGCCTAACCCTAACCCTACCCCGTACTCTAACCCTAACCCTAACTCTAACCCTAACCCGTACCCTAACCCTAAACCTAACCCTAACACTAACCCTACCCCGTACTCTAACCCTAACCTTAACCCTAAACCTAACCATAACCCTAACCCGTACCCTAAACCTAACCCTAACCCTAACTCATTCCCTAACCCTAACCCTAACCCTGACCCTAACCCTTACCCTAACCCGTACGCTAAACCTAACCCATACCCTAACCCTAACCCTAACCTAACCCTAAACCTATCCCGTACCCTAAACCTAACCCAAACCCTTGTCCTAACCCATACCCAACCCTATCCCATACCCTAACCCTAACCCTAACCCGTTCCCAAACCCTAAGAGTAACCCTAACCCATACCCTAGCGCTAACCCTAACCCCAACCCTACCATAACCTGCACCCTAAACTTAAACCTAACCGTAACCCTAACCATAACCCTTACCCGTACCCTAACCCTAACCCATAACCTAACAGTAACCCTACCCTTAAACGTAACCCTAACCCGTACCCTAACCCTAAAACTAACCCGTACCGTAAACCCAACCCTAACCCTAACCCGTACCATAACCCTATCCCTAATCCTAACCCTGACCCTAAACCAAACCCTAACCCGTACCCTAACCCTAACCGGCACCTAAACCTAACCCTAACCCGTACCCTCACCCTAACCCGTAACCTAAACCTAAACCTAACCCTAAGCTTATCCCGTACACTTACCATATCCCGTACCCTAAACCTAACCCTAACCTGTACACTAACCCTAACCCTAACCCTATCCGTACATTAACCCTAACCCTAACCCTAACCCTAACACTAACCCTAACCCATACTCTAACCCGAACCCTAACCCTAATCCTAATCCTAAACCGTACTCTAACCCTAACCCGTACCCTAACACTAACCCTTACCCTAACCCTAAACCTAACCCATACCCTAACCCTAAACGTAACCCTAACCCGAACCCAAACCCTAAACCTAACATGTACGCTAACCCTAACCCTAACCCGCACACTATAACTAACCCTAACCCTAGACCTAACACGTACACTAAACCTTTCCTGTACCGTAACCTTAACCCTAACCCGTACCGTAACCCTAACACTAACCCTAACCCTAACCCTAACACTAACCCTAAACCGTACTCTAACTTAACCCTAACCCTAAACCTAACCCTAAACCGTACTCTAACCCTAACACTAACCCTAACACTAACCATAATCCTAACACTAAACCTAACCCGTACTCTAACACTAAACTTAACACTGACACTAACCCTAACCCCCTACTATAAACCTAACCCTAAACCTAACCCTATCCCTAACCGTAACTCGTGCCGTAACCTGAACTCGTACCCTAACCCTAACCCTAACACTAAACCTAACACTAACACTGACCCTAACCCTAAACCTAATCCCATACGCCAAACCTGACCCTAACCCGCATCTAAACCTAACACTAACCCTAGACCTAACCCGTACCCTAACCCTAACCCGTACCCTAACACTAAACCTAACCCTAACCCTTACCCATACCATAAACCTAACACTAACCCTACTCTGTACTCTAACACTAACCCTAACCCTAACCCTAACCTGTACCCTAACCCGTACCCTAACCCTAACACTAACCCTAACCCGTACTTTAACCCTAACCCTAACACTAACACTAACCCTACCCCGTACTCTAACACTAACCCTAACCCTAACCCTAACCCGTACCCTAACCCTAACCCTAACCCTAACACTAACACTAAACCTAACCCGGACTCTAACCCTAACCCTAACCCTAACCGTATCTAACCCCAACCTGAAACCTCACCCTAACCCTAACCCGTACTGTAACCCTAACCCGTACCATAACCCTAACCCTAACCCGTACCCTAACCCTAACCCTAATTCGTACCCTAACCCTAACCGTAACCCTGACCCTAACTCTAAACCTATCCCGTACCCTAAACCTAACCTGGACCCTACCCTAAACCTAACCCTAACCCGTGCCCTAAACCTAACCCTAACCCGTACCCTAACCCTAAACCTAACCCTAAACCTGACCCTAACCCGAACCCTAACACGTACCCTAAGCCTAACCCATACCCTAACCCTAACCCTAACCCTAACACAAACACTAAACCTACCCCGTACACTAACGCTAACCCTAACCGTACCCGTACCCTAACCCTAACCCTAATCCTAACACTAACACTAAACCTACACCGTACTCTAACACTAACTCTAACCCTAAACATAACCTGTACCCTAACCATAAACCAAACATGAAAATGACCCTAATCCTAACCCTAACACGTACCCTAAGCCTAACCCATACCCTAACCTTAACCCTAACACTAACCCTACCCTGTACTCTAAACCTAACCCTAAATCTCACCCATACCTGTACCCTAACCCTAACCCTAACCCTAAACCTAACACTAACCCTAACCCGTACTCTAACTGAACCCTAACCCTAAACCTAACCCTTCCCGTACTCTAACCCTAACCCTAACCCTAACACTAACCATAACCCTGACACTAACCCTAACCCGTACTCTAACCCTAACCCTAACCCTAAACCTAACCCTAACCCGTACTCTAAACCTATCCCATACCCTAACACTAACCCTTACCCTAACCCTAAAACTAAACCGTACCCTAACCCTAAACGTAACCCTAACCCATACCCAAACCCTAACCCTAAAACGTACGCTAACCCTAAACCTAACACTTACTCTAACCCCTACCCAAACGGTAAACGTAACCCATACCCTAACACTTACCCAAACCCATACTCTAACCCTAACCCTAACACTAACACTAACCCTACCCCGTACTCTAACACTAACCCTAACCCTAACCCGTACCCTAACCCTAACCCTAACCCTAACACTAACCCTACCCCGTACTCTAACCCTAACCCGTACCCGTACCCGTACCCGTACCATAACCCTAACACTAACCCTAACCCTAGCACTAAACCTAACCCATACTCTAACCCTAACCCTTACCCTAACCGTACTCTAACCCTAACCCTAAACCTCACTCTAACCCTAACCCGTACCGTAAACCTAACCAATACCATAACCCTAACCCTAACCCGTACCCTAACCCTAAGCCTAACCCAAATTCGTACCCTAACCTAACCCTAACCCTGAACCTAACCCTAACCCTAACCCGTACCCTAAACCTAACACATACACTAACCCTAAACCTAAACCTAACCCGTACCCTAACCCTAACCCTAACCCTGACGCTGATCCTTACCCTAACGCGTCCCTAAGCCTAACCCATACCCTAACCCTAACCCTAATCATAACCCTAACCCTAACCCGTACCGAAACCTAACCCTAACCTTTGACCTAACCCATACACAACCCTAACCCGTAACCTAACCCTAACCCTAACCCGTACACAAACCCTAACAGTAACCCTAACCCATAACGTAGCGCTAACCCTAACCCGAACCCGCACCCTAAAACTAAACCTAACCCCAACACTAAGCATAACCATTACCCGTACCCTAACCCTAACCCTAAACTTAACCGTAACCCTGACCCGTACCCTAAACCTAAAATTAACCCATACCCTAACCCCAACCCTATCCCTAACCCATAACCCTACCCTAACCCTAAACCTAACCCAAACCCTATCCCGTACACTAAACCTAACCATAACCCGTAACCTAACCCTAAACCTAACCCTAAGCCTAACCCGTACATTAACCCTAACCCTAACACTAACACTAACCCTACCCCGTACTCTAACACTAACCCTAACTCTAACCCTAACCCGTACCCTAACCCTAACCCTAACTCTAACCCTAACACTAACGCTACCCCCTACTCTAACCCTAACCCAAAACCTAACCCTAACCCGTAAGCTAACCCTAACCCTAACCCTAACCCTTATCCTAACACTAACCTTAACCCGTACTCTAAGCCTAACCCTAAACCTAACCCTAACCCTAACCCTAACTGTACTCTAAACCTAACCCTAACCCTCATCCTAATCTAACCTGTACTGTAACCCTAACCCGTACCATAACCCTAACACTAACCCTAAACTTAACCATAACCCTGACCCGTACTCTAACCCTAAAACTAAACCGTACCCTAACCCCAACCCTAACCCTAACCCATACCCTAACCCTCACCCTAACGATAACCCTGACCCTAAACCTAACCCTAACCCGTACCCTAACCCTAACCCTAACCCTCACCTAAACCTAATCCTAACCCGTAACCTAAACCTAACCTGTAACCTAAACCTAACCCTAAACCTAAAATTAACCCGTACGCTAAACCTATCCTGTAACCTAAACCTAACCCTAACCCGTACCCTAAACCTAACCCTAACCCTATCTGTACTCTAATACTAAACCTAACCCTAACCCTAACACTAACCCTAACCCGAACTCTAACCCTAACCCTAACCCTAAACGTAACCCTAACCCGTACTCTAACCCTAACCTGTACCCTAACACTAACCCTAAACCTAACACTATCGCTAACCCGTACTCTAACCCTAAACCTAACCCTAACTCTAACCCTAACATGTACTATAACCCTAAACCTAACCCTAACCCTAAACCTAACCCTAACCCATACTCTAACCCTATACCGTAGCCTAACACTAACTCTAACCCTAAACCCAAACACTAACCCTAACCCTTACCCTAACCCGTACCCAAACAGTAAACCTAACCCGTACCCTAACAGTAACCCAAACCCGTACTCTAACCCTAACCCTAACACTAAGCATAACCCTAAACCGCACCCTAAACTTAACCCTAACCCTAAACCTAACCATAACACTTAACCGTACACTAACCCTAACCCTAGCTCGTATCCTAACCCTAACAGTGACCCTAAACCTAACCCATAACCTACCCTAACCCATACCCTAACCCTAACCCTATCCGTATTCTAACCATAAGCCTAACCCTACCCAGTACTCTAACCCTAACTCTAACTCTAACCCTAACCCGTACACTAACCCTAAACCTAACCCTAACACTAACCCTACCCCGTACTCTAACCCTAACCCTAACCCTAACACTAGCCCGTAAACTAACCCTAACCCTAACCTGTACCCTAACCCTAAACCTAACCCTATCTGTACTCTAACCCTAACCCTAACCCTAACCCTATCACTAACACTAACCCGTACTCTAACCCTAAACCTAAACCTAAACGTAACCCTAACCCATACTCTAACACTAACCCGTACCCTAACACTAACGCTAACACAATGGCTAACCCGTACTCTAACCCTAAACCTAACTCTAACTCTAACCCTAACCCGTACTATAACCCTAAACCTAACCCTAACCCTAACCCGTACTCTAACCCTATACCGTAGCCTAACACTAACTCTAACCCTAAACCCTAACCCTAACCCTAACCCTAACCCTTACCCTAACCTGTACCCAAACGATAAACCTAACCCGTACCCTAACACTAAACCTAACCCGTACTCTAACCCTAACCCTAACACTAACCAAAACCCTAAATCTCACCCTAAACTTAACCCTAACTCTAAACCTAACCATAACACTTAACTGTACCCTAAACCTAACCCTAACCCTAACTCGTATCCTAACCCTAACACTGACCCTAAACCTAACCCGTAACCTAACGCTAACCCGTACCCTACCCCTAACCCTAACCCTAATCCTATCCGTACTCTACCCTAACCCTAACCCTACCCCGTATTCTAAACCTAACCCTAACTCTAACCGTAACACGTACCCTAACCCTAAACCTAACCCTAACCCTAACACTAAACTTACCCCGTACTCTAACCCTAACCCTAAACGTAACCATACCCCTAACCCGTACCCTAAACCTAACCCTAACCCTAACTCGTCCCTAACCCTAACCCTAACCCTGATCCTAACCCTTACCCTAAACCGTACCCTAAACCTAACCCATACCCTAACCCTAACCCTAAACCTAACCCTAAACCTATCCCGTACCCTAAACCTAACCCAAACCATTGTCCTAACCCGTACCCAACCCTATCCCATACCCTAACCCTAACCCCAACCCGTACCCCAACCCTAAGAGTAACCCTAAACCATACCCAAGCGCTAACCCTAACCCTAACCCTACCCTAACCTGCACCCTAAACTTAAAACTAACCATAACCCTAACCATAACCCTTACCCGTACCCTAAACCTAACCCATAACCTAACACTAACCCTAACCTTAAACGTAACCCTAACCCGTACCCTAACACTAAAACTAACCCGTACCATAACCCCAACCCTAACCCTAACCCGTACCATAACCCTATCCCTAATCCTAACCCTGACCCTAAACCTAACCCTAACCCTTACCCTAACCCTAACCCGCACCTAAACCTAACCTAACCCGTACCCACACCCTAACCCGTAACCTAAACCTAAACCTAACCCTAAGCTTATCCCATACACTAACCATATCCCGTACCCTAAACCTAACCCTAACCTGTACCCTAACCCTAACCCTAACCCTGACCCAACCGTACACTAACCCTAACCTTAACAATAACACTAACCCTAACCCATACTCTAACCCGAACCCTAACCCTAAACCTAACCCTAACACGTACTCTAACACTAACCCGTACCCTAACATTAACCCTTACCCTAACCCGAAACCTAACCCGTACCCTAACCCTAAACGTAACCCTAACCCAAACCCAAACGCTAAACCTAACATGTACCCTAACCCTAACCCTAACCCGCACACTATAACTAACCCTAACCCTAGACTTAACACGTACACTAAACCTATCCTGTACCGTAACCTTAACCCTAACCCGTACCGTAACCCTAACACTAACCCTAACCCTAACCCTAACACTAACCCTAACCCGTACTCTAACTTAACCCTAACCCTAAACCTAACCCTAACCCGTACTCTAACCCTAACCCTAATCCTAACACTAACCATAATCCTAACACTAAACCTAACCCGTACTCTAACCCTAAACCTAACACTGACACTAACCCTAACACCCTACTATAAATCTAACCCTAAACCTAACCCTATCCCTAACCCTAACTCGTGCCGTAACCTGAACTCGTACCCTAACCCTAACCCTAACCCTAAACCTAACCTTAATCCTGACCCTAACCCTAAACCTAATCCCGTACGCCAACCCTGACCCTAACCCGCATCTAAACCTAACCCTAACCCTATACATAACTTGTACCCTAACCCTAACCCTAACCCTAACACTAACCCTACCCCGTACTCTAACCCTAACCCTAAATCTAACCCGTATCCGTACCCTAACCCTAACCCTAACCCTAACACTAACACTAAACCTAACCCGTACTCTAACCCTAACCCTTACCCTAACCGTACTCTAACCCTAACCCTAACCCTCACCCTAACCCTAATCCGAACTGTAACCCTAACCCATACCATAACCCTAACCCTAACCTGTACCCTAACCCTAACCCTAATTCATACCCTAACCCTAACCCTAACCATGACCCTAACCCTAACCCTATCCCGTAACCTAAATCTAACCCATACCCTAACCCTAAACCTAATCCTAACCTGTACCCTAAACCTAACCCTAACCCGTACATTAACCTTATCCTAACCCGTACCCTAAGCCTAACCCATACCCTAAACCTAACCCTAATCCTAACCCTAACCCTAACCCATACCTAAACCTAAACTTAAACCTTGACCTAACCCGTACCCAACCCTATCCTGTAACCTAACCCTAACCCTAACCTGTACCCAAACCCTAACAGTAACCCTAACCCATACCGTAGCGCTAACCCTAACCCTAACCCTCACCCTAACCCGCACCCTAAAACTAAACCTAACTCTAACACTAATCATAACAATTACCCGTACCCTAACCCTAACCCATATCCTATCCCTAACTCTAAACTTAATCGTAAACCTGACCCGTAACCTAAACCTAAAATTAAACCATACCCTAACCCCAACCCTATCCCTAACCCGTACCCTAACCCTAAACCTAACCCTAACCCTAACCCACAGCTAAACCTAACCCTAACCCATAACCTAAGCCTAACCCTAACCCTAAACTTAACCCCTACACTAACCCTATCCCGTACCCTAAACCTAATCCTAACTCGTAGCCTAACCCTAAACCTAACCCTAAGCCTAAACCGTATATTATCCCTAACCCTAACACTAACACTAACCCTACCCCGTACTCTAACCCTAACCTTAACTCTAACTCTAACCCGTACCCTAACCCTAACCCTAACTCTAACCCTAACACTAACCTTACCCCGTACTCTAACCCTTACCCAAACCCTAACCCTATCCCGTACCATAACCCTAACCTGAACCCTAACCCTTACCCTAACTCTAAACCTAACCCTAACCGTATTCTAACCCTAACCCTAACCCTCACACTAACCCTAAACCGTACTGTAACCCTAACCCGTACCATAATCCTAACCCTAACCCTAAACTTAACCGTAATCCTGACCGTACCCTAACCCTAAAACTAACCCGTAACCTAACCCCAACCCTAACCCTAACCTGTACACTATCCCTATCCCTAAGCTAACCCTGACCCTAAACCTAACCCTAACCCGTACCCTAACCCTAACCCTCACCTAAACTTAACCCTAACACATAACTAAACCAAACCCGTAACCTAAACCTAACCCTAACCCTAAACTTAACCCGTACGCTAACCCTATCCCGTACCCTAACCCTAACCCTAACCCGAACACTTCCTAACCCTAACCCGCACCCTAAACTTAACCCTAACCCTAACCCTAACCCAACCCGCACCCTAAACCTAACCCTAACTCTAACCCACACCTAAACCAAATCTAACCCGTAACCTAAGCCTAACACTAACCTTAAACTTTAACCCTACGCTAACCCTATCCCGTACCCTAAACCTAACCCTAACTCGTAACCTAAACCTAAACCTAACCCAAAGCCTAACCCGTACATTAACCTTAACCCTAACACTAACATTAACTCTACCCGTACTCTAACCCTAACCCTAACTCTAACCCTAACCCGTACCCTAACCCTAAACCTAAACCTTTCCCTAACACTATCCCTACCGCGTACTCTAACCCTAAACCAAACCCTAAACCTAACCCGTACCCATACCCTAACCCTAACTCTAACCCTAACACTAACCCTAACCCGTACTCTAACCCTAACCCTTACCCTAACCGTACTCTAACCCTAAAACTAACCCTCACCCTAAACCCTCTCCCATACCCTAAACCTAAACCATTCCCTAACCCTAAACCTAACCCTAACCTGTACCCTAAACCTAACCCTAATGCGTACCCTAACCCTAATCCTAACCCGTACCCTAAGCCTAACCCATACCCTAACCCTAATCCTAATCCTAACCCTAACCCTAAACGGTACCTAAACCTAACCCCAACCCTATCCCTAACCCGTCCTCTAACCCTAACCCAAACCCTAACCGTAACCCGTACCCGTACCCTAACCCTAACCCAAACCATAACACTTACTCTAACCCGTACTCTAACCCTAACCCTATCCCTAACCCTAACAATATCCCTACCCCGTATTCTAACCCTAAACCAAACCTAACCCTAAGTCGTACCATAACCCTAACCCGAACACTAACCCTTACCCTAACACTAAACCTAACCCTAACCCTAACCCTAATCCTAACCATACTCTAAACCTAAACCTAAACCTCACCCTAACCCTAACCCGTACTGTAACCCTAACCCGTACCATAACCCTAACCCTAACCCTAAACTTAACCGTAACCCTAACCCGTATCCTAACCCTAAAACTAACCCGTACTCTAACCCCAAACCTAACCCTAACCCGTACCCTAACGCTAACCCTGACTCTAAACCTAACCCTAACCCATACCCTAACCCTAACCCTTACCCTATCCGTACTCTAACACTAACCCTAACCCTAACACTAACCCTAACCCGTACTCTAACCCTAACCCTAACCCTAAACGTAACCCTAACCCGTACTCTATCCCTAACCCGTACCCTAAAACTAACCCTAAACCTAACACTATCCCTAACCCGTACTCTAACCCAAAACCTAACCCTAACTCTAACCCTAACCCGTACTATAACCCTAAACATAACCCTAAGCCTAAACCTAACACTAACCCATACAATAACCCTATCCCCTAGCCTAACACTAACTCTTTCCTAACCCCTAACCCTAACCCTAAACCTTACCCTAACCCGTACCCAAACGGTAAAAGTAACACTTAACCTAACACAAAACCAAACCCGTACTCTAACCCTAACCCTAACCCTAACCCTAACCCTAACCCTAACCCTAACCCTAAAACGCACCCTAAACTTAACCCTAACACTACCCCTAACCATAACCCTTAACCGTACCTAACCCTAACCCTAACTCGTACCCTAACCAACACGGATGCTAACCGTAACCCTAACCATAAGCCTTACCTGTAACCCCAACCCTAACTCTAACCCGTACCATAACCCTATCCCTAATCCTAACCCTGACCCTAAACCTAACCCTAACCCGTACCCTAAGCCTAACCTGCACCTAAACCTAACCCTAACCAGTAACCTAACCCTAAAACATAACCTAAACTAAACCTAACCCTAAACTTATCCCGTACACTAACCCTATCCCGTACCCTAAACCTAACCCTAACCTGTACCCTAAACCTAACCCTAACCCTAACCCTATCCATACAGTAACCCTAACCCTAACCCTAACACCTACCCTAACCGATACTCTAACCCTAAACCTAACCTTAAAGCAAACCCTAACCCGTACTCTAACCCTAACACATACACTAACACTAACCCTTACCCTAACCCTAAACCTAACCCGTACCCTAACCCTAAATGTAACCCTAACCCATACCAAACCCTAACCCTAACACGTGCCCTAACACTAACACTATCCTGCAAAATTAAACTAACACTAACCCTAGACCTAACAAGTACACTAAACGTATCCCGTGCTGTAAACTTAACCCTAACCCGTACCATAACCCTAACACTAACCCTAACCCTAACCCTAACCCCAACCCGTAGACTAACCCTAACCCGAACCCTAACCCTAACCATAAACGTACCCTAACCCTAACCCTAACCCTAACCCTAACGCTAACACTAACCCTAACCCGTACCCTAACTTAACCCTAACCCTAAAACTAACCCTTCCCGTACTCTAACACTAACCCTAACCCTAACACTAACCATAACGCTAACACTAACCCTAACCCGTACTCTAACCCTAACCCTAACCCTAAACCTAACCCTAACCCGTACACTAACCCTATCCCGTACCCTAACACTAACCCTTACCCTAACCCTAAACCTAACCCGTACCCTAACCCTAAACGTAAACCTAACCCATACCCAAACCCTAACCCTAACATGTACGCTAAACCTAACACTAACCCTAACACTTACCCTAACCCCTATCCAAACGGTAAACCTAACCCGTACCCTAACACTAACCCAAACCCATACTCTAAACCTAAACCTAAACCTAACACTAACCCTACACCGTACTCTAACACTAACCCTAACCCTAACCCGTACCCTAACCCTAACCCTAACCCTAACACTAACCCTACCCCATACTCTAAACCTAACACTAACACTAACCCTACCCCGTACTCTAACACTAACCCTAACCCTAACCCTAACCCGTACCCTAACCCTAACCCTAACCGTAACACTACCACTAACCCTAACCCGTACTCTAACCCTAACCCTAACCCTAACCGTATCTAACCCCAACCTGAACCCTCACCCTAATCCTAACCCGTACTGTAACCCTAACCCGTAACATAATCCTAACCCTAACCCGTACCCTAACCCTAACCCTAATTCTTACCCTAACCCTAACCGTAACCCTGACCCTAACTCTAAAACTATTCCGTACCCTAAACTTAACCTGGACCCTAACCCTAAACCTAACCCTAACCCGTACCCTAAACCTAACCCTAACCCGTACCCTAACCCTAAACCTAACCCTAAACCTGAACCTAACCCTAACCCTAACACGTATCCTAAGCCTAACCCATACCCTAACCCTAACCCTAACCCTAACACAAACACTAAACCTACCCCGTACTCTAACGATAACCCTAACCCTAACCATACCCGTACCCTAACCCTAACCCTAATCCTAACACTAACACTAAACCTACCCCGTACTCTAACACTAATTCTAACCCTAAACCTAATCTGTACCCTAACCCTAAACCTAACACGAAAACTGACCCTAACCCTAACCCTAACACGTACCCTAAGCCTAACCCATACCCTAACCCTAACCCTAACCCTAACACTAACCCTACCCCGTACTCTAACCCTAACCCTAAATCTAACCCATAACCGTACCCTAACCCTAACCCTTACCCTAACCCTAACACTAAACCTAACCCGTACTCTAACCCTAACCCTTACCCTAAACGTACTCTAACCCTAACCCTAACCCTCACCGTAACCCTAACCTGAACTGTAACCCTAACCCACACCATAACCTAACCCTAAACTGTACCCTAACCCTAACCCTAATTCATACCCTAACCGTAAACCTAACCCTAACCCTTACCCTAACCCTAACCCGCACCTAAACCTAAACCTAACCTGTACCCACACCCTAACCCGTAACCGAAACCTAAACCTAACCCTAAACTTATCCCATACACTAACCATAACCCTTACCCTTACCCTAACCCTAACCCTAACCCGAACCGTATTCTAATCCTAACACTAACCCTCACCCTAACCCTAACCCGTACTGTAACCCTAACCCGTTCCATAACGCTAACCCTAACCCTAAACTTAACCGTAACCCTGACCCGTACCCTAACCCTAAAACTAACCCGTAACCTAAACCCAACCCTAACCCTTACCTGTACACTATCCCTATCCCTAATGCTAACCCTGAACCTAAACCTAACCCTAACCCGTACACTAACCTTAACTCTCACCTAAACATAACCCTAACTCGTAACCTAACCCTAACCCGTAACCTAAACTTAACCCTAACCCTAAACTTAACCCGTGCGCTAACCCTATCCCATACCCTAAACCTAACCCTAACCCGTACCCTATCCCTAACCCTAAACCTAACCCTATCAGTACTCTAACCCTAAACATAACCCTAACCCAAATTCGTACCCTAACCCTAACCCTAACCCTGAACCTAACCCTAACCCTAACCCGTACCCTAAACATAACCCATACACTAACCCTAAACCTAAACCTAACCCGTACCCTAACTCTAACCAAACCCTGACGCTGACGCTAACCCTAACGCGTACTCTAAGCGTAACCCATACCCTAACCCTAAACCTAATCCTAACCCTAACCCTAACCCGTACCTAAACCTAACCCTAAGCTTTGACCTAACCCGTACCCAACCCTATCCCGTAACCTAACCCTAAACCTAACCCATACCCAAACCCTAACAGTAACCCTAACCCATACCGTAGCGCTAACCCTAAACCTAACCCGCACCCTAACCTAAACCTAACCACAACACTAACCATAACCATTACCCGTACCCTAACCCTAACCCTAACCCTTACCCTAACACTAACTCTAACCCGTACTCTAAGCCTAAACCTAAACCTAACCCTAACCCTAACCCTAACCGTACTATAAACCTAACCCTAACCATCACCCTAACCTAACACGTACTGTAAACCTAATCCGTACCATAACCCTAAACCTAACCCTAAACTTAACCATAACCCTGACCCGTACCCTAACCCTAAAACTAACCCGTACCCTAACCCCAACCCTATCCCTAACCCGTACCCTAACCCTCTCCCTAACGCTAACCCTGACCCTAAAACTAACCCTAAAACGTACCCTAACCCTAACCCACACCTAAATCTAACCCTAACCCGTACCCTAACCCTAACCCGTAACCTAAACCTAACCCTAAACCTAAAATTAACCCGGACGCTAACCCTATCCCGTAACCTAAACCTAACTATAACCCGTACCCTAAACCTAACCCTAACCCTATCTGTACTCTAACTCTAACCCTAACCCTAACCCAAACACTAACGCTAACCCGTACTCTAACCCTAACCCTAATCCTAAACGTAAACCTAACCCGTACTCTAACCCTAACCCGTACCCAAACACTAACCCTAACCCTAACACTATCGCTAACCCGTACTCTAACCCTAAACCTAACCCTAACTCTAACCCTAACCTGTACTATAACCCTAAAACTAATCCTAACCCTAAACCTAACCCTAACCCGTACTCTAACCCTATACCATAGCCTAACACTAACTCTAACCCTAACCCCTAACCCTAACCCTAACCTTAACCCTTACCCTAACCCGTACCCAAATGGTAAACCTAACCCGTACCCTAACAGTAACCCAAACCCGTACTCTAACCCTAACCCTAACACTAACCATAACACTAAACCACACCCTAAACTTAACCCTAACCATAAACCTAACCATAACACTTAACCGTACCCTATCCTTAACCCTAGCTCGTATCCTAACCCTAACACCGACCCTAAACCTAACCCGTAACTTAACCCTAACCCGTACCCTAACCCTAACCCTAACCCTAACCCTATCCGTATTCTAACCCTAACCCTAACCCTACCCCGTACTCTAACCCTAAATCTAACTCTAACCCTAACCCGTACACTAACCCTAAACCTAACCCTAACACTAACCATACCCCGTACTCTAACCCTAACCCTAACCCTAACACTAGCCCATAACCTAAACCTAACCCTAACCCTAACTCGTACCCTAACCCTAACCCTAACCCTGACCCTAACCCAAACCCTAACCCATACCGTAAACCTAACCCATTCCTTAACCCTAACCCTAAACCTAACCCTAACCCTATCCCGTACCCTAAACCTAACCCTAACCCTTGTCCTAACCCGTACCCAAACCTATCCCATACCCTAACCCTAACCCTAACCGTACGCAAACCCTAAGTGTAACCCTAACCCATACCCTAGCGCTAACCCTAACCCTAACCCTAGCCTAACCTGCACACTAAACCTAAACCTAACCGTAACCCTAACCATAAACCTTACCCGTACCCTAACCCTAACCCATAACCTAACACTAACCCTAATCTTAACCGCAACCCTAACTCCTACGCTAACCCTAAAACTAACCTGTACCGTAACCCCAACCCTAACCCTAACCCCTAACATAACCCTATCCCTAATCCTAACCCTGCCCTAACCCTAGACCTAACACGTACACTAACCCTATCGCGTACCGTAAACTTAACCCTATCCGGTACCGTAACCCTAACCCTAACCTTAACCCTAACCCTAACCCGTACACTAACCCTAACCTGAACCCTAACCCTATCCCGTACCCTAACCCTACCCGTAGCCTAACCCTAAACCTAAACATAACCCCTAAACCTAACGCTATCCCTAACCCTTACCCTAACCAGTACCCAAACGGTAAACCTAACCCGTACCCTAACACTAACCCAAACCCGTACTCTAACCCTAACCCTAAACCTAACCTGCACCCTAAACTTAACCCTAACCCTAACCCAAACCATAACCCTTAACCGTAACCTAACCCTAACTCATACACTAACCCTAACCCTAACCTTAACCATAACCCTAAACCGTACCCTAACTCTAAAACTAACCCGTACCCTAACCTCAACCTTAACCCTAATCCGTACCCTAACACTAACCCTAACCCTAACCCTGACCCTAAAGCTAATCCTAAACCTTACACTAATCCTAACCCTAACCCTAACCCGCACCCTAGACCTAACCCTAACTCTAATCCGTACCCTAACCCTAACCCGTAACCTAAACCTAACCCTAACCCTAAACTTAACTCGTACGATAACCCTATCCCTTACCTTAAACCTAACCCTAAACCGTATGCTAACCCTAAACCTAACCCTTAGCCTAAACCGAACATTAACCCTAACCCTAACCCTAACCCGTACCCAAACCCTAACAGTAACCCTAACCCTAACCCTAGCTTACCTAACCCTAACCCATACCGTAGCGCTAAACCTAACCATAACCCTAACCCTAACCCGCACGCTAAACCTAAACCTAACCCTAACACTAACCATAACCATTACCCGTACCCTAACCCTAACACATACCCTAACCCTAACCCTAAATTTAACTGTAACCCTGACCCGTACCCTAAACCTAAAATAACCCATACCCTAACCCCAACCCTATCCCTAACCCATAACCTTACCCTAACCCTAAACCTAATCCAAATCCTCTCCCGTACCCTAAACCTAACCCTAACCTGTAACCTAACCCTAAACCTAACCCTAAGCCTAACCCATACATTAACCTTAACCCTAACACTAACACTAAGCCTAACCTGTACTCTAACACTAACCCTAAATCTAACCCTAACCCGTACCCTAAACCTAACCCTAACTTTAACCCTAACACTAACCCTACCCCGTATTCTAACCCTAACCCAAACCCTAACCCTAACCCGTACCCTAACACTAAAACTAACCCGTACCATAACCCCAACCTTAACCCTAACCCGTACCATAACCCTATCCCTAATCCTAACCCTGACCCTAAACCTAACCCTAACCCTTACCCTAACCCTAACCCGCACCTAAACCTAACCTAACCCTTACCCACACCCTAACCCGTAACCTAAACCTAAACCTAACCCTAAGCTTATCCCATACACTAACCATATCCCGTACCCTAAACCTAACCCTAACCTGTACCCTAACCCTAACCCTAACCCTAACCCAACCGTACACTAACCCTAACCCTAACACTAACACTAACCCTAACCCATACTCTAACCCGAACCCTAACCCTAAACCTAACCCTAACACGTACTCTAACACTAACCCGTACCCTAACATTAACCCTTACCCTAACCCGAAACCTAACCCGTACCCTAACCCTAAACGTAACCCTAACCCAAACCCAAACCCTAAACCTAACATGTACGCTAACCCTAACCCTAACCCGCACACTATAACTAACCCTAACCCTAGACTTAACACGTACACTAAACCTATCCTGTACCGTAACCTTAACCCTAACCCATACCGTAACCCTAACACTAACCCTAACCCTAACCCTAACACTAACCCTAACCCGTACTCTAACTTAACCCTAACCCTAAACCTAACCCTAACCCGTACTCTAACCCTAACCCTAATCCTAACACTAACCATAATCCTAACACTAAACCTAACCCGTACTCTAACCCTAAACCTAACACTGACACTAACCCTAACACCCTACTATAAACCTAACCCTAAACCTAACCCTATCCCTAACCCTAACTCGTGCCGTAACCTGAACTCGTACCCTAACCCTAACCCTAACCCTAACCCTAAACCTAACCTTAATCCTGACCCTAACCCTAAACCTAATCCCGTACGCCAACCCTGACCCTAACCCGCATCTAAACCTAACCCTAACCCTATACATAACTTGTACCCTAACCCTAACCCGTACCCTAACACTAACCCTAACCCTAAACCTAACCCGTACCATAAACCTAACACTAACAATACTCCGTACTTTAACACTAACCCTAACCCTAACCCTAACCCGTACCTGAACCATAACCCTAACCCTAACACTAACCCTAACCCGTACTCTAACCCTAACCCTAACCCTAACACTAACACTAACAATACCCCGTACTCTAACACTAACCCTAACCCTAACCCTAACCCGTACCCTAACCCTAACCCTAATCCTAACACTACCACTAACCCTAACCCGTACTCTAACCCTAACCCTAACCCGAACCGTATCTAACCCCAACCTGAACCCTCACCCTAACCCTAACCCGTACTGTAACCCTAACCCGTACCATAACCCTAACCCTAAACCGTACCCTAACCCTAACCCTAATACGTACCCTAACCCTAACCGTAACCCTGACCCTAACTCTAAACCTATCCTGTACCCTAAACCTAACCTGGACCCTAACCCTAAACCTAACCCTAACCCGTACCCTAAACCTAACCCTAACCCGTACCCTAACCCTAAGCCTAACACTAAACCTGACCGTAACCCTAACCCTAACACGTACCCTAAGCCTAACCCATACCCTAACCCTAACCCTAACCCTAACACAAACACTAAACCTACCCTGTACTCTAACGCTAACCCTAACCCTGACCGTACCCGTACCCTAACAACCCTAATCCTAACACTAACACTAAACCTACCCCGTACTCTAACACTATCTCTAACCCTAACCCTAACCTGTACCCTAACCCTAAACCTAACACGAAAACTGACCCTAACACTAACCCTAACACGTACCCTAATCCTAACCCATACCCTAACCCTAACCCTAACCCTAACACTAACCCTACCCCGTACTCTAACCCTAACCCTAAATCTAACCCGTACCCGTACCCTAACCCTAACCCTAACCCTAACACTAACACTAAACCTAACCCGTACTCTAACCCTAACCCTTACCCTAACCGTACTCTAACCCTAACCCTAACCCTCACCCTAACCCTAATCCGAACTGTAACCCTAAACCATACCATAAACCTAACCCTAACCTGTACCCTAACCCTAACCCTAATTCATACCCTAACCCTAACCCTAACCATGACCCTAACCCTAACCCTATCCCGTAACCTAAATCTAACCCATACCCTAACCCTAAACCTAATCCTAACCTGTACCCTAAACCTAACCCTAACCCGTACCTTAACCTTATCCTAACCCGTACCCTAAGCCTAACCCATACCCTAAACCTAACCCTAATCCTAACCCTAACCCTAACCCATACCTAAACCTAAACTTAAACCTTGACCTAACCCGTACCCAACCCTATCCTGTAACCTAACCCTAACCCTAACCTGTACCCAAACCCTAACAGTAACCCTAACCCATACCTTAGCGCTAACCCTAACCCTAACCCTCACCCTAACCCGCACCCTAAAACTAAACCTAACTCTAACACTAACCATAACAATTACCCGTACCCTAACCCTAACCCATATCCTATCCCTAACTCTAAACTTAACCGTAAACCTGACCCGTAACCTAACCTAAAATTAAACCGAACCCTAACCCCAACCCTATCCCTAACCCGTACCCTAACCCTAAACCTAACCCTAACCCTAACCCACAGCTAAACCTAACCCTAACCCATAACCTAAGCCTAACCCTAACGCTAAACTTAACCCCTACGCTAACCCTATCCCGTACCCTAAACCTAATCCTAACTCGTAGCCTAACCCTAAACCTAACCCTAAGCCTAAACCGTATATTATCCCTAACCCTAACACTAACACTAACCCTACCCCGTACACTAACCCTAACCTTAACTCTAACCCTAACCCGTACCCTAACCCTAACCCTAACCCTAACACTAACCTTACCCCATACTCTAACCCTTACCCAAACCCTAACCCTATCCCATACCATAACCCTAACCTGAACCCTAACCCTTACCCTAACCCTAAACCTAACCCTAACCGTATTCTAACCCTAACCCTAACCCTCACACTAACCCTAAACCGTACTGTAACCCTAAACCGTACCATAACCCTAACCCTAACCCTAAACTTAACCGTAATCCTCACCGTACCTTAACCCTAAAACTAACCCGTAACCTAACCCCAACCCTAACCCTAACCTGTACACTATCCCTATCCCTAAGCTAACCCTGACCCTAAACCTAACCCTAACCCGTACCCTAACCCTAACCCTCACCTAAACTTAACCCTAACACATAACTAAACCAAACCCGTAACCTAAACCTAACCCTAACCCTAAACTTAACCCGTACGCTAACCCTATCCCGTACCCTAACCCTAACCCTAACCCGAACCCTTCCTAACCCTAACCCGCACCCTAAACTTAACCCTAACCCTAACCCTAACCCAACCCGCACCCTAAACCTAACCCTAACTCTAACCCACACCTAAACCTAACCCTAACCCGTAACCTAAGCCTAACACTAACCTTAAACTTTAACCCTACGCTAACCCTATCCCGTACCTTAAACCTAACCCTAACTCGTAACCTAAACCTAAACCTAACCCAAAGCCTAACCCGTACATTAACCTTAACCCTAACACTAACATTAACTCTACCCGTACTCTAACCCTAACCCTAACTCTAACCCTAACCCGTACCCTAACCCTAAACCTAAACCTTTCCCTAACACTATCCCTACCGCGTACTCTAACCCTAAACCAAACCCTAACCCTAACCCGTACCCATACCCTAACCCTAACCCTAACCCTAACACTAACCCTAACCCGTACTCTAACCCTAACCCTTACCCTAACCGTACTCTAACCCTAAAACTAACCCTCACCCTAAACCCTCTCCCATACCCTAAACCTAAACCATTCCCTAACCCTAAACCTAACCCTAACCTGTACCCTAAACCTAACCCTAATGCGTACCCTAACCCTAATCCTAACCCGTACCCTAAGCCTAACCCATACCCTAACCCTAATCCTAATCCTAACCCTAACCCTAACCGGTACCTAAACCTAACCCCAACCCTATCCCTAACCCGTCCTCTAACCCTAACCCAAACCCTAACCGTAACCCGTACCCGTACCCTAACCCTAACCCAAACCATAACACTTACTCTAACCCGTACTCTAACCCTAACCCTATCCCTAACCCTAACAATATCCCTACCCCGTATTCTAACCTTAAACCAAACCCTAACCCTAAGTCGTACCATAACCCTAACCCGAACACTAACCCTTACCCTAACACTAAACCTAACCCTAACCCTAACCCTAATCCTAACCGTACTCTAAACCTAAACCTAAACCTCACCCTAACCCTAACCCGAACTGTAACCCTAACCCGTACCATAACCCTAACCCTAACCCTAAACTTAACCGTAACCCTAACCCGTATCCTAACCCTAAAACTAACCCGTACTCTAACCCCAAACCTAACCCTAACCCGTACCCTAACGCTAACCCTGACTCTAAACCTAACCCTAACCCATACCCTAACCCTAACCCTTACCCTATCCGTACTCTAACACTAACCCTAACCCTAACACTAACCCTAACCCGTACTCTAACCCTAACCCTAACCCTAAACGTAACCCTAACCCGTACTCTATCCCTAACCCGTACCCTAAAACTAACCCTAAACCTAACACTATCCCTAACCCGTACTCTAACCCAAAACCTAACCCTAACTCTAACCCTAACCCGTACTATAACCCTAAACATAACCCTAAGCCTAAACCTAACACTAACCCATACTCTAACCCTATCCCGTAGCCTAACACTAACTCTTTCCTAACCCCTAACCCTAACCCTAAACCTTACACTAACCCGTACCCAAACGGTAAAAGTAACACTTAACCTAACACAAAACCAAACCCGTACTCTAACCCTAACCCTAACCCTAACCCTAACCCTAACCCTAAAACGCACCCTAAACTTAACCCTAACACTACCCCTAACCATAACCCTTAACCGTACCTAACCCTAACCCTAACTCGTACCCTAACCAACACTGACGCTAACCGTAACCCTAACCATAACCCTTACCCGTACCCTAACCCTAACCCATAACCTAACACTAACCCTAACCTTAACCGTAACCTTAACCCGTACCCAAAACCTAAAACTAACCCGTACTGTAACCCCAACCCTAACTCTAACCCGTACCATAACCCTATCCCTAATCCTAACCCTGACCCTAAACCTAACCCTAACCCGTACCCTAAGCCTAACCTGCACCTAAACCTAACCCTAACCAGTAACCTAACCCTAAAACATAACCTAAACTAAACCTAACCCTAAACTTATCCCGTACACTAACCCTATCCCGTACCCTAAACCTAACCCTAACCTGTACCCTAAACCTAACCCTAACCCTAACCCTATCCGTACAGTAACCCTAACCCTAACCCTAACATCTACCCTAACCGATACTCTAACCCTAAACCTAACCTTAAAGCAAACCCTAACCCGTACTCTAACCCTAACACATACACTAACACTAACCCTTACCCTAAACCTAAACCTAACCCGTACCCTAACCCTAAATGTAACCCTAACCCGTACCAAACCCTAACCCTAACACGTGCCCTAACACTAACACTATCCTGCAAAATTAAACTAACACTAACCCTAGACCTAACAAGTACACTAAACCTATCCCGTACTGTAAACTTAACCCTAACCCGTACCGTAACCCTAACACTAACCCTAACCCTAACCCTAACCCCAAACCGTAGACTAACCCTAACCCGAACCCTAACCCTAACCATAAACGTACCCTAACCCTAACCCTAACCCTAACGCTAACACTAACCCTAACCCGTACCCTAACTTAACCCTAACCCTAAAACTAACCCTTCCCGTACTCTAACCCTAACCCTAACCCTAACACTAACCATAACCCTAACACTAACCCTAACTCGTACTCTAACCCTAACCCTAACCCTAAACCTAACCCTAACCCGTACACTAACCCTATCCCGTACCCTAACACTAACCCTTACCCTAACCCTAAACCTAACCCGTACCCTAACCCTAAACGTAAACCTAACCCATACCCAAACCCTAACCCTAACATGTACGCTAACCCTAACACTAACCCTAACACTTACCCTAACCCCTATCCAAACGGTAAACCTAACCCGTACCCTAACACTAACCCAAACCCATACTCTAAACCTAAACCTAAACCTAACACTAACCCTACACCGTACTCTAACACTAACCCTAAACCTAACCCTAACCCGTACCCTAACCCTAAACCTAACCCTAACACTAACCCTACCCCATACTCTAAACCTAACACTAACACTAACCCTACCCCGTACTCTAACACTAACCCTAACCCTAAACCTAACCCGTACCCTAACCCTAACCCTAACCGTAACACTACCCTAACCCTAACCCGTACTCTAACCCTAACCCTAACCCGAACCGTATCTAACCCCAACCTGAACCCTCACCCTAATCCTAACCCGTACTGTAACCCTAACCCGTAACATAATCCTAACCCTAACCCGTACCCTAACCCTAACCCTAATTCTTACCCTAACCCTAACCGTAACCCTGACCCTAACTCTAAAACTATTCCGTACCCTAAACTTAACCTGGACCCTAACCCTAAACCTAACCCTAACCCGTACCCTAAACCTAACCCTAACCCGTACCCTAACCCTAAACCTAACCCTAAACCTGAACCTCACCCTAACCCTAACACGTATCCTAAGCCTAACCCATACCCTAACCCTAACCCTAACCCTAACACAAACACTAAACCTACCCCGTACTCTAACGATAACCCTAACCCTAACCATACCCGTACCCTAACCCTAACCCTAATCCTAACACTAACACTAAACCTACCCCGTACTCTAACACTAATTCTAACCCTAAACCTAATCTGTACCCTAACCCTAAACCTAACACGACAACTGACCCTAACCCTAACCCTAACACGTACCCTAAGCCTAACCCATACCCTAACCCTAACCCTAACCCTAACACTAACCCTACCCCGTACTCTAACCCTAACCCTAAATCTAACCCATACCCGTACCCTAACCCTAACCCTTACCCTAACCCTAACACTAAACCTAACCCGTACTCTAACCCTAACCCTTACCCTAAACGTACTCTAACCCTAACCCTAACCCTCACCGTAACCCTAACCTGAACTGTAACCCTAACCCATACCATAACCTAACCCTAAACTGTACCCTAACCCTAACCCTAATTCATACCCTAACCGTAAACCTAACCCTAACCCTTACCCTAACCCTAACCCGCACCTAAACCTAAACCTAACCTGTACCCACACCCTAACCCGTAACCGAAACCTAAACCTAACCCTAAGCTTATCCCATACACTAACCATAACCCTTACCCTTACCCTAACCCTAACCCTAACCCGAACCGTATTCTAATCCTAACACTAACCCTAACCCTAACCCTAACCCGTACTGTAACCCTAACCCGTTCCATAACCCTAACCCTAACCCTAAACTTAACCGTAACCCTGACCCGTACCCTAACCCTAAAACTAACCCGTAACCTAAACCCAACCCTAACCCTAACCTGTACACTATCCCTATCCCTAATGCTAACCCTGAACCTAAACCTAACCCTAACCCATACACTAACCCTAACTCTCACCTAAACATAACCCTAACTCGTAACCTAACCCTAACCCGTAACCTAAACTTAACCCTAACCCTAAACTTAACCCGTGCGCTAACCCTATCCCGTACCCTAAACCTAACCCTAACCCGTACCCTATCCCTAACCCTAAACCTAACCCTATCTGTACTCTAACCCTAAACATAACCCTAACCCAAATTCGTACCCTAACCCTAACCCTAACCCTGAACCTAACCCTAACCCTAACCCGTACCCTAAACCTAACCCTAACTTTAACCCTAACACTAACCCTACCCCGTATTCTAACCCTAACACAAACCCTAACCCTAACCCGTACCCTAACCCTAACCCTAACCCTTACCCTAAATCTAACCCTCGCCCATACTCTAAGCCTAACCCTAAACCTAACCCTAACCCTAACTCTAACCGTACTCTAACCCTAACCCTAACCCTCACCGTAAACCTAACCCGTACTGTAACCCAAACCCGTACCACAATCCTAACCCTAAACCTAAACTTAACCGTAAACCTGACACGTACCCTAACCCTAAATCTAACCCATACCCTAACCCCAACCCTAACCCTATTCCTTACCCTAACCCTCTCCCTAACGCTAACCCTGACCCTAAACCTAACCCTAAACCGTACCCTAACCCTAACCCTAACCCTCACCTAAATCTAAACATAACCAGTACCCTAAACCAAACCCGTAACCTAAACCTAACCCTAAACTTAACCCGTACGCTAACCCTATCCCGTAACCTAAACCTAACCCTAACCTGTACCCTAACGCTAACCCTAACCCTATCTGTACTCTAACCCTAACCCTAACCCTAACCCTATCACTAACCCTAACCCGTACTCTAACCCTAACCCTAACCCTAAACGTAACCCTAACCCGTACTCTAACCCTAACCCGTACCCTAACACTAACCCTAACCCTAACACTATCGCTAACCCGTACTCTAACCCTAAAACTAACCCTAACTCTAACCCTAACCCGTACTATAACCCTAAACCTAACCCTAACCCTAAACCTAACCCTAATGCATACTCTAACCCTGTACCGTAGCCTAACACTAACTCTAACCCTAAACCCTAACCATAACCCTAACCCTAACCCTTACCCTAACCCGTACCCAAACGGTAAACCTATCCCGTACCCTAACATTAACCCAAACCCGTACTCTAACCCTAACCGTAACACAAATCATAACCCTAAACTGCACCATAAACTTAACCCTAACCCTAAACCTAACCCTAACACTAACCCTACCCCGTACTCTAACCCTAACCCTAAACCTAACCATAACCCTAACCCGTACCCTAAACCTAACCCTAACCCTAACTCGTTCCCTAATCCTAACCCTAACCCTGACCCTAACCCTTACCCTAACCCGTACCGTAAACCTAACCCATACCATAACCCTAACCCTAAACCTAATCCTAAACCTATCCCGTACCCTAAACCTAAACCAAACCCTTGTCCTAACCCGTACCCAACCCTATCCCATACCCTAACCCTAACCCTAACCCGTACCCAAAACCTAAGAGTAACTCTAACCCATGCCCTAGCGCTAACCCTAACCCTAACCCTACCCTAACCTGCACCCTAAACTTAAACCTAACCGTAACCCTAACCATAAACCTTAACCTTACCCTAACCCTAACCCATAACCTAACACTAACCCTAACCTTAAACGTAACCCTAAACCGTACACTAACCCTAAAACTAACCCGTACCATAACCCCAAACCTAACCCTAACCCGTACCATAACCCTATCCCTAATCCTAACCCTGAACCTAACCTTAACCGTAACCCGTACCCTAACCCTAACCTGCACCTAAACCTAACCCTAACCCGTACCCTCACCCTAACCAGTAACCTAAACCTAAACCTAACCCTAAGCTTATACCGTACACTAACCCTATCCCGTACCCTAAACCTAACCCTAACCTGTACCCTAACCCTAACCCTAACCCTAACCCTAACCCTATCCGTACACTAACCCTAACCCTATCCCTAACACTAACCTAACCCATACTCTAACCCGAACCCTAACCCTAAACCTAACCCTAACCCTTACTCTAACACTAACCGTACCCTAACACTAAACCTTACCCTAACCCTAAACCTAACCCATACACTCAACCGAAACGTAACCCTAACCCGAACCCAAACCCTAAACCTAACATGTACCCTAACCCTAACCCTAACCCGCACACTAATACTAACCCTAACTCTAGACCTAACAAGTACACTAAACCTATCCTGTACCGTAAACTTAGCCCTAACCCGTACCGTAACCCTAACACTAAACCTAACCCGTACTCTAACTTAACCCTAACCCTAAACCTAACCCTAACCCTTACTCTAACCCTAACCCTAACCCTAACACTAACCCGTACCCTAACCCTAACCCTAACCGTAACACTACCACTGACCCTAACCCGTTCTCTAACCCTAACCCTAACCCATACCGTATCTAACCCCAACCTGAACCCTCACCCTAACCCTACCCGTACTGTAACCCTAACCCGTACCATAACCCTAACCCTAACCTGTACCCTAACCCTAACCCTAATTCCTACCCTAACCCTAACCGTAAAGCTGAACCTAGCTCTAAACGTATCCCGTACCCTAAACCTAACCTGGACCCTAACCCTAAACCTAACCCTAACCCGTACCCTAAACCTAACCCTAACCCGTACCCTAACCCTAAACCTGACCCTAACCCTAACCCTAACACGTACCCTAAGCCTAACCCATACCCTAACCCTAACCCTAACCCTAACACAAACACTAAACCTACCCCGTACTCTAACGCTAACCCTAACCCTAACCGTACCGTACCCTAACCCTAACCCTAATCCTAACACTAACACTAAACCTACCCCGTACTCTAACACTAACTCTAACCCTAAACCTAACCTGTACCCTAACCCTAAACCTAACACGAAAACTGACCCTAAACCTAACCCTAACACGTACCCTAAGCCTAAACCATACCCTAAACCTAACCCTAACCCTAAAACTAACCCAACCCCGTATTCTAACCCTAACCCTAAATCTAACCCGTACCCGTACCCTAACCCTAACCCTAACCCTAACACTAAACCTAACCCGTACTCTAACCCTAACCCTTACCCTAACGGTACACTAACCCTAAACCTAACCCTCACTCTAACCCTAACCCGAACTGTAAACCTAACCCAAACCATAACCCTAACCCTAACCATGACCCTAACCCTAACCCTAACCCGTAACCTAAACCTAACCCAAACCCTAACCCTAAACCTAATCCTATCCTGTACCCTAAACCTAACCCTAACCCGTACCCTAAACCTAATCCTAACCCGTACCCTAAGCCTAACCCATACCCTAACCCTAACCCTACTCCTAACTTAACCCGTACCTAAACCTAACCCTTGACCTAACCCGGACCCAACCCTATCCTGTAACCTAACCCTAACCCTAAAATTTACCCAAACCCTAAGAGTAACCCTAAACCATACCGTAGCGCTAACCCTAACCCAGCCCTCACCCTACCCGCACCCTAAAACTAAACCTAACCCTAACCCTAAACTTAACCATAACCCTAACCCGTAACCTAAACCTAAAATTAAACCATACCCCAAACCCAACCCTATCCCTAACCCGTACCCTAACCCTAAACCTAACCCTAACCCTAACCCACACCTAAACCTAACCCTAACCCGTAACCTAAGCCTAACCCTAACCCTAAACATAACCCATACGATAACCCTATCCCGTACCCTAAACCTAATCCTAACCCGTAACCTAACACTAAACCTAACCCTAAGCCTAAACCATACATTAACCCTAACCCTAACACTAACCCTACCCCGTACTCTAACCCTAACCTTAACTCTAACCATAACCCGTACCCTAACATAACCCTAACCCTAACCCTAATACTAACCCTACCCCGTACTCTAACCCTTACCCAAACCCTAACCCTAACCCGTACCATAACCCTAACCCGAAACCTAACCTTTACCCTAACCCTAACCCTAACCCTAACTGTATTCTAACCCTAAACCTAACCCTCACCCTAACCCTAACACGTACTGTAACCCTAACCCGTACCATAACCCTAACCCTAACCCTAAACTTAACCGTAACACTGACCCGTACCCTAACCCTAAAACTAACCCGTAACCTAACCCCAAACCTAAACCTAACTGTACACTATCCCTATCCCTAACGCTAACCCTGACCCTAAACCTAACCCTAACCCATACCCTAACCCTAACCCTCACCTAAACTTAACCCTAACACGTAACCTAACCCTAACACCTAACCTAAACCTAACCCTAACCCTAAACTTAACCCATACGCTAACCCTATCCCGTACCCTAAACCTAACCCTAATCCGTACCCTATCCCTAACCCTAAACCTAACCCTATCCGTACTCTAACCCTAAACCTAACCCTAACCCTAAACCTAACCCTAACCCGTACTCTAACCCTATCCCGTACCCCAACACTAACTCTTACTCTAACCCTAAACCTAACCCGTACCCTAACCCTAAACGTAACCCTAACCCTCACTTAAAACTAACCCTTACACATACCCTAACCCTAACCCGAACCATAACAATTACCCTAACCCGTACCTAAACGGTAAACCTAACCCATGCCCTAACACTAAACCAAACCTGTACTCTAACCCTAAACCTAACCCTAACACTAACCCTAACCCGTACTCTAACACTAAACCTTCCCTAACCGTAACCCGTACCCTAACCCTAACCCTAAAACTAACCCTACCCCATACTCTACCCTAACCCTAACACTAACCCTACCCCATACTCTAACCCTAAACCTAACCCGTAACCGTACCCAACCCTAACCCTAACACTAACCCTAACCCTAACACTAACCCGAACCCGTACTCTAACCCTAACCCTTACCCTAACCGTACTCTAACCCTAACCCTAAACCTCTCCCTAACCCTAACCTGTACTGTACCCCTAACCAATACCATAACCCTAACCCTAACCCGTACCCTAACCCTAACCCATATTCGTACCCTAACCCTAACCCTAACCCTGAACCTAACCCTAACCCTAACCCGTACCCTAAACCTAACCCATACACTAACCCTAAACCTAAACCTAACCCGTACCCTAACCCTAAACCTAACCCTGACGCTGATCCTTACCCTAACGCTTCCCTAAGCCTAACCCATACACTAACCCTAACCATAATCCTAACCCTAACCCTAACCCGTACCTAAACCTAACCCTAAACTTTGACCTAACCCGTACCCAACCCTATCCCGTCACCTAACCCTAACCCTAACCCGTACCCAAACCCTAACAGTAACCCTAAACCATACCGTAGCGCTAACCCTAACCCTAACCCGCACCCTAAAATTAAACCTAACACCAACACTAAGCATAACCATTACCCGTACCCTAACCCTAACCCTAAACTTTACCGTAACCCTGACCCGTACCCTAAACCTAAAATTAACCCATACCCTAACCCCAACCCTATCCCTAACACATAACCTTACCCTAACCCTAAACCTAATGCAAACCCAATCCCGTACACTAAACCTAACCATAACCCATAACCTAACCCTAAACCTAACCCTAAGCCTAACCCGTACATTAACCATAACCCTAACACTAAAACTAACCCAACCCCATACTCTAACATTAAGCCTAACTCTAACCCTAACCCGTACCCTAACCCTAACCCTAACTCTAACCCTAACACTAATCCTACCCCGTACTCTAACCCTAACCCAAACCCTAAACCTAACCCGTACCCTAACCCTAACCCTAACCCTAAACCTTACCCTAACACTAACCCTAACCCATACTCTAAGCCTAACCCTAAACCTAACCCTAACCCTAACCCTAACCATACTCTAAATCTAACCCTAACCCTCACCCTAACCTAACCCATACTTTAACCCTAACCCGTACCATAACCCTAACCCTAACCCTACATTTAACCATAAAGCTGACCCGTACCCTAACCCTAAAACTAACCCGTACCCTAACCCCAACCCTAACCCTAACCCGTACCCTAACCCTCTCCCTAACGCTAACCCTGACCCTAAACCTAACCCTAAACCGTACCCTAACCCTAACCCTCACCTAAACCTAACCCTAACCTGTACCCTAACCCTAACCCATAACCTAAACCTAACCCTAAACCTAAAATTAACCCGTACGCTAACCCTATCTCATAACCTAAACCTAACCCTAACCCGTACCCTAAACCTAACCCTAACCCTATCTGTACTCTAACCCTAACCCTAACCCTAACACACTAACCCTAACCCGTACTCTAACCCTAACCCTAACCCTAAACGTAACCCTAACCCGTACTCTAACCCTAACCCGTACCCTAACAATAACCATAACCCTAAAAATATCGCAAACCCGTACTCTAACCCTAAACCTAACCCTAACTCTAACCCTAACCTGTACTATAACCCTAAACCTAACCCTAACCCGTAATCTAACACTATATCGTAGCCTAACACTAACTCTAACCCTAACCCCTAACCCTAACACTAACCCTAACCCTTAACCTAACCCATACCCAAACGGTAAACCTAACCTGTACCCTAACAGTACCCCAAACCCGTACTCTAACCCTAACCCTAACACTAACCATAACCCTAAACTGCACCCTAAACTTAACCCTAACCCTAAATCTAAACATAACACTTAACCGTACCCTAACCCTAACCCTAGCTTGTATCCTAACCCTAACACTGACCGTAAACCTAACCCATAACCTAACCCTAAACCATAACCTAACCCTAACCCTAACCATAACAATATCCGTATTCTAACCCTAACCCTAACCCTACCCCGTACTCTAACCCTAACTCTAACTCTAACCCTAACCCGTACACTAACCTTAAACCTAACCCTAACACTAACCCTACCCCGTACTCGAACCCTAACCTAACCCTAACACTAGCCCGTAACCTAAACCTAACCCTAACCCTAACTCGTACCCTAAACCTAACCCTAACCCTGACCCTAACCCAAATCCTAACCCGTACCGTAAACCTAACCCACTCCTTAACCCTAACCCTAAACCTAACCCTAACCCTATCCCGTAACCTAAACCTAACCCTAACCCTTGTCCTAACCCGTACCCAACTCTATCCCATACCCTAACCCTAACCCTAACCCGTACCAAACCCTAAGTGTAACCCTAACCCATACCCTAGCGCTAACTCTAACCCAAACCCTAGCCTAACCTGCACCCTAAACCAAAACCTAACCCTAACCCAAACCATAACCCTTACCCGTACCCTAACCCTAACCCATAACCTAACACTAACCCTAACTTTAACCGTAACCCTAACCCGTACCCTAACCCTAAAACTAACCCGTACACTAACCCCAACCCTAACCCTAACCCATACCATAACCCTATCCCTAATCCTAACCCTTTCCCTAACCCTAGACCTAAAACGTACACTAAACCTATCACGTACCGTAAACTTAACCCTAACCCGTACCGTAAGCCTAACCTTAACCCTAACCCTAACCCTAACCCGTACACTAACCCTAACACGAACCCTAACCCTAACCCTATCCCATACCGTAACCCTACCCATAGCCTAATCCTAAACCTAAACATAACCCCTAAACCTAACGCTAACACTAACCCTTACCCTAACCCGTACCCAAAGAGTAAACCTAACCCGTACCCTAACACTAACCCAAACCCGTACTCTAACCCTAACACTAATCCTAACCTGCACCCTAAACTTAACCCTAACCCTAACCCAAAGCATAACCCTTAACCGTAACCTAACCCTAACCCATACCTTAACCCTAACCCTCACCTTAACCATAACCCTAAACCATACCCTAACTCTAAAACTAACCCGTACCCATACCTCAACCTTAACCCTAATCCGTAACCTAACACTAACCCTAACCCTAACCCTTACACTAATGCTAACCCTAACCCTTACACTAACCCTAACACTAACCCTAACCCGCACCCTAAACCAAACCCTAACCCTAACACGTACCCTAACCCTAACCCGTAACCTAAACCTAACCCTAACCCTAAACTTAACTCGTACGCTAACCCTATCCCTTACCCTAAACCTAACCATAAACCGTATCCTAACCCTAAACCTAACCCTTAGCCTAAACCGTACATTAACCCTAACCCTAACCCTAACCCGTACCCAAACCCTAACAGTAACCCTAACCCTAACCCTAGCTTACCTAACCCTAACCCATACCGTAGCGCTAACCCTAACCATAACCCTAACCCTAACCCGCACCCTAAACCTAAACCTAACCCTAACACTAACCATAACCATTACCCGTACCCTAACCCTAACACATAACCTAACACTATCCCGTACCCTAAACCTAACCCTAACCCATAACCTGACCCTAAACCTAACCCTAAGCCTAACCCGTATATTAACCCTAACCCTAACACTAACACTAACCCTAAACCGTACTCTAACACTAACCCTAAATCTAACCCTAACCCGTACCCTAAACCTAACCCTAACTTTAACCCTAACACTAACCCTACCCCGTATTCTAAACCTAACCCATACCCTAACCCTAACCCGTACCCTAACTCTAAACCTAACCCTTACCCTAACACTAACCCTAACCCGTACTCTAAGCCTAACCCTAAACCTAACCTAACCCTAACCCTAACCGTACTCTAACCCTAACACTAACCCTCACCGTAAACCTAACCCGTACTGTAACCCGAACCCGTACCAAAATTCTAACCCTAACCCTAAACTTAACCGCAACCCTGACACGTACCCTAACCATAAAACTAACCCGTACCCTAACCACAACCCTAACCCTATTCCGTACCCTAACCCTCTCCCTAACGCTAACCCTGACCCTAAACCTAACCCTAAACCGTACCCTAACCCTAACCCTAACCCTCACCTAAACCTAACCCTTACACGTACCCTAACCCTAACCCTAACCCTAACAATTACCCTAACCCGTACCTAAACGGTAAACCTAACCCGTGCCCTAACACTAACCCAAATCCGTACTCTAACCCTAAACTTAACCCTAACCATAACCCGTACCCTAACCCTAACACTAACCCTAACCCGTACTCTAACCCTAACCCTAACCCTAACACTAACCCTACCCATACTCTAACCCTAACCCTAACCCATACCCGTACCCGTACCCTAACCCTAACACTAACCCTAACCCTAACCCTAACCCTAACACTAACCCGAACCCGTACTCTAACCCTAACCCTTACCCTAACCGTACTCTAACCCTAAACCTAAACCTCACCCTAACCCTAACCTGTACTGTACCCCTAACCAATACCATAACCCTAACCCTAAACCGCACCCTAACCCTAACCCAAATTCGTACCCTAACCCTAACCCTAACCCTGAACCTAACCCTAACCCTAACCCGTACCCTAAACCTAACCCATACACTAACCCTAAACCTAAACCTAACCCGTACCCTAACCCTAAAACTAACCCTGGCGCTGATCCTTACACTAACGCGTCCCTAAGCCTAACCAATACCCTAAACCTAACACTAATCCTAACCCTAACCCTAACCCGTACCTAAAACTAACCCTAACCTTTGACCTAACCCGTACCCAACCCTATCCCGTAATCTAACCCTAACCCTAACCCATACCCAAACCCTAACAGTAACCCTAACCCATACCGTAGCGCTAACCCTAACCCTAACACGCACCCTAAAACTAAACCTAACGCCAACACTAACCATAACCATTACCCGTACCCTAAACCTAAACCTAAACTTTACCGTAACCCTGACCCGTACTCTAAACCTAAAATTAACCCATACCCTAACGCCAACCCTATCCCTAACCCATAACCTTACCCTAACCCTAAACCTAACGCAAACCCTATCCCATACACTAAACCTAACCATAACCCGTAACCTAACCCTAAACCTAACCCTAAGCCTAACCCGTACATTAACCCTAACCCTAACACTAACACTAACCCTACCCAGTACTCTAACACTAACCCTAACTCTAACCCTAAACCTAACCCTAACTCTAACCCTAACACTAATCCTACCCCATATTCTAACCCTAACCCAAACCCTAGCCCTTACCCTACACTAACCCTAACCCGTACTCTAAGCCTAACCCTAACCCTAAACCTAACCCTAACCCATACCCTAACACTAACCCTAACCCGTACTCTAAGCCTAACCCTAAACCTAACCCTAACCCTAACCCTAACCATACTCTAAACCTAATCCTAACCCTCACCCTAACCTAACCCGTACTGTAACCCTAACCCGTACCATAACCCTAACCCTAACCCTAAATTTAACCATAACCCTGACCCTTACCCTAACCCTAAAACTAACCCGTACCCTAACCTCAACGCTAAACCTATTCCGTACCCTAACCCTCTCCCTAACGCTAACCCTGACCCTAAACCTAACCCTAAACCATACCCTAACCCTAACCCTAACCCTCACCTAAACCTAACCCTAACCCGTACCTTAACCCTAACCCGTAACTTAACCTAACCCTAAACTTAAAATTAACCCGTACGCTAACCCTATCCCGTAACCTAAACCTAACCCTAACCAGTACCCTAAACCTAACACTAACCCTATCTGTACTCTAACCTTAACCCTAACCCTAACCCATACTCTAACCCTAACCCTAACCCTAAACGTAACCCTAACCCGTACTCTAACCCTAACCCGTACCCTAACACTAACCCTAACCCTAACACTATCGCTAACCCGTACTCTAACCCTAAACCTAACCCTAACTCTAACCCTAACTTGTACTATAACCCTAAACCTAACCCTAACCCTAAACCTAACCCTAACCCGTACTCTAACCCTATACCGTAGCCTAACACTAACTCTAACTCTAACCCCTAACACTAACACTAACCCTAACCCTTACCCTAACCCGTACCCAAATGGTAAACCTAACCCGTACCCTAACAGTAACCCAAACCCGTACTCTAACCCTAACCCTAACACTAACCATAACCGTAAACCGCACCCTAAACTTAACCCTAACCCTAAACGTAACCATAACACTTAACCGTACCCTAACCCTAACCCTAACCCGTACCCTAACCCTAACCCTATCCGTATTCTAACCCTAACCCTAACCCTACCCCGTACTCTAACCCTAACTCTAACTCTAACCCTAACCCGTACATTAACCCTAAACCTAACCCTAACACTAACCCTACCCCGTACTCTAACCCTAACCTAACTCTAACACTAGCCCGTAACCTAAACCTAACCTTAACCCTAACTCGTACCCTAACCCTAACCCTAACCCTGACCCTAACCCAAACCGTAACCCGTACCGTAAACCTAACCCATTCCTTAACCCTAACCCTAAACCTAACCCTAACCCTATCCCGTAACCTAAACCAAACCCTAACCCTTGTGCTAACCCGTACCGAACCCTATCCCATACCCTAACCCTAACCCTAACCCATAGCAAACCCTAAGTGTAACCCTAACCATAACTCTTACCCGTACCATAACCCTAACCCATAACCTAACACTAACCCTAACCTTAACCGTAACCCTAACCCGTACCCTAACCCAAAAACTAACCCGTACTGTAACCCCAACCCTAACCCTAACCCGTACCATAACCCTATCCCTAATCCTAACCCTTTCCCTAACCCTAGACCTAACACGTACACTAAACCTATCGCGTACCGTAAACTTAACCCTAACCCGTAACGTAACCGTAACCCTAACCCTAACCCTATCCCTAACCTTAACCCTAACCCGTACACTAACCCTAACACGAACCCTAACCCGAACACTATCCCGTACCATAACCCTACCCATAGCCTAATCCTAAACCTAAACATAACCCCTAAACCTAACGCTAACCCTAACCCTTACCCTACCCCGTACCAAAACAGTAAACCTAACCCATACCCTAACACTAACCCAAACCCGTACTCTAACCCTAACCCTAACCCTAACCTGCACCCTAAACTTAAACCTAACCCTAACCCAAAGCATAACCCTTAACCGTAACCTACCCTAACCCATACCCTAACCCTAACCCTAACCTTAACCATAACCCTAAACCGTACCCTAACTCTAAAACTAACCCGTACCCTAACCTCAACCTTAACCCTAATCCGTACCCTAACACTAACCCTAACCCTAACCCTTACACTAATGCTAACCCTAACCCTTACACTAACCCTAACACTAACCCTAACCCTAACCCGTACCCTAACCCTAACCCGTAACCTAAACCTAAACCTAACCCTAAACTTAACTCGTACGCTAACCCTATCCCTTACCCTAAACCTAACCCTAAAACGTATCCTAACCCTAAACCTAACCCTTAGCCTAAACCGTACATTAACCCTAACCCTAACCCTAACCCGTACCCAAACAGTAACAGTAACCCTAACCCTAACCCTAGCTTACCTAACCCTAACCCATACCATAGCGCTAACCATAACCATAACCCTAACCCTAACCCGCACCCTAAACCTAAACCTAACCCTAACACTAACCATAACCATTACCCGAACCCTAACCCTAACACATACCCTAAACCTATCCCGTACCCTAAACCTAACCCTAACCCGTAACCTAACCCTAAACCTAACCCTAAGCCTAACCCGTACATTAACCCTAACCCTAACACTAACACTAACACTAACCCGTAATATAACAGTAACTCTAAATCTAACCCTAACCCGTACCTTAAACCTAACCCTAACTTTAACCCTAACACTAACCCTACGACGTATTCTAAACCTAACCCAAACCCTAACCCTAACCCGTACCCTACCCTAACCCTAACCCTTACCCTAACACTAACCCTAACACGTACACTAAGCCTAACCCTAAACTTAACCCTAACCCTAACCCTAACCGTACTCTAACCCTAACCCTAACCCTCACCGTAAACCTAACCCGTACTGTAACCTGAACCCGTAACATAATTCTAACCCTAACCCTAAACTTATCCATAACCCTGACACGTACCCTAACCCTAAAACTAACCCGTACCCTTACCCCAACCCTAACCCTATTCTGTACCCTAACCCTCTCCCTAAAGCTAACCCTGACCCTAAACCTAACCCTAAACCGTACCCTAACTCTACCCCAAAACCTCACCTAAACCTAACCCTAACCCGTACCCTAAACCTAACCCGTAACCTAAACCTAACCCTAAACTTAACCCGTACGCTAACCCTATCCCGTAACCTAAACCTAACCCTAACCTGTACCCTAACCATAACCCTAACCCTATCTGTACTCTAACCCCAACCTTAACCCTAACACAATCACTAACCCTAACCCGTACTCTAAACCTAACCCTAACCCTAAACGTAACCCTAACCCGTACTCTAACCCTAACCCGTACCCTAACACTAACCCTAACCCTAACACTATCACTAACCCGTACTCTAACCCTAAACCTAACCCTAACTCTAACCCTAACCCGTACTATAACCCTAAACCTAACCCTAACCCTAAACCTAACCTTAACTCGTACACTAACCCTATTATGTAGCCTAACACTACCTCTAACCCTAAACCCTAACCCTAACCCTAACCCTAACCCTTACCCTAACCCGTACCCAAACGGTAAACCTAACCCGTACCCTAACACTAACCCAAAAGCATACTCTAACCCTAACCCTAACACTAACCATAACCCTAAACCGCACCTTCAACTTAACCCTAACTCTAAACCTAACCATAACACTTAACCGTACCCTAACTCTAACCCTAACTCGTATCCTAACCCTAAAACTGACCTTATACCTAACCCGTACCCTAACGCTAACCCGTACCCTACCCCTAACCCTACCCCTAACCCTATCCGTACTCTACCCTAACCCTAACCCTACCCCGTACTATAACCCTAACCCTAAATCTAACCCTAACCCGTACCCTAACCCTAAACCTAACCCTAACACTAACCCTACACCGAAACTCTAACCCTAACCCTAAACCTAACCATAACCCTAACCCGTACCCTAAAACTAAACCTAACCCTAACTCATTCCCTAACCCTAACCCTAACCCTGACCCTAACCCTTACCCTAACCGTACCCTAAACCTAACACATACCCTAAACCTAACCCTAAACCTATCCCGTACCCTAAACCTAACCCAAACCTTTGTCTTAATCCGTACCCAACCCAATCCCAAACCCTAACCCTAAACCTAACCTGTACCCAAAACCTAAGAGTAACTCTAACCCATACCCTAGCGCTAACCCTAACCCTAACCCTACCCTAACCTGCACCCTAAACTTAAACCTAACCGTAACCCTAAACATAACCCTTATCCGTACCCTAACCCTAACCCATAACCTAACACGAACCCTAACCTTAAACGTAACCCTAACCCGGACCCTAACCCTAAAACTAACCCGTACCGTAACCCCAATCCTAACCATAACCTGTACCATAACCCTATACCTAATCCTAACCCTGACCCTAAACCTAACCCTAACCCGTACCCTAACCCTAACCCTAAACCACACCTAAACCTAACCCTAACCCGTACCCTCACCCTAACCCGTAACCTAAACCTAAACCTAACCCTAAGCTTATCCCGAACACTAACCATATCCCGTACCCTAAACCTAACCCTAACCTGTACCCTAACCCTAACCCTAACCCTAACCCTAACCCTAACCCTATCCGTACACTAACCCTTAACCTAATCCTAACACTAATCCTAACCCATACTCTAACCCGAACCCTAACCCTAAACTTAACCCTAACCCGTACTCTAACACTAACCCGTACCCTAACACTACCCTTACCCTAACCCTAAACCTAACCCGTACCCTAACCCTAAACGTAACCCGAACCCGAACCCAAACCCTAAACCTACTTGTACCCTAACCCTAACCCTAACCCGACACTAAAACTAACCCTAACCCTAGACCTAACCCGTACACTAAACCTACCCTGTACCGTAATCTTAACCCTAACCCGTACCGTAAACCAAACACTAACCCTAACCCTAAACCTAACCCTAACCCGTACTCTAACCCTAACCCTAACCCTAACACTAACCATAATCCTAACACTAAACCTAACCCATACTCTAACCCTAAACCTAACACTGACACTAATCCTAACCCCCTACTATAAACCTAACCCTAAACCTAACCCTATCCCTAACCTTAACTCGTACTGTAACCTGAACTCGTACCCTAACCCTAACCCTAACCCTAAAACTAACCCTTACCCTGACCCTAACCCTAAACCTAATCCCGTATGCAAACCCTGACCCTAACACGCATCTAAACCTAACCCTAAACCTACACCTAAGCCGTACCCTAACCCTAACCCGTACCCTAACACTAACCCTAACCCTAACCCTAACCCGTACTATAAACCTAACACTAACCCTACTCCGTACTCCAACACTAACCCTAACCCTAACCCTAACCCATACCCTAACCCTAACCCTAACACTAACCCTAACCCGTACTCTAAACCTAACCCTAACACTAACACTAACCCTACACCGTACTCTAACACTAAACCTAACCCTAACCCTAACCCTAACCCTAACCCGTACCCAATCCCTAACCCTAACCCTAACACTACCACTAACCCTAACCCGTACTCTAACCCTAACCCTAACCCTAACCGTATGTAACCCCAACCTGAACCCTCACCCTAACCCTAACCCGTACTGTAACCCTAACCCGTACCATAACCCTAACCCTAACCCGTATCCTAACCCTAACCCTAATTCATACCCTAACCCTAAACGTAACCCTGACCCTAAATCTAAACCTATCCCGTACACTAAACCTAACCTGGACCCTAACCCTAAACCTAACCCTAACCCGTACCCTAAACCTAACCCTAACCCGTACCCTAACCCTGACCCTAACCCTAACCCTGACGCTGATCCTTACCCTAATGCGTCCCTAAGCCTAACCCATACCCTAACCCTAAACCTAATCCTAACCCTAACCCTAACCCGTACCTAAACCTAACCCTAACCTTTGACCTAACCCGTACCCAACCCTATCCCGTAACCTAACCCTAACCCTAACCCGTACCCAAACCCTAACAGTAACCCTAACCCATACCATAGCGCTAACCCTAAACTTAACCCGCACCCTAAACCTAAACCTAACCCCAACACTAACCATAACCATTACCCGTACCCTAACCCTAACCCTAAACTTTATCGTAACCCTGACCCGTAACCCAAACCTAAAATTAACCCATACACTAACCTCAAGCCTATCCCTAACCCATAACCTTACCCTAACCTTAAACCTAACGCAAACCCTATCCCGTACACTAAACCTAAACATAACCCGTAACCTAACCCTAAACCTAAACCTAAGCCTAACCCGTACATTAACCCTAACCCTAACACTAACACTAACCCTACGCCGTACTCTAACACTAACCCTAACACTAACCCTAACCCGTACCCTAACCATAACCCTAACTCTAACCCTAACACTAACCTAACCTTAGCCTAACCCGTATTAACCCTAACCCTAACCCTAACCCTAACCCTAACCCGTACTATAACCCTAACCCTATCCCTAACCATACTCTAACCCTAACCCTAACCCTCACCCTAACCTAACCCGTACTGAAACCCTAACCCGTACCATGACCCTAACCCTAACCCGGACCCTAACCCTAACCCTAGCTCATACCCTAACCCTAACCGTGACCCTAAACCTAACCCTAACCCTAACCCGTACCCTAAACCTAAGCCTAACCCTTGACCTAAACCGTACCCAAATCTATCCCGTACCCTAACCCTAACCCTAACCCGTCCCCAAACACTAACAGTAACCCTAACCCATACCCTAGCGCAAACCCTAACCCTTACCCTAACCCTAACCATACTCTAACACTAACCCTAACCCTCACCCTAAACACACCGTACTGTAACCCTAACCCGTATCATAACCCTAACCCTAACCTGTACCCTAACTCTAAACCTAACTCGTACACTAACCCTAACCCTAACCCTGACCCTAAACCCAACCCTAACCCGTACCCTAAACCTAACCCGTACTTTAACCCTAACCCTAACCCAACCCATACCCTAAACATAACCCTAATCCTGACCCTAACACTAACCCTAACCCGTATCCTAAGCATAATCCATACCCTAACCCTAACCATAAACCTAACCCTAACCATAACCCATACTCTAAACCTAACCCTAACCCTTGACCTAACCCGTACCCAAACCTATGCCGTACCCTAACCCTCACCCTAACCAGTACCCAAACCCTAACAGTAACCCTAACCCATACCCTAGCGCTAACCTAACACTAACCCTAACCCTAATCCGGACCCTAAACCTAAACCTAACCCTGACTATAACACTAACCCTATCCCGTAACCTAACCCTAAACCGTACCCTAATCCTAACCCATACCCTAACCCTAAAAGTAACCCTAGTCCGTACCCAAACCCTAACCCTAACACGTATCCTAACCCTAACCCTCACCCTAACCCTAACCTGTACTGTAACCCTAACCCGTAACATAACCCTAACCCTAACCAGTACTCTAACCCTAACCCTATCTCGTACCCTAACCCAAACCCTGATCCTAACACTAACCCTAACTCGTAACCTAAACCTAACCTGTACCCTAACCATAACCCTAACCCTATCCCGTACCCGTTCCCTACACCTAACCCTAACCCTAACTCGTACACTAACCCTAACCCTAACCCTGACCCTAACCCTAACCCGTACACTAAACCTAACCCTTAACCTAACCCTAACCATAACCCTGACCCTAACCCTAACCCTAACCCGTACCCTAAACCTAACCCGTACCCTAAGCCTAACCCTAACCCTAAACCATACCCTAAAACTAACCCTAACCCTTGACCTAACCCGTAGCCAACCCTGTCCCGTAACCTAACCCTTTCCCTAACCCCTACCCAAACCCTAACATTAACCCTAACCCATACCCTAGCGCTAACCCTAACCCTAACCCTAAGCCTAACCGCACCCTAAACCTAACCCTAACCCTAAACCTAACCATAACCCTTACCCGTACCCTAACCCTTACCCATACCCTGCACTAAACCTAACTTTAAATGTAACCCTAACCCATAACCTAACCCTAAAACTAACCCGTACCCTAACCCCAACCCTAACCCTTACCGTACCATAACCCTATCCCTGAACCTAACCCTGACCCTAAACCTAAACCTAACCCGTACCTTAACCCTAACCCGCACCTATACCTAATCCTAACTGGTAACCTTACCCTAAACCGTAACCTAAACCTAACCCTAACCCTAAACTTAACCTGGACATCAACCCTATCCCGTACCCTAAACCTAACCCTAACCCATACCCTAACCCAAACCCTAACCCTAACCCTATCCGTACACTAACTCTAACCCTAACCCTAAACCTAACACTAACCCTAAACCATACTCTAACCCTAATCCTAACTATAAACCTAACCCTACCCGAACTCTAACCCTAACTCGTACCCTAACACTAACCCTAACCCTAACAAAACCCTAACCCGTACTCTAACCCTAAACCTAACCCTAACCCTAACCCGTACTATAACCGTAACCATAACCCTAACCCTAACACTAACCCTACCCGCAACTAAACCTAACACAAACCCGTACCCTAACCCTAACCCGTAACCTAAACCTAACCCTAACCCTAAAATTAACCCGTACGCTAACCCTATCTCGTACCCTAAACGTAACCCTAACCCGTACCCTAACCCTAACCCTAACCCTATCCGTACACTAACCCTAAACCTAACCCTATCCCTGAAACTAACACTAACCCTAAGCCATACTCTAACCCTAAACCTAACCCTAACCCGGACTATAACCCTAACCCTGACCCTAACCCTAAACCTAACGTTAACCCGTACAGTAAATCTAACCTGTACCCTAACCCTAACCCTAACCCAGCCCTGAACCTCACCCTAACCCTAACCTGTAAGCTAAGACTCACCCATACCCTAACCCTAACCTTAAACCATCCCTAACCCTAACCCGTACCCTAAACCTAACCTAATCCCTTGAACTAACCCATACCCAACACTATCCCATAAACTAAACCTAACCCTAACCCGTACCCAAAACCTAACAGTAACCCTAACCCATACCCTAGCGCTAACCCTAACACTAACCCTAACCCTAACCCGCACCCTAAACCTAACCCTAACCCTAACCCTAACCCTAACCCTAACCCTAACCATAACCCTTACCCGTACCCTAACCCTACTACATACCCTAACCCTAACCCTAACCTTAACCGTAACCCTGACCCGTACCCTAACCCTAAAACTAACCAATACCCTAACCCCAAACCTAACCCTAACCCGTACCCTAACCCGTACCCTAACCCTAACTCTCAACTATACCTAACCCTAAACCTTACCCTAACCCTAACCCGTAACCTAAACCTAACCCTAACCCTAAACTTAACCCGTACGCTAACCCTATCCCGTACCCTAAAACTAACCTTAACCCTAAACCGTACTCTAACCCTAACCCAAACCCTAAACCTAACCCTAACCCGAACTCTAACCCTAACCCGTACCCAAACACTAACCCTAAACCTAACACTAACCCTTACCCGTACTCTAACCTTATACCTCACCCTAACTCAAAACCTACATCGTACTATAACCCTAAACCTAAACCTAACTCTAAACCTAACCCTAACCCATACAGTAACCCTAACCCGTACCCTAACCCTAACACTAACCCTAAACCTATCCCTAACCCTGACCCTAACCCTAACCCTAACCCGTTCCCTAACCCTAAACCGTACCTTAACCCTAACCCTAAACCTAACCCGTTCCCTAACCTAAACATAACGCTAACCCATACCCAAACCCTAAACCTAACTCGTACCCTAACCCTAACCCTAACCCATACACTAAACCTAACCCTAACCCTAGACCTAACACGTACACTAACTCTCCCGTACCCTAACCTTAACCCTAAACCGTACCGTAACCCTAACACTAACCCTAACCTAAACCTAACCCTAACTCTAACCCTAACCCGTACCTAACCCCAACCGTAACCCTAACCCATACCCTAACAGTAACACTAACCCTAACCCTGACCCTCAACCTAACCCTAACCCGTACACTAACCCTAACCCTAACCCTAACCCGCAACCTAAACCTAACCCTAACCCATACCCTAACCCTAACCCGTAACCTAAACCTAATCCTAAACCTTAACTTAACCCGTACACTAATGCTATCCTGTACCCTAAACCTAAACCTAATCCGTAACCTAACCCTAAGCCTAACCCGCACATTAACCCAAACCCTAACCCAAAACTAACACTACCCCGTACTCTAACCCTAAACCTAACCCTAACCCTAACCCTACCGGTACCCTAACCCTAAACCTAACCCTTTCCCTAAACCTAACAGTAACCCTAACCCGTACTCTAACCCTAACCCTAACCCAAACCCTAACCGTACTCTAACAATAACCCTAAACCTCACCCTAACCCTAACCCGTACTGTAACCATAACCCATACACAAACTCTATCCTGACCCCTAACCCTAACCCTAACCCATATCATAACCCTACCTGTAGCCTAACCCTAACTCTAACCGTAACCCCTAACCCTAACCCTAACCCTTACCCAAACCCGTACCCAAACGGTAAACCTAACCCGTAACTTAACACTAACCCAAAACCGTACCCTAACATTAACCCTAACCCTAACCATAATCCGCACCCTAAACTTAAACCTAACCCTAACCCAAACCATAAGCCTTAACCGTAACCTAACCCTAACCCATAACCTAACCCTAACCTTAACCGTAACCCTAACCCGGTCCCTAACCCTAAAACTAACCCGTACCCTAACCCCAACCGTAAAACTAACCTGTCCCCTAACACTAAACCTAACCCTAACCCTGACCCTAAACCTAACCCTAACCCTTACACTAACCCTAACCCTAACCCTAACCCTCACCCTAAACCTAACCCTAACCCGTACCCTAACCATAACCCGTAACCTAAACCTAACTCTAACCCTAAACTTAACTCGTACGCTAACCCTATCCCGAACACTAAAGCTAACCCTAACCCGTATCCTAACGCTAAACCTAACCCTAAGAATAACCCGTACATTACCACTAACACGAACCCTAACACTAACCCTACCCCGTACTCTAACCCTAACCCTAAACCTAAACCTAACCCTTCCCCTAAACCTAACCCTAACCCTAAACCTAACACGGACTCTAACCCTAACCCTAAACCTAACCCTAACCGTACTCTAACCCTAACACTAACCCTCACCTTAAACCTAACCCGAACTATAACCCTAACCCGTACCATAACCCTATCCCGTAGCCTAAACCGAACTCTAACCCTAAGCCCTAACACTAACCCTAACCCTAACCCTTACCCTAACCTGTACTCAAAAGGTAAACCTAACCCGTTCCCTAACACTAACCCAAACCCGTACTCTAACCCTAACCATAACCCTAACTCTAACCCTAAACCGCACCCTAAACTTTACCCTAACCCTAAACCTAACCCTATCCCTAACCATAACCCTTAACCGTACCCTAACCCTGACCCACACCCTAAACCTAACCCTAACTTTAACAGTAACCCTAACCCGTACCCTAACTCTAAAACTAACCGGTACCCTAACCCAAACCCTAACCCTACCAATACCCTAACACTAACCCTAACCCTAACCCTAACTCTGACCCTAAACCTAACCCTAACCCGTACACTAACCCTAACCCTAACCCTAACCGGCAACCTAAACCTAACCCTAATCCGTACCCAAACTCTAAACCGTAACCTAAACCTAAACCTAACCCTAAACTTAACCCGTAAGCTAACCCTATCCAGTACATTAAACCTATCCAGTACATTCACCCTAACACTAACCCATAACTTAACACTAACCCTAACACGTACCCTAAACCTAACCCTAACTCCTACCCTAATCCTAACCCTGAACCTAACACTAACCGTAACCCGTAACCTAAACCTAAAACGTACCCTAACCCTAACCCTAAATCTAAACGGTACCCTAAACCTAACCCTAACGCTTATCCTAACCCTGAACCTAAACCTAAGCCTAACCCGTACATTAACCCTAACCCTAAATCTAACACTAACCCTACACCATACTCTAAACCTAACCCTAACCCTAACCCTTTCCCTAACCTTAACACTAAACCTAACCCGTACTCTAACCCTAACCCTAACACTAACACTAACCAGTCCTGTAACGCTAACCCATACCATAACCCTAACCCTAACCCTAACCCTAACCCTTGACCTAACCCGTATCCAAACCTATCACGAACAATAACCCTAACCCTAACCCGTACCCAAACCCTAACAGTAACCCTAACCCATATCCTCGCGCTAACCTTAACCCTAACACTAACCCTAAATCTAAACCGTAACCTAAAACTAACCCTAACCCTAACTCGTACCCTAACCCTAACCCTAACCCTGACCCTAACCCTAACCCTAACCCATACCCTAAACTTAACCCATACCCTAATCCTAACCCTAAACCTAACCGTAACCCTAACCCGCACCCTAAAACTAAACCTAACCCTTGACCTAACCCGTAGCCAAACCTATACCGTACCCAAACCCTAACACTAACACGTACCCTAACCCTAACCCTAACCCGCACACTAAACATAACCCTAAACCTAGACCTAACACGTACACTAACCCTATCCCGTACCGTAACCTTAACCCTAACCCGTACCGTAACCCTAACCCTAACCCGTACACTAGCCCTAACACGAACCCTAACCCTATACCTAACTCGTACCCTAACCCTACCCGTAGCCTAAACCTAACACAACCCTTAACCCCTAACCCTAACCCTAAACCTTACCCTAACCCGTACCCAAACGGTAAACCTAACCCGTACCCTAAAACTAACCCAAACCATACTCTAACCCTAAGCCTAACCCTAACCCGCACCCTAAACTTAACCCTAACCCTAACCCATAAAATAACCCTTAACTGTAACCAAATCCTAACCCATACCCTTACCCTAACCCTAACCTTAACCATAACACTAACCTGAACCCTAACCATAAAACTAACCCGTACCCTAACCCCAACCTTAACCCTAACCCTTACCCTAACACTAACCCTAACCCTAACCCTGACCTTAAACCTAACCCTAACCCTTACACTAACCCTAAACCTAACCCTAACCCGCACCCTAAACCTAACCCTAACCCGTACCCTAACACTAACCCGTAACCTTAACCTAACCCTAACCCTAAACTTAACCCGTAAGCTAACCCTATCCCGTACACTAAACCAAACCCTAACCCTTATCCTAAACCTAAATCTAAACCTAAGCCTAACCCGTACATTAACCCTAACCCTAAACCTAACACTAACCCTACCCCGTAATCTAAACCTAACCCTAACCCTAACCCTAACCCTAACCCTAACCCTAACCCTAAACCTAACCCTAACACTAACCCTAACCCGTACTCTAACCCTAACCCTAACCCTAACCGTACTCTAACCCTAACCCTCACCCTAACACTAACCCGTCCTGTAACCCTAACCCATACCATAACCCTAAACCTAACCCAAAGCCTAACCCTAACCCTTCACCTAACCCATATCCAAACCTATCCCGTACCCTAACCCTAACCCTAACCCGTACCCAAACCCTAACAGTAACCCTAACCCATACCCTAGCGCTAACACTAACGCTAACCGTAAACCTAATCAGCACCCTACACCTAAACCTAACCCTAACCCTAACCATACCCTTACCCGTACCCTAACCCTAACCCATAACCTAACGCTAACCCTAACCCTAACCCTAAAACTAACCCGACCCGAACCCCAACCCTAACCCTAACCCGTACCATAACCCTATCCCTGACCCTAACCCTGACCCTAAACCTAACTCTAAACCGAAACCTAACCCTAACCCTAACACTAACCCTAACCCGCAACTAAACCTTACCCTAACCCTTACCCTAACCCTAACCCGTAACCTAAACCTAACCCTAACCCTAAACTTAACCCGTCCGCTAACCCTCTCCCGTACCCAAAAACTAACCCTCACCCGTACCCTAAACATAACCCTAATCCTAACCATATCCATAAACTAACCCTAACCATAACCCTAACACTCACACTAAACTAACCCGTCCTCTAACCCTAACCTTAACCCTAAACCTAACCCTAACTTGTATCCTAACACTAAACTTAACCCTAAGCCTAACCCGTACATTACCCCTAACACTAACCCTAATATTAACCCTACCCCGCACTCTAACCCTAACCCTAACCCTAACCCTAACCCATACCCTAACCCTAACCCTAACCCGTACTCTAACCCTAAAGCTAAACCTAACCCTAACTCTAACCGTACTCTAAACCTAAACCTAACCCTCACCCTAACCCTAACCCGTACTGTAACCCTAACCCGTACCATAAACCTAACCCTAACCCATACCCTAACGCTAACCCTAACTCGTACCCTAACCCTAACCCTTACCCTGACCCTAACCATAACCCTAACCCCTACCCTAAACCTAAACCGTACCCTAACCCTAATCCTAAACAAAACCAGTACCGTAAACCTAACCCTAACCCTAACTCGTACCCTAAACCTAACCCTAACCCGGACCCTAACACTAACCCTAACCTGTACTCTAAGCCTTTCCTTACCCTAAACCTAACCCTAAACCTAACCCTAACCCTAAACCGTACCCTAAACCTAAACCTAACCCTTGACCTAACCCGTATCCAAAACTATCCCGTACACTAACCCTAACCCTAACACTAACCCTAAACCTAACCGCACCCTAAACCTAACCCTAACCCTAACCCTAACCATAACCCTTACACGTACCCTAACCCTAAACCATATCCTAACCCTAACCCTAACCTTAACCGTAACCCTGACACGTACTCTAACCCTAAAACTAACACGTACCCTAAACCCAACCCTAACCCTAACCGTCCCATAACCCTATCCCTAACGCTAATCCTGACCCTAAACCTAACTCTAACCTGTACCCTAACCCTAACCCTAACCCTCACCTAAACCTAACCCTAACCCGTATCCTATCCCTAACCCGTAACCTAAACCTAACCCTAACCCTAAACTTAATGCGTACGCTAATCCTATCCCGTACCCTAAACCTAACCCAAACCCGTACCCTAACCCTAACCCTAACATGATCCATACACTAACCCTAACCCTAACCCTAAAACCAACCCTAACACGTACACTAACCCTAACCCGTACTCTAACCCTATCCCATACTCTAACACTAACCCTAACCCTAACACTAACCCTAACCCGTACTCTAACCCTAAACCTAACCCTAACTCTAACCCTAACCCGTAGTATAACCCTAACCCTAAACCTTACCCTAACCGTAACTGTAACCCGTACTCTAACCCTATCCCGGAGCCTAACCCTAACTCTAACCCTAACCCCTAACCCTAACCCTAACCCTAAACCGTACCCAAAGGGTAAACCTAACCCGTACCCTAACACTTACCCAAACACGTGCTCTAAATCTAACCCTAACCCTAACCCTAACGATAAACCGCACCCTAAACTTAACCCAAACTCTAAACCTAACCATAACCCTTAACTGTACCCTAAACCTAACCCACAATCTAACCCTAACCTTAACTTTAACCATAAAGCTAACAAGTATCCTAACCCTAAAACTAACCCGTACCCTAACCCCAACCCTAACCCTAACCCATACCATAACACTAACCCTAACCCGGACTCTTACCCCAACCCTAACCCTAACCCTAACCCTAACCGTACTCTAACCCTAACCCTATCCCTCACCTTAACCCTAACCCGTATTGTAAACCTAACCCGTAACAAAACCCTTACCCTAACCCGTATCCTAACCCTAACCCTAACTCGTACCCTAACCCTAACCCTGACCCTAATGCTAACCCTAACCCGTAACCTAAACCTAACCCGTACCCTAACCCTAACCCTAACCCGTACCCCAAACCTAACCCTAACCCTAACTCGTACCCTAACCCTAACCCTAACCCTGACCCTACCCTAACCCTAACCCATACCCTAAACCTAACCCATACCCTAACCCTAACCCTAAACTTAATCTTAAACCTAACCCATACCCTAACCCTAAACCTAACCATAAACCTTACCTGTACCCTAACCCTAACCCATACCCTAACCCTAACCCTAAACTTAACCATAAACCTAACCTGTACCCTAGCAATAAAACTCCCCATACCCTACCCCAACGCTAAAACTAACTCATACCATAACTCTATCCCTAACCCTAACCCTGATCTTAAACCTAACCCTAACCCGTACCCTAACCCTAACCCGCACCTAAACCTAACCCTAACCGTACCCTAATCCTAACCTGTAACCTAAACCTAACCCTAAAACTAAACTTAACCCGTACACTAACCCTATCCCGTACCCTAAACCTAACCCTAACCCGTACCCTAACCCACACCCTAACCCTAATCCTATCCGTACACTAACCCTAACCCTAACCCTAACACTAACCCTAACCCTAAACCTAACCCTAACCCTAACCCCTACCCTCAACCTACCCGTAGCCCAACCCTAACCCTAACCCTAACCCCTAATCCTAACAATAACCCTTCACCTTACCCTAAGCCGTACCCAAACGATTCACCTAATCCGTACCCTAACACTAACCCAAACCCATACTCTAACCCTAACTCTAACCCTAAACCACACCCTAAACTTAACCCTAACCCTAACCCAAACCATAACCCTTAACCGTAACCTAACCCAAACCCATACCCTAACCCTAACCCTAACCTTAACCATAACCCTAACCTGTACCCTAACCCAAAAACTAACCCGTAACCTAACCGCAACCCTAACCCTAACCCGTACACAACACTAACCCTAACCCTAAACCTGACCCTAAACCTAACCCTAACCCGCAACCTAAACCTAACCCGTAACCTAAACCTAACCCTAACCCTAAACTTAAACCATACGCTAACCCTATCCCGTACCCTAAACCTAACCCTAGCCCGTATCCTAACCCTAAACCTAAACCTAAGCCTAACCCGGACATTAAACCTAACCCTAACCCTAACACTAACCCTAACACTAAATCGTACACTAACCCTAAAGGTAACCCTAACCCTAACCCTAACAATAACCCTAACTCGTACTCTAACCCTAACCCTAACCCTAACCGTACTCTAAACCTAACCCTAACCCTCACCCTAAACCTAACCCGTACTGTAACCCTAACCCGTACCATAACCCAACCCTAACCCGTACCCTAACACTAACCCTAAATCGTACCCTAACCCTAACCCTAACCCTGACCCTAACCCTAACATAAACCCATACACTAAACCTAACCCGAACCCTAACCCTAACCCTAACCTTAACCGGTACCCTAAACCTGACCCTAACCCGTACCCTAACCCTAACCATAACCCTAACCCTGACCCTAACCCGTACTCTAAAACTAACCTGTACCCTAACACTAACCCCACCCCTAACACTAACCCTAAACCGTACTCTAACCGTACCTAACCCTAACTCTAACCCTAACACATACTATAACCCTAACCCTAACCCTAACCCTAAACCGTACAGTAACTCTAATCCATACCCTAACACTAACCCTAACCCGTACTATAACCCTAACCCTAACCCTAATCCTAACCCTAACCCTAACCCGACTCTAACCCTATCCCGTAGCCTAACCCTAACTCTAACACTAACCCCTAACCCTAAACCTAACCCTTAACCTAACCTGTATCCAAACGGTAAACCTAACCCGTACCCTAACACTAACCCAAACGCGTAGTTTAACACTAACCCTAACCCTAACCCTAACCTTAAACCGCACCCTAAACTTAACCCTAATTCTAACACTAACCGTAACCCTTAACAGTACCCTAACCCTACCCACACCCTAAACTTATCCCTAACTTTAACCGTAACCCTAACTCATACCCTAACCATAAAAATAACCTGTACCATAACCCCAAACCTAACCCTAACGCATACCCTAACACTAACCCTAACCCTAACCCTGACCCTAAACCTAACCATAACCCGTACACTAACCCTAACCCTAACCCGCACCCTAAACCTAACCCTAACCCGTACTCTAACCCTAACCCGTCACCTAAACCTAACCTTAACCCTAAATTTAACCCGTACGCTAACCCTATTCTGTACACTAAACCTAACCCTAACCCCTAACCTAACCATAAACCTATCCCTAAGCCTAACCCATACATTAACCCTAATCCTAAACCTAACACTAACCCTACCCCGTACCCTAACACTAACCCTAACCGTACTCTAACCCTAACCCTACCCTCACCCTAACACTAACCCGTACTGTAACCCTAACCCGTAACATAACCCTAACCCTAACCAGTACTCTAACCCTAAGCCTATCTTGTACCCTAACCCTAACCCTGATCCTAACACTAACCCTAACCCATAACCTAAACCTAACCTGTACCCTAACTGTAACCTTCACCCTATCCCGTACCAGTACCCTACACCTAACCGTAACCCTAACTCGTACCCTAACCCTAACCCTAACCCTCACCCTAACCCTAACCCGTACCCTAAACCTAACCCGTACCCTAACCCTAACCCTAACCCTAACCCTAAACCGTACCCTAAAACTAACCCTAACCCTTGACCTAACCCATAGCCAACCCTGTCCCATAACCTAACCCTTTCCCTAACCCGTACCCAAAACTTAACATTAAACCTAACCCATACCCCAGCGCTAACCCTAACCCTAACCCTAAGCCTAACTGCACCCTAAACCTAAACCTAACCCTAAACCTAACCATAATCCTTACCCGTACCCTAACCCTAACCCATACCCTACCCTAACCCTAACTTTAACTGTAAACCTAACACGTACCCTAACCCTAAAAGTAACCCGTACCCTAACCCCAACCCTAACCCTTACCCGTACAATAACCCTATCCCTAACCCTAACCCTGACCCTAAACCTAACCCTAACCCGTACCCTAACCCTAACCCGCACCTATACCTAATCCTAACTGGTACCCTTACCCTAACCTAAACCTAACCTTAACCATAAACTTAACCCGGACACTAACCCTATCCCGTACCCTAAACCTAATCCTAACCCGTTCCCTAACCCTAACCCTAAACATAACCCTATCCGTACACTAACCTTAACCCTAAACCTAAACCTAACACTAACCCTAAACCGTACTCTAACCCTAACCCTAACTATAAACCTAATCCTAACCCGAACTCTAACCCTAACCCGTACCCTAACACTAATCCTAACCCTAACACTAACCCTAACCTGTACTCTAACCCTAAACCTAACACTAACTCTCACCCTAACCCGTACTATAACCCTAACCATAACCCTTACCCTAACACTAACCCTACCCGCACCTAAACCTACGCTAACCCGTATGCTAACCCTATCTCGTACCCTAAACCTAACCCTAACCCGTACCCTAACCCTAACCCTAACCCTATCCGGACACTAACCCTAACACTAACCCTAACACTAACACTAACCCTAACCTGTACTCTAACCCTAAACCTAACCCTAACCCAGACTATAACCCTAACCCTAATCCTAAACCTAAACCTAACGCTAACCCGTACAGTAAATCTAACCCGTACCCTAACCCTAACCCTAAACCAGCCCTGACTCTAACCCTAACCCTAACCCGTACCCTAAGACTAACCCATACCCTAATCCTAACCCTAAACCATCCCTAACATTAACCCGTACCCTAAACCTAACCCTATCCCTTGAACTAACCCATACCCAACACTATCCCATAACCTAACCCTAAACCTAACCCGTAACCAAACCCTATCAGTAACCATAACCCATACCCTAGTGCTAACCCTAACACTAACCCTAACCCTAACCCGCACCCTAAACCTAAAACTAACCCTAACCCTAACCATAACCCTTCCCCGTACCCTAAGCCTACTACATACCCTAACCCTAACCCTAACCTTAACACTAACCCTGACCCGTACCCTAACCCTAAAACTAACCCGTACCCTAACCCCGAACCTAACCCTAACCCGTACCCTAAGCCTAACCCTAACCCTAACCCTAACCCTCAACTATACCTAACCCTAACCCTTACCCTAACCCTATCCCGTAACCTAAACTTAACCCTAACCCTAAACTTAACCTGTATGCTAACCCTATCCCGTACCCTAAACCTAACCGTAACCCGTGCCCTAAACCTAAAGCTAACCCTAACCCTATCTGTACACTAAACCTAACCTTAAACCTAACACTAACCCTAAACCGTACACTAACCCTAACCCAAACCCTAAACCTAACCCTAACACGAATTCTAACCTTAACCCGTACCTTAACACTAACCCTAACCCTAACACTAACCCTAAACAGTACTCTAACCTTATACCTCACCCTAACTCAAAACCTACACCGTACTATAATCCTAAACCTAACCCTAACCCTAAACCTAACCATAACCCATACAGTAACACTAACCCGTACCCTAACCCTAACACTAACCCTAAACCTAACCCTAACCCTGACCCTAAACCTAACCCTAACCCGTTCCCTAACCCTAAAGCGTACCTTAACCCTAACCCTAAACCTAACCTGTACCCTAACCTAAACATAACGCTAAACCGTACCCAAACCCTAAACTTAACAAGTACCCTAACCCTAACCCTAACACGTACACTAAACCTAACCCTAACCGTAGAACTAACAAGTACACTAACTCTATCCCGTACCCTAACCTTAACCCTAATCCGTACCGTAAACCTAACACTAACCCTAACCCTAACCCTAACCCTAAATCTAACACTAACTCTAACCCGTATCCTAACCCCAACCCTAAACCTAAATCATAACCTAACAGTAAGACTAACCCTATCGCTGATCCTCAACCTAACCCTAAACCGTACACTAACCCTAACCCTAACCCTAACCCACAACCTAAAACTAAACCTAACCCATACCCTAACCCTAACCCGTAACCTAAACCTAATCCTAAACCTAAACTTAACCCGTACACTAACGCTATCCCGTACCCTAAACCTAAACCTAACCCATAACCTAACCCTAAGGCTAACCCGTACATTAAACCTAACCCTAACCCTAACCCAAACACTAACCCTACCCCGTACTCTAACCGTAAACCTAACCCTAACCCTAACACTACCCGTACCCTAACCCTAAACCTAACCCTTTCCCTAAATCTAACAGTAACCCTAACCCGTACTCTAACCCTAACCCTAACCCTACCCCTAACCGTACTCTAACCCTAACCCTAACCCTCACCCTAACCCTAACCAGTACTGTAACCCTAACCCGTAACATAACCCTAACCATAACCCGTAACCTAACCATAACCCTGACCCTAACCCTAACCCTAACCCGTACCCTAAACCTAACCCATACCTTAACCGTAACACGAAACCTAACCCGTACCCTAAACCTAACCCTAACACTTGACCTAACCCGTACCCAACACTATCCCGTACCCTAACCCTATCCCTAACCTGTACCTAAACCCTAACAGTAACCCTAACCCATATCCTAGCGCTAACACTAACCCTAACCCTAAGCCTAACCCTCACCCTAAACCTAAACCTAACCCTGATCCTAACCATAAGTCTTACCCGTACCCTAACCTTAACCCATACCCTAACACTAACCCTAAACTTAACCGTAACCATAATCCATACCCTAAACCTAAAACTAACCCGTACCCTAACCCCAACCCTAACCCTAACCCGTACTGTAACCCTATATATAAACCTAACCCTGACCCTAAACCTAACCCTAACCCGTACCCTAACCCTAACCCGCACCTAAACCTAACCCTAACCCGTATCCTAAATGTAACCCGTAACCTAAACCTAACCCTAAACATAAACTTAACACATACACTAACCCTATCCCGTACCCTAAACCTAACCCTAACCCATACCCTTACCCTAACCCTAACCCTAACACTAACCCTAACACGTACTCTAACCCTAAACCTAACCCTAACACTAAACCTAACCCGTACTCTAACACTAACCCTAACCCTAAACGTAACCCTAAATGTTATGTTAACCCAAACCCGTACCCTAACACTAACCGTAACCCTAACACTATCCCTAACCCGTACTCTAACCCTAAACCTAACCCTAACTCTAACACTTACCCGTACTATAACCCTAAACCTAACCCTAACCCTAAACCTAACCTTAACCCGTACTCTAACCCTATCCTGTAGCCTAACCCTAACTCTAACCCTAACCCCTAACCCTAACCCTAACCCTATTCTTTACCCTATCCCGTACCCAAACAGTACACCTAACCCGTACCCTAACACTAACCCGAACCCGTACTCTAACCCTAAACCTAACCCTAATCCAAACCCTAACTCGTACCCTAACCCTAACACTGACCCTAACCCTAACCCTAACCCTATCCGTACTCTAACCCTAACCCTAACCCTACCCCATACTCTAAACCTAACCCTAACTCTAACCCTAACCCGTACCCTAACCCTAAACCTAACCCTAACACTAACCCTACCCCGTACTCTAACCCTAACCCTAAACCTAACCATAACCCTAACCCGTACCCTAAGCCTAACCCTAACCCTAACTCGTTCCCTAACCCTAACCCTAACCCTGACCCTAACCCTAATCCTAACCCGTACCCTAAACCTAACCCATACCCTAACCCTAACCCTAAACCTAACCCTAAACCGTAATCTAACCCTAACCCATACCCTAACACTAACCCTTACCCTAACCCTAAACCTAACCCGTACCCTAACCCTAAACGTAACCCTAACCCGAACCCAAAACCTAAACCTAACATGTACCCTAACCCTAACCCTAACCCGCACACTAAACTAACCCTAACCCTAGACCTAACACGTACACTAAACCAATCCTGTACCGTAACCTTAACCCTAACCCGTACCGTAACCCTAACACTAACCCTAAGCCTAACCCTACCACTAACCCTAACCTGTACTCTAACTTAACCCTAACCCTAAACCTAACCCTAACCCGTACTCTAACCCTAAACCTAACCCTAACACTAACCATAATCCTAACACTAAATCTAACCCGTACTCTAACCCTAAACCTAACACTGACAAAACCCTAACCTCCTACTATAACCCTAACCCTAAACCTAACCCTATCCCTAAACCTAACTCGTACCGTAACCCGAACTCGTAGCCTAAACCTAACCCTAAACCTAAACCTAACCCTAACCCTGACCCTAACCCTAAACCTAATCCTGTACGCCAACCCTGACCCTAACCCGCATCTAAACCTAACCCTAGCCCTAGACCTAACCCGTACCCTACCCCTAACCCGTACCCTAACACTGACCCTAACCCTAACCCGTACCATAAACCTAACACTAACACTAACCCGTACCCTAACCCTAACCTGTACCCTAAACCTAACCCGATGCCTAACCCTAACCCACACCCTAAACCAAACACTAACCCTAGACCTAACCCGTACCCTAAACCTATCCCGTACCCTAACCCTAATGCTAACCTGTCCCTAAACCTAGACCAAACCTGTACACTATCCCTAACCCATACACTAACACTAACCCTAACCCTAAAACTAAACCGTACCCTAACCCTAACCCTAACCCTAAAACTAACACTAACCCTAATCCTAAACCTACCCCGTACACTAACCCTAACCCTAACCCGTACCCGTACCCGTACCCTAACCCGTAACCTAATCCTAACCCTAACCTGTACGCTAACACGTACCATAACCCTAAACCTAATCCTAACCCTAACCCTAAACCTAACCAATACCCTACCCCTCACCCTAACCCATACCCTAACCCTAACTTGTACCCTAACCCTAACACTTACCCTAACCCTAACCCTAACACTAAACAGTACCCTAGACCTAACCCGAACCCTAACTCGTACCCTAACACTAACGCTAATCCTGACCCTAACCCGCACCCTAAACCTAAACCTAATCCTAACCCTAACCCTAAACCTTACCGTAACCTAACCCTAACCCATAACCTAAACCTAACCCTAAACTTAACCGTAACCCTGACCCGTACCCTAACCCTAAAATTAACCCGTACCCTAACCCCAACCCTAACCCTAACCCGTACCCTAACCCTAACCCTAACCCTAACCCACACCTAAACCTAACCCTAACCCGGAACCTAAACCTAACCCATACCCTAATCCTAACCATAAAATTAACCCAAACCCTATCCCGTACCCTAAACCTAACCCTAACCATTGTCCTAACCCATACCCAACCCTATCCCTTAACCTTACCCTAACCCTAACCTGTACCCAAACCCTAAGAGTAAACCTAAACCATACCCTAGCACTAACCCTAACCCTAAACCTAAGCCTAACATGCATCCTAAAACTAAACCTAACCGTAACCCTAACCATAACCCTTACCCGTACCCTAACACTAACCCACAACCTAACACTAACCCTAACCTTAACCGTAACCCTAACCCGTACCCTAACCCTAAAACTAACCCGTACCATAACCCCAACCATAACCCTAACCCGTACCATAACCCTATCCCTAATCTTAACCCTGACCTAAACCTAACCCTAACCTGTACCCTAACCCTAACCCTCACATAACCCTAACCCTAACCCTAACCCGTACCCAACCCTAATTCGTAACCTAACCCTAACCCTAACCCGTACCCAAAACCTAACAGTAACCATAACCCATAACCTAGCGCTAATCCTAACCCTAACCCTAACCATAACACTAACCCGCACCCTAAACCTAAACCTAACCATAACCCTAACCATAACCCTTACCGTACCCTAACCCTAACCCATAACTTAACACTAACCCTAAACTTAACAGTAACCCTGACCCGTACCCTAACCCTAAAATTATCCCGTACCCTAACCCCAACCCTAAACCTAACCCTAACCCGTACCCTAACCCTAACCTTAACGCTAACACGCACCTAAACCTAACCTTTACCCATAACCTATACCTAACCCTAACCCTAAACTTAATCCGTACGCTAACCCTATCCTGTACCCTAAACCTAACCCTAACCCGTAAACTAACCCTAAACCTAACCCTAAGCGTAACCTATACATTAACCCTAACCCTAACACTAACACTAACCCTACCCCGAACTCTAACCCTAACCCTAAATCTAACCCTAACCTGTACCCTAAACCTAACCCTAACCCTAACTCTAAACCTAACCCGTACTCTAACCCTTACCCTAACCCTAACCCTAACCCTAACCGTACTCTAACCCTAACCCTAACCCTCACCCTAACCCTAACCCATACTGTAAACCTAACCCGTTACATAACCCTAACACTAACACGTACTCTAACCCTAACTCGTACCCTAACCCTAACCCTGACCCTAACCCTAACCCTAACCTGTACCCGAAGCCTAACCCATACCCTAATCTTAACCCTAAATCTAACCCTAACCCTAAACCATACCCTAAACCTAACCCAACCCTTGACCTAACCCGTACCCAACCCTATCCCATACCCTAAACCTAACCCTAAACCGTACCCAAACCCTAACAGTAACCCTAACCCATACCCTAGCGCTAACCCAGCACTAACCCTAAGCCTAACCCGCACCCTAAACCTAAACCTAACCCTAACCCTAAACATAACCCTTACATCCCCTAACCCTAACCCATACCCTAACGGCTAACATTAACCGCAACCCTAACCCGTAACCTAACCCTAAAACTATCTCGTACCCTAACCCCAACCTTAACCCTAACCCATACCATAACCCTATCCCTAACCCAACCCTGACCCTAAACCTAACCCTAACCCGTACCCTAACCCTAACCCGTAACCTAAACCTAACCCTAACCCTAAACTTAACCCATACACTAACCCTATCCCGTACCCAAAACCTAACCCTAACACATACCCTAACCCTAACCCTAACCCTAACCCTATCCGTACACTAACCCTAACCCTAACCCTAACACTAACCCTAACCCATCCTCTAACCCTAACCCTAACCCTAAACCTAACCCTAACCCGTACTCTAACCCTAACCCGCACTCTAACACTAACCCTTACCCTAACCCTACCTAACCCGTACGCTAACCCTAAACGCAACCATAACCGGTACCCAAACACTAAACCTAACACGTACACTAACCCTAACCCTATCCTTAACCCTAACCCAAACCCGCACACTAAACCTAACCCGAACCCTAGACCTAACACTTACACTAAACCTATCCCGTACCGGAACCTTAAACTTAACCTGTACCATAACCCTAACACTACCCCTAACCCTAACCTAAACCTAACCCTAACCCGTACCCTAACCCTCCCCGTAGCCTAACCCTAACTCTAACCATAACCCCTAACCCTAACCCTAACCCTAATCCGTACCCAAATGGTAAACCTAAACCGTACCCTAACACTAACCCAACGGGTAACTCTAACCCTAACCCTAACCCGCACCAAACTTAACCCTATCCCCAACCCAAACCATAACCCTTAACAGTAACCTAACCCTAACCCATACCCTAAACCTAACCCTAACCTTAACCATAATGCTAACCTGTACCCTAACCCTAAAACTAACCCATAACCTAACCGCAACCCTATCCCTAATCCGTACCCTAACACTAACCCTAACCCTAACCCTGACCCTAAACCTAACCCTAACACTTACACTAACCCTAACCCTAACACGCACCCTAAACCTATCTCTAACCCATACCCTTACCCTAAACCATAACCGAAGCCTAACCCTAACCCTAAATTTAAACCATAGGCAAACCCTATCCCATACCTTAAACCTAACCCTAACCCGTATCCTAACCCTAAACCTAACCCTAAGGCAAATACGTACATTAACCCTAACCCTAACCCTAACACTAACACTAACCCTACCCTGTACTCTAACACTATCCCTAACCCTAACCCGTACCGTAACCCTAAACCTAACCCTAACCCTAACATTAACCCAACGCCGTACTCCAACCCTAAACCTAACCCTAACCCGAACACTAACCTTAACCGTAACCCTAACCCTTACATTAACGCTCACCTCTACTCTAACCCTAAACCTAATCCTAACCCTAACCCTGACCCTAAACCTAACCCTAACCCGTACACTAACCCTAACGCTAACCCTAACCCGCACTCTAAACCTAACCCTAACACGTACCCTAACCCTAACCCATAACCTAAACCTAACCCTAACCCTAAATTTAACCCGTACGCTAAACCTATCCCATACCCTAAACCTAACCCTAACCCATAAACTAACCCTAAACCTAACCGTAAGCCTAACCCGTACATTAACCCTAACACAAACACTACCCCGTACTCTAACCCTAACCTTAAACCTAACCCGTACCCTAACCCGTACCCTAACCCTAACCCTAACCATTTCCCTAACCCTAACACTAACCCTAACCGTACTCTAACCCTATCCCTAACCCTCACCCTAACCCTAACCCGTACTGTAAACCTAACCCGTAACATAACCCTAATCCTAACACGTACCCTAACCCTAACCCTAACTCGTACCCTAACCCTAACCCTTACCCTAAAACTAACCCTAACCCGTAACTTAAACCTAACCCATACCCTAAACCTAACCCTAACCCTAACCCGTACCCTAAACCTAACCTTAACCCTAACTCGTGCCCTAACACTAAGCCTAACCCTGACCCTAACCCTAACCCTAACCTGTACCCTAAGCCTAACCCATACCCTAATCCTAACCCTAAATCTAACCCAACCCTAAACCGTACCCTACACCTAACCCTAACCCTTGACCTAACCCGTACCCAACCCTATCCCGTACCCTAAACCTAACCCTAACCCATACCTAAACCTAACCCTAACCCTTGACCTAACCCGTACCCAACCCTATCCGTATCCTAAACCTAACCCTAACCCGTACCCAAACCCTAACAGTAACACTAACCCATACCCTAGCCCTAACCCAGCCCTAAACCTAAGCCTAACCGCAACCTAAACCTAAACCGAACCCTAACCCTAAACATAACCCTTACACGTCCCCTAACCCTAACCCATACCCTAACACTAACGGCTAACATTAACCGTAACCCTAACCCGTACCCTAACCCTAAAACTATCCCGTACCCTAACCCCAACCTTAACCCTAACCCGTACCATAACCCTATCCCTAACCCTAACCCTGACCCTGAACCTAACCCTAAACCATACCCTAACCCTAACCCTGACCCTAAACCTAACCCTAACCCGTACCCTAACCCTAACCCGTAACCTAAATCTAACCCTAAACCTAAACTTAACCCGTACACTAACCCTATCCCGTACCCAAAACCTAACTCTAACACGTACCCTAACCCTAACCCTAACCCTAACCCTAACCCTAACCCTATCCGTACACTAACCCTAACCCTAACACTAACACTAACCCTAACCCGTCCTCTAACCCTAGCCCTAACCCTAAACCTAACCCTAACTCGTACTCTAACCCTAACCCGCACTCTAACACTAACCCTTATCCTAACCCTAAACCTATCCCGTAGGCTAACCCTAAACATAACCCTAACCGGTACCCAAACACTAAACCTAACAGGTACACTAACCCTAACCCTATCCCTAACCCTAACCCAAACCCGCACACTAAACCTAACCCTAACCCTAGACCCTAGACCTAACACATACACTAAACCTATCCCGTACCGGAACCTTAAACCTAACCTGTACCGTAACCCTAAGACTAACCCTAACCCTAACCTAACCCTAACCCTAACCCATACCCTAACCCTCCCCGTAGCCTAACCCTAACTCTAACCCTAACCCCTAACCCTAACCCTAATCCTAACCCTTACCCTAACCCGTACCCAAACGGTAAACCTAACCCGTACCCTAACACTAACCCAAACCCGTACTCTAACCCTAACCCTAACCCGCACCAAACTTAACCCTACCCCTAACCCAAAACATAACCCTTAACCATAACCTAACCCTAACCCATACCCTAAACCTAACCCTAACCTTAAGCATAATGCTAAACTGCACCCTAACCCTAAAACTGACCCATACCCTAACCGCAACCCTAACCCTAACCCGTACCCTAACACTAACCCTAACCCTAACCCTGACCCTAAACCTAACATTACACTAACCCTAACCCTAACCCGCACCCTAAACCTGACCCTAACCCATACCCTAACACTAAAACGTAACCTAAACCTAACCCTAACCCTAAATTTAAACCGTACGCAAACCCTATCCCGTACCCTAAACCTAACCCTAACCCGTATCCTAACCCTAAACCTAAACCTAAGGCTAACCCGTACATTAACCCTAACCCTAACACTAACACTAACACTAACACTACCCCGTACTCTAACACTATCCCTAACCCTAACCCATACCGTAACCCTAAACCTAACCCTAACTCTAACACTAACACTAACCCTAACCCGTACTCTAAACCTAACCCTAACCCTAACCGTACTCTAACCCTAAGCCTAACCCTCACCCTAACCCTAACCCGTACCTTAAACCTAACCTGTAACCTAACCCTCACCCTAACCCGTACCCTAAACGTAACCCTAAACCTAACTCGTACCCTAACCCTAACCCTAACCCTAACACTAACCCTAACTTGTACCCTAAGCCTAACTGAAATCTAACCCTAACCCTAAACCGTACCCTAAACCTTGACCTAACCCGAACAAAACCCTATCCCGTAACCTAAGCCTAACCCTAACCCGTACCCAAACCCTAACAGTAACCCTAAACCATACCCTAGTGCTAACCCTAACACTAACCCGCACCCTAAACCTAAATCTAACCCTAACCCTAACCTTAACCCTTACCCGTATGCTAAACCTAACCCATACCCTAAACCTAACCCTAACTTTAAATGTAACCCTGACCTGTACCCTAACCCTAAAACTAACCCGTACCCTACCCGAACCCTAAACCTAACCCGTACCATAAGCCTATCCCTAACCCTAACCCTGACACTAAACCTAACCGTAACCCGTACCCTAACCTTAATCCTAACTCTAATCCGCACCTAAACCTAATCCTAACCCGAACCCTAACCCTAACCCGTAACCTAAACCTAACCGTAAACCTAAACTTAACCCATACGCTAACCCTATTCCGAACCCTAACCCGTACCCTAACCTTAACCCTAACCCTAACCCTATCCGTACACTAACCCTAAACCTAACCCTAACACTAACATTAACCCTAACCCGTCCTCTAACCATAACCCTAACCCTAAACCTAAACCTAACCCGTAATCAAACCCTAACCCGTACCCTAACACTAACCCTAACACTAACACTAACCCTAACCCGTACTCTAAACCTAAACCTAACCCTAACTCTAACCCTAACACGTACTATAACCCTAACCCTAACCCTAGCCCTAAACCTAACTCTAAACCGTACAGTAACCCTACCCCGTACCCTAACCCTAACCCTAACCCTAAACCTAACCCTAACCCTGAACCTAACCCTAACCCTCACCCGTACCCTAACCCTAAACCATACCATAACCCATTACCCTAAACCTAACCCGTACCCTAATCCTAAATGTAATGCTAACCCGTACCCAAACCCTAACCCTAACACGTACCCTAACCCTAACCCTAACCTGCACACTAAACCTAACCCTAAACCTAGACCTAACACGTACACTAACCCTAAACCAAACGCTAACCCTAACCCTAACCAGTACCCTAACCCTACCCGTAGCCTAACCCTAACTCTAACCCTAACCCCTAACCCTAACCCTAACACTAACCCTTACCCTAACATGTACCCAAATGGTAAACCACACCGTACCCTAACACTAACCCAAACCTGTACTGTAACCCTAAATATAACCCTAACCCTAACCCACACGCCAAACTTAAACATAACCCTAACCCAAAACATACCCTTAACCGTAACCTAACCCTAACCCATACCCTAAACCTAACACTAACCTTAACCATAATCCTAACCCATACCCTAACCCTAAACCTAACCCGTACCCTAACCCCAAGCCTAACACTAACCTGTACCCTAACACTAACCCTAACCCTAACCCTGGCCCTAAACCCAACCCTAACCCTTACACTAATCCTAACCTAACCCTAACCCGCACCCTAAACCAAACCCTAACCCGTAACCTAAACCTAACCCTAACCCGTACCCTAAACCTAACCCGCACCTAAACCTAAACCTAACCCGTACCCTACCCAAACCCGTAACCTAAACCTAAACCTAACCCTAAAATTAACCCGTACGCTAACCCTATCCCGTACCCTAAAACTAACCTGAAACCGTAACCTAACCCTAAATCTAAAACTAATCCTAAACCGTACATTAACCCTAACCCTAAACCTAACACTAACCCTACCGCGTACTCTAACACTTACCCTAACCATAACCCGTACCATAACCCTAACCCTAACCCTAACCCTAACACTAACGCTAACCTGTACTCTAAACCTAACCCTAACCCTCACCCTAACACTAAACCGTACTGTAACCCTAACCCATACCATAACCCGAACCCTAACCCGTACCCTAACCCTAAACCTAACTCGTTACCTAACCCTAACCCTAACTCTGACCCTAACCCTAACCCTAACCCGTACCCTAAACCTAAACCGTACCCTAACCCTAACCCTAACCCTAACACGTACCCTAAACCTAACCCTAAACCTAACTCGTACCCTAAAGCTATCCCTAACCCTGACGCTAACTCTAACACTAACCTGTATCCTAAGCCTAAACTATACCCTAACACTAACTCTAAACCCAACCCTAACACTTACCCTAACCCTAACCCTGACCCTAAACCTAACCCTAACCCTTACACTAATCCTAACCCTAACCCTAATCCGCACCCTAAACCTAACCCTAACCCGTACCCTAACCCTAACCCGTAACCTAAAACTAACCCTAACCCTAAACTTAACCCATATGCTAAACCTATCCCGTACACTAAACCTAACCCTAACCCGTATCCTAACCCTAAACCTAACCCTAAGCCTAACCCGTACATTAACCCTAACCCTAACCCTAACACTAACCCTACCCCGTATTCTAACCCTAACACTAACCCTAACCCGTACACTAACCCGTACCCTAAACCTAACCCGTACCCTAAACCCAAACCTAACCCTATCCCGTACCCTAACACTAACCCTAACCCTAACCCTGACCCTAAACCTAACCCTAACCCTTACACTAACCCTAACCCTAAACCTAACCTGCACCCTAAACCTAACCCTAACGCGTACCCTAACACTAACCCGTAAACTAAACCCTTACCTAAGCCTAACTCGTACATTAACCCTAACTCTAAACCTCACACTAACCCTAACCCTTTCCTAAACCTAACGCTAACCATAACCCTAACCCTAAAACTAACCCTAACACTAACACTAAACCGTACTCGAATCCTAACTGTAACCCTAACCGTACTCTAATCCTAACCCTAACCCTCACCCTAACTCTAACCCGTACTGTAACCCTAACCCGTACCGTAACCCTAACCCTAACCCTAACCCTAACCCTAACCCTAACCCTTGACCTAACCCGTATCCAAAACTATCCCGTACCCTAACCCTAACCCTAACCAGTACCCAAACCCTAACAGTAACCCTAAACCATACCCTAGCCCTAACCCTAACACTAATCCGAACCCTAACCCGCACCCTAAACCTAACCCTAACCCTAACCCTAACCCTACCCGCACCTAAACCTAAACCTAACCCATACCCTAACCCTAACCCGTAACCTAAACCTAACCCTAACCCTAAACTTAACCCATACGCTAACCCTATCCCGTACCCTAAAACTAACCCTAACCCGTACCATAAACCTAACTCTAACTCTAACCCTATCCGAACACTAACCCTAACCTAACCCTAACACTAATACTAACCCTAACCCGTACTCTAACCATAACCCTAACCCTAAACCTAACCCTAACCCGTACTCTAACCCTAACCGTACCCTAACACTAAGCCTAACCATAACACTAACCCTAACCCGTACACTAAACTATACCTCAGCTTAACTCAAAACCTAACCCGTACTATAACCCTAAACCTAACCCTAACCCTAAAACTAACCCTAACCCGTACAGTAACCCTAACCCGTAACCTAACCCTAACCCTGAACCTAACCCTAAACCTAACCCTAACCCTAACCCGTTCCCTAAACCTAAACCGTACCTTAACCCTAACCCTAAACCTAACCCATACCCTAAACTAAACATAACGCTAACCCGTACCCAATCCTAAATCTAACACGTACCCTAACCCTAACCATAACCCGCACACTAAACCTAACCCTAACCCTAGAACTAAAACGTAGACTAACTCTATCCCATACCCTAACCGTAACCCTAACACGTACCATAACCCTAACAGTAACCCTAACCCTATCCCTAACTCTAACACTAACCCTAACCCGTACACTAACCCTAACCCGAACCCTAACACTAACCCTAACCCGTACCCTTACCCGTACCCAAACGGTAAACCTAACCCATACCCTAACACTAACCCAAAACCGTACTCTAATCCTAACCCTAACCCTAACCCTAAACTGCACCCTAAACTTATCCCTAACCCTAACCCAAACCATAACCCTTAACCGTATCCTAACCCTAACCCATACCCTAACCCTAACCCTAACCTTAACCGTAACACTAACCCGTACCCTAACCCTAAAAGTAACCCGTACACTAACACCAACCCTAACCCTAACCCGTACCCTAACACTAACACTAACTCTAACCCTGACACTAAACCTACCCTAACCCTTACACTAATCCTAAACCTAACCCTAACCTGCACCCTAAACCTAACCCGTAACCTAAACCTCACCCTCAACCTAAACTTAACCCTTACACTAACACTATCCCGTAACCTAAACCTAACCCTAACCCGTATCCTAACCCTAAACCTAACCTGTACATTACCCCTAACACTAACCCTAACATTAACCCTACCCCGTACTCTAAACCTAACCCTGACTCTAACCCTAACCCGTCCCCTAACCATAACCCTATCCCTAACCCTAACACTAACCCTAACCTGTACTCTAAACCTAACCCTAAACCTAATCCTAACCCTAACCGTACTCTAACACTAACCCTAACCCTCACCCTACCCTAACCCGTACTGTAACCCTAACCCGTACCCTAACCCTAACCCTAACCCGTACCCTAACCCTAACATGTACCCTAACCCTAAACCTAACCCTGACTCTAACCGTAACCTTAACCCATACCCTAAACCTAAACCATACCCTAACCCTAACCCTAAACATAACCCGTACCCTAACCCTAAACCTAACCCTAACTCGTACCCTAACCCTAACCCTAACCCGGACCCTAACCCTAACCATAACCTGCACTCAAAGCCTAACCCATACCTTAACCCTAACCCAAAACCTAACCCTAACCCTAACCCGTACCTAAACCTAACCCTAACCCTTGACCTAACCGTATCCAATCCTATCCCGTACCCTAACCCTAACCCTAACCCGTACCCAAACTCTAACCGTAACCCTATCCCATACCCTAGCACTAACCCTAACCCTAACCCTAAACCTAAACCTAACCCACAACCTAAACCTGAACCTAACCCTAACCCTAAACATAACCCTTAACCGTAACCTAACCCTAACCCATACCCTAACAGTAACCCTAACCTTAAACGTAACCCTGAACCATAACCTAACCCTAAAACTAACCCGTACCCTAACCACAACCATAACCCTAACCCGTCCCATAACCCTATCCCTAGCGCTAACCCTGACCCTAAACCTAACCCTAACCCGTACCCTAACCCTAACCCTAACCCTAACCCTCACCTAAACCTAACCCTAAAACTTACCTAACCCTAACCCGTAACCTAAACCTAACCCTAACCCTAAACTTAACCCGTACGCTAACCCTATCCCATACCCTAAACCTAACCCTAACCCGTACCTTAACCCTAGCCCTAGCCCTAACTTGATCCGTACACTAACCCTAACCCTAACCCTAACACTAACCCTAACACTAACCCTAAACTGTACTCTAACCCTAACCCTAACCCTAAACCTAACCCTAACCCATACTCTAACCCTAACCCATACTCTAACACTAACCCTAACCCTAACACTAACCCTAACCCGTATCTAACCCTAAACCTAACCCTAACTCTAAACCTAATCCATACTATAACCCTAACCCTAACCCTTACCCTAACCGTAACCCTAACCCGTACTCTAACCCTATCCCGTAGCCTAACCCTAACTCTAACCCTAACCCCTAATCCTAACCCTAACCCAAACCTTACCCTAACCCATACCCAAACCGTAAACCTAACCCATAGCCTAACACTAAACCAAACCCGTACTCTAACCCTAACCCTAACCTTAACCATAACCATAACCATAACCCTAACTTGTACCATAACCCTAAAACTAACCCGTACCCTAACACTAATCTTAAACCTAACCCTGACCCTAAACCTAACCCTAACCCTTACACTAACCCTAACCCTAACCCTAACCCTAACCCGCACCCTAAACTTAACCCTAACCCGTAACCTAACCCTAACCCTTAACCTAAACCTAACCCTAACCCTAAACTTAACCGGTACGCTAACCCTATCCCGTACCCTAAACCTAACCCTAACTCTTATCCGAACCCTAAACCTAACCATAAGCCTAACCCGTACATTAACCCTAACCCTAACCCTACCACTAACACTACCCCGTACTCTAAACCTAACCCTAACCATAACCCTATACCTAACTTAACCCTAACACTAACCGTAACCTGTACTCTAACACTAACCCTAACCCTCACCATAACAGTAACCCGTACGGTAACCCTAATCCGTACCATAAACCTAACCCTAACACGAACCCTAACCCTTACCCTAAATCCTAAACTAAACCTAACCCTAAACCTGACCATAACCCAAACCCTAACCCGTACCCTAAACCTAACCCTAACCCTGACCCTAACCCTAACTCTAACCCGTACCCTAACCTAACCCGTACCCTAACCCTACCTCAAACCCTAACCCGTACTATAACCCTAACCCTAACCCTAATCCTAACCCTAATACTAACCCGTACTCTAACACTATCCCGTAGCATAAACCTAACTCTCAACCTAACACCTAACCCTATCCCTTGCCCTCACCCGTACCCAAATGGTAAACCTAACCTGTACCCTAACACTAACCCAAACCCGTGCTCTAACCCTAACCCTAACCCTAACCCTAAACCGCACCCTAAACTTAACCCTAACCCTAAGCCTAACCATAAACCTTAACCGTACCCTAAATCTAACCCACACCCTAACCCTAACCCTAAATTTAACCGTAACCCTAACCCGTACCCTAACCCTAAAACTAACCCATACCCTAACCCGAACCCAAACCCTAACCCATACCCTAACAATAACCCTAACCCTAAACCTGACCCTAAACCTAAGCCTAACCAGTACTCTAACCCTAACCCTAACCCTAACCGGCACACTAAACCTAACCCTAACCCGTACCCTAAACCTAACCCTAACCCTATCCGTACACAAACCCTAACCCTAACCCTAACACTAAACCTAACCCGTACTCTAACCCTAACCCTAGCCCTAAACCTAACCCTAACCCGTACTCTAATCCTAACCCGTACCCTAACACTAACCCTTACCCTAACCCTGAACGTAACCCGTACCCTAACCCTAAATTAACCCTAACCCGTACCCAAACCCTAACCCTAACACGTACCCTAACTCTAACACTAAACCGCACACTAAACCTAACCCGAACCAGAGACCTAACACGTACACTAACCCTATCGCTTACCCTAACACTAACCCTTACCCTAACCCTAAACCTAACCCGTAACCTAACCGTAAACGTAACCCTAAACCTTACCCAAAACCTAACCCTAAAATGTACCCTAACCCTGACCAAAACCCTAACCCTAACCCGCACACTAAACCTAACCCTAACCCTAGAACTAAGACGTACACTAAACCTATCCCATACCATAAGCTTAACCCTAACCCGTACCGTAACCCTAACAGTAAACCTAACGCTAACCCTAACCCTAACCCGTACACTAACCCTAACCCGAACCCTAACCCTAACCTTAAACCCGTACCCTAACCCTACCCGTAGCCTAACCCTAACCCTACACCTAACCAGTACCCTAACCCTAACCTTAACCCTTAACCTAACCTGTACCCAAATGGTAAACCTAACCCGTACCCTAACACTAATCCAAACCCGTACTCTAACACTAACCCTAACCATAACCCTAACCCGCAACCTAAACTTACCCTAACCCTAACCCAAATCAAAATCCTTAACCGTAACCTAACCCTAACCCATACCCTAACCCTAACCCTAATCTTAACCATAACCATAACCCTAACCCATACCCTAACCCTACAACTAACCCGTACCCTAACCCAAACCTTAACCCTCACCCGTACCCTAACACTAACCCGACCCCGAACCCTGAGCCTAAACCTAACCCTAAACCTTAAACTAAACCTAACACTAACCTGCACCCTAAACCTAACCCTAACCCGTACCCTAACCCTAACCCGAAACCTAAACCTAACCCTAACCCTAAACTTAACCGGAACGCTAACACTATCCCGTACTCTAAACCTAACCCTAACCTGTAGCCTAACCCTAATCCTAACCGAAGCCTAACCTGTACAATAACACTAACCCTAACCCAAACATTAACCCTACCCCGTACACTAAACCTAACCCTAACCTAACCCTAACCCTAACCCGTACCCTAACCCTAACAATAACCCTTTCCCTAACCCTAACACTAAACCTAACCCGTACTCTAAACCTAACCCTAACCCTAACCCTATCCGTGTTCTAAACCTAAACCTAACCCTCACCCTAACCCTAACCTGTACTTAACCCTAACCCGTAACATAACCCTAACCCTAACCAGTACTCTAACCCTAACCCTATCTCGTACCCTAACCCTAACCCTGATCCTAACACTAACCCTAACTCGTAACCTAAACCTAACCTGTACCCAAACCGTAACCCTAACCCTATCCTGTACCCGTCCCCTACACCTAACCCTAACCCTAACTCGTACCCTAACCCTAACCCTAACCCTAACTCTAACCCGAACCCTAAACCTAACCCGTAACCTAACCCTAACCATAACCTTGACCCTAACCCTAACCCTAACCCGTACCCTAAACCTAACCCGTACCCTAAGCCTAACCCTAACCCTAAACCGTACCCTAAAACTAACCCTAACCCTTGACCTAACCCGTAGCCAACCCTGTCCCGTAACTTAACCCTTTCCCTAACCCGTACCCAAACCCTAACATTAACCATAACCCATACCCTAGCGCTATCCCTAACCCTAACCCTAAGCCTAACCGCACCCTAAACCTAAACCTAACCCTAAACCTAACCATAACCCTTACCCGTACCCTAACCCTTACCCATACCCTGCACTAAACCTAACTTTAACTGTAACATTAACCCGTACCCTAACCCTAAAACTAACCCGTACCCTAACCCCAACCCTAACCCTTACCGTACCATAACCCTATCCCTAAACCTAACCCTGACCCTAAACCTAACCCTAACCCATACCTTAACCCTAACCCGCACCTATACCTAATCCTAACTGGTAACCTTACCCTAACCCGTAACCTAAACCTAACCCTAACCCTAAACTTAACCTGGACATCAACTCTATCCCGTACCATAAACCTAAGCCTAACCCATACCCTAACCCAAACCCTAACCCTAACCCTATCCGTACACTAACCCTAACCCTAACCCTAAACCTAATACTAACCCTAAACCGTACTCTAACCCTAATCATAACTATAAACCTAACCCTAACCCGAACTCTAACCCTAAACCGTACCCTAACACTAACCCTAACCCTAACAAAACCCTAACCCGTACTCTAACCCTAAACCTAACCCTAACCCTAACCCGTACTATAACCGTAACCATAACCCTAACCCTAACACTAACCCTACCCGCACCTAAACTTAACACAAACCCGTACCCTAACCCTAACCCGTAACCTAAACCTAACCCTAACCCTAAACTTAACCCTTATGCTAACCCTATCTCGTACCCTAAACCTAACCCTAACCCATACCCTAACCCTAACCCTAACCCTATCCGGACACTAACCCTAACCTTAACCCTAAACCTAACACTAACACTAACCCTAACCCATACTCTAACCCTAAACCTAACCCTAACCCGGACTATAACCCTAACCCTAACCCTAACCCTAAACCTAACGTTAACCCGAAGAGTAAACCTAACCTGTACCCTAATCCTAACCCTAACCCAGCCCTGACCCTCACCCTAACCCTAACCTGTAAGCTAAGACTAACCGATACCCTAACCCTAACCTTAAACCATCCCTAACCCTAACCCGTACCCTAAAACTAACCCAATCCCTTGAACTAACCCGTACCCAACACTATCCTGTAAACTAAACCTAACCCTAACCCGTACCCAAAACCTAACAGTAACCCTAACCCATACCCTAGCGCTAACCCTAACACTAACCCTAACCCTAACCCGAACCCTAAACCTAAACCTAACCCTAACCCTAACCATTACCCTTACCCGTACCCTAACCCTACTACATACCTTAACCCTAACCCTAACCTTAACCGTAACCCTGACCCGTACCCTAACCCTAAAACTAACCAATACACTAACCCCAAACCTAACCCTAACCCGTACCCTAACCCGTACCCGAACCCTAACCCTCAACTATACCTAACCCTAAACCTTACCCTAACCCTAACCCGTAACCTAAACCTAACCCTAACCCTAAACTTAATCCGTACGCTAACCCTATCCCGTACCCTAAAACTAACCCTAACCCTAAACCGTACTCTAACCCTAACCCAAACCCTAAACCTAACCCTAACCCGAACTCTAACCCTAACCCGTACCCAAACACTAACACTAACCCTAACACTAACCCTTACCCGTACTCTAACCTTATACTTCACTCTAACTCAAAACCTACACCGTACTATAACCCTAAACCTAAACCTAACTCTAAACCTAACCCTAACCCATACAGTAACCCTAACCCGTACCCTAACCCTAACACTAACCCTAAACCTATCCCTAACCCTGACCCTAAACTTAACCCTAACCCGTTCCCTAACCCTAAACCGTACCTTAACCCTAACCCTAAACCTAACCCGTTCCCTAACCTAAACATAACGCTAACCCATACCCAAACCCTAAACCTAACTCGTACCCTAACCCTAACCCTAACCCGTACACTAAACCTAACCTTAACCCTAGACCTAACACGTACACTAACTCTATCCCGTACCCTAACCTTAACCCTAAACCGTACCGTAACCCTAACACTAACCCTAACCCTAAACCTAACCCTAACTCTAAACCTAACCTGTACCTAACCCCAACCCTAACCCTAACCCATACCCTAACAGTAACACTAACCCTAACCCTGACCCTCAACCTAACCCTAACCCGTACACTAACCCTAACCCTAACCCTAACCCGCAACTTAAACCTAACCCTAACCCATACCCTAACCCTAACCCGTAACCTAAACCTAATCCTAAACCTTAACTTAACCCGTACACTAATGCTATCCTGTACCCTAAACCTAAACCTAACCCGTAACCTAACCCTAAGCCTAACCCGTACATTAACCCAAACCCTAACCCTAACACTAACCCTACCCCGTACTCTAACCCTAAACCTAACCCTAACCCTAACCCTACCCGTACGCTAACCCTAAACCTAACCCTTTCCCTAAACCTAACAGTAACCCTAACCCGTACTCTAACCCTAACCCTAACCCAAACCCTAACCGTACTCTAACAATAACCCTAAACCTCCCCCTAACCCTAACCCGTACTGTAACCCTAACCCGTACACAAACCCTATCCCGAACCCTAACGCTAACCCTAACCCATACCATAACCCTACCCGTAGCCTAACCCTAACTCTAACCGTAACCCCTAACCCTAACCCTAACCCTTACCCAAACCCATACCCAAATGGTAAACCTAACCCGTAACTTAACACTAACCCAAAACCGTATTCTAACACTAACCCTAACCCTAACCATAATGCGCACCCTAAACTTAAACCTAACCCTAACCCAAACCATAAGCCTTAACCGTAACCTAACCCTAACCCATAACCTAACCCTAACCCTAACCTTAACCGTAACCCTAACCCGTTCCCTAACCCTAAAACTAACCCGTACCCTAACCCCAACCGTAAAAATAACCCGTCCCCTAACACTAAACCTAACCCTAACCCTGACCCTAAACCTAACCCTAACCCTTACACTAACCCTAACCCTAACCCTAACCCTCACCCTAAACCTAACCCTAACCTGTACGCTAACCATAACCCGTAACCTAAACCTAACCCTAACCCTAAACTTAACTCGTACGCTAACCCTATCCCGAACACTAAAGCTAACCCTAACCTGTATCCTAACGATAAACCTAACCCTAATAATAACCCATACATTACCCCTAACACTAACCCTAACACTAACCCTACCCCGTACTCTAACCCTAACCCTAAACCTAAACCTAACCCATCCCCTAAACCTAACCCTAACCCTAACCCTAACCCTAACCCTAACACGTACTCTAACCCTAACCCTAAACCTAACCCTAACTGTACTCTAACCCTAACACTAACCCTCACCCTAAACCTAACCCTAACTCTAACCCTAACCCATAGTATAACACTAACCTTAACCCTTACCCTAACCGTAACCGTAACCCGTACTCTAACCCTATCCCGGAGCCTAACCCTAACTCTAACCCTAACCCCTAACCCTAACCCTAACCCTAAACCGTACCCAAATGGTAAACCTAACCCGTACCCTAACACTTACCCAAACCCATACCCTAACCCTAACCCTAACCTTAACCATAACCCTAACCTGTACCCTAACCCAAAAATTAACCCGTAACCTAACCGCAACCCTAACCCTAACCCGTACACAACACTAACCCTAACCCTAACCCTGACCCTAAACCTAACCCTAACCCGCAACCTAAACCTAACCCGTAACCTAAACCTAACCCTAACCCTAAACTTAACCCGTACGCTAACCCTATCCCGTACCCTAAACCTAACCCTAACCAGTATCCTAACCCTAAACCTAAACCTAAGCCTAACCCGGACATTAAACCTAACCCTAACCCTAACACTAACCCTAACCCTAAATCGTACACTAACCCTAAAGGTAACCCTAACCCTAACCCTAACAATAACCCTAACTCGTACTCTAACCCTAACCCTAACCCTAACCCTAACCGTGCTCTAAACCTAACCCTAACCCTCACCCTAAACCTAACCCGTACTGTAACCCTAACCCATACCATAACCAAACCCTAACCCGTACCATAACCCTAACCCTAACTCGTACCCTAACCCTAACCCTAACCCTGACCCTAACCCTAACATAAACCCGTACACTAAACCTAACCCGAAACCTAACCCTAACCCTAACCTTAACTGGTACCCTAAACCTGACCCTAGCCCGTACCCTAAACCTAACCCTAACCCTGACCCTAACCCGTACTCTAAACCTAACCTGTACCATAACACTAACCCTAAACTGTACTCTAACCGTAAACCTAACCCTAACTCTAACCCTAACACATACTATAACCCTAACCCTAAACCTAACCCTAACCCTAAACCGTACAGTAACTCTAATCCGTACCCTAACACTAACCCTAACCCGTACTATAACCCTAACCCTAACCCTAACCCTAACCCGACTCTAACCCTATCCCGTAGCCTAACCCTAACTCTAAACCTAACCCCTAAACCTAAACCTAACCCTAACCCTAACCCTAACCCTAACCGTACCCAAACGGTAAACCTAACCCGTACCGTAACACTAACCCAAAACCGTACTCTAACCCTAACGCTAACCCTAACCCTAACCCACACCCTAAACTTAACCCTAACCCTAACCCAAACCATAACCCTTAACCATAACCTAACCCTAACCCATACCCTAACTCTAACCCTAACCTTAACCATAACGCTAACATGTACCCTAACCCTAAAACTAACCCATAACCTAACCGCAACCCTAACCCTAATCCGTATCTAACACTAACCCTAACCCTAACCCTGACCCTAAACCTAACCCTAAGCCTAACCCGTACATTAACCCTAACCCTAACACTAACAGTAACCCTACCACATACTCTAACACTAACCCTAACTCTAAACCTAACCCGTACCCTAAACCTAACCCTAACCCTAAATCTAACACTAACCCTAACCCGTACTCTAACCCTAACACAAACCCTAACCATACCCCGTACTCTACCCTACCCTAACCCTAACCCTAACCGTACTCTAACCCTAACACTAACCCTCACCCTAACCCTAACCGTACTGTAACCCTAACCCATACAATAAACCTAACCCTAATCCGTACCCTAAACCTAACCCGTCACCTAAACCTAACCTTAACCCTAAACTTAACCCGTACGCTAACCCTATCCTGTACCCTAAACCTAACCCTAACCCGTACCCTACCCTTACCCTAACCCTAACCCTATCCGTACTCTAAACCTAACCCTAACGCTACCCTAACCCTAACCCATACTCTAACACTAATCTTAACCCTAAACGTAACCCTAACCCTCACGCTAACCCTAAACCGTACCCTAACACTAACCCTCACCCTAACACTATCCCTAACCCGTACTCTAACCCTAAAACTAACCCTAACTCTAACCCTAACCCGTACTATAAACCTAAACCTAATCCTAACCCACAACCTAACCTTATCCCGTACTCTAACCCTATCCCGTAGGCTAACACTAACTCTAACCCTAACCCCTAACCCTAACCCTAATCCTAACCCTTACCCTTACCCGTACCCAAACGGTAAACCTAACCCGTACCCTAACACTAACCTAAACACGTACTCTAACCCTAACCTTAACCCTAATCCTAACCCTAAATGGCACCCTAAACTTAACCCTAACCCTAACCCTAACCATAACCCTTAACGGTACCCTAAACCTAACCCTAACTCGTACCCTAACCCTAACACAGAACCTAACCCTAACCCGTACCCTAATCCTAACCCGTACCCTAACCCTAATCCTAACCCTAACCCTATCCGTACTCAAACCCTAACCCTAACCCTACCCCGTACTCTAACCCTAGCCCTAACTCTAACCCTAACCCATACCCTAACCCTATACCTAACCCTAACACTAACCCTACCACGTACTATAAACCTAACCCTAACCCTAACCATAACCCTAACCCGTACCCTAAACCTAACCCTAACTCTAACTCGTACCCTAACACTAACCCTAACCCTGACCCTAACCCTAACCCTAACCCGTACCCTAAACCTAACCCATACCCTAACCCTAACCCTAAACTTAACCCTAAGCCTATCCCGTACCCTAAACCTAACCCTAACCCTTGCCCTAACCCGTACCCAACCCTATCCCGTACCCTAACCCTAACACTAACCCGTCCCCAAACCCTAAGAGTAAACCTCACCCATACCCTAGCGCTAACCCTAACCCTAACACTAACCGTAACACTAACCCGCACCCTAAACCTAAACCTTAACCCTAACCCTAACCATAACACTTACCCGTACCCTAACCCTAACCCATACCCTAACCCTAACCCTAAACTTAACCGTAACCCTGACCCGTACCCTAACCCTAAAATTAACCCGTATCCTAACCCCAACCCTAACCCTAAATCTAAACCTAACCCGTACACTAACCCTAACCCTAACCCTAACCCTAACCCTAACCCTAACTCTAAACCTAACCCGTACTCTAACCCTAATCCTAACCCTAACCCTAACCCTAACCGTACTCTAACGCTAACCCTAAACCTCACCCTAACACTAACCCGTACTGTTACACTAACCCGTACCATAACCCTAAACCTAACCCTAACCTTAAGCATATCCCTGACCCGTACCCTAACCCTAAATCTAACCCGGACCCTAACCCCAACCCTAATCCTAACCATTAACATAACCCTATCCCTAACGCCAGCCCTGACCCTAAACCTAACCGTAAACCGTACCCTAACCCTAAACCTAACCCTCATCTAAACATAACCCTAACCCGTACCCTAACACAAACCCGTAACCTAAACCTAACCCTAACCCTAAACTTAACACATACGCTAAAACTATCCCGTACCCTAAACCTAACCCTAACCTGTACCCTAACCCTAACCCTAACCCTAATGCTATCCGTACTCTAAACCTAACCCAAACCCTCACACTAACCCTAACTTGTACTCTAACCCTAACCCTAAGCCTAAACGTAACCCTAACCCGTACTCTAACCCTAACCCGTACCCTAACACTAACCCTAACCCTAACACTATCCCTAACCCGTACTCTAAACCTAAACCTAACCCTAACTCTAACCCTAACGCGTACTATAACCCTAAACCTAACCCTAACACTAAACCTAACCCTTACCCTAACCCGTACCCAAACGGTAAACCTAACCTGTACCCTAACACTAACCCAAAACCGTAATCTAACCCTAACACTAACCCTAACCCTAACCCTAAACTGCACCCAAAACTTAACCCTAACCCTAACCCTAACATAACCCTTAACCGCACCCTAACCCTAACCCTAACTCGTACCCTAAAACTAACGCTTACCCTAACCCTAACCCGTAACCTAAACGTAACCCATACCAACCCTAACCCTAACCCTAACCTGTACCCTAAACCTAACCCTAACCCTAACTCGTACCCTAACCCTAACCCCAACCCTGACCCTAACCGTAACCCTAACCCGTAGCGTAAACCTAACCCATACCCTAACCCTAAACCTAACCCTAACCCTAACCCTAACCCATACCCTAAACCTAACCCGAACCCTTGACCTAACCCGTACGCAACCCTATCCCGTACCCTAACCCTAACCCTAACCCGTACCCAAACCCTAACAGTAACCCTAACCCAGACCTTAGTGCTAACTCTAACCCTAACCCTAAGCCTAACACGCACTCTAAACCTAAACCTAACCCTAACCCTAACCATAACCCTTACCCATACCCTAAACCTAACACATACCCTACCACTATCCCTAACCTTAACCGTAACCCTAACCCATACCCTAAACCTAAAACTAACCCATACCCTAACCCCAACCCTAACCCTAGCCCGTAACATAACCCTATCGTTAACCCTCAACCTGACCCTAAACCTAACCCTAACCCATACCCTAACCCTAACCCGTAACCTAAACCTAACCCTAACCCTAAACTTAACCCGTACACTAACCCTATACCGTACCCTAAACCTAACCCTAACCCGTACGCTAACCCTAACCCTGACCCTATCCGTACACTAATCCTAAACCTAACACTAACCCTAACCTATACTCTAACCCTAACCCTAACCCTAAAACTAACCCTAACAGATAATTTACCCCTAACCTGTACCCTAACACTAACCCTACCCTAACCCTGAACCTGACCCGTACCCTAACCCGTTCAGTAACCCTAACCTGTACCCTAACCCTAACCCTAAAACTAAACCTAACCCTAACCCTGACCCTAAACCAAACCCTAACCCGTACCCTAACCCTAAACCGTACCCTAACCCTAACCCTAAACCTAACCCATACCCTAACCCTAAACGTAACGCTAACCCGTACCCAAACCCTATCCGTAACACGTATCCTAAACCTAACCCTCACCCGCACACTAAACCTAACCCTAACCCTATACCTACCACGTACACTAACCCTATCCCATACCCTAACCTTAACCCGAACCCGTACCGTAACCCTAACACTAACCCTAACCCTAACGCTAACCCTAACCCTAACCCTAACCCTAACCCTAATCCGGACACTACCCTAACCCGAACCCTAACCCTAACCCGTACCCTAACCCTACCCGTAGCCTAATCGTAACTCTAACACTAACCCCTAACCCTAAACCTAATCCTAAACATTACCCTAACCCATACTCAAACGGTAAACCTAACCCATACCATAACACTAACTCAAACCCGTACTCTAACACTACCCATACCTTACCCCTAACCCTAACCTTAACCATAACGCTAACCCATATCCTAACCCTAAAACTAACCCGTACCCTGTACCCAAACCTAACCCTAACCCATACCCTAACACTAACCCTAACCGTAACCCTGACCCTGAACCTAACCTTATCACTTACACTAACCCTAACCCTAACCCTAACCCGCGGCCTAAACCTAACCCTAACCCGTACCATAACCCTAACCCGTAACCTAAACTTAACCCTAACTCAAACTTAACCCGTATGCTAACCCTATCCCGTACCCTAAACCTAACCCTAACCCATATCCTAACCCTAAACCTAAACTTATGCCTAACCCGTACATTAACCCTAACCCTAACCCTAACACTAACCCTACCCCGTACTCTAACCCTAACCCTAACTCTAACCCGTACCCTAACCCTAACCCTAACCCTAACACTAACCCTAACCTGTACACTAACCCTAACCCTAACCCTAACCCTAACCGTACTCTAACCCTAATCCTAAAACTCACCCTATTCCTAACCCGTACTGTAACCCTAAACCGTACCAATACCCTAACCCTAACCCGTACCCTAAACCTAACCCTAAATCGTACCCTAATGCTAACCCTAACCCTGACCCTAACCCTAACCCTAACTCGTACACTAACCCTAACCCTAACACTGACCCTAACCTTAACCCTAACCCGTACCCTAAACCTAACCCGTACCCTAAACCTAACCCTAACCCTTACCCTAACCCGTACCCAAACGGTAAACCTAACCCGAACCCTAACACTATCCCAAACCCGTACTCTAACCCTAACCCTAACCGTAAACCTAACACGCACCCTAAACTTAACCCTAACCCTAACACAAACCATAACCCTTAACCGTAACCAAACCTAACCCATAACCTAACCCTAACCCTAACCCTAACATTAACCATAACCCTAACCCATACCCTAACACTAAAACTAACCCGTACCCTTACCCCAACACTAACCCTAACCCGTACCCTAACACTAACCCTAACCCTAAAAGTAACCCTGATTCTAAATCTAACACTAACCCTTACACTAATCCTAACCCTAACCCTAACCCGTAACCTAAACCTAAAAATAACCCTTAACTTAACCCGTACGCTAACCCTATCCCGTACCCTAAACATAACCCTAAACCGTATCCTAACACTAAACCTAACCCTAAGCCTAAACCGTATATTAACCCCAAACCTAAACCTAACACTAACCCTACCCCGTACTCTAACCCTAAACCTAATCCTAACCCTTACCCGTACACTAACCCTAACCCTAACCCTAATACTAATACTACCCCGTTCTCTAACCCTAAACCTAAACCTAACCCTAACCGTACCCTAACCCTAACCCTAACACTAACACTAACCCTAACACCTAACAACCAACCCTAACCAACCCTAACCAACTAAACCTAACCCGTATTCTAACCCTAACCCTAACCCTAACCCAACCCTAACCCTAACCGTACTCTAACACTAACCCTAACACTCACCCTAAACCTAACCCGTACTGTAACTCTAATCCGTACCATAACCCTAACCCTAACACGTACCCTAACCCTAACCCTAACTCGTACCCTAACCCTAACCCTGACCCTAAACCTAACCCTAACCCGTACCCTAAACCTAACCCGTACTTTAACCCTAACCCTAAACCTAACCCATACACTAAACCTAACCCTAACACTAACTCGTACCCTAAACCTAAAACTAACACTGACCTTAACACTAACCCTAACCCGTACCCTAAGCATAACCCATACCCTAACCCTAAACCTAAACCTAACTCTTACCCTAACCTGTACCCTAAACCTAACCCTAAACCTTGACCTAACCCGTACCCAAACCTATCCGGTACGCTAACCCTAATCTTAACCCGTACCCAACCCCTAACAGTAACCCTAACCCATACCCTAGCGCTAACCCACACCCTAACCCTAACCTTAACGCGGACCCTAAACCTAACCCTAAACCTGACCCTAACCCTAACCCTATCCCGTACCCTAACCCTAAACCGTATCCGAACCCTAACCCTAAACCTAACCCATACCCTAACCCTAAACGTAACCCTAGGCCGTACCCTAAACCTAACCCTAACCTAGCTCGTACCCTAACACTAACCCTAACCCTGACCCTAACCCTAAACCTAACCCTAACCCTAATATGTATCCTAACCCTAACACTAACCCGCACACTAAACCTAACCCTAACCCTAAACCTAACACGTACACTAACCCTATCCCGTACCCTAATCTTAACCCTAACCGTACCGTGTCCCTAACACTAACCCTAACCCGTACACTAACCCTAACCGAACCTTAACCCTAACCCTAACCCATACCCTAGCCCTACCCGTAGCCTATACCTAACTCTAACCATAACCCCTAATCCTAAGCCTAACCATAACCTTTATCCGAACCCGTACCCAAAAGGTAAACCTAACCCGTACCCTAACACTAAACCAAAACCGTACCCTAACGCTAACCCTAACCCTAACCCTAACGCGCAACCTAAACTTAACCCTAACCCTAACCCAAACCATACACTTAACCGTAACCTAACCCTAAGCCATAACCTAAGCCTAAACCTAACCTTAACCATAACCCTAATCCGTAACCTAACCCTAAAACTAACCCGTACCCTAACCCCAACCCTAACCCTAACCCGAACCCTAACACTAACCCTAACCCGAACCCTGACCCTAAACCTAACCCTAACCTTTACACAAACCCTAACCATAACCCTTAACCGTACCCTAACCCTGACCCTAACTCATACCCTAACCCTAACACTGACCCTAAACCTACCCCGTACCCTAACCCTAACCCGTACCCTAACCCTAACCCTAACCCTATCCGTACACTAACCATAACCCTAACACTACACCGTATTCTAACCCTAACCCTAACTCTAACCATAACCCGTACCCTAACACTACACATAACCCTAACACTAACCCTACCCCATACTCTAAACCTAACCCTAACCCTAACCCTAACCGTAACCCTAACCCGTACCCTAAACCACCCTAACCCTAACTCGTACCCTAACACTAAACCTAACCCTCACCGAGTCCTAACCCTAACCTGTAACCTAAGCCTAACGCTAACCCTAAACTTAACCCGTACGCTAACCCTATCCCATACCCTTAACCTAATCCTAACCCGTAACCTAACCCTAAACCTAACCCTCATCCTAACCCGTACATTAACCCCAACCCTAACACTAATACTAACCCTACCCCGTACTCTAACCCTAACCCTAATTCTAACCCTAACCCGTACACTAACCCTAACCCTAAACCTAAACCTTACACTAACCCTACCCCGTACTCTAACCGTAACACAAACCCTAACCCTAACCGGTACCCTAACCCTAAACCTAACCCTAACCCAAACCTTAACCCTAACCATACTCTAACCCTAACACTAACCCTCACCCTAACCCTAACCGTACTGTAACCCTAACCCGTACAATAACCCTCACCCAAACCCTAAACTTAACTGTAACCCTGAACTGTACCCTAACCCTAAAACTAACCCGTACCCTAAACACAACCCTAATCCTAACCTGTACCCTAACCCTATCCATAACACTAATCTTGACCCTAAACCTAACCCCAAACCATACTCTAACCCTTACCCTAACCATAACCCTCACCTAAACCTAACCCTATACCGTACCCTAACCCTAACTCTAATTCTAAACCTAACCCTAACCCGTACCCTAATTCTAACACGTAACCTAAACCTAACCCTACCCCTAAACTTAACCCGTACGCTAACCCTATCCTGTATCCTAAACCTAACCCTAACCCGTACCCTAACCCTAACCCTAACCCTAACCCTAACCCTAACCCTAACCGTACTCTAACCCTAACACTAACCCTCACCCTAACCCTAACCGTACTGTAACCCTAACCCGTACCCTAACCCTAATCTGAACCCTAACCCACACCTAAACCTAACCCTAAACCGCAACCTATGCCTAACCCTAACCCTAAACTTAACCCGTACGCTAACCCTATCTCGTACCCTTAACCTAACCCTAACCCGTAACCTACCCTAAACCTAACCCTAACCCTATTCGTACTCTAACCCTAACCCTAACCCTAATTCTAACACTAACCCTAACCCGTACTCTAACACTAACCCTAAACATAAACGTAACCCTAACCCTTACGTTAACCCTAACCCGTACCCTAACACTAACCCTAACCCTAACACTATCCCTAACCCGTACTCTAACCCTAACCTAACCCTAACTCTAACCCTAACCCGTACTATAACCCTAAACCTAATCCTAAACCTAAACTTAACTTTACCCGTACTCTAACCCTATCCCGTAGCCTAACACTAACTCTAAGCCTAACACCTAACCCTAACCCTAACCCTTACCCTAACCCGTACCCAAATGGTAAACCAAACCCGTACCCTAACACTAACCAAACCCGTACTCTAACCCTAAACCTAACCCTAAACGGCACCCTAAACTTAACCCTAACCCTAACACTGACCCTAACCCTAACCCGCACCCTAACCCTAACCCTAACCGTATCCGTTCTCTAACACTAACCATAACCCTTCCCCGTACTCTAACCCTAACCCTAACTCTAACCCTAACCCGTACCCTAACCCTAAACCTAACCCTAACACTAACCCTACCCCGTAATCTAAACCTAACCCTAACCCTAACCGTAACGATAACCCGTACCCTAAACCTAACCCTAACCCTAACTCTTACCCTAACACTAACCCTAACCCTGACCCTAACCCTAACACTAACCCGTACCCTAAACCTAACCCATACCCTAATCCTAACCCTAAACTTAACCCAAACCCTATCCCGTACCCTAAACCTAACCCTAACCCTTGTCCTAACTCGTACCCAAACCTATCCCTTAACCTAAGCCTAACCCTAACCCGTACCCAAACCCTAAGAGTAAACCTAAACCATACCCTAGCACTAATCCTAAACCTAAACCTAAGCCTAACCTGCACCCTAAAACTAAACCTAACCATAACCCTAACCATAACCCTTACCTGTACCCTAACACTAACCCATAACCTAACACTAACCCTAACCTTAACCGTAACCCTAACCCGTACCCTAACCCTAAAACTAACCCGCACCGTAACCCCAACCCTAACCCTAACCCTAACCCTAACCATAACCCTATCCCTAATCTTAACCCTGACCCTAAACCTAACCCTAACCTGTACCCTAACCCTAACCCGCACCTAACCCTGCCCTAACCCTAACCCATACCCAACCCTAATTCGTAACCTAACCCTAAACCTAACCCGTACCCAAACCCTAACAGTAACCCTAACCCATACCCTAGCGCTAATCCTAACCCTAACGTTAACCGTAATACTAACCCGCACCCTAAACCTAAACCTAACCCTATCCCTAACCATAACCCTTACTCATACCCAAACCCTAACCCATACCCTAAGCCTAACCCTAAACACAACAGTAACCCTGACCCGTACGCTAACCCTAAAATTAACCCGTACCCTAACCCCAACCCTAACCCGCACCTAAACCTAACCCTTATCCGTAACCTAAACCTAACCCTAACCCTAAACTTAATCTGTACGCTAACCCTATCCCGTACCCTAAACCGAACCCTAACCACTACTCTAACCCTATCCCGTAGCCTAACACTAACTCTAACCCTAACCCCTAATCCTAACAGTAACCCTAACCGTTGCCCTAACCCGTACCCAAATGGTAAACCTAACCCGTACCCTAACACTAACCCAAACCCGTCTCTAACCCTAACACTAACCCTAACCCTAAACCTAAACCGCTCCCTAAACTTATCCTAACCCTAACCCTAACCATAACCATTAACCATACCCTAACACTAACCCTAACTAGTACCCTAAAACTAACGCTTACCCTAACCCTAAACCTAACCCGTACCAACCCTAACCCTAACCCTAACCCTAAACCGTACCCTCAACCTAACGCTAACCCTAACTCGTACCCTAACCCTAACCCCACTACTAACCCTAACCCTAACCCTAACCCGTAACCTAACCCTAAACCTAACCCATAACCTAAACCTAACCCTAACCCTATCCCGTACCCTATACCTAACCCGAACCCTTGACCTAACCCGTACCCAACCCTATCCCGTACCCTAACCCTAACCCTAACCCGTACCCAAACGCTAAGAGTAACCCTAACCCATAACCTAGCGCTAACCGTAACCCTAACCCTAAGCCTAACCCGCACCCTAAACCTAAACCTAACCCTAACCCTAAACATAACCCTTACTCGAACCCTAACCCTAACCCATACCCTAACCTAACCCTAACCCACACCTAAACGTTACCCTAACCCGTACCCTAACCCTAACTTGTAACCTAAACCTAAACCTAACCCTAAACTTAACCCGTACTCTAACCCTAACCTTAACCCTAAACCTAATCCTTACCCGTACTCAAACCCTAACGCGTACCCTAACCCTAACCCACACCCTAACATAAACCTAACTTTAACCGTAACCCTAACACGTACCCTAACCTTAAACTAACCCGTACCCTAACCCCAACCCTAACCCTAACCCATACCCTAACACTAACCCTAACCCTAACCCTGACCCAAAAACTAACCCTAACCCATACACTAACCCTAACCCTAACCCTAACCCGTAACCTAAACCTAACCCTAAACCTAAACTTAACCCGTACGCTAAAACTATTCGGTACCCTAACCCTAACCCTAAACCTAAACCTAACCCATACCCTAACCCTAACCATAAACCTTTCCCTAACCCTAACACTAACCCTAATCTGTACTCTAACCCTAACCCTAAACCTAACCCTAACCGTACTCTAAACATAACCTTAACCCTCATCCTAACTCTAACCCGTACTGTAACCCTAACCCGTAACATAACCCTAACCCTAACCCGTAGCCTACCCGTAACCTTAACTCGTGCCCTAAACCTAACCCAAACCCTAAACTCAACCCGTGCACTAACCCTATCCCATACCCTAAACCTAACCCTAACCCGTACCCTAACACTAACCCTAAACCGTACTCTAACCCTAACCCTAACCCTAAACCTAACCCTAACCCTTACTCTAACCCTATCCCGTACACTAACATTAATCCTTACCCTAACCCTAAACCTAACCTGTACCCTAACCATAAACGTAACCCTAACCCGTTCCCAAACCCTAACCCTAACACGTACCCTAACCCTAACCCTAACCCGCACACTAAACCTATCCCTAACCCTAGACCTAACACGTACACTAACCCTATCCCGTACCGGAACCTTAAACCTAACCCGTACCGTTACCCTAACCCTAACCCTAAACTTAACCCTAACCCTAACACTAACAATAATCCTAACCCGAACCCTAATCTGTACCCTAAACCGTACCCTAACCCTTGACCTAACCCGTACCCAACCCTATCTCGTGCCCTAAATGTAACCCTAACCTGTACCCAAACCCTAACCCTAACAAGTACCCTAACCCTAACCCTAACCCTAACACGCACACTAAACCTAACCCTAACCCTAGACCTAACACGTACACTAACCCTATCCCGTACTGGAACCTTAACCCTAACCCGTACCGTTACCCTAACCCTAACCCTAAACTTAACCCTAACCCTAACCCTAACAATAATCCTAACCCGAACACTAACCTGTACCCTACACCGAACCCTAACGCTTGAACTAACCCGTACCCAACCCTATCTCGTGCCCTAAACCTAACCCTAACCCGTACCCAAACCCTAACAGTAACCCTAACCCATACCCTAGCCCTAACCCTAAACCTAACCCTAAGCCTAAACCGCCCCCTAAACCTAAACGTAACCTTAACCCTATCCATAACCATTACCCGTACCCTAACCCTAAACAGTACCCTAACAGTAACCCTAACGTTAACCGTAACTCTAACCAGTACCCTAACCCTAAAACTAACCCATACCCGAATGCCAACCCTAACCCTAACCCGTAAGATGACCCTATCCCTAACCCTAACCCTGACCCTAACCTAACCCTAACCCGTACCCTAACCCTAACCCATACCCTAAACCTAACCCTAAACCTTACCCTAACCCTAACCCGTACCCTAAACCTAAACCTAACCCTTGACCTAACCCATACCCAACCCTATCTCGTACCCTAAACCTAACCCTAATCCGTACCCAAACCCTAACAATAATCCTAACCCATACCCTAGCGCTAAACCTAAACCTAACCCTAAGCCTAACCCGCACCCTAAACCTAAACGTAACCCTAACCCTAACCATAACCCTTACCCGTACCCTAATCCTAACCCATACCCTAACACTAACCCTAACCTGAACCGTAACCCTAACCAGTATCCTAACCATAAACCGTAAACTAAACCTAACCCTAACCCTAAACTTAACCCATACACTAACCCTATCCGGTACCCTAAACCAAAATCTAACCCATACCCTAACCTTAACCCTAACCCTAACCCTAACCCTATCCGTACACTAACCCTAACCCTAACACTAACACTAACCCTAACCCGTACTCTAACCCTAACATTAACCCTAAACCTAACCCTAACCCGTACTCAAACCCTAACCCGTACCCTAACAAAAACCCTTAACTTAACCCTAAAACTAACCCGTACCCTAAACCTAAACGTAACCCTCACCCGTACCAAACCCTAACCCTAACACGTACCCTAACCCTAAACCTAACCCTAACCCGAACACTAAACCTAACCCTAACCTTAGACCTAACACGTACACTAACCCTATCCCGAACCGTACCTTTAACCCTAACCCGTACCATAACCCTAAACATAACCCTAACCCTAACCCTAACCCGTACACTAACCCTAACCCGAACCCTAACCCTAACAATAACCCGTACCCTAACCCTACCCGTAGCCTAACACTAACCCTACCCCTAACCCCTAACCCTAAACCTAACCCTTACCCTAACCCGTACCCAAATGGCAAACCTAACCGATACCCTAACATTAACCCAAACCCGTACTCTAACACTAACCCTAACCCTAACCCGAACCCTAAAATTAACCGTAACCCTAACCCAAACCAAAGCATTTAACCGTAACCTAACCCTAATCCATATCCATACCCTAACCCTAACCTTAAACATAACCCTAACCCGTACCCTAAACCTAAAACTAACCCGTACCCTAACCCCACCCCTAACCCTAAACCGTACCCTAACACTAACCCTACCCCTCACCCTGACCCTAAACCTAACCCTTACCCTTACACTAACCCTAACCCTAACCCTAACCCGCACTCTAAACCTAAACCTAACCCGTTCCCTAACCCTAACTCGTAACCTAAACCTAACCCTAACCCTAAACTTAACCCGTACGCTAACCCTATCCCGTACACTAAACCTAACCGTAACCCTTATCAAAACCTTAAACCTAAACCTAAGCCTAACCCGTACATTAACCCTAACCAGACCTAACACTAACTCTACCCCGTTCTCTAAACCTAAACCTAACCCTAACCGTAACCCTAACCCTAACCCTAACCCTAACCCTAACACTAACCCTAACCCGTACTATAACCCTAACCCTAACCCTAACCCTAACCGTATCTAACAATAACCTTAACCCTCACCCTAACACTAACCCGTACTGTAACCCTAACCCGTAACATAACCCTAACCCTAACCCGTACCCTAACCCTAACCCTAACTCGTACCCTAAACCTAACCCTAACCCTAAAATTATCCCGTACATTAACCCTATCCCGTACCCTAAACTTAAACCTAACCCATACCCTAACCAGTACCCTAACCCTATCCGCACAATAACACTAACGCTAAACATAACACTAACCCTAACCCGTACTCTAACCCTAACCCTAACCCTAAACCTAACCCTAACCCGTTCTGTAACTGTAACCCGTACCTAACACTAAACCTTACCCTAAGCCTAAACATAACCCTTACCCGTAACCAAACCATAACGCTAACACGTACCCTAACCCTAACCCTAACCCTAACTGTAATCCGCACACTAAACCTAACCCTAACCCTAGACCTAACACGTACACTAACCCTATCCCGAACCGGAATCTTAACCCTAACCTGAACCATAACCCTAACACTAACCCTAACCCTAACCCTAACCCTAACCCTATCCCTAACCCGTACACTAACCCTAAACCGAATCCTAACCCATACCCTAACCCATACACTAACCCTACCCATAGCCTAACCCTAAATCTAAACCTAACCCCTAACCCTAACACTAACCCTAATCCTTACACTAACCCGTACCCAAAAGTTAAACCTAACCCGTAACCTAACAGTAACCCAAACCCGTACTCTAACCCTAACCTTAACCCTAACCCGCACACTAATCTTAACCTGAACCCTAACCGAAACCATAACCCTTAACCGTAACTTAACCCTAAACCATACCCTAACCCTAACCCTAACCTTAAACATACCCAAACCTGCACACTAACCCTAAAACTAACCCGTACCCTAACGCCAACCCTAACACTAACGAGTACCCTAACACTAACCCTAACCCGAACCCTGACCCTAAACCTAACCCTAACCCTTACAGTAACCCTAACCTTAACCCTAACCCGCACCCTAAACCTAACCCTAACCCGTACCCTAACCCTAACCCGTAACCTAAACCTAACCCTAAACCTAAACTTAACCCGTACGCTAACCTATCCCGTACCCTGAACCTAACCCTAACCCGTACACTAACCCTAACCCTAAACCTAACCTAAAACTAACCCTAAACCGTACTCTAACCATAACACTAACCCTAACCCTAACCATAATCTAACCCTGACCCTCAATCTAACCCTAACCCATACTGTAACCCTAACCCTTACCATAACCCTAACCATAACACATATCCTAATCCTAAACCTAACTTGTACCCTAACCCTAACCCTAAACCTGACACTAACTCTAAACGTAACACGTACCCTAAAACTAACCCGTACCCTAACCCTAATCCTAACCCTAACCCGTACCCTAAACCTAACCCTAACCCTAACTCATACCCTAACCCTAACCCTAACCTTGACCCTAACCTAAACCCTAACCCGTACTCTAAGCCTAACCCATACCCTAAAACTAACCCTAAACCTAACCCTAACCCTAACCCGTACCCGAAACCTAACCCTAACCCTTGACCTAACTCTTACCCAAACCTATCCCGTACCCTAACCCTAACCCTAACCCGTACCCAAACCCTAACATAAACCCTAACGCATAACCTAGCACAAACCCTAACCATAACCCTAACCCGCACCCTAAACCTAACCCTAACCCTAACCCTAACCCTAACCCTAACCCTAACCATAACCCTTACCCGTACCCTAACCCTAACCCATACCCTAACCATAACCTTGACCGTAACCCTGACCCTTACCCTAACCCTAAAACTAACCTGTACCCTAACCCCAAACCTAACCCTAAACTGGACCATAACCCTATCCCTAAACCTATCCCTGACCCTAAACCTAACCCTAAACCAAACCATAAACCTAACTCTAACCCGCACCTAAACTTAACCCTAACCCGTTCCCTAACCCTAACCCATCACCTAATGCTAATCCTAAACCTAAACTTAACCCGTACACTAACCCTATCCCGTATCCTAAACCTAACCTTAACCCGTACCCTAACCCTAATCCTAACCCTATCCGTACAATAACCCTAACACTAACTCTAAACCTAACCCTAACCGTAACCCGTATTCTAACCCTAAACCTAACCCTAACTCTAACCCTAACCCGTACTATAACGCTAACCCTAACCTTAACCCTAACCGTAACCATAACCCTAACCCGTACAGTAACCCTAACCGGTACCCTAACCCTAACCCTAAACCTAACCTTGACCTAACCCTAACCCGTACCCTAAACCTAAACCGTACCCTAACCCTAACCCTTAACCTAACCCGTACCCTAACCCTAAACATAACGATAACCCGTAACCAAACCCTAACCCTAACACGTACCCTAAACCTAACCCTATACCGTACACTAAACCTAACCTTAACCCTAGACCTAACACGTACACTAACCCTATCCCATACCCCAAACTTAACCCTAACTGTATCGTAAGCTTAACACTAATCATAACCCTAACCCTAACCCTAACCCTAACCCTTACGCTAACCCTACCTGTAGCCTAACCCTAACTCTAACCCTAACCCCTAACCCTAACCCTAACCCTTACCCTAACCAATACCCAAATGGTAAACCTAACCCGTACCCTAAAACTAACCAAAACCCGTACTCTAACCCTAACCCTAACCCTAACCCGCACTTTAAACTTAACCCTAACCCTACCCAAACCATAACGCTTAACCGTAACCTAACCCTAACCCATACCCTAACCCTAACCATAACCCTAACCCTAACCCTAACCCTAACCCTACCCAAACCATAACCCTTAACCGTAACCTAACCCTAACCCTAACCCTAACCCTAACCCTAACCCTAACCCTAACCTTAACCGTAACCTTAACACATACCCTAACCCTAAACCTAACCTGTACCCTAACCCACACTGACTCTAACCCGTACAATAACACTAACCCTAACCCTAACCTGACCCTAAACCTAACCCTAACCCTTACACTAATCCTAAACCTAATCCTAACCCGCACCCTAAACCTAACACTAACCCGTACCCTAACCCTAAACCGTAACCTAAACCTAACCCTAACCCTAACCCTATCCGTACACTAGCCCTAACACAAACCCTAACACTAACCCTATCCCATACTCTAACCCTAACCCTAACCCTTACTTTAAGGCTAACCCTAAATTGTACTCTAACCCTAACCCTAAACTTAACGTAACCCTAACCCGTACTCTAACCCTAACCCGTACCCTAACACTAATCCTAACCCTAACACTATCCCTAACCTGTACCCTAACCCTAAACGTAACCCTAACCCGTACCCAAACACTAACCCTAACACGTACCCTAACCCTAACGCGCACACTAAAACTAACCCTAACACTAGACCTAACATGTACACTAAACCTATCCTGTACCGTAACTTTAACCCTAATCCGTACCGAATCCCTAACACTAACCCTAACCCTAACCCTAACCATAACCCTAACCCGTAGACTAACCCTAAACCGAACCCTAACCCTAACCCTAACCCTAAACGTACCCTAACCCTAAGCCTAACCCGTCCCCTAACACTAACCCTTACCCTAACCCTAAACCTAACCCATACCCTAACCCTAAACGAAACCCTAACCCATATCCAAACCCTAACCCTAACACGTACCCTAACCCTAACCCTAACCATAACCCGCACACTAAACCTAACCCTAAAAAAAAATAAAAATAAAATAAAAAAATAAACCTAACCCTAACACTAGACCTAAAACGTACACTAAACCTATCCCGTACCATAACCTTAACCCTAACCCGTACCATAACCCTAACAATAACCCGTACACTAACCCTAACCCTAACCCTAAACTTACCCTAACGCTAACCCTAACCAAACCCTAACACAAACCCTAACCCGTACTCTAAACTAACCCTAACCCTAAACCTAACCCTAACCCGTACTCTAACCCTAACCCTAACCCTAACACTAACCATAACCCTAACACTAAACCTAACACGTACTCTTACCCTAAACCTAACCCTAACACTAACCCTAACCCACTACTATAACCCTAACTCTTAACCTAACCCTAAACCTAACCCTAACTCGTACCGTAACCCGAACCCGTACCCTAACCCTAACTCTATCCTTAACCTAACCTTAACCCTGACCCTAACCCTAAAACTAATCCCATACCCTAACCCTAACCCTAACCCGCATGCTAAACCTAACCCTAACCCTAGACCTAACCCGTACCCTAACCCTAACCCGTACCCTAAAACTAACCCTAACCCTAGCCCGTACCATAACCCTAACACTAACCCTAACCCGTACCCTAACCCTAACCCATACCCTATCGCTAACCTGATGCCTAACCCTAACCCACACCCTAAGCCTAACCCTAACCCTAGACCTAAACCTTACCCTAAACAAATCCCGTAACCTAAACCTAATGCTAACCTGTACCCTAACCCTAACAATAAAACTAACCCAAATCCTAAACCTATTCCGTACACTAACCCTAACCCTAACCCTAACCTGTACCCTAACACTAACCCTAACCCTAAACCTAACCCTAACGCTGCCCCTACCCCTAACCCTAATCCCATACCCTAACCCTAACCCGCATCCTAAACCTAACTCTAACCCTAACGCGTACCATAAACCTAACACTAACCCTAACCCGTACAAAAACCCTAACACATACACTAACCCTAACCCGAAGCCTAACCCTAACCCACACACTAAACCTAAACCTAACCCTAGACCTAACCCGTACCCTAAACCTATCCGGTACCCTAACCCTAACGCTAAACTGTACCCTAACCCTAACACTATCACTAACCCTAATCCTAACCCTATCCCGTACACTTACCATAACCCGTACCCTAGCCCTAACCCATACCATTACACGTACCTTAACCCTAACCCTAACCCGTACCCTCACCCGTAACCTAAACCTAACCCTAACCTGTACGCTAACACGTACCATAACCCTAACACTAATCCTAACCCTAACCATAAACCTAACCCATACCCTACCCCTCAGCCTATCCCATACCGTAACCCTAACTCGTACCCTAACACTAACCCTTACCCTAACCCCTAAACTTAACCCTACACCGTACCCTAAACCTAACCCTAACCCTAACTCGTACCCTAACCCTAACCCTAACCCTGATCATAAACGTAACCCTAACTCGTACCCTAACCCTAATCGGTACCCTAACCCTAACCCTAACCCTAATCCTAAACCTAACCCTAACCCGTACAGTAACCCTAACCCATACCTAACCCTAGCCCTAACCCTAAACCTAACCCTAACCCTGACCCTAAACCTAACCGTAACCCGTACCCTAACCCAAAACCGTACCCTAAACCTAACCCTGAACCTAACCCATACCCTAACCCTAAACGTAACGCTAAACCATACCCAAACCCTATCCTAACATGTACCCTAAACCTATCCCTAACCCTACCCCGCACACTAAACCTAACTCTAACCCTAGACCTAACATGTACACTAAACCTATCCTGTAGCCCAGGCTTAACCCTAACCCGAACCGTAACCCTTACCCTAACCCGTATCCTAACCCTACCTGTAGCCTAACCCTAAATCTAACACTAACCCCTAACCGTAACACTAACCCCAACCCTTACCCTAACACGTACCAGAACGGTAAAACTAACCCGTACCCTAACATTAAACCAAACCCGTACTCTAACCTTAACCCTAACCCAAACCCGCACCCTTAAATTAACCCTAACCCCAACCGAAACCATAACCCTTAACCGTAACTTAACCCTAACCCATACCCTAACCCTAACCCTAAACTTAACAGTAACGCTAACCCGTAACCTAACCCTAAATCTAACCCATACCCTAACCCCAACACTAACCCTAACCCGTACCCTAAAACTAACCCTAACCCTAACCCTAAACCTGACCCTAAACCTAACCCTAAAACTTACACTAACCCTAAACCTAACCCACACCCTACACCAAACCCTAACCCGTACCATAACCCTATCCATAACCTAAACCTAACCCTAAACCTAAACTTAACCCATACGCTAAAACTATCCCGTACCCTAAACCTAAACCTAACCCGTATCCTAACCCTAAACATAACCCTAAGCCTAACCTGTACACTAACCCTAACCCTAACCGTAACCCTAACACTAACACTAACGCTAACCTGTACTCTAACCCTAAACCTAACCCTAACCTTAACCCTGACCCTAAACCTAACCCTAACCCGTACACTAACCCTAACGCTAACCCTGACCCGCACACTAAACCTAACCCTAAGCCGTACACTAACACTAACCCTTACTCTAACCCTAACCCTAACCCTTTCCCGTACCCTAACCCTAACCCTAACCATTTCCCTAACCCTAACACTAACCCTAACCCGTACCCTAACCCTAACCCTAACCCTAACCCTAACCCTAACCCTTACCGTACTCTAACCCTAAACCTAACCCTCACCCTCACCCAAACCCATACTAAAACCTAACCCGTAACATAATCCTAACACTAACACGTACTCTAACCCTAACCCTAACTCGTACCCTAACCCTAACACTGAACCTAACACTAACCCTAAACCGTAACCTAAACCTAACCCATAACCTAAACCTAACCCTAACCCTAACCCTAAGCCGTACCCTAAACCTAACCCTAACGCTAATTCGTGCCCTAACCCTAAGCCTAACCCAGACCCTAAACCTAAACCTAACCCATACCCTAAATCTAACCCATAACCCTAAACCTAACCCTAAACCTAACCCTAACCCTAACCCGTACCCTAAACCTAACCCTAACCCTTGACCGAACCCGTACCCAACCCTATCCGTACCCTAAACCTAACCCTAACACGTACCCAAACCCTAACAGTAACCCTAACCCATACCCTAGCGCTAACCCAGCCCTATCCCTAAGCCTAACCCGCACCCTAAACCTAAACCTAACCCTAACCCTAAACATAACCCTTTCACATCCCCTAACCCTAACCCATACCCTAACACTAACCCTAACCCGTCTTCTAACCCTAACCCTAACCCTAAACCTAACCATAACCCGTACTCTAAACCTAACCTGCACTCTAACAATAACCCTTACCCTAACCCTAAACCTAACCCGTTCCCTAACCCTAAACGTAACCCTAACCAGTACCCAAACACTAAACCTAACACGTACACTAACCCTAACCCTTTCCCTAACCCTAACCCAACCCGCACACTAAACCTAACCCTAACCCTAGACCCTAGACCTAACACGTACACTAAACCTATCCCGTACCGGAACCTTAAACCTAACCTGCACCATAACCCTAACACTAACCCTAACCTAACCCGTACCCTAAGCCTCCCCGTAGCCTAACCCTAACTCTAACCCTAACCCCTAACCCTAACCCTAACCCTAACCCTAACCCGTAACCAAACGGTAAACCTAACCCGTACCCTAACACTAACCCAAACCTGTACTCTAACCCTAAACCTAACCCGCACCCTAAACTTAACCCTAACCCTAACCCAAACCATAACCCTTAACCGTAACCTAACCCTAACCCATACCCTAAACCTAACACTAACCTTAACCATAATGCTAACCTGTACCCTAACCCTAAACCTAACCCATACCCTAACCACAACCCTAACCCTAACCCATACCCTAACACTAACCCTAACCCTAACCCTGACCCTAACCTAACCCTAACCCTTACACTAACCCTAACACTAACCCGGACCCTAAACCTAACCCTAACCCATAACCTAACCCTAACCTGTAACCTAAACCTAACCCTAACCCTAACTTAAACCTTACGCAAACCCTATCCCGTACCCTAAACCTAAACCTAAACCGTATCCTAACCCTAAACCTGTCCCGAAGGCTAACCCGTACATTAAACCTAACACTATCCCTAACACTAACCCTAACCCGTACTCTAAACCTAACACTATCCCTAACCGTAACCGTACTCTAACCCTAACCCTAACCCTCACCCAAACCCTAACCCGTACTGTAACCCTAACCTATATCATAACCCTAACCCTAACCCGTACCCTAACCCTAACCCTAACTCGTACCCTAACCCTAAACCTAACTCTGACCCTAACCCTAATCCTAACCCGTACCTTAAACCTAACCCGTAACCTAACCCTAACACTAAGCCGTACCCAAAACCTAACCCTAAACCTAACTCGTACCCTAACCCTAACCCTAACCCTGACCCTAACCCTAACCCTAACCTGTACCCTAAGCCTAACCCATACCCTAATCCTAACCCTAAATCTAACCCTAACCCTAAACCGTACCCTAAACCTTACCCTAAACCTTGACCTAACCCGAACCCAACCCTATCCCGTAAACTAACCCTAACCCTAACCCGTACCCAAACCCTAACAGTAACCCTAACCCATTCCCTAGCGCTAACCCTAACCCTAACCCTAAACCTAACCCTAACCCGCACCCTAAACATAAATCTAACCCTAACCCTAAACTTAACCCTTACCCGTACCCTAACCCTAACCCATATCTTAAACCTAACCCTAACTTTAACCGTAACCCTGACCTGTACCCTAGCCCTAAAACTAACCCGTACCCTACCCGTCCATAACCCTATCCCTAACCCTAACCCTGACCATAAACCTAACCTTAGCCCATACCCTAACCCTAATCCTAACCCTAACCCGCACCTAAACCTAACCCTAACCCGTACCCTAACCCTACCCGTAACCTAAACCTAACCTAACCCTAACCCTAAACATAACCCATACGCTAAACCTAATCCAAACCCTAACCCGTACCCTAACCCTAAACCTAACCCTAACCCTATCCGTACACTAACCCTAACCCTAACACTAACACTAACACTAACCCTAACCCGTACTCTAACCATAACCCTAACCCTAAACCTAACCCTAACCCTAACACTAACCCTAACCGTACTCTAAACATAAACCTAACCTTAACTCTAACCCTAACCCGTACTATACCCTAACCCTAACCCTAGCCCTAACCCTAACCCTAAACCGTACAGTAACCCTACCCCTAACCCTAACCATAACCCTTTTCCGTAACCTAATCCTAACCCTAACTCGTACCCTAAAACTAACACTTACCCTAACCCTAACCCGTTCCCTAAACCTAACCCGTACCGATCCTAACCCTAACCCGTACCCTAAACCTAACCCTAACCCTGACTCGTACCCTAACCCTAACCCCAATCCTGACCCTAACCCTAATGCTAACCCGTACCCTAAACCTAACCCTAAACCTAACTCGTACCTTAACCCTAAACCTGACACTGATCCTAACCCTAATCCTAACCCGTACCTTAAACCTAACCTGTAACCTAACCCTAACCCTAACCCGTACCCTAAACCTAACCCTAAAACTAACTCGTACCCTAACCCTAACCCTAACCCTGACCCTAACCCTAACCCTAACCTGTACCCAAAACCTAACTGAAATCTAACCCTAACCCTAAACCGTACCCTAAACCTTGACCTAACCCGAACAAAACCATATCCCGTAACCTAACCCTAACCCTAACCCGTACCCAAACCCTAACAGTAACCCTAAACCATACCCTAGCGCTAACCCTAACCCTAACCCTAACCCGCACCCTAAACATAAAACTAACCCTAACCCTAAACTTAACCCTTACCCGTACCCTAACCCTAACCCATACCCTAAACCTAACCCTAACTTTAACTGTAACCCTGACCTGTACCCTAACCCTAAAACTAACCCGTACCTTACCCCCAACCCTAACCCTAACGCATACCATAAGCCTATCCCTTACCCTAACCCTGACCCTAAACCTAAACCTAACCCGTACCCTAACCCTAATCCTAACCCTAGCCCGCACCTAAAACTAACCCTAACCCGAACCCTAACCCTAAAACGTAACCTAAACCTAACCGTAAACCTAAACTTAACCCATACGCTAACCCTATTCTGAACCCTAACCCGTACCCTAATCTTAACACTAACCCCAACCCTAACCCTATCCGTACACTAACCCTAACCCTAACCCTAACACTAACATTAACCCTAACCCGTACTCTAAACATAACCCTAACCCTAAACCTAAACCTAACATGTACTCAAACCCTAACCCGTACCCTAACACTAACCCTAACCCTAACACTAACCCTAACCCGTACTCTAAACCTAAACCTAACCCTAACTCTAACCCTAACCCGTACTATAACCCTAACCCTAACCCTAGCCCTAACCCTAACCCTAAACCGTACAGTAACCCTACCCCGTACCCTAACCCTAACCCAAACACTAAACCTAACCCTAACCCTGAACCTAACCCTAACCCTCACCCGTACCCCAACCCTAAACCATACCATAACCCTTTACCCTAAACCTAACCCGTACCCTAACACTAAACGTAACGCTAACCCATACCCAAACCTTAACCCTAACACGTACCCTAACCCTAACCTGCACACTAAACCTAACCCTAAACCTAGACCTAACACGTACTCTAAACCTATCCCGTACCCCAATCTTAACCCTAACCCATACCATAACCCTAATACTAACCATAAACCCAACCCTAACCCTAACCCGTACACTAACCCTAACCCGAACTCTAACCCTAACCCTAACCCATACCGTAACCCTACCCGTAGCCTAACGCTAACACTAACACTAACCCCTAACCCTAACCCTAATGCTAACTCTTACCCTAACATGTACCCAAACGGTAAACCACACCGTACCCTAACACTAACCCAAAACCGTAGTCTAACCCTAAATATAACCCTAACCCTAACCCACACGCTAAACTTAAACCTAACCCAAATCCTAACCATACCCTTAACCGTAACCTAACCCTAACCCATACCCTAACCCTAACCCTAACCTTAACCGTAATCCTAACCCGTACCCTAACCCTAAACCTAACCCGTAACCTAACCCCAACCCTAACACTAACCCGTACCATAACACTAACCCTAACCCTAACCCTGGCCCTAAACCCAACCCTAACCCTTACACTAATCCTAAACCTAACCCTAACCCGCACCCTAAACCTAACCTTAACCCGTACCCTAACATTAACCCGTAACCTAAACCTAACCCTAACCCGTACCCTAACCCTAACCCGCACCAAAACCTAACCCTATCCCGTACCCTACCCAAACCCGTAACCTAAACCTAACCCTAACCCTAAACGTAACCCGTACGCTAACCCTATCCTGTACCCTAAAACTAACCAGAAACCGTAACCTAACCCTAAACCTAAAACTAATCCTAACCCATACATTAACCCTAACCCTAACCCTAACACTAACCCTACCGCGTACTCTACAACTTACCCTAACCCTAACCCGTACCGTAACCCTAACCCTAACCCTAACACTAACGCTAACCCGTACTCTAAACCTAACCCTAACCCTCACCCTAACACTAAACCGTACTGTAAACCTAACCCATACCATAACCCTAACCCTAACCCGTACCCTAACCCTAAACCTAACTCGTTACCTAACCCTAACCCTAACCCTGACCCTAACCCTAACCCTAACCCATACCCTAAACCTAAACCGTACCCTAACACTAACCCTAAACCTAACCATACCCAAACCCTAACAGTAACCCTAAACCATACCCTAGCGCTAACCCTAAAACTAACCCTAGACGCACCCTAAACCTAAACCTAACCCTAAACCTAACCATAACCCTTACCCGTACCCTGACACTAACCCATACGCTAACCCTAACCCTAACCTTAAATGTAACACTGAACCGTATCCTTACCCTAAACCTGACCCGTACCCTAAACCCAAACCTAACCCTAACCCGTACCATAAACCTATCCCTAACGCTAACCCTGATCCTAAACCTAACCCTAACCCGTACATTAACCCTAACCCTACCGCTAACCCTAACCCTCACCTAAACATAAACCTAACCCATACCGTACCCCTAACCCGTAACCTAAACCTAACCCTAACCCTAAACTTAACCTGTATGGTAACCATAACCTGTACCCTAAACCTAACCCTAAACCATACTCTAACCCTAACCGTAACCCTATCCGTACACTAACCCTAACCCTAACACTAACACTAACCCTAACCCGTACTCTAACCCTAACCCTAATGCTAAACCTAAACCTAACCCATACTCTAACCCTAACCCGTACCCTAGCAATAACACTAACCCTAACACTAGCCCTAACCCGTACTCTAACCCTAAATCTAACCCTAACTCTAAACCTAACCCGTACTATAACCCGAACCCTAACCTTAACCCTAACCCGTACTCTAAACCTATCCCGTACCCTAACCCTAACTCAAACACTAACCCCTAACCCTAACTCTAACCCTATTCCTTAGCCTACACGTACCCAAATGGTAAAACTAACCCGTACAATAACACTAACCCAAACCCGTACTCTAAACCTAACCCTAACCCTAAACCTAACCCTAAACCGCACCCTAAACTTAACCCTAACCCTAACCCTAACCATAACCCTTAACCGTACCCTAACCCTAAACCACACCCTAAACCTAACCCTAACTTTAACTGTAACCCTAACCCGTACCCTAACCCTAAAACTAACCCGTACCTTAAGCCCAACCCTAACCCTAACCCATACCCTAACACTAACCCTAACCCTAACCCTAACCCGCACCCTAAACGTAACCCTTACCCTAAACTTAACCCGTACACTAACCTTATCCCGTACCCTAAACCTCACCCTAAACCATAACTTAACCCAAAACCTAACCCTAAGCCTAACCCGTACATTAAACCTAACACTAACCATAACACTAACCATACCCCGTACTCTAACCCTAACCCTAAACCTAACCTGTACACTAACCCTAACCCGAACCCTAACCCTAACCATAACCTGTACACTAACCCTACCCGTAGCCTAACCCTAACCTTACCCCTAACCCCTAACCATAACCCTAACCCTTACCCTAACCCGTACACAAACGGTAAACCTAACCCGTACCCTAAAACTAACCCAAACCCGTACTCTAACCCTAACCCTAACCCTAACGTGCACCCTAAACTTAACCCTAACCCTAACCCAAAACATAACCCTTAACCGTAACCTAACCCTAACGCATACCCTAACCCTCACCCTAACGTTAACCATAACCCTAACCCATACCTTAAACCTAAAACTAACCCGTACCCTAACCCCAACCCTAACCCTATCCCGTACCCTAACACTAACCCTAACCCTAACCCTGACCCTAAACCTAACACTAACCCTTACACTAAACCTAACCCTAAAACTAACCTGCACCCTAAACCGAACCCTAACCTGTACTCTAACCCTATCCCATAGCCTAACACTAACTCTAACCCTAACACCTAACACTAACCCTAACCCTAACCCTTACCCTAACCCGTACCCAAATGGTAAACCTAACCCGTACCCTAACACTAACCCAAACCCGTACTCTAAACCTAACACTAACTCTAACCCTAACCCTAAACCGCACCCTAAACTTAACCCTAACCCTAACCCTAACCATAACCCTTAACCGTACCCTAACCCTAACCCTAACTAGTACCCTAAAACTAATGCTTACCCTAACCCTAACCCGTACCCACAACCTAACCCGTACCAACCCTAACCCTAACACCAATCCTGACCCTAACCCTAACCCTAACCCGTACCCTAAGCCTAACCCATACCCTAGTCATAACCCTAAACCTAACCCTAAACCTATCCCGTTCCCTATACCTAACCCGAACACTTGACCAAACCCATACCCAACACTATCCCGTACCCTAACCCTAACCCTAACCCGTACCCAAACCCTAAGAGTGACCCTAACCCATACCCTAGCGCTAACTGTACCCTAACCCTAAGCCTAACCCGCACCCTAAACCTAAACCTAACGCTAACCATAACCATAACCCGTACCCGAACCCTAACCCTAACCCATACCCTAACCCTAACCCACACCAAAACCGTACCCTAACCCGTACCCTAACACTAACCCGTAACCTAAACCTAAACTTAACCCTAAACTTATCCTGTACACTAACCCTATCCCGTACCCTAAACCTAACCGTAACCTGTACCCTAAACCTAACCCTAACCCTCACCCTATCCGTACACTAACCCTAACCCTAACCCAAACACTAACCCTATGCCATACTCTAACCCTAACCCTAACCCTAAACTTAACACTAACCCTAACTTGTACTCTAAACCTAACCCTAACCCTAAACGTAACCCTAACCCGTACTCTAACCCTAACCGGTACCCTAACACTAACCCTAACCCTAACACTATCCCTAAACCGTACCCTAACCCTAAACGTAACCCTAACCCGTACCCAAACACTAACCCTAACACGTACCCTAACCCTAACCCGCTCACTAAAACTAACCCTAACCCTAGACCTAACACGTACACTAAACCTATCATGTACCATAACCTTAACCCTAACCCGTACCGAATCCCTAACACTAATCCTAACCCTAACCCTAACCCGTACACTAACCCTAACCCTAAACTTACCCTAACACTAACCCTAACACTAACACTAACACTAACCCTATCCCATACTCTAAACTAACCCTAACCCTAAACCTAACCCTAACCCATACTCTGACACTAACCCTAACCCTAACACTAACCATAACCCTAACACTAAACCTAACACGTACTCTAACCCTAAACCTAACACTAACACTAACCCTAGCCCCCTACTATAACCCTAACCCTAAACCTAACCCTAACCCTAACTCGTACCATAACCCGAACCCGTACCCTAACCCTAACCCTAAACTTAACCTAACCCTAACCCTGACCCTAACCCTAAAATGAATCCCGTACCCTAACCTTAACCCTAACACGCATCCTAAAACTAACCTTAACCCTAGACCTAACCCATACCCTAACCCAAAGCCATACCCTAACACTAAACCTAACCCTAACCCGTACCATAACCTTAACACTAACCCTAACCCGTACCCTAACCCTAACCCATACACTATCCCTTAACTGATGCCTAACCCAAACCCACACCCTAAAACTAACCCTAACCCTAGACCTAAACCGTACCCTAAACCTATCACGAAACCTAATCCTAATGCTAACCTGTACCCTAAACCTAACAATAACACTAACCCTAATCCTAAACCTATTCCATACACTAACCCTAAACCTAACCCTAACCCGTACCCTAACCCTAACCCTAAACCTAAACCTGACCCTAAACCTATCCCTAACCCTTACACTAACCCTAACCCTAACCCTAAACCGCACCCTAAACCTAACCCTAACCCGTACCATAAACCTAACCCGTAACCTAACCCTAACCCTAACCCTAAACTTAACCCGTACGCTACCCCTATCCCGTACCCTAAACCTAACCCTAAACCATATACTAACCCTAAACCTAAACCTAAGCCTAAACTGTACATTAACCCTAAACCAACCCTAACACTAACCCTACACCGTACACCAAACCTAACCCTAACCCTAACCCTAACCTGTACACTAACCCTAACCCTAACCCTAACCCTAACCCTAACACTAACGCTAACCTGTCTCTAACCCTAACCCTAACCCTAACCCTGACCATAACCTAACCATAAACCGTACACTAACCCTAACGTTAACCCTAACCCGCACCCTAAACCTAACCCTTACACGTACCCTAACCCTAACCCGTAACCTAAACCTACCCTGACCCTAAACTTGACCCATATGCTAACCCTATCCCGTACCCTAAACCTAACCCTAAACCGTACCCTAACCGTAACCGTAACCCTAACCCTAAACATTTCCCTAACCCTAACACTAACCCTAACCCGTACCCTAATCCTAACCCTAAACCTAACTCTAACCCTACCCTAACCGTACTCTAACCCTAACCCTAACCCTCACCCTAACACTAACTCGTACTGTAAACCTAACCCGTAACATAACCCTAACCCTAACACGTACCCTAACCCTAACCCTAACTCGTACCCTAACCCTAACCCTGACCCTAACACTAACCCTAACCCGTAACTTAAACCTAACCCATACCCTAACCCTAACCCTAACCCATACCCTAAACCTAACCCTAACCCTAACTCGTACCCTAACCCTAAGCCTAACCCTGACCCTAAACCTAACCCTAACCTGTACCCTACGCCTAACCCATTACCTAATCCTAACCCTAAATCTAACCCTAACACTAAACCGTACCCTAAACCTAACCCTAACCCTTGACCTAACCCGTACCCAACCCTATCCCATACCCTAAACCTAACCCTAACCCGTACCCAAACCCTAACAGTAACCCTAACCCATACCCTAGCGCTAACCCAGCCCTAACCCTAAGCCTAAACAGCACCCTAAACCAAAACCTAACCCTAACCCTAAACCTAACCCTAAATGTCCCCTAACCCTAACCCATACCCTAACACTAACGACTAACATTAACCATAAACCTAACCCGTACCCTAACCCTAAAACTATCCCGTACCCTAACCCCAACCTTAACCCTAACCCGTACCATAACCATATACCTAAACATAACCCTGACCCTAAACCTAACCCTAACCAGTACCCTAACCCTAACCCATAACCTAAACATAACCCTAACCCTAAACTTAACCCGTACACTAACCCTATCCCGTACCCAAAACCTAACCCTAACACGTACCCTAACCCTAACCCTAACCCTTACACTATCCGTACACTAACCCTAACCCTAACCCTAACACTAATCCTAACCCGTCCTCTAACCCTAACCCTAACCCTAAACCTAACCCTAACCCGTACTCTAACCCTAACCCGCACTCTAACACTAACCCTTACCCTAACCCTAAACCTAACCCGTACCCTAACCCTAAACGTAACCCTAACCGGTACCCAAACACTAAACCTAACACGTACACTAACCCTAACCCTATCCCTAACCCTAACCCAAACCCGCACACTAAACCTAACCCTAACCCTAGACCTAACACGTACACTAAACCTATCCCATACCGGAACCTTAAACCTAACCTGTACCGTAACCCTAACACTCACCCTCACCCTAACCTAACCCTATCTCGTACCCTGAACCTAACCCTAAACCGTACCCAAACCCTAACAGTAACTATAACCCATACCCTAGCGCTAAACCTAACCCTAACCCTAAGCCTAACCCGCACCCTAACCCTAAACGTAACCCTAACCCTCACCATAACCGTTACCCGTACCCTAACCCTAACACTAACCCTAACCTTAACCGTAACCCTAACCCATACCCTAACCCTAAACCATAACCTAAACCTAATCCTAACCCTAAACTTAACCCGTACACTAAACCTATCCCGTACCCTAAACCTAAATCTAACTCGTAACCTAACCCTAACCCTACCCTAACCCTATCCGTACACTAATCCTAACCCGTACTCTAACACTAACCCTAACCCTAAACCTAATGCTAACCCGTACTCTAACCCTCACCCTTACCCTAACAAAAACCCTTACCTTAACCCTAAACCTAACCCATACCCTAACCCTAAACGTAACCCTAACCCATACCCAAACCCTAACCCTAACACGTACTCTAACCCTAACCCTAACCCGCACCCTAAACCTAACCCTAACCCTAGACCTAACACATACACTAACCCTAACCCGTACCGGAACCTTAACCCTAACCCGTACCGTAACCCTAACACTAACACTAACCCTAAACCTAACCCTAACACTAACCCGTACACTAACACTAAACCAAACCCTAACCTTAAACCTAACCCATACCCTAACACTCACCCATACCCTAATCCTAACACTAACCTTAACCGTAACCCTGACCCGTACCCTAACCCTAAAACTAACCCGTACCCTAACACCAACCCTAACCCTAACCCGTAACATAACCCTATCCCTAACGCTAACACTGACCCTAAACATAATCCTAACTTGTACCCTAACCCTAACCCTAACCCGTAACATAACCCTAACCCTAACCAGTACCCTAACACTAACCCTAACTCGTACTCTAACCCTAACCCTGACCCTAACCCTAACTGTACCCTAAACCTAATCCGTACCCTAAACCTAACACTAACCCTAACCCTAACCCGTACCCTAACCCTAATCATAACCCTAATCGTACACTAAACCTAACACTAACCCTAACCCTAACACTAACCCTAACCCGTACTCTAACCCTAAACCTAACCCTAGCTCTAACCCTAACCCGTACTATAAACCTAACCCTAACACTTACACTTACCCTAACCCTAACGCATATTCTAACACTATCCCGTAGCCTAAACCTAACTCTAACCATAACCCCTAACCCTAACACTAACCCTAACCCTTACCCTAACCCGTACCCAAACGCTATACCTAACCTGTACCATAACACTAACCCAAACCTGTACTCTAACCCTAAACATAACCCTAACCCGTACACTAACCCTAACCCGAACCATAACCCTAACCCTAACCCGTACCCTAACCCTACCCGTAGCCTAACCCTAACACTAAACCTAACCCCTAACCCTAACCCTTACCCTTACCCTAACCCGTACCCAAACGGTAAACCTAACCCGAACCCTAACAGTAACCAAATCCGTACTCTAACCCTAACCCTAACCCTAACCCGCACCCTAAACTTAACCCTAACCCTAAACCAAACCAAAACCCTTAACCGTAACCTAAACCTAACGCATACCCTAACCGTAACCCTAACCTTAACCATAACCATAACCATAACCCTAACCTGTACCCTAACCCTAAACCTAACCCGTACCCTAACCCGAACCCTAAACCTAAACCGTACCCTAACACTAATCTAACCAAACCCTGACCCTAAACCTAACCCTAACCCTTACACTAACCCTAACCCTAACCCTAACCCCCACCCTAAACCTAACCCTAACCCGTACCCTAACACTAACCCGTAACCTAAACCTAACCCTAACCCTAACTTTACCGGTACGCTAACCCTATCCCCTACCCTAAACCTTACCCTAACTCTTATCCTAACACTAAACCTAATCCTAAGCCTAACCCGTACATTAACCCTAACCCTAACCCTACCACTAACACTACCCCATACTCTAAACCTAACCCTAACCATAACCCTAACCCTAACCTAACACTAACACTAACCGTATCCCATACTCTAACACTAACCCTAACCCTCACCGTAACACTAACCCATACTGTAACCCTAATCTGTACCATAACCCTAACCCTAACCCGAACCCTAACCCTAATCCTAAATCGTAAACTAAATCTAACCCTAACCCTGACCATAACCCAAACCCTAACCCGTGCCCTAAACCTAACCCTAACCCTGACCCTAACCCTAACCCATACCCTAAACCTAACCCGTACCCTAACCCTAACTCTAACCCTAACCCATACTATAACCCTAACCCTAAACCTAACCCTAATACTAACCCGTACTCTAAACCTATCCCGCAGCCTAAACCTAACTCTAACCCTAACCCCTAATCCTATCCCTTGCCCTAACCCGTAACCAAATGGTAAACCTAACCCGTACCCTAACACTAACCCAAACCCGTACACTAACCCTAACCCTAACCCTAACCCTATTCGTACACTAATCCTAACCCTAAACCTAACACTAACCCTAACCCGTACTCTAAGCCTAACCCTAACCTTAAACCAAACCCTAACCCGTACTCTAAACCTAACCCTTACCCTAACACTAACCCTTATCCTAACCCTAAACCTAACCCATAACTTAACCCTAAACAAAACCCTAACCCTTAACCAAACCCTAACCCTAAAATGTACCCTAACCCTGACCCTAACCCTAACCCTAACCCGTACACTAAACCTAACCCTAACCCTAGACCTAAGACATACACTAACCCTATCCCGTACCATAAGCTTAACCCTAACCTGTACCATAAGCCTAACACTAACGCTAACGCTAACCCTAACCCTAACCCTAACCCATACACTAACCCTAACCCGAACCCTAACCCTAACATTAAACCCATACCCTAACCCTACCCGTAGCCTAACCCTAACCCTACCCCTAACCCCTAAACCTTAACCTAACCCGTACCCAAACGGTAAACCTAACCCGTACCCTAACACTAACCCAAACCCGTACTCTAACCCTATCCCTAACCCTAACCCTAACCCGCACCCTAAACTAAACCCTAACCCTAACCCAAACCAAAACCCTTAACCGTAACCTAACCCTAACCCATACCCTACCCTAACTCTAATCTTAACCATAACCATAACCCTAACCCGTACCCTAAACCTACAACTAACCGGTACCCTAACCCAAACCCTAACCCTCACCCGTCCCCTAACACTAACCCAAACCGGAACCCTGACCCTAAACCTAACCCTAACCCTTACACTAAACCTAACCCTAACCCTAACCCGCACCCTAAACCTAACCCTAACCAGTACCCTAACCCTAACCCGAAACATAAACCTAACCCTAAACCTAAACTTAACCAGAACGCTAACCCTATCCCGTACTCTAAACCTAACCCTAACCTGTAACCTAACCCTAATCCTAACCGAAGCCTAACCTGTACAATAACCCTAACCCTAACCCTAACACTAACCCTACCCCATACCCTAAACCTAACCCTAAACCTAAACCTAAACCTAACCCGTACCCGTACCCTAACCCTAACCCTAACCCTTTCCCTAACCCTAACACTAAACCTAACCCGTACTCTAAACCTAGCCCTAACCCTAACCCTAACCCTATCCGAACACTAACCCTAACCCTAACACTAACCCTCACCCGTACTCTAAACTTATACCTCACCCTAACTCAAAACCTACACCGTACTATAACCCTAAACCTAAACCTAACCCTAAACCTAACCCTAACCCATACAGTAACCCTAACCTGTACCCTAACCCTAAAACTAACCCTAAAACTAACCCTAACCCTGACCCTAACCCTAACCCTAAACCGTTCCCTAATCCTAAACCGTACCTTAACCCTAACCCTAAACCTAACCCGTACCCTAACCTAAATATAACGCTAACCCGTACCCAAACCCTAAACCTAACACGTACCCTAACCTAACCCTAAACCGTACACTAAACCTAACCCTAACCCAAGACCTAACACGTACACTAACTCTATCCCGTACCCTAACCTTAACCCTAAACCGTACCGTAACCCTAACACTAACCCTAAACCTAACCCTAACCCTAACTCTAACCCTAACCCGTACCTAACCCCAACCCTAACCGTAACCCATACCCTAACAGTAACACTAACCCTAACCCTGACCCTCAACCTAACCCTAACCCGTACACTAACCCTAACCCTAATCCTAACCCGCAACCTAAACCTAACCCTAACCCATACCCTAACCCTAACCCGTAACCTAAACCTAATCCTAAACCTTAACTTAACCCGTACACTAATGCTATCCCGTACCCTAAACCTATACCTAACCCGTAACCTAAAACTAAGCCTAACACGTACATTAACCCAAACCCTAACCCTAACACTAACCCTACCCCGTACTCTAACCCTAAACCTAACACTAACCCTAACCCTACCGGTACCCTAACCCTAAACCTAACCCTTTCCATAAACCTAACAGTAAGCCTAACCCGTACTCTAACCCTAACCCTAACCCAAACCCTAACCGTACTCTAACAATAACCCTAAACCTCACCCTAACCCTAACCCGTACTGTAACCCTAACCCGTACACTAACCCTAACCTGACCCCTAACCCTAACCCTAACCTGTACCATAACCCTACCCTTAGCCTAACCCTAACTCTAACCCTAACCCCTAACTCTAACCCTAACCCTTACCCTAACCATACCCAAATGGTAAACCTAACCCGTAACTTAACATTAATCCAAAACCGTACTCTAACCCTAACCCTAACCCTAACCATAATCCGCACCCTAAACTTAAACCTAACCCTAACCCAAACCATAAGCCTTAACCGTAACCTAAACCTAACCCATACCCTAACCCTAACCCTAATTTAACCGTAACCCTAACCCGTTCCCTAACCCTAAAATTAACCCGTACCCTAACCCCAACCGTAAACCTAACCTGTCCCCTAACACTAAACTTAACCCTAACCCTGACCCTAAACTAACACTAACCCTTACACTAACCCTAACCCTAACCCTAACCCGCACCCTAAACCTAACCCTAAAACGTACCCTAACCCTAACCCATAACCTAAACCTAACCCTAACCCTAAACTTAACCCGTACGCTAAACCTATCCCGAACACTAAAGCTAACCCTATCCCGTATCCTAACGCTAAACCTAACCCTAAGCCTAAACCGTACATTACCCTTAACACTAACCCTAACACTAACCCTATCCCGTACTCTAACCCTAACCCTAACCCTACCCCGTCCCCTCTCCCTAACCCTAACCCTAACCCTAACCCTAACACGTACTCTAACCCTAACCGTAACCCTAACCCTAACCCTAACCCTAACCGTACTCTAACCCTAACACTAACCCTCACCCTAAACCTAACCCGTACTGTAACCCTAACCCGTACCATAACCCTATCCCGTAGCCTAACCCGAACTCTAACCCTAACCCCTAACACTAACACTAACCCTAACCCTTACCCTAACCCGTACCCAAACGGTAAACCTAACCCGTTCCCTAACACTAACCCAAACCCGTACTCTAACCCTAACCATAACCCTAAACCTAACCCTAAACCGCACCCTAAACTTTACCCTAACCCTAACCCTAACCCTATCCCTAACCATAACCCTTAACGGTACCCTAACCCTGACCCACACGCTAACCCTAACCCTAACTTTAACCGTAACCCTAACCCGTACCCTAACTCTAAAACTAACCCGTACCCTAAACCAAACCCTAACCCTAACCAATACCCTAACACTAACCCTAACCCTAACTCTGACCCTAAACCTAACCCTAACCCGTACACTAACCCTAACCCTAACCCTAACCGACAACCTAAACCTAACCCTAACCTGTACCCTAACCCTAACCCATAACCTAAACCTAAACCTAACCCTAAACTTAACCCGTAAGCTAACCCTATCCCGTACCCTAAACCTAACCCTAAACCGTAAACTAACCCTAAACCTAACCCTAAGCCTAACCCGTACATTAACCCTAACCCTAACCAACACTAATCCTACGCCATACTCTAACCATAGCACTAACCCTAACCCTAAACTGTACCCTAACCCTAACCCTAACCCTTTCCCTAACCCTAACACTAAACCTTACCCATACTCCAACCCTAACCTTTATCCCTAACCCTAACCGTACTCTAACCCTAACCCTAACCCTCACCCTAACACTAACCCATAACTTAACACTAACCCTAACACGTACCCTAAACCTAACCCTAACTCCTACCCTAAACCTAACCCTGAACCTAACACTAACCCTAACCCGTAACCTAAGCCTAAACCATACCCTAACCTTAACCCTAAATCTAACCGGTACCCTAAACCTAACCCTAACCCTAACTCGTACCCTAACCCTAACCCTAACCCTGACCCTAACCCTAACCCTAACCCGTACCCTAAACTTAACCATACCCTAACCCTAACCCTAAAACTAACCATAACCCTAACACGTACCCTAAAACTAACCTTAACCCTTGACCTAACCCGTAGCCAACCCTATCCAGTACCCAAACCATAACCCTAACACGTACCCTAAACCTAACCCTAACCCTAACCCGCACACTAAACATAAACCTAACCCTAGACCTATCACGTACACTAACCCTATCCCGTACCGTAAACTTAACCCTAACCCTTACCGTAACCCTAACCCTAACCCTAACCCTAACCCAAACCCTAACCCGTACACTAACCCTAACCCGAACCCTAACCCTATACCTAACCCGTACCCTAACCCTACCCGTAGCCTAAACCTAACCCAACCCCTAACCCTAACCCTAACCCTAACACTTACCCTAACCCGTACACTAAAACTAACCCAAACCCGCACTCTAACCCTAACCCTAACCCTAACCCTGACCCGCACCCTAAACTTAACCCTAACCCTAACCCATACCATAACCCTTAACCGTAACCTAACCCTAACACATACCCGAACATTAACCCTACCCTTAAACATAACCGTAACCCGTACCCTAACCCTAAAACTAACCCATACCCTAACCCCAACCCTAACCCTAACCCGTACCCTAACACTAACCCTAACCCTGACCCTAAACCAAACCCTAACCCTTACACTAACCCTAAACCTAACTCTAACCCGCACCCTAAACCTAACCCTAACCCATACCCTAAACATAACCCATACCCTAACCCTAACCTTAAACTTAATCCTAAACCTAACTCGTACCCTATACCTAACCCTAACACTTGACCTAACCTGTACCCAACCCTATCCCGTACCCTAACCCTATCCCTAACCCGTACCCAAACCCTAACAGTAACCCTAACCGATACCCTAGCGATAACACTAATCCTAACCCTAAGCCTAACCCGCACCGTAAACCTAAACCTAACCCTGACCCTAACCATAACCCTTACCCGTACCCTAACCCTAACCCATAGCCTAACACTAACCCTAACCTTAACCATAACCCTAACCCGTACCCTAAACCTAAAATTAACCCGTACCCTAACCCCAACTCTAACCCTAACCCGTACCATAATCCTATATATAACCCTAACCCGGACCCTCAACCTAACCCTAACCCGTACCCTAACCCCATCCCGCACCTAAACCTAACCCTAACCCGTATCCTAAACGTAACCCGTAACCTAAACCTAACCCTAAACATAAACTTAACCCATACACTAACCCTATCCCATACCCTAAACCTAACCCTAACCCATACCCTTACCCTAACCCTAACCCTATCCGTACACTAATCCTAACCCTAACACTAACCCTAACACGTACTCTAACCCTAAACCTAATCCTAAACCTAACCCTAACCCGTACCCTAACACTAACCATAAACCTAACACTAACCCTAACCCGTACTCTAATCCTAAACCTAACCCTAACCCGTACCCTAACACTAACCATAAACCTAACACTAACGCTAACCAGTACTCTAACCCTAAACTAACCCTAACCCGGACTATAACATTAACCCTAACTCTAACCTGTACCCTAACCCTATCCTTTACAGTAAACCTAACCCGTACCCTAACCCTAACCCTAACACTTACCCTGACCCTAACCCTAACCCATACCCTAAGCCTAACCCATACCCTAACCCTAACCCTAAACCATCCCTAACCCTAAACCGTACCCTAAACCTAACCCTATCCCTTGACCTAACCCGTACTCAACCCTATCCCGTAACCTAACCCTAACCCTAACCCGTACCCAAACCCTAACAGTAACACTAACCCATACACTAGCGCTAACCCTAACCCTAAAACTTACACACCCTAAACCTAAACCTAATCCTAACCCTAATGAAAAACCTTACCCATACCCTAACCCTAACCCATACCCTAACCCAAACCCTAACCCCAACCCTAACCCTAACCCTAAACTAACCCTAACCCTAACCCTCACCGATACCTAACCCTAACCCGTACCCTAACCCTAACCCGTAACATAAACCTAACCCTAACCTTAAATTAACCCGTACGCTAACCCTATCCCGTACACTAAACCTAACCCTTCCCGTACCCTAACCCGTACCCTAACACTAACCCTATCCGCACACTAACCCTAACCCTAAACCTAAAACTAACCCTAAACCATTCTCTAACCCTAAACCTAACACTAAACCTAACCGTAACCCGAACTCTACCCCTAACCTGTACCCTAACACTAAACCCAACCCTAACACTAACCCTAACTGTACTCTAACCCTAAACCTAACCCTAACTCTAACCCTATAGGGTTCTATAACCCTAACCCTAATGCTAACCCTAACCCTAACCCGCACCTAAACTTAAAGCTAACCAGTACCCTAACCCTAACCCATAACCTAAACATAACCCTAACCCTAAACTTAACCCGTATGCTAACGCTATCTGGTACCCTAAATCTAACCATAACCCGTACCCTAACCCTAACCCTATTCTTACACTAACCTTAACCCTAACCCAAACACTAACACAAACCCTAACCCGTACTCTTACACTAAACCTAACCCAAACCCGGACTATAACCCTAACCCTAACCCTAACCCTAAACCTAACCCTAACCCATACAGTAAACCTAACCCATACCCTAACCCTAACTCTAACCCTAAACTTAACCCTGACACTGACCCTAACACTAACCCGTACCCTAAGCCTAACCCATAACCTAACCCTAACCCTAAACCATCCCTAACCCTAACCTGTACCCTAAACCTAACCCTATCCCTTGACCTAACTCGTACCCAACCCTATCCCGTGACCTAACCCTAACCCTAACCCGTACCCAAACCCTAACAGTAACCCTAACCCATACCCTAGCACTAAATCTAACCCTAACCCAAAAACGCACCCTAAACCTAAACCTAACCCTAACCCTAACCATAACACTTAACCATACCCTAACCCTAACACATACCCTAACGCTAAACGGAACCTTAACCGTAACCCTGACCCGTACCCAAATCCTAAAACTAAGCCGTACACTAACCCCAACACTAACCCTAACCCATACCCTAACCCTAACCCTAACCCTAACCCTCACCTATACCTAACCCTAACCCGTACCCTAACCCTAACCCTACCTCTAACCCTAACCGTACACTAACCCTAACCCTAACACTAACACTAACCCTAACCCGTACTCTAACCCTAAACCTAACCCTAAACCTAACCCTAACCCGTGTCTAGCCCTAACCCATACCCTAACACTAACACTTACCCTAACCCAAAACCTAACCCGTACCCTAACCCTAACCCGTACCCTAACCCTAACCCTAACCCTGACCCTATCCGTACACTAACCCTAAACCTAACCATAAACCTAACACTAACCCTAAACCGTACTCTAACCCTAAACCTAACCCTAAACCTAACCCTAACCCAAACTCTAACCCTATCCCGTACCCTAACACTAAACCTAACCCTAACTCTAACCCTAACCCGTACTATAACCCTAACCCTAACCCTAACCCTAACCCATACTCTAACCCTATCCTGTAGCCTTACCCTAACTCTAACCCTAACACCTAACCCTAACCCTAACACTAACCCTTAACCTAACACCTACCCAAACGGTAAACCTAACCCGTACCCTAACACTAATCCAAACCCGTACTCTAAACCTAACCCTAACCCTAACCATAACCCTAAACCGCACCCTAAACTTAACCCTAACCCTAACCCCAAACATAACCCTTAACTGTACCCTAACCCTAACCCACACCCTAACCCTATCCGAAACTTTAACCGTAACCCTAACCCATACCCTAACCCTAAAACTGACCCGTAACCTAACCCCAATCCTAACCCTAACACATACCCTAACACTAACCCTAACCCTAACCCTGACCCTAAACCTAACCCTAACCCATACACTAACCCTAACCCTATACCTAACCCGCATTCTAAACCTAACCCTAACCCATACTTTAACCCTAACCCATAAACTAAACCTAACCCTGAAACTAAACTTAACCCGTACGCTAACCCTATCCTGTACACTAAACCTAACCCTAACCCGTAACCAAACCCTAAACCTAACCCTAAGCCTAACTCGTACATTAACGCTAACCCTAAACCTAACACTAACACTACCCCATACTCTAACCCTAACCCTAACACTAACCCTAACCTTAACACGTACCCTAACCCTAACTCTTTCCCTAACCCTAACACTAACCCTAACCCGTGCTCTAACCCTAAACCTTACCCTAACCCTAACCCTAACCGTTCTCTAAACCTAACCCTAACCCTCACCTTAACCCTAACCCGTACTGTAACCCTAAACCATAACATAACCCTAAACCTAACCCGTAACGTATCCCTAACGCTAACTTGTACTATAACCCTAAACCTGACCCTACCCCTAACCCTAACCCGTAACCTAAACCTAACCCGTACCCTTACCCTAACCCTAACCCGTACCCTAAACCTAACCCTAACCCTAACTTGTACCCTAACCCTAACCCTAACTCTGACCCTAACCCTAACCCTAACATTTACGCTAAACCTAACCCATACCCTAACCCTAAGCCTAAACCTAACCCTAACCCTAACCCGTACCCTAAACCTAATCCTAACACTTGACCTAATGCGTACACAACCCTATCCCGTACCCTAACCCTAAACCTAACCCGTACCCAAACCCTAACTGTAACCCTAAACCATAACCTAGGGCTAACCCAAACCATAACTCTCAGCCTAACCCGCACCCTAAACCTAAACCTAACCCTAACCCTAACCAAACCCTAACCCGTACCCTATCCCTAACCCATACCCTAACAGTAACCCTCACCTTAACCGTAACCCTAACCCACACCCTAACCCTAAAACTAACCCGAACCCTAACCCCAAACCTAACCCTAACCCGTACCACAACCCTATCCCTAACCCTAACCCTGATCCTAAACCTAACCATAACCTGTACCCTAACCCTAACCCGCACCTAAACCTACCCTAACCTGTACCCAAACCCTAACCCATAACCTAAACCTAGCCCTAACCCTAAACTTAACATGTACACTAACCCTATCCCGTACCGTAAACCTAACCCTAACACGTACCCTAACCCTAACCCTAACTCTAACCCTATCCGTACACTAACCCTAACCCTAACACTAACACTAACCGTAACCAGTACTCTAACCCTAACCCTAAACCTAAACCTAACCCTAACCCGTACACTAACACTAACCCTAACTCTAACTCTATCCGTACACTAACCCTAACCCTAACACTAACACTAACCCTAACCAGTACTCTAACCCTAAACCTAACCCTAAACCTAACCCTAAACCTTACTCTAACCCTAACCCGTATCCTAACACTAACCCTTAACCTAACCCTAAACCTAACCCGTACCCTAACCCTAAACGTAACCCTAACCCGTAACCAACCCTAACCCTAACACGTACACTAACCCTAACCCTAAACCGCACACTAAACCTAACCCTAACCCTAGACCTAACACTTAAACTAAAACTATCCCATACCGAAACCTTAACCCTAACCCGAACCGTAACCCTAACACTAACCCTAACCCTAAAACTAACCCTAACCCGTACGGTAACCCTAACCCATAACCCTTGACCTAACCCATACCCAAACCTATCCCGTACCCTAACCCTAACCCTAACCCGTACCCAAACCCTAACAGTAACCCTAACCCATAACTTAGGGCTAATACAAACACTAACTCTAAGCCTAACCCGCACCCTAAACTTAAACCTAACCCTAACCCAACCCATAACCCTTACCCGTACCCTAACCCTAACCCAAACCCTAAAACTAACCCTAACCTTAACCGTAACCCTAACCCGTACCCTATCCCTAAAACTAACCCGTACCCTAACCCTATACGTAACCCTAACCCTGACCCTAAACCTAACCATAACCCGTACCCTAACCCTAACCTGCACCTAAACCTAAACCTAACCCGTACCCTAACCCTAACCCGTAACCTAAACCTAAACCTATCCCTAAACTTAACGTGTATAATAACCGTATCCTGTACTCTAAACCTAACCCTAACCCGTACCCTAACACTAACCCAGTCTCTAACCCTATCCGTGCACTAACCCTAACCCTAACCCTAACACTAAACCTAACCAGTACTCTAACCCTAAACCTAACCCTAAACCTAACCCTAACCCGTACTCTAACCCTAACCAGTACCCTAACACTAACCCTTACCCTAACCAGAAACCTAACCCGTACCCTAACCCTAAATGTAACCCTAACCCGTACCCAAACCCTAACCCTAACACGTACCCTAACCCTAACCCGAAACCGCACACTAAACCTAACCCTAACCCTAGACCTAACATGTAAACTAAACCTATCCCATACCGAAACCTTAACCCTAACCCGTACCGTAACTCTAACACTAACCCTAACCCTAACCTAAACCTAACCTTAACCCTAACCCGTACACTAACCCTAACCCGAACACTAACCCTAACCCTAACCCATAACCTAACCCTACCCGTAGCCTAACCCTAACTCTAACCCTAACCCCTAACCCTAAACCTAATCCTTACCCTAACCCGTACCCAAACGGTAAACCTAACCCGTACCCTAACACTAACCGAAAACCGTACACTAACCCTAACCCTAACCCTAAACATAACCCGTACGCTAACCCTATCCCGTACCGTGAACCTAACCCTAACCCGTATCCTAACCCTAAACCTAACCCTAAGCCTAACCCGTACATTAATCCTAACCCTAACCCTAACACTAACCCTACCCCGTACTTTAACCCTAACCCTAACCCTAAACCTAAACCTAACCCTAACCCGTACCCTATCCCTAACACGTACCCTAACCCTAACCCTAACCCTAACCCGCACACTAAACCTAACACTAACCCTAGACCTAACACATGCACTAACCCTATCCCGTACCGTAACCTTAACCATAACCCATAACGTAACCCTAACACAAAACCTAACCCTAACCCTAACCCTAACACTAAACCGTACACTAACCCTAACCCGAACCCTAACCCGTACCCTAACCCTACCCGTACCCTAACCCTAACTCTAAACCTAACCCCTAACCCTAACCAAACCCTAACCCTTAACCTAACCCATACCCAAAAGGTAAACCTAACCCGTACCCGAACACTAACCCAAACCTGTACTATAACCCTAACTCTAAACCTAACCTGCACCCTAAACTTAACCCTAACCCTAACCCAAACCATAACCCTTAACCGTAACCTAACCCTAACCCATACCTTAACCCTAACCCTAAACTTAACTATAACCCTAACCCGTACCCTAACCCTAAAACTAACCCGTACCCTAACCCCAACCCAAACCATAACCCATACCGTAACACTAACCCTAATCCTAACCCTGACCCTAAACCTAACCCTAACCCTACACTAATCCTAACCCTAATCCTAACCCGCACCCAAAACCTAACTCTAACACACACCCTAACCCTAACCTGTAACCTAAACCTAACCCTAACCCTATCCGTACTCTAACTTTAACCCTAACACTAACACTACCCCTAACCCTAACCCGTACTGTAACCCTAACCCGTACCATAACCCTAACCCTAACCCGTACCCTAACCCTAACCCTAACTCGTACACTATCACTAAACCTAACACTGACCCTAACCCTAACCCTAACCCGTACCCTAAACCTAACCCGTTCCCTAACACTAACCCTAACCCGTGCCCTAAAACTAACCCTAACCCTAACTCGTACCCTAAGCCTAACCCTAATCCTGACCCTATCCCTAACCCTAACCTGTACCCTAAGCCTAACCCATACACTAACCCTAACCCTAAACCTAACCCTTCCTCTAACCCGAACCCTAAACCTAACCCTAACCCTTGACCTAACCCGTACCCAACCCTATTCCGTACACTAACCCTAACCCTAACCTGTACCCAAACACTAAGAGTAACCTTAACCCATACCATACCGCTAACCCTAACTCTAACCCTAAACCTAACACTAACCCTAACCCGTACTCTAACCCTAAACTTAACCCTAACCCGGACTATAACTCTAAACCTAACCCTAACACTAAACCGTACAGTGAACCTAACCCGTACCCTAACCCTAACCCTAACCCTAACCCTGACCCTAACTCTAACCCTAACCTGTACCCTAAGCTTAACCCATACCCTAACCCTAACCCTAAACCATCCCTAACCCTAACCCGTACCCTAAACCTAACCCTATCCCTTGACCTAAAGCGTACCCAACCATATCCCGTAACCTAAACCTAACCCTAACCCGTACCCAAGCCCTAACAGTCACCCTAACCCATAACCTAGCGCTAACACTAACCCTAACCCTAAACTGCACCCTAAACCTAAACCTAACCCTAACCTTAATCGTAACCCTGACCCGTACCCTAACACTAAAACTAACCCGTACCTTAACCCCAACCCTAACCATAACCCGTAACCTAACCCTAACCCTAACCCTAAACCTAACCCTCACCTATACCTAACCCTAACCCTAACCCGTAACCTAAACCTAAGCCTAACCCTAAACTTCACCCGTACGCTAAACTTATCCCACACCCTAAACCTAAACCTAACGCGTACCCTAACCTTAACCCTAACCCTATCCATACACTAACCCTAACCCTAACCCTAATCCTAACACTAAACCTAAACCGTACTCTAACCCTAAACCTAACCCTAAACCTAACGCTAACCAGAACTCTAACCCTAACCCGTACCCTAACACTAACCCTAACCCTAACACTAACCCTAACCCTAACCCGCACCTAAACTTAAACCTAACCCATACCCTAACCCCAAACCTAACCTAAACCATACCCTAACCCTAACCCTAACCCTAACAATCACCTATACCTAACCCTAACCCGTACCCTAACCCTAACCCGTAACCTAACCTAACCCTAACCCTAAACTTAACCCATAAGTTAACCCTATCCCGTACCCTAAACCTAAACCTAACCCATACCCTAACCCTAACCCTATCCGTACACTAACCCTAACCCTAAACCTAAACCTAACACTAGCCCTAAACCGTAATATAACCATAACCCTAACCCTAAACCTAACCCTAACTCTAACCCGCACCTAAACCTAAACCTAACCCGTAACCTAACACTAACCCATAACCTAAACCTAACCCTAACCCTAAACTTAACCCGTACGCTAACCCTATCTCGTACACTAAACCTAACCAAAATCCATACCCTGACCCTAACCCTAACCCTATCCGTACACTAATCCTAACCCTAACACTAACACTAACCCTAACCCGTACTCTAAACCTAAACCTAACCATAACCCGGACTATAACCCTAAACCTAACCCTAACCGTAAACCTAACCCTAATCCGTACAGTAAACCTAAACCCTACCCTAACCCTAACACTAACCCTGACACTAACCCTAACCCGAACCCGTACCCTCAGGCTACCCCATACCCTAACCCTAACCCTAAACCATCCCTAACCCTAACCCGTACCCTAAACCTAACCCTATCCCTTGACCTAACCCGTACCTAACCCTATCACGTAACCTAACCCTAACCCTAACCCGTACCCAAACCCTAAAAGTAACCCTAAACCATACCCTAGCGCTAACCCTAACCCTAAACCTAACCCGCACCCTAAACCTAAAACTAACCCTAACCCTAACCATAACCCTTATCCGTACCCTAAAACTAACCCATACCCTAACCCTAACCCTAACCTTAACCGTAACCCTGACCCGTACCCTAACCCTAAAACTAACCCGTACCCTAACCCCAATCCTACCCTTAACCCGTACCCTAACCGTAACCCTAACCCTCACCTATACCTAACCCTAACCCGTACCCTAACCCTAACCCGTAACCTAAACCTAACCCTAACCCTAAACTTAACCCGTACGCTAACCCTATCCCGTACCCTAAACCTAACCCTAACCCGTACACTAACCCTAACCCTAACCCGAACCCTATCCGTACACTAACCCTAACCCTAACCCTAAACATAACACTAAAACTAAACCATACTCTAACCCTAATCCTAACCCTAAACCTAACCCTAACCCGAACTCTAAACCTAACCCGTACCCTAACATTAACTCTAACCCTGACACTAACCCTAACCCATTATCTAACCCTAAACCTAACCCTAACTCTACCCTAACCCGTACTATAACCTTAAACCTAACGCTAACCCTAACACTAACCTGCAACTAAACTTAACCCCAACCGGTACCCTAACCCAAACCCGTAACCCAAACATAACCCTAACCCTAAGCTTAACACGTACGCTAACCCTATCTCGTACCCTAAATCCAACCCTAACCCGTACCCTAACCCTAACACTAACCCTATCCGTACACTAACCCTAACCCTAAACCTAACACTAACACTAACTCTAACCCGTACTCTAACCCTAAACCTAACCTTAACCCCGACCATAACCTTAACCCTAACCCTAACCCTAAACCTAACACTAACCCTAAACCATACTCTAAGCCTAATCCTAACCCTAAACCTAACCCTAACCTGAACTCTAAACCTAACCCGTACCCAAACACTAACACTAACCCTAACACTAACCCTAACCCATACTCTAACCCTAAACCTAACCCTAACTCTACAATAACCCGTACTATAACCCTAACGCTAACGCTAATCCTAACCCTAACCCGCACCTAAACGTAACCCTAACCCGTACCCTAACCCTAACCCTAACCCTATCCGTACACTAACCCTAACCCTAAACCTAACACTAAAACTAACCCTAACCCGTACTCTTACCCTAAACCTAACCCGAACCCGGACTATAACCCTAAAACTAACCCTAACCCTAAACCTAACCCTAACCCGTACAGGAAACCTAACCCGTACCCTAACCCTAACCCTAACCCTAACCCTGACCCTAACCCTAAACTGTACCCTAAGCCTAACCCATACCCTTACCCTAACCCTAAACCATCCCTAACCCTAACCCGTACACTAAACCTAAACCTATCCCTTGACCTAACCCTGACCCAACCCTATCCCGTAACCTAATCCTAACCCAACACCGTTCCCAAACCCTAACAGTAACCCTAACCCATACCCTAGCGCTAACCCTAACCCTAACCCTAAGCCTAACCCGGACCCTAAACCTAAACCTAACCCTGACCCTAAACATAACCCTTAGCGTACCCTAAACCTAACCCATACCCTGACACTAACCCTAACTTTAATCGTAACCCTAACCCGTACCCTAACCCTAAAAACTAATCCGTACCCTAACCCCAACCCTAACCCTAACCCGTACCATAACCCTATCCCTAACCCTAATCCTGACCCTAAACCTAACCCTAACCTGTACCCTAACCCTAACGCACACCTAAATCTAACCCTAACCCGTACCCTAACCCTAACCCGTAACCTAAACCTAACCCTAACCCTAAACTTAACCCGTACACTAAAACTATCCAGTACCCAAAACCTAACCCTAACCCGTACCCTTACCGTGACACTAACCCTAACCCTATCCGTACACTAACCCTAACCCTAAACCTAACAGTAAACCTAACCCGAACTGTAACCCTAACCCTAACCCTAAACCTAACCCTAACCCGTACCCTAACCCTAACCCTAACCCTAACTCTAACACTAACCCTAAACCGTACTCTAACACTAACCCTAACCGTACTCTAACCCTAACACTAAACCCTACCCTAAACCTCATTCGTACTGTAACCCTAACCCGCACCATAACCCTAAACCTAAACCGTACCCGAACCCTTACCCTAACTCATACCCTAACCCTAACCCTAACCCTGACCCTAAACCTAACCCTAACCCATACCCTAAACCTAACCCGTACCCTAACCATAACGCTAACCCTAACCCGGACCCTAAACCTAACCCTAAACCGTACCCTAACCCTAACCCTAACCCTGCCCCTAATCCTAACCCTAACCCGTACCCTAAGCCTAACCAATACCCTAACCCTAAACCTAATCCTACCCTAACGATAACCCGAACCCTAAAACTACCCCTAACACTTGACCTAACGCGTACCCAACACTATCCCGTAACCTAACACTAACCCATACCTTAAACCTAACCCTAAACTTAACCATAACCCTCACACGTACCCTAACCCTAAAACTAACCCGTAGCCTAACCCCAACCCTAACCCTAACCCGTACCCTAACCCTATTCCTAACGCTAACCCTGACCCTAAACCTAACCCTAACCCTCACCTAAACCTAACCCTAACGCGTACCCTAAACCTAACCCATAACCTAAACCTAACCCTAACCCTAAACTTAACCCGTACACTAACCCTATCCCGTACCCTAAACATAACCCTAAACCGTACCCTAACCCTAACCCTAACCCTATCCGTACACTAACCCTAACCCTAATCCTAAACCTAACACTAAACCTAAACAGTACTCTAACCCTAACCCTAACCCTAACCCTAACCCTATCCCGTACCCTAAACCTAACCCTAAACCGTACCATAACCCTAACCCTAGCCCTAACCCTATTCGTACTCTAACCCTAACCCTAACCCATAGCCTAGCACTAACCCTAACCCTAACCCTAACCCTAACACTAACCCTAACCCGTATTCTAACCCTAACGCTAACCCTAACCCAAACCCTAACCATACTCTAACCCTAACCCTAACCCTCACCCTAACACTAACCCGTGCTGTAACCCTAACCCGTAACATAACCCTAACCCTAACCCGCACCCAATCCCTAACCCTAAATCGTACTCTAACCCTAACCCTGACTGTAACCCTAACACTAACCCGTACCCTAATCCTGACCCATACCCTACTCCTAACACTAAACCTAACCCTAACCCGTATCCTTAACCTAACCCTAACCCTTGACCTAACCCGTACCCAACCCTATCCCGTACCCGAAGCCTAACCCTAACCCGTACCCAAACCCTAACAGTAACCCTAACCCATACGCTAGGGCTAACCCTAACCATAACCCTAAGCATAACCCGCACCCTAAATCTAAACCTAACCCTAAACCAAAACATAACCCTTACCCGTACCCTAACCCTAACCCATACCCTAACACTAACCCTAACCTTAACCGTAACCCTAAACCTAAACCTAACCCTAACCCGTACCCTATCCCTAACACGTACCCTAACCCTAACCCTAACCCTAACCTAAACCTAAACCTAAACCGTACCCTAAACCTCACCCGTAACCTAAACCTAACCCTAACCCTAAACATAACGCATACACTAACCCTATCCCGTACCCTAAACCTAACCCTAACCCGTACCCTTACCCTAACCCTAACCCTAACCCTATCCGTACACTAACCCTAACCCTAACACTAACACTAACACTAACCCGTACTCTAAACCTAACCCTAACCCTAAACCTAAACCTAACCCGTACTCTAACCCTAACCCTTACCCAGACACTAACCCTTACCCTAACCCTAAACCTAACCCGTAACCTAACCCTAAATGTAACCCTAACCCTTACACAAACCCTAACCCTAACATGTACCCTAACCCTAACCCTAACCCTAACCCTAACCCGCACACTAAACCTAACCCTAACCCTAGACCTAACACGTACACTAACCCTATCCCGTACCTTAAACTTAACCCTAACTCGTACCGTAACCCTAACACTAACCCTAAACATAACCCTAACCCGTATATTAACCCTAACCCGAAACCTAACCCTAACCCTTACCCGTACCCTAAACCTACCCGTAGCCTAACCCTAACCCTACCCCTAACCCCTAACCGTAACCCTAACCCTTACCCTGACCCGTACCCAAACGGTAAACCTAACACGTACCCTAACACTAACCCAAACCCGTATACTAACCCTAACCCTAACCCTAACCCGCACCCTAAACTTAACCCTAACCCTAACCCAAAACAAAACCCTTAACCGTAACCTAAACCTAACCCATACCCTAACCCTAACCATAAGCTTAACCATAATCATAACCATACCCTAACCTGTACACTAACCCTAAAACTAACCCGTACCCTAATCACAACCCTAACCCTAACCCGTACCCTAAACTAATCCTAAACCTAACCTTGACCCTAAACCTAACCCTAACCCTTACACTAACCCGAACCCTAACCCTAACCCGCACCTAAACCTAACCCTAGCCCGTACCCTAACCCTAACCCGTAACCTAACCCTAACCCTAACCATAAACTTAACCAGTACGCTAACCCTATCCCGTACCCTAACCTAACCCTAACGCTTATCCTAAACCTAAACCTAACCCTAAGCGTAACCCGTACATTAACCCTAAACCTAACCCTAACACTAACCCTACCCCGTACTCTAAACCTAACCCTAACCATAACTCTAACCCTAAACCTAACACTAACACTAACCCTAACCCGTACTCTTACCCTAAACCTAACCCTAACTCGGACTATAACCCTAACACTAACCCTAACCCTAAACCTAACCCTAACCCGTACAGGAAACCTAACCCGTACCTTAACCCTAACCCTAACCCTGACCCTGACCCTAACCCTAAACTGTACCCTAAGCCTAACCCATACCCTAACCGTAACCCTAAACCATCCCTAACCCTAACCCGTACACTAAACCTAAACCTATCCCTTGACCTAACCCAGACCCAACCCTATCCCGTAACCTAACCTAACCCAACCCCGTTCCCAAACCCTAACAGTAACCCTAACCCATACCCTAGCGCTAACCCTAACCCTAAGCCTAACCCGGACCCTAAACCTAAACCTAACCCTGACCCTAACCATAACCCTTAGCGTACCCTAAACCTAACCCATACCCTAACACTAACCCTAACTTTAATCGTAACCCTAACCCGTACCATAACCCTAAAACTAATTCGTACCCTAACCCCAACCCTAACCCTAACCCGTACCATAACCCTATACCTAACCCTAATCCTGACCCTAAACCTAACCCTAACCTGTACCCGAACCCTAACCCGCACCTAAATCTAACCCTAACCTGTAACCTAAACCTAACCATAACCCTAAGCTTAACCTGTACACTAAACCTATCTAGTACCCAAAACCTAACCCTAACCCGTACCCTTACCGTGACACTAACCCTAACCCTATCCGTACACTAACCCTAACCCTAAACCTAACACTAACCCTAACCCGAACTGTAACCCTAACCCTAACCCTAAACCTAACCCTAAATCGTACCCTAACCCTAACCCTAACCCTAACCCTAACACTAACCCTAAACCGTACTCTAACACTAACCCTAACCGTACTCTAACCCTAACCCTAAACCCTACCCTAACCCTCATCCGTACTGTAACCCTAACCCGCACCATAACCCTAAACCTAAACCGTACCCGAACCCTAACCCTAACTCGTACCCTAACCGTAACCCTAAACCTGACCCTAAACCTAACCCTAACCCGTACCCTAAACCTAACCCGTACCCTAACCATAACGCTAACCCTAACCCGTACCCTAAACCTAACCCTAAACCGTACCCTAACCCTAACCCTAAACCTGCCCCTAACTCTAACCCGTACCCGTACCCTAAGCCTAACCAATACCCTAACCCTAAACCTAATCCTACCCTAACCCTAACCCGTACCCTAAACCTACCCCTAAACCTTGACCTAACCCGTACCCAACACTATCCCGTAACCTAACACTAACCCATACCTTAAACCTAACCCTAACCTTAAACATAACCCTAACACGTACCCTAACCCTAAAACTAACCCGTAGCCTAACCCCAACCCTAACCCTAACCCGTACCCTAACCCTATTCCTAACGCTAACCCTGACCCTAAACCTAACCCTAACCCTCACCTAAACCTAACCATAACGCGTACCCTAACCCAAACCCATAACCTAAACCTAACCCTAACCCTAAACTTAACCCGTACGCTAACCCTATCCCATACCCTAAACATAACCTTAAACCGTACCCTAACCCTAACCCTAACCCTATCCGTACACTAACCCTAACCCTAATCCTAAACCTAACACTAAACCTAAACCGTACTCTAACCCTAACCCTAACCCTAACCCTAACCCTAACCCTAACCCTAACCCTATCCTGTAGCCTAAACCTAACCCTAAACCGTACCATAACCCTAACCCTACCCCTAACCCTATTCGTACTCTAACCCTAACCCTAAACCATACGCTAGCACTAACCCTAACCCTAACCCTAACCCTAACACTAACCCTAACCCGTATTCTAACGCTAACGCTAACCCTAACCCAAACCCTAACCATACTCTAACCCTAACCCTAACCCTCACCCTAACACTAACCCGTACTGTAACCCTAACCCGTAACATAACCCTAACCCTAACCCGTACCCAATCCCTAACCCTAAATCGTACTCTAACCCTAACCCTGACCGTAACCCTAAACCTAACCCGTAACCTAAACCTAACCGGTACCCTAAACCTAACCCTAGCCCTTACTCGTACCCTAACACTAACCCTAACCCTGACCCTAACCCTAACACTAACCCGTACCCTAATCCTGACCCATACCCTACCCCTAACACTAAACCTAACCCTAACCCGTATCCTTAACCTAACCCTAACCCTTGACCTAACCCGTACCTAACCCTATCCCGTACCCGAAGCCTAACCCTAACCCGTACCCAAACCCTAACAGTAACCCTAACCCATACGCTAGGGCTAACCCTAACCGTAACCCTAAGCATAACCCGCACTCTAAATCTAAACCTAACCCTAAACCAAAACATAACCCTTACCCGTACCCTAACCATAACCCATACCCTAACACTAACCCTAACCTTAACCGTAACCCTAAACCTAAACCTAACCCTAACCCGTACCCTATCCCTAACACGTACCCTAACCCTAACCCTAACCCTAACCTAAACCTAAACCTAAACCTAAACCGTACCCTAAACCTAACCCGTAACCTAAACCTAACCCTAACCCTAAACTTAACGCGTACACTAACCCTATCCCGTACCCTAAACCTAACCCTAACCCGTACCCTTACCCTAACCCTAACCCTAACCCTATCCGTACACTAACCCTAACCCTAACGCTAACACTAACACTAACCCGTACTCTAAACCTAACCCTAACCCTAAACCTAAACCTAACCCGTACTCTAACCCTAACCCTTACCCAGACACTAACCCTTACCCTAACCCTAAACCTAACCCGTAACCTAACCCTAAACGTAACCCTAACCCTTACACAAAACCTAACCCTAACATGTACCCTAACCCTAACCCTAACCCTAACCCTAACCTGCACACTAAACCTAACCCTAACCCTAGACCTAACACGTACACTAACCCTATCCCGTACCTTAAACTTAACCCTAACTCGTACCGTAACCCTAACACTAACCCTAAACATAACCCTAACCCGTACAATAACCCTAACCCGAAACCTAACCCTAACCCTTACCCGTACCCTAAACCTACCCGTAGCCTAACCCTAACCCTACCCCTAACCCCTAACCGTAACCCTAACCCTTACCCTGACCCGTACCCAAACGGTAAACCTAACACGTACCCTAAGACTAACCCAAACCCGTATACTAACCCTAACCCTAACCCTAATCCGCACCATAAACTTAACCCTAACCCTAACCCAAAACAAAACCCATAACCGTAACCTAAACCTAACCCATACCCTAACCCTAACCATAAGCTTAACCATAATCATAACCATACCCAAACCTGTACACTAACCCTAAAACTAACCCATACCCTAATCCCAACCCTAACCCTAACCCGTACCCTAAACTAATCCTAACCCTAACCCTGACCCTAAACCTAACCCTAACCCTTACGCTAAATCGAACCCTAACCCTAACCCGCACCTAAACCTAACCCTAACCCGTACCCTAACCATAACCCGTAACCTAAACCTAACCCTAACCCTAAACTTAACCGGTACGCTAACCCTATCCCGTACACTAACCTAACCCTAACGCTTATCCTAACCCTAAACCTAACCCTAAGCCTAACCCGTACATTAACCCTAAACCTAACCGTAACACTAACCCTACCCCGTACTCTAAACCTAACCCTAACCATAACCCTAACCCTAACCTAACCCTAACACTAACCCTAACCCGTACTCTAACCCTAACCCTAACCCTCACCGTAACACTTACCCATACTGTAACCCTAATCCGAAACATAACCCTAACCCTAACACGAACCCTAACCCTAACCCTAACTCGTAAACTAAATCTAACCCTAAGCCTGACCATAACCCAAACCCTAACCCGTACCCTAAACCTAACCCGTACCCTAACCCTAACTCTAACCCTAACCCGTACTATAACCCTAACACTAACCCTAACCCTAACCCAAACCCTAATACTAACCCGTACTCTAACCCTATCCCGTAGCTTAACCCTAACACTAACCCTAACCCCTAACCCTATCCCTTACCCTAACCCGTACCCAAAATAATAGCGAAAGGGAATATAAGGGAAGGGAGAAGAAATATGCGGGAAATATCAGCAAGGGAGACAGAACATAAAGACTCCTAACTCTGGGAGACGAACTGGGGATGGTTGAAGGGGAGGGGGGCGGGGGGTGGGCCTGATTGGGTGGCGGGCACTGATGGGGATACTTGATGGGATGAGCACTGGGAGTTATTCTGTATGTTGATAAATTGAACACCAATAAAAAATTTAAAAAAATAAAAAATAAAAAATAAAAAAAAAACAAACGGTAAACCTAAACCGTACCCTAACACTAACCCAAACCCGTACTCTAACCCTAACCCTAACCCGAACCCTAACCGTAAACCACACCCAAAACTTAACCCTAAACCTAAGCCTAACCATAACCCTTAACCGTACCCAAATCTAAGCCACAACCTAACCCTAACCCTAAATTTAACCGTAACCCTAACCAGTGCCCTAACCAAGAAACTATCCTGTACCCTAACCCGAAACCTAACCCTAACCCATACCCTAACAGTAACCCTAAGCCTAACCCTGACCGAAAACCTAACCCTAACCAGTACACTAACCCTAACCCTAACCCTAACCGGCACCCTAAACCTAACCCTAACCCGTACCCTATCCCTAACCCTAACCCTCTCCGTACACTAACCCTAACCCTAACCCTAACACTAAACCTAACCCGTACTCTAAACCTAACCCTGACCCTAACCCTAACCCTAACCCATACTCTAAACCTAACCCATACCCTAACACTAACCCTAACCCTAACCCTAAATCTAACACTAACCCTAAACCATACTCTAACCCTAACCCTAACTCTAAACCTAACCCTAACCCGAACTCTAACCCTAACCCGTACCCTAACACTAACCCTAACCCTAACACTAACCCTAACCCGTACTCTAACCCTAAACCTAAACCTAACTCTAACCCTAACCCGTACTATAACCCTAACCATAACCGTAACCCTAATACTAACCCTACCCGCACCTAAACATAACACTAACCCGTACCCTAACCCTAACCCGTAACCTAAACCTAACCCTAACCCTAAACTTAACCCTTATGCTAACCCTATCTCGTACCCTAAACCTAACCCTAACCTGTACGCTAACCCTAACCCTAACCCTATGCGGACACTAACCCTAACACTAACCCTAACACTAACACTAATGCTAACCTGTACTCTAACCCTAAACCTAACCCTAACCCGGAATATAACCCTAGCCCTAACCCTAACCCTAAACTTAACGCTAACCCGTACAGTAAACCTAACCCGTACCCTAACCCTAACCCTAAACCAGCCCTGACCCTAACCCTAACCCTAAACCACCCCTATCCCTAACCAGTACCTAAACCTAAACCTATCCCTTGAACTAACCCATACCCAACAGTATCCCGTAACATAACCTAACCCTTACCTGTACCCAAAACATAACAGTAACCCTAACCCATACCCTAGCGCTAACCCTAACCCTAACCCTAACCCGTAACCTAAACCTAAACCTAACCCTAACCCTAACCATAACCCTTACCCTTACCCTAACCCTACTACATACCCTAACCCTAACCCTAACCTTACCCATAACCCTGACCCGTACCCTAACCCTAAAACTAACCCGTACCCTAACCCCAAACCGAACCCTAACCCGTACCTTAACCCTAACCCTCACTTATACCTAACCCTAACTCTTACCCTAAACCTAACCCTAAACCTAAAGTTAACCCGTACGCTAACCCTATCCCGTATCCTAAACCTAACCCTAACCTATACCCTAACCCTAAAGCTAACCCTAACCCTATCCGTACACTAACCCTACTCTAACCCTAAACCTAACACTAACCCTAAACCGTATTCTAACCCTAACCCTAACCCTAAACCTAACCCTAACCTGACTCTAACCCTAACACGTACCCTAACACTAACCCTAACCCAAAAACTAACCCTAACCCGTACTCTAACCCTAAACCTAACCCTAACTCTAACCCTAACCCGTACTATATCCCTAACTCTAACCCTAACCCTAACCCAACTCTAACCCTATCCAGTAGCCTAACCCTAACTCTAACACTAACCCCTAAACCTAACCCTAACCCTAACCCTAACCCTTAACCTAACCTTTACCCAAACTTTAAACCTAACCCGTACCCTAACACTAATCCAAACTCGTAATCTAACCGTAACCCTAACCCTAACCCTAAACCGCTCCCTATACTTAACCCTAATCCTAACACTAACCGTAAGCCTTAACAGTACCCTAACCCTAACCCACACCCTAAACCTATCCCTAACTTTAACCGTAACCCTAACTCATACCCTAACCATAAAACTAACCTGTACCCTAACCCCAACCCTAACCCTAACCCATGTCCTAACACTAACCCTAAACCTAACCCTGACCCTAAACCTAACCCTAACCTGCACCCTAACCCGCACCCTAAACCTAACCCTAACCCGTACTCTAACCTTAACCCCTAACCTAAACCTAACTGTAACCCTAAACTTAACCCGTACGCTAAACCTATCCTGTACAGTAAACCTAACCCTAACCCCTAACCTAACCCTAAACCTAACCCTAAGACTAACCGGTACATTAACCCTAACCCTAACCCTAAAACTAACCCTACCCCGTACTCTAACCCTAACCCTAACCCTAACCCGTACCCTAACCCTAACCGTAACCCTTTCCCTAACCCTAACACTAACCGTAACCCGTACCCTAACCCTAACCCTAACCCTACCCCTAACCGTACTGTAACCCTAACCCTAACCCTCACCAAACCCTAACCAATACTGTAACCCTAACCCGTAACATAACCCTAAACATAACCCGTACCCTAACCCTAAACCTAACTCGTACCCTAATGCTAACCCTGACCCTAACCCTAACCAGTACCCTAAACCTAACCCTAACCCTAATTCGTACCCTAACCCTAACCCTGACCCTAACCCTAACCCTAACCCGTACCCAAACCTAACCCATACCATAACCCTAACTCTAAAACTAACCCTAACCCTAACCCGTACCCTAAACCTAATCCTAACACTTGACCTAACCCGTACCCAACCGTATCCCGTACCCTAGACCTATCCCTAACCCGTACCCACACCCTAACAGTAACCCTAACCGATACCTTAGCGCTAACCCTAACCCTAACCCTAAGCCTAACCCGCACCCTAAACCTAAACCTAACCCTGACCCTAACCATAACACTTACCCGTAACTTAACCCTAACCCATACCCTAACAGTAACCCTAACCTTAACCGTAACCCTAACCCGTACCCTAAACCTAAAACTAACCCGTATCCTAACCCCAATCCTAACCCGTACCATAACCCTTTACATAACCCTAACCCTGACCCTAAACCTAACCCAAACCCGTACCCTAACCCAAACCCGCACCTAAAGCTAAACCTAACCCGTACCCTAAACTTAACCCGTAACCTAAACCTAACCCTAAACATAAATTTAACCCATACAATAACCATATCCCGTACCCTAAACCTAACCCTAACCCGTACCCTTACCCTAACCCTAATCCTAACCCTATCCGTACACACACCCTAACCCTAACACTAACCCTAACCCGTATTGTAACCCTAACCCTAATCCTAAGCCTAACCCTAACCCATACTCTAACCCTAAACCGTACCCTAACACTAACACTTACCCTAACGCTAAACCTAACCCGTACCCTAACCCTAAACGTAACTCTAACCCGTACCCAACACCTAACCCTAACACGTACCCTAACCATAACCCTAACCCTAACCCGCACACTAAACCTAACCCTAACCCAAGACCTAACACGTACACTAACCCTATCCCGTACTGTAACCTTAACCCTAACCCGTACCATAACCCTAAAACTAACCCTAACCCTAACCCTAACCCTAAACCGTACACTAACACTAACCCGAACCCTAACCCTAACCCTAACCCGTACCCTAACCCTACACGTACCCTAACCCAAATTCTAACCCTAACCCCTAACCCTAACCCTAAACCTAACCCTAACTCTTACCCTAACCCGTACGCAAAGGGTTAACCTAACCCGTACCCTAACACTAACCCAAACCCGTACTCTAACCCTAACCCTAACCCTAATGCGTACCCTAAACTTAAAACTAACCCTAACCCAAACCATAACCCTTAACAGTAACCTAGCCCTAAACCATACCTTGAACCTAACCCTAACCTTAACCGAAACCCTAACCCGTACCCTAACTCTAAAACTAACCCGTACCCTAACCCCAAACCTAACCCTAACCCGTACCCTAACACTAACCCTACCACAATCCCTGACCCAAAACCTAACCCTAACCCTTACACTAACCCTAACCCTAACCCTAACCCGCACCCTAAACCTCACCCTAACCTGTACCCTAACCCTAACCCGTAACCTAAACCTAACCCTAACCCTAAACTTAACGCATAAGCTAACCTTATCCCATACCCTAAACTTAACCCTAAACCGTACCCTAACACTAACGCTAACCCTAACCCTATCCGTACTCTAACCCTAACCCTAACCCTAAACCTAACACTTACCCTAACCCGTACTCTAACCCTAACCCTAACCCTAAACGTAACCCTAACCCGTACTCTAAACCTAAGCCGTACCCTAACACTAACCCTAACCCTAACACTAACCCTAACCCGTACTCTAACCCTAAACCTAACCCTAACTCTAAACCTAACCCAAACTATAAGCCTAACACTAACCCTAACCCTAAACCTAACCCGACCTGGGCTCTAACCCTATCCCGTAGCACAACACTAACTCTATCCCTAACCCCTAACCCTAACCCTAACCCTTACCCTAACCCGTACCCAAACAGTAAACCCAACCCGTACCCTAACACTAACCCAAACCCGTACTCTAACCCTAACCCTAACCCTAACCCTAACCCGCACCCTAAACTTAACCCTAACCCTAACCCTGGCCTAAACCTAAACCTAACCCTTACACTAACCCTAACACTAACCTTAACCCGCACCCTAAACCTAACCCTAACCCGTACCCTAACCCTAATCCGTAACCTAAACCTAACCCTAATCCTAAACTTAACCCGTACGCTAACCCTATCCCGTAACCTGAACCTAACCCTAACCCGTATCCTAACCCTAAACCTAACCCTAAGCCTACCCGTACATTAACCCTAACCCTAACACTAACCCTACCCGTACTTTAACCCTAAGCCTAACCCTAACCCGTCACCTAACCCTAACACTAAACCTAACCCTGACCCTAACCCTAACCCTAAACCGTACCTTAAACCGAACCCGTACCTTAACCCTAACACTAACCCGTACCCTAAACCAAACCCTACCCCTAACTCGTGCCCTCCTGCTAACCCTAACCCTGACCCTAACACTAACCCTAACCCATACCCTAAGCCTAACCCATACACTAACCCTAACCCTAACCGTAACCCTAACCCTAAGCGTACCCTAAACCTAACCCGAACCCTTGACGTAACCCGTATCCAACCCTATCCCGTAACCTAACCCTAACCAGCACACAAACCCTAACAGTAACACTAACCCATACCCTTGCGCTAAACCTAACCCTAACCCTAACCATAACCCTTACCAGTACCCTAACCCTAACCCATACTCTAACCCAAAACCTAACCTTAACCATAACCCTGACCCATACTCTAACCCTAAAACTAACCCGTACCCTAACCCAAACCCTAACCCTAACCCGTACCATAACCCTATCTCTAACCCTAACTCTGACATAAACCTAACCCTTACCCGTACCCTAACCTTAACCTAACCCTAACCCGCAACTAAACATAACACTAAACCGTACCCTAACCCTAACCCATAACCTAAACCGAACCCTAACCCTAAACTTAACCAGTACGCTAACCCTATCTCGTACCCTAAACCTAACCCTAACCCGTAACCTAACCCTAACCCTAATCCTATCCGTACACTAACCCTAACCCTAAACCTAACACTAACACTAACCCTAACCCGTACTCTAACCCTAACCCTAACCCTAAACCTAACCCTAAACCGTACTCTAACCCTAACCCGGACCCTAACACTAACCCTAACCTTAACCCTAAACCTAACTCTAACCTGACTCTAAACCTAACCCGTACCCTAACACTAACTCTAACCCTAACACTAACCCTAACCCGTACTCTAACCCTAAACCTAACCCTAACTCTAACCCTAACCCGTACTATATCCCTAACACTAACCCTAACCCTAATCCGACTCTAACCCTATCCTGTAGCTTAACCCTAACTCTAACACTAACCCTAACCCTAACCCTTAACCTAACCTGTACCCAAACGGTAAAACTAACCCATACCCTAACACTAACCCAAACTCGTACTCTAACCGTAACCCTAACCCTAACCCTAACCCTAACCCTAAACCGCACCCTAAACTTAACCCTAATCCTAAGACTAACTGTAACCAAACAGTACCCTAAACCTAACCCACACCCTAAACCTATCCCTAAATATAACCGTAACCCTAACTCATACCCTAACCATAAAACTAACCTGTACCCTAACCTGAACCCTAACCCAACCCATGCCCTAGCACTAACCCTAACCCTAACCCTGACCCTAACCCTAACCCTAACCCGCAACCTAAATCTAACCCTTACCCGTACTCTAACCCTAACACGTAACCTAAACCTAACCGTAACCCTAAACTTAACCCGTACGCTAAACCTATCCTGTACAGTAAACCTAACCCTAAACCCTAACCTAACCCTAAACCTAACCCTAAGACTAACCGGTATATTAACCCTAACCCTAACCCTAAAACTAACCCTACCCTGTATTCTAACCCTAACCCTAACCCTAACCCGTAACCTAACCCTAACCCTAACGCTAAACCTAACCCTCACCTATATCTAACCCTAACCCGTACCCTAACCCTAACCCATAACCTAAACCTAACCCTAACCCTAAACTTAACCCGTACGCTAACCCTATCCCGTACCCTAAACCTAACCCTAAACCGTACCCTAACCCTAACCCTAACCCTAATACTAACCCTAAACCGTACTCTAACCCTAACCCGAACGGTACTCTAACCCTAACCCTAAACCCTACCCTAACCCTCACCCGTACTGTAACCCTAACCCGCACCATAACCCTAAACCTAAACCATACCTGAACACTAACCCTAACTCGTACCCTAACCCTAACCCTAACCCTGACTCTAAACTTAACCCTAACCCGTAACCTAAACCTAACCCGCACACTAACCATAACGCTAACCCTAACCCGTACCCTAAACCTATCCCTAAACCGTACCCTAACCCTAACCCTAACCCTGACCCTAACCCGAACCCTAACCCGTACCCTAAGCCTAACCAATACCCTAACCCTAAACCTAATCCTACCCTAACCCTAACCCGTATCCTAAACCTACGCCTAACCCTTGACCTAACCCGTACCCAACACTATCCCATAACCTAACCCTAACCCATACCTTAAACCTAACACGAACCTTAACCATAACACTAACTCGTACCCTAACCCTAAAACTAACCTGTAGCCTAACCCCAACCCTAACCCTAACATGTACCCTAACCCTATCCCTAATGCTAACACTGACCCTAAACCTAACCCTAACCTGTACCCTAACCCTAACCCTCAACTAAACCTAACCCTAACCCATACCATAACCCTAACCCGTAACCTAAACCTAACCCTAACCCTAACTCTATCCTAACCCGTACTATAACCCTAAACCTAACGCTAACCCTAACCCTAACCCGCACCTAAACTTAACCCTAAATGGTACCCTAACCCAAACCCGTAACCCAAACATAACCCTAACCCTAAACTTAACCCGTACGCTAACCCTATCTCGTACCCTAAATCCAACCCTAACCCGTACCCTAACCCTAACCCTATCCGTACACTAACCCTAACCCTAAACCTAACACTAACACTAACTCTAACCCGTACTCTAAACATAAACCTAACCTTAATCCCGACTATAACCCTAACCCTAACCCTAACCCTAAACCTTCCCCTAAACCGAACTCTAAACCTAACCCGTACCCTAACACTAACCCTAACACTAACACTAACCCTAACCCATACTCTTACCCTAAACCTAACCCTAACCTGGACTATAACCCTAACCCTAACCCTAAACCTAAACCTACCTCAACCCGTACAGTAAACCTAACCGGTACCCTAACCCTAACCCTAACCCTGACCCTGACCCTAACCCTAAACTGTACCCTAAGCCTAACCCATACCCTAACCCTAACCCTAAACCATCCCTAACCCTAAACCGTACCCTAAACCTAACCGTATCCCTTGACCTAACCCGGACCCAACCCGATCCCTTAACCTAATCCTAACCCTACCCCGTTCCCAAACCCTAACAGTAACCCTAACCCATACCGTAGCGCTAACCCTAACCCTAAATCTAAGCCTAACCTGGACCCTAAATCTAAAACTAACCCTGACCCTAACCATAACCCTTAGCGTACCCTAACCCTAACCCATACCCTAACACTAACCCTAACTTTAATCAAAACCCTAACCCGTATGCTAACCCTAAAACTAATCTGTACCCTAACCCCAACCCTAACCCTAAACCGTAGCATAACCCTATCCCTAACCCTAATCCTGAACCTAAACCTAACCCTAACTTGTACCCTAACCCTAACCCGCACCAAAACCTAACCCTAACCCCTAACCCTAACCCGTAACCTAAACCTAACCCGTACACTAAACCTATCCAGTACCCTAAATCTAACCCTAACCCGTACCCTTACCCTAACACTAACCCTAACCCTATCTGTACACTAACTCTAACCCTAACCCTAACCCTAACCCGTACTCTAACCCTAAACCGTACCCTAACACTAACACTTAACCTAACCCTAAACCTAACACATACCCTAACCCTAAACGTAACCCTAACCCGTACCCAAACCCTAAACCTAACACGTACCCTAACCCTAAACTGAACCCGAACCCGAACACTAACCCTAACCCTAACCCGTACCCTAACACTACCCGTAGCCTAACCCAAACTCTAACCCTAACCCCTAAACCTAAACCTAACCCTAACCCTTACCGTAACCCGTACCCAAACACTAAACCTAACACGTACACTTACCCTAACCCTAACCCTAACCCAAACCCAAACCCGCACACTAAACACACCCTAACCCTAGACCCTAGACCTAACACGTACACTAAACCTATCCTGTACCGGAACCTTAAACCTAACCTGCACCGTAACCCTAACACTAACCCTAACCCTAACCTAACCCTAACCCTAACCTGTACCCTAACCCTCCCCGTAGCCTAACACTAACTCTAACCCTAACCCTTAACCCTAACCCTAACCCTAACCCTAACCCGTACACAAACGGTAAACCTAACCCGTACCCTAACACTAACCCAAACCTGTACCCTAACCCTAACCCTAACCCGCACCCTAAACTTAACCCAAACCCTAACCCAAACCATAACCTTTAACCGTAACCTAACCCTAACCCATACCCTAACCCTAACCCTAAACATAATGCTAACCTGTACCCTAACCCTAAAACTAACCCATACCCTAACCACAACACTAACCCTAACCCATACCCTAACACTAACCCTAACCCTAACCCTGACCCTAACCTAACCCTAACCCTTACACTAACCCTAACACTAACCCGCACCCTAAACCTAATCCTAACCCATAACCTAACCCTAACCCGTAACGTAAACCTAACCCTAACCCTAACTAAAACCTTACGCAAACCCTATCCCGTACCCTAAACCTAACCCTAAACCGTATCCTAACGCTAAACCTATCCCTAAGGCTAACCCGTACATTAACCCTAACCCTAACCCTAACACTAACCCTAACCCGTACTCTAAACCTAACAATATCCCTAACCCTAACCGTACTCTAAACCTAACCGTAACCCTCACCCTAACCCTAACCCGTACTGTAACCCTAACCCATATCATAACCCTAACCCTAACCCGTACCATAAACCTAACCCTAACTCGTACCCTAACCCTAAACCTAACTCTGACCCTAACCCTAATCCTAACCCGTAACTTAAACCTAACCCGTAACCTAACCCTAACCCTAACCCGTACCCAAAACCTAACCCTAAACCTAACTCGTACCCTAACCCTAACCCTAACCCTAAACTGTACCCTAAGCCTAACCCATACCTTAATTCTAACAGTAAATCTAACTCTAACCCTAAACCGTACCCTAAACCTTACCCTAAACCTTGACCTAACCCGAACCCAAACCTATCCCGTAACCTAACCCTAACCCTAAACCGTACCCAAAACCTAACAGTAACCCTAACCCATACCTTAGCGCTAACCCTAACCCTAACCCTAAACCTAACCCTAACCCGCACCCTAAACATAAATCTAACACTAACCCTAAACTTAACCCTTACCCGTACACTAACCCTAACCCATATCCTAAACCTTACCCTAACGTTAACCGTAACCATGACCTGTACCCTAACCCTAAAACTAACCCCTACCCTACCCCCAAACCTAACCCTATCCCTAATCCTAACCTTATCCCTAATCCTAACCCTGACCCTAAACCTAACCCTAACCCGTACCCTAACCCTAATCCTAACCCTAACCCGCACCTAAACCTAACCCTAACCCGTACCCTAACCCTAATCCTAACCCTAACCCGCACCTAAACCTAACCCTAACCCGTACCCTAACCCTAACCCGTAACCTAAACCTAACCCTAACTCTAAACTTAACCCATATGCTAACCCTAATCCGAACCCTAACCCGTACCCTAAACCTAACCCTAACCCTAACCCTATCCGTACACTAACCCTAACCCTAACACTAACACTAACACTAACCCTAACCCGTACTGTAACCATAACCCTAACCCTAAACCTAACCCTAACCCTAACACTAACCCTAACCCGTACTCTAAACCTAAACCTAACCTTAACTCTAACCCTAACCCGTACTATAACCCTAACCCTAACCCTAGCCCTAACCCTAACCCTAAACCTTACAGTAACCCTACCCCATACCCTAACCCTAACCCTAACCCTAAACCTAACCCTAACCCTGAACCTAACCCTAACCCTCACCCGTACCCTAACCCTAAACCATACCATAACCCATTACCATAACCTAACCCGTACCCTAACCCTAAACGTAACGCTAACCCGTACACAAAACTTAACCCTAACACGTACCCTAACGCTAACCCTAACCCTAACCTGCACACTAAACCTAACCCTAACCCTAGACCTAACATGTACACTAACCCTATCCCGTACCCCAATCTTAACCCTAACCCGTACCGTAACCCTAACACTAACCCTAACCCCAATCCTAACCCTAACCGGTACACTAAACCTAACCCGAACCCTAGCCCTAATCCTAACCTGTACCCTAACCCTACCCATAGCCTAAACCTAACACTAACCCTAACACCTAACCCTAACCCTAACCCTAAACCTAACACTTACCATAACATGTACCCAAACGGTAAACTACACCGTACCCTAACACTAACCCAAAACGGACTCTAACCCTAAATATAACCCTAACCCTAACCCGCACGCTAAATTTAAACCTAAACCTAACCCAAACCATAACCCTTAACTGTAACCTAACCCTAACCCATACCCTAATCCTAACCCTAACCTTAACCGTAATCCTAACACTTACCCTAACCCTAAACCTAACCCGTACCCTAACCCCAACTCTAACCCTAACCCGTACCCTAACACTAACCCTAACCTTAACCCTGGCCCTAAACCCAACCCTAACCCTTCCACTAATCCTAAACTTAACCCTAACCCGCACCCTAACCCTAACCCGCACCTAAACCTAACCCTAACCCGTAACCTAACCCAAACCCGTAACCTAATCCTAACCCTAAACCTAAACTTAACCCGTACACTAACACTATCCCGTACCCTAAACCTAACCCAAACCCGTAACCTAACCCTAAACCTAAAACTAATCCTAACCCGTACATTAACCCTAACCCTAACACTAACACTAACCCTACCACGTACTCTAACACTTACCCTAACCCTAACCCGTACCCTATCCCTAACCCTAACCCAAACACTAATGCTAAACCGTACTCTAAACCTAACCCTAACCCTCACCCTAACCCTAAACCGTACTGTAACTCTAACCCATACAATAACCCTAACACTAACATGTACCCTAACCCTAAACCTAACTAGTTACCTAACCCTAACCCTAACCCTTTTCCTAACCCTAACCCTAACCCGTAACCTAAACCTAACCCGTACCCTAACCCTAACCCTAACCCGTACCCTAGCCCTAACGCTAACCCTAACCCTAACCCTAACGCTAACCCTAACCCGTACCCTAAACCTAACCCTAACCCGCACCTAAACCTAATGCTTACCCGTAACCTAAACCTAACCCTAACCCTAAACTTAACCCGTACGCTAACCCTATCCCATACCCAAAACCTAAACCTAACCCGTAACCTAACCCTAAGCCTAACCCGTACATTAACCCTAACCCTAACACTAACACTAACCCTACCCCGTACACTAACCCTAACCCTAAATCTAACCCTAAACCGTACCCTAAACCTTACCCTAACCCTAACAATAACCCTAACTCTAAACCTAACCCGCACTCTAACCCTAAACCTAACCCTAACCCTAACCCTAACCCTAACCCTAACCGTACTCTAACCCTAACCCTAACACTCACCCTAACCCTAACCCTACTGTAACACTAACCCGTACCATAACCCTAAACCTAACCCTAACCTTAAGCGTAACCCTGACCCGTATCCTAACCCTAAATCTAACCCGGACCCTAACCCCAACCCTAACCCTAACCCTACCCTAACGCTATTCCTATGCTAACCCTGACCATAAACCTAACCCTAAACTGTACCCTAACCCTAACCCTAACCCTAACACTCACCTAAAACTAACTCTAACCTGTACCCTAACCCTAACCCGTAACCTAAACCTAACCCTAACCCTAAACTTAACCCGTACGCTAACCGTATCCCGTACCCCAAACCTAACCCTAACCGTAACCTAACCCTAAGCCTAACCCGTACATTAACCCTAACCCTAACCCTAAAACCTACCCTAGCCGGACTCTAACCCTAACCCTAAATCTAACCCTAACCCGTACCCTAACCCTAAACCTAGCCCTAACCTTAACCCTAACTCTAAACCTTACCCGCACTCTAACCCTAAACCTAACCCTAACCCTAACACTAACCCTAACCCGTACCCTAACCCTAACCCTAACCCTAACCCTATCCGTACTCTAAACCTAACCCTAACCATAACACTAACCCTAACTTATACTCTAACCCTAAACCTAACCCTAAACGTAAACCTAACCCGTACTCTAACCCTAACCCATACCCTAACCCTAACCCTAACCCTAACACTATCCCTAACCCGTACTCTAAACCTAAACCTAACCCTAACTCTAAACCTAACCTGTACGATAACACTAAACCTAACCCTAACCCTAAACCGAACCCTAACCCGTACTCTAACCCTATCCCATAGCCTAACACTAACTCTAACCCTAACACCTAACACTAACTCTAACCCTAACCCTTACCCTAACCCGTACCCTAACGGTAAACCTACCCGTACCCTAACCCTAACCCAAACTCGTACTCTAACCCTAACACTAACCCTAACCCTAACCCTAAACCGCACCCTAAACTTAACCCTAACCCTAACCCTAACCATAACCCTTAACCGTACCCTAACCCTAACCCTAACTAGTACCCTAAAACTAATGCTTACCCTAACCCTAACCCGTACCCTAAACCTAACCCGTACCAACCCTAACCCTAACCCTAACCCTAACCCTAACCCGTATCCTGAACCTAAACCTAACCCTAAACCGTACCCTAACCCTAACCCTAACCCTAACCCTCACCTACACCTAACCCTAACCCGTACCCTAACCCTAACCTGTAACCTAAACCTAACCCTAACCCTAAATTAACCCGTACACTAACCCTATCCCGTACCCAAAACCTAACCCTAACCGGTAACCTAACCCTAAGCCTAACCCGTACATTAACCCTAACCCTAACCCTAACACTAACCCTACCCCGTACTCTAACCCTAACCCAAAATCTAACCCTAACCTGTACCCTAACCCCCTAACCCTAACCATAACCCTAACTCTAAACCTAACCCGCACTCTAACCCTAAACCTAACCCTAACCCTAACCCTAACCCTAACCCTAACCGTACTCTAACCCTAACCCTAACACTCACCCTAACCCTAACCCGTACTGTAACACTAACCCGTACCATAACCCTAAACCTAACCCTAACCTTAAGCGTAACCCTGACCCGTATCCTAACCCTAAATCTAACCCGGACCCTAACCCCAACCCTAACCCTAACCCTACCCTAATGCTATTCCTAACGCTAACCCTGACCATAAACCTAACCCTAAACTGTACCCTAACCCTAACCCTAACCCTAACCCTCACCTAAATCTAACCCTAACCTGTACCCTAACCCTAACCCGTAACCTAAACCTAACCCTAACCCTAAACTTAACCCGTACGCTAACCCTATCCCGTACCCAAAACCTAACCCTAACCGTAACCTAACCCTAAGCCTAACCCGTACATTAACCCTAACCCTAACCCTAAAACCTACCCTAGCCGGACTCTAACCCTAACCCTAAATCTAACCCTAACCCGTACCCTAACCCTAAACCTAGTCCTAACCTTAACCCTAACTCTAAACCTTACCCGCACTCTAACCCTAAACCTAACCCTAACCCTAACACTAACCCTAACCCCTACCCTAACCCTAACCCTAACCCTAACCCTATCCGTACTCTAAACCTAACCCTAACCATAACACTAACCCTAACTTATACTCTAACCCTAAACCTAACCCTAAACATAAACCTAACCCGTACTCTAACCCTAACCCGTACCCTAACCCTAACCCTAACCCTAACACTATCCCTAACCCGTACTCTAAACCTAAACCTAACCCTAACTCTAAACCTAACCTGTACGATAACACTAAACCTAACCCTAACCCTAAACCGAACCCTAACCCGTACTCTAACCCTATCCCGTAGCCTAACACTAACTCTAACCCTAACACCTAACACTAACTCTAACCCTAACCCTTACCCTAACCCGTACCCTAACGGTAAACTTAACCCGTACCCTAACCCTAACCCAAACCCGTACTCTAACCCTAACACTAACCCTAACCCTAACCCTAAACCGCACCCTAAACTTAACCCGAACCCTAACCCTAACCATAACCCTTAACCGTACCCTAACCCTAACCCTAACTAGTACCCTAAAACTAATGCTTACCCTAACCCTAACCCGTACCCTAAACCTAACCCGTACCAACCCTAACCCTAACCCTAACCCTAACCCGTATCCTGAACCTAAACCTAACCCTAACTCGTACCCTAACCCTATCCCCAATCCTGACCCTAACCCTAACCCTAACCCGTACCCTAAACCTAACCCATACCCTAATCATAACCCTAAACCTAACCCTAACCCTATCCCGTACCCTATACCTAACCCGAACCCTTGATCAAACCCGTACCCAACACTATCCCGTACCCTAACCCTAACCCTATCCCGTACCCAAACCCTAAGAGTAACCCTAACCCATACCCTAGCGCTAACCGTACCCTAACCCTAAGCCTAACCCGCACCCTCAACCTAAACCTAACCCTAACCCTAACCATAACCCTTACCCGAACCCTAACCCTAACCCATACCCTAACCCTAACCCGCACCTAAACCGTACCCTAACTCGTACCCTAACCCTAACCCGTAACCTAAACCTAAACCTAACCCTAAACTTATCCCATACACTAACCCTATCTCGTACCCTAAACCTAACCCTAACCTGTACCCTAAACCTAACCCTAACCCTAACCCTTCCGTACACTAACCCTAACCCTAACACTAAACCTATCCCATACTCTAACCCTAACCCTAAACTTAACACTAACACTAACTTGTACTCTAAACCTAACCCTAACCCTAAACGTAACCCTAACCCATACCCAAACACTAACCCTAACACGTACCCTAACCCTAACCCTAACCCGCACACTAAAACTAACCCTAACCCTAGACCTAACATGTACACTAAACCTATCATGTAGCGTAACCTTAACCCTAACCCAAACTGAATACCTAACACTAACCCAAACCCTAACCCTAACCCGTACACTAACCCTAACCCTAACCCTAAACTTACCCTAACGCTAACCCTAACCTTAACCCTAACACTAACCCTATCCCGTACACTAACCTAACCCTAACCCTAAACCTAACCCTAACCCGTACTCTGTCCCTAACCCTAACCCTAACACTAACCATAACCCTAACACTAAACCTAACACGTACTCTAACCCTAAAACTAACCCTAACACTAACGCTTACCCCCTACTATAACCCTAACCCTAAACCTAACCCTAACCCTAACTCGTACCGTAACCCAAACCCGTACCCTAACCCTAACCCTAAACTTAATCTAACCCTAACCCTGACCCTAACCCTAAAACGAATCCTGCACCCTAACCCTAACCCTAACTCGCATCCTAAACCTAACCCTAACCCTAGACCTAACCCGTACCCTAACCCTAAGCTGTACCCTGACACTAACCCTAACCCTAACCCGTAACATAACCCTAACACTAACCCTAACCCGTAACCTAACCCTAACCCATACACTATCCGTAACCCGCTGCCTAACCCTAACCCACACCCTAAACCTAACCCTAAACCTAGAGCTAAACCGTACCCTAAACCTATCCCATATCCTAATCATAATGCTAACCTGTACCCTAACCCTAACAATAACACTAACCCTAATCCTAAACCTATTCCATACACTAACCCTAAACCTAACCCTACCCCGTACCCTAACCCTAAACCTAACCCTAAACCTGACCCTAAACCTAACCCTAACCCTTACACTAACCCTAACCCTAACCCTAAACCACACCCTAAACCTAACCCTAACCCGTACCATAAACCTAACCCGTAACCTAACCCTAACCCTAACCCTAAACTTAACCCGTACGCTAACCCTATCCCGTACCCTAAACCAAACCCTAAACCTTATCCTAAACCTAAACCTAAGCCTAATCTGTACATTAACCCTAAAACTAACCCTAACACTAACACTACACCATACTCCAACCCTCACCCTAACCCTAACCCTAACCCGTACACTAACCCTATCCCTAACCCTAACCCTAACACTAACACTCACCTGTACTCTAACCCTAACCCTAACCTTAAACCTAACCCTGACCCTAAACCTAACCCTAAACTGTACACTAACCGTAACGCTAAACCTAACCCACTCCCTAAACCTAACCCTAACCCGTACCCTAACCCTAACCCGTAACCTAAACCTAACCATAACCCTAAAATTAACCCGTACACTAAACCTATCCAGTACCCTAAACCTAACCCTAACCCGTACCCTAACACTATCTCTAACCCGTACTCTAAACCTAACCCTAACCCTAACCGCACACTAAACTTAACCCTAACCCTAACCTATACCATAACCCTTAACCGTAACCTAACCCTAACACATACCCTAACCCTAACCCTAACCTTAAACATAACCCTAACCCGTAACCTAACCCTAAAACTAACCCGTACCCTAACCCCAACCCTAACCCTAACCCGTACCCTAACACTAACCCTAACCCTAACCCTGACCCTAAACCTAACCCTAACCCTTACATTAACCCTAACCCTAACCCTAACCGCACCCTAAACCTAAACCTAACCCGTACCATAACACTAAGCCGTAACCTAAACCTAACCTTAACCCTAAACTTAACCCGTACGCTAACCCTATCCCGTACCCTAAACCAAACCCTAACCCTTATCCTAACCCTAAACTTAAACCTAAGCCTAACCCGTACATTAACCCTAACCCTAAACCTAACACTAACCCTACACCGTACTCTAAACCTAACCCTAACCCTAACCCTTTCCCTAACCCTAACACTAACCCTAACCCGTACTCTAACCCTAACCTAACCCTAAGCCTAACCCGTACATTAACCCTAAACCTAAGCCTAACCCTAACACTAACCCTACCCCGTACTCAAACCCTAAACCTAACCCTAACCCTACCCGTACCCTAACCCTAAAGCTAACCCTTTCCCTAAATCTAACAGTAACCCTAACCCGTACTCTAACCCTAACCCTAACCCTCACCCTAACCCTAACCAGTACTGTAACCCTAACCCGTAACATAACCCTAACCATAACCCGTTCCCTAACCCTAACTTGCCCCCTAACGCTAACCCTGACCCTAAACCTAACCCGTACCCTAAACCTATCCCATACCCTAACCCTAACCCTAACCCTTACCCTAAACCTAACCCTAACCCTAATTCGTACCCTAACCCTAACCCTGACCCTAACCCGTACCCTAACCCGTACCCTAAACCTAACCCATACCCTAACCCTAACACTAAACCTAACCCTAACCCTAACCCGTACCATAGATCTAACCCTAACACTTGACCTAACCCGTACCCAACCCTATCCCGTACCCTAACCCTATCCCTAACCCGTACCCAAACCCTAACAGTAACCCTAACCGATACCCTATCGCTAACACTAACCCTAACCCTAAGCCTAACCTGCACCCTAAACCTAAACCTAACACTGACCCTAACCATAACCCTTACCTGTACCCTAACCCTAACCCATACCCTCACACTAACCCTAACCTTAACCGTAACCCTAACCCGTACCCTAAACGTAAAACTAACCTGTACCCTAACCCCAGCCCTAACCCTAACCCGTACCATAACCCTATATATAACCCTAACCCTGACCCTAATTCTAACCCTAACCCATATCCTAACCCTAACCCGCACCTAAACCTAACCCTAACCCGTATCCTAAACGTAACCCGTAACCTAAACCTAACACTAAACATAAACTTAACCCATACACTAACCCTATCCCGTACCCTAAACTTAACCCTAACCTGTACCCTTACCCTAACCCTAACCCTAAACCTATCTGTACACTAACCCTAACCCTAACACTAACCCTAACATGTACTCTAACCCTAAACCTAATCCTAAACCTAACCCTAACCCGTACTCTAACCCTAACCCGTACACTAACACTAACCATAACCCTAACACTAACCCTATCCCGTACTCTAACCCTAAACCTAACCCTAACTCTAAACCTATCCCGTACTATTACCCTAACCATAACCCTAAACCTAACCCTAACCCTAACCCGCACCTAAACCTAACCCTAACCCGTACCCTAAACCTAACCCGTAACCTAAACCTAACCCTAACCCTAGACCTAACCCGTACGCTAACCCTATATCGTACCCTAAACCTAACCCTAACCCGTACCCTAACCCTAACCCTAACCCTATCCGTACACTAACCGTAACCCTAACACTAACACTAACACTAACACTAACCCGTACTCTAACCCTAAACCTAACCCTAACATGGACTACAACCCTAAACCTAACCCTAACCCATACCCTAACCCTATCCCGTACAGTAAACCTAACCCGTACCCTAACCCTAACCCTAACACTTACCCTGACCCTAACCCTAACCCATACCCTAAGCCTAACCCATACCCTAACCCTAACCCAAAACCCTCCCTAACCCTAAACCGTACCCTAAACCTAACCCTATCCCTTGACGTAACCCGTACCCAAACCTATCCCATAATCTAACCCTAACCCTAACCCGTACCCAAACCCTAACAGTAACCCTAACCCATAAACTAGCGCTAACCCTAACCCTAAACCGCACCCTAAACCTAAACCTAATCCTAACCCTAACCATAAACCTTACCCGTGCCCTAACCCTAACCCATACCCGAACCCTAACCCTACCTTAACCGTAACCCTGACCCATATCCTAGCCCTAAAACTAACCCTTAGCCTATCCCCAACCCTAACTCTAACGGGTACCCTAACCCTAACCCTAACCCTAACCCTCACCTTACCTAAACCTAACCCGTACCCTAACCCTAACCCGTAACCTAAACCTAACCCTAACCCTAAACTTAACCCGTACACTAAACCTATCCCGTAACCTAAACCTAAACCTAACCCGTAACATAAAACTAACCCTAACCCTAAACCTATCCGTACACTAACCCTACCCCTAAACCTAAACCCAACACTAACCCTAAACCATACTCTAAACCTAACCCTAACCCTAAACCTAACCCTAACCCGAACACTAACGCTAACCCATACCCGAACACTAACCCTAACCCTAACACTAACCCTTACCCTAACGCGTACCTAAACTGAACCCTAACCCGTACCCTAACCCCAACACGTAACCTAAACCTAACCCTTACCCTAAACTTAACCCGTACGCTAACCCTATCTCGTACACTAAACCTAACCCTAACCCGTACCCTAACCCTAACCCTAACCCTATCCGTACACTAAACCTAACCCTAACCCTAAAACTAACCCTAACCCGTAATCTTACCCTAAACCTAAACCTAACCCGGACTATAACCTAACCCTAACCCTAACCCTAAACCTAACCCTAACCCGTACAGTAAACCTAAAGCGTACCCTAACCCTAACCCTAAACCTAACCCTGAGGGTAACCCTAACCCTAACCTGTACCCTAAGCCTAACCCATACCCTAACCCTAACCCTAAACCATCCCTATCCCTAACCCATACCCTAAACCTAACCCTATCCCTTGACCTAACCCGTACCCAACACTATCCCGTAACATAACCCTAACCCTAACCCGTACCCAAACCCTAACAGTAACCCTAAACCATACCCTAGCGCTAACCCTAACCCTAACCTCAACCTAACCCTAACCCCATCCATAACCCTTACCCGTACCCTAACCCTAACACATACCTAACCCTAACACTAAGCTTAACCGTAACCCTGACACGTACCCTAACCCTAAAACTAACCCGTACCCTAACCCCAACCCTAACCTAACCCATACCCAAACCCTAACCTTAACCCTAACGCTCACCTATACCTAACCCTAACCCGTACCCTAACCCTAACCCGTAACCTAAACCTAACCCTAACACTAAACTTAATCCGTACGTTAACCCAATCGCGTACCCTAAACCGAACCATAACCTGTACCCTAACCCTAACTCTATCCGTACGCTAGCCCTAACTCTAACACTAAACCTAACACTAACCTTAAACCGTACTATAACCCTAACCCTAAACCTAACCCTAACCATAACCTGCACCTAAACCTAACCATAACCCGTACCCTAACCCTAACCCGTAACCTAAACCTAACCATAACCCTAAACTGAACCCGTACGCTAACCCTATTTCGTACCCTAAACCTAAAACTAACCCGTACCCTAACCATAACGCTAACCCTATCCGTACACTAACCCTAACCCTAACACTAACACTAACACTAAGCCTAACCTGTACTCTAACCCTAAACCTAACCCTAACCTGGACGATAACCCTAACCCTAAACCTAACCCTAAACCTAACCCTAAGTGGTACAGTAAACCTAACCCGTACCCTAACCCTAACCCTAATACTAACCCTGACACCAACCCTAACCCTAACCCGTAGCCTAAGCCTAACCCATACCCTAACCCTAACCCTAAACCATCCCTAACCCTAACCCGTACCCTAACCTAACTTCATCCCTTGGCCTTACCCGTACCCAAACCTAACCCGTAACCTAACCCTAACCCTAACCTGTACCCAAACCCTAACAGTAACCCTAACCCATACCCCAGTGCTAAACCTAACCCTAAACCTAACCCTAACCCGCACCCTAAACGTAAACCTAACCCTAACCCTAACCATAACCCTTACCCGTACCCTAACCCTAACCCATACCCTAACCCTAAACCTAACCTTAACCGTAACACTGACCCGTACACTAACCCTAAAACTAACGTGTACCCTAACCCCAACCATAACCCTAACCCGTACCCTAACCCTAACCCTAACCCTAACCCTCACCTATACCTAACCCTAACCCGTACCCTAACCCTAACCCTAACTCTAACCCTATCCGTACACTAACCCTAACCTTAAACCTAACACTAACCCTAACCCATACTCTAACCCTAACCCTAACCCGTACTCTAACCCTAACCCGTACCCTAACACTAACACTTACCCTAACCCAAAAGCTAACCAGTACCCTAACCCTAAACCGTAACCTAAACCTAACCCTAACCCTAAACTTAACCCATACGCTAACCCTAAACCGTACCCTAACCCTAAGCATAACCCTAACCCTATCCGTACACTAACCCTAACCCTAACCCTAAACCTAACACTAACCCTAAACCGTACTCTAACCCTAACCCTAACCCTCAACCTAATCCTAACCCGAACTCTAACCCTAACCCGTACCCTAACACTAAACCTAACCCTAACTCTAACCCTAAACCTTATTATAACCCTAACCCTAACCCTAACCCGTACTCTAAACCTATCCTGTAGCCTTACCCTAACTCTAACCCTAACCCCTAACCCTAACCCTAACACTAACCCTTAACCTAACTGCTACCCAAACGGTAAACCTAACCCGTACCCTAACACTAACCCAAACCTGTACTCTAAACCTAACCCTAACCCTAACCCTAACCCTACCCTAAACCGCACCCTAAACTTAAGCCTAACCCTAACCCCAAACATAACCCTTAACTGTACCCTAACCCTAACCCACACCCTAACCCTATCCCTAACTTTAAACATAACCGTAACCCGTACCCTAACCCTAAAACTAACATGTACCCTAAACCCAACCCTTACCCTAACCCATAACCTAACACTAACCCTAACCCTAACCCTGACCCTAAACCTAACCCTAACCCGTACACTAACCCTAACACTATACCTAACCCATAAACTAAACTTAACCATAACCCGTACTCTAACCCTAACCCGTAAACTAAACCTAACCCTAACCCTAAATTTAACCCGTACACTAACCCTATCCCGTACACTAAACCTAACCCTAACCCGTAAACTAACCCTAAACCTAACCCTAAGCCTAACTCATACATTAACGCTAACCCTAACCCTAACAGTAACACTACCCCATACTCTAACCCTAACCCTAACACTAACCCTAACACTAACACGTACCCTAACCCTAACCCTTTCCCTAACCCTAACACTAACCCTAACCCATACTATAACCCTAAACCTTACCCTAACCCTAACCCTAACCGTTCTCTAACCCTAACCCTAACCCTCACCATAACCCTAACCCGTACTGTAACCCTAACCCATAACATAACCCTAAACATAAACCGTACCCTATCCCTAACCCTAACTCGTACTATAACCCTAAACCTGACACAAACCCTAACCCTAACCCGTACCCTAAACCTAACATTAACCCTACCTCGTACCCTAACCCTAACCCTAACCCTACCCTAACCCTAACACTAACATGTACGCTAAACCTAACCCATACCCTAACCCTAAGCCTAAACCTAACCCTAACACTAACCCGTACCCTAAACCTAATCCTAACACTTGACCTAACGCCTACCCAACCCTATCCCGTACCCTAACCCTAAACCTATCCTGTACCCAAACCCTAACAGTAACCCTAACCCATACCCTAAGGCTAACCCAAACCATAACTCTAAGCCTAAACCACACCCTAAACCTAAACCTAACCCTAACCCTAACCAAACCCTAACCCGCACCCTAACCTTAAAACTAACCAGAACCCTAACCACAAACCTAACCCTAACCCGTACCATAACCCTATCCCTAACCCTAACCATGATCCTAAACCTAACCATAACCCGTACCCTAACCCTAACCCGCACCTAAACCTACCCTTACCTGTACCCTAACCCTAAACCGTAACCTAAACCTAACCCTAACCCTAAACTTAACGTGAACACTAAATCTATCCCGTACCCTAAACCTAAACCTAACCCTAACCCTAACTCTAACCCTATCCGTACACTAAACCTAACCATAACACTAACACTAACCCTAACCAGTACTCTAACCCTATCATAACCCTAAACCTAACCCTAACCCGTACACTAACCCTAACCCTAACCCTAACACTAACCCTAACCAGTACCCTAACCCTAAACCTAACCCTAAACCTAACCCTAAACCGTAATCTAACCCTAACCCGTATCCTAACACTAACCCTTACCCTAAAACTAAACCTAACCCGTACCCTAACCCTAAACGTAACCCTAACCCGTAACTAAACCCTAACCCTAACACGTAACCTAACCCTAACCCGAACCCGCACACTAAACCTAACCCTAACCCTAGACCTAACACTTAAACTAAACCTATCCGGTACCGAAACCTTAACCCTAAAACTAACCCTAACCCTAAACCTAACCCTAACCCTAAACCTAACCCTAACCCGTACACTAACCCTAACCCGAACCCTAACCCTAACCCTAACCCGTACCCTAACCCTACCCGTAGCCTAACCCTAACTCTAACCCTAACCCCTACCCTTAACCCTAACTCTAAACCTTACCCCAACCCGTACCCAAATGGTAAACATAAACCGTAACCTATCCCTAAACCTAACCCTGACCCTAAACCTAACCATAACCCGTACCCTAAACCTAACACGCACCTAAATCTAAACCTAACCCGTACCCTAACTCTAACCCGTAACATAAACCTAACCCTATCCCTAAACTTAACGTGTATAATAACCCTATCCCGTATTCTAAACCTAACCCTAAACCGTACCCTAACACTAACCCTAACTCTAACCCTATCCGTGCACTAACCCTAACCCTAACCCAAACACTAAACCTAACCAGTACTCTAACCCTAAACCTAACCCTAAACCTAACCCTAACCCGTACTCTAACCCTACCCAGTACCCTAACACTAACCTTTACCCTAACCCGAAATCTAACCCGAACCCTAACCCTAAACGTAACCCTAACCCATACACAAACCCTTACCCTAACACGTACCCTAACCATAACCCGAACCCGCACACTAAACCTAACCCTAACCCTAGACCTAACGTGTAAACTAAACCTATCCCATACCGAAACCTTAACCCTAACCCGTACCGTAACTCTAACACTAACCCTAACCCTAACCCTAAACCTAACCCTAACCCTAACCCGTACACTAACCCTAACACGAACCCTAACCCTAAATCTAACCCTAAACCTAACCCTAATACTAACCCTAAACCGTACTCTAACCCTAAACCTAACCCTAACCCTAACCCTAACCCTAACCGTACTCTAACCCTAAATCTAACCCTCACCCTAACCCTAACCCGTATTGTAACCCTAAACCGTACCATAAACCTAATCCTAACCCGTAACCCAAACCTTACCCTAATTCATACCCTAACCCTAACCCTAACACTAACCCTACCCCATACTCTAAACCTAACCCTAACCATAACCCTAACCTTAACCTAACCATAACACTAACCCTAACCCGTATTCTAACACTAACCCTAATCCTCACCGTAACACTAACACGTACTGTAACTCTAATCCGTACCATAACCCTAAACCTAACCCTAACCCTAACCCTAATCCTAACTCGTAAACTAAATCTAACCCTAAACCTGACCATAACCCAAACCCTAACTCTAACCCTAACCCATACTATAACCCTAAACCAAACCCTAACCCTAACCCTAATACTAACCCATACTCTAACCCTATCCCGTAGCCTAACCCTAACTCTAACCCTAACTCCTAACCCTATCCCTTACCCTAACCCGTACCCAAATGGTAAACCTAACCCGTACCCTAACACTAACCCAAACCCGTACTCTAACCCTAACACTAACCCTAACCCTAAACCGCACCCTAAAGTTAACCCTAAACCTAAGCCTAACCATAACCCTTAACCGTACCCTAACTGTAAGCCACATCCTAACCCTAACCCTAAATTTAACCGTAACCCTAACCCGTACCCTAACCCTAAAACTACCCGTACCCTAACCCGAACCCTAACCCTAACCATACCCTAAGAGTAACCCTAAGCCTAACCCTGACCCTAAACCTAACCCTAACCAGTACACTAACCCTAACCCTAACCGGCACCCTAAACCTAACCCTAACCCGTACCTTAACCCTAACCCTAACCCTATCCATACACTAACCCTAACCCTAACCCTAACACTAACCCTAACCCGAACCCTAACCCTAATCCTAACTCGTAAACTAAATCTAACCCTAAACCTGACCATAACCAAAACCCTAACCCGTACCCTAAAACTAGCCCGTACCCTAACCCTAACTCTAACCCTAACCCGTACTATAACCTAACCCAAACCCTAACCCTAACCCTAATACTAACCCATACTCTAACCCTATCCCGTAGCCTAACCCTAACTCTAACCCTAACTCCTAACCCTATCCCTTACCCTAACCCGTACCCAAATGGTTAACCTAACCCATACCCTAACACTAACCCAAACCCGTACTCTAACCCTAACCCTAACCCTAACCCTAACCCTAAACCAACCCTAAAGTTAACCCTAAACCTAAGCCTAACCATAACCCTTAACCTTACCCTAACCCTACTACATAACCTAACACTAACCCTAAACTTAACCATAACCCTGACCCGTACCATAACCCTAAAACTAACCCGTACCCTAAACCCAAACCTAACCCTAACCCGTACCCTAACCCTAACCCTAACCCTACCCCGCACGTTAAACTTAACCTTAACCCTAACCCAAACCATAACCCTTATCCGTAACCTAACCCTAACCCATACCCTAACCCTAACCCTAAACTTAACCATAACCCTAACCTGTACCCTAACCGTAAAACTAACCCGTACCCTAACCCTAACCCTAACCGTAACCCATACTCTAACACTAACCCTAACCCTGACCCTAAACCTAAACCTACCCGTACCTAAACCCTAACCCGTAAACTAAACCTAACCCTAACCCTTAACGTAACCCGTACGCTAACCCTATCCCGTACCGTGAACCTAACCCTAACCCGTATCCTAACCCTAAACCTAACCCTAAGCCTAACCCGTACATTAATCCTAACCCTAACCCTAACACTAACCCTACCCCGTACTTTAACCCTAACCCTAACCCTAACCCTAAACCAAAACCTAACCCTAACCCGTACCCTATACCTAACACGTACCCTAACCCTAACCCTAACACTAACCCGCACACTAAACCTAACCCTAACCCTAGACCTAACACGTGCACTAACCCTATCCCGTACCGTAACCTTAACCCTAACCCGTACCATAAACCTAACACAAACTATAAACCTAACCCTAACACTAACACTAAATCGTACAATAACCCTAACCCGAACCCTAACCCTAACCCTAACCCGTATACTAACCCTACCCGTACCCTAACCCTAACTCTAACCCTAACCCCTAACCCTAACCCGTACCCGTACCCTAACCCTAACCCATACCCAAACGATAAACTAACCCGTACCCTAATACTAACCCAAACCCGTACTCTAACCCTAACCCTAAACCTAACCCGCACCCTAAACTTAACCCTAACCCTAAACGAAACCATAACCCTTAACCGTAACCTAACCCTAACCCATACATTTACCCTAACCCTAAACTTAAACATATCCCTAACGCGTACCCTAACCCTAAAACTAACCCGTACCCTAACCCCAACCCTAACCCTAACCCATACCCTAACACTAACCCTAATCCTAACCCTGACCCTAAACCTAAGCCTAACCCTACAATAATCCTAACCCTAATGCTAATCCGCACCCTAAACCTAACTCTAACCCACAGCCTAACCCTAACCCGTAACCTAAACCTAACCCTAACCCTAAACTTAACCCGTACGCTAACCGTATCCCGTACCCTAAACCTAACCCTAACCCGTACCCTAACCCTAACCCTAACCCTATCCGTACTCTAAACCTTACCCTAACCCTAACCCTAACCCTTACTGTAACCCTAACCCGTACCATAACCCTAACCCTAACCCGTACCCTAACCCTAACCCTAACTCGTACACTAACACTAACCGTAACACTGACCCTAACCCTAACCCCAACCCTTAAACTAACCCTAACCCGTTCCCTAACCCTAACCCTAACCCGTGCCCTAAACCTAACCCTAACCCTAACCCTAACCTGTACCCTAAGCCTAACCCATACACTAACCCTAACCCTAAACCTAACCCTTCCTCTAACCCGAACCCTAAACCTAACGGTAACCCTTGACCTAACCCGTACCCAACCCTATTCCGTACACTAACCCTAACACTAACCCGTAGCAAACACTAACAGTAACCCTAACACATAACATAGAGCTAACCCTAACTCTAACCCTAACCCTAACACTAACCCTAACCCGTACTCTAACCCTAAACCTAACCATAACCAGGACTATAACCCTAACCCTAACCCTAACACTAACCCGTACAGTAAACCTAACCAGTACCCTAACACTAACACTAACCCTAACCCTAACCCTAACCCTGACCCTAACCCTAACCCTAACCCGTACCCTAAGCTTAACCCATACCCTAACCCTAACCCTAAACCATCCCTAACCCTAACCCGTACCCTAAACCTAACCCTATCCCTTGACCTAACCCGTACCCAACCATATCCCGTAACCTAAACCTAAAACTAACCCGTACCCAAACCCTAACAGTCACCGTAACCCATACCCTAGCGCTAAACCTAACCCTAAACCTAACCTGCACCCTAAACCTAAACCTAACCCCAACACTAACCATAATCATTACCCGTACCCTAACGCTAACCCATACCCTAACCCTAACCTTAACCGTAACCCTGACCCGTACCCTAAACCTAAAACTAACCCGTACGTTAACCCCAACCCTAAACCTAACCCGTAACCTAACCCTAACCCTAACCCTAAACCTAACCCTCACCTATACCTAACCCTAACCTGTACCCTAACCCTAACCCGTAACCTAAACCTAACCCTAACCCTAAACTTCACCCGTACGCTAAACTTATCCCGCACCCTAAACCTAAACCTAACCCGTACCCTAACCTTAACCCTAAACCTATCCGTACACTAACCCTAAACCTAACCCTAACACTAAACGTAAACCGTACTCTAACCCTAACCCTAACCCTAAGCCGTACTCTAACCCTAAACCTAACCCTAAACCTAACCCTAACGTGAACTCTAACCCTAACCCGTACCCTAACACTAACCCTAACCCTAACACTAACCCTAACCCTAACCCGCTCCTAAACTTAACCCTAACCCGTACTCTAACCCCAAACCTAACCTAACCCGTACCCTAACCCTAACACTAAACCTAACCTTAACCTATACCTAACCCTAACCCGTACCCTAACCCTAACCGTAACCTAACCCTAACCCGTAACCTAAACCTAACCCTAACCCTGAACTTAACCCGTACGCTAACCCTACCCCATACCCTAAACCTAACCCTAAACCGTACCATAACCCTAACCCTACCCCTAACCCTATCCGTACTCTAACCCTAACCCTAACCCTAACCATAACACTAACCATACCCCGTACTCTAACCCTAACCCTAACCCTAACCCATACACTAACCCTAACTCGAACCCTAACCCTAACCCTAACCCGTACCCTAACCCTACCCGTAGCCTAAACCTAACCCTACCCCAAACCCATAACCATAACCCTAAACCTTACCCTAACTCGTACCCAAATGGTAAACCTAACCCGTACCCCAAAACTAACCCAAACCCGTACTCTAACCCTAACCCTAATCCTAACCCTAACGCGCACCCAGACTTAAACCTAACCCTAACCCAAACCATAACCCTTAACAGGAACCTAACCCTAACGCATACCCTAACCCTAACCCTAAAATTAACCATAACCCTAACCCGTAACCTAAACCTAAAACTAACCCGTACCCTAACCCCAACCCTAACCCTATCCCGTACCCTAACACTAACCCTAACCCTAAACCTGACCCTAAACCTAACCCTAACCCTTACACTAACCCTAACCCTAAAACTAACCTGCACCCTAAACCGAACCCTAACCCGTACTCTAACCCTATCCCGTAGTCTAACACTAACTCTAACCCTAACACCTAACACTAACCCTAACCCTAACCCTTAACCTAACCCGTACCCAAACGGTAAACCTAACCCGTACCCTAACACTAACCCAAACCTGTACTCTAAACCTAACACTAACCCTAACCCTAACCCTAAACCGCACCCTAAACTTAACCCTAACCCTAACCCTAACCATAACCCTTAACCGTACCCTAACCCTAACCCTAACTAGTACCCTAAAACTAACGCTTACCCTAACCCTAACCCGTACCCTAAACCTCACCCGTACCAACCATAACACTAACACTAACCCGTACCCTAAACCTAACCCTAACCCTAACTCGTACCCTAACACTAACCCCAATCCTGACCCTAACCCTAACCCTAACCATTACCCTAACCTAACCCATACCCTAATCATAACCCTAAACCTAACCCTAACCCTATCCCATACCCTATACCTAACCCGAACCTTTGACCAAACCCATACCCAACACTATCCCATACCCTAACCCTAACCCTAACCCGTACCCAAACCCTAAGAGTGACCCTAACCCATACCCTAGCGCTAACCGCACCCTAACCCTAAGCCTAACCCGCACCCTAAACCTAAACCTAACCCTAACCATAACCATAACCCTTACCCGAACCCTAACCCTAACCCATACCCTAACCCTACCCCGCAACTAAACCGTACCCTAACCCGTACCCTAACACTAACCCGTAACCTAAACCTAAACCTAACCCTAAACTTATCCTGTAAACTAACCCTTTCCCGTACCCTAAACCTAACACTAACCTGTACCCTAAAACTAACCCTAACCCTAACCCTATCCGTACACTAACCCTAACCCTAACCCTAACACTAACCCTATCCCATACTCTAACCCTAACCCTAACCCTAAACTTAACCCTAAACCTAACTTGTACTCTAAACCTAACCCTAACCCTAAACGTAACCCTAACCCGTACTCTAACCCTAACCGGTACCCTAACACTAACCCTAACCCTAACACTATCCCTAAACCGTACGCTAACCCTAAACGTAACCCTAACCCGTACCCAAACACTAACCCTAACACATACCCTAACCCTAACCCTAACCCGCACACTAAAACTAACCCTAACCCTAGACCTAACACGTACACTAAACCTATCATGTACCGTAAACTTAACCCTAAACCGTACCGAATCCCTAACACTAACCCTAACCCTAACCCTAACCCTAACCCTAACCCGTACACTAACCCTAACCCTAACCCTAAACTTACCCTAACGCTAACCCTAACCCTAACCCAATCCGGTACACTAACATAACCCTAACCCTAAACCTAAAACTAACCCATACTCTGACCCTAACCCTAACCCTAACACTAACCATAACCCTAACACTAAACCTAACACGTACTCTAACCCTAAACCTAACCCTAATACTAACCCTAACCCCCTACTATAACCCTAACCCTAAACCTAACCCTAACCCTAACTCGTACCGTAACCCGAACCCGTACCCTAACCCTAACCCTAAACTTAACCTAACCCTAACCCTGACCCTAACCCTAAAACGAATCCCATACCCTAACCCTAACCCTAACACGCATCCTAAACCTAACCCTAACCCTAGACCTAACCCATACCCTAACCCTAAGCCGTACCCTAACACTAACCCTAACCCTAACCCGTTCCATAACCCTAACACTAACCCTAACCCGTACCCTAACCCTAACCCATACACTATCCCTAAACCGATGCCTAACCCTAACCCACACCCTACCTAACACTAACCCTAGACCTAAACCGTACCCTAAACCTATTCCGTAACCTAATCCTAATGCTAACCTGTACCCTAACTGTAACAATAACACTAACCCTAATCCTAAACCTATTCCATACTAACCCTAAACCTAACTCTAATCTGTACCCTAACCCTAACCCTAACCCTAAACCGCACCCTAAACATAACCCGTACCATAAACCTAACCCGTAACCTAAACCTAACCCTAACCCTAAACTTAACCCGTACGCTAACCCTATCCCGTACCCTAAACCTAACACTAAACCATATACTAACCCTAAACCTAAACCTAAGCCTAATCTGTACATTAACCCTAAACCTAACCCTAACACTAACCCTACACCATACACCAACCCTATCCCTAACCCGTACACTAACCCTAACCCTAACCCTAACCCTAACACTAACGCTAATCTATACTCTAACCCTAACACTAACCCTGACCCTAAACCTAACCCTAACCCGTACACTTACCCTAACGCTAACCCTAACCCGCACCCTAAACCTAACCCTAACCTGTACCCTAAACCTAATCTGTAACCTAAACCTAACCCTAACCCTAAACTTAACCCGTACGCTAACCCTATCCCGTACCATAAACCTAAACCTAAACCGTACCCTAACCCTAACCGTAACCCTAACCCTAAACATTTCCCTAACCCTAACACTAACCCTAACCCGTACCCTAAACCTAACCCTAACCTTAACTCTACCCCTAACCCTAACCGTACTCTAACCCTAACCCTAACCCTCACCCTAACACTAACCCGTACTGTAAAACTAACCCGTAACATCAACCTAACCCTAACACGTACCCTAACCCTAACCAACTCATACCCTAACCCTAACCCTGACCCTAACCCTAACCCTAACCTGTACCCTAAACCTAACCCTAACCCTAAATTGTACCCTACCCCTAAGCCTAAACCTGATACTAAACCTAACCCTAAACTGTACCCTAAGCCTAACCCTAACCCTTGACCTAACCCGTACCCAACCCTATCCCATACCCTAAACCTAACCCTAACCCGTACCCAAACCCTAACAGTAACCCTAACCAATACCCTAGCGCTAACCTAGCCCTAACTCTAAGCCTAACCCGCACCCTAAACCTAAACCTAACCCTAACCCTAAACATAACCCTTAAACATCCCCTAACCCTAAACCATACCCTAACACTAATGGCTAACATTAACCGTAACCCTAACCCGTACCCTAACCCTAAAACTATCCCGTACCCTAACCCCAACCTTAACCCTAACCCGTACCATAAACTTATCCCTAAACCTAACCCTGACCCTAAACCTAACCCTAACCCTAACCCTAACCCTAACACTAATGCTAACCTGTACTCTAACCCTAACCCTAACCCGTAACCTACACCTAACACTAACCCTAAACTTAACCCGTACACTAACCCTATCCCGTACCCAAAACCTAACCCTAACACGTACCCTAACCCTAACCCTAACCCTAACCCTATCCGTACACTAACACTAACCCTAACCCTAACACTAACCCTAACCCGTCCACTAACCCTAACCCTAACCCTAAACCTAACCCTAACCCGTACTCTAACCCTAACCCGCACTCTAACACTAACCCTTACCCTAACCCTAAACCTAACCCGTACCCTAACCCTAAACGTAAACCTAACCGGACCCAAACACTAAACCTAACACGTACACTAACCCTAACCCTATCCCTAACCATAACCCAAACCCGCACACTAAACCTAACCCTAACCCTAGACCTAACACGTACACTAAACCTATCCCGTACCGGAACCTTAAACCTAACCTGTACTGTAACCCTAACACTAACCCTAAACCTAACCTAACCCTAAACCTAACCCTAAACCTAACCCTAACCCGTACTCTAAACCTAACCCGTACCCTAACACTAACCCTAACCGTAACACTAACCCTAACCCATACTCTCACACTGTACCTAACCCTAACTCAAACCCTAACCCGTACTATAACCCTAACCCTAACCCTAACCCTACCCACACAGTAACCCTAACCCGTACCCTAACCCTAAACCTAAACCTAAACCTAACCCTAACCCTGACCCTAACCCATACCCTAACCATAAACAGTACCCTAACCCTAACCCTAAACCTAACCCGTACCCTAACCTAAACGTAAAGCTAACCCGTACCCAACCCGTAACCCTAACACATACCCTAATTCTAAACTTAACCCGCACACTAAACCTAACCCTAACCCTAGACCTAACACGTACACTAACCCTATCCCATACCCTAACCTTAACCCTAACCCGTACCGTAACCCTAACACTAACCTTAACCCTAACCCTAACTCTAACCCTAACCCGTACCCTAACCCTACCCGAACCCTAACCGTAACCCTAACCTGCACCCTAACCCTACCCGTAGCCTAACCCTAACCCTACCCCTAACCCCTAACCCTAACCCTAACCCTAACCCTTAACCTAACCCGTACACAAACGGTAAACCTAACCCGTACCCTAACACTAACCAAATCCATACTCTAACCCTAACAATAAACCTAACCCGCACCCTAAACTTAACCCTAACCCTAAACCAAACCAAAACCCTTAACCGTAACCTAACCCTAACCCATACCCTAACCCTAACCCTAACTTTAACCATAACCATAACCATAACCCTAAACTGTACCCTAACCCTAAAACTAACCCGTACCATAACCCCAACCCGAACCCTAACCCGTACCCTAACAATAATCCTAAACCTAACCCTGACCCTAAACCTAACCCTAACCCTTACACTAACCCTAACCCTAACCCTAACCCGCACCCTAAACCTAACCCTAACCCTAAACTTAACCGGTATGCTAACCCTATCCCGAACCCTAAACCTAACCCTAACTCTTATCCTAACCCTAAACCTAACCCTAAGCCTAACCCGTACATTAACCCTAACCCTAACCCTACCACTAACACTACCCCGTACTCTAAACCTAACCCTAACCATAACCCTAACCCTAACCTAGCCCTAACACTAACCGTATCCCGTACTCTAACACTCACCCTAACCCTCACCGTAACACTAACCCGTACTGTAACCCTAATCCGTACCATAACCCTAACCCTAACCGGAACCCTAACCCTAACCCTAAATCGTAAACTAAACCTAACTCTAACCCTGACCATAACCCAAACCCTAACCCGTACCCTAAACCTAACCCTAAGCCTGACCCTAACCCTAACCCTAAACCGTACCCTAAACCTAACCCGTACCCTAAACTCTAACCCGTAAACTAAACCTAACCCTAACCCTTAACGTAACCCGTACTATAAACTAAACTAGTTTATAACCTAACTCTAACTCTAACCCTAACCCATACTATAACCCTAACCCTAACCCTAACCCTAATACTAACCCGTATTCTAACCCTATCCCACTGCCTAAACCTAACTCTAACCCTAACCCCGAACCCTATCCCTTGCCTAACCCGTACCCAAATGGTAAACCTAACCCGTACCCTAACACTAACCCAAACCCGTACTCTAACCCTAACCCTAACCTTAACCCTAACCCTAAACCGCACCCTAAACTTAACCCTAACCCTAAGCCTAACCATAATCCTTAACCGTACCCTAAATCTAAGCCACAACCTAACCCTAACCCTAAATTTAACCATAACCCTAACCCGTACCCTAACCCTAAAACTAACCTGTACCCTAACCCGAACCCTAACCCTAACCCATACCCTAACAATAACCCTAACCCTAAACCTGACCCTAAACCTAACCCTAACCAGTACACTAACCCTGACCCTAACCCTAACTGGCACCCTAAACCTAACCCTAACCCGTACCCTAACCCTAGCCCTAACCCTATCCGTACACAAACCCTAACCCTAACTCTAACACTAAACCTAACTGTACTCTAACCCTAACCCTAACCCTAAACCTAACCCTAACCCGTACTCTAACCCTAACCCGTACCCTAACACTAAACCTTACCCTAACCCTGAACCTAAACCTTACCCTAACCCTAAATTAAACCTAACCCGTACCCAAACCCTAACCCTAACATGTACCCTAACCCTAACCCTAACCCGCACACTAAACCTAACCCGAACTGTAGACCTAACATGTACACTAACCCTATCCCTTACCGGAACCTTAACCCTAAACCGTACTGTAACCCTAACACTAACCCTAACCCTAACTTTAACCGTAACCCTAACCTTAACCCAACACTAACCCTAAACCGAACCCTAATCTTAAACCTAACCCATACACTATCCCTAACCCGAACCCTAATCTTAAACCTAACCCATACCCTAACACTCACCCATACCCTAACCCTAACACTAACCTTAACCGTAATCCTGACCCGTACCCTAACCCTAAAACTAACCCGTACCCTAACCCCAAGCCTAACCCTAACCCGTACCATAACCCTATCCCTAACGCTAAACCTGACACTAAACCTAATCCTAACCCGTACCCAAACCCTAACCCTAACCCTCACCTAAACCTAACCCTAACCTGTACCCTAAACGTAACCCTAACCCTAACCCTATCTGTACCCTAAACCTAACCCTAACCCTAACCATAACACTAACCCTATCCCGTACTCTAACCCTAAAACTAAACCTAACTCTAACACTAACCCGTACTATAACCCTAACCCTAACCCTTACCCTAAATCTAACCCTAACCCGTACTCTAACACTATCCCTTAGCCTAACCCTAAACTTTACCCTAACCCCTAACCCTAACCCTAAACCTAACACTTACCCTAACCCGTACCAAACGGTATACCTAACACGTACCCTAACCCTAACCAAAACCCGTACTCTAAACCTAACCCTAAACCTAACCCTAACCCTAAAACCCACCCTAAACTTAACCCTAACCCTAACCATAACCCTTAACCGTACCCTAACCCTATCCCACACCCTAAACCTAACCCTAACTTTAACTGTAACCCTAACCTGTACCCTAACCCTAAAACTAACCCGTACCCTAACCACAACCCTAACCCTAACCCATACCATAACCCTATTCCTAACCCTAAACCTGACCCTAAACCTACCCCTAACCAGTACCCTAACTATAACCCACACCTAAACCTAACCATAACCCGACCCTAACCCTAACCCGTAACCTAAACCTAACCCTAACCCTAAACTTAACCCGTACACTAATCCTATCCCGTACCCTAAACCTAACCCTAACCCGTACCTAACCCTAACCCTAACCCTAACCCTATTCGTACACTAACCCTAACCCTAACACTAACACTACCCTAACCCGTACTCTAAGCCTAACCCTAACCCTAAACCAAACCCTAACCAGTACTCTAACGCTAACCCTTACCCTAACACTAACCCTTACCCTAACCCTAAACCTAACCCGTAACCTAACCCTAAACGTAACCCTAACACTTAATCAAACCCTAACCCTAAAATGTACCCTAACCATGACCCTAACCCTAACCCTAACCCGCACACTAAACCTAACCCTAAACCTAGACCTAAGACGTACACTAACCCTATCCCGTACCATAAGATTAACCCTAACCCGTACCGAAACCCTAACACTAACCCTAACGCTAACCCTAACCCTAACCCTAACCCGTACACTAACCCTAACCTGAACCCTAACCCTAAACTTAAATCCGTACCCTAACCCTGCCCGTAGCCTAACCCTAACCCTACCCCTAACCCCTAACCCTAACCCTTACACTAAACCTAACCCTAAACCTAACCCGCACCCTAAACCTAACCCGTACCCTAACCCTAACCCAAAACCTAAACCTAACCCTAACCCTAAACTTAACCGGAACGCTAACCCTATCCCGTACCCTAAACCTAACCCTAACCCGTAACCTAACCCTAATCCTAACCGAAGCCTAACCTGTACAATAACCCTAACCCTAACCCTAACACTAACCCTACCCCGTACCCTAAACCTAACCCTAAACCTAAACCTAACCCTAACCCTAACCCGTACCCTAACCCTAACCATAACCCTTTCCCTAACCCTAACACTAAACCTAAACCGTACTCTAAACCTAACCCTAACCCTAACCCTAACCGTACTCTAACCCTAAACCTAACCCTCACCCTAACCCTAACCCGTACTGTAACCCTAACCCGTAACATAACCTTAACCCTAACCAATACTCTAACCCTAACCCTATCTCATACCCTAAACCTAACCCTGATCCTAACACTAACCCTAACTCGTAACCTAAACCTAACCTTTACCCTAAACGTAACCCTAACCCTATCCCGTACCCATACCCTACACCTAACCCTAACCCTAACTCATACCCTAACCCTGACCCTAACCCTGGCCCTAACCCTAACCCTAACCCATACCCTAAACCTAACCTGTACCCTAACCCTAACCCTAACCCTAACCCTGACCCTAACCCTAACCCTAACCCATACCCTAAACCTAACCCTAACCCGTACCCTAAACCTAACCCGTACCCTAACCCTAAACCGTACCCTAAAACTAACCCTAACCCTTGACCTAACCCATAGCCAACCCTCTCCCATAACCTAACACTTTCCCTAACCCGTACCCAAACCCTAACATTAACCCTAACCCATACCCTAGCGCTAACCCTAACCCTAACCCTAAGCCTAACCCGCACCCTAAACCTAAACCTAACCCTAAACCTAAGCATAACCCTTACCCGTACCCTAACCCTAACCCATACCCTACACTAAACCTAACTTTAACTGTAACCCTAACCCGTACCCTAACCCTAAAACTAACCGTACCCTAACCCCAACCCTAACCCTTACCCATACCATAACCCTATCCCTAACCCTAACCCTGACCCTAAACCTAACCCTAACCCGTACCCTAACCCTAACCCGCACCTATACCTAATCCTAACAGGTACCTTACCATAACCCGTAACCTAAACCTAACCCTAATCCTAAACTTACCCGGACACTAACCCTGTCCCATACCCTAAACATAGCCTTAACCCGTACCCTAACCCAAACCCCAACCCTAACCCTATCCGTACACTAACCCTAACCCTAACCCTAAACCGTACTCGAACCCTAAACCGTACTCTAACCCTAATCTTAACTCTTAACCTAACCCTAACCCGAACTCTAACCCTAACCCGTACCCTAACACTAACCCTAACCCTAACACTAACCCTAACCCGTACTCTAACCCTAACCCTAACCCTAACCCTAACCCTAACCTACCAGCACCTAAACCTAACACAAACCCGTACCCTAACCCTAACCCGTAACCTAAACCTAACTCTAACCCTAAACTTAACACGTACGCTAACCCTATCTCGTAACCTAAACCTAACCCTAAACCGTACCCTAACCGTAACCCTAACCCTATCCGTACACTGACCCTAACCCTAACACTAACCCTAAACCGTACTCTAAACTTAGACCTCACCCTAACTCAAAACCTACACCGTACTATAACCCTAAACCTAAAACTAAACCTAAACCTAACCCTAACCCATACAGTAACCCTAACCCGTACACTAACCCTAACACTAAGCCTAAAACTAACCCTAACCCTGACCCTAAACCTAACCCTAAACCGTTCCCTAACCCTAAACCATACCTTAACCCTAACCCTAAACCTAACCCGTACCCTAACCTAAACATAACGCTAACCCGAACCCAAACCCTAAACCTAACACGTACCCTTACCCTAACCCTAACCCATACACTAAACCTAACCCTAACCCTAGACCTAACATGTACACTAACTCTATCCCGTACCCTAACCTTAACCCTAAACCGTACCGTAACCTTCACACTAACCCTAACCCTAACCCTAAATCTAACCCTAACCCGTACCTAACACCAACCCTAACCCTAACCCATACCCTAACAGTAACACTAACCCTAACACTGACCCTCAACCTAAACCTAACCCGTACACTAAGCCTAACCCTAACCCTCACCCGTAACCTAAACCTAACCCTAACCCTAAACTTACCCGGACACTAACCCTGTCCCGTACCCTAAACATAACCCTAACCCGTACCCTAACCCAAACCCTAACCCTAACCCTATCCGTACACTAACCCTAACCCTAACCCTAACTTTAACCCTAACCCTAACCCATTCCCTAACCCTAAAACTAACTCGTACCCTAACCCCAACCATAAACCTAACCCGTCCCCTAACACTAAACCTAACCCTAACCCGCACCCTAAACCTAACCCTAACACATACCCTAACCCTAACCCGTAACCTAAACCTAAACCTAACCCTAAACTTAACCCGTACGCTAACCCTATCCCGAACACTAAAGCTAACCCTATCCCGTATCCTAATGCTAAACCTAACCCTAAGCCTAACCCGTACATTACCCCTAACACTAACCCTAACACTAACCCTACCCCGTACTCTAACCCTAACCCTAACCCATCCCCTAACCCTAACCCTAACCCTAACCCTAATCCTAACACGTACACTAACCCTAACCCTAACACTAACCCTAACCCTAACCGTACTCTAACCCTAACACTAACCCTCACCCTAAACCTAACCCGTACTGTAACCCTAACCCGTACCATAACCCTATCCCGTAGCCTAACCCGAACTCTAACCCTAACCCCTAACACTAACACTAACCCTAACCCTTACCCTAACCCGTACCCAAACGGTAAACCTAACCCGTTCCCTAACACTTACCCAAACCCGTACTCTAACCCTAACCATAACCCTAACCCTAACCCTAAACCGCACCCTAAACTTTACCCTAACCCTAACCCTAACCCTATCCCTAACCATAACCCTTAAACGTACCCTAACCCTGACCCACACCCTAAATTAACCCTAACTTTAACCGTAACCTTAACCCGTACCCTAACTCTAAAACTAACCCGTACCCTAACCCAAACCCTAACCCTAACCAATACCCTAACACTAACCCTAACCCTAACTCTGACCCTAAACCTAACCCTAACCCGTACACTAACCCTAACCCTAACCCTAACCGACAACCTAAACTTAACCCTAACCCGTACCGTAACTCTAAACCGTAACCTAAACCTAAACCAACCCTAAACTTAACCCGTAAGCTAACCCTATCCCGTACCCTAAACCTAACCCTAAACCGTAAAATAACCCTAAACCTAACCCTAAGCGTAACCCGTACATTAACCCTAACCCTAACCCTAACACTAACCCTACCCCATACTCTAACCATAACACTAACCCTAACCCTAAAATGTACCCTAACCCTAACCATAACCCTTTCCCTAACCCTAACACTAAACCTTACGCGTACTCCAACCCTAACCTTTATCCCTAACCCTAACCGTACTCTAACCATAACCCTAAACCTCACCCTAACACTAACCCATAACATATCACTAACCCTAACACGTACCCTAAACCTAACCCTAACTCCTACCCTAACCATAACCCTGAACCTAACACTAACCCTAACCCGTAACCTAATCCTAAACCTTATCCTAAACCAAACCCTAAATCTAACCGGTACCCTAAACCTAACCCTAACCCTAAATCGTACCCTAACCCTAACCCTAACCCTGACCCTAACCCTAACCCTAACCCGTACCCTAAACTTAACCATACCCTAACCCATACCCTAAAACTAACCGTAACCCTAACATGTACCCTAAAACTAACCCTAACCCTTGACCTAACCCGTAGCCAACCCTATCCCGTACCCAAACCATAACCCTAACACGTACCCTAACCCTAACCCTAACCCAAACCCTAACCCGCACACTAAACATAAACCTAACCCTAGACCTATCACGTACACTAACCCTATCACGTACCGTAACCTTAACCCTAACCCGTACCGTAACCCTAACCCTAACCCAAACCTTAACTCGTACACTAACCCTAACCCGAGCCCTAACCCTATACCTAACCCGAACCCTAACCCTACCCGTAGCCTAAACCTAACCCAACACCTAACCCTAACACTAACCCTAACCCTTACCCTAACCCGTACCCAAACGGTAAACCTAACCCATACCCTAAAACTAACCCAAACCCGTACTCTAACCCTAAACCTAACCCTAACCCGCACCCTAAACTTAACCCTAACGCTAACCCATAACATAACCATTAACCGTAACCTAACCCTAACACATACCCAAACCCTAACCCTACCCTTAAACATAACCCTAACCTGTACCCTAACCCTAAAACTAACCCGTACCCTAACCCCAACCCTAAACCTAACCCATACCCTAACACTAACCCTAACCCTAAACCTGACCCTAAACCTAACCCTAACCCTTACACTAACAATAACCCTAACCCTAACCCGCACCCTAAACCTAACCCTAACCCATACCCTAACAATAACCCGTAACCTAAACCTAACCCTAACGCTAAACTTAACCCGTACGCTAACCCTATCCCGTACCCTAAACCAAACCCTAACCCTTATCCTAACCCTAAACCTAAACCTAAGCCTAAACCGTACATTAACCCTAACCCTAAACCTAACACTAACCATACACCGTACTCTTAACCTAACCCTAACCCTAATCTTACACTAATCCGTACCCAAATGGTAAACCTACCCTGTACCCTAAAACTAACCCAAACCCGTACTCTAACCCTAACCCTAACCCGCACCCTAAACTTAACCATAACCCTAACACATACCATAACCCTTAACAGTAACCAAACCCTAACCCATAACCGAACCCTAAACATAACCTTAACCATAACCCTAACATGAACCCTAACCCTAAAACTAACCCATACCCTAACCCCAACCCTAACCCTAACCCGTACTCTAACCCTAACCCTAACCCTAACCCTGACCCTAAACCTAACCCTAACCCTTACACTAACCCTAAACCTAACTCTAACCCGCACGCTAAACCTAACCCTAACCCGTACCCTAAACATAACCCATACACTAACCCTAACACTAAACTTAATCCTAAACCTAACCCGTACCCTAAACCTAAACCTAACCATAAACCTTACCCGTACCCTAACCCTAACCCATACCCTAACCCTAACCCTAAACTTAACCGTAAACCTAACCCGTACCCTAGCAATAAAATTAACCCATACCCTAACCCCAACGCTAACACTAACCCGTACCGTAACTCTATCCCTAACCCTAATCCTGATCTTAAACCTAACCCTAACCCGTACCCTAACCCTAACCCGCACCTAAACCTAACCCTAACTGTACCTTAATCTAAACCCGTAACCTAAACCTAACCCTAAACCTAAACTTAACCCATACACTAACCCTATCCCATACCCTAAACCTAACCCTAACCCGTACACTAACCCACACCCTAACACTAATCCTATCCGTACACTAACCCTAACCCTAACACTAACCCTAACCCGAAACCTAACCCTAACCCTAACCCGTACCCGAAACCTACCCGTAGCCCAACCCTAAACCTAACCCTCACCCCTAACCCTAACACTAACCCTTCCCCTTACCCTAAGCCGTACCTAAACGGTTCACCTAACCCGTACCCTAACACTAACCCAAACCCGTACTCTAACCCTAACTCTAACCCTAACCCACACCCTAAACTTAACCCTAACCCTAACCCAAATCATAACCCTTAACCGTAACCTAACCCTAACCCATACACTAACCCTAACCCTAACCTTAACCATAACCCTAACCTGTACCCTAACCCAAAAACTAACCCGTAACCTAACCGCAACCCTAACCCTAACCCGTACACAACACTAACCCTAAACCTAAACCTGACCCTAAACCTAACACTAACCCGCAACCTAAACCTAACCCGTAACCTAAACCTAACCCTAACCCTAAACTTAACCCGTACGCTAACCCTATCCCGTACCCTAAACCTAACCCTAACCCGTATCCTAACCCTAAACCTAAACCTAAGCCTAACCCGGACATTAACCCTAACCCTAACCCTAACACTAACCCTAACCTAAATCGTACACTAACCCTAAAGCTAACCCTAACCCTAACCCTAACACTAACTCTAACTCGTACTCTAACCCTAACCCTAACGCTAACCCTAACCGTAATCTAAACCTAACCCTAACCCTCACTCTAACCCTAACTCATACTGTAACACTAACCCGTACCATAACCAAACCCTAACCCGTAACCTAACCCTAACCCTAACTTGTACCCTAACACTAACCCGTACCCTAAACCTAACCCGTACCCTAACCCTAACCCTAACCCTAACCCTAACCCTAACCTTAACCCTAACCGGTACGCTAAACCTGATCCTAACCCGTACCCTAACCCTAACCCTAACCCTAACCCTGACCCTAACCCTAACCCTAACACTAACACTAACCCTAACCCGTACTCTAACCCTAACCCTAACCCTAAACCTAACCCTAACCCGTACTCTAAACCTAACCTGTACCCTAACACTAACCCCACCCCTAACACTAACCCTAAACCGTACTCAAACCCTAAACCTAACCCTAACTCTAACCCGAACACGTACTATAACCCTAACCCTAACCCTAACCCTAACTCTAAACCGTACAGTAACTCTAATCCGTACCCTAACACTAACCCTAACCCGTACTATAACACTAACTCTAACCCTAATCCTAACCCTAACCCTAACCCGACTCTAACCCTATCCCGTAGCCTAACCCTAACTCTAACACTAACCCCTAACCCTAACCCTAACCCTAACCCTTAACCTAACCTGTACCCAAACATTAAACCTAACCCGTACCCTAACACTAACCCAAACCCGTAGTCTAACCCTAACCCTAAACCTAACCCTAACCTTAAACCGCACCCTAAACTTAACCCTAATTCTAACACTAACCGTAACCCTTAACAGTAACCTAACCCTACTCACACCCTAAACCTATCCCTAACTTTAACCGTAACCCTAACTCATACCCTAACCATAAAAATAACCTGTACCCTAACCCCAACCCTAATCCTAACGCATACGCTAACACTAACCCTAATCCTAACCCGCACCCTAAACCTAACCCTAACCCGTACTCCAACCCTAACCCGTCACCTAAACCTAACCCTAACCCTAAATTTAACCCGTACGCTAACCCGATCCTGTAAACTAAACCTAACCCTAACCCCTAACCTAACCTAACCATAAACCTATCCCTAAGCCTAACCCGTACATTAACCCTAATCCTAACCCTAACACTAACCCTACCCCGTACCCTAACCCTAAACCTAAACCTAACCCTAACCCTAACCCTAACCCGTACCCGAACACTAACCCTAACCTTAACCCTTTCCCTAACCCTAACCCTAACCCTAACTCTAAACCTAACCCTAAACCTAACCCTAACCGTACTCTAACCCTAACCCTAACCCTAACCCTAACCCATACCATAACCCTAACCCTAACCCTCAACTATACCTAACCCTAACCCTTACCCTAACCCTAACCCATAACCTAAACTTAACCCTAACCCTAAACTTAACCCGTACGCTAACCCTAACCCGTACCCTAAACCTAACCCTAACCCGTACCCTAACCCTAAAGCTAACCCTAACCATATCCGTACACTAAACCTAACCCTAACCCTAAACCTAACACTAACCTTAAACCGTACACTAACCGTAAACCAAACCCTAAACCTAACCCTAACCCGAACTCTAACCCTAACACGTACCCTAACACTAACCCTAACCCTAACACTAACCCTACCCCATACTCTAACCATAAACCTAACCCTTTCCCTTAATCTAACACTACCCCTAACCGGTACTCTAACCCTAAACCTAACCCTAACCCGGACTATAACCCTAACCCTAACCCTAACTCTAAACCTAACACTAACCCATACAGTAAATCTAAACTAAACCCTAACCCTAACCATAACCCAGCACTGACCCTAACCCTAACCCTAATGCATACCATAAGAATAACCCATACCCTAACCCTAACCCTAAACCATCCCTAACCCTAACCCGTACCCTAAACCTAACCCTATGCCTTGAACTAACCCGTACCCAACACTGTCCCGTAACCTAACCCTAACCCTAACCCGTACCCAAACCCAAACAGTAACCCTAACCCATAACCTAGCGCTAACCCTAACACTAACCCTAACACTAACTCGCACCCTAAACCTAAAACTTACCCTAACCCTAACCATAACCCTTACCCATACCCTAAGCCTACTACATACCCTAACCCTAACCCTAACCTTAACCGTAACCCTGACCCGTACCCTAACCCTAAAACTAACCCGTACCCTAACCCCAAACCTAACCCAAACCCGTACACTAACCCTAACCCTAACCCTAACCTTCAACTATACCTAACCCTAAACCTTACCCTAACCCTAACCCGTAACCTAAACTTAACCCGTATGCTAACCCTATCCCGTACCCTAAACCTAACCCTAACCCGTACCCTAACCCTAAAGCTAACCCTAACCCTATCCGTACACTAACCCTAATCCTAACCCTAAACCTAACACTAACCTTAAACCGTACACTAACCCTAAACCAAACACTAAACCTAACCCTAACCGGAACTCTAAACCTAACCCGTACCCTAACACTAACCCTAACCCGTACATTAACCTTATACCTCACCCTAACTCAAAACCTACACCGTACTATAACCCTAAACCTAACCCTAACCCTAAACCTAACCCTAACCCATACAGTAACCCTAACCCGTACCATAACCCTAACACTAACCCTAAACCTAACCCTAACCCTGACACTAACACTAACCCTAACCCGGTCCCTAAACCTAAACCGTACCTTAACCCTAACCCTAAACCTAACCCGTACGCTAACCTAAACATAACGCTAACCCATACCCAAACCCTAAACCTAACAAGTACCCTAACCCTAACCCTAACCCGTACACTAAACCTAACCCTAACTCTAGACCTAACACGTACACTAACTCTATCCCGTACCCTAACCTTAACCCTAATCCGTACCGTAACCCTAACACTAACCCTAACCCTAACCCTAAACCTAACTCTAACCCTAACCCGTACCCTAACCCCAACCCTAACCCTAACCCATACCATAACAGTAACACTAACCCTAAGCCTGACGCTCAACCTAACCCTAAACTGTACACTAACCCTAACCCTAACCCTAACCCGCAACCTAAACCTAACCCTAACCCATACCCTAACCCTAATCCGTAACCTAAACCTAATCCTAAACCTAAACTTAACCTGTACACTAACGCTATCCCGTACCCTAAACCTAAACCTAACCCGTAACCTGACCCTAAGCCTAACCCGTACATTAACCCTAACCCTAACCCTAACCCGAACACTAACCCTATCCCGTACTCTAACCGCAAACCTGACCCTAACCCTAACCCTACCTGTACCCTAACCCTAAACCTAACCTTTTCCCTAAATCTAACAGTAACCCTAAACTGTACTCTAACCCTAACCCTAACCCTACCCCTAACCGTACTCTAACCCTAACCCTACCCTCACCCTAACCCTAACCAGTACTATAACCCTAACCCGTAACATAACCCTAACCATAACCCGTACCCTATCCCTAACCCTAATTCGTACCCTAACGCTAACCCTGACCCAAACCTAACCCGTACGCTAAACCTATCCTGTACCCTAACCCTAACCCTAACCCTAACCCTAACACTAACCTTAACTCTAACCCTGACCCTAAACCTAACCCTAACCCGTACCCTAACCCTAACCCTAACCCTAACGCTAAACCTAACCCTAACTCGTACCCTAACGCTAACCCTGACCCTAAACCTAAACCTTACCCTAAACCTAACCTAAACCCATACTCTAACCCTAACCCTAACCCTACCCCTAAACGTAAACCGCACCCTAAACTTAACCCTAACCCTAAGCCTAACCATAACCCTTAACTATACCCTAACTCTAACCCACACCCAAACCCTAACCCGAAATTTAACCGTAACCCTAACCCGTACCCGAACCCTAAAACTTCCCGTACCCTAAACCGAACCCTAACCCTAACCCATACACTAACAGTAATCCTAACCCTAACCCTGATCCTAAACCTAACCCTAACCAGTACACTACCCCTAACCCTAACCCTAACCGGGACCCTAAACCTAACCCTAACCCGTACCATAACCCTAACACTAACCCTATCCGTACACTAACCCTAACCCTAACACTAACACTAAACCTAACCCTAACCCTAACTCGTACCCTAACCCTAACCCTAAACCTGACCCTAACCCTAACCCTAACATGTACGCTAAACCTAACCCACACCCTAACCCTAAGCCTAAACCTAACCCTAACCCTAACCCGTACCCTAAACCTAATCCTAACACTTGACCTAATGCGTACCCAACCCTATCCCGTACCCTAACCCTAAACCTAACCCGTACACAAACCCTAACAGTAACCCTAAACCATAACCTAGGGCTAACCCAAACCATAACTCTAAGCCTAACCCGCACCCTAAACCTAAACCTAACCCTAATCCTAACCAAACCCTAACCCATACCCTAACCCTAACCCATTCCATAACACTAACCGTAACCTTAACCGTAACCCTAACCCGCACCCTAACCCTAAAACTACCCGAACCCTAACCCAAACCTAACCCTAACCCGTACCATAACCCTATCCCTAACCCTAACCCTGATCCTAAACCTAACCATAACCCGTACCCTAACCCTAACCCGCACCTAAACCTACCCTAACCCGTACCCTAACCCTAACCCATAAGCTAAACCTGACCCTAACCCTAAACAACGTGTACACTAACCCCATCCCGTACCCTAAACCTCACCCTAACCCGTACTCTAAACCTAACCCTAACTCTAACCCTATCCGTACACTAACCCTAACCCTAACACTAACACTAACCCTAACCAGTACTCTACCCCTAACCCTAACCCTAAACCTAACCCTAACCCGTACACTAACCCTAACCCTAACTCTAACTCTATCCGTACACTAACCCTAACCCTAAACCTAACACTAACCCTAACCAGAACTCTAACCCTAAACCTAACCCTAAACCTAACACTAAACCGTACTCTAACCCTAACCCATATCCTAACACTAACCCTAACCCTAACCCTAAACCTAACCCGTACCCTAACCCTAAACGTAACCCTAAACTGGAACCAAACCCTAACCCTAACACGTACACTAACCCTAACCCTAACCCGCACACTAAACCTAACCCTAACCCTAGACCTAACACTTAAACTAAACCTATCCCGTACCGAAACCTTAACCCTAACCAGTACCATAACCCTAACACTAACCCTAACCCTAAACCTAACCCTAACCCTAAACCTAACACTAACCCTTACACTAACCCTAAACCGAACCCTAACCCTAACCCTAACCCGTACCCTAACCCTACCCGTAGCCTAACCCTAACTCTAACCCTAACCCCTACCCCTAACCCTAACTCTAAACATTTCCCTAACCCGTACCAAGGGGTAAACCTAACCTGTAACCTAACAGTAACCCAAACCCGTACACTAACCCTAACCCTAAACCTAACACTAAACCTAACCCTAACGCTAACTCGTACCCTAACCCTAACCCTAACCCTGACCCTAACCCTAACCCTAACATGTACGCTAAACCTAACCCACACCCTAACCCTAAGCCTAAACCTAATCCTAACCCTAACCCGTACCCTAAACCTAATCCTAACACTTGACCTAATGCGTACCCAACCCTATCCCGTACCCTAACCCTAAACCTAACCCGTACCCAAACCCTAACAGTAACCCTAAACCATAACCTAGGGCTAACCCAAACCATAACTCTAAGCCTAACCCGCACCCTAAACCTAAACCTAACCCTAACCCTAACCAAACCCTAACCCGTACCCTAACCCTAACCCATTCCCTAACACTAACCCTAACCTTAACCGTAACCTTAACCCGCACCCTAACCCTAAAACTACCCGAACCCTAACCCCAAACCTAACCCTAACCCATACCATAACCCTCTCCCTAACCCTGATCCTAAACCTAACCATAACCCGTACCCTAACCCTAACCTGCACCTAAACCTACCCTAACTCGTACCCTAACCCTAACCCGTAACCTAAACCTAACCCTAACCCTAAACTTAACGTGTACACTAACCCTATCCCGTACCCTAAACCTCACCCTAACCCGTACTCTAACCCTAACCCTAACTCTAACCCTATCCGTACACTAACCCTAACCCTAACACTAACACTAACCCTAACCAGTACTCTACCCCTAACCCTAACCCTAAACCTAACCCTAACCCGTACACTAACCCTAACCCTAACTCTAACTCTATCCGTACACTAACCCTAACCCTAAACCTAACACTAACCCTAACCAGAACTCTAACCCTAAACCTAACCCTAAACCTAACCCTAAACCGTACTCTAACCCTAACCCATATCCTAACACTAACCCTTACCCTAACCCGAAACCTAACCCGTACCTTAACCCTAAACGTAACCCAAAACCGGAACCAAACCCTAACCCTAACACGTACCCTAACCCTAACCCGAACCCGCACACTAAACCTAAACCTAACCCTAGACCTAACATGTAAACTAAACCTATCCCATACCGAAACCTTAACCCTAACCCGTACCGTAACTCTAACACTAACCCTAACCCTAACCCTAAACCTAACCTTAACCCTAAACCGTACACTAACCCTAACACGAACCCTAACCCTAACCCTAACCTGTACCCTAACCCTACCCATAGCCTAACCCTAACTCTAACCCTAACCCCTAACCCTAAACCTAATCCTTACACTAACCCGTAACCAAACGGTAAACCTAAACCGTACCCTAACACTAACCCAAAACCGTACACTAACCCTAACCCTAAACCTAAACCTAACCCGCACGTTAAACTTAACCTTAACCCTAACCCAAACCATAACCCTTAACGGTAACCTAACCCTAACACATACCCTAACCCTAACCCTAACCTTAACCGTAACCCTAACCTGTACCCTAACCCTAAAACTAACCCGTACCCTAACCCCAACCCTAACCCTAATCCGTAACCTAACACTAACCCTAACCCTAACCCTGAACCTAAACCTAACCCTACCCGTACCCTAACCCTAACCCGTAACCTAAACCTAACCCTAACCCTAAACATGACCCGTACGCTAACCCTATCCCATAACGTGAACCTAACCCTAACCCGTATCCTAACCCTAAACCTAACCCTAAGCCTAACCCGTACATTAATCCTAACCCTAACCTTAACCCGCACGTTAAACTTAACCCTAACCCTAACCCAAACCATAACCCTTAACCGTAACCTAACCCTAACCCATACCTTAACCCTAACCCTAAACTTAACGATAACCCTAACCCGTACCCTAACCCTAACCCTAACCCTAACGCTAAACCTAACCCTAACTCGTACCCTAACGCTAACCCTGACCCTAAACCTAAACCTTACCCTAAACCTAACCTAAACCCATACTCTAACCCTAACCCTAACCCTACCCCTAAACGTAAACCGCACCCTAAACTTAACCCTAACCCTAAGCCTAACCATAACCCTTAACTATACCCTAACTCTAACCCACACCCAAACCCTAACCCGAAATTTAACCGTAACCCTAACCCGTACCCGAACCCTAAAACTTCCCGTACCCTAAACCGAACCCTAACCCTAACCCATACACTAACAGTAATCCTAACCCTAACCCTGATCCTAAACCTAACCCTAACCAGTACACTACCCCTAACCCTAACCCTAACCGGGACCCTAAACCTAACCCTAACCCGTACCATAACCCTAACACTAACCCTATCCGTACACTAACCCTAACCCTAACACTAACACTAAACCTAACCCTAACCCTAACTCGTACCCTAACCCTAACCCTAAACCTGACCCTAACCCTAACCCTAACATGTACGCTAAACCTAACCCACACCCTAACCCTAAGCCTAAACCTAACCCTAACCCTAACCCGTACCCTAAACCTAATCCTAACACTTGACCTAATGCGTACCCAACCCTATCCCGTACCCTAACCCTAAACCTAACCCGTACACAAACCCTAAAAGTAACCCTAAACCATAACCTAGGGCTAACCCAAACCATAACTCTAAGCCTAACCCGCACCCTAAACCTAAACCTAACCCTAATCCTAACCAAACCCTAACCCGTACCCTAACCCTAACCCATTCCATAACACTAACCGTAACCTTAACCGTAACCCTAACCCGCACCCTAACCCTAAAACTACCCGAACCCTAACCCAAACCTAACCCTAACCCGTACCATAACCCTATCCCTAACCCTAACCCTGATCCTAAACCTAACCATAACCCGTACCCTAACCCTAACCCGCACCTAAACCTACCCTAACCCGTACCCTAACCCTAACCCATAAGCTAAACCTGACCCTAACCCTAAACAACGTGTATACTAACCCCATCCCGTACCCTAAACCTCACCCTAACCCGTACTCTAAACCTAACCCTAACTCTAACCCTATCCGTACACTAACCCTAACCCTAACACTAACACTAACCCTAACCAGTATTCTACCCCTAACCCTAACCCTAAACCTAACCCTAACCCGTACACTAACCCTAACCCTAACTCTAACTCTATCCGTACACTAACCCTAACCCTAAACCTACCACTAACCCTAACCAGAACTCTAACCCTAAACCTAACCCTAAACCTAACACTAAACCGTACTCTAACCCTAACCCATATCCTAACACTAACCCTAACCCTAACCCTAAACCTAACCCGTACCCTAACCCTAAACGTAACCCTAAACTGGAACCAAACCCTAACCCTAACACGTACACTAACCCTAACCCTAACCCGCACACTAAACCTAACCCTAACCCTAGACCTAACACTTAAACTAAACCTATCCCGTACCGAAACCTTAACCCTAACCAGTACCATAACCCTAACACTAACCCTAACCCTAAACCTAACCCTAACCCTAAACCTAACACTAACCCTTACACTAACCCTAAACCGAACCCTAACCCTAACCCTAACCTGTACCCTAACCCTACCCGTAGCCTAACCCTAACTCTAACCCTAACCCCTACCCCTAACCCTAACTCTAAACATTTCCCTAACCCGTACCAAGGGGTAAACCTAACCTGTAACCTAACAGTAACCCAAACCCGTACACTAACCCTAACCCTAACCCTAACACTAAACCTAACCCTAACGCTAACTCGTACCCTAACCCTAACCCTAACCCTGACCCTAACCCTAACCCTAACATGTACGCTAAACCTAACCCACACCCTAACCCTAAGCCTAAACCTAATCCTAACCCTAACCCGTACCCTAAACCTAATCCTAACACTTGACCTAATGCGTACCCAACCCTATCCCGTACCCTAACCCTAAACCTAACCCGTACCCAAACCCTAACAGTAACCCTAAACCATAACCTAGGGCTAACCCAAACCATAACTCTAAGCCTAACCCGCACCCTAAACCTAAACCTAACCCTAACCCTAACCAAACCCTAACCCGTACCCTAACCCTAACCCATTCCCTAACACTAACCCTAACCTTAACCGTAACCTTAACCCGCACCCTAACCCTAAAACTACCCGAACCCTAACCCCAAACCTAACCCTAACCCATACCATAACCCTCTCCCTAACCCTGATCCTAAACCTAACCATAACCCGTACCCTAACCCTAACCTGCACCTAAACCTACCCTAACTCGTACCCTAACCCTAACCCGTAACCTAAACCTAACCCTAACCCTAAACTTAACGTGTACACTAACCCTATCCCGTACCCTAAACCTCACCCTAACCCGTACTCTAACCCTAACCCTAACTCTAACCCTATCCGTACACTAACCCTAACCCTAACACTAACACTAACCCTAACCAGTACTCTACCCCTAACCCTAACCCTAAACCTAACCCTAACCCGTACACTAACCCTAACCCTAACTCTAACTCTATCCGTACACTAACCCTAACCCTAAACCTAACACTAACCCTAACCAGAACTCTAACCCTAAACCTAACCCTAAACCTAACCCTAAACCGTACTCTAACCCTAACCCATATCCTAACACTAACCCTTACCCTAACCCGAAACCTAACCCGTACCTTAACCCTAAACGTAACCCAAAACCGGAACCAAACCCTAACCCTAACACGTACCCTAACCCTAACCCGAACCCGCACACTAAACCTAAACCTAACCCTAGACCTAACATGTAAACTAAACCTATCCCATACCGAAACCTTAACCCTAACCCGTACCGTAACTCTAACACTAACCCTAACCCTAACCCTAAACCTAACCTTAACCCTAAACCGTACACTAACCCTAACACGAACCCTAACCCTAACCCTAACCTGTACCCTAACCCTACCCATAGCCTAACCCTAACTCTAACCCTAACCCCTAACCCTAAACCTAATCCTTACACTAACCCGTAACCAAACGGTAAACCTAAACCGTACCCTAACACTAACCCAAAACCGTACACTAACCCTAACCCTAAACCTAAACCTAACCCGCACGTTAAACTTAACCTTAACCCTAACCCAAACCATAACCCTTAACGGTAACCTAACCCTAACACATACCCTAACCCTAACCCTAACCTTAACCGTAACCCTAACCTGTACCCTAACCCTAAAACTAACCCGTACCCTAACCCCAACCCTAACCCTAATCCGTAACCTAACACTAACCCTAACCCTAACCCTGAACCTAAACCTAACCCTACCCGTACCCTAACCCTAACCCGTAACCTAAACCTAACCCTAACCCTAAACATGACCCGTACGCTAACCCTATCCCATAACGTGAACCTAACCCTAACCCGTATCCTAACCCTAAACCTAACCCTAAGCCTAACCCGTACATTAATCCTAACCCTAACCCTAACCCGCACGTTAAACTTAACCCTAACCCTAACCCAAACCATAACCCTTAACCGTAACCTAACCCTAACCCATACCTTAACCCTAACCCTAAACTTAACGATAACCCTAACCTGTACCCTAACCCTAAAACTAACCCGTAACCTAAACCCAACCCTAACCCTAACCCATACCCTAACACTAACACTAATCCTAACCCTGACACTAAACCTAACACTAACCCTACACTAATCCTAACCCTAATCCTAACCCGCACCCTAAACCTAACTCTAACCCACACCCTAACCCTAACCTGTAACCTAAACCTAACCCTAAACCTAAACTTAACCCGTACACTAACCGTATCCCGTACCCTAAGCCTAACCCTAACCTGTACCCTAACACTAACCCTAACCCTATCCATACTCTAACCCTAACCCTAACCTTAACCCTAACCCTAACCCGCACCCTAACCCTAAACCTAACTCGTACACTAACACTAACCCTAACACTGACCCTTACCCTAACCCTAACACGTACCCTAAACCTAACCCGTTCCCTAACACTAACCCTAACCCTAACCCGTGCCCTAAACCTAACCCTAACCCTAACTCGTACCCTAAGCCTAACCCTAATCTTGACCCTATCTCTAACCCTAACCTGTACCCTAAGCCTAACCCATACACTAACCCTAACACTAAACCTAACCCTTCCTCTAACACAAACCTTAACCTAACCCTAACCCTTGACCTAACCCGTACCCAACCCTATTCCGTACACTAAACCTAACCCTAACCCGTACCCAAATACTAACAGTAACCCTAACCCATTCCATAGCGCTAACCCTAACTCTAACCCTAACCCTAACACTAACCCTAACCCGTACTCTAACCCAAACCCTAACCCTAACCCGGACTATAACCCTAACCCTAACCCTAACACTAACCCGTACAGTAAACCTAACCCGTACCCTAACCCTAACCCTAAACCTAACCCTAACCCGGACCCTAACCTTAACCCTAACCCGTACCCTAAACTTAACCCATACCCTAACCCTAACCCTAAACCATCCTTAACCCTAACCCGTATCCTAAACCTAACCCTATCCCTTGACCTAACCCGTACCCAACCATATCCCATAACCTAAATCTAACCCTAACCCGTACCCAAACCCTAACAGTCACCCTAACCCATACCCTAGCGCTAAATCTAACCCTAACCCTAACCCGCACCCTAAAACTAAACCTAACCCTAACCCTAACCATAACCCTTAACCATACCCTAAACCTAACACATACCCTAACCCTAACCCGAACCTTAACAGTAACCCTGACCCGTACCCTAACCATAAACTAAGCCGTACACTAACCCCAAACCTAACCCTAACCCGTACCCTAACCCTAACCCTAAACCTAACCCTCACCTATACCTAACCCTAACCCGTACCCTAACCCTAACCCGTAACCTAAACCTAACCCTAACCCTAAACTTCACCCGTATGCTAAACTTATCCCGCACCCTAAACCTAAACCTAACCCGTACCCAAACCTTAACACTAACCCTATCCGTACACTAACCCTAACCATAACCCTAAACCTAACACTAAACCTAAACAGTACTCTAACACTAACCCTAAGCCAAAACCTTACCCTAACCCGTACTCTAACCCTAAACCTAACCCTAAACCTAACCCTAACCTGAACTCTAACCCTAACCCATACCCTAACACTAACCCTAACCCTAACACTAACCCTAACCCTAACCCGCACCAAAACTTAACCCTAACCCGTACCCTAACCCCAAACCTAACCTAACCCATATCCTAACCCTAAACCTAACCTTAACCCTCACCTATACCTAACCCTAACCCATACCCTAACCTAACCCGTAACCTAACCTAACCCTAACCCTAAACTTAACCCGTAAGTTAACCCTATCCCGTACCCTAAACCTAAACCTAACCCATACCCTAACCCTAACCCTATCCGTACACTAACCCTAACCCTAATCCTAAACCTATCACTACCCCTAAACCGTAATATAACCATAACCCTAACCCTAAACCTAACCCTAACTCTAACCCGCATCTAACCTAACCCTAACCCGTAACCTAACCCTAACCCGTAACCTAAACCTAACCTTAACCCTAAACTTAACCCGTACGCTAACCCTATCTCGTACACTAAACCTAACCTTAACCCGTACCCTGACCCTAACTCTAACCCTATCCGTACACTAACCCTATCCCTAACACTAACACTAACCCTAACCCGTACTCTAAACCTAAACCTAACCATAACCCGGACTATGACCCTAAACCGAACCCTAACCGTAAACCTAACCCTAAGCCGTACAGTAAACCTAACCCCTACCCTAACCCTAACACTAACCCTGACACTAACCCTAACCCTAACCCGTATCCTAAGCCTAACCCATACCCTAACCCTAACCCTAAAGCACCCCTAACCCTAACCCATACCCTAAACCTAAACCTATCCCTTGACCTAACCCATACCCAACCCTATCACGTAACCTAACCCTAACCCTAACCCGTACCCAAAACCTAACAGTAACCCTAAACCATACCCTAGCGCTAACCCTAACCCTAACCCGCACCCTAAACCTAAAACTAACCCTAACCCTAACGATAACCCTTATCCATACCCTAAAACTAACCCATACCCTAACCCTAACCCTAACCTTAACCGTAAGCCTGACCAGTACCCTAAACCTAAAACTAACCCGTACCCTAACCCCAATCCTAACCCTAACCCATACCCTAACCCTAACCCTAACCCTAACCCTAACCCTCACCTATACCTAACCCTAACCCGTACGCTAACCCTACCCGTACCCTAACCCTAAATCTAACCATAACCCCTAACCCTAACCCTAACCCTAACCCTTAACCTAACCCGTACCCAAACGGTAAACCTAACCCATACCCTAACACTAACCCAAACCCGTACTCTAACCCTAACCCTAACCCTAACCCGCACCCTAAACTTAACCCTAACCCTAAGCCAAACCATAACCCTTAACCGTAACCTAACCTAACCCATACCTTAACACTAACCCTAATCCTGACCCTGACCCTAAACCTAACCCTAACCCTACACTAACCCTAACCCTAATCCTAACCCGCACCCTAAACCTAACTCTAACACTCACCCTAACCCTAACCCGTAACCTAAACCTACCCGAACCCTAAACTTAACCCGTACGCTAACCCTATCCCGCACCCTAAACCTAACCCTAACCCGTAAACTAACCCTAAATCTAACCCTAACCCTAACCCGGTACCTAAACCTAACCCTAACCCTAAACTTAACCCATACGCTAACCCTATCCCGTACCCTGAACCTAACCCTAACCCGTATTCTAACCCTAAACCTAACCCTAAGCCTAACCCGTACATTAACGCTAACCCTAACCCTAACACTAACCCTACCCCGTACTTTAACCCTAACCCTAAGCCTAACCCTAACCCTAAACCTAAACCTAACCCCTACCCTATCCCTAACGCGTACCCTAAACCTAAACCTAACCCTAACCCTAACCCACACACTAAACCTAACACTAACCCTAAACCTAACACGTACACTAACCCTATCCCATACCGTAACCTTAACCCTAACCCGTACCGTAACCCTAACACTAACCCTAACCCTAAACTTAACCCTAACCAGTACCCTAACCCTACCCGTACCCTAACCCTAACACTAACCCTAACCCCTACCCAAACCCTAACCCTAACCCTTAACCTAACCCGTAACCAAATGGTAAACCTAACCCGTAACCTAACACTAACCCAAACCCGTACTCTAACCCTAAGGCTAACCCTAACCCGCACCCTAAACTTAACCCTAACCCTAACCCAAAACATAACCCTTAACCATAACCTAATCCTCCCATACCTTAACCCTAACCCTAACCTTAACCATAACCCTAACCCGTACCCTAACCCTAAAACTAACCCGTACCCTAACCCCAAACCTAACCCTAACCCTAACCCTAACCCGTATCCTAACCCTAAACCTAACCCTAAGCCAAACCCGTACATTAACCACAACCCTAACCCTAACACTAACCCTGCCCTGTACTCTAACCCTAACCCTAACCCTAACCTTACCCGTACCCTAACCCTAACCCTAACCCGTACTCTAACCCTAACCCTAAACCTAACACTAACCCTAACCCTAACGGTACTCTAACCCTAATCCTAACCCTCAACCTAATCCTAACCCGTACTGTAACCCTAACCCATACCATAACCCTAAACCTAACCCGTACCCTAACCCTAACCCTAACTCATACCCTAACCCTAACCCTAACCCTGACCCTAAACCTAACCCTAACCCGTACCCTAAACCTAACCCGTATCCTAACCCTAACCCTAACCCGTAAGCTAACCCTAACCCGTACCCGTACCCTAACCCTAAACCTAACCCTAAAGCTAACCCTGACCCTAACCCTAACCCTTACCCGTATCCTAAGCCTAACCCATACCCTAACCCTAAACCTAATCCTATCCTATCCCTAACCCGTACCCTAAATCTAACCCTAACCCTTGACCTAACCCGTACCAAACACTATCCCGTAACCTAACCCTAACACTAACCCGTTCCCAAACTCTAACAGTGACCCTAACCCGTACTCTAAACCTAACCCTAACCCTAAACCTAAACCTAACCCGTACTCTAACCCTAACCCTTACCCTGACACTAACACTTACCCTAACCCTAAACCTAACCCGTAACCTAACCCTAAACGTAACCCTAACCCTTACACAAACCCTAACCCTAACATGTACCCTAACCCTAACCCTAACCCTAACCCGCACACTAAACCTAACCCCAACCCTAGACCTAACACGTACACTAACCCTATCCCGTACCGTAACCTTAACCCTAACCCGTACCGTAACCCTAACACTAACCCTAAACCTAACCCTAACCCGTACACTAACCCTAACCCGAAACCTAAACCTAACCCTTACCCGTACCCTAAACCTACCCGTAGCCTAACCCTAACCATACCCCAACCCCTAACGCTAACCCTAACACTTACCCTGACCCGTACCCAAACGGTAAACCTAACCAGAACCCTAACACTAACCCAAACCCGTATTCTAACCCTAACCCTAACCCTAACCCGCACCCTAAACTTAACCCTAACCCTAACCCAAACCAAAACCCTTAACCGTAACCTAACCCTAACCCATACCCTAACCCTAACCATAAGCTTAACCATAACCATAACCATACCCTAACCTGTACACTAACCCTAAAACTAACCCGTACCCTAACCCCAACCCTAACCCTAACCCGTACCCTAGCACTAATCCTAACCCTAACCCTGAACCTAAACCTAACCCTAACCCTTACACTAACCCGAACCCTAACCCTAACCCGCACCCTAAACCTAACCCTAAACCGTACCCTAACCCTAAACCGTAACCTAACCCTAAGCCTAACTCGTAAACTAAATCTAACCCTAACCCTGACCATAACCCAAACCCTAACCCGTACCCTAAACCTAACCCATACCCTATCCCTAACTCTAACCCTAACCCGTACTATAACCCTAACACTAACCCTAACCCTAACCCGAACCCTAATACTAACCCATACTCTAACCCTATCCCGTAGCTTAACCCTAACTCTAACCCTAACCCCTAACCCTATCCCTTACCCTAACCCGTACCCAAACGGCACAGCTAAACCGCACCCTAACACTAACCCAAACCCGTACTCTAACCCTAACCATAACCATAACCCTCACCGTAAACCGCACCCTAAACTTAACCCTAAACCTAAGCCTAACCATAACCCTTAACCGTACCCAAATCTAAGCCACAACCTAAACCTAACCCTAAATTTAACCGTAACCCTAACCAGTGCCCTAACCAAGAAACTATCCCGTACCCTAAGCCAAAACCTAACCCTAACCCATACCCTAACAGTAACCCTAAGCCTAACCCTGACCCTAAACCTAACCCTAACCAGTACACTAACCCTAACCCTAACCCTAACCGGCACCCTAAACCTAACCCTACCTGTACCCTAACCCTAACCCTAACCCTATCCGTACACTAAACCTAACCCTAACACTAACACTAACCCTAACCTGTACTCTAAACCTAACCCTAACCCTAAACCTAACCCTAACCTATACTCTAAACCTAACCCGTACCCTAACACTACCCCTAACCCTAACCCTAAGTCTAAGACTAACCCTAAACCGTACTCTAACCCTAACCCTAACTCTAAACCTAACCCTAAACCGAACTCTAACCCTAACCCGTACCCTAACACTAACCCTAACCCTAACACTAACCCTAACCCGTACTCTAACCCTAAACCTAACCCTAACTCTAAACCTAACCGGTACTATAACCCTAACCATAACCCTAACCCTAACACTAACCCTACACGCACCTAAACATAACACTAACCCGTACCCTAACCCTAACCCGTAACCTAAACCTAACCTTAACCCTAAACTTCACGCGTACGCTAACCCTATTTCGTACCCTAAACCTAACCCTAACCCGTACCCTAACCCTAACCCTAACCGTATCCGGACACTAACCCTAACACTAACCCTAACACTAACACTAAACCTAACCCATACTCTAACCCTAAACCTAATCCTAACCCGGACTATAACCCTAGCCCTAACCCTAAACCTAAACCTAACGCTAACCCGAACAGTAAACCTAACCCGTACCCTAACCCTAACCCTAACCCAGCCCTGACCCTAACCCTAACCCTAAACCATCCCTATCCCTAACCCGTACCTAAACCTAACCCTATCCCTTAACTAACCCGTACCCAACACTATCCCGTAACCTAACCTTAACCCTTACCTGTACCCAAAACCTAACAGTAACCCTAACCCATACCATAGCGCTAACCCTAACCCTAACCATAACCCGTACCCTAAACCTAAACCTAACACTAACCCTAACCATAACCCTTACCCTTACCCTAACCCTACTACATACCCAACCCCTAACCCTAGCCTTACCCATAACCCTGACCCGTACCCTAACCCTAAAACTTACCCGTACCCTAACCCCAAACTTAACCCTAATCCGCACCCTAACCCTAACCCTAACCCTAACTCTCACCTATACCTTACCCAAACCCTTACCCTAAACCTAACCCTAACCCTAAACTTAACCCGTACGCTAACTCTATCCCGTACCCTAAACCTAACCCTAACCCGTACCCTAATCCTAAGGCTAACCCTAACCCTATCCGTACACTAACCCTACCCTAACCCTAAACCTAACACTAACCCTAAACCGTACTCTAACCCTAACCCTAACCCTAAAACTAACCCTAACCTGACTCTAACCCTAAACCGTACCCTAACACTAACCCTAACCCAAACACTAACCCTAACCCGTACTCTAACCCTAAACCTAACCCGTACTCTAACCCTAACCCGTACTATATCCCTAACTCTTACCCTAACCCGAACCCTAACCACTCTAACCCTATCCTGTAGCCTAACCCTAACTCTAACACTAACCCCTAACCCTAACCCTAACCCTAACCCTTAACCTAACCTGTACCCAAACGGTAAACCTAACCCGTACCCTAACACTAACCCAAACTCGTACTCTAACCGTAACCCTAAACCTAACCCTAACCCTAAACCGCACCCTATACTTAACCCTAATCCTAACACTAATCGTAACCCTTAACAGTACCCTAACCCTAACCCACACCCTAAACCTATCCCTAACTTTAACCGTAACCCTAACTCATACCCTAACCATAAAATAACCTGTAACCTAACCCCAACCCTAACCCTAACCCATGCCCTAACACTAACCCTAACCCTAACCCTGACCCTAAACCTAACACTAACCCGTACACTAACCCTAACCCGCAACCTAACCCGCACCCTAAACCTAATCCTAACCCATACTCTAACCATAATCCGTAACCTAAACCTAACCATAACCCTAAACTTAACCCGTACGCGAAACCTATCCTGTACAGTAAACCTGACCCTAACCCCTAACCTAACCCTAAACCTAACCCTAAGACTAACCGGTACATTAACCCTAACCCTAACCCTAAAACTAACCCTACCCCGTACTCTAACCCTAACCCTAACCCTAACCCGTACCCTAACCCTAAACCTTTCCCTAAACCTAACACTAACCGTAACCCGTACCCTAACCCTAACCCTAACCCTACCCCTAACCGTACTGTAACCCTAACCCTAACGCTCACCCTAACCCTAACCAGTACTGTAACCCTAACCCGTAACATAACCCTAAACATAACCCGTACCCTAACCCTAAACCTAACTCGTACCCTAATGCTAACCCTGACCCTAACCCTAACCCGTACCCTAAACCTATCCTGTACCCTAACCCTAACCCTAACCCGTACCCTAAACCTAACCCTAACACTAATTCGTACCCTAACCCTAACCCTGACCCTAACCCTCACCCGTACAAAAACCTAACCCATACCCTAACCCTAACACATAAACTAACCCTAACCCTAACCCGTAACCTAAACCTAACCCTAACACATGACCTAACCCGTACCCAACTGTATCCCGTACCCTAACCCTATGCCTAACCCGTACCCACACCCTAACAGTAACCCTAACCGATACCCTAGCGCTAACCCTAACCCTAACCCTAAGCCTAATCCGCGCCCTAAACCTAAACGTAACCCTGACCCTAACCATAACACGTACCCGTACCCTAACCCTAACCCATACCCTAACAGTAACCCTAACCTTAACCGTAACCCTAACCCGAAACCTAAACCTAAAACTAACCCGTATCCTAACCTCAACCCTAACCTTAACCCATACCATAACCCTGTACATAAACCTAACCCTGACCCTAAACCTAACCCTAACCCGTACCCTAACCCAAACCCGCACCTAAACTTAAAACTAACCCATACCCTAAACCTAACCCTAACCCGTACCCTTACCCTAACCCTAACCCTAACCCTATCCGTAAACACACCCTAACCGTAACACTAAACCTAACCCGTATTCTAATCCTAACCCTAATCCTAAACCTAACCCTAACCCGTACTCTAACCCTAACCCGTACCCTAACACTAACACTTACCCTAACCCTAAACCTAACCCGTACCCTAACCCTAAACGTAACCCTAACCCGTACCCAAAACCTAACCCTAACACATACCCTAACCGTAACCCTAACCCTAACCCGCACACTAAACCTAACCCTAACCCAAGACCTAACACGTACACTAACCCTATCCCGTACTGTAACCTTAACCCTACCCGTACCGTAACCCTAAAACTAACCCTAACCCTAACCCTAACCCTAACCCTAAACCATACACTAACACTAACCCGAACCCAAACCCTAACCCTAACCCATACCCTAACCCTACACGTGGCCTAACCCAAATTCTAACCCTAACCCCTAAACCTAACCCTAACCCTAAACCTTACACTAACCCGTACCCAAATGGTAAACCTAACCCGTACCCTAACACTAAACCAAACCCGTACTCTAACCCTAACCCTAACCCTAACATGCACCCTAAACTTAAACCTAACCCTAACCCAAACCATAACCCTTAACAGTAACCAAACCCTAACCCATACCTTGAACCTAACCCTAACCTTAACTGAAACCCTAACCCGTACCCTAATTCTAAAACTAACCCGTACCCTAACCCCAAACCTAACCCTAACCCGTACCCTAACACTACCCTAACACTATCCCTGACCCAAAACCTAACCCTAACCCTTACACTAACCATAACCCTAACCCTAACCCGCACCCTAAACCTCACCCTAACCTGTACCCTAACCCTAACCCGTAACCTAAACCTAACCCAAACCCTAAACTTAACGCGTAAGCTAACCTTATCCCGTACCCTAAACTTAACCCTAAACCGTACCCTAACCCTAACCCTAACCCTAACCCTATCCATACTCTAACCCTAACCCTAACCCTAAACCTAACACTTACCCTAACCCGTACTCTAACCCTAACCCTAAACGTAACCCTAACCCGTACTCTAAACCTAAGCCATACCCTAACACTAACCCTAACCCTAACACTAACCCTAACCGTACTCTAACCCTAAACCTAACCCTAACTCTAACCCTAACCCAAACTATAACCCTAACCCTAACCCTAACCCTAAACCTAACCCGAACCTGGGCTCTAACCCTATCCTGTAGCCTAACACTAACTCTATCTCTAACCCCTAACCTAACCCTAACCCTTACCCTAACCCGTACCCAAACGATAAACCCAACCCGTACCCTAACACTAACCCAAACCCGTACTCTAACCCTAACCCTAACACTAACCCTAACCCTAAACCCGCACCCTAAACTTAACCCTAACCCTAACCCTGGCCTAAACCTAAACCTAACCCTTACACTAACCCTAACACTAAACTTAACCCGTACCCTAAACCTAACCCTAACCCGTACCCTAACCCTAACCCGTAACCTAAACCTAACCCTAATCCTAAACTCAACCCGTACGCTAACCCTATCCCGTAACCTGAACCTAACCCTAACCCGTGTCCTAATCCAAAACCTAACCCAAAGCCTTACGCGTACATTAACCCTAACACTAACACTAACCTTACCCCGTACTTTAACCCTAAGCCTAACCCTAACCCGTAACCTAACCCTAACACTAAACCTAACCCTGACCCTAACACTAACCCTAACCCGTACCCTAAGCCTAACCCATACCCTAAACCTAACCCTAAATGTACCCCTAACCCTAAACCGTACCCTAAACTTAACCCGAACCCTTGATGTAACCCGTACCCAAACCTATCCCGTAACCTAACCCTGACCAGCACCCAAACCCTAACAGTAACACTAACCCATACCCTTGCGCTAAACCTAACCCTAACCCTAACCATAACCCTTACCAGTACCCTATCCCTAACCCATACCCTAACCCAAACCCTAACCCTAACCCGTACCATAACCCTATCTCTAACCCTAACCCTGACCTAAACCTAACCCTTACCCGTAACCTAACCTTAACCCTAACCCTAACCCGCACCTAAACATAACCCTAACCCATACCCTAACACTAACCCATAACCTAAACCGAACCCTAACCCTAAACTTAACCAGTACGCTAACCCTATCTTGTACCCTAAACCTAACCCTAACCCGTAACCTAACCCTAACCCTAATCCTATCCGTACACTAACCCTAACTCTAAACCTAACACTAACAATAACCCTAACCCGTACTCTAACCCTAACCCTAACCCTAAACCTAACCCTAAACCGTACTCTAACCCTAACCTGTACCCTAACACTAACCATAACCCTAACCCTAAACCTAACCCTAACCTGACTCTAAACCTCACACTACCCTAACACTAACTCTAAACATAACACTAACCCTAACCCGTACTCTAACACTAAACCTAACCCTAACTCTAACCCTAACCCGTACTATATCCCTAAATCTAGCTCTAACCCTAACCCTAACCCGACTCTAACCCTATACTGTAGCCTAACCCTAACTCTAACACTAACCCCTAACCCTAAGCCTAACCCTTACCCTAACCCGTACCCAAATGGTAAACCTACCCCGTACCCTAACACTAACCTAAACCCGTACTCTAACCCTAACCCTCACCTTTAACTTAACCCTAACCCTAACCCAAACCATAACACTTAACCGTAACCTTACGCTAACCAATACCCTAACCCTAACACTAACCTTAACCATACCCCTAACCTGTACACTAACCCTAAAACTAACCCGTACCCTAACCCCAACCCTAACCCTAACCCGTACTCTAACACTAACACTAACCCTACCCTGACCCTAAACCTAACCCTAACCCTTACACTAACCCTAAACCTAACCCTAACCCGGTCCCTAAACCTAACCCTAACACGTACCCTAACCCTAACCCGTAACCTAAACCTAACCCTAACCCTAAAGTTAACCCGTACGCTAACCTTATACCATACCTTGAACCTAACCCTAAACCCTATACTAACCCTAAATCTAACCCTAAGCCTAACCCGTACATTTACCCTAACCCTAACCCTAACACTAACCCTAACCCGTATTCTAACCCTAACCCTAACCCTAACCCTAACCGTACTCTAACCCTAACACTAACAATCACCCTAACCCTAACCGTACTGTAACCCTAACCCGTACAATAACCCTAAACCTAACCCGTAACCTAAACCTAAACCGTAACCTAAACCTAAGCCTAACCCTAAACTTAACCCGTACGCTAACCCTATCCTGTACCCTAAACCTAACCCTAACCCGTACCCTAACCCTAACCCTAACCCTAACCCTATCCGTACTCTAAACCTAACCCTAACCCTAACCCTAACACTAAACCTAACCCGTACTCTAACACTAACCCTAACCCTAAACGTAACCCTAAACCTTACGTTAACCCAAACACGTACCCTAACACTAACCCTAACCCTAACACTATCCCTAACCCGTACTCTAACCCTAAACCTAACCCTAACCTAACCCTAACCTGTACTATAACCCTAAACCTAACCCTAACCCTAAACCTAAACTTAACCCGTACTCTAACCCTATCCCATAGCCTAACCCTAACTCTAACCCTAACCCCTAACCCTAACCCTAACCCTAACCCTATTCCTTACCCTATCCCGTACCCAAACGGTACACCTAACCAGTACCCTAACACTAACCCAAACCCGTACTCTAACCCTAACCATAACCCTAAACCTATCCCTAAACCGCACCCTAAACTTAACCCTAACCTTAACCCTTAACCGTACCCTAAACCTAACCCACACCCTAACCCTAACCCTAACTTTAACCGTAAGCCTAACCCGTCACCTAACCCTAAAACTAACCCGTACCCTAACCCCAACCCTAACCCTAACCCATACCCTAACACTAAACCTGACCCTAAACCTAACCCTAACCCGTACACTAACCCTAAACCTAACCCTAACCCGCACCCTAAACCTAACCATAACCCGTACCCTAACCCTAACCCGTAACCTAAACTTAACCGTAACCCTAAACTTATCCCGTACGCTAACCTATCCCGTACCCTAAACCTAACCCTAAACGTAACCTAACCCTAAACCTAACACTAAGCCTAACCCGTACATTAACCCTAACCCTAACACTAACACTAACCCTACCCCGTACTCTAACCCTCTCCCTAACTCTAACCATAGCCCGTACCCTAACCCTAACCTTAACCCTAACACTAACCCTACCCCATACTCTAACCCTAACACAAACCCTAACCCTAACCCGTACCCTAACCCTAACCCTAACACTAACCCTAACTCTAATCCTCACCCTAACCCTAACCGTACTGTAACCCTAACCCATACAATAAACCTAACCCTAACCAGTAACCTAAACCTAAACCGTAACCTAAACCTAAGCCTAACCCTAAACTTAACTCGTATGCTAACCCTATTCTGTACCCTAAACCTAAACCTAACCCGTACCCTAACCCTAACCCTAACCCTATCCATACTCTAAACCTAACCCTAACCCTAACACTAAGTCTAACCCGTATTCTAACACTAACCCTAACCCTAAACGTAACCCTAAACCTTACGTTAACCCAAACCCGTACCCTAACACTAAACCTAAACCTAACACTATCCCTAACCCGTACTCTAACCCTAAACCTAACCCTAACTCTAACCCTAACCCGTACTATAACCCTAAACCTAACCCCTAACCCTAAACCTAACCTTAACCCTTAACCTAACCGTACCCAAACGGTAAACCTAAACCGTACCCTAACATTAACCCAAACCCGTACTCTAACCCTAACCCTAACCCTAACCCCCACCCTAAACTTAACCCTAACCTTAAGCCAAACCATAACCCTTAACCGTAACCTAACCCTAACCCATACCTAAACCCTAACCCTAACCTTAACCATAACCCTAACCCATACCCAAACCCTAAAACTAAACCGTACCCTAACTCCAACCCTAACCCTAACCCATACCAGAACACTAATCCTAATCCTAAAACTGACCCTAAACCTAACCCTAACCCTACACTAAACCTAACTCTAATCCTAACCCGCACCCTAAACCTAATTCTAACCCATAACCTAACCCTAACCCATAACCTAAACCTAACCCTAACCCTAACCCATACCCTAGCGCTAGGCCTAAACCTAACCCTAAACCTAAACCGCACCCTAAACCTAAACCTAACCCTAACCCTAACCATAACCCTTACCCGTACCCTAACCCAAACCCATACCCTATTCCTAACCCTAACTTTAACCGTAACCCTGACCCGTACCATAACCCCAAAACTAACCCGTAGCCTAACCCCAACCCTAAACCTAACCTGTACCCTAACCCTATCACTAACGCTAACCCTGACCCTAAACCTAACCCTAACCCGTACCCTAACCCTAACCCTAACCCTCACCTAAACCTAACCCTAACCCGTACCCTAACGCTAACCCGTAACCTAAACCTAACCCTAACCCTAAACTTAACCCGTATGCTAACCCTATCCCGTACCCTAAACCTAACCCTAAACCGTACCATAACCCTAACCCTACCCCTAACCCTATCCGTACTCTAACCCTAACCCTAACCCTAAACCTAACACTAACCCTAACCCGTACTCTAACCCTAACCCTAAACCTAAACGGAACCCTAACCCGTACTCTAAACCTAACCCGTACTCTAACCCGAACCCTAATACTAAAACTAACCCTAACCCCTTCTCTAACCCTAACCCGTACCCTAACTCTAACCCTTTCCCTAACCTTAAACCTAACCCGTACCCTAACCCTAACCCTAACCCTAACCCTAACCCACACACTAAACCTAACACTAACCCTAGACCTAACACGTACACTAACGCTATCCCTCACCGTAACCTTAACCCTAAACCGTACAGTAAACCTAACACTAACCCTAAACCTAATCATAATCCTAACCCGTACACTAACCCTAATCCGAACCCTAAACATAACCCTCACCCGTACCCTAACCCTACCCGTACCCTAACCCTAACTCTAACCCTAACACCTAACCCTAACCCTAACCCTAACCCTTAACCTAACCCGTACCCAAACGGTAAACCTAACCCGTACCCTAACACTAACCCAAACCCGTACTCTATGCCTAACCCTAACCCTAATCTGCACCCTAAACTTAACCCTAACCCTAAGCCAAACCATAACCCTTAACCGTAACCTAACCTAACCCATACCTTAACCCTAACCCTAACCTTAACCATAATCCTAACCTGTAACCTAAACCTAAAACTAACCCGTACCCTAACTCCAAACCTAACCCTAACCCATACCCTAACACTAACCCTAATCCTGACCCTGACCCTAAACCTAACCCTAACCCTACACTAACCCTAAACCTAATCCTAACCCGCACCCTAAACCTAACTCTAATCCATACCCTAACACTAACCCGTAAACTAAACCTAACCCTAACCCTAAACTTCACCCTCACGCTAACCCTATCCTGTACCCTAAACCTAACCCTAACCCGTATCCTAACCCTAAACCTAACCCTAAGCCTAACCCGTACATTAACCATAACCCTAACCCTAACACTAACCCTACCCCGTACTCTAAACCTAACCCTTACCCTAACCCAAACACGTACCCTAACCCTAACCCTAACCCTTACACTAACACTAACCCTAACCCGTACTCTAACCCTAACCCTAAACCTAACCCTAACCCTAACGGTACTCTAACCCTAACCCTAACCCTCACCCTAACCCTAACCCGTTCTGTAGCCTTAACCCGTACCAAAACCCTAAACCTAACCCGTACCCTAACACTAAAACTAACCCTGACCCTAAACCTAACCCGTATCCTAACCCTAACCCTAACCCGTACCCTAAACCTAACCCTAAACTTACCACTAACCCTAACCCTAACCCGTACCCTAACCCTAAACCTAACCCTAAAACTAACCCTAACACTAACCCTAACCCGTACTCTAACCCTAACCCTAACCCTAACCCTAACCCTAACCCTAACCGTACTCTAACCCTAACTCTAATCCTCACCCTAACCCTAACCCGTACTGTAACCCTAACCCGTACCATAACCCTAATCCTAACCCGTAACCTAACCCTTACCCTAATTCGTACCCTAACCCTAACCCTAACCCTGACCCTAACCCTAAGCCTTACCCGTACCCTAAACCTAACCCGTACCCTAAACCATAACCTAACCCTAACCCGCAACCTAAACCTAACCCTACCCGTACCCTAACCCTAAACCTAACCCTAACCCTGATGCTACACCTAACCCTCAACCGTACCCTAAGCCTAACCCTAACCCTAGACCTAACACGTAAACTAAACCTATCCCGTACTGAAACCTTAACCCTAACCCGTACAGTAACCCTAACATGACTCTAACCCTAACCCTAACCCTAACCCTAACCCTAACACGTACACTAACGCTAACCCAAACCCTAACCCTAAACCTAACCCGTACCCTAACCCTACCTGTAGCCTAACCCTAACTTTAACCCTAACCCCTAACCCTAACCCTAACCCTTACCCTAACCCGTACCCAAACGGTAAACCTACCCCGTACCATAACACTAACCCAAACCCGTACTCTAACCCTAACCCTATCCCTAACCCTCACCTTAAACTTCACCCTAACCCTAACCCAAACCATAAAACTTAACCGTAACATTACCCTAACCAATACCCTAACCCTAACCCTAACCTTAACCATAACCCTAACCTGTACACTAACCTAAAACTAACCCGTACCCTAACCCCAACCCTAACCCTAACCCATACTCTAACACTAACCCTAACCCTACCCTGACTCTAAACATAACCCTAACCCTTACACTAACCCTAACCCTAACCCGGACCCTAAACCTAACCCTAACCCGTACCCTAACCCTAACCCGTAAAGTAAACCTAAACCTAACCCTAAAGTTAACTCGTACGCTAACTTTATACCGTAACTTGAACCTAACCCTAAACCCTATCCTAACCTAAATCTAACCCTAAGCCTAACCCGTTCATTAACCCTAACCCTAACCCTAACACTAACCCTAACCCGTATTCTAACCCTAACCCTAACCCAAACCCTAACCGTACTCTAACCCTAACACTAACAATCACCCTAACCCTAAACGTACTGTAACCCTAACCCGTACAATAACCCTAACCCTAACCCGTACCCTAAACCTAAACCGTAACCTAAACCTAAGCCTAACCCTAAACATAACCCGTACGCTAACCCTATCATGTACCCTAAACCTAACCCTAACCCGTACCCTAACCCTAACCCTAACCCTATCCGTACTCTAAACCTAACCCTAACCCTAACCCTAACACTAAACCTAACCCGTACTCTAACACTAACCCTAACCCTAAACGTAACCCTAAACCTTACGTTAACCCAAATCCGTACCCTAACACTAACCCTAACCCTAACACTATCCCTAACCCGTACTCTAACCCTAAACCTAACCCTAACCGTAATCCTAACCCGTACTATAACCCTAAACCTAACCCTAAACCTAAACCTAAACTTAACCCGTACTCTAACCCTATCCCATAGCCTAACCCTAACTCTAACCCTAACCCCTAACCCTAAACCTAACCCTATTCCTTACCCTATCCCGTACCCAAACGGTACACCTAACCCGTACCCTAACACTAACCCAAACCCGTACGCTAACCCTAACCATAACCCTAAAACTATCCCTAAACCGCACCCTAAACTTAACCCTAACCTTAACCCTTAACCGTACCCTAAACCTAACCCACACCCTAACCCTAACCCTAACTTTAACCATAACCCTAACCCGTAACCTAACCCTAAAACTAACCCGTACCCTAACCCCAACCCTAACCCTAACCCATACCCTAACACTAAACCTGACCCTAAACCTAACCTTAACCCGTACACTAACCCTAACCCTAACCCTAACCCGCACCCTAAACCTAACCATAACCCGTACCCTAACCCTAACCCGTAACGTAACATAACCGTAACCCTAAACTTATCCCGTATGTGAACCTATACCGTACCCTAAACCTAACCCTAAACGTAACCTAACCCTAAACTTAACACTAAGCCTAACCCGTACATTAACCCTAACTCTAACATTAACACTAACCCTAACCCGTACTCTAACACTATCCCTAACTCTAACCATAGCCCGTACCCTAACCCTAACTCTAACCCTAACCCTAACACTATTACCCTAAACCTATCCCTTACCCTAACTGTAACCCTAACCTGCACACTAACGCTATCCCATAGCCTAACCCTAACTCTAACCCTAATCCCTAACCCTAACCCTAACCCTAACCCTTACCCTAACCCGTACCCAAACGGTAAACCTAACCCGTACCCTAACATTAACCCAAGCCGGTACTCTAACCCTAATCCTAATCCTAAACTTAACCCTAAACCACACCCTAAACTTAACCCTAACACTATCCCTATCCATAACCCTTAACCGTACCCTAACCCTAACCCACACCCTAAACCTAACCCTAACTTTAACCATAAACCTAACCCGTACCCTAACCCTAAAACTAACCCGTACCCTAACCCCAACACTAACCCTAACTCATACCCTAACACTAAACCTAACCGTAACCCTGACCCTAAACCTAACCCTAACCCGTACACTAAACTTAACCCTAACCCTAACCCGAGCCCTGAACCTAACCCTAACACGTACCCTAACCCTAACCCGTAACCTAAACCTGACCCTAACACTAAACTTAACCATTACGCTAACCCTATCCCGTACCCTAAACCCATCCCTAACCCGTAACCTAACGCTAAACCTAAATCTAAGCCTAACCCGTATCCTAACGCTAACCCTAACCCTTTCCCTAAACCTAACACTAACCCTAACCCGTCCTCTAACCCTAACCCTAACACTAACACTAATCCTAACCCTAACCCTATCTGTACTCTAACCCTAACCCTAATCCTCACCCTAACACTAACCCGTACTCTAAACCTAACCCGTAACATAACCCTAACGCGAACCAGTACCCTATCCCTAACCTTAACTCGTACCCTAAACCTAACCCTGACCCTAACACTAACCCTAACCCATAACCTAAACCTAACCCGTACCCTAACCCTAACCCGTACCCTAAACTTAGCCCTATCCCTCTCTCGTACCCTAAACCTAACCCTAACCCTAACCCTAAACCTAACCCTAACCCATACCCTAAACCTAACCCATACCCTAACCCTAACCATAAACCTAATCCTAACCCTAACCAGTACACTAAACCTAACCCTAACCCTTGATCTAACCCGTACTAAACCCTATCTCGTATCCTATCCCTAACCCTAACCCGTACCCAAACTCTAACAGTAACCCTGACCCATACCCTAGCGATAACCCTAACCCTAAACCTAAGCCTAACCCGCACCCTAAAACTAAACCTAACCCTAACCCTAACCATAATACTTACCCGTACCCTTATCCTAACCCATACCCTAAACCTAACCCTAACCTTAACCGTAACCCTAACCCATACCCTAATCCTAAAACTAACCCGTACCCTAACCCCAACCCTAACCCTAACCCGTACCATAACCCTATCCCTAACCCTAACCCTAACCCTGACCCTAAACCTAACCCTAACCCGTAACCTGACCCTAACCCTAACTTGTACCCTAACCGTAACCCTAACCCTGACCCTAACCCTAACTGTAACCCATACCCTAAACCTAACCCGTACTCTAACCCTATCCTAACCCTAACCTGTACCCTAAACCTAACCCTAAACCTAACTCGTACCCTACCCCTAACCCTAACCCTACCCTAACCTTAACCCTTACCCATACCCTAAGCCTAACCCATACCCTAACACTAACCCTAAACCTAAACCTAACCCTAACGCGTACCCTAACCCTAACCCTAAACCTAACCCATACCCTAACCCTAAACGTAACGCTAACCCGTACCCAAACCCTAACCCTAACACATACCCTAACTCTCACCCTAACCATACACTAACCCTAACCCGAACCCTAACCCTAACCCTAACCCTAACCCTAACCCTAACCTACCCGAACTAACCCGAACCTTAACCTTAACCCTTACCCTAACCCGTACCCAAACGGTAAACCTAACCCGTACCCTAACACTAACCCAAACCTGTACTCTAACCCTAACCCTAAACCTAACCTGCACCCTAAACTTAAACCTAACCCTAATCCAAACCATAACCCTTAACTGTAACCTAACCCTAACCCATAACTAACCCTAACGTTAAACTTAACCATAACCCTAACCCGTACCCTAACACTAACCGTAACCCTAACCCTGACCCTAACCCGCAAACTAACCCTAACCCTAACCTGTACCTTACCCTACCCGTAGCCTAACCCTAACCCTACCACTAACCCCTAACCCTATCACTAACCCTAACCCTTACCCTAACCCGTACCAAAACGGTAAACCTAACCCGTACCCTAACACTAACCCAAACCTGTACTCTAACCCTAACCCTAAACCGCCCCCTAAACTTAACACTAACCCTAACCAAAACCATAACCCTTAACCGAAACCTAACCCTAACCAATACCCTAACCCTACCTAACCTTAACCATAACCCTAACCCGTACCCTAACACTAAAACTAACCCGTACCCTAACCCCAACCCTAACCCTAACCCGTACCCTAACACTAACCCTAACCTTAACTGTAACCCTAACGCGTACGCTAACTCTAAAATTAACCCGTACCCTAACCCCAACCCTAACCCTAACCTGTACCATAACCCTATCCATAACCCTAACACTGACCCTAAACCTAACCCTAACCCTTACACTAACCCTAACCTGTACCCTAACCCTAAAACTAAACCTAACCCTAACCCGTACCCTAACACTAACACTAAACCTAACCTTGACCCTAAACCTAACCCTAACCCAAACACTAACCCTAACCCGTACCCAAACCCGTACCCTAACCCCAACCCTAACCCTAACCCGTACCCAAACACTAACCCTAACACTAACCCTGACACGTACCCTAAACTGTATCTTAACCCTAACCCTAACCACAACCCTAACCCTAAACCGTACCCTAACACTAACCCTAATCCTAACCCTGACCCTAAACCTAACCCTAAACCTAACCCTAACCCTAAACCGTACCCTAACCCTAACCCTAACCCAAACCCTGACCATAACCCTAACCCTAACCCGTACCCTAAGCCTAACTCATACCCTAACCCTAACCCTAAACCGACCCTAACCCTAACCCGTACCCTAAACCTAACCCTATCCCTTGAACTAACCAGTACCCAAACCTATCCCGTAACCTAACCCTATCCCTAACCCGTACCCAAACCCTAACAGTAAACCTAACCCATACCCTAGCGCTAACCCTAACCGTAAACCTAACCCGCACCCTAAACCTAAACCTAACCCTAACCCTAACCATAACCCTTAGCCGTACCCTAACCCTAACACATACCCTAAGCATAACCCTAACCTTAACCGTAACCCTGACCAGTACCAAAACCATAAACTTAACCCATACCCTAAAACCAACCCTAACCATAACCCGTACCCTCCCCAAACACTAACACTAACCCTAACACTAACCCTCACCTCTACCTAACCCTAACCCGTACCCTAACCCTAACCCGTAACCTAAACCTAACCCTAACCCTAAACTTAACCCATACGCTAACCCTATCCCAAACCCTAAACCTAAACCTAACCTGTACCCTAACCCTAACCCTAACCCTAACCCTAACCCTAACCCTATCCGTACACTAACCCTAACCCTAACCCTAAACCGAACACTAACCCTAAACCATAATCTAACCCTAAACCTAACCCTAAACCTAACCCTAACCCGATCTCTAACCCTAACCCGTACCCTAACACTAACCCTATCCCTAACACTAACCCTAACCCGTACTCTAACCCTAAACCTAACCCTAACTCCAACCCTAACCCATACTGTAACCCTAACCCTATCCCTAACCCTTACCCTAACCCTAAACTGTACTCTAACCCTATCCCGTAGCCTAACCCTAACTCTACACTAACCCTTAACCCTAACGCTAACCCTAACCCTTAACCTAACCCATACCCAAATTGTAAACCTAACCCGTACCCTAACACTAACCCAAACCCGTACTCTAACCCTAACCCTAACCCTAACCCTAACCCTAAACCGCATCCTAAACTTAATCCTAACCCTAACCATAAACATAACCCTTAACCGTACCCTAACCCTAAACCACACCCTAACCCTATCCCTAACTTTAACCGTAACCCTAACCCGTACCCTAAATCTAAATCTAAACTGTACCCTAAACCCAACCCTAACCCTAACCCATACCCTAACACTAACCCTAAACCTAACCCTGACCCTAAACCTAAACCTAACAGGTACACTAACCCTAACCCAAACCCTAACGCTTAACCATAACCCTAACTTGTACCCTAACCCTTAAATTAAACCGTACCCTAACCCCAACCCTAACCATAACCCGTACCTAACACTAACCCTAACCCTAACTCTGACCCTAAACCTAACCCTAACCCTTACACTAACCCAACCCTAAACCTAACCTGGACCCTAAACCTAACCCTAACCCGTACCCTAACCCTAACTTGTAACCTAAACTTAACCCTAACGCTAAAGTTAACCCGTACGCTAACCATATCCCGTAACATGAACATAACCCTAAACCATATCCTCACCCTAAATCTAACCCTCAGCCTAACCCACATTAAACCCAACCCTAACCCTTACCCTAAACTCTACCCTAAACCTAACCCATACCCTAACCCTAACACTAAACCTAACCCTAACCCTAACCCGTACCCTAAACCTAACCCTAACCCTTGACCTAACCCGTACCCAACCCTATCCCGTACCCTAACCCTAACCCTAACCCGTACCCAAACCCTAACAGTAAACCTAACCCATACCCTAGGGCTAACCCAAACCCTAACTCTAAGGCTTACACGCACCCTAAACCTAAACCTAACCCTAACCCTAACAATAACCCTAATCCGTACCCTAACTCTAACCCATAACCTAAAACTAACCCTAACCTTAACCATGTCCCTAACCCATACCCTAACCCTAAAACTAACCCGTACCCTAACCCCAACCCTACCCTAACCCGTAACATAATCCTATCCATAACCCTAACCCTGACCCTAATCCTAACCATAACCCGTACCCTAATCCTAACCCGCACCTAATCCTAACCCTAACCTGAACCCTAACCCATAACCTAAACCTAACCCTAATCCTAAAGTTAACGCATACACTAACCCTATCCCAACCCTAACCTACCCCTAACTAATACCCTAACCCTAACCCTAACACTAACCATATCCATACACTAACACTAACCCTAACCCTAACCCTAACCCTAACCGGTACTCTAACCCTAAACCTAACCCTAAACCTAAACCTAACCCGTACTCTAACCCTAACCCATACCCTAACACTAACCCTTACCCTAACCCTAAACCTAACCCATACCCTAACCCTAAACGGAACCCTAACCCATACGCAAACCGTAACCCTAACACGTACCCTAACCCTAACCCTAACCCTAAACCACACACTAAACCTAAACCTAACCCTAGACCTAACATGTACACTAAACCTATCCCGTACCGAAACCTTAACCCTAACCCGTACCGTAACCCTAACACTAACCCTAAACCTAACCCTAACATTATCCCTAACCTTAACCCGTACACTAACCCTAACACGAACCCTAACCCTACCCTGTACCCTAACCCTACCCGTAGCCTAACCCTGACTCTAAACCTAACCCCTAACCCTAATCCTAACCCTAACCCTAACCTGCACCTTAAACTTAACACTAATCCTAACCCAAACCATAACACTTAACCGTAACCTAACCCTAACCCATACCCTAAACCTCACGCTAACCTTAACTGTAACCCTAACCTGTACCCTAACCCTAAAACTAACCCATACCCTAACCCCAACCCTAAACCTAATACGTACTCTAACACTAACCCTAACCCTAAACCTGACCCTAAACCTAACCTTAACCCGTACCCTAACCCTAACCCGTAACCTAAACCTAACCCTAACCCTAAAGTTAACCCGTACGCTAACCCTATCCCGAACCTTGAACCTAACCCTAAACCGTATCCTAAGCCTAGAATCTAACCCTAAGCCTAACCCGTACATTAACCCTATCCTAACCCTAACACAAACCCTACACGGTACTTTAACCCTAACCTTAACCCTAACCCTAAACCTAACCCTAACCCGTACCCTAACCCTAACCCATAGCTAAACCTAACCCTAACCCTAAACTTAACCCATACGCTAACCCTATCCCGTACCCTGAACCTAAACCTACCCCGTAACCTAACCTTAAAACTAACCCTAAGCCTAACCCATACATTAACCCTAACCCTAGCCTTACACTAACCCTACCACGTATTTTAACCCTAAACCTAACCCTAACCCTAAACCTAACCCTAACCCTAACTCGTAACCTATCCCTAACACGTACCCTAACACTAACCCCTAACCCTAACCCGCACACTAAACCTAACACTAACCCTAGACCTAACACGTACACTAAATCTATCCTGTAACGTAACCTTAACCCTAACCCGTACCGTAACCCTAACACTAACCCTAACCCTAACCCTAACCCTAACCCTTACCCTAACCCGTACACTAACCCTAACCCGTAACCTAATCCAAACCCTAACCCTAACCCTATCCATACACTAACCCAAACCCTAACCCTAACACTAACCCTCACCCGTACTCTAACCCTAACCCGTACCCTAAACCTAACCCTAACCCTAACACTATCCGTACACTAATCCTAACCCCAACCCTAACTCTAACCCGTACCATAACCCTATCCCTAACATTAACCCTGACCTTAAACCTAACCATAACCCGTACCCTAACCTTAACCCTAACCCTAAACCTAACCCTAACCCATATCCTAACCCTAATCCGTAACCTAAACCTAACCGAAGCCCTAAACTTAACCCGTACGCTAACCCTATCCGGTACCCTGAACATAAACCTAACCCGTATCCTAACCCTAAACCTAACCCTAAGCCTAAACCGTACATTAACTCAAACCCTAACCCTAACACTAACCCTACCCCGTACCCTAACCCTAAACCTAACCCTAACCCTAACCCGTACCCTAACACTAACCCTAACCCTAACCCTAACACTAACCCTAACCTTACCCTAACCCTAACACTAACCCTAACCCGTACTCTAACCCTAACCCTAACCAAAACCGTACTCTAACCCTAACCCTAAGCCTCACCCTAACCCTAACCCGTACTATAACCCTAACCCGTACCATAACTCTAACCCTAACCCGTACCCTAAACCTAACCCTAAATCATACCCTAACACTAACCCTAACCCAGATCATAACCCTAAACCTAACCCGTACCCTAAACCTAACCCATACTTTAACCCTAAACCTAAACCTAACCTAAAACTAACCCTAACCCTTGACCTAACCCGTACCCAACCCTATCCTGTACCCTAACCCTAACCCTAACCCGTACCCAACTCCTAACAGTAACCCTAACCCATACCCAAATGGTAAACATAACCCGTACCCTAACAGTAACCCAAACCCGTACTCTAACCCTAACCCTAACCCTAACCCGCACCTTAAACTTAACCCTAACCCTAACCAACCATAACCCTTAACCGTAACCTAACCATAAAACATACCCTAACCCTAACCCTAACCTTAACCATAACCCTAACCTGTACCCTAACCCTAAAACTAACCCGTACCCAGACCCCCACCGTAACCCTAACCCGTACCCTAACACTAACCCTAACCCTAACCCTATCCGTACACTAACCCTAACCCTAACCCTAACACTAAACCTAACCCGAAACCTAAACCTAACCCTAACCCTAAACTTAACCCATACGCTAACCCTATCCCGTACCCTAAACCTAACCCTAACCCGTACCCTAAACCTAACCCTAACCCTATCGATACACTAACCCTAACCCTAAACCTAAACCTAACACTAACCCTAAACCGTACTCTAACCCTAACCCTAACCCTAAACCTAACCCTAACCAGAACTCTAAACCTAACCCATACCCTAACACTAACCCTAACCCTAACACTAACCCTAACCCGTTCTCTAACCCTAAAAATAACACTAACTCTAACCCTAACCCGTACTATAACCCTAACCCTAACCCTATCCCGTACTCTAACCCTATCCCGTAGCCTAACCCTAACTCTAACCCTAACCACTAACCCTAACCCTAATACTAACCGTTAACCTAACCCGTACCCAAACGGTAAACCTAACCCGTACCCTAACACTAACCCAAACCCGTACTGTAACCCTAACCCTAACCCTAATCCTAACCCTAACCCTAAACCACACCCTAAACTTAACCCTAACCCTAACCATAACCATAACCCTTAACCGTAACCTAGCCCTAAACCACACCCTAACCCTATCCCTAACTTAAAACATAACCCTAACCCGTACACTAACCCTAAAACTAACACGTACCCTAACACCAACCCGAACCCTAACCCATACCCTAACACTAACCCTAACCCTAAACCTGACCCTAAACCTAACCCTAACCCTAAACCGTACACTAACCCTAACCCTAACCGTAACCAGCACCCTAACCTAACCCTAACCCGTACTCTAACCCTAACTCGAAAACTAAACCTAACCCTAACCCTAAACTTAACCCGTACACTAACCCTATCCCGTACACTAAACCTAACCCTAACCCGTAACCTAACCCTAAACCTAACCCTAAGCCTGACTCGTACATTAACCCTAACCCTAACACTAACACTAACACTACCCCATACTAAAACCCTAACCCTAACACTAATCCTAACCCTAACACGTACCCTAACCCTAACCCTAAACCTTTCCCTAACCCTAACACTAACCCTAACCCTAACCGTACTCTAACCCTAACCCTAACCCTAACCCTAACCCTAACCTTAACCGTACTCTAACCCTAACCCTAACACTCACCCTAACCCTAACCCGTACTGTAACCCTAACCCGTAACATAATCCTAACCCTATCCAGTACCCTATTCCTAACCCTAACTCGTACTCTAACCCTAAACCTGACCCTAACCCTAACCCTAAACCGTAACCTTAACCTAACCCGTATCCTAACCCTAACCCTAACCCGTACGCTAAACCAAACCCTAAACCTAACTCGTACCCTAACCCTAACCCAGACCCTAAACCTAACCCTAACTTTTACACTAAACCTAACCCTAACCCTACCCGCACCCTAAACATAACACTAACCCATATCCTAACCCTAAACCTAACCCTAAGCCTAAACCGTACATTAACTCAAACCCTAACCCTAACACTAACCCTACCCCGTACCCTAACCCTAAACCTAACCCTAACCCTAACCCGTACCCTAACACTAACCCTAACCCTAACCCTAACACTAACCCTAACCTTACCCTAACCCTAACACTAACCCTAACCCGTACTCTAACCCTAACCCTAACCAAAACCGTACTATAACCCTAACCCTAAGCCTCACCCTAACCCTAACCCGTACTATAACCCTAACCCATACCATAACTCTAACCCTAACCCGTACCCTAAACCTAACCCTAAATCATACCCTAACACTAACCCTAACCCAGATCATAACCCTAAACCTAACCCGTACCCTAAACCTAACCCATACTTTAACCCTAAACCTAAACCTAACCTAAAACTAACCCTAACCCTTGACCTAACTCGTACCCAACCCTATCCTGTACCCTAACCCTAACCCTAACCCGTACCCAACTCCTAACAGTAACCCTAACCCATACCCAAATGGTAAACATAACCCGTACCCTAACAGTAACCCAAACCCGTACTCTAACCCTAACCCTAACCCTAACCCGCACCTTAAACTTAACCCTAACCCTAACCAACCATAACCCTTAACCGTAACCTAACCATAAAACATACCCTAACCCTAACCCTAACCTTAACCATAACCCTAACCTGTACCCTAACCCTAAAACTAACCCGTACCCAGACCCCCACCGTAACCCTAACCCGTACCCTAACACTAACCCTAACCCTGACCCTAAACCTAAACTTAACCCTTACACTAACCCTAATCCTAACCCTAACCCGGACATTAAACCTAACCCTAACCCGTACCCTAACCCTAACCCTTAACCTAAACCTAACCCTAACACTAAACTTAATCTGTTCGCTAACCCTATCCCGTACCATGAACCTACGCTTAACCCGTATCCTAACCCTAAACCTAACCCTAAGCCTAACCCTTACATTAACCCTAACCCTAACTCTAACACTAACCCTACCCGGTGCTTTAACCCTAACCCTAACCCTAACCCTAAACCTAACCCTAAACCTAACCCTAACCCGTAACCTAACCCTAACCCGTACGCTAACACTAACCCTAACCCTAACCCTAACACTAAACCTACCCTGTACCCTAACCCTAACCCTAACCCTAACCCTTACCCTAAACCTAACACTAAACCTAAACCGTACTCTAACCCTAAACCTAACGCTAACCGTACTAAAACCCTAACCCTAACCCTCACCCAAACCCTAACCCATACTGTATCCCTAACCCGTACTATAACCCTAACCCTTACCCGTACCCTAACCCTAACCCTAAATTGTACCCTAACCCTAATCGGACCAAAACCCTAACCCTAACCCGTACCCTAAACTAACCCGTATTTTAACCCTAACCCTAACCCTAACCTGTACCCTAAACCTAACCCTAACCCTAACTCGTACCCTAACTCTAAACCTAACCCTGACCCTAACCCTAACCCTAACCCTAACCCTAACCCAAACCCTAAGCCTAACCCATACCCTAACCCTAACCCTAAACCTAACCCTAACCCTAACACTAACCCAGACCCCAAACCTAACCCTAACCCTGACTCTAACACTAAACCTATTCCGTACCCTAACCGTAAACCGTACCCTAACCCTAACCCTAAAACTAACCCATACCCTAACCCTAAACTTAACCCTAGCCCGTACCAAAGCCCTAAACCTAACCCGAACCCTAACCCTATCCCGCACACTGAACCTAACCCTAACCCTAGACCTAACACGTACACTAACCCTATCCCGTACCCTATCCTTAACCCTAACCGGTACTGTGACCCTAACACTAATCCTAACCCTAACCCTAACCCTAACCCTAACCCTAAACGTACACTAACCCTAACCCGAACCTTAACCCTAACCCTAACCCGCACCCTAAACTTAACTCTAACCCTATCCCAAACCAAAACCCTTAACCGTAACCTAAATCTAACTCATAACCTACCCTAACCCTAACCTTAAGCATAACCCTAATCCGTACCCTAAACCTAAAACTAACCCGTAACCTAACCCCAACCCTAACACTAACCCGTACCCTAACACAAACCCTAACCCTAACCCTGACCCTAAACCTAACCCTAACCTTACACTAACCCTAACCCTAACCCAACCCGCACCCTAAACTTAACCCTAAACCGTATCCTAACCCTAACCTAACCCTAAGCTTAACCTGCACATTAACATTAACCCTAAGCCTAACACTAACCCTACCCCGTACTCTAACCCTAACCCTAACCCTGACCCTAACCCATACCTAAACCTAACCCTAAACCTGAATCGTACCCTAACCCTAACCCTAAACCTGACCCTCACCCTAACCTTAACCCGTACCCTAAACCTAACCCATACCCCTACCCTAACCCTAAACCTAACACTAAACCTAACCCATACAATAAACCTAACCCTAACCCTTGAACTAACCCGTACCCAACCCTATCCTGTACCCTAACCCTAACCCGTACCCAAACCCTAACAGTAACACTACCCATACCCTAGCGCTAACCCTTACCCTAACCCTAAACCTAAACCGTACCCTAACCCTAAACGTAACCCTAACCCATACCCAAACCCTAACCCTAACCCATACCCTAACCCTAACCCTAACCTTAACCGTAACCCTAACCCAAACCCTAACCCTAAACCTAACCCGTACCCTAACCCCCACTGTAACCCTAACCCATACCCTAACACTAACCCTAACCCTAACCCTAACACTAACCCTACCCCGTACTATAACCCTAACTCTAACCCTAACCCTAAACTTACCCTAACCCTAACCCTAACCCTAACCCTGACCATAACCCTAACCCAAACCCGTACCCTAAACCAAACACATACTTTAAACCTAACCCTAACCCTAAGCCTAACCCGTACCCTAAACCTAAACCTAACCCTTGACCTAACCCGAACCCAACCCTTTCCCGTACCCTAACCCTAACCTGTACCCTGAACCTAACCCTAAACCGTATCCTAATCCTAAATCTAACCCTAAGCCTAACCCGTACATTAACCCTAACCCTAACCCTAACCCTAACCCTAACCCTACCCCGTACTTTAACCGTAACCCTAACCCTAAACCTAAACTTAACCCTAACACGTACCCTATCCCTAAAATGTACCCTAACCTTAACCCTAACCGTAACCCGTACCCTAACCCTACCCATAGCCTAACAATAACACTAACCCTAACCCCTAACCCTAACCCTAAACCTTACCCTAACACATACCCAAATGGTAAACCTAACCCGTACCCTAACACTAACCCAAACCCGTACTCTAACCCTAACCCTAACCCGAACCTTAAACTTAACCCTAACCCTAAACCAAACCATAACCCTTAACCGTAACCTAACCCTAAACCATACCCTAACACTAACCCTAACCTTAACCATAACCCTAACCTGTACCCTAACCCTAAAACTATCCCGTGTCCTAACCCCAAACCTAAACCTAACCCGTACTCTAACACTAACCCTAACCCTAACCCTGACCCTAAAACTTACCCTAAACCTTACACTAACCCTAACCCTAACCCTAACCCGGACACTAACCTAACCCTAACCCGTACCCTATCCCTAACCCGTAACCTAAACCTAAACCTAACCCTAAAGTTAACCCGTATGCTAACCCTATCCCGTACCCTGAACCTAACCCTAAACCGTATCCTAATCCTAAGTCTAACCCTAAGCCTAACCCGTACATTAAACCTAACCCTAAACCTAACACTAACCCTACCCCATACTTTAACCCTAACCCTAAAGCTAACCCTAAACCTAACCCTAACCCTAACCCGTACCCTAAACCTAACCCTAACACTTGACCTTACCCGTACCCAACCCTATCCCATACCCTAACCCTAACCCTTACCCGTACTCAAACCCTAACAGTAACCCTAACCCATACCCTAGCACTAACCCTTACCCTGACCCTAAACCTAAACCGTACCCTAACCCTAAACGTAATCCTAACCCGTACCCAAACCCTAACCCTTACACCACGCTAACCCTAACCCTAACCCTAACCCATAACCTAACCCTAACCCTAACGTTAACCGTAACCCTAACCCATACCCTAACCCTAAACCTAACCCGTACCCTAACACTAACCCTAAACCTGACCCTAAACCTAACCCTAACCCTTACACTAATCCTAACCCTAACCCTAACCCGCACCCTAAACCTAACCCTAACCCGTACCCTAACCCTAACCCGTAACGTAAACCTAACCCTAACCCTAAACTTAACCAGTACGATAAACCTATCCCGTACCCTAAACCTAACACTAACCCGTATCCTAACCCTAAACCTAAACCTAAGCCTAAATGGTACATTAACCCAAACCCTAACCCTAACCCTAACCCTACCCCATACCCTAACCCTAACCCGAAACTTAACCCTAACCCTAACCCTAACCCGTACCCTAACCCTACCCGTAGCCTAATCCTAACTCTAACCCGAACCCTAACACTAAGCCTAAACGTAACCCGTACCCAAAAGGTAAACCTAACCCGTACCCTAACACTAACCCAAACCCGTACTCTAACCCTATACCTAACCCTAACCCGCACCCTAAACTTAACTCTACCCTAACCCAAACCATAACCCTTAACCGTAACTTAACCCTAACTCATAACCTAACCCTAACCCTAACCTTAACCATAACCCTAATCCGTACCCTAAACCTAAAACTAAAACGTACCCTAACCCCAACCCTAACCCTAACTCATACCCTAACAATAACCCTAACCCTAAACCTGACCCTAAACCTAACCTTAACCCTTACACTAACCCTAACCAAAACCCAACCCGCACCCTAAACGTAACCCTAACCCGTATCTTAACCCTAACCTAACCCTAAGCCTTACCCGTACATTAACCCTAACCCTAACCCTAACACTAACCCTACCCCGTACTCTAACCCTAACCCTTACCCTAACCCTAACCCATACACTAAACCTAACCCTAACCCTGACTCATACCCTAACCCTAACTCTTAACCTGACCCTAACCCTAACCTTAACCCGCACCCTAAACCTAACCCATACCCTAACCCTAAACCTAAACCTAACCCTAACCCTTACCAGTACCCTAAACCTAAACCTAACCCTTACCCTAAACCTAAAACTAAACCATACCCTAACCATAAACGTAACCCTAACCCGTACCCAAAACCTAACCCTAACACGTACGCTAACCCTAAACCTAACCCTAACCCTAACCCATACCCTACCCTATACCTAACCTTAACCGTAACCCTAACCCATACCCTAACCCAAAACCTAACCCGTACCTTAACCCCCACCTACCCTAACCCGTACCCTAACCCTAGCCCTAAACCTAAACCTGACCCTAAACCTAACCCTAACCCTTACACTAATCCTAACCCTAAACCTAACCCGAACCCTAAACCTAACCCTAACCCTTACCCTAACCCTAACCCGTAACATAAACCTAACCCTAACCCTAAACTTAACCCGTAGGATAAACCTATCCTGTACACTAAACCTAACACTAACACGTATCCTAACCCTAAACCTAACCCTAAGCCTAAACCATACATTAACCCAAACCCTAACATTAACACTAACCCTACCCAGTACCCTAACCCTAACCCTAACCCAAAACCTATCCCGTACCCTAACACTAACCCTAACCCTAACCCTAGCACTAACCCTACCCCGTACTCTAACCCTAACCCTAACCCTAACCTTACCCTAACGCTAATACTAACCCTAACCCGTACTCTAACCCTAACCCTAACCCTAACCGTACTCTAACCCTAACCCTAAGCCTCACCCTAACCCTATCCCGTAATGTAACCCTAACCCATACCATAACCCTAACCCGTACCCTAATCCTAACCCTAACTCGAACCCTAACCCTAAACCTAACCCTGACCATAACCCTAACCCTAACCCGTACCCTAAACCTAACCCACAGTTTAACCCTAACCCTAAACCTAACCCTAACCCGTACCCTAAACCTAACTCTAACCCTTGACCTCACCATACCCAACCCTATCCCGTACCCTAACCCTAACCCTAACCCCTATCCTAACTCTAAAACTACCCCTAAGCCTAACCCGTACATTAACCCTAACCCTAACCCTAACACTAACCCTACCCCATATTTTAACCCTAACCCTAAACCTAACCCTAATCCTAAACCTAACCCTAACCCGTACCCTATCCCTAACACGTACCCTAACCCTAATCCTAACCCTAACCCTAACCCGCACACTAAACCTAACACTAACCCTAGACCTAACACGTACACTAACCTTATCCCATTCCGTAATCTTAACCCTAACCTGTACCGTAACCCTAACACTAACCCTAACCCAAAACCTAACCCTAACCCTAACCCGTACACTAACCCTAACCCGAACCCTAACCCTAACCCGAACCCGTACCCTAACCCTACACGTACCCTAACCCTAACTCTAACACTAACCCCTAACACTAACCCTAACCCTTCCCTAACCCGTACCCAAACGGTAAACCTAACCCGTACCCTAACACTAATCCAAACCCGTACTCTACCCTAACCCTAACCCTAAACCTAACCCTAACCCGCACCCTAAACTTAACCCGAACCCTAACCGAAACCATAACCCTCAACCGTCACCTAACCCAAACCCATACCCTAACCCTAAACCTAACTTTAACCATAACCCTAACCTGTACCCTAACTCTAAAACTAACCCGTTCCCTAACCCCAACCCTAAAACTAACACGGACCCTAACCCCAACCCTATCCCTAAACTGTACCCTAACTCTAACCCTAACCCTGACACTAAACCTAAACCTAACCCTTACACTAATCCTAACCCTAACCCTAACCCACACCCTAAACCTAACCCTAAGCCGTACCCTAACCCTAACCCGTAACCTTAACCTAACCCTAACCCTAAACGTAACTCTTAGGCTAACCCTATTCCATACCCTGAACCTAACCCTAACAGGTATTCTAACCATTAACCTAAACCTAAGTCTAACCCGTACATTAAGCCTAACCCTAACCCTAACACTAACCCTACCCCGTACTCTAAACATAACCCTCACCCTAACCCTAACCCTAACCCGTACACGAACCCTAACCCTAAACCTAACCTAACACTAACCCTAACCCGTACTCTAACCCTAACCCTAACCATACTCTAAGCCTAACCCTAACACTCACCCTAACCCTAACCCGTACTGTAACCCTAACCCTTACCATAACACTAATCCTAAACCATACCCTAACCCTAACCCTAACTTGTACCCGAACCCTAACCCTAACCCTGACCCTAACCCTAACCGTAACCCGTACCCTAAACCTAACCCGTACTCTAACCCTAATCCTAACCCTAACCCATACCCTAAACCAAACCCTAACCCTAACTCGTACCCTACCCCTAACTCTAACCCTACCCTAACCTTAACCCTAACCCGTACCCTAAGCCCAACCCATACCCTAACACTAACCCTAAACCTAACCCTAACCCTAAACCGTACCCTAAACCTAACCCTAGCCCTTGACCTAACCCGTAACAAACCCTAACAGTAACCCTAACCCATAACCTAGCACTAACCCTAACCAAAACCCTAACCCGCACCCTAAACCTAAACCTAACCCTAACCCTAACCATAACACTTACCTGTACTCTAACCGTAACACATATCCTAACCCTAACCCTAACCTTAACCGTAACCCTGACCCGTACCCAAACCCTAAAACTAACCTCTACCCTAACCCCAAACCTAACCCTAACCCGTACCATAACCCTATACCTAACCCTAACCCTGACCCTAAACCTAACCTTAACCCAAACTCTAACCCTACCCCTAACCCTAACCCGCACCTAAACCTAACCCTAACCCGTTCCCTAACCCTAACCGTAACCTAAACCTAACCCTAACCCTAAACTTAAACCGTACGCTAATCCTATGCCGTATCCTAAACCTAACCCTAACCTGTAACCTAAACCTAACCCTAACCCTAAAGTTAACCCGTATACTGACCCTATCCTGTACCCTGAACCTAACCCTAAACCGTATCCTAATCCTAAATATAACCCTAAGCCTAACCCGTACATTAACCCTAACCCTAAACCTAACACTAACCCTACCCCGTACTTTAACCCTAATGCTAACCCTAACCCTAAAACTAACCCTAACCGGTACCCTAACCCTAACCCTTAACCTAAACCTAACCCTAACACTAAACTTAATCTGTACGCTAACCCTATCCCGTACCCTGAACCTAACCCTAACCCGTATCCTAACCCTAAACCTAACCCTAAGCCTAACCCTTACATTAACCCTAAACCTAACTCTAACACTAACCCTACCCCGTACTTTAACCCTAAACCTAACCCTAACCCTAACCCTAAACCTAACCCTAACCTGTACCCTATCCCTAACCCGTACCCTAACACTAACCCTAACCCTAACCCTAACACTAACCCTACCCCGTACTCTAACACTAACCCTAACCCTAACCCTAAACCTTACCCTAAAACTAACACTAACCCTAAACCGTACTCTAACCCTAACCCTAACGTTAACCATACTGTAACCCTAATCCTAACCCTCACCCTAAACCTAACCGATACTGTATCCCTAACCCGTACCATAACACTAAACCTAACCCGTACCCTAACCCTAACCCTAACCCGTACCCTAACCCTAACCCGTAACATAAACCTAACCCTAACCCTAAACTTAACCCGTACGATAAACCTATCCTTTACACTAAACCTAACACTAACCCGTATCCTAAACCTAAACCTAACCCTAAGCCTAAACCGTACATTAACCCAAACCCTAACACTAACACTAACCCTACACAGTACCCTAACCTTAACCCGTACCCTAAACCTATCCCTTACCCTAACACTAACCCTAACCCTAACCCTAGCACTAACCCTACCCCGTACTCTAACCCTAACCCTAACCCTAACCCTAACCCTAACCTTACCCTAACCCTAACACTAACCCTAAACCGTATTCTAACCATAACCCTAACCCTAACCGTACTCTAACCCTAACCCTAAGCCTCACCCTAACCCTATCCCGTACTGTAACCCTAACCCGTACCATAACCCTAACCCAACCCGTACCCTAACCCTAAACCTAACTCGTACCCTAACCCTAAACCTAACCCTGACCATAACCCTAACCCTAACCCGTACCCTAAACCTAACCCACATTTTAACCCTAACCCTAAACCTAACCCTAACCCGTACCCTAAACCTAACCCTAACCCTTGACCTCAACCATACCCAACCCTATCCCGTACCCTAACCCTAACCGTAACCCGTACCCAAACCCTAACAGTAACCCTAAACCATACCTTAGCGCTAACCCTAACCCTAACACTAAGCCTAACCCGCACCCTAAATCTAAACCTAACCCTAACCCTAAACTTAACCCATACGCTATCCCTATCCTGTACCCTGAACCTAACCCTAGCCCTAACACTAACCCTACCCCATATTTTAACCCTAACCCTAAACCTAACCCTAAACCTAAACCTAACCCTAACCCGTACCCTATCCCTAACACGTACCCTAACCCTAAACCTAACCCTAACCCGCACCCTAAACTTAACTGAACCCTAACCGAAACCATAACCCTCAACCGTAACCTAACCCAAACCCATACCCTAACCCTAACTCTAACTTTAAACATAACCCTAACCTGTACCCTAACCCTAAAACTAACCTGTTCCCTAACCCCAAACCTAAAACTAACACGTACCCTAACCCCAACCCTAACCTTAAACTGTAACCTAACTCTAACCCTAACCCTGACACTAAACCTAAACCTAACCCTTACACTAATCCTAACCCTAACCCTAACCCACACCCTAAACCTAACTCTAACCCGTACTCTAACCCTAACCCGTAACCTTAACCTAACCCTAACCCTAAACGTAACCCTTAGGCTAACCCTATTCCGTACCCTGAACCTAACCCTAACACGTATTCTAACCATTAACCTAAACCTAAGTCTAACCCGTACATTAAGCCTAACCCTAACCCTAACACTAACCCTACCCCGTACTCTAAACATAACCTTAACCCTAACCCTAACCCCAACCCGTACACTAACCCTAACCCTAAACCTAACCTAACACTAACCCTAACCCGTACTCTAACCCTAAACCTAACCATACTCTAAGCCTAACCCTAACACTCACCCTAACCCTAACCCATACTGTAACCCTAACCCGTACCATAACACTAATCCTAACCCATACCCTAACCATAACCCTAACTTGTACCCTAACCCTAACCCTAACCCTGACCCTAACACTAACCGTAACCCGTACCCTAAACCTTAACCCGTACTCTAACCCTAATCCTAACCCTAACCCATACCCTAAACCAAACCCTAACCCTAACTCGTACCCTACCCCTAACTCTAACCCTACCCTAACCTTAACCCTAACCCGTACCCTAAGCCTACCCCATACCCTAACACTAACCCTAAACCTAACCCTAACCCTAAACCGTACCCTAAACCTAACCCTAGCCCTTGACCTAACCCGTACCAAAGCCTAACAGTAACCCTAACCCATAACCTAGCACTAAACCTAACCAAAACCCTAACCCGCACCCTAAACCTAAACCTAACCCTAACCCTAACCCTAAACCTAACCCTAACCTGTACCCTATCCCTAACCCGTACCCTAACACTAACCCTAACCCTAACCCTAACACTAACCCTACCCCGTATTCTAACACTAACCCTAACCCTAACCCTAACCCTTACCCTAAACGTAACACTAACCCTAAACCATACTCTAACGCTAACCCTAACGTTAACCATACTGTAACCCTAACCCTAACCCTCACCCTAAACCTAACCGATACTGTATCCCTAACCCGTACCATAACCCTAAACCTAACAGGTACCCTAACCCTAAAACTAACCTGTACCCTAACCCCAAACCTAACCCTAACCCGTACCATAACCCTATCCCTAACCCTAACCCTGACCCTAACCTAACCTTAACCCAAACCCTAACCCTACCCGTAACCGTAACCCGCACCTAAACCTAACCCTAACCCGTTCCCTAACCCTAACCGTAACCTAAACCTAACCCTAAACCTAAACTTAAACTGTACGCTAATCCTATCCCGTATCCTAAACCTAACCCTAACCCGTAACCTAAACCTAACCCTAACCCTAAAGTTAACCCGTATACTGACCCTATCCCGTACCCTGAACCTAACTCTAAACCATATCCTAATCCTAAATCTAACCCTAAGCCTAACCCGTACATTAACCCTAACCCTAAACCTAACACTAACCGTACTCCGTACTTTAACCCTAACGCTAACCCTAACCCTAAAACTAACCGTAACCGGTACCCTAACCCTAACCCTTAACCTAAACCTAACCCTAACACTACACTTAATCTGTACGCTAACCCTATCCCGTACCCTGAACCTAACCCTAATCCGTATCCTAACCCTAAACCTAACCCTAAGCCTAACCCTTACATTAACCGTAACCCTAACTCTAACACTAACCCTACCCCGTACTTTAACCCTAAACCTAACCCTAACCCTAAACCTAACCCTAACCCGTACCCTATCCCTAAGCCGTACCCTAACACTAACCCTAACCCTAACACTAACACTAACCCTACCCCGTACTCTAACCCTAACCCTAACCCTAACCCTTACCCTAAACCTAACACTAACCCTAACCCGTACTCTAACCCTAACCCTAACGTTAACCGTACTCTAACCCTAACCCTAAACCTCACCCTAAACCTAAACCATCCCTAACCCGTACCATAACCCTAAACCTAACCCGTACCCTAACCCTAAACCTAACCCATACCCTAACCCTAACCAGTAACATAAACCTAACCCTAGCCCTAAACTTAATCCGTACGATAAACCTATCCTTTACACTAAACCTAACACTAACCCGTATCCTAACCCTAAACCTAACCCTAAGCCTAAACCGTACATTAACCCAAACCCTAACACTAACACTAACCCTACCCAGTACCCTAACCCTAACCCTAACCCAAAACCTATCCCGTACCCTAACACTAACCCTAACCCTAACCCTAGCACTAACCCTACCCCGTACTCTAACCCTAACCCTAACCCAAACCCTAACCTTACCCTAACCCTAACACTAACCCTAACCCGTACTCTAACCCTAAGCCTAACCCTAACCGTACTCTAACCCTAACCCTAAGCCTCACCCTAACCCTATCCCGTACTGTAACCCTAACCCGTACCATAACCCTAACCCAACCCGTACCCTAACCCTAACCCTAACTCGTACCCTAACCCTAAACCTAACCCTGACCATAACCCTAACCCTAACCCGTACCCTAAACCTAACCCGCAGTTTAACCCTAACCCTAAACCTATCCCTAACCCATACCCTAAACCTAACCCCTACCCTTGACCTCAACCATACCCAATCCTATCCCGTACACTAACCCTAACCCTAACCCGTACCCAAACCCTAACAGTAACCCTAAACCATACCTTAGCGCTAACCCTAACCCTAACACTAAGCCTGACCCGCACCCTAAATCTAAACCTAACCCTAACCCTAAACTTAACCCGTACGCTAACCCTATCCCGTACCCTGAACTTAACCCTAACCACTATCCTAACCCTAAAACTACTCCTAAGCCTAACCAGTACATAACCCTAACCCTAACCCTAACACTAACCCTACCCCATACTTTAACCCTAACCCTAAACCTAACCCTAAACCTAAACCTAACCCTAACCCGTACCCTATCCCTAACACGTACCCTAACCCTAATCCTAACCCTAACCCTAACCCGCACACTAAACCTAACACTAACCCTAGACCTAACACGTACACTAACCTTATCCCATACCGTAACCTTAAACCTAACCTCTACCGTAACCCTAACACTAACCCTAACCCAAACCCTAACCCTAACTTGTACCCTAACCCTAACCCTAACCCTGACCCTAACACTAACCGTAACCCGTACCCTGAACCTAACCCGTACTCTAACCCTAATCCTAACCCTAACCCATACACTAAACCAAACCCTAACCCTAACTCATACCCTACCCCTAACTCTAACCCTACCCTAACCTTAACCCTAACCCATACCCTAAGCCTAACCCATACCCTAACAATATCCCTAAACCTAACCCTAACCCTAAACCGTACCCTAAACCTAACCCTAGCCCTTGACCTAACCCGTACCAAAGCCTAACAGTAACCCTAACCCATAACCTAACCCTAACCCTAACCATAACACTTACCCGTACTCTAAACGTAACCCATATCCTAAACCTAACCTTAACCTTAACCGTAACCCTGACCAGTACCCTAACACTAAAACTAACCTGTACCCTAACCTCAAACCTAAACCTAACCCGTACCATAACCCTATCCCTAACCCTAACCCTGACCCTAAAACTAACCTTAACCCAAACCCTAACCCTACCCCTAACCCTAACCCGCACCTAAACCTAACCCTAACCCGTTCCCTAACCCTAACCCGTAACCTAAACCTAACCCTAACCCTAAACTTAAACCGTACGCTAATCCTATCCCGTATCCTAAACCTAACCCTAACCCGTAACCTAAACCTGACCCTAACCCTAAAGTTAACCCGTATGCTGACCCTATCCCGTACCCTGAACCTAACCCTAAACCGTATCCTAATCCTAAATCTAACCCTAAGCCTAACCCGTGCATTAACCCTAACCCTAAACCTAACACTAACCCTACCCCGTACTTTAACCCTAACGCTAACCCTAAACCTAACCCTAACCCGTACCCTAACACTAACCCTTAACCTAAACCTAACCCTAACACAAACTTAATCTGTACGCTAACCCTATCCCGTACACTGAACCTAACCCTAACCCGTATCCTAACCCTAAACCTAACCCTAAGCCTAACCCTTACATTAACCCTAACCCTAACTCTAACAAGAACCCTACCCCGTACTTTAACCCTAACCCTAACCCTAAAAGTAAACCTAACCCTAACCCGTACCCTATCCCTAACCCGTACCCTAACACTAACCCTAACCCTAACCCTAACACTAACCCTAACCCGTACTCTAACCCTAACACTAACGTTAACCGTACTCTAACCCTAACCCTAACCGTAACCCTAAACCTAACCCATACTGTATCCCTAACCCGTACCATAACCCTAACCCTAACCCGTACCCTAACCCTAACCCTAACTCGTACCCTAACCCTAACTCGGACCATAACCCTAACCCTAACTCGTACCCAACCTAACCCATATTTTAAAACTAACCCTAACCCTAACCCTAAACCTAACCCGTACCCTAAACCTAACCCTAACCCTAACTCGTACCCTAACGGAACCCTAACCCTGACCCTAACCCTAACCCTAACCCGTACCCTAAGCCTAACCCATACCCTAACCCTAACCCTAAACCTAACCCTAAACTTAACCCTTGACCTTACCCGTCACCAAACCTATCCCATACCCTAACCCTAACCCTAACCCGTACCCAAAACCTAACAGTAACCCTAACCCATACCCTAGCGCTAAACCTAACCCTAACCCTAACAGTAACCCGGACCCCAAACCTAACCCTAACCCTGACCCTAACACTAAACCTATCCTGTACCCTAACCGTAAACTGTACCATAACCCTAAACCTAAACCTAATCCATTCCTTAACCCTAAACTTAACCCTAGCCCGTACCCAAAACCTAAACCTAACCCTAAACCTAACCCTAACCCGCACACTGAACCTAACCGTAACCCTAGACCTAACACGTACACTAACCCTATCCCGTACCCTAACCTTAACCCTAAATCGTACCGTGACACTAACACTAACCCTAACCCTAACCCTAACCCTAAACCATACACTATCCCTAACCCGAACCTTAACCCTAAACCTAACTGGTACCCTAACCCTACCCGTAGCCTAATCCTAACTCTAACCCGACCCCTAACACTAATCCTAACCCTAACCCATACCCAAATGGAAAACATAACGCGTACACTAACACTAACCCAAACCCGTACTCTAAACCTAACCCTAACCCGCACCCTAAACTTAACTCTAACCCTAACCCAAACAAAAACCATTAACCGTAACCAAACTCTAACTCATAACGTAACCCTAACCATAACCTTAACCATAACCCTAATCTGTACCCTAAACCTAAAACTAACCCGTACCCTAACCCCAACCCTAACCCTAACCCGTACCCTAACACTAACCCTAACCCTAACCCTGACCCTAACCTAACCCTAATCCTTACACTAACCCTAACCCTAACCCAACCCGCACCCTAAATCTAACCCTAACCCGTATCCTAACCGTAACCTAACCCTAAGCTTAACCCATACATTAACCCTAACCCTAACCCTAACACTAACCCTACCCCGTACATTAACCCTAACCCTAAACCTAAACCTAACCCTAACCCTAACCCGTACCCTATCCCTAACACGTACCCTAACCTTAACCCTAACCCTAACCCTAAACCTAACCCGTACCCTAACCCTACCTGTAGCCTAACCCTAACTCTAACCCTAACCCCTAACCAAAAACCTGACACTTACCCTACCCGTACCCAAATGGTAAACCTAACCCGTACCTTAACACTAACTCAATCCCGTACTCTAACCCTAACCCTAACCCTAAACCTAACCCGCACCTTAAACTTAACCCTAACCCTAACCCAAACCATAACCCTTAACCGTAACCTAACCCTAACCCATACCCTAACCCTAACCCTAACCTAACCCTAACCCATAACCTAAACCTAACCCTAACCCTAAACTTAACCTGTACGCTAACCCTATCCCGTACCCTGAACCTAACCCTAACCCGTATCCTAACCCTAAACCTAACCCTAAGCCTAACCCTTACATTAACCCTAACCCTAACACTAACCCTACCCCGTACTTTAACCCTAACCCTAACCCTAACCCTAAACCTAACCCTAACCCGTACACTATCCCTAACCCGTACCCTAACACTAACCCTAACCCTAACACTAACTCTACCCCGGACTCTAACCCTAACCCTAACACTAACCCTAACCTGTACTCTAACCCTAACCCTAACCCTAAACGTACTCTAACCCTAATCCTAACCCTCACCCTAACCCTAACCCATACTGTATCCCTAACCCGTACCATAACCCTAACCCTAACCCGTACCCTAAACCTAACCCGTATTTTAAACCTAACCCTAACCCTAACCCGTACCCTAAAACTAAACCTAACCCTAACTCGTACCCTAACCCTAACCCTGACCCTAACCCTAACCCTAACCCGTACCCTAAGCCTAACCCATACGCTAACCCTATACCTAAACCTAACCCTAACCCTAACACATACCCTAAACCTAAACCTAACCCTTGACCTAACCCGTACCAAAAACTATCCTGTACCCTAAGCCTAACCCTAACCCTAACCCGTACCCAAAACCTAACAGTTACCCTAACCCATACACTAGAGCTAACCCTAACCCTAACCCTAACCCTAACCCGGACCCCAAAGCTAACCCTAACCAGACCTAACACTAACCCTACCCCATGTTCTAAACCTAAACCTAACCCTAACCCTAACCCTAAACCTAACCCTAACACTAACCCTAACCCGTACTATAACCCTAACCCTAACACTAACCCTAACCCTAAACGTAATCTACCGTAACCCTAACCCTCACCCTAACACTAACCGTAATGTAACCCTAACCCGTAACATAAGCCTAACCCTAACCTGTACCCTAACCCTAACCCTAACTCGTACCCTAAACCTAAACCTAACCCTAAACTTATCCAGTATACTAACCCTATCCCGTACCCTAAACTTAAACCTAACCCGTACCCTAACCCTAACCCTAACCCTATCCGCACAATAACACTAACGCTAACCCCAACACTAACCCTAACCCGTACTCTAACCCTAAACCTAACTCTAAATCTAACCCTAACCCGTTCTGTAACTCTAACCCGTACCCTAACACTAAACCTTACCCTAAGCCTAAACCTAACCCGTATCCTAACCCTAAACGTAACCCTTACCCGTACCCAAACCCTAACCCTAACATGTACCCTAACCCTAACCCTAACCCTAACCCTAACCCTAAACCGCACACTAAACCTAACCCTAACCCTAGACCTAACACGTACACTAACCCTATCCCGTACCGGAATCTTAACCCTAACCCGAACCATAACCCTAACACTAACCCTAACCCTAACCCTAACCCTAACCCTAACCCTAACCCTAACCCTAAACCTATCCCTAACCCATACACTAACCCTAACCCGAATCCTAACCCATACACTAACCATACCCTAACCCTACCCATAGCCTAACCCTAACTCTAAACCTAACCCCTAACCCTAACACTAACCCTAAACCTTACACTAACCCATACCCAAAAGGTAAACCTAACCCGTACCCTAACAGTAACCCAAACCCGTACTCTAACCCTAACCCTAACCCGCACCCTAATCTTAACCCGAACCCTAACCGAAACTATAACCCTTAACCGTAACTTAACCCTAAACCATACCCTAACCCTAACCCTAACCTTAAACATACCCTAACCTGTACCCTAACCCTAAAACTAACCCGTACCCTAACGCCAACCCTAACACTAAAGAGTACCTTACACTAAACCTAACCCGAACCCTGACCCTAAACCTAACCCTAACCCTTACACTAACCCTAGCCCTAACCCTAACCCGCACCCTAAACCTAATCCTAACCCGTAACCTAACCCTAACCCGTAACCTAAACCTAATCCTAACCCTAAACTTAACCCGTACGCTAACCTATCCCATACCCTGAACCTAACCATAACCCGTACACTAACCCTAACCCTAAACCTAATCCTAACCATTCTCTAACCCTAACCCTCACCCTAACCCTAACCCGTACTGTAACCCTAACCCATACCATAACCCTAACCCTAACCCATATCCTAATCCTAAACCTAACTTGTACCCTAACCCTAACCCTAAACCTGACCCTAACCCTAAACGTAACACGTACCCTAAAACTAACCCGTACCCTATCCTTAATCCTAACCCTAACCCGTACCCTAAACCTAAACCTAACCCTAACTCATACCCTAACCCTAACCCTAACCTTGACCCTAACCTTAACCCTAACCCGTACTCTAAGCATAACCCATACCCTAACACTAACCCTAAACCTAAACCTAACCCTAACCCGTACCCGAAACCTAACCCTAACCCTTGACCTAACCCTTAGCCAACTCTATCGCGTAACCTATCCCTAACCCTAACCCATACCCAAACTAACATTAACCCTAACCCATAACCTAGCACAAACCCTAATCCTAAGCCTAACCCACAACCGAAACCTAAACCTAAACCTAACCATAACCATAACCCTTACACGTACCCTAACCCTAACCCATACCCTAACCCTAACCATAACCTTACCCGTAACCCTGACCCATACCCTAACCCTAAAACTAACCTGTACCCTAACCCCAAACCTAACCCTAACCCGTACCATAACTCTATCCCTAAACCTAACCCTGACCCTAAACCTAACCCTAAACCAAACCCTAACCCTAACCCTAACTCTAACCCGCACCTAAACCTAACCCTACCCGTTCCCTAACCCTAACCCGTCACCTAAACCTAACCCTAAACCTAAACTTAACCCGTACACAAACCCTATCCCGTATCCTAAACCTAACCTTAACCCGTACCCTAACCCTAACCCTAACCCTATCCGTACACTAACTCTAACACTAACCCTAACCCTAACACTAACCGTAACCCGTATTCTAACCCTAAACCTAACCCTAACTCTAACCCTAACCCGTACTATAACGCTACCCTAACCCTAACCCTAACCCTAAAAATAACCCTAACCCATACAGTAACCCTCACCGGTACCCTAACCCTAACCCTAAACCTAACCTTGACCTAACCCTAACCCGTACCAAACCATAAACCGTACCCTAACCCTAACCCTAAACCTAACCCGTACCCTAACCCTAAACGTAATGCTAACCCGTAAACAAACCCTAACCCTAACACGTACCCTAACCCTAAACCTAACCCGTACACTAAACCTAACCCTAACCCTAGACCTAACACATACACTAACCTTATCCCATACCCCAAACTTAACCCTAACCCGTATCGTAATCCTAACACTAATCATAACCCTAACCCTAACCCTAACCCTAACACGTACCCTAACCGTACCCGTAGACTAACCCTAACTCTAACCCTAACTCCTAACCCTAACCCTAACCCTTACCCTAACCCATACCCAAATGGTAAACCTAACCCGTACCCTAACACTAACCCAAACCCGTAATCTAACCCTAAACCTAATCCTAACCCTCACCTTAAACTTAACCCTAACCCTAACCCAAACCATAACCCTTAACCGTAACCTAACCCTAACCCATACCCTAAACCTAACCCTAACCCTAACCTTAACCATAACCCTAAACTGTACCCTAACCCTAAAACTAACCCGTACCCTAACCCCAACCCTAACCCTAACACGTACTCTAACACTAACCCTAACCCTAACCCTGACACTAAACCTAACCCTAACACTTACACTAACCCTAACCCAAACCCAACCCGCACCCTAAACCTAACCCTAAACCATATCCTAACCCTAACCTAACCCTAAGCCTAACCCGTACATTAACCCTAACCCTAACCCTAACACTAACCCTACCCCATACTCTAACCCTAACACTTACCCTAACCCTAACCCTAACCCATACCCTAAACCTAACCTTAACCCTGACTCGTACCCTAACCCTAATCCTAATCCTGACCCTAACCCTAACCTTAACCCGTACCCTCAACCTAACCCATACCCTAAACCTAACCCTAAACCTAACCCTAACCCTTACCAGTACCCTAAACCTAACCCTAAACCTTGACCTAACCCAACCCAACCCTATCCCGTACCCTAACCGTAACCCTAACCCGTTCCCAAACCCTAACAGTAAACCAAACCCATACCCTAGCGATAACCCTTACCCTAACCCTAAAACTAAACATACCCTAACCCTAAACGTAACCCTAACCCATACCCAAACCCTAACCCTAACACGTACCCTAACCCTAACCCTAACCTTAACCGTAACGCTAACCCATACCCTAACCCTAAACCTAACCCGTACCCTAACCCCCACCGACCCTAACCCGTACCCTAACACTAACCTTAACCCTAAAACTGACCCTAAACCTAACCCTAACCCTTACACTAATCCTAACCCTAACCCTAACACGCAACATAAACCTACCCTAACCCGTACCCTAAACCTAACCCTAACCCGTACCCTAACCCTAACCCTAACTCGTAACCTAAACCTAACCCTAACCCTGACCATAACCCTAACGCTAACCCGTACCCTAAACCTAACCCACACTTTAACCCTAGCCCTAACCCTAACCCTAACCCGTACCCTAAACCTAACCCTAACCCTTGACCTCAACCATACCCAACCCTATCCTGTACCCTAACCCTAACCGTAACCCATACCCAAACCATAACAGTTACCCTAACCCATACCCTAGCGCTAACCCTAACCCTAACGCTAAGCTTAACCCGCACCCTAAACCTAAACCTAACCCTAAATCTAACCATAATCCTTACCCGTACCGTAACCCTACCCATACCCTAACACTAACACTAACCTTAACCGTAACCCTAACCCATAACCTAACACTAAAACTAACCCATACCCTAACCCCAACCCTAACCCTAACCCATACCATAACCTTTTCCCTAACCCTAACCCTGACCATAAACCTAACCCTAACCCGTACCCTAACCCTAACCCGAACCTAATCCTAACCCTAACCCGTACCCTAACCCTAACACATAACCTAATTATAACCCTAACCCTAAACTTAACCCGTACACTAACACTATCCCATACCCTAAACCTAACCCTAACACGTACCCTAACCCTAACCCTAACCCTATCCGTACACTAAACCTAACCTTAACCCTAACACTAACCCTAACCCGTACTCTAATCCTAACCCTAACACTAAAGCTAACCCTAACCTGAACTCTAACCCTATCCCGTACCCTAACACTAACCCTTACCAACCCTAACCCTAAACCTAACCCTAACCCGTATTCTAAACCTATCCCGTACCCTACCACTAACCCTTACCCTAACGCTAAACCTAACCCGTACCCTAAAACTAAACGTAACCCTAACACGTTACCAAACCCTAACCCTAACACGTACCCTAACCCTAACCCTAACTCTAACTCCCACAATAACCCTAATCCGTACTGTAACCCTAACCCATACAATAACCCTAACCCTAAACCGTACCCTAAACCTAACGCTAATTCGTACCCTAACCCTAAACCTAACCATGACCCTAACCCTAACCTTAACCCGTACCCTAAACCTAACCCTAACCCATACACTAACCCTAACCCTAACCCTAAACCTGACTCTAACCCTAACCCTAACCCGTACCCTAAGCCTAACCCATACCCTAACCCTAACCCTAACCCTAACACTAACCCTACCCCGTACTCTAACCCTAACCCTAACCCTAACCCTTACCCGTACCCTAACCCTAACCCTAACCCTAACCCTAACACTAACCCTAACCGTACTCTAGCCCTAACCCTAACACTAACTTTAACCATACTCTAACCCTAACCCTAACCCTCACCCTAACCCTAACCCGTAATGTAACAATAACCCATACCATAACGTTAACCCTAACCCGTACCCTAACCCTAACCCTAATTCGTACCCTAATCCTCACCCTAAGCCTGACCCTAACCTAACGCTAACCCGTACCCTAAACCTAAACAGGACCCTAACCCTAAACCTAACCCTAACCCGTACCCTAAACCCAACCCTAACCCGTACCCTAACCCTAACCCTAATCCTAACCCTGACCCTAAACCTAACCCTAACCGATACCCTAAGCCTAACCCATACCCTAACCCTAACCCTAAACCTAACCCTAACCCTAACCCGTACCCTAAACCAAACCAAACCCTTGACCTACCCCGTACCCAACCCTATCCCGTACCCTAACCTAACCCTAACCCACATCCTAACCCTAAATCTAACCCATACCCTAACCCCAACCATAACCCTAACTTGTACCATAACCCTATCCCTAACCCTAACCCTGACCCTAAACCTAACCATAACCCATAACTTAACTCTAACCCGCACCTAAACCTAAACCGTACCCGAACCCTAACCCTAACCAATAACCTAAACTTAACCCTAACCCTACACTTAACCCATACACTAAACCTATCCGGTACCCTAAACCTAACCCTAACTCATACCCTAACCCTAACCCTAACCTAACCCTATCCATACACTAAACCTAACCCTAACCCTAACACTAACCCTAACCCGTATTCTAACCCTAAACCTAAACCTTAACCTAACCCTAACCCGAACTCTAACCATATCCCGTACCCTAACACTAACCCTTACCCTAACCCTAAACCTAATCCGTACCCTAACCATAAACGTAACCCTAACACGTACCCAAACACTAACCCTAACACGCACCCTAACCCTAACCCTAACCCTTACCCTAAACCATACCCTAAACCTAAACCTAACCCTAACTCGTACCCTAAACCTAACCCTAACCCTGACGCTAAACCTAACGCTAAACCATACGCTAAACCTAAACGTAACCCTTGACCTAATCCGTACCAAACCCTATCCTGTAACCTAACCCAAACCCTAACCCGTAACAAAACCGTAACTGTAACCCTAACCCATAGCCTAGCACTAACCCTAACCCTAACCCTAAACCGCACCCTAAACCTAAACCTAACCCTAACCCTAACCATAACCCTTACCCGTACCCTAACACTAACCCATACCCTAACCCTAACGCTAACCTTAACAGTAAACCTGACCCGTACCCCAAATCTAAAACTAACCCGTACCCTAACCCTAAACCTAACCCTGACCCGAAACCTAACCCTAACCCGTACCTGAAACCTAACCCATACCCTAACCCTAACCCTAAGCCTAAACCTAACCTTAACCGTAACCCTGACCCGTACCCTAACCCTAAACCTAACCTGTACCCTAACCCTAAACCTAACCCTAACCCATACCATAACCCTCTCCCTAACTTTAACCCTGACCCTAAACCTAACCCTAAAAAAAAATAAATAAATAAAAATAATAAAAAAAAATAAATAAATAAACCTAACCCTAACACAAAACCTAACCCTAACCCTGACCCTAACCCGCACCTAAACCTAACCTTAACCCGTTCCCTAACACTAACCCATAACCTAAACCTAACCCTAACCCTAAATTTAACCCGTACGATAATCCTATCCCGTATCCTAAACCTAACCCTAACCCGTACCCTAATCCTAACCCTAACCCTAACCCTATCCGTACACTAACCCTAAACCTAACCCTAACACTAACACTAACCCTAACCCGTACTCTAACCATAATCCTAACACTAAACCTAAACCTAACACTAACCCTAACCCGTACTCTAACCCTAAACCTAACCCTAACTCTATCCCTAACCGGTACTATAACGCTAACCCTAACCATAACCATAAACCTAACCCATACAGTAACCCTAATGCGTACCGTAACCCTAACCCTAACCTTGGCGCTAACCCTAACCCTAAACCGTAACCTAAACCTAACCGTAACCCTTGACCTAACCCGTACCCAAGCCTATCCCTTAACCAACCCTAACCCTAACCCGTACCAAAACCCTAACCGTGACCCTAACCCATAGCCTAGCGCTAACCTAACCCTAACCCTAAACCACACCCTAAACCTAAACCTAACCCTAAACCTGACCAAAACTCTTACCCGTATCCTGACACTAACCCATACCCTAACCCTAACCCTAACCTTAACCGTAACCCTGACATGTATCCTAACCCTAAAACTAACCCGTACCCTAACCCTAATCCTAACCCCAACCCTCACCTAAACCTAACTCTAACCCGTACCCTAACCCTAACCCGTAACCTAAACCTAACACTAAACCTAATTTTAACCCGTACGATAACCCTAGACCGTACCCTAAACCTAACCCTAACCCGTATCCTAAACCTAACCCTAACCCTAACCCTAACTCTAACCCGTACCCTAACCCTAACCCTTTCCCTAACCCTAACACTAACCCTAACCCAAACTCTAACCCTAACCCTAACCCTAACCCTAACCCTAACCGTACTCTAACCCTAACCCTAATCCGTACCCTAACCCTAACTCGTACCCTAACCATAACCCTGACCCTAGCACTAACCATAAACCGTACCCTAAACGTAACCCTAACCCTAACTCGTTCCCTAACACTAACCCTAACCCTTACCGTAACCCTAACCCTAACCCGTACCCTAAACCTAACCCATACCCTAATCCTAACCCTAAACCTAAACCTAACCATAAACCGTACCCTAAAACTAACCCTAACCATTAACCTAACCCATAGCCAACCCTATCCCGAACCCTAACCCTAACCCTAACCCGTACCCAAAACTTAACATAAACCCTAACCCATACCCTAGCGCTAACCTTAACCCTAACCCTAAGCCTAAACCGCAACCTAAACCTAAACCTAACCCTAACCCTAACCATAACCCTTACCCGTACCCTAACCCTAACCCATACCCTACACTAACCCTAACCGTAACCCTAACCCGTACCCTAACGCTAAAACTAACCCGTACCCTAACCCCAACCCTAACCCTAAACCGTACCATAACCCTATCCCTAACGCTAACCCTGTCCCTAAACCTAACCCTAAACCATACCCTAACCCTAAACCTAACCCTAAACCTAACCCTAACCCATACACTAACCCTAACCCGAACCCTAACCTTAACGCTAATCCGTACCCTAACACTCACCCATACCCTATCCCTAACCCTAACCTTAAACGTTACCCTGACACGTAACCTAACCCTAAACCTAACCCGTACCCTAAACCTAACCCTAACCCATAACCTAAACCTATCCCTAAACCTAACTCATATCCTAACCCTAACTCTAACCCAGACTCTAAACCTAACACCAACCCGTACCCTAAACCTAACCCATAGCCTAACCCTAAACCTAAGCCTAAGCCTAACCCTAACCCGTACCCTAAACCTAAACCTAACCCTTGATCTAACCTGTACCAAACCCTATCTCGTACCCTAAACCTAAACCTAACCCGTAATCAAACCCTAACAGTAACCCTAACCCATACCCTAGCGCAAAAACCTAACCCTAACCCTAAGCCTAACCCGCAACCTAAACCTAAACTTAACCCTAACCCTAACCATAACCCTTACCCGTACCCTAACCATAACCCATACCCTAACACTAACCCTAACCTTAACCGTAACTCTAACCCGTACCCTAACCCTAAACCATAACCTAAACCTAACCCTAACCCTAAACATAACCCGTACACTAACCCTATCCCGTACCCTAAACCTAAATCTAACCCGTACCCTAACCCTAACCCTAACCCTAACCCTATCCGCACACTAACCCTAACCCTAACACTAACTCTAACCCTAACCCGTACTCTAACCCTAACCCTAACCCTAACACTAACCGTAAACCGTACTCTAACCCTAAACCTAAACCTAACTCTAACCCTAACCCGTACTATAACGCTAAACCTAACCCTAACCCTAAACATAACCCTAACCCGTACAGTAAACCTAACTGGTACCCTAACCCTAACCCTAAATCTAACCCTGACCTAACCCTAACCCGTAACCTAACCCTAAACCGAACCCTAAACCTAAACCTAAACCTAATCCGTACCCTAACCCTTAACGTAACGCTAACCCGTAACCAAACCCTAACCCTAACACGTACCCTAACCCTAACCGTAACATGCACACTAAACCTAACCCTAACCCTAGACCTAACACGTACACTAAACCTATCCCATACCCCAACCTTCACCCTAACACGTATCGTAACCCTAACACTAACCCTATCCCTAAACCTAACCCTAAACCGTACACTAACCCTAACCCAAACCCTAACCCTAACCCTAACCCGTACCCTAACCCTACCCATAGACTAACCCTATCTATAACCCTAAACCCTAACCCTAAACCTAACCCTTCCCCAACCCGTACCCAAATGGTAAAACTAACCCGTACCCTAACACTAACCCAAACCCGTACTCTAACCCTAAACCTAACCCTAAACCTAACCCTAACCCGCACCCTAAACTTAACCCGAACCCTAACCGAAACCATAACCCTAAACCGTAACCTACCCAAACCCATACCCTAACCCTAACCCTAAATTTAACCATGACCCTAACCTGTACCCTAACCCTAAAACTAACCCGTACCCTAACCCCAAACCTAACACTAACACGTAACCTAACCCCAACCCTAACCCTAAACCGTACCCTAACTCTAACCCTAACCCTGACACTAAACCTAACCCTAACGCTTACACTAATCCTAAACCTAACCCTAACCCGCACCCTAAACCTAACCCTAACCCGTACCCTAACCCTAACCCGTACACTTAACCTAAACCTAACCCTTAACGTAACCCGTACGCTAACCCTATTCCATACACTGAACCTAACCCTAACCCGTATTCTAACCCTAAACCTAAACCTAAGTCTAACCTGTACATTAAGCCTAACCCTAACCCTAACGATAACCCTAACCCGTACAGTAAACCTAAACCGTATTCTAACCCTAACGCTAACCCTGACCTAACCCTAAACGTAACCCGTACCCTAACCCTAAACCGTACCCTAAACCTAACCCTAAACCTAACCTGTACCCTAACTCTAAACATAACGCTAACCCGTACCCAAACCATAACCCTAACACATACCCTAACCCTAACCCTAACCCGCACACTAAACCTAAACCTAACCCTAGACCTAACACGTACACTAACCCTATCCCATACCCCAACCTTAACCCTAACCTGTATTGTAAACCTAACACAAACCCTAACCCAAACCCTAAAACTAAACCGTACACTAAACCTAACCCGATACCTAACCCTAACCCTAACCCATACCCTTACCCTACCCATAGCCTAATCCTAACTCTAACCCTAATCCCTAACCCTAACCCTAACCCTTACCGTAACCCGTACCCAAACAGTAAACCTAACCCGTACCCTAACAATAACCCAAACCCATGGTCTAACCCTAACCCTAAACCTAAACCTAACCCTAACCCGCACCCTAAACTTAACCCGAACCCTAAAACAAACCAAAACTCTTAACCGTAATCTAACACTAACATATACCCTAACCCTAACCCTAACCTTAACCATAACCCTAACCCGTATCCTAACCCTAAAACTAACCCGTACCCTAACCCCAACGCTAACCCTAACCCGTACCCTAACACTAATCCTAACCCTAACCCTGACCCTAAACCTAACCCTAACCCTTACACTAATCCTAACCCTAACGCTAACCTGCACCCTAAACCTAACCCTAACCCGTACCCTAACCCTAACCCGTAACCTAAACCTAACTCTAACCCTAAACTTAACCTGTACACTAACTCTATCCCGTACCCTAAACCTAACCCTAACCCGTATCCTAACCCTAAACCTAACACAAAGCCTAACCCGTACTCTAACCCTAACCCTAAACCTAAACCTAACCCGTACCCTAACCCTAACCCTTACCCTAAACCGTACCCTAAACCTAAACCTAACCCTAACTCGTACCCTAAACCTAACCCTAACCCTGACGCTAAACCTAACGCTAAACCATACGCTAAACCTAAACGTAACCCTTGACCTAATCCGTACCAAACCCTATCCTGTAACCTAACCCAAACCCTAACCCGTAACAAAACCGTAACTGTAACCCTAACCCATAGCCTAGCACTAACCCTAACCCTAACCCTAAACCGCACCCTAAACCTAAACCTAACCCTAACCCTAACCATAACCCTTACCCGTACCCTAACACTAACCCATACCCTAACCCTAACGCTAACCTTAACAGTAAACCTGACCTGTACCCCAAACCTAAAACTAACCCGTACCCTAACCCTAAACCTAACCCTGACCCGAAACCTAAACCTAACCCGTACCTGAAACCTAACCCATACCCTAACCCTAACCCTAAGCCTAAACCTAACCTTAACCGTAACCCTGACCCGTACCCTAACCCTAAACCTAACCTGTACCCTAACCACAAACCTAACCCTAACCCATACCATAAACCTCTCCCTAACTTTAACCCTGACCCTAAACCTAACCCTAAAAAATAAATAAATAAATAAATAAAAATAATAAAAAAAAATAAATAAATAAACCTAACCCTAACACAAAACCTAACCCTAACCCTGACCCTAACCCGCACCTAAACCTAACCTTAACCCGTTCCCTAACACTAACCCATAACCTAAACCTAACCCTAACCCTAAACTTAACCCGTACGATAATCCTATCCCGTATCCTAAACCTAACCCTAACCCGTACCCTAATCCTAACCCTAACCCTAACCCTATCCGTACACTAACCCTAAACCTAACCCTAACACTAACACTAACCCTAACCCGTACTCTAACCATAATCCTAACACTAAACCTAAACCTAACACTAACCCTAACCCGTACTCTAACCCTAAACCTAACCCTAACTCTATCCCTAACCGGTACTATAACGCTAACCCTAACCATAACCATAAACCTAACCCATACAGTAACCCTAATGCGTACCGTAACCCTAACCCTAACCTTGGCGCTAACCCTAACCCTAAACCGTAACCTAAACCTAACCGTAACCCTTGACCTAACCCGTACACAAGCCTATCCCTTAACCAACCCTAACCCTAACCCGTACCAAAACCCTAACCGTGACCCTAACCCATAGCCTAGCGCTAACCTAACCCTAACCCTAAACCACACCCTAAACCTAAACCTAACCCTAAACCTGACCAAAACTCTTACCCGTATCCTGACACTAACCCATACCCTAACCCTAACCCTAACCTTAACCGTAACCCTGACATGTATCCTAACCCTAAAACTAACCCGTACCCTAACCCTAATCCTAACCCCAACCCTCACCTAAACCTAACTCTAACCCGTACCCTAACCCTAACCCGTAACCTAAACCTAACACTAAACCTAATTTTAACCCGTACGATAACCCTAGACCGTACCCTAAACCTAACCCTAACCCGTATCCTAAACCTAACCCTAACCCTAACCCTAACTCTAACCCGTACCCTAACCCTAACCCTTTCCCTAACCCTAACACTAACCCTAACCCAAACTCTAACCCTAACCCTAACCCTAACCCTAACCCTAACCGTACTCTAACCCTAACCCTAATCCGTACCCTAACCCTAACTCGTACCCTAACCATAACCCTGACCCTAGCACTAACCATAAACCGTACCCTAAACGTAACCCTAACCCTAACTCGTTCCCTAACACTAACCCTAACCCTTACCGTAACCCTAACCCTAACCCGTACCCTAAACCTAACCCATACCCTAATCCTAACCCTAAACCTAAACCTAACCATAAACCGTACCCTAAAACTAACCCTAACCATTAACCTAACCCATAGCCAACCCTATCCCGAACCCTAACCCTAACCCTAACCCGTACCCAAAACTTAACATAAACCCTAACCCATACCCTAGCGCTAACCTTAACCCTAACCCTAAGCCTAAACCGCAACCTAAACCTAAACCTAACCCTAACCCTAACCATAACCCTTACCCGTACCCTAACCCTAACCCATACCCTACACTAACCCTAACCTTAACCGTAACCCTAACCCGTACCCTAACGCTAAAACTAACCCGTACCCTAACCCCAACCCTAACCCTAAACCGTACCATAACCCTATCCCTAACGCTATCCCTGTCCCTAAACCTAACCCTAAACCATACCCTAACCCTAAACCTAACCCTAAACCTAACCCTAACCCATACACTAACCCTAACCCGAACCCTAACCTTAACGCTAATCCGTACCCTAACACTCACCCATACCCTATCCCTAACCCTAACCTTAAACGTTACCCTGACACGTAACCTAACCCTAAAACTAACCCGTACCCTAAACACAACCCTAACCCTAACCCTAACATGTACACTAACCCTACCCGAACCCTAACCCGTACCCGTACCCTAACCCTACCCGTAGTCTAACCCTAACCCTAACCCTAACCCCTAACCCTAAACCTAAACCTTACCCTAACCCGTACCCAAATGATAAACCTAAACCATACCCTAACAGTAACCCAAACCTGTACTCTAACCCTAACCCTAACCCGCACCCTAAACTTAACCCTAACCCTAACCCAAACCATAACCCTTAACCGTAACCTAACCCTAAACCATACCCTAAACCTAAACTTAACCATAACCCTAACCCGTACCCTAACCCTAAAATAACGCGTACCCTAACCCGAACCCTAACCCTAAACCGTACACTAACACTAACCCTAACCCTAAACCTCACCCTAAACCTAACCCTTAACCTTACACTAACCCTAACCCTAACACTAACCCGCACCCTAAACCTAACCCTAACCAGTACCCTAACCATAACCCATAACCTAAACCTAACCCTAACCCTAAACTTAACCTGTACGCTAATCCTATCCCGTACCCTAAACCTAACCCTAACCCTTATCCTAACCCTAAACCTAAACCTAAGCCAAACCCGTACATTAACCCTAACCCTAAACCTAACACTAACCGTACCCCGTTCTCTAAACCTAAACCTAACCCAAACCCTAACACTAACCGTAACCCGTACTCTAACCCTAACCCTAACCCTAACCCTAACCGTAATCTAACTGTAACCCTAACCTTAACTCTAACACTAACCCGTACTGTAACCCTAGCCCGTAACATAACCCTAACCCTAACCCGTACCCTAACCCTAACCCTAACTCGTAACCTAAACCTAACCCTAACCCTAAACTTATCCCGTACACTAACCCTATCCCGTACCCTATACTTAACCCTAACCCGTAACCTAACCCTAACCCTAACCCTATCTGCACAGTAACACTAATGCTAACCCTAACACTAACCCTAACACGCACTCTAACCCTAAACCTAACCCTAAACCTACCCTTAACCCGTTCTGTAACCCTAACCCGTACCCTAACACTAACCCTTACCCTAATCCTAATCCTAACCCATACCCTAAGCCTAAATGTAACCCTTACCCGTACCCAAACCCTAACCCTAACACGTAACCTAACCCTAACCCTATCCCTAACCCTAAACCGCACACAAAACCTAACCCTAACCCTAGACCTATCACATACACTAACCCTATCCCATACCGGAATCTTAACCCTAACCCATACTGTAACCCTAACACTCACCCTAACCCTAACCCTAACCCTAACCCTAAATCTAACCCTAGGCCTAACCCGTACACTAACCCTAACCCGAACCCTAACACGTACCCTAACCCATACCCTAACCCTACCAATAGCCTAACCCTTACTCTAACCCTAACCCCTAACCCTACCGCTAACCCTAACCCTTACACTAACCCGTACCCAAAAGGTAAACCTAACCCGTACCCTAACCGTAACCCAAACCCGTACACTAACCCTAAACCTAAACTGCACCCTAATCTTAACCCGAACCCTAACCGAAACCATAACCCTTAACCGTAACCTAACCCTAACCCATACCCTAAACATAAACCTAACCTTAACCATAACCCTAACCCATACCCTAACCCTAAAACTAACCCGTACCCTAACCCCAACCCTAACACTAACGCGTACCCTAACACTAACCCTAACCCTAACCCTAACCTGTAACATAACCCTAACCCTTACACTAACCCTAACCCTAACCCTAAACCGTACCCTAAACCTAACACTAACCCTAACCCTAACCATAACCCTTACCCGTATCCTAACCCTAACTCATACCCTAACCCTAACCATAACCTTAACCGTATCCCTGACCCATACCCTAACCCTAAAACTAACCTGTACCCCAACCCCAAACCTAACCCTAACCCGTACCCTAAACCTAACCCTAACCCATACCCTAACCCTAACCCGTAACCTAAACCTAACCCTAAACCCAAACTTAACCCGTACGCTAACCCTATCCCGTACCCGGAACATAACCCTAACCCGTACACTAACCCTAACCCTAAACCTAACCTAAAACTAACCCTAAACCGTACTCTAACCCTAACCTTAACCCTAACCCTAACCATACTCTAACCCTAACCCTCACCCTAACCCTAACCCGTACTTTAACCCTAACCCGTACCATAACCCTAACCCTAACCCGTATCCTAACCCTAACCCTATCTTGTACCCTAACCCTAATCCTAAGCCTGACCCTAACCCTAACCGTAACCCGTACCCTAAACCTAACCCGTACCCTAACCCTAATCCTAACCCTAACCCATACCCTAAACCTAAACCTAACCCTAACTCGTACCCTAACCCTAACCCTAACCTTGACCCTAACCTTAACCCTAACCGGTACTCTAAGCCTACACCCATACCCTGACACTAACCCTAAACCTAACCTTAACCCTAACCCGTACCCGAAACCTAACCCTAACCCTTGACATAACCCTTACCAACCGTATCCCGTAACCTATCCTTAACCCTAACCCATACCCAAACCCTAACAGTAACCCTAAACCATAACCTAGCACTAACCCTAAACTTAACCCTAACCCGCACCCTAAACTAACCCTAACTCTAACCCTAACCATAACACTTACCCGTACCCTAACCCTAACCCATACCCTAACCCTAACCATAACCTTAACTGTAACCCTGACCCATACCCTAACCCTAAAACTAACCTGTACCCTAACCCCAAACCTAACCCTAACCCGTACCATAACCCTATCCCTAACCCTAATCCTGACCCTAAACGTAACCCTATACCAAACCCTAACCCTAACCCTAACCCTAACTCTAACCCGCACCTAAACCTAACCCTAATCCGTTCACTAACCCTAACCCGTCACCTAAACCTAAGCCTAACCCTAAACGTAACCCATACACTAACCATATCCCATATCTTAAACCTACCCCTAACCCGTACACTAAACCTAACCCTAACACTATCCGTACACTAACCCGAACCCTAACCCTAACACTAACACTAACCCTAACCCGTACACTAACCATAACCCTAACCCTAAACCTAACCCTAACCCGTATTCTAACCCTAACCCGTACTCTAACCCTAACCCTAACCTTAACACTAACCGTAACCCGTTCTCTAACCCGAAACCTAACCCTAACTCTAACCCTAACCCGTACTATAACGCTAACCCCTACCCTAACCATAACCGTAACCCTAACCCGTACAGTAACCCTAACGGATACCCTAACCCTAACCCTAAAACTAACCCTGACCTAACCCTAACCTGTACCCTAACCCTAAACCGTACCCTAACCCTAACCCTAAACCTAACCCGTACCCAACCCTAAACGTAACGCTAACCCGTATCCAAACCCTAACCCTAACACGTACTCTAACCCTAATCCTAACCCGCACACTAAACCTAACCCTAACCCCAGACCTAACACGTACACTAAACTTATCCCATACCCCAACCTTAACCCTTACCCGTATTGTAACCCTAACACTAACCCTAACCCTAAACCTCACACTAACCCGTACACTAACCCTAACCCGAACCGGAACCCTAACCCTAACCTGTACCCTAACCCTACCCGTAGCCTAACACTGTCTATAACCCTAAACCCTAACACTAACCCTAACCCTTACCCTAACCCGTACCCTGGCGGTAAACCTAACCCGTACCCTAACACTAACCCAAACCCGTATTCTAACCATAACCCTAACCCTAACCCGCACCCTAAACTTAACCCTAACCCTAACCCAAACCATTAACCTTAACCGTAACCTAACCCTAACCCATACCCTAAAAATAACCCTAACCTTAACCATAACCCTAACCTGTACCCTAACTCTAAAACTAACCCGTACCCTAACCCCAACCCTAACCTTAATACGTACCCTAACACTAACCCTAACCCTAACCCTGACCCTAAACCTAACCCTAACCCTTACACTAACCCTAACCCTAACCCTAACCCGCACCCTAAACCTAACCATAACCCGTACCCTAACCCTAAACCGTAACCTAAACCTAACCGTAACCCTAAACTTAACCCGTACGCTAACCCTCTCCCGTACCCTAAACCTAACCCTAACCCATATCCTAACCCGAAACCTAACCCTAAGCCTAACCCGTACATTAACCCTAACCCTAACCCTAACCAAACTAACCCTAACACTAACCCTCAACTTAACCCTAACCCGTACTGTAACCCTATACCGTACCATAACCCTAAAACTAACCCGTACCCTAAACCTAACCCGTACCCTAACCCTAACCCTAAACCTAACCCGTACCCTAAACCTAACCCTAACCCTTACCCGTACCCTAACCCTAACCCTAACCCTGAACCTACCCCTACCCCTAACCCGTACCCTAAGCCTAACCCTAAAACTAACCCTAATCCTAAACTTAACCCATACGCTAACTCTATCCCGTACCCTAAACCTAACCCTAACCTGTATCCTAACTCTAAACCTAACCCTCAGCCTAAACCGTACATTAATCCCAACCCTAACACTAACACTAATCCTACCCAGTACTCTAACCCTAAACCTAACTCTAACCCTAACCCATACCCTAACCCTAACCCTAACCCTAAACCTAACCTTAACCCTAACCCTAACACTAACCCTAACCCTTACTCTAACCCTAACCCTAACCCTAACACTAACCCTAACCGTACTCTAACACTAACCCTAACCCTCACCCTAACCCTAACCCGTATTGTAACCCTAATCCGTACCAAACCCTAACCTTAACCCGTACACTAACACTAAACCTAACTCGTACCCTAACCCTAACGCTGACCCTAACCCTACCCCGTACTGTAACCCTATACCGTACCATAACCCTAAAACTAACCCGTACCCTAACCTAACCCGTACCCTAAACCTAACCCTAACTGTACACTAACCCTAACCCTAACCCTAATCCCGTACCCTAAACCTAACCCTAACCTTAACCCACACCTAAACCTAGACCTAACCCGTAGCCTAACCCTAACCCGTACCCAAACCTTAACAGTAACCCTAAAACATACCCTAGTGCTAACACAAACCCTAACCATAACTCTAACCATTACCCGTACCCTAACCCTAACCCATACCCTAACCCTAACCCTATACTTAAGCGTAACCCTGACCACTACCCTAAACCTAAAATTAACCCGGAAAATAACGCCAACCCTAACCCTAACCCATACCCTAACCCTAACCCTAACCTTAACCCACACCTAAACCTAACCCTAACCCGTAACCTAAGCCTAACCCTAAAACTAATCTTAACCCGCACGCTAACCCTATCCCGTACCCTTAACCACACCCTAACCCGTAACTTAAACCTAAACCTAACCCCAACCCTAACCCTAACCCTTACCCTAACCCTATCCCTAACGCTAACCCTGACCCTAAACCTAACCAAAAACCGTACCCTAACCCTAGCCCTAACCCTAACACTCACCTAAACCTAACCCTAACCAGTACCCTAACGCTAACCCGTAACCTAAACCTAAACCTAACCCTATACTTAACCCATAAGCTAAACCTAACCCGTACCTTAAACCTAAACCATACCCTAATCCTAACACTAAACCTAAACCTAACCCTATTCCGTACCCTATACCTAATCCGAACCCTTGACCTAACCCATACCCAACCTTATCCCGTACCCTAACCCTAACCCTAACCCTAACCCGTACCCAAAACCTAAGAGTAACCCTAAACCATACCCTAGCGCTAAACGTAACCCTAACCCTAAGCCTAACCCGAACCCTAAACCTAAACCTAACCCTAACCCTAACCATAACCCTTAACCGTACCCTAACCCTAACCCATACCCTAACCCTAACCCGCACCTAAACCATACCCTAACCCGTACCCTAACCCAAGCCGTAGCCTAACCGTAACTTTAAACCTAACCCCTAACCCTAACCCTAACCCTTACCCTAAGCCGTACCCAAACGGTAAACCTAACCCATAGCCTAACACTAACCCAACCCGTTCTCTAACCCTAACCCTACCCTAACCCTAACCAGCACCCTAAACTTAACCCTAACCCTAACCCAAACCATAACCCTTAACCGTAACCTAACCCTAACCCATACCTTAACCCTAAACCTAACCTTAACCATAACGCTAACCCGTATCCTAACCCTAAAACTAACCCGAACACTGAACCCAACCCTAACCCTAACCCGTACCCTAACACTAACCCTAAACCCAACACAGACCCTAAACCTAACCTTACCACTTACACTAAACCTAACCCTAAACTAACCCGCGCCCTAAACCTAACCCTAACCCATATCCTAACCCTAACCGCTAACCTAAACCTAACCCTAACCCAAACTTAACCCGTACGCTAACCCTATCCCGTACCCTAAACCTAACCCTAACCCGTATCCTAAACCTAAACCTAACCCTAAGCCTAACCCATACATTAAACCTAACCCTAACCCTACACTAACCCAACCCCGTACTCTAAACCTAACCCAAACCCTAACCCTAACCCGTAGCCTAACCCTAACCCTAACCCTAACCCTAACCCTAACACTAACCCTAACCCGTCCTCTAACCATAACCCTAAACCTAAACCTAACCCTAACCCATACTCTAACCCTAACCCGCAATCTAACACTAACACTTACCCTAACCCTAAACCTAACCCGTACCGTAACCCTAAACATAAGCCTAACACGTACCCAATACCTAAGCCTAACACGTACCCTATCCCTAACTCTAACCCTAACCCGCACACTAAACCTAAACCTAACCCTAGACCTAACACGTACACTAACCCTATCCCGTAACCTAACCTTAACCCTAACCCGTACCGTAACCCTAGCCCTAACCCTAACACTAACCCTAACCCTAACCCTAACCCGTACCCTAACCCTACCCGTAGCCTAACCGTAACTCTAAACCTAACCCCTAACCCTAACCTTAGCCCTTACCCTATTCCGTACCCAAACGGTAAACCTAACCCATAGCCTAACACTAACCCAAACCCGTTCTCTAACCCTAACCCTACCCTAACCCTAACCAGCACCCTAAACTTAACCCTAACCCTAACCCATACCTTAACCCTAACCCTAACCTTAACCATAACGCTAACCCGTATCCTAACCCTAAAACTAACCCGTACACTGAACCCAACCCTAACCCTAACCCGTATCCTAACACTAACCCTAACCCTAACACAGACCCTAAACCTAACCTTATCACTTACACTAAACCTAACCCTAAACTAACCCGCGCCCTAAACCTAACCCTAACCCATATCCTAACCCTAACCCCTAACCTAAACCTAACCCTAACCCAAACTTAACCTGTACGCTAACCCTATCCCGTACACTAAACCTAACCCTAACCCGTATCCTAAAACTAAACCTAACCCTAAGCCTAACCCGTACATTAAACCTAACCCTAACCCTAACCCTAACCCTACCCCGTACTCTAACCCTAACCCAAACCCTAACACTAACCCGTAGCCTAACCCTAAACCTAACCCTAACCCTAACACTAACCCTAACCCGTACTCTAACGCTAACCCTAACCCTAACCCTAACCGTACTGTAAAACTAACCCTAACCCTCATCCTAACCTTAACCCGTACTGTAACCCTAACCCGTACCAATACCCTAACCCTAACCCGTACCCAAACCCTAACCCTAAATCGTACTCTAACCCTAACCCTAACCCTGACCCTCAACCTAACCCTAACCCGTACCCTAAACCTAACCCTATACCATACCCTAACGCTAAACCTAACCCTAACACTGACGTTAACCCTAACCCTAACTCGTACCCTAAGCCTAACCCATACCCTAAACCTATCCTTAATCCAAACCCTAACCCTAACCCGAACCCTAAACCTAAACCTAACCCTTGCCCTAACCCCTCCCCAACCCTATCCCATAAACTAACACTCACCCTAACCCATACCCAAAACCTAACAGTTACCCTAAACCATTCCTTAGCGCTAACCCTAACACTAAATCTAACCCTAACCCTAACCCTCACCCTAAACCTAAAGCTAACCCTAACCCTAACCATAATCCTTACCCGTACCCTAACCCTAACCCATACCCTAACCCTAACCCTAACTTTAACCGTAACCCTAACTCATACCCTAAACCGAAAAATAACCCGTACCCTAACCCCAACCTTAACCCTAACCGGTACCATAACCCTATCAAAAACTCTAACCCTGACCCTAAACCTAACCCTAACCCGTACCCTAACCTGCACCTAAACCTAACCCGAACCCAGAACCTAAACCTAAACCTAACCCTAAACTAACCCGTACGCTAACCCTATCCCGTAACCTAAACCTAAACCTAACCCGTAGCCTAACCCTAACCCTAACCCTAACACTAACCCTAACCCGTACTCTAACCCTAAACCAAACCTTAACTCTAAAGCTAACCCGACTATAACCCTAACCCTAACCCTAACCCTAACTGGTAGAGTAACTCTAACCCGTACCCTAAACCTAACCCTAACCCGTAACCTAACCCTAAACCGTACCCTAATTCTAACCCTAAACCTAACCCATAACCTAAAACTAACCCTAACCCTAAACCTAACCCACACCTAAACCTAACCCTAACCCGTAACCTAAACCTAACCCTAACCCTAAACTTAACCCGTACGCTAACCCTATCCTGTACCCTAAACCTAACCCTAACCCGTAACCTAACCCTAAACCTAAACCTAAGCCTAACCTGTACATTAACCCTAACCCTAACCCTAACACTAACACTACCCCGTACACTAACCCTAACCCTAACTCTAACCCTAACCCGTACCCTAACCCTAACCCTAACACTAAACCTAACCCGTACTCTAACCCTAACCCTAACCCGTACCCTAAACCACACCCTAAACCTAACTCGTACCCTAACACTAACCCTAACCCTGACCCTAACCCTAACCATAACCCATACCCTAAACCTAACCCATACCATAAACCTAATCCTAAACCTAACCCTAACCCTATCCTGTACCCTAAATCTAACCCTAACCCTTGTCCTAACCCGTACCCAACCCTATCCCGTAACGTAAACCTAACCCTATCCCGTCGCCATACCCTAAGAGTAACCCTAACCCATACCCTAGCGCTAACCCTAACCCTAACCCTAAGCCTAACCCGCACCCTAAACCTAACCCTAACCTTAACGGTAACCCTAACACATACCCTAACCCTAAAACTAACCCGTACCCTAAAACCAACCCTAACCCTAACCCGTACCCTAACACTAACCCTAACCCTAACCCTACCCTAAACCTATCCCTAACCCTTACACTAATCCTAACCCTAACCCTAACCCGCACCAAAAACCTAACCCTAACACGTACCCTAACCCTAACCCGTAACCTAAACCTAACCATAACCCTAAACTTAACCCGTACGCTAACCCTATCCCGTACCCTACACATAACCCTAAACCGTATCCTAACCCTAAAGCTAACCCTAAGCCTAAACCGTACATTAATCCCAAACCTAACACTAACACTAACCCTACACCGTAATCTAACCCTAACCCGTACACTATCCCTAACCCTAACCCTAACGCTAACACTAATCCTACCCCGTACTCTAACCATAAACCTAACCCTAACCCTAACCCTAACACTAAACCTAACCCGTACTCTAACCCTAACTCCAACCCGTACCCTAAACCACACCCTAAACCTAACTCGTACCCTAACACTTAAACTAACCCTGACCCTAACCCTAACCATGACCCATACCCTAAACCTAACCCATACCATAAACCTAATCCTAAACCTAACCCTAACCCTATCCTGTACCCTAAATCTAACCCTAACCCTTATCCTAACCCGTACCCAACCCTATCCCGTAACCTAAACCTAACCCTATTTCGTCGCCAAACCCTAAGAGTAACCCTAACCCATACCCTAGCGCTAACCCTAACCCTAACCCTAAGCCTAACCCGCACCCTAAACCTAACCCTAACCTTAACCGTAACCCTAACACATACCCTAACCCTAAAACTAACCCGTACCCTAAAACCAACCCTAACCCTAACCCGTACCCTAACACTAACCCTAACCCTAACCCTACCCTAAACCTAACCCTAACCCTTACACTAATCCTAACCCTAACCCTAACCCGCACCCAAAACCTAACCCTTACACGTACCCTAACCCTAACCCGTAACCTAAACCTAACCATAACCCTAAACTTAACCCGTATGCTAACCCTATCCCGTACCCTACACCTAACCCTAAACCGTATCCTAAACCTAAAGCTAACCCTAAGCCTAAACCGTACATTAATCCCAAACCTAACCCTAACACTAACCCTACACCGTAATCTAACCCTAACCCTAACCCTAACCCTAACCCGTACACTATCCCTACACCGTAATCTAACCCTAACCCTAACCCTAACCCGTACACTCTCCCTAAACCTAACCCTAACCCTAACACTAATCCTACCCCGTACTCTAACCCTAAACCTAACCCTAACCCTAAACCCTAACCCGTAACCTAACCCTAAACCTAACCCTAACCCTAACACTAACTGTACTTTAACCCTATCCCTAAACCTCACCCTAACCCTAACCCGTACTGTAACCCTAACCCATACCATAACACTACACCTAACCCGTACCCTAACCCTAACACTAACTCGTACCCTAACCCTAACCCTAACCCTGACCCTAACCCTAACCCTAACCAGTACCCTAAACCTAACCCGTACTTTAAACCTAACCCTAACCCTAACCCTAACCCTAACCCTGACCCTAACCCTAACCCTAACCCATACCCTAAGCCTAACCCATACCCTAACCCTAACCCTAAACCTAACTCTAACCCAAAACCGTACCCTAAATGTAACCCTAACCCTTGACCTAACCCGTACCCAACCCTATCCCGTAACCTAAACCTAACCCTATCCCGTAGCCAAACCCTAAGAGTAACCCTAACCCATACCCTAGCGCTAACCCTAACCCTAACCCTAGCCTAACCCGCACCCTAAACCTAAACCTAACCGTAACCCTAACCATAACCCTTACCCATACCCTAACCCTAACCCATAACCTAACAATAACCCTAACCTTAACCGTAACCCTAACCCATACCCTAACCCTAAAACTAACCTGTACCATAACCCCAACACTAACCCTAACCCGTACCATAACCCTATCCCTAATCCTAACCCTGAGCATAAACCTAACCCTAACCCGTACCCCAACCCTAACCCGCACCTAAATCTAACCCTAACCCGTACCCACACCCTAACCCGTAACCTAAACCTAAACCTAAACCTAAACTTATCCCATACACTAACCCTATCCTGTACCCTAAACCTAACCCTAACCTGTACCCTAACCCTAACCCTCACCCTAACCCTATCCGTACACTAACCCTAACCCTAACCCTAACACTAACCCTAACCCATACTCTAACCCTAACTCTAACCCTAAACTTAACCCTAACCCGTACTCTAACCCTATCCCGTACCCTTACACTAACCCTTACCCTAACCATAAACTTAACCCGTACCCTAACCCTAAACGTAACACTAACCCGAACCGAAACCCTAAACCTAACACGTACCCTAACCCTAACCCTAACCCGCACACTAAAACTAACCCTAACCCTAGACCTAACACGTACACTAAACCTATCCTGTACCGTAACCTTAAACCTAACCCGTACCGTAACACTAACACTAACCTTACCCCGTACTCTAACACTAACCCTTACCCTAACCCTAACCCGTACTCTAAACCTGACTCTAACGCTAACCCTAACACTAACCCTAACCCGTACTCTAACCCTAACCCTAACCCTAACTGTATTCTAACCCTAACCCTAACCCTCACCCTTACCCTAACCCGTACTGTAACCCTAACCAGTACCATAACCCTAACCCTAACCTTACCCTAACCCTAACCCTAATTAATACCCTAACCTAATCCTAACCCTGACCCTAATCCTTACCCGTACCCTAAACCTAACCTGTACCCTAACCCTAAACCTTACCCTAACCCGTAACCTAAACCTAACCCGTACCCTAAACCTAACCCTAACCCTAACCCTAACCCTAACCCTGACCCTAACCCTAACTTGTACCCTAAACCTAACCCATACCCTAACCCCATACTAACCCTAACCTGTACCCTAAACCTAACCCTAACCCGTACCCTAACCCAAATCCTAACCCGTACCCTAAGCCTATCCCATACCGTAACCCTAACCCTAATCCTAACCCTAACCCTAACCCGTACCGAAACCTAACCCTAACCCTTTACCTAACCCGTACCCAAACCTATCCCGTAACCTAAACTTAAACCTAACCCGTACCCAAACCCTAACAGTAACCCTAACCCATACCGTTGCGCTAACCTTAACCGTAACCCTAACCCTAAAACTGACCCTAACCCTAACCCTAAACCGTACCCTAAGCCTAAACCATACCCTAACCCTAACCCTAACCCAAACACCAACCCTACCCCGTACTCTAACACTAACCCTAACCCTATCCCTAACCCGTACCCGTACCCTAACCCTAACTCAACCCTAATCCTAACCCTAACCCTAACCAGTACCCTAAGCCTAACCCTAACCCTTAACCTAACACGTACCCAACCCTATCCCGTAACCTAACCCTAACCCTAACCCACACCCAAAACCTAACAGTAACCCTAACCCATACCCAAGCGCTAACCCTAAACCTAACCCCAACCCTAACCTGCCCCCTGAACCTAAACCTAACCCTAACCCTAACCATAACACTTACCTGTGCCCTAACACTAACCCAAACCCGTACTCTAACCCTAATCATAACCCTAACCCTAACCCTAACTCGCACCCTAAACTTAACCCTAACCCTAACCCAAACCATAACCCTTAACCGTAACCTAACCCTAACCCATACCCTAACCCTAACCCTAATTTTAACCATAACCTTAATCCGTACCCAAACCCTAAAACAAACCAATACCCTAACCCCAACCCTAATGCTAACCCGTACACTAACACTAACCCTAACCCTAACCCTGACCCTAAACCTAACCCTAACCCTTACCCTAACCCTAACTCTAAACCAACCCACACCCTAAACCTAACCATATCCCGTACCCTAAAGCTAAACCGTAACATAAACCGAAGCCTAACCCTAAACTTAACCCGTTCACTAACCCTATCCCGTACCCTAAACCTAACCCTAACCCGTACCATAAACCTACACCGTAACCTAAACCGAACCCTAACCCTAAACTTAACCCGTTTGCTAACCCTATCCCATACCCTAAACCTAACCCTAACCGTATCCAAACCCTAACCTAACCCTAAGCCTAACCCGTACATTAACCCTTACCCTAACCCTAACACTAACCCTACCCCATCTCTAACACTAACCCTAACCCTAAACCCTAAACTATACCCTTAACCTATCCCTAACCCTAACTCGTACCCTAACCCTAACCCTAAACCTGACCCTAACCCTAACCCTAACCCGTACCATAAAACTAACCCATACCCTAAACCTAACCATAAACCTAACCCTAACCCTAACCCGTACCCTAAACCTAACCCTAACCCTTGACCTAACCCGTACCCAACCTTATCCCGTACCCTAACCCTAACCCTAACCCGTACCCAAACCCTAAGAGTAACACTAACCCATACCCTAGCGCTAACCCTAACCCTTACCCTAAGCCTAACCAGCACCCTAAACCTAAATCTAACCCTAACCCTAACCATAAAACTTACCCGTACCATAACCCTACCCATACCCTAACACTAATCCTAACCTTAACCGTAACCCTAAACCGTACCCTAACCCTAAAACTCACCCGTACCCTAACCCCAACCCTAACCCTAAAACGTACCATAACCCGATCCCTAACCCAAACCCTGACCCTAAACCTAACCCTAACCCGTACCCTAACCCTAACCCGCAACTAAACCTAACCCTACACTGTACCCAAACCCTAACCCTAACACGTACCCTAACCCTAAAACTAACCCTAACACTTTCCCTAACCCGTACCCAAACGGTAAAACTAACCCGTACCCTAACACTAACCCAAACCTGTACCCTCACCCTAACACTTACACTAACACTAACCCTACCTGTACTCTAACACTAACCCTAACCCTAACCCGTACCCTAACCCTAACCCTAAACCTAACCCTAACACTAACTCTAACCTGTAATCTAACCCTAACCCTAACACTAACACTAACCCTACCCCGTACTCTAACCCTAACCCTAAACCTAACCCTAACCCGTACTCTAACCCTAACCCTAACCCTAACACTAACACTAACCCTAAACCGTACTCTAACCCTAACCCTAACCCTAACCCTAACCCTAACCCTAACCCTAACCGTATTCTAACCCTAACCCTAACCCTCAACCTAACCCTAACCCGTACTGTAACCCTAAATCGTACCATAAACCTAACCCTAACCAGTACCCTAACCCTAACAATAATTCGTACCCTAACCCTAACCCTAACCCTGACACTAACCCTAACCCTAACCCGTACCCTAAACCTAACCTGTACCCTAACCCTAAACCTAACCCTAAACCGTACCCTAAACCTAACCCTAACCCGAACCCTAATCCTATACCTAACCCTAAACCTGACACTAACCCTAACTCTGAAACGTACCCTAAGCCTAACCCATACCCTAACCCTAACGCAAACCCTAATGCTATCCATACTCGAACCCTAAACCTACCCATACTCTAACACTAACCCTTACCCTATCAGTACACTAAGCCTAACCCTAACCCTAAACCTAACCCTAACCCGTACTCTAACCCTAACCCGTAACCTAACCCTAACCCGTACCCTAACACAAACCCTAACCCTAACACGAACCCTACCCCGTACTCTAACCCTAAACCTAACCCTAACTCTAACCCTAACCCGTAAAGTATCCCTAACCCTAACCCTAAACCTAACCCTAACCCGTACATTAATCCTAACGCGTACCCTAACCCTAACCCTAACCCTAAACCTCACCCTAACCTTAACCCTAAATCTAACCCTAACCCGTACCCTAACCCTAAACCGTACCCTAACCCTAACCCGAAACCTAACCCGTACCCTAACCCTAAATATAACCCTAACCCGTACCCAAACCCTAACCCTAACACGTATCCTAACCCTAACCCTAACCCTAACCCGCACAGTAAACCTAACCCTAAACCTAGACCTAACACCTACGCTAACCCTAACCCGTACCCTAACCCTACCCGTAGCCTAACCCTAACTCTAACCCTAACCCCCAACACTAACCCTAACCCTTACCCTAACCCGTACCCAAACATTAAACCTAACCTGTACCCTAACACTAACCCAAACCCGTACTCTAAACCTAACCCTAACCCTAACCCTAACCCGCACCCTAAACTTAAACCTAACGCAAACCATAACCCTTAACCGTAACCTAACCCTAACCCATACCCTATCCCGAACCCTAACCTTAACCGTAACCCTAACTCATACCCTAACCCTAAAACTAAACCGTACCCTAACCACAACCCTAACCTTAACGCGTACACTAACACTAACCGTAACCCTAACCCTGACCCCAAACCTAACCCTAACCGCACACTAACCCTAACCCTAACCCTAAACCTATCCCATACTCTAAACCTAACCCTAACCCTAATCCTAACCCTAACCCGTACTCTAACCTTAACCCTAACCCTAACACCTACCATAACCCTAACACTAAAAATAACCAGTACTCTAACCCTAAACGTAACCCTTACACTAACCTTAACTCCCTACTATAATCCTAACCCTAAACCTAACCCTTACCCTAACCCTAACTCGTACCGTAATCCAAACCTGTACCCAAACCTAACCCTAACCCTAAACCTAACCCTAACCCGTACCCTAACCCTAACCCGCACCGAACCTAACCCTAATCCGTACCCTAACCCTAACCCGTAACCTCAACCTAAACCTAACCCTAAACTTAACCCGTACACTAACACTATCCCATACCCTAAACCGAACCCTAACACGTACCCTAACCCTAACTCTAACCCTAACCCTATCCGTACACTAACCCGAACTCTAACCCTAACACTAACACTAACCCGTACTCTAACACTAACCCTAACCCTAACCTAACCCTAACCCGTACACTAAACCTAACCCTAACCGTAAACTAACCCTAACCCTAACACTAACACTAACCCTATCCCGTACTCTAAACCTAACCCTAACCCTAATCCTAACCCTAACCCGTACTCTATCCTTAACCCTAACCCTAACACCTACCATAACCCTAACACTAAAAATAACCAGTACTCTAACCCTAAACGTAACCCTTACACTAACCTTAACTCCCTACTATAATCCTAAACCTAAACCTAACCCTTATCCTAACCCTAACTCGTACCGTAACCCGAACCCGTACCCAACCCTAACCCTAATCCTAAACCTAACCCTAACCCTGACCCTAACACTAACCCTAATCCCGTACCCTAACCCTAACCCTAACCCGCATCCTAAACCTAACCCTAAACCTACACCTAACCCGTAGCCTAACCCTAACGCGTACCCTAACCCTAAACCGTACCCTAACATTAACACTAACCCTAACCCTAACCGGTACACTAACCATAACCCTAACCCATAACCTAACCCTAAACCGCACACTAACCCTAACCCAGGGCTTAACTCTAACCCGCACCGTAAACCTAACCCTAACCCTAGACATAACCCGTACCAAACCATATCCCGTACCCTAACCCTAGTCCTAACCCGTATCCTAAACCTAACACTAACCCTAACCCTAACACTAACCCTAACCCACACCCTAACCCTAACCCGCACCGAAACCTAACCCTAACCCGTACCCTAACCCTAACCCATAACCTAAACCTAACCCTCACCCTAAACTTATCCGTACACTAACCCTATCCCATACCCTAAACCTAACCCTAAACCGTACCCTAACCCTAACTCAAACCCTAACCGTATTCGTACACTAACCCTAACCCTAACACTAACACTAACCCTAACCCGTACTCTAACACTAACCCTAACCCTAAACCTAACCCTAACCCGTACTCTAACCCTAACCCGTACCCTAACACTAACCATTACCCTAACCCTAAACCTACCCCGTACCCTAACCCTAAACGGAACCCTAACCCATACCCAAACCCTAAACCTAACACGTACCCTAACCCTAATCCTAACCCTAACCCGCACACTAAACCTAAACCTAACCCTACACCTAACACGTACACTATCCCTATCCCATACCGTAACCTTAACCCTAACCCGTACGTAACCCTAACACTAAAAATAATCCTAATCCTAACCAGTACACTAACCCTAAAACGAACCCTAACTCTAACCCTAACCCGTACCCTAACCCTACCTGTAGCTTAACCCTAACCCTAACCCTAACCCCTAACCCTAACCCTAACCTTAACCCTTATACTTACCATAACCCATACCCAAACGGTAAACCTAACGGGTACCCTAACCCTAACCCCTAACCCTAACCCTAACCCTTACCCTAACCCGTACCCAAACGGTAAACCTAACCCGTACCCTAACACTAACCCAAAACCGTACTCTAACCCTAACCCTAACCGTAAACCTAACACGCACCCTAAACTTATATCTAACCCTAACACAAACCATAACCCTTAACCGCAACCTAACCCTAAACAATACCCTAAGCCTAACCCTAACTTTAACCGTAACCCTAAACATACCCTAACCCTAAAACTAACCCGTACCCTAACCCCAACCCTAACCCTAACCCGTACCCTAACACTAACCCTAACACTTAACTCTAAACCTGACCCTAAACCTAACCCTAACCCTTACACTAATCCTAACCCTAACCCGTAACCTAACCCTAACCCTAACCCTAAACTTAACCCCTACACTAACCCTATCCCATACCCTAAACCTAACCCTAACCCGTAAACTAACCCTAACTCTAACCCTAACCCTATCTGTACACTAACCCTAACACTAACCCGACTCTAACACTAACCCTAACCCTAACCTAACCCTAACCCGTACTCTAAACCTAACCCATACCCTAACACTAACCCTTACCCTATCAGTACACTAACCCTAACCCTAACCCTAAACCTAACCCTAACCCGTACTCTAACCCTAACCCGTAACGTAACCCTAACCCGTAATGTAACACAAAACCTAACCCTAACACTAACCCTACCCCGTACTCTAACCCTAAACCTAACCCTAACTCTAACCCTAACCCGTAATGCATCCCTAACCCTAACCCTAAACCTAACCCTAACCCGTACATTAATCCTAACGCGTACCCTAACCCTAACCCTAACCCTAACCCTAAACCTCACCCTAACCTTAACACTAAATCTAACCCTAACCCGTACCCTAACCCTAAACCGTACCCTAACCCTAACCCGAAACCTAACCCTTACACTAACCCTAACTCGTACTGTAAGCCGAACCCGTACCCAACCCTAACCCTAACCCTAAACCTAACCCTAACCCTGACCCTAACACTAACCCTAATCCCGCACCCTAATCCTAACCCTAAGCCACATCCTAAACCTAACCCTAAACCTAGACCCAACCCGTACCCTAACCCTAACCCGTACCCTAACACTAACCCGTACCCTAACACTAACACTAACCCTAACCCTAACCGGTACACTAAACATAACCCTAACCCATACCCTAACCCTACCCGTACCCTAACCCTAACCCAGGGCCTAACTCTAACCCTCACCGTAAACCTAACCTAACCCTAGACATAACCCGTACCCTAACCCTATCCCGTACCCTAACCCTAGTCCTAACCCGTATCCTAAACCTAACACTAACCCTAACCCGTACACTAACCCTAACCCGTACACTAACCCTAACCAGTACCATAACCCGTACCCTAACCCTAACCCGCACCGAAACCTAACCCTAACCCCTACCCTAACCCTAACCCGTAACCTAAACCTAACCATAACCCTAAACTTAACCCGTACACTAACCCTATCCCATACCCTAAACCTAACCCTAACCGGTACCCTAACCCTAACTCTAACCCTAACCACTCTGTACAATAGCCTAACCCTAACCCTAACACTAACCCTAACCCATACTCTAACACTAACCCTAATCCTAACCTAAACCTAACCCGTACTCTTACCCTAACCCGTACCCTAACACTAACCCTTACCCTAACCCTAAACCTACCCCTTACCCTAACCCTAAACGGAACCCTAACCCGTACCCAAACCCTAACCCTAACACGTACCCTAACCCTAACCCTAACCCTAACCCTAACCCTAACCAGCACACTAATCCTAACCCTGCCCCTACACCTAACACGTACACTAACCCTATCCCATACCGTAACCTTAACCCTAACCCGTACCGTAACCCTAACACTAAAAATAACCCTAAGCCTAACCCATACACTCAACCTAACCCGAATCCTAACTCTAACCCTAACCCGTACCCTAACCCTACCCGTAGCCTAACCCTTACCCTAACCCTAACCGCTAAACCTAACCCTAACCCTAACCCTAATTTTACCCTAACCCGTACCCAAACGGTAAACCTAACCCGTACCCTAACACTAACCCAAACCCGTACTCTAACCCTAACCCTAACCGTAAACCTAACACACACCCTAAACTTAAACCTAACCGTAACACAAACCATAACCCTTAACCGTAACCTAACCCTAACCCATAACCTAAGCCTAACCCTAACCTTAACCGTAACCCTAATCCATACCCTAACCCTAAAACTTACCCGTACCCTAACCCCAACCCTAACCCTAACCCGTACCCTAACACTAACCCTAACCCTTAACCCTAACCCTGACCCTAAACCTAACCCTACCCCTTACACTAATCCTAACCCTACCCTAACCCATAACATAAACCTAAACATAACCCTAAACTTAACCCGTACACTAACCCTATCCCCTACCTTAAACCTAACCCTAACCCGTATTCTAAACCTAACCCTAACCCTAACCCTAACCCTAACTGTACTCTAACACTAACCCTAACCCTCACACTAAACCTAACCCGTACTGTAACGCTAACACGTAGCCTAAACCTAACCCTAACTCATACCCTAACCCTAAACCTAACCTTTACCCTAACCCGTACCCTAAACCTAACCCTAACCCTTGACCTAACCTGGACCCAAACCTATCCCGTACCCTAACCCTAACCCTAACCCGTACCCAACCCCTAACAGTAACCCTAACTCATACCATAGCGCTAACCCTAACCCTAACCCTAACCCTAACCCGTACCCTAACCCTACCGTAGCTTAACCCTAACCCTAAACATAACCCCTAAACCTAACGCTAAATCTAACCCTTACCCTAACCCGTACCCAAACGGTAAACCTAACCCGTATCCTAACACTAACCCAAACACGTGCTCTACCCTAACCCTAACCCTAACCTGCACGCTAAACTTAACACTAACCCTAACCCAAACCATAACCCTTAACCGTAACCTAACCCTAACCCTAACCTTAACCATAACCCTAAACCATACCCGAACTCTAAAACTAACCCGTACACTAACCTCAACCCTAACGATAATCCGTAACCTAACACTAACACTAACCCTAACCCTAACCCTGACCCTAAACCTAACCCTAACCCTTACACTAACCCTAACCCTAACCCTAACCCGCACCCTCAACCTAACTATAACCCGTACCCTAACCCTAACCCGTAACCTAAACCTAATCCTAACCCTAAACTTAACCTGTATGCTAGCCCTATCCCTTACCATAAACCTAACCCTAACCCATATCCTAACCCTAAACCTAACCCTTAGCCTAACCCGTACAATAACTCTAACCCTAACCCTACCCCTAACCCTAACCCTAACACTAACCCTACCCCGTATTCTAACCCTCACCCTAACCCTAACCATAACCCGTACCCTAACCCTAACCCTAACCCTTTCCCTAACCCTAACACTAACCCTAACCCGTACTCTAACCCTAACGCTAACGCTAACCGTAACCCCAACCGTATTCTAACCCTAACCATAACCCTCACCCTAACCCTAACCCGCTGTAACCCTAACCCATACCATAACCTAACCCTAACCCGTACCCTAACCCTAACCCTAATTCGTACCCTAAACCTAACCCTAAACCTGACCCTAACCCTAACCCTAAACCGTACCCTAAAACTAACCCATACCCTAACACTAAACCTAACCCTAACCCGTACACTAAACCTAACCCTAACTAGTACACTAACCCTAACCCTAACCATGACCTTGACCCTAACCCTAACCCGTACCCTAAGCCTAACCCATACCCTAAACCTAACCCTAATCCTAACCCTAACCAAAACCCGTACCTAAACCTAACCCTAACCCTTGACCTAACTCGTACCCAACCCTGTCCGGTAACCTAATCCTAAACCTAATCCATACCCAAACCCTAACACTACCCTAATCCATACCGTAGCGCTAACACTAACCCTAACCCTAACCCGCACACTAAACCTAAACCTAACCCTAACACTAACCATAACCATTACCCATACCCTAACCCTAATCCATACCCTAACCCTAACCCTATCCCTAATCCATAACCTTACCCTAACCCTAACCCTAACCCTGACCCTAAACTTAACCTAACCCGTACCCTAACCTAACCCGTACTTTAACCCTACCCTAACCCTAATCCGTACACTAAACCTAACCCTAACACTAACTCGTACCCTAAACCTAACCCTAAACCTGACCCTATACCTAAGACTAACCTGTACCCTATGCATAACCCATAACCTAACCCTAACCCTAAACCTAAGCCTAACCCTAACCCGTACCCTAAACCTAACCCTAACCCTTGACCTAAACCGTACCCAAACCTATCCTGTACCCTAACCCTAACCCGTAACCAAACACTAACAGTAACCCTAACGCATACCCTAGCGCTAACCCTAACCCAAACCCTAACCCTAACCATACACTAACACTAACCCTAACCCTCACCCTAACCCTACCCCGTTCTGTAACCCTAACCCATACCATAACCCTAACCCTAACCCGTAACCTAACCCTAACCCTAACTCGTACCCTAACCCTAAACCTAACCCTGACCCTTAACCTAAACCTAACCCGTACCCTAAATATAACCCGTAATTTAAACCTAACCCTAAACCTAAACCGTATCCTACACCTAACCCTAACAATAACTCGTAGCCTAAACCTATCCCTAACCCTGACCCTAACCCTAACCCTAACCCGTACCCTAAGCATAACCCATACCCTAACCCTAAACCTAAACCTAACGCTAACCCTAACCCGTACCCTAAACCTAACCCTAACCCTTGACCTAACCCGTTACCAAACCTATCCCATACCCTAACCCTAACCCTAACCCGTAACTAAACCCTAACAGTAACCCTAACCCATAGCCTAGCGCTAAACCTAACCCTAACCCTAACACTAAATCGGACCCAAAACCTAACCCTAACCCTGACCCTAACACTAACCCTATCCCGTACCCTAACTCTAAACCGTACCCGAACCCTAACCCTAAACCTAACCCATACCCTAACCCTAAACGTAACCCTAGCCCAAACCCAAACCCTAACTCTAAAACTAATCCTAACCTGCACATTAAACCTAACCCTAACCCTAGACCTAACACGTACACTAACCCTATCCCGTACCCTAAAATTAACCCTAACCCATACCGTGTCCCTAACACTAACCCTAACCCTAACCCTAACCCATACACTAACCCTAACCAAACCTTAACCCTAACCCTAACCCGTACCCGTACCCTAACGCTACCCATAGCCTACTCCTAACTCTAACCCTAACCCCTAACCCTAAGCCTAACCGTAACCGTACCCGAACCCATACCGAAACGGTAAACCTAACCCGTACCAGAACACTAACCCAAATCCGTAGTATAACCCTAACCGTAACCCTAACCCTAACCCTAACCCGCAACCTAAACTTAACCCTAACCCTAACCCAAACCATAACCCTTAACCGTAACCTAACCCTAACACATAACCTAACCCTAACCCTAACCTTTACCATAACCCTAATCCGTAAGCTAACCCTAAAACTAACCCGGAAACTAACCCCAACCCTAACCCTAACAAGACCCTAACACTAACCCTATCCCTATCCCTGACCCTAAACCTAACACAAACCTTACACTAACCCTAACCCGAACACAACCCGCACCCTAAACCTAACTCTAACCCGTACCCTAACCCTAACCCGTAACCTAAACCAAACCCTAACCCTAAACTTAAACCGTTCGCTAACCCTATCCTGTACCCTAAACCTAATCCTAACCCGTATCTTAACCCTAACCTAACCATAAGCCTAAACCGTACTTTAACACCAACCCTAACCCTAACACTAACCCTACCCGTACTCTAACCCTAACCCTAACCCGTACCCTAAACCTAACCCTAACCTTAACTCGTACCCTATCCCTAACAGTAAACCTGACCCTAACCCTAACCCTAACCAGTAACCTAAACCTAACCCATACCCTAACCCTAACCCTAAACCTAACCCTAACCCTAACCCGTACCCTAAACCTAACCCTAACCCTTGACCTAACCAGTACACAACCCTATCCCGTACCCTAACCCTAACCCGTACCCAAAACCTAACAGTAACGCTAACCCATACCTTAGCGCTACCCCTAATGCTAACCCTAAGCCTAACCCGCACCCTAAACCAAAACCTAACCCGAACCCTAACCATAACCCTTACCCATTCCCTAACCCTAACCCATACCCTAACAATAACCCTAACCTTAAATGTAACCCTAACCCATACCCTAACCCTAAAACTAACCCGTACCCTAACCCCAACCCTAACCCTAACCCGTACCATAATCCTGTCCCTAACCCTAACCCTGATCCTAAACCTAACCCTAACCCATAGCCTAACCCTAACCCCCACCTAACCAACCCTAACCGGTACCCTAACTCTAACCAATAACCTAAACCTAACCCTAACCCTAAACTTAACCCGTACACTAACCCTATCCTGTACCCTAAACCTAACCCTACCCCGAACCCTAACCCTAACCCTTACCCTAACCCTGTCCTGTAAACTAAACCTAACCCTAACCCGAACCCTAACCCTAACCCTAACCCTAACCCTAACCCTAACCCTAACCGATTCCGTACACTAACCCTAAGCCCAACCCTAACACTAACCCTAACCCGTACTCTAACCCTAACCATAACCCTAAACCTAACCCTAACCCGTGCTCTAACCCTATACCATACCCTTACACTAACCCTTACCCTAAACCTAAACCTACCCCGTACCCTAACCCTAAACCTAACACTAACCCCTACCCAAACCCTAACTCTAACACGTACCATAACCCTAACCTTAACCCTTACCCTAACCCGTACACACAGGGTAAACCTAATCTGTACCCTAAAACTAACCCAAACCCGTACACTAACCCTAACCCTAACCCTAACACTAAACCTACCCCATACTCTAACACTAACCCTAAGCCTAACCCTAACCCTAACCCGTAATCTAACCCTAACCCTAACCGTAACCCTAACCCTAAACCGTACCCTAACACTAACCCTAACCCTAACACTAACCCTAACCCGTACTCTAACCCTAACCCTAACCCTAACCCTAACACTAACCCTACCCCGTACTCTAACACTAACCGTAATCCTAACCCTAACTCGTACCCTAACCCTAAACCTAACCCTAACCCTAACACTAACCCTAACCTATACTCTATCCCTAACCCTAACCGTATTCTAACACTAACCCTAACCCTCACCCTAACCCTAACACGTACTGTAACCCTAACCCATACCATAACCCTAAACCAAACCCGTACCTTAAACCTAACCCTAATTCGTACCCTAACCCTAACCCTAACCCTGACCCAAACCCTAAGCCTAACCCGTATCCTAAACCTAACCCATACCCTAACCCTAAACCTAACTCTAACCCGTGATCTAACCCTATCCCGTACCCTAACACTAACCCTAAACCTAACCCACACCTAAACCTAACCCTAACCCGTAACCTAAGCCTAACCCTAAACCTATACTTAACCCGTACGCTAACCCTATCCTGAAACCTTTACCAAACCCTAACCCGTAACCTAACCGTAAACCTATCCCCAAACCTAACACTAACCCTTACCCTAACCCTATCCCTAACGCTAACCCTGACCCTAAACCTAAACCTAAACTTTACCCTAACCCTAACCCTAACTCTAACCCGCACCTAAACCTAACCCTAACCCGTACCCTAACCATAACCCGTAACCTAAACCTAAACCTAAACCTAAACTTAACCCATACACTAACCCTAACCTGTACCCTAAACCTATCCCATACCCTAATCCTAACCCTAAACTTAACCCTAAACCTATCCCGTACCCTATACCTAATCCGAACCCTTGACCTAACCCATACCCAACCTTATCCGTACCCTAACCCTAACCCTAACCCGTACCCAAAACCTAAGAGTAACCCTAACCCATACCCTAGCGCTAAACGTAACCCTAACCCTAAACCTAACCCGAACCCTAAACCTAAACCTAACCCTAAGCCTAACCATAACCCTTACCCGTACCCTAACCCTAACCCATACCCTAACCCAAACCCGTAACCTAAACCTAAACCTAACCCTAAACTTATCAAGTACACTAACCCTATCCCGTACCCTAAACCTAACCCTAACCTGTACCCTAACCCTAACCCTAACCCTAACCCTATCCATACACTAACCCAAACCCTAACCCTACCACTAACCCTATGCCATACTCTAACCCTAACCCTAACACTAACACTAACCCTAACATGTACTCTAAACCTAACCCTAACCCTAAACGTAACCCTAAACCATAATCAAACACTATCACGTACCCTAACACTAAGCCTAACCCTAACACTATCCCTAACCCGTACCCTAACCCTAAACGTAACCCTAACCCGTACCCAAACCCTAACCCTAACACGTACCCTAAATCTAACCCTAACCCTCACACTAAAACTAACCCTAAACCTAGACCTAACACGTACACTAAACCTATCCCTTACTGTAACCTTAACCCTAACCCATACCGTAACCCTAACACTAACCCTAACCCAAACCCTAACCCTAACCCTAACCCTAACCCATAGACTAACCCTAACCCTAACCCTAACCCTAACCCTAACCCTAACCCGTACCCTAACATTAACCCTTACCCTAACCATAAACCTAACCCATACCCTAACCCTAAACGTAACCCTAACCCGTACCAAAACCTAACCCTAACACGTACCCTAACCCTAACCCTATCCCTAACCCGCACACTAAACCTAACACAAACCCTAGACCTAACACGGACACTAATCCTATCCCGTACCGTAAACTTAACCCTAACCCGTACCGTAACCCTAACACTAACCCTAACCCTAACCCGTACACTAACCCTAACCCTAACCCTAAACTTACCCTAACGCTAACCTTAACCCTAACCCTAACACTAACCCTTACCCGTACTCTAAACTAACCCTAACCCTAAACTTAAACCTAACCCGTACTCTAACCCTAACCCTAACCCTAACACTAACCATAACCCTAACACTAAACCTAACACGTACTCAAACCCTAAACCTAACCCTAACACTAACCCTAACCCTCTACTAAAACCCTATCCCTAAACCTAACCCTAACCCTAACCCTAACTCGTACGGTAACCCGAAATCGTACCCTAACCCTAACCCTAACCTTAACCTAACCCTAACCCTGACCCTAACCCTAAACCTAATCCTGTACCCTAACCCTAACCCTAACCCGCATGCTAAACCTAACCCTAAACCTAGACCTAACCCGTACCCTAACCCTAACCTGTACCCTAACACTAACCCTAACCCTAAACCTTACCCTAACCCCTACCCAAACGGTAAACCTAACCCGTACCCTAACACTAACCCAAACAAGTACTCTAACCATAACCCTAAACCAAACCTGAACCCTTAACTTAACCCTAACCCTAACCCAAACCATAACCCTTAACCGTAACCTAACCCTAACCAATACCCTAAACCTAACCCTAACCTTAAACGTAACCCTAACCTGTAACTTAAACCTAACACTAACCCATACCCTAAAACCAACTCTAACCCTAACTTGTACCCTAACACTAAACCTAACCCTAAACCTGACCCTAAACCTAACCCTAAACCGTACACTAACACTAACCCTAACCCTAACCCGCACCCTAAACCTAACCCTAACCCGTACCCTAACCCTAACCCGTAACCTCAAACTAAACCTAACCCTAAACTTAACCCGTTCGCTAACCCTATCCATACCCTAAACCTAACCCCAACCCGTATCCTAAACCTAAACCTAACCCTAAGCCTAATCTGTACATTAACCCTAACCCTAAACCTAACCCTAACACTAACCATAACCCGTACTCTATCCCTAACCCTAACCGTATTCTAACCCTAACCCTAACCCTCACCCTAACCCTAACACGTACTGTAACCCTAAATCAACCATAACCCTAAACCTAACCCGTCCCCTAACCCTAACCCTAATTCGTACCCTAACCCTAACCCTAACCCTGACCCTAACCCTAAACCTAACCCGTATCCTAAACCTAACCCATACCCTAACCCTAAACCTAACCCTAACCCATGCTCTAACCCTATCCCGTACCCTAACACTAACCCTAATCCTAACCCGAAACCTAAACTGAAACCTACCCTAACCCTAACCCGTACCCAAACCCTAACAGTAACCCTAAACCATACCCTAATGCTAACACTAACCCTAACCCTAACTCTAACCATTACCCGTACCCTAACCCTAACCCATACCCTAAACTAACCCTAAACTTAACCGTAACACTGACCAGGAACCTAAACCTAAAATTAACCCGTACCCTAACCCCAACCCTAACCCTAACCCGTACCCTAACCCTAACCCTAACCCTAACCCACACCTAAACCTAACCCTAACCCATTACCTAAGCCTAACCCTAACCCTAAACTTAACCCGAATGCTAACCCTATCCCGTACCCTTAACCTAACCCTAACCCGTAAACTAACCTAACCCTAAGCCCAACCAGTACATTAACCCTAATCCTAACACTAACACTAACCCTACCCCGTACTCTAACCCTAACCCTAACTCTAACCCTAACCCGTACCCTAACCCTAACCCTAACCCTAACCCTAACACTAACCCTAACCCGTACTCTAACCCTAACCCTAACCCTAACACTAACCCTACCCCGTACTCTAACACTAACCTGAATCCTAAACCTAACTCGTACCCTAACCCTAACCCTAACACTAAACCTAACCCGTACTCTATCCCTAACCCTAACCGTATTCTAACCCTAACCGTAACCCTCACCCTAACCCTAACACGTACTGTAACCCTAACCCATACCATAACCCTAAACCTAACCTTATCCTAACCCTAACCCTAATTCGTACCCTAACCCTAACCCTAACCCTGACAATAACCATAACCCTAACCCGTATCCTAAACCTATCCCATACCCTAACCCTAAACCTAACCCTAACCCATGCTCTAACCCTATCCCGTACACTAACACTTACCCTAATCCTAACCCTTGACCTAACGCGTAACCTAACCCTAACCCTAACCCTAACCCTAACCCGTACCCAAACCCTAACAGTAACCCTAAACAATACCCTAGCGCTAACATTAACCCTAACCCTAACCCTAACCATTACCCGTACACTAACCCTAACCCATATCTAACCCTAACCCTAAACTTAACCATAACCCTGACACTTACACTACACCTAAAATTAACCCGTACCCTAACCCTAACACTAACCCTGACCCTAACACTAACCCTAGCCCGTACTCTAACAAACCCTAACCCTAAACGTAACCCTAACCTATACGCTAACCCTAACCCATACCCTAACACTAACCCTACACATAACACTATCCCTAACCCATACTCTAACCCTAAACCTAACCCTATCTCTAACCCAAACCCGTACTATAACCCTAAACCTAAACTTAACCTTAAACCTAAACCTAACCCGTACTCTACCCCTATCCCGTAGCCTAACACTAACACTAACCCTAACCCCTAAACCTAACCCTAACCCTTACCTAACCCGTACCCAAACGGTAAACCTAACCCGTACCATAACACTAACCCAAACCCGTACTCTAACCCTAACACTAACCATAACCCTAAACCGCACCCTAAACTTAACCCTAACCCTAATGCTAACCATAACCCTTAACCGTACCCTAAACCTAACCCTAACTCGTACCCTAACCCTAACACTGACCCTAACCCTAACCCGTACACTAACCCTAACCCGTACCGTAACCCTAACCCTAACCCTATCCATAACCTTAACCCGTACCCTAAACCTAACCCTAACCCTTGTCCTAACCCGTACCCAAACCTATCCCGTAACCTAACCCTAACCCTAACCTGTACCCAAACCCTACGAGTAACCCTAACCCATACACTAGCACTAACCCTAACCCTAACCCTAAGCCTAACCTGCACCCTAAACCTAAACCTAACCGTAAACCTAACCATAACCCTTAACTGTACCCTAACCCTAACCCATAACCTAACACTAACCCTAACCTTAACCGTAACCCTAAACCGTACCCTAACCCTAAAACTAACCCGTAACGTAACCCAAACCCTAACCCTAACCCGTACCATAACCCTATCCCTAATCCTAACGCTGACCTTCAACCTAACCCTAACCCGTACCCTAACCCTAACTTGCACCTAAACCTAACCCTAAACCGTACCCTAACGCTAAACCGTAACCAAAACCTAAACCTAAACCTAAACTTATCCCGTACACTAACACTATCCCATACCCTAAACCTAACCCTAACCTGTACCCTAACCCTATCCCTACCCTAAACGTAACACTAAACCTAACCCATACTCTAACCCTAACTCTAACCCTAAACCTAACCCTAACCCATACTCTAACCCTAACCCGTACCCTAACACTAACCCTTACCCTAACCCTAAACCTAACCTGTACCATAAACCTAAACGTAACCCTTGACCTAACCCGTACCCAAACCTAATTCGTAACCTAACCCTAACCCTAACCAGTAACCAAACCCTAACAGTAACTCTAACCATACCCTAGCGCTAACCCTATCCCTAACCCTAAGCTTAACCCGCACCCTAAACCTAAACCTAACCGTAACCCTAACCATAACCCTTACCCGTACCCTAAACCTAACCCATAACCTAACACTACCCTAACATTTACCGTAACCCTAACCCGTACCATAACCCTAAAAATAACCCGTACCATAACCCCAACCATAACCCTAAAACGTACCATAACCCTATCCTTAATCCTAACCCGTACCCAAACCCTAACCATAACACGTACCCTAACCCTAACTCTAACCCTTACCCTAACCCGTACCCAAAAGGTAAACCTCACCCGTACCCTAACACTAACCCAAACCCGTACTCTAACCCTAACCCTAACCATAACCATAACCCACAACCTAAACTTAACCTTAACCCTAACCCAAACCATAACCCTTAACCGTAACCTAACCCTAACCCATACCCTAACCCTAACCCTAAACATAACCATAACCATAATCCATACCGTAACCACAAAACTAACCCGTACCCTAACCCCAACCCTAACCCTAACCCGTACCCTAACACTAATCCTAAATCTAACCCTGACCTAAACCTAACCCTAACCCTTACACTAATCCTAACACTAACCCTACCCGCACCCAAAATCTAACCCTAACCCGAACCCTAACCCTAACCCGTGACATAAACCTAACCATAACCCTAAACTTAACCCGTACGCTAACCCTATCCTGTACCCGAAACCTAACCCTAACCCGTATCCTAACCCTAAACCTAACCCTAAGCATAAACCGTACATTAAACCCAAACCTAACCCTAACACTAACCCTACCCTGTACCCTAACCCTAACCCTAACCCTAACCCGTACACTACCCTAAACCTAACCCTAACCCTAACACTAATCCTACCCGTACTCTAACCCTAAACCTAACCCTAAACCTAACCCTAACCCTAACCCTAACCCTAACACTAACCTTAACCCGTACTGTAAACCTAACCCTAACACTAACCCTAACCCTAATCGTACTCTAACACTAACCCTAAACCTCACCCTAACCCTAAACTGTACTGTAACCCTAACCGGTAACAAAACACTAACCCTAACCCGTACACTAACCCTAACCCTAACCCTAACCCTAACACTAATCCTACCCATACTCTAACCCTAAACCTAACCCTAAACATAACCCATACCGTAACCCTAACCCTCACCCTAACCCAAACCCTAACTCTAACCCTAACCCGTACTGTAAACCTAACCCTAACCCTAAACCTAATCGTACTCTAACCCTAACCCTAACCCTCACCCTAACCCTAAACTGTACTGTAACCCAACCGGTAACATAACCCTAACCCTAACCAGTACCCTAACCCTAACCCTATCCGTACACTAACACTAACTCTAACCCTAACACTAACCCTAACCCGTACCATAACCCTAACCCTAACTCTGACCCTAACCCTAACCCTAAACCGTAACCTAAACCTAACCCATACCCTAACCCTAAACCTAATCCTAACCTGGAACCTAAACCTAACCCTAACCCGTACACTAACCCTAAATCTAAACCATACCCTAACCCTAACCCGTACCCTAAACCTAACCCTAACACTAACCCTAACCCGTACTCTAACCCTAACCCTAACCCTAACCGTATTCTAACCCTAACCCTAACCTTCACCCTGACCGTAACCCGTACTGTAATCCTAACCCGTACCACAACCCTAACCCTAACCCGTACCCTAACCCTAAACCTAACCGTAACCCTGACCCTAACCCAAAACGTAATCCCGTACCCTAACCCTAACACTAACCCGCATCCTAAACCTAACCCTAACCCTAGACCTAACCCGTACCCTAACCCTAAACCGTACAATAACACTAACCCTAACACTAACCTTTACCCTAACCCTAAACCGTACCCTAACACTAACCCTAACACTAACCCGTACCCTAACCCTAAACCTTACCCAAACCCTAACCCTAACAGGTACCCTAACCCTAAACCTAAACCTAACCCTAACCCGCACACTAAACCTAACCCTAACCCGAGATCTAACACCTACACTAACCCTATACCATACCCTAACCTTAACCCTAACCCGTACTGTAACCCTAACACTAAACCTAACCCTAACCCTAACACTAACCCTAACCCATACACTAACCCTCACCCGAACCCTAACCCTAACCCGTACCCTAACCCTACCTGTAGCCTAACTGTAAATCTAACCCTAACCCGTAACCCTAACCCTAACCCTAACCCTTACCCTAACCCGTACCCAAACGGTAAACCTGACCAGTACCCTAACACTAAACCAAACCTGTACTCTAACCGTAACCCTAAACCTAACCCTAACCCTAAGCCACACCCTAAACTTAACACTAAACCTAACCCAAAACATAACCCTTAAACGTAACCTAACCCTAACCCATACCCTAAACCTAACTCTAACCCTAACCCGTACTATAACCCTAACCTTAACCCTAACCCAAACCCTAACACTACCCCGTACTCTAACCCTATCCCGTAGCCTAAGCCTAACTCTAACACTAACCCCTAAGTGTTACCCACACCCTTACCCTATCCCGGACCAAAACGGTAAACCTAAACCGTACCCTAACACTAACCCAAACCCATACTCTAACCCTAACCCTAACACTAAACCTAACCCTAAACCGCACCCTAAACTTAACCCTAACCCTAACACTAAACATAACCCTTAACCGTACCCTAACCCTAACCCACAAACTAACCCTATCCCTAACTTTAACCGTAACCCTAACCCGTACCCTAACCCTAAAACTAACCTGTACCCTAACGCCAACCCTAAGGCTAACCCATAACCTAACACTAACCCAAACCCTAACCCTGACCTTTAACCTAAACCTAACCCGTACACTAACCCTAACCCTAACCCTAACCCGCACCCTAAATCTAAACCTAACCCGTACCCTAACACTAACCCATAACCTAAACCTAACCATAACCATAAACTTAACCCGTATGCTATCCCTACACCATACCCTAAACCTAACCCTAACCCGTAACCTAACCCTACACCTAAACCTAAGCCTAACCCCTACATTGACCCTAACCCTAACCATAACACTAACCATACCCCGTACTCTAACCCTAACCCTAACCCGTACCCTAACCCGTACCCTAATCCTAACCCTTTCCCTAACCCTAACACTATCCCTAACCCGTACTCTAACCCTAACCCTAACCCTAAACCTAACACTAGCCCTAACCATATTCTAACCCTAACCCTAAATGTTACCCTAACTCTAACTCGTACTGTAACCCTAAACCATAACATAAACCTAACCTTAACCCGTACCCTAATCCTAACACTAACTCGTACCCTAAATCTAACCCTGACCCAAACACTAATGCAAACCCGTAACCTAAACCTAACCTGTACCCTAACCCTAACCGTAACTCTACCCCATACCCTAAACCTAACCCTAACCCTAACTCATACCCTAACCATAACCCTAACCCTGACCCTAAACCTAACCCTAACCCGTACCCTAAACTTAACCCGTACACTAACCCTAACCCTAAACCTAACACTAACCCTAATCCATACCCTAAACCTAACCCTAACCCTTGACCAAACCCGTACCCAAACCTATCCCGTACCCTAACCCTAAATCTAACCCGTACCCTAACCCTAACCCTAACCCTAACCCATACCCTAGCGCTAACCGTAACCCTAACCCTAAGCCTAACCCCCACCCTAAACCTAAACCGAACCCTAACCCTAAACATAACCCTTACCGTACACTAACCCTAACCCTTACCCTAACACTAACCCTCACCCTAACCCTTACCCTAACCCGTACCTTACCCCAACCCTAACCCTAACCCTAACACGCACCCTAAACTTAACCCTAACCCTAACGCAAACCATAACCCTTAACCGTAACCTAACCCTAACCCATACCTTAACCCTAACCCTAACCTTAACCATAACCCTAACTCGTACCCTAACCCTAAAACTAACCCGTACCCTAACCCCAACCCTAACCTTAACGCGTAGAGAAACACTAACCCTAACCCTAACCTAGACCCTAAACCTAACCCTAACCGCACACTAACCCTAACCCTAACACTAACACTAACACTAACCCTATCCCGTAGTCTAAACCTAACCCTTACCCTAAACCTAACCCTAACCCGTACTCTAACCTTAACCCTAACCCTAACACTAACCATAACACAAACACTAACCCTACCAGTAGTCTAACCCTAAACGTAACCCTAACACTAACCCTAACCCCCTACTATAATCCTAACCCTAAACCTAACCCTTACCCTAACCCTAACTCGTACCGTAACCCGAACCCGTACCCTTCCCTAAACCTAACCCTAAACCTAACCCTAACCCTGACCCTAACCCTAACCCTAATCCCGTATCATAACCCTAACCCTAACCTGCATCCTAAACCAAACCCTAACACTAGACCTAACCCGTAGCCTAACCCTAACCCGTACCCAAACACTAACCCATACCCTAACGCCAACACTAACCCTAACCCTAACCTGTACACTAACCATAACACTAACCCATACCCTAACCCTAACCAGTACCCTGACCCTAACCCAAGGCCTAAATCTAACCCGCACCGTAAACCTAACCCTAACCTTAGACATAAACCATACCCTAACCCTATCCCGTACCCTAACCCTAGTCCTAACCCGTATCCTAACCCTAACACTAACCCTAACGCTAACACTAACCCTAACCCGTACATTAACCCTAACACTAACCCTAACCCGTACCCTAACCCTAACCCGCACTGAAACCTAACCCTAACCCGTACCCTATCCCTAACCCGTAACCTAAACCTAACCCTAACCCTAAACTTAACCCGTACACTAACCCTATCCCATACCCTAAACCTAACCCTAAACCGTACCCTAACCCTAACTCTAACCCTAACACTATCCGTACACTAACCCTAACTCTAACCCTAACACTAACCCTAACCCGTACCCTAACACTAACCCTTACCCTAACCCTAAACCTAACCCATACCCTAACCCTAAAGGGAACCCTAACCTGCACCCAAACCCTAACCCTAACACATACTCTAACCCTAACCCTAACCCTAAACCTAACCCTAACCTTGACCCCAAACCTAACCCTAACCCGTAACCTAACCCTAAACTGTACCCTAACCCTAACCCTAAACCTAACCCGTACCCTAACTCTAAATGTAACCCTAACCCGTACACAAACCCTAACCCTAACACGTACCCTAACCCTAACCCTAACCCGCACACTAAACCTAAACCTAACCCTAGACCTAACACCTACACTAACCCTATCCCGTACCCTAAACTTAACCCTAACCCGTAATGTAACCCTAACACTAACGCTAACCCTAAACCTATCCCGTACCCTAACCCTACCCGTAGCCTAACCCTAACTCTAACCCTAACCCCTAACCCTAACCCTAACCCTTACCCTAACCCGTACCCAAACGGTAAACCTAACCCGTACCCTAACACTAACACAATCCCGTACTCTAACACTAAACCTAACCCTAACCCGTACCCTAACACGTACCCTAACCCTTCCCGTAGCCTAACCCTAACACTAACCCTAACCCCTAACCCTAACCCTAACCCTAACCCTAACCCTTACCCTAACACGTACCCAAACGGTAAACCTAACACGTACCCTAACACTAACCCAAACCCGTACTCTAAACCTAACCCTAACCCTAACCCTAACCCTAACCCGCACTCTAAACTTAACCCTAACCCTAACGCAAACTATAACCCTTAACCATAACCTATCCCTAACCCATACCCTAACCCTAACCCTAACCTTAACCGTAACCCTAACACGTACCCTAACCCTAAAACTACCCCGTACCCTAACCCCAACCCTAACCTTAACGCCTACACTAACACTAACCCTAACCCTAACCATGACCCTAAACCTAACCCTAACCACACACTAACCCTAACCCTAACCCTAACCCTAACCCTAACCCTAACACTAACCCTATCCCGTATTCTAAACCTAACTCTAACCCTAATCCAAACCCTAACCCGTACTCTAACCTAAACCCTAACCCTAACACTGACCATATCCCTAACACTAACCTTAACCAGTACTCTAACCCTAAACGTAACCCTAACACTAACCCTAACCCCCTACTATAATCCTATCCCTAAACCTAACCCTTACCCTAACCCTAACTCGTACCGTAACCCGAACCCGTACCCAACCCTAACCCTAACCCTAAACCTAACCCTAACCCTGACTCTAACTTTAACCCTAATCCCGTACCCTAACCCTAACCCTAACCGCATCCAAAACCTAACCCTAAACCTAGACCTAACCCGTAGCCTAACCCTAACCCGTACCCTAACACTAACCCGTACCCTAACCCTAACACTAACCCTCACCCTAACCCGTACACTAAACATTACCCTAACCCATACCCTAACCCTAACCCGTACCCTAACCCTAACCCAGGGCCTAACTGTAACCCGCACACTAAACCTAACTCTAACCCTAGACATAACCCGTAACCTAACCCTATCCCGTACCCTAACCCAAGTCCTAACCCGTATCCTAACCCTAACACTAACCCTAACCCGTACACTAACCCTAACCCGTACACTAACCCTAAACCTAACCCTAACCCGTACCCATACCCTAACCCTAAACCGCACCGAAACCTAACCCTAACCCGTACGTTAACCTTAACCTGTAACCTAACCCTAACCCTAACCCTAAACTTAACCCGTACACTAACCCTATCCCATACCCTAAACCTAACCCTAACAATAACCCGTACCCTAAACCTAAACCTAACCCTTGACCTAATGTGTACCCAACCCTATCTCGTACCCTAACCCTAACCCTAACCCGTACCCAAGCCCTAACAGTAACCCTAACCCATACCCTAGCGCAAACACTAACCCTAACCCTAAGCCTAACGCGCACCCTAAACCTAATACTAAAACTAACTCTAACCATAACCCTTACCCGTACCCTAACCCTAACCCATACCCTAACACTAACCTAACCTTAACCGTAACCCTAACCCGTACCCTAAACCTAAAACGAACCAGTACCCTAACCCCAACCCTAAACCTAACCCGTACCATAACCCTATCCCTAACCCTAACCTTGACCCTAAACCTAACCCTGACCTGTACCCTAACCCTAACCCGCACCTAAAACTAACCCTAACCCGTACCCTAACCCTAACCCATAACCTATACCTAACCCTAACCCTTAACTTAACCCGTACACTAGCCCTATCCCATAGCCTAAACCGAACCCTCACCTGTACCCTAACCCTTAACCTAACCCTAACCCTATCTGTACACTAACCCTAACCCTAACCCTAACACTAACCCTAACCCGTACTCTAACACTAACCCTAACCCTAAAACTAACCCTAACCCGTACTCTAACCAAACCCTTACCCTAACCCCTACCCATACCCTAAGCCTAACCCATACCCTAAACTTAACCATAAACCTAACCCTAACCCTAACCCGTACCCTAAACCTAAACCTAACCCTTGACCTAACCCGTAGCCAACCCTATATCGTAACCTAACCCTAACCCTAACCCGTACCCAAACCCTAAGTGTAACCCTAACCCATATCCTAGCACTAACACTAACCCTAACCCTAAACCTGACCCGCACCCTAAACCTAAACCTAACCCTATCCCTAACGATAACCCTTACCCTTTCTCTAACACTAAACCATACCCTAACCCTAACCCTAACCATAACCGTAACCCTAACCCGTACACTAAACCTAAAACTAACCCGTACCCTAACCACAACCCTAAAACTAACCCGTACCAAAACCCTATCCCTAACGCTAATCCTGACCCTAAACCTAACCCACACCCGTACCCTAAACCCACCTTACCCCTAACCCTAACCCTAACCCTAAACCTAACCCGTACACTAACCCTAACCCGAACCCTAACCCTACCCTAACCCATACCCTAACCCTACCCGTAGCCTAATTCTAACTCTGACCCTAACACCTAAACCTAAGCCTAAACCTAACCCTTACCCTTACCCGTACCCAAACCTAAACATAACCTGTACCCTATCACTAACCCAAACCCGTACTCTAACCCTAACCCTAACCCTAACCCGCACCCTAAACTTAACCGTAACCCTAACACATACCATTCCCTTAAATGTAACCTAAACATAACCCATAACCTAACCCTAACCCTAACCTTAACCATAACCCTAACCCGTACCCTAACCTTAAAACTAACCCGTACCCTAACCCCAACCCTAACGCTAAACCTTACCTAACACTAACACTAACCCTAACCCTAACCCTGACCCTAAACCTAACCCTAACCCGTAACCTAACCCTAAACCGTACCCTAACCCTAACCCTAAACCTAACCCGTACCCTAACCCTAAATGTAACCCTAACCCGTACCCAAACCCTAATCCTAACACGTACCTAACCCTAACCCTAACCCGCACACTAAACCTAACCCTAACCCTAGACCTAACACCTACACTAACCCTATCCCGTACCCTAAACTTAACCTTAACCTGTAATGTAACCCTAACACTAACCCCTAACCCTAACCCTAACCCTTACCCTAACCCGTACCGAAACGGTAAACTTAACCCGTACCCTAACACTAACCCAAACCTGTACTCTAACCCTAAACCTAACCCTAACCCATACCCTAACCCGTACCCTAACCCTTCCCGTAGCCTAACCCTAACACTAACCCTAACCCCTAACACTAACCCTAACCCTTACCCTAACATGTACCCAAACGGAAAACCTAACACGTACCCTAACACTTACCCAAACCCGTACTCTACACCTAACCCTAAACCTAACCCTAACCCGCACCCTAAACTTAACCCTAACCCTAACGCAAACTATAACCCTTAAGCGTAACCTAACCCTAACCCATACCCTAACCCTAACCCTAACCTTAACTGTAACCCTAACTCGTACTCTAACCCTAAAACTACCCCGTACCCTAACCCCAACCCTAACCTTAACGCCTATACTAACACTAACCCTAACCCTAACCATGACCCTAAACCTAACCCTAACCACACACTAACCCTAACCCTAGCCCTAACACTAACCCTATCCCGTATTCTAAACCTAACCCTAACCCTAATCCAAACCCTAACCCGTACTCTAACCTAAATCCTAACCCTAGCACTAACCATATCCCTAATACTAACCTTAACCAGTACTCTAACCCTAAACGTAACCCTAACACTAACCCTAACCCCCTACTATAATCCTATCCCTAAACCTAACCCTTACCCTAACCCTAACTCGTACCGTAAACCGAACCCGTACCCAACCCTAACCCTAACCCTAAACCTAACCCTAACCCTGACCCTAACCCTAACCCTAATCCCGTACCCTAACCCTAACCCTAAACCGCCTCCTAAACCTAACCCTAAACCTAGACCTAACCCGTAGCCTAACCCTAACCCGTACCCTAACACTAACCCATACCCTAACCCTAACACTAACCCTAACCCTAACCCGTACACTAACCATTACCCTAACCCATACCCTAACCTTAACCCGTACCCTAACCCTAACCCAGGGCCTAACTGTAACCCGCACCCTAAACCTAACCCTAACCCTAGACATAACCCATACCCTAACCCTATCCCGTACCCTAACCCAAGTCCTAACCTGTATCCTAACGCTAACACTAACCCTAACCCGTACACTAACCCTAACCCGTACACTAACCCTAACCCTAACCCTAACCCGTACCCTAACCCTAAACCGCACCGAAACCTAACCCTAACCCGTACGTTAACCATAAACCGTAACCTAACCCTAACCCTAACCCTAAACTTAACCCGTACACTAACCCGATCCCATACCCTAAACCTAAACCTAACAATATCCCGTAACCTAAACCTAAACCTAACCCTTGACCTAATGCGTACCCAACCCTATCTTGTACCCTAACCTTAACCCTAACCCGTACCCAAACCTTAACAGTAACCCTAACCCATATCCTAGCGGTAACACTAACCCTAACCCTTACCCTAACCCGTATCCAAACGGTAAACCTAACCTGTACCCTAACACTAACCCAAACCCGTACTCTAATCCTAACACTAACCCTAACACTAACCCTACCCCGCACTCTAACACTAACCCTAAACCTAACCTTAACCCTAACCCGTACCCTAACCCTAACCCTAAACCTAACACTAACCCTAACCCTTACTCTAACCCTAACCCTAACCCTAACACTAAAGCTACCCCGTACTCTAACACTAACTCTAACCCTAACCCTAACCCATACCCTAACCCTAACCCTAAAACTAACCCTAACACTAAACCTAACCCGTACTCTATCCCTAACCCTAACCCTAACCCTACCGTATTCTAACCCTAACCCTAACCCTCACCCTAACCCTAACCCGTACTGTAACACTAATCCATACCATAACCCTAAACCTAACCCGTACCCTAAACCTAACCCTAATTTGTACCCTAACCCTAACCCTAACCCTGACCCTAACACTAACCCTAACCCGTATCCTAAACCTAACCCATCCCCTAACCCTAAACCTAACCCTAACCCGTACCCTAAACCTAACCCTAACCCAGACTCTAACCCTAACCTTAACCCTAACCCTGACCCTGACCCTAAACCTAACCCTAACCCGTACACTAAGCCGAACCCATTCCCTAACCCTAAACCTAATCCTAACCCTAACCCTAACCCGTACCCTAAACCTAACCGTAATCCTTAACCTAAACCCGTAACCTAACCCTAACCCTAACCAGTACCCAAGCCCAACATTAACCCTAAACCATACCCTAGCGCTAACAGTAACCCTAACCCTAAACCTAACCATTACCCGTATCCTAACCCTAACCCATACCCTAACCCTAACCCTAAACTTAACCGTAACCCTGACCCGTACACTAAACCTAAAATTAACCCGTACTCTAACCCCAACCCTAACCCTAACCTGTACCCTAACCCTAACCCTAATCCTAACCCACACCTAAACCTAACCCTAACCTGTAACCTAAGCCTAACACTAACCCTAAACTTACCCCGTATGCTAACCCTATCCCGTACCCTAAACCTAACCCTAACCCTAAACCTAACCCTAACCCTGACCCTAACACTAACCCTAACCCGTATCCTAAACCTAACCCATCCCCTAACCCTAAACCTAACCCTAACCCGTACCATAACCCTACCCTAAACCTAACCCTGACCCTAAACCTAATCCTAACCCATACCCTAACCCTAACCCTAAACCTAACCCTAACCAATACCCTAAACCTAACCCGTAACCTAAACCCAACCCTAACCCTAAACTTAACCCGTACGCTAACCCTATCCCGTACCCTAAACCTAACCCTAACCCATTCAGTAACCCTAACCCGTAACCTAACCCTAACCCTAACCCTAAACCTGACCCTAACCCTGACCCTAAACTTAACCCTATCCCGTACCCTAACCCTAAACCGTACACTAACCATAACCCTAGACCTAAACCGTACCCTAAACCTAACCCTAACCCGTAACCTAACCCTAAACCTAACCCTAAGCCTAACCCATACATTAACCCTATCCCTAACACTAACACTAACCCTACCCCGTACTCTAACCCTAACCCTAACCCTCACCCTAACCATAACCCGTACTATAACCCTAACCCGTACCATAACCCTAAACCTAACCCGTACCCTAACCCTAACACTAATTCGTACCCTAACCCTAATCATAACCCAGACTGTAACCCTAACCCTATTCCGTTCCCTAAACATAAAATGTACCCTAACCCTAAACCTAACTCTAACCCGTATCCTAAACCTAACCCTAACCCATACCCTAACCCTAACCCTAACCCTAAACCTGACCCTCAACCTAACCCTAACCCGTACACTAATCCTAACCCATACCCTAACCCCAAACTAACCATAACCTGTACCCTAAACCTAACCCTAACCCGTACCCTAACCCTAATCCTACCCGTACCCTAAGCCTAACCCATACCATAACCCTAACCCTAATCCTAACCCTAACCCTAACCCGTACCTAAACTTATCCCTAACCCTTGACCTAACCCGTACCCAACCCTATCCCGTAACCTAACCTTAACACTAACCCGTACCCAAAACCTAGCAGTAACCCTAACCCATACCGTAGCGCTAACCCTAACCCTAACCCTAAACCTGACCCTAAACCTAACCTAAACCGTACCCTAAGCCTAACCCATACCCTAACCCTAAATCTAACCCTAACCCAAACACCAAACCTACCCCGTACTCTAACCCTAACCCTAACCCTAACCCTAACCCTAACCCTAACCCGTACCCATACCCGAACCCTAACCCTAACCGTAAGCCTAACCCTAACCCTAACACCAACCCTATCACGTACTCTAACCCTAACCCTAACCCTAACCCTAACTGTACTCTAACCCTAACCCTAAGCTCACCCTAACCCTAACCCGTACTGTAACTAAAACCCGTACCATAACCCTAACCCTAACCCATACCCTAACCCTAACCCTAAACTTAACCGTAACCCTGACCCGTACACTAAACCTAAAATTAACCCGTACTCTAACCCCAACCCTAACCCTAACCTGTACCCTAACCCTAACCCTAATCCTAACCCACACCTAAACCTAACCCTAACCTGTAACCTAAGCCTAACACTAACCCTAAACTTACCCCGTATGCTAACCCTATCCCGTACCCTAAACCTAACCCTAACCCTAAACCTAACCCTAACCCTGACCCTAACACTAACCCTAACCCGTATCCTAAACCTAACCCATCCCCTAACCCTAAACCTAACCCTAACCCGTACCATAACCCTACCCTAAACCTAACCCTGACCCTAAACCTAATCCTAACCCATACCCTAACCCTAACCCTAAACCTAACCCTAACCAATACCCTAAACCTAACCCGTAACCTAAACCTAACCCTAACCCTAAACTTAACCCGTACGCTAACCCTATCCCGTACCCTAAACCTAACCCTAACCCATTCAGTAACCCTAACCCGTAACCTAACCCTAACCCTAACCCTAAACCTGACCCTAACCCTGACCCTAAACTTAACCCTATCCCGTACCCTAACCCTAAACCGTACACTAACCATAACCCTAGACCTAAACCGTACCCTAAACCTAACCCTAACCCGTAACCTAACCCTAAACCTAACCCTAAGCCTAACCCATACATTAACCCTATCCCTAACACTAACACTAACCCTACCCCGTACTCTAACCCTAACCCTAACCCTCACCCTAACCATAACCCGTACTATAACCCTAACCCGTACCATAACCCTAAACCTAACCCGTACCCTAACCCTAACACTAATTCGTACCCTAACCCTAATCATAACCCAGACTGTAACCCTAACCCTATTCCGTTCCCTAAACATAAAATGTACCCTAACCCTAAACCTAACTCTAACCCGTATCCTAAACCTAACCCTAACCCATACCCTAACCCTAACCCTAACCCTAAACCTGACCCTCAACCTAACCCTAACCCGTACACTAATCCTAACCCATACCCTAACCCCAAACTAACCATAACCTGTACCCTAAACCTAACCCTAACCCGTACCCTAACCCTAATCCTACCCGTACCCTAAGCCTAACCCATACCATAACCCTAACCCTAATCCTAACCCTAACCCTAACCCGTACCTAAACTTATCCCTAACCCTTGACCTAACCCGTACCCAACCCTATCCCGTAACCTAACCTTAACACTAACCCGTACCCAAAACCTAGCAGTAACCCTAACCCATACCGTAGCGCTAACCCTAACCCTAACCCTAAACCTGACCCTAAACCTAACCTAAACCGTACCCTAAGCCTAACCCATACCCTAACCCTAAATCTAACCCTAACCCAAACACCAAACCTACCCCGTACTCTAACCCTAACCCTAACCCTAACCCTAACCCTAACCCTAACCCGTACCCATACCCGAACCCTAACCCTAACCGTAAGCCTAACCCTAACCCTAACACCAACCCTATCACGTACTCTAACCCTAACCCTAACCCTAACCCTAACTGTACTCTAACCCTAACCCTAAGCTCACCCTAACCCTAACCCGTACTGTAACTAAAACCCGTACCATAACCCTAAACCTAACCCGTACCCTAACCCTAACCCTAATTCGTACCCTAACCCTAACCCTAAACATGACTCTAACCCTAACCCTAACCCGTACCCTAAACCTAACCTGTTACCCTACCCTAAACATAACCCGAACCGTACCCTAAACCTAAACCTAACCCGTACCCTAACCCTAACCCTAACCCTAAACCTAACCCTGACCCTGACCCTAACCCGTACCCGTACCCTAAGCCTAACCCATACCCTAACCCTTACCCTAATCCTAACCCTAACCCTAACCCATACCCTAAACCTAACCCTAAACCTTGAACTAACACGTACCCAACCCTATCCCGTAACATAACACTAACCTTAAACCATACCCAAAACCTAAAAGTAACCCTAACCCATACCCTAGCGCTAACCCTAACCGTATCCCTAACCCTAACCCGCACTCTAAACCTAAACTTAACCCTAACCCTAACCATAACCCTTACCCATACCCTAACCCTAACCTATAACCTAAACCAAACCCTAAACTTAACCGTAATCCTGACCCATACCCTAAACCTAAAATTAACCCATACCCTAACACCAGCACTAACCCTAACCCGTAACCTAAACCTAACTCTAACCCTAACCCTAACCCACACCTAAACCTAACCCTAACCCATAACCTAACCCTAAACCTAACCCTAAGCCTAACCTGTACATTATCCCTAACCCTAACCCTAACATTAACCCTACCCTGTACTCTAACCCTAACCCACACTCTAACCCTAACCCGTACCCTAAACCTAACCCATACCATAACCCTAACCCTAACCCTAACACTAAACCTAACCCGTACTCTAACCCTAAACCTAACCCGTACCCTAATCCTAACCCTAACCCTAACCCTATCTGTACTCCAACCCTAACACTAACCCTACCCTGTACTCTAACCCTAAGCCTAACTCTAACCCTAACCCGTACCTTAACCCTTAACCTAACCCTAACACTAATCCTACCCCGTACTCTAACCCTAACCCTAAACCTAACCGTAACCCTAAACCGTACCCTAATCCTAAACCTAACACTAACTCGTACCCTATCCCTAACCCTAAACCTGACCCTAACCCTAACCCTAACCCATACCCTAAACCTAACACTAAACCTACCCCTAACCCTATCCCGTATCCTAAACCTAACCCTAACCCTTGTCATAACCTGTACCCAACCCTATCCCGTACCCTAACCCTAACCCTAACCCTAACCTTCCCCGTACTCTAACGCTAACCCGTACCCGTACCCGTACCCTAAAACTAACCCTAACCCTAACACCAACCCTAACCCGTACTCTAACCCTAACCCTAACCCTAACACTAACCCTACCCAATACTCTAACCCTAACCCTAACCCTAACCCTAACACTAACCCTAACCCGTACTCTAACCCTAACCCTAACCCTAACCGTATTCTAACCCTAACCCTAAGACTCACCCTAACCCTAACCCGTACTGTAACCCTAACCCGTACCCTAACCCTAACCCTAACCCGTACCCTAAACCTAACCCTAATTCGTACCCTAACCCTAATCCTAACCGTAACCGTAACCCTAACCCTAACCCGTACCATAAACCTAACCTGTACCCTAACCCTAAACCTAACCCTAACTCATACCCTAAACCTAACCCTAACCCGTACCCTGACCCTAAACCTAACCCTGACCCTAACCCTAACCCTAACCCGTACCCTATCTGTACTCCAACCCTAACCCTAACCCTACCCTGTACTCTAACCCTAAGCCTAACTCTAACCCTAACCCGTACCTTAACCCTTACCTTAACCCTAACACTAATCCTACCCCGTAATCTAACCCTAACCCTAAACTTAACCGTAACCCTAAACCGTACCCTACCTAACGCTAACACTAACTCGTACCCTATCCCTAACCCTAAACCTGACCCTAACCCTAACCCTAACCCATACCCTAAACCTAACACTAAACCTACCCCTAACCCTATCCCGTATCCTAAACCTAACCCTAACCCTTGTTGTAACCTGTACCCAACCCTATCCCGTACCCTAACCCTAACCCTAACCCTAACCTTCCCCGTACTCTAACCCTAACGCGTACCCGTACCCATACCCTAAAACTAACCCTAACCCTAACACTAACCCGAACCCGTACTCTAACCCTAACCCTAACCCTAACACTAACCCTACCCAGTACTCTAACCCTAACCCAAACCCTAACCCTAACACTAACCCTAAACCGAACTCTAACCCTAACCCTAACCCTAACCGTATTCTAACCCTAAACCTAAGACTCACCCTAACCCTAACCCGTACTGTAACCCTAACCCGTACCATAACCCTAACCCTAACCCGTACCCTAACCCTAACCCTAATTCGTATCCTAACCCTAATCCTAACCGTAACCGTAACCCTAACCCTAACCCGTACCATAAACCTAACCTGTACCCTAACCCTAAACCTAAACCTAACTCATACCCTAAACCTAACCCTAACCCGTACCCTGACCCTAAACCTAACCCTGACCCTAACCCTAACCCTAACCCGTACCCTAAACCTAACCCATAGCTAACCCCAAACTAACCCTTACCTTTACCCTAAACCTAACCCTAACACGTACCCTAAACCTAATCCTAACCCGTACCCTAAGCCTAACCCATACCGTAACCCTAACCCTAATCCTAACCCTAACCCTAACCCGTACCTAAACCTAACCCAAACCCTTGACTTAACCCATACCCAACCCTATCCCGTAACCTAACCTTAACCCTAACACGTACCCAAAACCTAAGAGTAACCCTAACCCATACCCTAGCGCTAACCCTAACCCTAACCCTAACCCTAAACCTGACCCTAACCCTAACCCTAAACCGTACCCTAAGCCTAACCCATACCCTAACACTAACCCTAACCCTAAACCTAACCCAAACACCAACCCTACCACGTACTCTAACCCTTACCGTAACCCTAACCCTAAACCGTAACCGTACCCTAACCCTAACCCTAACCCTTACCCTAACACCTACCCTATCCCGTACTCTAACCCTAACCCTAACCCTAACTGTACTCTTACCCTTACCCTAAACCTCACCCTAACCCTAACCCGTACTGTAAACCAAACCCGTACCATAACCCTAAACCTAACCCGTACCCTAACCCTAACCCTAATTCTTACCCTAACCCTAAACCTAACCCTGACCCTAACCCTAAACCTATCCCGTACACTAAACCTAACCTGTACCCTAACCCTAAACCTAACCCGAACCGTACCCTAAACCTAATCCTAACCCGTACCCTAACCCTAACCCTAACCCTAACCCTGACCCTAACCCTAAACCATACCCTAAGCCTAACCCATACCCTAAACCTTACCCTAATCCTAACCCTAACCCTAACCCGTACCCTAAACCTAACCCTAACCCTTGACCTAACACGTACCCAACCCTATCCCGTAACCTAACCCTAACCTTAAACCGTACCCAAAACCTAAGAGTAACCCTAACCCATACCCAAGCACTAACCCTAACCGTAAACCTAACCCGCACCCAAAACCTAAACTTATCCCTAACCCTAACCATAACCCTTACCCATACCCTAACCCTAACCCATACCCTAAACCAAACCCCAAACTTAACCGTAACACTGACCCATACCCTAACCCTAAAATTAACCCATACCCTAACACCAACCCTAACCCTAACCCGTAACCTAAACCTAACCCTAACCCTAACCCACACCTAAACCTAACCCTAACCCGTAACCTAACCCTAAACCTAACCCTAAGCCTAACCTGTACTTTAACCCTAACCCTAACCCTAACACTAAACATACCCCGTACTCTAACACTAACCCTAACTCTAACCCTAACCCTAACCCTAACACTAAACCTAACCTGTACTCTAACCCTAACCCTAACCCATAACCTAAACCACACCCTAACCATAACTCATACCCTAACACTAACCCTAACCCTGACCCTAACCCTAACCCTAACCCGTACCCTAAACCTAACCCATACCCTAAACCTAACCCTAAACCTAACCCTAACCCTATCCGGTACCCTAAATCTAACCTTAACCCTTGTCCTAACCCGTACCCAACACTATCCCGTACCTAACCCTAACCCTAACCCGTACTCAAACCCTAAGTGTAACCCTAACCCATACCCTAGCGCTAACCCCAACCCTAACCCTAAGCCTAAACTGCACCCTAAAGCTAAACCTAACCGTAACCCTAACCATAACCCTTACCCGTAACCTAAACCTAACCCATACCTAACACTAACCCTAACATTAACCGTAACCCTAACCCGTACCATAACCCTAAAAATAACCCGTACCATAACCCCAAACCTAACCCTAACCCCTTCCAAACCCTATCCCTAATACTAACCCATACCCAAACCCTAACCATAAAACGTACCCTAACCCTAATCCTGACACTAACCCTTACCCTAACCCGTACCCAAACGGTAAACCTAACCCGTACCCTAACACTAACCCAAACCCGTACTCTAACCCTAACCCTAACCATAACCATAAACCGCACCCTAAACTTAACCCTAACCCTAACCCAAACCATAACCCTTAACCGTAACCTAACACTAACCCATACCCTAAACCTAACCCTAACCTTAACCGTAATCCTAACCCATACCCTAACCCTAAAACTAACCCGTACCCTAAAACCAACCCTAACCCTAACCCGTACCATAACACTAAACCTAACCCTAACCATGACCTTAAACATAACACTAACCCTTACACTAACCTAAACCTAACCCTATCCCGCACCCAAAACCTAACCCTACCCGTAACCTAACCCTAACCCGTAACCTAAACCTAACCATAACCCTAAACTTAACCCGTACGCTAACCCTATCCCGTGCCCTACAACTAACCCTAACCCGTATCCTAACCCTAAAGCTAACCCTAAGCCTTAACCGTACATTAACCCCAAACCTAACCCTAACACTAACCCTACACCGTACTCTAACCCTAACCCTAAACGTAACCCTAACCTGTACCCTAACGCTAACCCTAACCCTAACCCTAACACTAACCGTACTCTAAACCTAACCCTAACCCTCACCCTAACCCTAACCTGTACTGTAACCCTAACCCATACCATAACCCTAAACCTAACCCGTAGCCTAACCATAACCGTAACTCGTACCCTAACCCTAACCTTAACCCTGACCCTAACCCTATCCCGTACCCGTACCCTAAACCTAACCCATACCCTAACCCTAAACGTAACCCTAACCCGTACCCAAAACCTAACCCTAACACGTACCCTAACCCTGACCCTAAACCTAACCCTAACCCTTACACTAATCCTAACCCTAACCCTAACCCACACCCTAAACCTAACCGTAACACGTACCCTAACCCTACCCCGTAAACTAAACCTAAGCCTAACCCTAAACTTAACCCGTACGCTAACCTTATCCCGTACCCTAAAACTAACCCTAACCCGAATCCTAAACCTAAACCTAACCCTAAGGCTAACCCGTATATTAACCCTAACTCTAACCCTAACACTAACCCTAACACGTACTCTAAACCTAACCCTAAACCTAACCTGTACTCTAAACCTAACCCTAACCCTATCCCTTACCTAACCCTAACCCACACCCTAACCCTATCGCTACTTTAACCGTAACCCTAACCCGTACCCTAACCCTAAAACTAACCCGTACCCTAACCCCAACCCTAAGGCTAACACTAACCCTAACAGTAACCCTAACCCACCCTGACCCTTAACTTAAACCTAACCCGTACACTAACCTGCACACTAAACCTAACCATAACCCGTACCCTAACCCTAACCCGTAACCTAACCCTAACCCTAACCCTAAACTTAACACATACGCTATCCCTATACCGTACCCTAAACCTAACCCTAACCCGTAACCTAACCCTAAACCTAACCCTAAGCCTAACCCGTACATTAAACCTAACCCTAACCCTAACACTAACCCTACCCCGTACTCAAACCCTAACCCTAACCCTAACCATAACCCGTACCATAACCCTAAACCTAACCCTAAACCTTTCCCTAACCCGAACACTATCCCTAACCCATACTCCCTAACCCTAACCCTAACCCTAACCATAACCGTATTCTAACCCTAACCCTAACCCTCATCCTAACCCTAACCCGTACTGTAACCCTAACCCATAACATAAACCTAACCCTAACCCTAACCCTACACCGTACCCTAAACCTAACCCTAACCCTAACTCATACCCTAACCCTAACCCTAACCCGTACCCTAAACCTAACCCATACCCTAATCCTAACCCTAAACCTAACCCTAACCGTAACCCGTACCCTAAACTTAACCCTAACCCTTGACCAAACCCGTACCCAAACCTATCCTGTACCCTAACCCTAACCCTAACCAGTACCATAACCCTAATAGTAACCCTAACCCATACCCTAGCGCTAACCGTAAACCTAACCCTAAGCCTAACACCAACCCTAAACCTAAACCTAAACCTAACCCTAATCCTAACCCTAACCATAACCCTTACCCATACCCTAACCCTAACCCTTACCCTAACACTAACCCTAACCTTTACCGTAACCCTAACACGTACCCTATCCCTAAAACTAACCCGTACCCTAACCCCAAACCTAACCCTAACCCGTACCGTAACCCTATCCCTAATCTTAACCCTGACCCTAAACCTAACCCTAACCCGTACCCTAACCCTAACCCGCACCTAAACCTAAACCTAACCCGTACCCTAACCCTAACCCTAACCTTAAACCTAACCATAACCTGCACACTAAACCTAACCCTAACCCTAGACCTAACACTTACACTAACCCTATCGCGTACCAGAACCTTAACCCTAACCCGTACCGGTACCCTAACACTAACCGTAACCCTAACCCTAACCCTAACACTAACCCTAACCAGTAACCTAAACCTAACCCGTACCCTAACACTAACCCTAAGCCTAACACTAACCCTAAGCCATACTCTAACGCTAAACCTAACCCTAACTCTAACCCTAACCTGTAATATAACCCTAACCCGTACCCTAACACTAACCCTAAAGCTAACACAAACCCTACCCCATACTCTAACCCTAAACCTAACCCTAACACTAACCCTAACCCGCACTGTAAACCTAACCCTAACCCTAACCCGTACAGTAAACCTAATGCGTAGCCTAACCCTAACCCTAACCCTAAACCTAAACCTAACCCTGACCCTAACCCTAACACTAACCCTAACCCTAACCGTAAACCGTAACCTAACCCTAGCCCTAAACCTAACCCGTACCCTAACCCAAAACGTACCCTAACCTGTACTCAAACCCTAACACGTACACTAACCCTAACCCTAACCCGCACACTAAACCTAACCCTAACCCTAGACCTAACACGTACACTAACCCTATCCCGTACCCTAACCTTAACCCTAACCCGTACCGTAACCCTAACACTAACCCTAACCCTAACCTGAACCCTAATACTAACCCGTACTCTAAACCTATCCCGTAGCTTAACCCTAACTCTAACCCTAACACCTAACCCTATCCCTTACCCTAACCCGTAACCAAACGGTAAACCTAACCCGTACCCTAACACTAACCCAAACCCGTACTCTAACCCTAACCCTAACCTAACCCTAACCCTAACCCTAAACCATACCCTAAACTTAACCCTAAACCTAAGCCTAACCATAACCCTTAACCGTACCCTAACTCTAAGCCACACCCTAACCTAACCCTAAAATTAACCGTAACCCTTAACCGTTCCCTAACCCTAAAACTAACCCGTACCCTAACCCTAACCCTAACCCTAAACCGCACCCTAAACTTAACCCTAATCCTAACACTAACCGTAACCCTTAACAGTACCCTAACCCTATCCCACACCCTAAACCTATCCCTAAAATTAACCGTAACCCTAACTCATACCCTAACCATAAAACTAACCTGTACCCTAACCCCAACCCTATCCCTAACCCATGCCCTAACACTAGACCTAACCCTAACCCTGACCCTAAACCTAACCCTAACCCATACACTAACCCTAACCCTAACCCTAACCCGCACCCTAAACCTAACCCTAACCCGTACTCTAACCCTAACCCGTAACCTAAACCTAACCATAACCCTAAACTTAACCTGTACGCTAAACCTATCCTGTACAGTAAACCTAACCCTAACCCCTAACCTAACCCTAAAACTATCCCTAAGACTAACAGGTACATTAACCCTAATCCTAAACCTAAAACTAACCCTACCCCGTACTCTAAACCTATACCTAACCCTAACCCGTTCCCTAACCCTAAACCTAACCCTTTCCCTAACCCTAACACTAACTGTAACCCGTACCCTAACCCTAAACCTAACCCTACCCCTAACCATACTGTAACCCTAACCGTAACCCTCACCCAAACCCTAACCAGTACTGTACCCTAACCCATAACACAACCCTAACCATAACTCGTACCCTAACCCTAACCCTAACTCGTACCCTAACGCTAACCCTGACCCTAACCCTAACCCGTACCCTAAACCTATCCTGTAACCTAACCCTAACCCTAACCCTAACCCGCACCCTAAACCTAAGCCTAACCCTAATTCATACCGTAACCCTAACCCTGACCCTAACCCGTACCCTAACCCGTACCCTAAACCTAACCCATACCCTAACCCTAACAATAAAACTAACACTAACCCTAACCCGTACCCTAAACCTAACCCTAACACTTGACCTAACCCGTACCCAACCGTATCCCGTAAGCTAAACCTATCCCTAACCCGTACCAACACCCTAACAGTAACCCTAACCAATACCCTAGAGCTAACACTAACCCTAACCCTAAGCCTAACCCGTACCCTAAACCTAAACCTAACCCTGACCCTAACCATAACACCGGTACCCTATCCCTAACCCATACCCTAACAGTAACCCTAACCTTAACCGTAACCCTAACACGTACCCTAAACCTAAAACTAACCCGTATCCTAACCCCAACCCTAACCCTAACTCTAACCCTATCCGTACACTAACCCTAACCCTAAAACTAACCCTAACCCGTACTCTAACCCTAACCCTAAACCTAAACCTAACCCTAACCCATACTCTAACCCTTACCCGTACCCTAACACTAACACTTACCCTAACCCAAAACCTAACCCGTACCCTAACCCTAACCCGTAACCTAAACCTAACCCTAAACCTAAACTTAACCCATATGCTAACCCTAACCCGTACCCTAACCCTAACCCTAACCCTAACCTTATCCGTACACTAACACTAACCCGTAACCTAACCCTAACACTAAACCTAACACTGACCCTAACCCTAAACCTAAACCGTACCCTAAACCTAACCCGTACCTTAACCCTAACCCATACCCTAAACCTAACAGTAACCCTAACTCGTACCCTAATGCTAACCCTAACCCTGACCCTAACACTAACCCTAACCCGTACCCTAAACCTAACCCATACCCTAACCCTAACACTAAACCTAACCCTAACCCTAAACCGTACCCTAAACCTAACCCGAACCCTTGACCTAACCCGTACCCAACCCTATCCCGTAACCTAACCCTAACCCGACCCAAACCCTAACAGTAACACTAACCCATACACTTGCACTAAACCTAACCCTAACCCTAACCATAACCATATCCCTTACCCGTACCCTAACCCTAACCCATACCCTAACCCTAAACCTAAACTTAACCATAACCCTGACACATACCCTAACCCTAAAACTAACCCGAACCCTAACCCAAACCCTAACCCTAACCCGTACCATAACTCTATCTCTAACCCTAACCCTGACCTAAACCTAACCCTTACCTATACCCTAACCTTAACCCTAACCCTAACCCGCACCTAAACATAACCCTAACCCTTATCCTAACCCTAACACATAACCTAAACCTAACCCTAACCCTAAACTTAACCCGTACGTTAACCCTATCGCGTACACTAAACCTAACCCTAACCCGTAACCTAAACCTAACCCTATCCGTACACTAACCCTAACCCTATCCCTAAACCTAACACTAACCTTAAACCGTACTATAACCCTAACCCTAACCCTAAACCTGACCCTAACCCAAACTCTAACCCTAACCCGTACCCTAACACTAACCCTAACACTAACACTAAACCTAACCCGTACTCTAACCCTAAGCGTAAACCTTACTCTAACCCTAACCCGTACTATAACCCTAACCCTAACCCTAACCCTAACCCTAACCCAAACCTGCACCTAAACCTAACCCTAACCCGTACCCTAACCCTAACCGGCAACCTAAACCTAACCCTAACCCTAAACTTAACCCGTACGCTAACCCTATCTCATACCCTAAACCTAAACCTAACCCGTACCCTAACCCTAACCCTAACCCTATCCGTACACTAACCCTAACCCTAAACCTAACACTAACACTAACCCTAACCCGTACTCTAACCCTAAACCTAACCCTAATCCAGACTATAACCCTAACCCTAAAACTAACCCTAAACCTAACCCTAAGCGGTACAGTAAACCTAACCCATACCCTAACCCTAACTCTAATACTAACCCTGACACTAACCCTAACCCTAACCCGTACCCTAAGCCTAACCCATACCCTAACCCTAACCCTAAACCATCCCTAACCCTAACGTTTACCCTAAACCTAACCTTATCCCTTGGCCTAACCCGTACCCAACCCTATCCCGTAACCTAACCCTAACCCTAAACCGTACCCAAAACCTAACAGTAACCCTAACCCATAACCTATCACTAACCCGCACCCTAAACCTAACCCTAACCCGCACCCTAAACCTAAACCTAACCCTAACCCTAACCATAACCTTTACCCGTACCCTACCCTAACCCATACCCTAACCCTAACCCTAACCTTAACCGTAATCCTGACCCGTACACTAACCCTAAAACTAACCCGTACCCTAACCCCAACCCTAAACCTAACCCGTACCCTATCCTTAACCCTAACCCTAACCCTCACCTATACCTAACCCTAACCCGTAACCTAACCCTAACCCGTAACCTAAACCTAATAGTAACCCTAAACTTAACACGTACGCTACCCTATCCCGTACCCTAAATCTAACCCTAACCCTAACCCTAACCCTAACCCTATCCGTACACTAACCCTAACCCTAACACTAAACCTAACACTAACCCTAAACCGTACTCTAACGCTAACCCTAACCCTAAACCTATCCCTAACCCGAACTCTAACCCTAACCAGTACCCTTACACTAACCCTAACCCTAACACTAACCCTTACCCTTACTATAACCCTAACCCAAACCCTAATCCTAACCCTAACCCGACTCTAACCCTATCCCGTAGCCAAACCCTAACTCTACCCCTAACTCTAACCCTAACCCCTAACCCTAACACTAACCCTAAACCTTAATCTAACCCGTACCCAAATGGTAAACCTAACCCGTACCCTAGAATTAACCCAAACCCGTACTCTAACACTAACCCTAACCCTAACCGTAAACCGCACCCTAAACTTAACACTAACCCTAACCCTAAACATAACCCTTAACCGTACCCTAACCCTAACCCACACCCCTAACCCTATCCCTAAATTTACCCGTAACTCTAACCCGTACCCTAACCCTAAAACTAACCTGTACCCTAACCCCAACCCTAACCCTAACCCATACCCTAACACTAACCCTAACTCTAACCCTGACCCTAAACCTAACCCTAACCCGTACCCTAACCCTAACCCTAACGCTAAACCTAACCCTAACTCGGACCCTAACGCTAACACTGACCCTAAACCTAACCCTTACACTAAACCTAAGCCAAACCCGTACTCTAACCCTAACCCTAAACCTACCCCTAACCCTAAACCGCACCCTAAACTTAACCCTAACCCTAAGCCTAACCATAACCCTTAACCGTACCCTAACTCCAACCCATACCCAAATCCTAACCCGAAATTTAACCGTAACCCTAACCCGTACCCTAACCCTAAAACTAACCCGTACCCTAACCCGAACCCTAACCCTAACCCATACCCTAACAGTAATCCTAACCTAACCCTGACCTAAACCTAACCCTAACCAGTACACTAATCCTAACCCTAATCCTAACCGGCACCCTAAACCTAACCCTAACCCGTACCATAACCCTAACCCTAACCCTATCCATACACTAACACTAACCCTAACCCTAACACTAACCCTATCCCGAACTCTAACCCTAACCCTAACCATAAACCTAACCCTAACCCGTACTCTAACCCTAACCCGTACCCTAACACTAACCCTTACCCTAACCCTAAACCTAACCCATACCCTAACCCTAAACGTAACCCTAACCCGTACCCAAACACTAAAGCTAACAAGTACCCTAACCCTAAACCTAACCCGCACACTAAACCTAACCTTAACCCTAGACCTAACAAGTACACTAACCCTATCCCTTACCGGAAATTTAACCCTAACCCATACCGCAACCCTAACACTAACCCTAAACCTAACCCTAACTGTAACCCTAACCCTAACCCGTACACTAACCCTAACCCGAAACCTAACCTTAAACCTAACCCGTACCCTAACACTCACCCATACCGTAAACCTAACCCTAACATTAACCATAATCCTGACCCGTACCCTAACCCGAAAACTAACCCGTACCCTAAACCCAACCCTAACCCTAACACGTACCATAACCCTATCCCTAATGCTAACCCTGACCCTAAACCTAAACCTAACCCGTACCCTAACCCTAATCCTAACCCTAACCCTCAACTAAACCTAACCCTAACACGTACCCTAACCCTAACCCTATCCGTACACTAAACATAACCCTAACCCTAAAGCTAACACTAACCCTAACCCGTACTCTAACCCTAAACGTAAACCTTACTCTAACCCTAACCCGTACTATAACCCTAACCCTAACCCTTACCCTAACACTTACCCTAACCCTAATACCAACACTAATCCGTACTCTAAACCTAACCCTAACCCTAAACCTAAACCTAACCCATACTCTATCCCTAACCCGTACCCGAACACTAATCCTTACCTTAACCCTAAACCTAACCCGTACCCTAACACTAACTCTAACCCTAACCTGTACTATAACCCTAACCCTAACCCTAACCCTAACCATAATACTAACCCGTACTCTAACCCTATCCCATAGCCTAACCCTAACTCTAACCCTAACCCCTAACCCTAACCATTACCCTAACCCTTTCCCAAACGGTAAACCTAACCCGTACCCTAACACTAACCCAAACCCGTACTCTAACCCTAACCCTAACCCTAACCCTAACCGTACCTTAACCCTAAACCTAACCCTTTCCCTAAACCTAACACTAACCATAACCCGTACTCTAACCCTAAACCTAACCCTAACCTTAACCCTAACCATACTCTAAACCTAACCCTAACCCTCACCCTAAACCTAACCCGTACTGCAACCGTAACCCATAACATAACCCTAACCCTAACCCTAACACTAACCCTAATCCGTAATCTAACCCTAACCTTAAACCTAAACCTAACCCTAACCCGTACTCTAACCCTAACCTGTACCCTAACACTAACCCTTACTCTAACCCTAAACCTAACCCGTACCCTAACCCTAAAAGTAACTCTAACCCGTACCCAAACCCTAACCCTAACACGTACCCTAACCCTAACCCTAACCCGCACACTAACCTAACCCTAACCCTAGACCTAACACGTACACTAACCCTATACCATACTCTAACCTTAACCCTAACCTGTACCGTAACCCTAACACTAACCCTAACCCTAACCCTAACACTAACATGTACACTAACCCTAAACCGAACCCTAACCTTAAACCTAACACATACCCTAACATTCACCTATACCCTAACCCTAACCCTAACCTTAAACATAAACCTGACCCGTGCCCTAACCCTAAAATTAACCCGTACTCTCACCCCAACCCTAACCATAAACCGTACCATAACACTATCCCTAACGCTAACCCTGACAGTAAACCTAACCCTAACCCGTACCCTAACCATAACAAGCAACCTAAACCTAACCCTAACCCTAAATTTAACCCGTACGCTAACCCTAGACCGTACCCTAAACCTAACACTAACCCAAACCCTAACCCTAACCAAAACCCTAATCGTACACTAAACCTAACCCTAACCCTAACCCTAACACTAACCCTAACCAGTACTCTAACCCTAAACCTAACCCTAACTCTAAACCTAACCCGTACTATAACCCTAACCCTAACCCTTACCCTAACCCTAACCCTAACCCGTACCCAAATGGTATATCTAACTCGTACCCTAACACTAACCCAAACCCATACTATAACCCTAACCCTAACCCTAAACCGCACCCTAAACTTATCCCTAATCCTAACCCTAACCATAACCCTTAACTGTACCCTAAACCTAACCTGCACACTAACCCTAACTTTAACCGTAACCCTAACCCGTACCCTAACCCTTCAACTACCCGTACCCTAAACCCAACCCTCACCCTAACCCGTACCATAACCCTATCCCTAACCCTAAACCTGACCCTAACCTAACCCTAACCCGTACCCTAACCCTAACCCGTAACCTAAGCCTAACTCTAACCCTAAACTTAACCCGTACACTAACCCTATCCCGTACCCTAAACCTAACCCTAACCCGTACCCTTACCCTAACCCTAACACTAACCCTATCCGTATACTAACCCTAACCCTAACACTAACCCTAACCCGTACTCTAACCCTAACCCTTACCCTAACATTAACCCTTACCCTAACCCTAAACCTAACCCGTAACCTAACCCTAAACGTAACTCTAACCCTTACCCAAACCCTAACACTAACATGTACCCTAACCCTAACCCTAACCCTAACCCTAACCCGCACACTAAACCTAATCCTAACCCTAGACCTAACACGTACACTAACCCTATCCCGTACCAAAACCTTAACCCTAACCCGTACCGTAACCGTAACTCTTACCCTAACCCTAACCTTAACCCGTACCCGTACCCTAAACCTACCCGTAGCCTAAAACTTACCCTACCCCTAAACCCTATACCTAACCCTAACCCTTACCCTAACCCGTACCCAAACGGTAAACTTAACCCGTACCCTAACACTAACCAAACCCGTACTCTAACCCTAACCCTAACCCGCACCCTAAACTTAACCCTAACCCTAACCCAAACCAAAACCCTTAACCGTAACCTACCCTAAACCATACCCTAACCATAACCCTAACCTTAACCATAACCATAACCATATCCATAAACATAACCCTAACCTGTACCCTAACCCTAAAACTAACCCGTACCCTAACCCCAAACCTAACACTAACCCGTACCCTAACACTAATCCTAACCCGAACCCTGACCCTAACCTAACCCTAAACCTTACACTAACCCTAAACCTAACCCTAACCCGCACCCTAATCCTAACCCTAACCCATACGCTAACCCTAACCCGTAACCTAAACCTAACCCTAACCCTAAACTTAACCGGTACGCTAACCCTATCCCGTACCCTAAACCTAACACTAACTCTTATCCTAACCCTAAACCTAACCCTAAGCCTAACCCGTACATTAATCCTAACCCTAACCCTAACACTAACCCTACCCCGTACTCTAAACCTAACACTAACCATAACCCTAAACCTAACCTAACCCTAACACTAACACTAACCCGTACTCTAACACTAACCCTAACCCTCACCGTAACACTAACCCATACTGTAACCCTAATCCGTACCATAACCCTAAACCTAACCCGAATCCTAACCCTAACCCTAACTCGTAAACTAAATCTAACCCTAACGCTGACCATAACCCAAACCCTAACCCGTACTCTAAACCTAAACCTAACCCTGACCCTAACCCTCACCCTAACCCGTACCCTAAACCTAACCCGTACCCTAACCCTAACTCTAACCCTAACCTGTATTATAACCCTAACCCTAACCCTAACCCTAACCCTAATCTAACCTGTTCTCTAACCCTACCGCGAAGCCTAACCCTAACTCTAACCTTAACCCCTAACCCTTTCCCTTACAATAACCCGTACCCAAACGGTAAACCTAACACGTACCCTAACACTAACCCAAACCCGTACTCTAACCCTAACCCTAACCCGAACCCGAACCCTAACCCTAACCCTAAACCGCACCCTAAACTTATCCCTAAACCTAAGCCTAACCATAACCTTAACCGTACCCTAACTCTAAGCTACTCCCTAAACCTAACCCTAACTTTAACCGTAACCCTAACCCGTACCCAAATCCTCAAACTAACCCGTACCCTAACCCGAACCCTAACCCTAACCCATACCCTAACAGTAAACCTAACCCTAACCCTGACCCTAAACCTAACCCTAACCAGTACACTAACCCTAAACCTAACCCTAACCGGCACCCTAAACCTAACACTAACCCGTACCCTAACCCTAACCCTAACCCTATCCATACACTAACAATAACCCTAAACCTAACACTAACCCTAACCAGTACTCTAACCCTAACCGTACCCTAAAACTAACCCTAACCCTAACCCTAACCCTAAACCTAACACTAACCCTAAGCCGTACTCTAACCCTAACCCTAACTCTAAACCTAACCCTAACCCGAACTCTAACCTAACCCGTACCCTAACACTAACCCTAACCCTAACACTAACCCTAACCCGGTACTCTAAACCTAAAACTAACCCTAACTCTAACCCTAACCCGTACTATAACCCTAAACATAACCCTAACCCTAACACTAACCCTACCCGCAACTAAACCTAACACTAACCCGTACCCTAACCCTAACCCGTAACCTAAACATAACCCTAACCCTAAACTTAACCCGTACGCTAACCCTATCTCGTACCCTAAACCTAACCCTAACCCGTACCCTAACCCTAACCCTAACCCTATCAGGACACTAACCCTAACACTAATCGTAACACTAACACTAACCCTAACCTGCACTCTAACCCTAAACGTAACCCTAACCTGGACTATAAACCTAGCCCTAAACCTAACCCTAAACCTAACGCCAACCCGTACAGTAAACCTAACCCGTAACCTAACCCTAAACCAGCCCTGAACCTAACCCTAACACTAACCCGTACCCTAAGACTAACCCATACCCTAACCCTAACCCTAAACCATCCCTAACCCTAACCCGTACCCTAACCCACACTCTAACCCTAATCCTATCCGTACACTAACCCTAACCCTAACCCTAACCCTAACACTAATCCTAACCCGAAACCTAACCCTAACCCTAACCCGCACCCTAAACCTACCCGTAGCCTAACCCCAGCATTAACCCTAACCTGTACCCTAACCCTAACCCTAACCCTCACCTATACCTAACCCTAACCTGTACCCTAACCCTAACCCGTAACATAAACCTAACCCTAATCTTAAATTAACCCGTACGCTAACCCTATCCCGTACTCTAAACCTAAACCTAACCCGTACCCTAATCCTAACCCTAACCCTAACCCTATCCGTACACTAACCCTAACCCTAAACCTAACACTAACCCTAAACCATACTCTAACCCTAAACGTAACTCTAAACCTAACCCTAACCCGAACTCTACCCCTAACCCGTACCCTAACACTAAACCTAACCCTAACACTAACCCTAACCCGTACTCTAACCCTAAACATAACCCTAACTCTAACCCTAACCCGTACTATAAGCCTAACCCTAACGCTAACCCTAACCCTAACCCGCACCTAAACTTAACCCTAAGCAGTACCCTAACCCTAACCCGTAACCTAAAGATAACCCTAAACCTAAACTAAACCCATACGCTAACCCTATCTCGTAACCTAAATCTAACCCTAACACGTACCCTAACCCTAACCCTAACCCTATCCGTGCACTAACCCTAACCCTAACCCTAACCCTAACACTAACACTAACCCTAACCTGTACTCTTACCTTAAACCTAACCGTAACCTGGACTATAACCCTAACCCTAACCCTAACCCTAAACCTAACCCTAACCTGTACAGTAAACCTAACCTGTACCCTAACCCTAACCCTAATCCTAACCTTAACCCTGACACTGACCCTAACCCTAACCCGTACCCTAACCCTAACCCTAAACCATCCCTAACCCTAACCTGTACCCTGAACTTAAACCTATCCCTTGACCTAACCCATACCCAACCCTATCCCGTAACCTAACCCTAACCCTAACCCGTACCCAAACCCTAACAGTAACCCTAACCCATACACTAGCGCTAAAACTAACCCTAACCCGCACCCTAAACCTAAACCTAACACTAACCCTAACCATTACCCTTACCCATACCCTAACCCTAACACATAACCTAACCCGAACCCGAAACTTAACCATAACCCTGACCCATACCCTAACCCTAAAACTAAGCCGTACCCTAACCCCAACCCTCACCTAACCCGTACCCTAACCCCAACCCTAACCCTAACCCTCACTTATACCTAACCCTAAACCGTACCCTAACCCTAACCCTAAATCTAACCCTATCCGTACACTAACCCTAACCCGTAACCTAAACCTAAACCTAACCCTAAACTTAACCCATATGCTAACCTTAATCCGTACCCTAACCCTAACCCTAACCCTAACCCTATCCATACACTAACCCTAACCCATAACCTAAACCTAACCCTAAACCTAAACTTAACCCATATGCTAACCCTAACCCGTACCCTAACCCTAACCCGTACCCTAACCCTAACCCTATCCGTACACTAACCCTATCCCGTAACCTAACCCTAACACTAAACCTAACCCTGACCCTAACCCTATCCCTAAACCGTACCCTAAACCTAACCCGTACCTTAACCCTAACCCTAAACCGTACCCAAAACCTAACCCTAACCCTAACTCGTACCCTAATGCTAACCCTAACCCTGACCCTAACACTAATCCTAACCCATACCCTAAGCCTAACCCATACCCTAACCCTAACCCTAAACCTAACCCTAACCCTAAACCGTACCCTAAACCTAACCCGAACCCTTGACTTAACCCGTACCCAACCCTATCCCGTAACCTAACCCTAACCCGCACCCAATCCCTAACAGTAACACTAACCCATACCCTTGCACTAAACCTAACCCTAACCTTAACCATAACCATATCCCTTACCCGTACCCTAACCCTAACACATACCCTAACCCTAAACCTAAAACTAACCCGTACCCTAACCCAAACCCTAACCCTAACCCGTACCATAACCCTATCTCTAACCCTAACCTTGACCTAAACCTAACCCTTACCCATACCCTAACCTTAAACCTAACCCTAACCCGCACCTAAACATAACCGTAACCCGTACCCTAACCCTAACCCATAACCTAAACCTAACCCTAACCCTAAACTTAAACCGTACGCTAACCCTATCTTGTACCCTAAACCTAACCCTAACCCGTATCCTAACCCTAACACTAACCCTAACCCTATCCGTACACTAACCCTAACCCTAACCCTGAACCTTACACTAACCTTAAACCGTACTATAACCCTAACCCTAAACCTAAACCTAACCCTAACCCAAAATCTAACCCTAACCCGTACCCTAACACTAACCCTAACACTAACTCTAACCCTAAACCGTACTCTAACCCTAAACCTAAACCTAACTCTAAACCTAACCTGTACTATAACCCTAACCCTAACCCTAACCCTAACCCGCACATAAACTTAACCCTAACCCGTACCCTAACCCTAAACCGTAACCTAAACCTAACCCTAACCCAAAACTTAACCCGTACGCTAACCCTATCTCGTACTCTAAACCTAAACCTAACCCGTACCCTAACCCTAACCCTAACCCTATCCGTACACTAACCCTAACCCTAAACCTAACACTAACACTAACCCTAACCCGTACTCTAACCCTAAACCTAACACTAACCCGGACTATAACCCTAACCCTAAACCTAACCCTAAAGCTAACACTAAGCGGTACAGTAAACCTAACCCGTACCCTAACCCTAACCCTAATACTAACCCTGACACTAACCCTAACCCTAACCCGTACCCTAAGCCTAACCCATAACCTAACCCTTACCCTAAACCATCCCTAACCCTAACGTTTACCTTAAACCTAACCTTATCCCTTGGCCTAACCCGTACCCAACCCTATCCTGTAACCTAACCCTAACCCTAAACCATACCCAAAACCTAACAGTAACCCTAACCCATACCTTAGCACTAACACGCACCCTAAACCTAACCCTAACCCGCACCCTAAACCTAAACCTAACTCTAACCCTAAACATAACCCTTACCCGTACCCTACCCTAACCCATATCCTAACCCTAACCCTAACCTTAACCGTAACCCTGACCCGTACACTAACCCTAAAACTAAACCGTACCCTAACCCCAACCCTAAACCTAACCCGTACCCTAACCCTAAAACTAATCCGTACCCTCACCCCAACCCTATCCCTAACCTGTACCATAACCCTATCCCTAACGCTAACCCTGACACTAAACCTAACCCTAACCCATACCCTAACCCTAACCCTAACCCTTACCTAAATCTAACCCTAACCAGTACCCTAACCCTAACACGTAACCTAAACCTAACCCTAACCCTAAACTTAACCCATATGCTAATCCTAGCCCGTACCCTAAACCTAACCCTAACCCGTACCCTAACCCTAACCATAACCCTAATCGTACACTAAACCTAACCCTAACCCTAACCATAACACTAACCCTAAACCGTACTATAACCCTAAACCTAACCCTAACTCTAACCCTAACCCGTACTATAACCCTAACCCTAAACCTTATCCTAACCCTAACCCTAAACCTTACCCTAACCTGTACCCAAACGTTATACCTAACTCGTACCCTAACACTAACCCAAACCCGTACTCTAACCCTAACCCTAACCCTAAACCGCACCCAAAACTTAACCCTAAACCTAACCATAACCATAACCCTTAACCGTACACTAACCCTAACCTACACCCTAACCCTAACTTTAACCGTTACCCTAACCCGTACCCTAACCCTTAAACTACCCGTACCCTAACCCCAACACTAACCCTAACCCGTACCATAACCCTATCCCTAACTCTAAACCTGACCCTAACCGAACCCTAACATGTACCCTAACCCTAACCCGTAACCTAAGCCTAACTCTAACCCTAAACTTAACCCGTACACTAACCCTATCCCGTACCCTAAACCTAACCCCTATCCGTACCCTTACCCTAACCCTAACCCTAACCCTATCGATACACTAACCCTAAACCTAACCCTAACACTAACCCTAACCCGCACTCTAAACCTAACCGTAACCCTAAACCTAAACCTAACCCGTATTCTAACCCTAACCCTTACCCTAATGCTTACCCTTAGCCTAACCCTAAACCTAACCCGTAACCTAACCCTAAACATAACCCTAAACCTTACCCAAACCATAACCCTAACATGTACCCTAACCCTAACCCTAACCCTAACCCTAACCTGCACACTAAACATAACCCTAACCCTAGACCTAACACGTACACTAACCCTATCCCGTACCGAAACCTTAACCGTAACCCGTACCGTAACCCTAACTCTTACCCTAAACCTAACCCTAACCCTAACACGTACACTAAACCTAACTCGAACCCTAACCCTAACCCTAACCCGTACCCTAAACCTACCCGTAGCCTAACCCTAACCCTACCCCTAACCCCTAACCCTAACCCTAACCCTTACCCTAACCCGTACCCAAACGGTAAACCTAACCCGTACCCTAACACTAACCAAACACGTACTCTAACCCTAACCCTAACCCTAACCCGCACCCTAAACTTAACCCTAACTCTAACCCAATCCAAAACCCTTAACCGTAACCTAACCCTAACCCATACCCTAACCTTAACCCTAATCTTAACCATAACCATAACCATAACCATAAACATAACCCTAACCTGTACCCTAACCCTAAAACTAACCCGTACCCTAACCTCAAACCTAACACTAACCCGTACCCTAACACTAATCCTAGCCCTAACCCTGACCCTAAACCTAACCATAACCTTACACTAACCCTAAACCTAACCCTAACCCGCACCCTAATCCTAAACCTAACCCGTACGCTAACCCTAACCCGTAACCTAAACCTAACCCTAACCCTAAACTTAACCGGTACGCTAACTCTATCCCGTACCCTAAACCTAACCCTAACTCTTATCCTAACCCTAAACCTAACCCTAAGCCAAACCCGTACATTAACCCTAACCCTAACCCTAGCACTAACCCTACACCGTACTCTAAACCTAACACTAACCGTAACCCTAACCCGAACCTAACCCTAACACTAACCCTAACCCGTACTCTAACACTAACCCTAACCCTCACCGTAACACTAACCCGTACTGTAACCCTAATCCGTACCATAACCCTAACCCTAACCCGAACCCTAACCCTAACCATAACTCGTAAACTAAATCTAACCCTAACCCTGACCATAACCCAAACCCTAACCCGTACCCTAAACGTAACCCTAACCCTGACCCTAACCCTAACCCTAAACCTAACCCGTACCCTAAACCTAACCCGTACCCTAACCCTAACTCTAACCCTAACCTGTATTATAACCCTAACCCTAACGCTAAACCTAACGCTAATACTAATCCGTACTCTAAACCTACCCCGTAGCCTAACCCTAACTGTAACCCTAACGCCTAACACTATCCCTTACCCTAACCCGTACCCAAACGGTAAACCTAACCCGTACCCTAACACTACCCAAACCCGTACTCTAACCCTAACCCTAACCCGAACCCTAACCCTAACCCTAAACCGCACCCTAAACTTAACCCTAAACCTAAGCCTAGCCATAACCCTTAACCGTACCCTAACTCTAAACCACACCCTAAAACTAACCCTAACTTTAACCAACACTAACCCTTACCCTAACCCTAAAACTAACCCTTACCCTAACCCGAACCCTAACCCTAACCCATACCCTAGCAGTAAACCTAACCCTAACCCTGACCCTAAACCTAACCCTAACCAGTACACTAACCCTAACCCTAACCCTAACCGGCACCCTAAACCTAACCCTAACCCGTACCCTAACCCTAACCGTAACCCTATCCGTACACTAAACCTAACCCTAAACTTAACACTAACCCTAAACCGTACTCTAACCCTAATCCTAACTCTAAACCTAACCCTAACCCTAACTCTAACCTAACCCGTACCCTAACACTAACCCTAACCCTAACCGTAACCCGTACTCTAAACCTAAACCTAACCCTAACTCTAACCCTAACCCGTACTATAACCCTAAACATAACCCTAACCCTAACACTAACCCTACCCGCAACTAAACCTAACACAAACCCGTACCCTAACCCTAACCCGAAACCTAAACCTAACCCAAACCCTAAACTTAACCCGTACGCTAACCCTATCTCATACCCTAAACCTAACCCTAACCTGTACCCTAACCCTAACCCGAACCCTATCAGGACAATAACCCTAACACTAACCGTAACACTAACACTAACCCTAACCCGTACTCTAACCCTAAATGTAACCCTAACCCGGACTATAAAACTAGCTCTAAACCTAACCCTAAACCTAATGCTAACCCGTACAGTAAACCTAACCCGTACCCTAACCCTAACCGAACCCTACCATAACCTTAACACTAACCCGTACCCTAAGACTAACCCATACCCTAACTCTAACCCTAAACCATCCCTAACCCTAACCCGTACCCTAACCCACACCCTAACCCTAATCCTATCCGTACACTAACCCTAACCCTAACCCTAACACTAACCCTAACCCGAAACCTAACCCTAACCCGTACACTAAAACTACCCGTAGCCTAACCCCAACCCTAACCCTAACCCGTACCCTAACCCTAACCCTAACCCTCACCTATACCTAACCCTAACCCGTACCCTAACCCTAACCCGTAACCTAAACCTAACCTTAACCTTAAATTAACCCATACGCTAACCCTATCCTGTACACTAAACCTAACCCTAACCCGTACCCTAACCCTAACCCTAACCCTATCCATACACTAACCCTAACGCTAACCCTAAACCTAATACTAACCCAAACCATACTCTAACCCTAAACCTAACTCTAAACCTAACCCTAACCCGAACTCTACCCCTAAACCATACCCTAACACTAAACCTAACCCTAACACACCCTAACCCGTACTCTAACCCTAAACCTAACACTAACTCGAACCCTAACCCGTACTATAAGCCTAACCCTCACGCTAACCCTAACCCTAACCCGCACCTAAACTTAACCCTAACAAGTACCCTAACCCTAACCCGTAACCTAAACATAACCCTAACCCTAAACGTATCCCGTACGCTAACCCTATCTCATACCCTAAATCTAACCCTAACCCGTACCCTAACCCTAACCCTAACCCTAACCCTAACCCGTACCCTAACCCTAACCCTAACCCTATCCGTGCACTAACCCTAACCCGTACACTTACCCTAAACCTAACCGTAACCCGGACTATAACCCTAACCCTAACCCTAACACTAAACCTAACCCTAACCCGTACAGTAAACCTAACCCGTACCCTAACCCTAACCCTAACCCTAACCTTAACCCTGACACTGACCCTAACCGTAACCCGTACCCTAAGCCAAACCCATACCCTAACCCTAACCCTAAACCATCCCTAACCCTAACCCTAAACCTAAACCGTAACCAAACCCTAACAGTAACCCTAACCCATACACTAGCGCTAATCCTAACCCTAACCCTAACGTGCACCCTAAACCTAAACCTAACCCTAACCCTAACCGTAACCCTTACCCATACCCTAACCCTAACACCCTAACCCTAAACCGAACCTTAACCGTAACCCTGACCCATACCCTAACCCTAAAACTAAGCCGTACCCTAACCACAACCCTAACCCTAACCCGTATGCTAACCCTAACCCTAACCCTAACCCTAACCCTAACCCTCAACTATACCTAACCCTAACCCGAACCCTAACCCTAACCCTAAACCGCACCCTAAACTTAACCCTAAACCTAAGCCTAGCCATAACCCTTAACCGTACCCTAACTCTAAACCACACCCTAAAACTAACCCTAACTTTAACCAACACTAACCCTTACCCTAACCCTAAAACTAACCCTTACCCTAACCCGAACCCTAACCCTAACCCATACCCTAGCAGTAAACCTAACCCTAACCCTGACCCTAAACCTAACCCTAACCAGTACACTAACCCTAACCCTAACCCTAACCGGCACCCTAAACCTAACCCTAACCCGTACCCTAACCCTAACCGTAACCCTATCCGTACACTAAACCTAACCCTAAACTTAACACTAACCCTAAACCGTACTCTAACCCTAATCCTAACTCTAAACCTAACCCTAACCCTAACTCTTACCTAACCCGTACCCTAACACTAACCCTAACCCTAACCGTAACCCGTACTCTAAACCTAAACCTAACCCTAACTCTAACCCTAACCCGTACTATAACCCTAAACATAACCCTAACCCTAACACTAACCCTACCCTCAACTAAACCTAACACAAACCCGTACCCTAACCCTAACCCGAAACCTAAACCTAACCCAAACCCTAAACTTAACCCGTACGCTAACCCTATCTCATACCCTAAACGTAACCCTAACCTGTACCCTAACCCTAACCCTAACCCTATCAGGACAATAACCCTAACACTAACCGTAACACTAACACTAACCCTAACCCGTACTCTAACCCTAAATGTAACCCTAACCCGGACTATAAAACTAGCTCTAAACCTAACCCTAAACCTAATGCTAACCCGTACAGTAAACCTAACCCGTACCCTAACCCTAACCGAACCCTACCATAACCTTAACACTAACCCGTACCCTAAGACTAACCCATACCCTAACTCTAACCCTAAACCATCCCTAACCCTAACCCGTACCCTAACCCACACCCTAACCCTAATCCTATCCGTACACTAACCCTAACCCTAACCCTAACACTAACCCTAACCCGAAACCTAACCCTAACCCGTACACTAAAACTACCCGTAGCCTAACCCCAACCCTAACCCTAACCCGTACCCTAACCCTAACCCTAACCCTCACCTATACCTAACCCTAACCCGTACCCTAACCCTAACCCGTAACCTAAACCTAACCTTAACCTTAAATTAACCCATACGCTAACCCTATCCTGTACACTAAACCTAACCCTAACCCGTACCCTAACCCTAACCCTAACCCTATCCATACACTAACCCTAACGCTAACCCTAAACCTAATACTAACCCAAACCATACTCTAACCCTAAACCTAACTCTAAACCTAACCCTAACCCGAACTCTACCCCTAAACCATACCCTAACACTAAACCTAACCCTAACACACCCTAACCCGTACTCTAACCCTAAACCTAACACTAACTCGAACCCTAACCCGTACTATAAGCCTAACCCTCACGCTAACCCTAACCCTAACCCGCACCTAAACTTAACCCTAACAAGTACCCTAACCCTAACCCGTAACCTAAACATAACCCTAACCCTAAACGTATCCCGTACGCTAACCCTATCTCATACCCTAAATCTAACCCTAACCCGTACCCTAACCCTAACCCTAACCCTATCCGTGCACTAACCCTAACCCGTACACTTACCCTAAACCTAACCGTAACCCGGACTATAACCCTAACCCTAACCCTAACACTAAACCTAACCCTAACCCGTACAGTAAACCTAACCCGTACCCTAACCCTAACCCTAACCCTAACCTTAACCCTGACACTGACCCTAACCGTAACCCGTACCCTAAGCCAAACCCATACCCTAACCCTAACCCTAAACCATCCCTAACCCTAACCCTAAACCTAAACCGTAACCAAACCCTAACAGTAACCCTAACCCATACACTAGCGCTAATCCTAACCCTAACCCTAACGTGCACCCTAAACCTAAACCTAACCCTAACCCTAACCGTAACCCTTACCCATACCCTAACCCTAACACCCTAACCCTAAACCGAACCTTAACCGTAACCCTGACCCATACCCTAACCCTAAAACTAAGCCGTACCCTAACCACAACCCTAACCCTAACCCGTATGCTAACCCTAACCCTAACCCTAACCCTAACCCTAACCCTCAACTATACCTAACCCTAACCCGTACCCTAAACATAACCCTAGCTCTAACCCTATCCGTAAACTAACCCTAACCCTAACCCTAACACTAACCCTAACCCATACTCTAACCCTAACCCTAAACCTAACACTAACCCTAACCCATACTCTAACCCTATCCGTACCCTAACACTAACACTTACCCTAACCCAAAACCTAACCCGTACCCTAACCCTAACCCGTAACCTAAACCTAACCCTAACCCTAAACTTAACCCGTACGCTAACCCTATCTCGTACCCTAAACCTAACCCGTATCCTAAACCTAACCCTAACCCTATCCGTACACAAACCCTAACTCTAAACCTAACACTAACACTAACCCTAACCCGTACTCTAACCCTAAACCTAACCCTAACCCGGACTATAACCCTAACCCTAAACCTAACCCTAAACCTAACCCTAAGCGGTACAGTAAACCTAAACCTTACCCTAACCCGAACCCTAATACTAACCCTGACACTAACCCTAACCCTAACCCGTACCCTTGCCTAAAGCATACCCTAACCCTAACCCTAAACCATCCCTAACCCTAACGTTTACCCTAAACCTAACCTTATCCCTTGGCCTAACCCGTACCCAACCCTATCCGTAACCTAACCCTAACCCTAAACCGTACCCAAAACCTAAAAGTAACCCTAACCCATACCCTAGCACTAACACGCACCCTAAACCTAACCCTAACCCGCACCATAAACCTAAACCTAACCCTAACCATAACACTTACCCGTACCCTAACCCTAACCCATACCCTAACCCTAACCCTAACCTTAACCGTAACCCTGACCCGTACACTAACTCTAAAACTAACCTGTACCCTAACCCCAACCCTAAACCTAACCCGTACCCTAACCCTAACCCTAACCCTAACCCTCACCTATACCTAAACCTAACCCGTAACCTAACCCTAACCCGTAACCTAAACCTAACACTAACCCTAAACTTAACACGTACGCTAACCCTATCCCGTACCCTAAACCTAACCCTAACCCTAACCCTAACCTTATCCGAACACTAACCCTAACCCTAACCCTAAACCTAACACTAACCCTAAACCGTACTCTAACATAACCCTAACCCTAAACCTATCCCTAACCCGAACTCTAAACCTAACCCGTACCCTAACAGTAACCCTAACCCTAACACTAACCCTAACCCGTACTATAACCCTAACCCTAACCCTAATCCTAACCCTAACCCTACCCCGTCTCTAACCCTATCCCGTAGCCTAACCCTAACTCTAACACTAACCCCTAACCCTAACACTAACCCTAACCCTTAATCTAACCCGTAACCAAATGGTAAACCTAACCCGTACCTTAAAACTAACCCAAACCCGTACTCTAACCCTAACCCTAACCCTAAACCGAACCCTAAACTTAACCCTAACCCTAAGCCTAACCATAACCCTTAACCGTACCCTAACTCTAACCCACACCCAAATCCTAACCCGAAATTTAACCGTAACCCTAACCCGTACCGTAACCCTAAAACTAACCCGTACCCTAACCCGAACCCTAACCCTAACCCATACCCTAACAGTAATCCTAACCCTAACCCTGACCCTAAACCTAACCCTTACCAGTACACTAATCGAACCCTAACCCTAACCGGCACCCTAAACCTAACCCTAACCCGTACCATAACCCTAACCCTAACCCTATCCATACACTAACCCTAACCTTAACCCTAACACTAACCCTAACCCGATCTCTAACCCTAACCCTAACCATAAAACTAACCCTAACCCGTACTCTAACCCTAATCCGTACACTAACACTCACCCATACCCTAACCCTAACCCTAACATTAACCGTAATCCTGACCCGTACCCTAACGCTAAAACTAACCCGTACCCTAACCCCAACCCTAACCCTAACCCACACCATAACCCTATCCCTAATGCTAACCCTGACCCTAAACCTAAACCTAACCCGTACCCTAACCCTAACCCTAACCCTAACCCTAACCCTCACCTAAACCTAACCCTAACCCGTACCCTAACCCTAACCCTATCCGTACACTAAACATAACCCTAAACCTAACCCTAAAACTAACCCTAACCGTACTCTAACCCTAAACGTAAACCTAACTCTAACCCTCACCCGTACTATAACCCTAACCCTAACCCTTACCCTAAACCTAACCCGTACTCTAACACTATCCCGTAGCCTAACCCTCTTACCCTAACTCCTAACCCTTACCCTAACCCTAACACCAACACTAATCCGTACTCTAAACCTAACCCTAACCCTAAACCTAACCCTAACCCATACTCTAACCATAACCCATACCCTAACACTAATCCTTACCCTAACCCTAAACCTAACCTGTACCCTAACCCTAAACGTAACCCTAACCCGTACCCAAACCCTACCCCTAACACGTACCCTAACTCTAACCCTAACCCGCACACTAACCTAACCCTAACCCTAGACCTAACACGTACACTAACCCTATCCCATACCGTAACCTTAAACCTAACCCGTACCATAACCCTAACAATAACCCTAACCCTAACACGTACACGTACACGTACACTAACCCTAACCCGAACCCTAACATTAAACCTAACCCGTACCCTAACACTCACCCATACCCTAACCCTAACCCTAAACTTAACCGTAACCCTGACCCACACCCTAACCCTAAAACTAACCCGTACCCTCACCCCAACCCTATCCCTAACCTGTACCATAACCCTATCCCTAACGCTAACCCTGACACTAAACCTAAACCTAACCCATACCCTAACCCTAACCCTAACCCTTACCTAAATCTAACCCTAACCAGTACCCTAACCCTAACACGTAACCTAAACCTAACCCTAACCCTAAACTTAACCCATATGCTAATCCTAGCCCGTACCCTAAACCTAACCCTAACCCGTACCCTAACCCTAACCATAACCCTAATCGTACACTAAACCTAACCCTAACCCTAACCATAACACTAACCCTAAACCGTACTATAACCCTAAACCTAACCCTAACTCTAACCCTAACCCGTACTATAACCCTAACCCTAAACCTTATCCTAACCCTAACCCTAAACCTTACCCTAACCTGTACCCAAACGTTATACCTAACTCGTACCCTAACACTAACCCAAACCCGAACTCTAACCCTAACCCTAACCCTAAACCGCACCCAAAACTTAACCCTAACCCTAACCATAACCATAACCCTTAACCGTACCCTAACCCTAACCTACACCCTAACCCTAACTTTAACCGTTACCCTAACCCGTACCCTAACCCTTAAACTACCCGTACCCTAACCCCAACACTAACCCTAACCCGTACCATAACCCTATCCCTAACCCTAAACCTGACCCTAACCGAACCCTAACACGTACCCTAACCCTAACCCGTAACCTAAGCCTAACTCTAACCCTAAACTTAACCCGTACACTAACCCTATCCCGTACCCTAAACCTAAACCTTATCCGTACCCTTACCCTAACCCTAACCCTATCGATACACTAACCCTAACCCTACCCTAACACTAACCCTAACCCGCACTCTAAACCTAACCGTAACCCTAAACCTAAACCTAAACCGTATTCTAAACCTAACCCTTACCATAATGCTTACCCTTAGCCTAACCCTAAACCTAACCCGTAACCTAACCCTAAACGTAACCCTAAACCTTACCCAAACCATAACCCTAACATGTACCCTAACCCTAACCCTAACCCTAACCTGCACACTAAACATAACCCTAACCCTAGACCTAACACGTACACTAACCCTATCCCGTACCGAAACCTTAACCGTAACCCGTACCGTAACCCTAACTCTTACCCTAAACCTAACCCTAACCCTAACACGTACACTAAACCTAACTCGAACCCTAACCCTAACCCTAACCCGTACCCTAAACCTACCCGTAGCCTAACCCTAACCCTACCCCTAACCCCTAACCCTAACCCTAACCCTTACCCTAACCCGTACCCAAACGGTAAACCTAACCCGTACCCTAACACTAACCAAACACGTACTCTAACCCTAACCCTAACCCTAACCCGCACCCTAAACTTAACCCTAACTCTAACCCAATCCAAAACCCTTAACCGTAACCTAACCCTAACCCATACCCTAACCTTAACCCTAATCTTAACCATAACCATAACCATAACCATAAACATAACCCTAACCTGTACCCTAACCCTAAAACTAACCCGTACCCTAACCTCAAACCTAACACTAACCCGTACCCTAACACTAATCCTAGCCCTAACCCTGACCCTAAACCTAACCATAACCTTACACTAACCCTAAACCTAACCCTAACCCGCACCCTAATCCTAAACCTAACCCGTACGCTAACCCTAACCCGTAACCTAAACCTAACCCTAACCCTAAACTTAACCGGTACGCTAACTCTATCCCGTACCCTAAACCTAACCCTAACTCTTATCCTAACCCTAAACCTAACCCTAAGCCAAACCCGTACATTAACCCTAACCCTAACCCTAGCACTAACCCTACACCGTACTCTAAACCTAACACTAACCGTAACCCTAACCCGAACCTAACCCTAACACTAACCCTAACCCGTACTCTAACACTAACCCTAACCCTCACCGTAACACTAACCCGTACTGTAACCCTAATCCGTACCATAACCCTAACCCTAACCCGAACCCTAACCCTAACCATAACTCGTAAACTAAATCTAACCCTAACCCTGACCATAACCCAAACCCTAACCCGTACCCTAAACGTAACCCTAACCCTGACCCTAACCCTAACCCTAAACCTAACCCGTACCCTAAACCTAACCCGTACCCTAACCCTAACTCTAACCCTAACCTGTATTATAACCCTAACCCTAACGCTAAACCTAACGCTAATACTAATCCGTACTCTAAACCTACCCCGTAGCCTAACCCTAACTGTAACCCTAACGCCTAACACTATCCCTTACCCTAACCCGTACCCAAACGGTAAACCTAACCCGTACCCTAACACTACCCAAACCCGTACTCTAACCCTAACCCTAACCCGAACCCTAACCCTAACCCTAAACCGCACCCTAAACTTAACCCTAAACCTAAGCCTAGCCATAACCCTTAACCGTACCCTAACTCTAAACCACACCCTAAAACTAACCCTAACTTTAACCAACACTAACCCTTACCCTAACCCTAAAACTAACCCTTACCCTAACCCGAACCCTAACCCTAACCCATACCCTAGCAGTAAACCTAACCCTAACCCTGACCCTAAACCTAACCCTAACCAGTACACTAACCCTAACCCTAACCCTAACCGGCACCCTAAACCTAACCCTAACCCGTACCCTAACCCTAACCGTAACCCTATCCGTACACTAAACCTAACCCTAAACTTAACACTAACCCTAAACCGTACTCTAACCCTAATCCTAACTCTAAACCTAACCCTAACCCTAACTCTAACCTAACCCGTACCCTAACACTAACCCTAACCCTAACCGTAACCCGTACTCTAAACCTAAACCTAACCCTAACTCTAACCCTAACCCGTACTATAACCCTAAACATAACCCTAACCCTAACACTAACCCTACCCGCAACTAAACCTAACACAAACCCGTACCCTAACCCTAACCCGAAACCTAAACCTAACCCAAACCCTAAACTTAACCCGTACGCTAACCCTATCTCATACCCTAAACCTAACCCTAACCTGTACCCTAACCCTAACCCGAACCCTATCAGGACAATAACCCTAACACTAACCGTAACACTAACACTAACCCTAACCCGTACTCTAACCCTAAATGTAACCCTAACCCGGACTATAAAACTAGCTCTAAACCTAACCCTAAACCTAATGCTAACCCGTACAGTAAACCTAACCCGTACCCTAACCCTAACCGAACCCTACCATAACCTTAACACTAACCCGTACCCTAAGACTAACCCATACCCTAACTCTAACCCTAAACCATCCCTAACCCTAACCCGTACCCTAACCCACACCCTAACCCTAATCCTATCCGTACACTAACCCTAACCCTAACCCTAACACTAACCCTAACCCGAAACCTAACCCTAACCCGTACACTAAAACTACCCGTAGCCTAACCCCAACCCTAACCCTAACCCGTACCCTAACCCTAACCCTAACCCTCACCTATACCTAACCCTAACCCGTACCCTAACCCTAACCCGTAACCTAAACCTAACCTTAACCTTAAATTAACCCATACGCTAACCCTATCCTGTACACTAAACCTAACCCTAACCCGTACCCTAACCCTAACCCTAACCCTATCCATACACTAACCCTAACGCTAACCCTAAACCTAATACTAACCCAAACCATACTCTAACCCTAAACCTAACTCTAAACCTAACCCTAACCCGAACTCTACCCCTAAACCATACCCTAACACTAAACCTAACCCTAACACACCCTAACCCGTACTCTAACCCTAAACCTAACACTAACTCGAACCCTAACCCGTACTATAAGCCTAACCCTCACGCTAACCCTAACCCTAACCCGCACCTAAACTTAACCCTAACAAGTACCCTAACCCTAACCCGTAACCTAAACATAACCCTAACCCTAAACGTATCCCGTACGCTAACCCTATCTCATACCCTAAATCTAACCCTAACCCGTACCCTAACCCTAACCCTAACCCTATCCGTGCACTAACCCTAACCCGTACACTTACCCTAAACCTAACCGTAACCCGGACTATAACCCTAACCCTAACCCTAACACTAAACCTAACCCTAACCCGTACAGTAAACCTAACCCGTACCCTAACCCTAACCCTAACCCTAACCTTAACCCTGACACTGACCCTAACCGTAACCCGTACCCTAAGCCAAACCCATACCCTAACCCTAACCCTAAACCATCCCTAACCCTAACCCTAAACCTAAACCGTAACCAAACCCTAACAGTAACCCTAACCCATACACTAGCGCTAATCCTAACCCTAACCCTAACGTGCACCCTAAACCTAAACCTAACCCTAACCCTAACCGTAACCCTTACCCATACCCTAACCCTAACACCCTAACCCTAAACCGAACCTTAACCGTAACCCTGACCCATACCCTAACCCTAAAACTAAGCCGTACCCTAACCACAACCCTAACCCTAACCCGTATGCTAACCCTAACCCTAACCCTAACCCTAACCCTAACCCTCAACTATACCTAACCCTAACCCGAACCCTAACCCTAACCCTAAACCGCACCCTAAACTTAACCCTAAACCTAAGCCTAGCCATAACCCTTAACCGTACCCTAACTCTAAACCACACCCTAAAACTAACCCTAACTTTAACCAACACTAACCCTTACCCTAACCCTAAAACTAACCCTTACCCTAACCCGAACCCTAACCCTAACCCATACCCTAGCAGTAAACCTAACCCTAACCCTGACCCTAAACCTAACCCTAACCAGTACACTAACCCTAACCCTAACCCTAACCGGCACCCTAAACCTAACCCTAACCCGTACCCTAACCCTAACCGTAACCCTATCCGTACACTAAACCTAACCCTAAACTTAACACTAACCCTAAACCGTACTCTAACCCTAATCCTAACTCTAAACCTAACCCTAACCCTAACTCTTACCTAACCCGTACCCTAACACTAACCCTAACCCTAACCGTAACCCGTACTCTAAACCTAAACCTAACCCTAACTCTAACCCTAACCCGTACTATAACCCTAAACATAACCCTAACCCTAACACTAACCCTACCCTCAACTAAACCTAACACAAACCCGTACCCTAACCCTAACCCGAAACCTAAACCTAACCCAAACCCTAAACTTAACCCGTACGCTAACCCTATCTCATACCCTAAACGTAACCCTAACCTGTACCCTAACCCTAACCCTAACCCTATCAGGACAATAACCCTAACACTAACCGTAACACTAACACTAACCCTAACCCGTACTCTAACCCTAAATGTAACCCTAACCCGGACTATAAAACTAGCTCTAAACCTAACCCTAAACCTAATGCTAACCCGTACAGTAAACCTAACCCGTACCCTAACCCTAACCGAACCCTACCATAACCTTAACACTAACCCGTACCCTAAGACTAACCCATACCCTAACTCTAACCCTAAACCATCCCTAACCCTAACCCGTACCCTAACCCACACCCTAACCCTAATCCTATCCGTACACTAACCCTAACCCTAACCCTAACACTAACCCTAACCCGAAACCTAACCCTAACCCGTACACTAAAACTACCCGTAGCCTAACCCCAACCCTAACCCTAACCCGTACCCTAACCCTAACCCTAACCCTCACCTATACCTAACCCTAACCCGTACCCTAACCCTAACCCGTAACCTAAACCTAACCTTAACCTTAAATTAACCCATACGCTAACCCTATCCTGTACACTAAACCTAACCCTAACCCGTACCCTAACCCTAACCCTAACCCTATCCATACACTAACCCTAACGCTAACCCTAAACCTAATACTAACCCAAACCATACTCTAACCCTAAACCTAACTCTAAACCTAACCCTAACCCGAACTCTACCCCTAAACCATACCCTAACACTAAACCTAACCCTAACACACCCTAACCCGTACTCTAACCCTAAACCTAACACTAACTCGAACCCTAACCCGTACTATAAGCCTAACCCTCACGCTAACCCTAACCCTAACCCGCACCTAAACTTAACCCTAACAAGTACCCTAACCCTAACCCGTAACCTAAACATAACCCTAACCCTAAACGTATCCCGTACGCTAACCCTATCTCATACCCTAAATCTAACCCTAACCCGTACCCTAACCCTAACCCTAACCCTATCCGTGCACTAACCCTAACCCGTACACTTACCCTAAACCTAACCGTAACCCGGACTATAACCCTAACCCTAACCCTAACACTAAACCTAACCCTAACCCGTACAGTAAACCTAACCCGTACCCTAACCCTAACCCTAACCCTAACCTTAACCCTGACACTGACCCTAACCGTAACCCGTACCCTAAGCCAAACCCATACCCTAACCCTAACCCTAAACCATCCCTAACCCTAACCCTAAACCTAAACCGTAACCAAACCCTAACAGTAACCCTAACCCATACACTAGCGCTAATCCTAACCCTAACCCTAACGTGCACCCTAAACCTAAACCTAACCCTAACCCTAACCGTAACCCTTACCCATACCCTAACCCTAACACCCTAACCCTAAACCGAACCTTAACCGTAACCCTGACCCATACCCTAACCCTAAAACTAAGCCGTACCCTAACCACAACCCTAACCCTAACCCGTATGCTAACCCTAACCCTAACCCTAACCCTAACCCTAACCCTCAACTATACCTAACCCTAACCCGTACCCTAAACATAACCCTAGCTCTAACCCTATCCGTAAACTAACCCTAACCCTAACCCTAACACTAACCCTAACCCATACTCTAACCCTAACCCTAAACCTAACACTAACCCTAACCCATACTCTAACCCTATCCGTACCCTAACACTAACACTTACCCTAACCCAAAACCTAACCCGTACCCTAACCCTAACCCGTAACCTAAACCTAACCCTAACCCTAAACTTAACCCGTACGCTAACCCTATCTCGTACCCTAAACCTAACCCGTATCCTAAACCTAACCCTAACCCTATCCGTACACAAACCCTAACTCTAAACCTAACACTAACACTAACCCTAACCCGTACTCTAACCCTAAACCTAACCCTAACCCGGACTATAACCCTAACCCTAAACCTAACCCTAAACCTAACCCTAAGCGGTACAGTAAACCTAAACCTTACCCTAACCCGAACCCTAATACTAACCCTGACACTAACCCTAACCCTAACCCGTACCCTTGCCTAAAGCATACCCTAACCCTAACCCTAAACCATCCCTAACCCTAACGTTTACCCTAAACCTAACCTTATCCCTTGGCCTAACCCGTACCCAACCCTATCCCGTAACCTAACCCTAACCCTAAACCGTACCCAAAACCTAAAAGTAACCCTAACCCATACCCTAGCACTAACACGCACCCTAAACCTAACCCTAACCCGCACCATAAACCTAAACCTAACCCTAACCATAACACTTACCCGTACCCTAACCCTAACCCATACCCTAACCCTAACCCTAACCTTAACCGTAACCCTGACCCGTACACTAACTCTAAAACTAACCTGTACCCTAACCCCAACCCTAAACCTAACCCGTACCCTAACCCTAACCCTAACCCTAACCCTCACCTATACCTAAACCTAACCCGTAACCTAACCCTAACCCGTAACCTAAACCTAACACTAACCCTAAACTTAACACGTACGCTAACCCTATCCCGTACCCTAAACCTAACCCTAACCCTAACCCTAACCTTATCCGAACACTAACCCTAACCCTAACCCTAAACCTAACACTAACCCTAAACCGTACTCTAACATAACCCTAACCCTAAACCTATCCCTAACCCGAACTCTAAACCTAACCCGTACCCTAACAGTAACCCTAACCCTAACACTAACCCTAACCCGTACTATAACCCTAACCCTAACCCTAATCCTAACCCTAACCCTACCCCGTCTCTAACCCTATCCCGTAGCCTAACCCTAACTCTAACACTAACCCCTAACCCTAACACTAACCCTAACCCTTAATCTAACCCGTAACCAAATGGTAAACCTAACCCGTACCTTAAAACTAACCCAAACCCGTACTCTAACCCTAACCCTAACCCTAAACCGAACCCTAAACTTAACCCTAACCCTAAGCCTAACCATAACCCTTAACCGTACCCTAACTCTAACCCACACCCAAATCCTAACCCGAAATTTAACCGTAACCCTAACCCGTACCGTAACCCTAAAACTAACCCGTACCCTAACCCGAACCCTAACCCTAACCCATACCCTAACAGTAATCCTAACCCTAACCCTGACCCTAAACCTAACCCTTACCAGTACACTAATCGAACCCTAACCCTAACCGGCACCCTAAACCTAACCCTAACCCGTACCATAACCCTAACCCTAACCCTATCCATACACTAACCCTAACCTTAACCCTAACACTAACCCTAACCCGATCTCTAACCCTAACCCTAACCATAAAACTAACCCTAACCCGTACTCTAACCCTAATCCGTACACTAACACTCACCCATACCCTAACCCTAACCCTAACATTAACCGTAATCCTGACCCGTACCCTAACGCTAAAACTAACCCGTACCCTAACCCCAACCCTAACCCTAACCCACACCATAACCCTATCCCTAATGCTAACCCTGACCCTAAACCTAAACCTAACCCGTACCCTAACCCTAACCCTAACCCTAACCCTAACCCTCACCTAAACCTAACCCTAACCCGTACCCTAACCCTAACCCTATCCGTACACTAAACATAACCCTAAACCTAACCCTAAAACTAACCCTAACCGTACTCTAACCCTAAACGTAAACCTAACTCTAACCCTCACCCGTACTATAACCCTAACCCTAACCCTTACCCTAAACCTAACCCGTACTCTAACACTATCCCGTAGCCTAACCCTCTTACCCTAACTCCTAACCCTTACCCTAACCCTAACACCAACACTAATCCGTACTCTAAACCTAACCCTAACCCTAAACCTAACCCTAACCCATACTCTAACCATAACCCATACCCTAACACTAATCCTTACCCTAACCCTAAACCTAACCTGTACCCTAACCCTAAACGTAACCCTAACCCGTACCCAAACCCTACCCCTAACACGTACCCTAACTCTAACCCTAACCCGCACACTAACCTAACCCTAACCCTAGACCTAACACGTACACTAACCCTATCCCATACCGTAACCTTAAACCTAACCTGTACCATAACCCTAACAATAACCCTAACCCTAACACGTACACGTACACGTACACTAACCCTAACCCGAACCCTAACATTAAACCTAACCCGTACCCTAACACTCACCCATACCCTAACCCTAACCCTAAACTTAACCGTAACCCTGACCCACACCCTAACCCTAAAACTAACCCGTACCCTCACCCCAACCCTATCCCTAACCTGTACCATAACCCTATCCCTAACGCTAACCCTGACACTAAACCTAAACCTAACCCATACCCTAACCCTAACCCTAACCCTTACCTAAATCTAACCCTAACCAGTACCCTAACCCTAACACGTAACCTAAACCTAACCCTAACCCTAAACTTAACCCATATGCTAATCCTAGCCCGTACCCTAAACCTAACCCTAACCCGTACCCTAACCCTAACCATAACCCTAATCGTACACTAAACCTAACCCTAACCCTAACCATAACACTAACCCTAAACCGTACTATAACCCTAAACCTAACCCTAACTCTAACCCTAACCCGTACTATAACCCTAACCCTAAACCTTATCCTAACCCTAACCCTAAACCTTACCCTAACCTGTACCCAAACGTTATACCTAACTCGTACCCTAACACTAACCCAAACCCGAACTCTAACCCTAACCCTAACCCTAAACCGCACCCAAAACTTAACCCTAACCCTAACCATAACCATAACCCTTAACCGTACCCTAACCCTAACCTACACCCTAACCCTAACTTTAACCGTTACCCTAACCCGTACCCTAACCCTTAAACTACCCGTACCCTAACCCCAACACTAACCCTAACCCGTACCATAACCCTATCCCTAACCCTAAACCTGACCCTAACCGAACCCTAACACGTACCCTAACCCTAACCCGTAACCTAAGCCTAACTCTAACCCTAAACTTAACCCGTACACTAACCCTATCCCGTACCCTAAACCTAAACCTTATCCGTACCCTTACCCTAACCCTAACCCTATCGATACACTAACCCTAACCCTACCCTAACACTAACCCTAACCCGCACTCTAAACCTAACCGTAACCCTAAACCTAAACCTAAACCGTATTCTAAACCTAACCCTTACCATAATGCTTACCCTTAGCCTAACCCTAAACCTAACCCGTAACCTAACCCTAAACGTAACCCTAAACCTTACCCAAACCATAACCCTAACATGTACCCTAACCCTAACCCTAACCCTAACCTGCACACTAAACATAACCCTAACCCTAGACCTAACACGTACACTAACCCTATCCCGTACCGAAACCTTAACCGTAACCCGTACCGTAACCCTAACTCTTACCCTAAACCTAACCCTAACCCTAACACGTACACTAAACCTAACTCGAACCCTAACCCTAACCCTAACCCGTACCCTAAACCTACCCGTAGCCTAACCCTAACCCTACCCCTAACCCCTAACCCTAACCCTAACCCTTACCCTAACCCGTACCCAAACGGTAAACCTAACCCGTACCCTAACACTAACCAAACACGTACTCTAACCCTAACCCTAACCCTAACCCGCACCCTAAACTTAACCCTAACTCTAACCCAATCCAAAACCCTTAACCGTAACCTAACCCTAACCCATACCCTAACCTTAACCCTAATCTTAACCATAACCATAACCATAACCATAAACATAACCCTAACCTGTACCCTAACCCTAAAACTAACCCGTACCCTAACCTCAACCCTAACACTAACCCGTACCCTAACACTAATCCTAACCCTAACCCTGACCCTAAACCTAACCATAACCTTACACTAACCCTAAACCTAACCCTAACACGCACCCTAATCCTAAACCTAACCCGTACGCTAACCCTAACCCGTAACCTAAACCTAACCCTAACCCTAAACTTAACCGGTACGCTAACCCTATCCCGTACCATAAACCTAACCCTAACTCTTATCCTAACCCTAAACCTAACCCTAAGCCTAACCCGTACATTAACCCTAACCCTAACCCTAGCACTAACCCTACACCGTACTCTAAACCTAACACTAACCATAACCCTAACCCAAACCTAACCCTAACACTAACCCTAACCCCTACTCTAACCCTAACCCTAACCCTCACCGTAACACTAACCCGTACTGTAACCCTAATCCATACCATAACCCTAACCCTAACCCGAACCCTAACCCTAACCATAACTCGTAAACTAAATCTAACCCTAACCCTGACCATAACCCAAACCCTAACCCGTACCCTAAACCTAACCCTAACCCTGACCCTAACCCTAAACCTAACCCGTACCCTAAACCTAACCCGTACCCTAACCCTAACTCTAACCCTAACCTGTATTATAACCCTAACCCTAATGCTAAACCTAACGCTAATACTAATCCGTACTCTAAACCTACCCCGTAGCCTAACCCTAACTGTAACCCTAACGCCTAACCCTATCCCTTACCCTAACCCGTACCCAAACGGTAAACCTAACCCGTACCCTAACACTAACCCAAACATGTACTCTAACCCTAACCCTAACCCGAACCCTAACCCTAACCCTAAACCACACCCTAAACTTAACCCTAAACCTAAGCCTAACCATAACCCTTAACCGTACCCTAACTCTAAACCACACCCTAAAACTAACCCTAACTTTAACCATAACCCTAACCCTTACCCTAACCCTAAAACTAACCCTTACCCTAACCCGAACCCTAACCCTAACCCATACCCTAACAGTAAACCTAACCCTAACCCTGACCCTAAACCTAACCCTAACCAGTACACTAACCCTAACCCTAACCCTAACCGGCACCCTAAACCTAACCCTAACCCGTACCCTAACCCTAACCGTAACCCTATCCGTACACTAAACCTAACCCTAAACCTAACACTAACCCTAAACCGTACTCTAACCCTAACCCTAACTCTAAACCTAACCCTAACCCCAACTCTAACCTAACCCGTACCCTAACACTAACCCTAACCCTAACCGTAACCCGTACTCTAAACCTAAACCTAAACCTAACTCTAACCCTAACCCGTACTATAACCCTAAACATAACCCTAACCCTAACACTAACCCTACCCGCAACTAAACCTAACACTAACCCGTACCCTAACCCTAACCCGTAACCTAAACCTAACCAGAACCCTAAACTTAACCCGTACGCTAACCCTATCTCATACCCTAAACCGAACCCTAACCTGTACCCTAACCCTAACCCTAACCCTATCAGGACAATAACCCTAACACTAACCGTAACACTAACACTAACCCTAACCCGTACTCTAACCCTATACGTAACCCTAACCCGGACTGAAAAACTAGCCCTAAACCTAACCCTAAGCCTAACCCTAAACCTAATGCTAACCCGTACAGTAAACCTAACCCGTACCCTAACCCTTACCGAACCCTACCATAACCCTAACACTAACCCGTACCCTAAGACTAACCCATACCCTAACCCTAACCCTAAACCATCCCTAACCCTAACCCATACCCTAACCCACACCCTAACCCTAATCCTATCCGTACACTAACCCTAAACCTAACCCTAACACTAACCCTAACCCGATACCTAACCCTAACCCTAACCCGTACCCTAAAACTACCCGTAGCCTAACCCCAACCCTAACCCTAACCCGTACCCTAACCCTAACCCTAACCCTAACCCTAACCCTCACCTATACCTAACCCTACCCGTACCCCAACCCTAACCCGTAACCTAAACCTAACCCTAACCTTAAATTAACCCGTACGCTAACCCTATCCTGTACACTAAACCTAACCCTAACCCGTACCCTAACCCTAACCCTAACCCTATCCGTACACTAACCCTAACGCTAACCCTAACCCTAATACTAACCCAAACCATACTCTAACCCTAAACCTAACTCTAAACCTAACCCTAACCCGAACTCTACCCCTAAACCGTACCCTAACACTAAACCTAACCCTAACACAAACCCTAACCCGTACTATAAGCCTAACCCTCACGCTATTCCTAACCCTAACCCGCACCTGAACTTAACCCGAACAAGTACCCTAACCCTAACCCGTAACCTAAACATAACCCTAACCCTAAACGTAACCCGTACGCTAACCCTATCTGGTACCCTAAATCTAACCCTAACCCGTACCCTAACCCTAACCCTAACCCTATACGTGCACTAACCCTAACCCGTACACTTACCCTAAACCTAACCGTAACCCGGACTATAACCCTAACCCTAACCCTAACCCTAACCTTAACCCGTACAGTAAACCTAACCCGTACCCTAACCCTAACCCTAACCCTAACCTTAACCCTGACACTGACCCTAACCGTAACCCGTACACTAAGCCAAACCCATACCCTAACCCTAACCCTAAACCATCCCTAACCCTAACCTGTACCCTAAACCTAAATCTATCCCTTGACCTAACCCGTACCCAACCCTATCCCGTAACCTAACCCTAAACCTAAACCGTAACCAAACCCTAACAGTAACCCTAACCCATACACTAGCGCTAACCCTAACCCTAACCCTAACGTGCACCCTAAACCTAAACCTAACCCTAACCGTAACCCTTACCCATACCCTAACCCTAACACCCTAACCCTAAACCGAACTTTAACCGTAACCCTGACACGTACCCTAACCCTATAACTAAGCCCTACCCTAACCACAACACTAACCCTAACCCGTATGCAAACCCTAACCCTAACCCTAACCCTAACCCTCAACTATACCTAACCCTAACCCGTACCCTAAACATAACCCTAACTCTAACCCTATCCGTACACTAACCCTAACCCTAACCCTAACACTAACCCTAACCCATACTCTAACCCTAACCCTAAACCTAACACTAACCCTAACCCGTACTCTAACCCTACCCGTACCCTAACACTAACACTTACCCTAACCCAAAACCTAACCCGTACCCTAACCCTAACCCGTACCCTAAACCTAACCCTAAACCTAAACTTAACCCATATGCTAAACCTAACCCGTACCCTAACCCTAACCCTAACCCTAACCCTATCCGTACACTAACCCTAACCCTTAACCTAACCCTAACACTAAACCTAACCCTGACCCTAACCCTAACCCTAAACCGTACCCTAAACCTAACCCGTACCTTAACCCTAACCCTAACCCGTACCCTAAACCTAACCCTAACCCTAACTCGTACCCTAATGCTAACCCTAACCCTGACCCTAACATTAACCCTAACCCGTACCCTAAGCCTAACCCATACCCTAACCCTAACCCTAAACCTAACCCTAACCCTAAACCGTACCCTAAACCTAACCCGAACCCTTGACCTAACCCGTACCCAACCCTATCCCGTAACCTAACCCTAATCCGCACCCAAACCCTAACAGTAATACTAACCCATACCCTTGCGCTAAACCTAACCCTAACCCTAAACATAACCATATCCCTTACCCGTACCCTAACCCTAACCCGTACCCTAACCCTAAACCTAACCTTAACCATAACCCTGACCCGTACCCTAACCCTAAAACGAATCCGTACCCTAACCCAAACCCTAACCCTAACCCGTACCATAACCCTATCTCTAAACCAAACCCTGACCTAAACCTAACCCTTACCCATACTTTAAACTTAACCCTAACCCTAACCCACACCTAAACATAACCATAACACTTACCCTAACCCTAACCCATAACCTAAACCTAACCCTAACCCTAAACTTAACCCGTATGCTAAACCTATCCCGTAACCTAAACCTAACCCTAACCCGTAACCTAACACTAACCTTAACCCTAAACCTATCCATACACTAACCTTACCCCTAAACCTAAACCCAACACTAACCCTAAACCACACTCTAACCCTAACCCTAACCCTAAACCTAACCCTAACACTAACTCTAACCCTAAACCGTACCCTAACACTAACCCTAACCCTAACACTAACCCTAACCCTAACGCGCACCTAAACTTAACCCTAACCCGTACCTTAACCCCAACACGTAACCTAAACCTAAACCTTAACCTAAACTTAACCCGTACACTAACCCTATCTCGTACACTAAACCTAACCCTAACCCGTACCCGAACCCTAACCCTAACCCTATCCGTACACTAAACCTAACCCTAACCCTAACACTAACCCTTACCGTAATCTTACCCTAAACCTAAACCTAAACAGGACTATAACCTAACCCTAACCCTAACCCTAAACCTAACCCTAACCCGTACAGTAAACCTAACCTGTACCCTAACCCTAACCCTAACCCTAACCCTAACCCTGACGGTAACCCTAACCCTAACCCGTACCCTAAGCCTAACCCATACCCTAACCCTAACACTAAACCATCCCTATCCCTAAACCATACCCTAAACCTAACCCTATCCCTTGACCTAACCCGTACCCAACACTATCCCGTAACATAACCCTAAACCTAACCCGTACCCAAACCCTAACAGTAACCCTAAACCATAACCTAGCGCTAACCCTAACCCTAACCCTAACCCTAACACGCACCCTAAACCTCAACCTAACCCTAACCCTAACCATAAACCTTACCCGTACCCTAACACTAACACATACCTAACCCTAACACTAACCTTAACCGTAACCCTGACACGTACCCTAACCCTAAAACTAACCCGTACCCTAACCCCAACCCTAACCTAACCCATACCCTAACCCTAGCCCTAACCCTAACGCTCACCTATACCTAACCCTAAACCGTACCCTAACCCTAACCCGTAACCTAAACCTAACCCTAACCCTAAACTTAATCCGTACGTTAACCCTATCGCGTACCCTAAACGTAACCCTAACCCGTACCCTAACCCTAACTCTATCCGTACACTAGCCCTAACCCTAACCCTAAACCTAACACTAACCTTAAACCGTACTATAACCCTAAACCACACCCTAACCCTAACCCTAACCTGCACCTAAAACTAACCATAACCCGTACCCTAACCCTAACCCGTAACCTAAACCTAACCCTAACCCTAAACATAACCCGTACGCTAAGCCTATTTCGTACCCTAAACCTAATCCTAATCCGTACCCTAACCCTAACACTAAACCTATCCGTACACTAACCCTAACCCTAACCCTAACACTAAATCTAACTCTAACCCATACTCTAACCCTAAACCTAACCCTAAACCTAACCCTAACCCGTACTCTAAACTTAAACCTAACCCTAAACCTAACCCTAAGCGGTACAGTAAACCTAACCCGTACCCTAACCCTAACCCATAACCTAAACCTAACCCTAACCTTAAATTAACCCATACGCTAACCCTATCCCGTTCCCTAAACCTAACCCTAACCCGTACCCTAACCCTAACCCTAACCCTAACCCTATCAGTACACTAACCCTAACCCTAACCCTAAACCTAACACTAACCCTAAACCATACTCTAAACCTAAACCTAACTCTAAACCTAACCCTAACCCGAACTCTACCCCTAACCCGTACCCTAACACTAAACCTAACCCTAACACTAACCCTAACCGTACTCTAACCCTAAACCTAACCCTAACTCTAACCCTAACCCGTACTATAACCCTAACCCTAACGCTAACCCTAACCCTAACCCGCACCTAAACTTTACGCTAACCAGAACCCTAACCCTAACCCATAACCTAAACATAATCCTAACCCTAAACTTAACCTGTACGCTAACCCTATCTCGTACCCTAAATCTAACCCTAACCCGTAACCTAACCCTAACCCTAACCCTATCCGTACACTAACCCTAACCCTAACCCTAACACTAACACTAACCCTAACCTGTACTTTTACCCTAAACCTAACCCTAACCCGGACTATAACGCTAACCCTAACCCTAACACTAAACCTAACCCTAAACCGAACAGTAAACCTAACCCGTACCCTAACACTAACCCTAACCGTAAACTTAACCCTGACACTGACCCTAACCCTAATCCGTACCCTAAGCGTAACCCATACCCTAACCCTAACCCTAAACCATCCCTAACCCTAACCTGTACCCTAAACCTTACCCTATCCCTTGACCTAACCCGTACCCAACCCTATCCCATAACCTAACCCTAACCCTAACCCGTACCCAAACCCTAACATTAACCCTAACCAATACCCTAGCGTTAAATCTAACCCTAACCCTAACCCGCACCCTAAACCTCAACCTAACCCTAACCCTAACCATAACCCTTAACCATACCCTAACCCTAACACAACCCTAAACCTAACCCCAACCTTAAACGTAACCCTGACCCGTACCCTAACCATAAAACTAAGCCGTACACTAAACCCAACCCTAACCCTAAACCGGAACCTAACCCTAACCCCAACCCTAACCCTCACCTATACCTAACCCTAACCCGTACCCTAACCCTAACCCTAACTCTAACTCTATCCGTACACTAACCCTAACCCTAACCTAACACAAACCCTAACCCGTACTCTAACCCTAAACCTAACCCTAAACCTAACCCTACCCGTACTATAACCCTAACCCATACCCTAACACTAACACTTACCCTAACCCAAAACCTAACCCGTACCCTAACCCTAACCCGTAACATAAACCTAAACGAACCCTACCTAAACTTAACCCATACGCTCACCCTAACCCGTACCGTAACCCTAACCCTAACCTTAAACCTATCCGTACACTAACCCTAATCCTAAACCTAAACCTAACACTAACCCTAAACCGTACTCTAAACCTAACCCTAACCCGAAACCTAACCCTAACCCGAACTCTAACCCTAACCCGTACCCTAACACTAAACCTAACCCGTACTATAACCCTAAACCTAACCCTAACCCGAACCCTAACTCGTAATCTAACCCTATCCTGTAGCCTTACCCTAACTCTAACCCTAACCCCTAACCCTAACCCTAACACTAACCCTTAACCTAAACCCTACCCAAAAGGTAAACCTAACCCGTACCCTAACACTAATCCAAACCCGTACTCTAAACCTAACCCTAAACCTAACCCTAAACCGTACCCTAAACTTAAACCTAACCCTAACCCCAAACATAACCCTTAACTGTACCCTAACCCTAACCCACACCCTAAACCTATCCCTAACTTTAACCGTAACCCTAACCCGTACCCTAACCCTAAAACTAACCCGTACCCTAACCCCAACCCTAACCCTAACCCATACCCTAACACTAACCCTAACACAACCCTGACCCTAAACCTAACCCTAACCCATACACTAACGTTACCCTAAACCTAACCCGCACCCTAAACCTAACCCTAACCCGTTCTCTAACCCTAACCCGTATACTAAACCTAACCCTAACCCTAAACTTAACCCGTAAGCTAACCCTATCCCGTACACTAAACCTAACCCTAACCCGTAACCTAAGCCTAAACCTAACCATAATCCTAACTCATACATTAACCCTAACCCTACCCCAACACTAACACTACCCCATACTCTAACCCTAACCCTAACACTAACCCTAACCCTAACATGTACCCTAACCCTAACCCTTTCCCTAAACCTAACACTAACCCTAACCCGTGCTCTAACCCTAAACCTTACCCTAACACTAACCCTAACCATACTCTAACCCTAACCCTAACCCTCACCCTAACCCTAACCCGTACTATAACCCTAACCCGTAACATAACCCTAATCCTAACCCGTACCCTATCCCTAACCCTAACTCGTACTACAACCCTAAACCTGACCCTACCCCTAACCCTAACCCGTGACTTAAACCTAACCCGTACCCTTACCCTAACCCTAACTCTAACCCGTACCCTAAACCTAACCCTAACCCTAACTCGTACCCTAACCCTAACCCTAACCCTGACCCTAACCCTAACCCTAACATGTACGCTAAACCTAACCCATACCCTACCCTAACCCTAAACCTAACCCTATCCCTAACCCGTACCCTAAACCTAATCTAACACTTGACCTAACGCGAACCCAACCCTATCCCATACCCTAACCCTAAACCAAACCCGTAGCCAAACCCTAACAGTAACCCTAACCCATACCCTAGGGCTAACCCAAACCATAACTCTAAGCCTAACCCGCACGCTAAACCTAAATCTAACCGTAACCCCAAACATAACCCTTACCCGTACCCTAACCCTAAAACATAACTTAACCCTAACCCTAACCTGAACCGCAACCATGACACGTACCCTTACCCTAAAACTAACCCGTACCCTTACCCCAACCCTAACCTAACCCATACCCTAACCCTAACCCGTAACCTAAACCTAACCCTAACCCTAAACTTAACCAGTACGTTAACCCTATCTCGTACACTAAACCTAACCCTAAACCGTACCCTAACCCTAACCCTATCCGTAAACTAAACCTAACCCTAACCCTAAACCTAACACTAACCTTAAACCGTACTATAACCCTAACCCTAAACCTAAACCTAACCCTAACCCAAACTCTAACACTAACCCGTACCCTAACACTAACCCTAACACTAACACTAACCCTAACCCGTACTCTAACCCTAAACCTAAAACTAACTCTAACCCTAACCCGTACTATAACCCTAACCCTAACCCTAACCCTAACCCTAACTCACACCTAAACCTAACCCTAACCCGTACCCTAACCCTAACACGTAACCTAAACCTAACCCTAACCCTAAACTTAACCCGTACGCTAACCCTATCTCGTACCCTAAACCTAAACCTAACCCGTACCCTAACCCTAACCCTAACCCTATCCGTACACTAACCCTAACCCTAAACGTAACCCTAACACTAACCCTAACCCGTACTCTAACCCTAAACCTAACCCAAACACGGACTATAACCCTAACCCTAAACCTAACCCTAAGCGGTACAGTAAACCTAACCCGTACCGTAACACTAACCCTAATACTAACCCTGACACTAACCCTTACCCTAACCCTTACCCTAAGCCTAACCCATACCCTAACCCTAACCCTAAACCATCCCTAACCCTAACGTTTACCCTAAAACTAACCTTATCCCTTGGCCTAACCCGTACCCAACCCTATCCCGTAACCTAACCCTAAACCTAAACCGTACCCAAAACCTAACAGTAACCCTAAACCATACCCTAGCACTAACCCTAACCCTAAACCTAACCCTCACCCTCACCCTAAACCTAAACCTAACCCTAACCCTAACCATAACCCTTACCCGTACCCTAACCCTAACCCATACCCTAACCCATACCCTAACCTTAACCGTAACCCTGACCCGTACACTAACCCTAAAACTAACCCTTACCCTAACCCCAACCCTAAACCTAACCCGTACCCTAACCCTAACCCTAACCCTAACACTCAACTATACCTAAACCTAACCCGTAACCTAACCCTAACCCATAACCTAAACCTAACACTAACCCTAAAATTAACACGTATGCTAACCCTATCCAGTAACCTAAACCTAACCCTAAAACTAACCCTAACCCTAACCCTATCCGTACACTAACCCTAACCCTAACCCTAAACCTAACACTAACCCTAAACGGTACTCTAACCCTAACCCTAACCCTAAACCTATCCCTAACCCGAACTCTAACCCTAACCCGTACCCTAAAACTAACCCTAACCCTAACACTAACCCTAACCCGTACTATAACCCTAACCCTAACCCTAATCCTAACTCTAACCCGACTCTAACTCTATCCCGTAGCCTAACCCTAACTCTAAACCTAACGCCTAACCCTTACACTAACCTTAACCCTTAATCTAACCCGTACCCAAATGGTAAACCTAACCCGTACCCTAAATCTAAACCAAACCCGTACTCTAACCCTAACCCTAACCCTAACCCTAAACCGCACCCTAAACTTAACCCTAACCCTAAGCCTAACCATAACCCATAACCATACCCTAACTCTAACCCACACCCAAACCCTAACCCGAAATTTAACCGTAAACCTAACCCGTACCCTAACCCTAAAACTAACCCATACCCTAACCCGAACCCTAACCCTAACCCATACCCTAACAGTAATCCTAACCCTAACCCTGACCCTAAACCTAACCCTAACCAGTACACTAATCCTAACCCTAACCCTAACCGGCACCCTAAACCTAACCCTAACCCGTACCATAACCCTAACACTAACCCTATCCGTACACTAACACTAATCCTAAACCTAACACTAACCCTAACCGGAACTCTAACCCTAACCCGTACTCTTACCCTAACCCGTAAACTAAACTTAACCCTAACCCTAAACTTAACCCGTATGCTAACCCTATCCTGTACAGTAAACCGAACCCTAACCCGTACACTAACCCTAACCCTAACCCGAACCCTATCCGTACACTAAACCTAACCCTAACCCTAGACCTTACATGTAAACTAAACCTATCCCGTACCGAAAACTTAACGTTAACCCGTACCGTAACGCTAACACTAACCCTAACACTAACCCTAAACCAAACCCTAACCCTAACCCGTATACTAACCCTAACACGAACCCTAACCCTAACCCTAACCCGTACCCTAACCCTACCCGTAGCCTAACCCTAACTCTAACCCTAACCCCTAATCCTAAACCTAATCCGTACCCTTACCCGTACCCAAACGGTAAACCTAACCCGTACCGTAACACTAACCGAAACCCGTACACTAACCCTAACCCTAACCCGCACGTTAAACTTAACCTTAACCCTAACCCAAACCATAACCCTTAACCGTAACCTAACCCTAACACATACCCAAACCCTAACCCTAACCTTAACCATAACCCTAAACTGTACCCTAACCCTAAAACTAACCCGTACCCTAACGCCAACCCTAACCCTAACCCGTACTCTAACACTAACCCTAACAATAACCCTGACCCTAAACCTAACCCTAACCCTAACCCGTAACCTAAACCTAACACTAACCTTAAATGTAACCCGTACGCTAACCCTATCCTGTACCGTGAACCTAACCCTAACCCGTACCCTAACCCTAAACCTAACCCTAAGCCTAAACCGTACATTAATCCTAACCCTAACCCTAACACTAACCCTACCCCGTACTTTAACCCTAACCCTAAACCAACCCCTAAACCTAAACCTAACCCTAACCCGTACCCTATCCCTAACACGTACCCTAACCCTAACCCTAAGCCTAACCCGCACACTAAACCTAACACTAACCCTAGACCTAACACGTGCACTAACCCTATCCCGTACCGTAACCTTAACCCTAACCATACCGTAACCCTAACACAAACCCTAACCCTAAACCTAACACTAAACCGTACACTAACCCTAAACCGAACTCTAACCCTAACCCTAACCCGTACCCTAACCCTACACGTACCCTAACCCTAACTCTAACCCCTAACCCTAACACTAACCCTAACCCTAACCTTTAACCTAACTCGTACCCAAACGGTAAACCTATCCCGTACCCTAACACTAATCCAAACCCGTACTCTAACCCTAACCCTAAAACTAACCCGCACCCTAAACTTAACCCTAACCCTAACACAAACCATAACCCTTAACCGTAACCTAACCCTAACCCATACCTTAACCCTAACACTAAACTTAACCATAACCCTAACCCGTACCCTAACCCTAAAACTAACCCGTATTCTAACCCCAACCCTAACCGTAACCCATACCCTAACACTAACACTAATCCTAACCCTGACCCTAAACCTAACCCTAACCCTACACTAATCCTAACCCTAATCCTAACCCACACCCTTAACTTAACTCTAACCCACACCCTAAACCTAACCCGTAGCCTAAACCTAAACCTAACCCTAAACTTCACCCGTACGCTAACCGTATCCCGTACCCTAAACCTAAACCTAACCCGTACCCTAACCCTAACCCTAAACCTATCCGTACTCTAACCCTAACCCTAACCCTAACCCTAACCCGTACTGTAACCCTAACCCTAACCCGTACCCTAACCCTAACCCTAACTCGTACACTAACACTAACCCTAACACTGGCCCTAACCCTAACCCGTATCCTTAACCTAACCCATTCCCTAAACCTAACCCTAACCCTAACTCGTGCCCTAAAGCTAACCCTAACTCTAACTCGTACCCTAAGCCTAACCCTAATCCTGACCCTATCCCTAACCCTAACCTGTACCCTAAGCCTAAACCATACACTAACCCTAATTCTAAACCTAACCCTTCCTCTAACCCGAACCCTAAACCTAACCCTAACCCTTGACCTAACCCGTACCCAACCCTATCCCGTACACTAACCCTAACCCTAACCCGTATCCAAACACTAACAGTAAGCCTAACACATACCATAGCGCTAACCCTAACTCTAACCCTAACCCTAACACTAACCCTAACCCGTACTCTAACCCTAAACCTAACCCTAACCCGGACTATAACACTAACCCTTACCCTCACACTAACCCATACAGTAAACCTAACCTGTACCCTAACCCTAATGCTAACCCTAACCCTAACCCTGACCCTAACCCTAACCCGTACCTTAAGCTTAACCCATACCCTAACCCTAAACCTAAACCATCCCTAAACCTAACCCGTACCCTAAACCTAACCCTATCCCTTGACCTAACCCGTACCCAACCATATCCCGTAACCTAAACCTAACCCTAACCCGTACCCAAACCCTAACAGTCACCCTAACCCATACCCTAGCGCTAACCCTAACCCTAACCCTAACCCTAACCTGCACCCTAAACCTAAACCTAACCCTAACACTAACCATAATCCTTACCCGTACCCTAACGCTAACCCATACCCTAACCCTAACCCTAACCTTAACTGTAACCCTGACCCGTAACCTAACCCTAAAACTAACCCATACCTTAACCCCAAACCTAACCCTAACCCGTAACCTAACCCTAACCCTAACCCTAAACCTAACCCTCACCTATACCTAACCCTAACCTGTACCCTAACCCTAACCAGTAACCTAAACCTAACCCTAAACCTAAAATTCACCCGTACGCTAAACTTATCCCGCACCCTAAACCTAAACCTAACCCGTACCCTAACCTTAACCCTTACCCTATCCGTAAACTAACCCTAACCCTAACCCTAAACCTAACACTAAACCTAAACCGTACTCTAACCGTAACCCTAACACTAAACCTAACCCTAACCCGTATTCTAACCCTAAACCTAACCCTAAACCTAACCCTAACCTGAACTCTAACCCTAACCCTACCCTAACACTAACCCTAACCCTAACACTAACCCTAACCCTAACCCGTACCTAAACTTAACCCTAACCCGTACACTAACCCCAAACCTAACCTAACCCGTACCCTAACCCTAAACCTAACCCTCACCTATACCTAACCCTAAACCGTACCCTAACCCTAACCCGTAACCTAACCTAACCCTAACCTTAAACTTAACCCATAAGTTAACCCTATCCCGTACCCTAAACCTAAACCTAACCCGTACCCTAACCCTAACACTATCCGTACACTAACCCTAACCCTAACCCTAAACCTAACACTAGCCCTAAACCATAATATAACCATAAACCTAACCCTAAACCTAACCCTAACCCAAACTCTAGCCCTAACCCGTACCCTAACACTAACCCTAAACATAAAACTAACCCTAACCCGTACTCTAACCCTAAACCTAACCCTAACTCTAAACCTAACCCGTACCATAACCCTAACCCTAACACTAAACCTAACTCTAACCCGCAACTAAACCTAACCCTAACCCATAACCTAACCCTAACCCATAACCTAAACCTAACCCTAACTCTAAACTTAACCCATACTCTACCCCTATCTCGTACACTAAACCTAACCCTAACCCGTACCCTGACCCTAACCCTAACCCTATCCATACACTAAACCTAACCCTAACCCCTACACAAACACTAACCCTAACCCGTACTCTAACCCTAAACCTAACCGTAACCCGGACTATAACCCTAAACCTAACCCTAACCGTAAACATAACCCTAAGCTGTACAGTAAACCTAACCTCTACCCTAAACCTAACACTAACCCTGACACTAACCCTAACCCTAACCCGTACCTAAGCCTAACCCATACCCTAGCCCTAACCCTAAACCATCCCTAACCCTAACCCGTACCCTAAACCTAACCCTATCCCTTGACCTAATCCGTACCCAAACCTATCACGTAACCTAACCCTAACCCTAACCCGTACCCTAACCCTACCCGTAGCCTAACCCTAACTCTAACCCTAACCCCTAATCCTAAAGCTAATCCTTACCCTTACCCGTACCCAAATGGTAAACCTAACCCGTACCCTAACACTAACCGAAACCCGTACACTAACCCTAACCCTAACCCGCACGTTAAACTTAACCTTAACCCTAACCCAAACCATAACCCTTAACTGTAACCTAACCCTAACACATACCCAAACCCTAACCCTAACCTTAATCATAACCCTAAACTGTACCCTAACCCTAAAACTAACCCGTACCCTAACGCCAACCCTAACCCTAACCCGTACTCTAACACTAACCCTAACAATAACCCTGACCCTAAACCTAACCCTAACCCTAACCCGTAACCTAAACCTAACCCTAACCTTAAATGTAACCCGTACGCTAACCCTATCCTGTACCGTGAACCTAACCCTAACCCGTACCCTAACCCTAAACCTAACCCTAAGCCTAAACCATACATTAATCCTAACCCTAATCCTAACACTAACCCTACCCCGTACTTTAACCCTAACCCTAAACCAAACCCTAAACCTAAACCTAACCCTAACCCGTACCCTATCCCTAACACGTACCCTAACCCTAACCCTAACCCGCACACTAAACCTAACACTAACCCTAGACCTAACACGTGCACTAACCCTATCCCGTACCGTAACCTTAACCCTAACCATTCCGTAACCCTAACACAAACCCTAACCCTAAACCTAACACTAAACCGTACACTAATCCTAACCCTAACCCTAACACTAACCCTACCCCGTACTTTAACCCTAACCCTAAACCAAACCCTAAACCTAAACCTAACCCTAACCCGTACCCTATCCCTAACACGTACCCTAACCCTAACCCTAACCCTAACCCGTACCCAAACCCTAACAGTAACCCTAACCCATACCCTAGCGCTAACCCTAACCCTAACCCTAACTCACACCCTAAACCTAAAACTAACCCTAACCCTAACCATAAACCTTAACCGTACCCTAACACTAACCCATACCTTAACCCTAACCCTAACCCGCACCCTAAAACTAAAACTAACCCTAACCTTAACCGTAACCCTGACCCGTACCCTAACCCTAAAACTAACCCCTACCCTGACCCCAATCCTAACCCTAACCCGTACCCTAACCCTAACCCTCACCTATACCCTATCCCTAACCCTAACCCTAACCCGTACGCTAACCCTATCCCATACCCTAAACCTAACCCTAACCCGTACACTAACCCTAACCCTAACCCGAACCCTATCCGTACACTAACCCTAACCCTAACCCTAAACCTAACACTAATCCTAAACCATACTCTAACCCTAATCCTAACCCTAAACCTAACCCTAACCCGAACTCTAAACCTAACCCGTACCCTAACACTAACTCTAACCCTAACACTAACCCTAACCCATACTATAACTCTAAACCTAACCCTAACTCTACCCTAACCTGTACAATAACCCTAAACCTAACGCTATCCCTAACCCTAAACCGCACTTAAACTTAACCCTAACCAGTACCCTAACCCAAACCCGTAACCCAAACATAACCCTAACCCTAAACTTAACCCGTACGCTAACCCTATCTCGTACCCTAAATCCAACCCTAATCCGTACCCTAACCCTAACCCTATCCTTACACTAACCCTAAACCTAAACCTAACACTAACACTAACTCTAACACGTAATCTAACCCTAAACCTAACCTTAACCCCGACTATAACCCTAACCCTAACCCTAACCCTAAACCTAACACTAACCCTAAACCATACTCTAACACTAATCCTAACGCTAAACCTAACCCTAACCCGAACTCTAAATCTAACCCGTACCCTAACACTAACCCTAACCCTAACATTAACCCTAATCCATACTCTAACCCTAAACCTAACCCTAACTCTACCCTAACCCGTACTATAACCCTAACCTTAACGCTAACCCTAACCCTAACCCGCACCTAAACTTAACCCTAACCACTAACCTAACCCAAACCCGTAACCTAAACATAACCCTAACCCTAAACTTAACCCGTACGCTAACCCGATCTCGTACCTTAAATCTAACCCTAACCCGTACCCTAACCCTAACCCTAACCCTATCCGTACACAAACCCTAACCCTAAACCTAACACTAACACTAACTCTAACCCGTACTCTTACCCTAAACCTAACCCTAACCCAGACTATAACCCTAACCCTAACCCTAACCCTAAAGCTAACCCTAACCCGTACAGTAAACCTAACCCATACCCTAACCTAACCCTAACCGTGAACCTGACCCTAACCCTAAACTGTACCCTAAGCCTAACCCATACCCTAACACTAACCCTAAACCATCCCTAACCCTAACCCGTACACTAAACCTAACCCTATCCCTTGACCTAACCCGTACCCAACCCTATCCCGTAACCTAATCCTAACCCTGCCCCGTTCCCAAACCCTAACAGTAACCCTAACCCTTACCCTAGCGCTAACCCTAACCCTAACCTTAAGCCTAACCCGGACCCTAAACCTAAACCTAACCCTGACCCTAACCATAACCCTTAGTGTACCCTAACCCTAACCCATACCCTAACACTAACCCTAAATTTAACCGTAACCCTAACCCGTACCCTAACCCTAAAACTAATCCGTACCCTAACCGCCACCTTAACCCTAACCCGTACCATAACCCTATCCCTAACCCTAATTCTGACCCTAAACCTAAACCTAACCTGTACCCTAACACTAACCCGCACCTAAACCTAACCCTAACCCGTACACTAACCCTAACCCGTACCCTAACCCTAAACCTAACACATACCCAAACCCTAACCCTATCCCTAACCCTAACCCGCACACTAAACCTAACCCTAACCCTAGACCTAACACATACACTAACCCTATCCCATAACTTAAACTTAACCCTATCCCGTACCGTAACCCTAACACTAACCCTAACCCTAACCCGAACCCGAACACTAACCCTAACCCTAACCCAAACCCTAACCCTACCCGTAGCCTAACCCAAACTCTAACCCTAACCCCTAAAACTAACCCTAAACCTAACCCTTACCCTAACCCGTACACAAACGGTAAACCTAACCCGTACCCTAGCACTATGCCAAACCCGTACTCTAAACCTAACCCTAACCCTAACCCCCACCCTAAACTTAAAACTAACCCTAACCCAAACCATAACCCTTAACCGTAACCTAACCCTAACCCAAACCTTAACCCTAACCCTAACCTTAACCATAACACTATCCCGTAACCTAACCCTAAAACTAACCCGTACCATAACCCCAACCCTAACCCTAACCCGTACTCTAACACTAACCCAACCTTAACCCTGACCCTAAACCTAACCCTAACCCTTACACTAACCCTAACCCTAACCCTAACCCGTACCCTAACCCTAAACCGTAACCTAAACCTAACCCTAACCCTAAACTTCACCCGCACGCTAACACTATCCCGTACCCTAAACCTAACCCTAACCCGTATCCTAACCCTAAACCTAACCCTAAGCCTAACCCGTACATTAACCCTAATCCTAACACTAACCCTACCCCGTACTCTAACCCTAACCCTAAAACTAACCCTAACCCATACCCTAACCGTAACACTAACCCAAAACCGTACTCTAACCCTAACCCTAACCGTACTCTAACCATAACCCTAAACCCTACCCTAACCCTCACCCTCACTGTAACACAAACCCGCACCATAACCGTAAACAACCGTACCCGAACCCTAACCCTAACTCGTACCCTAACCCTAACCCTAACCCTGACAATAAACGTAACCCTAACCTGTACCCTAAACTTAACCCATACCCTAACCATAACGCTAACCCTAACCCGTACCCTAAACCTAACCCTAAACCGTACCCTAACCCTAACCCTAACCCTGACCCTAACCCGTACCCGTACCCGTACCCTAAGCATAACCAATACCCTAACCCTAAAACTAATCCTACCCTAACCCTAAACCATACGCTAAACCTACCCCTAACCCTTGACCTAACCCGTACCCAACACTATCCCGTAACCTAACCATAACCCATACCTTAAACCTAACCCTAACTTTAACCATAACCCTAACATGTACCCTAACCCTAAAACTAACCCGTAGCCTAACATCAAACCTAACCCTAACCCGTACCCTAACCCTATCCCTAATGCTTACCCTGACTCTAAACCTAACCCTAACCCATACCCTAACACTAACCCTACCCTAACCCACACCTAAACTTAACCCTAACCAGTACCCTAACCCCAAACATAACCTAACCAGTACCCTAACCCTAACCCTAACCCTCACGTATACCTAACCCTAACACGTACTCTAACCCTAACGCGTAACCTAACCTAACCCTAACCCTAAGCTTAACCCGTAAGTCAAACCTATCCCGTACCCTAAACCTAAACCTAACCCGTACCCTAACCCTAACCCTATCCGTACACTAACCCTAACCCTATCCCTAAACCTAACACTAGCCCTAAACAGTAATATAACCATAACCCTAAACCTAAACCTAAACCTAACCCAAACTCTAACCCTAACTCGTATCCTAACACTAACCCTAACCTTAAAACTAACCCTAACCCGTACTCTAACCCTAAAACTAACCCTAACTCTAACCCTAACCCGTACTATAACCCTAACCCTTACCATAACCCTAAATCTAACCCGCACCTAAACCTAACACTAAACCGTAACCTAACCCTAACCCATAACCTAAACCTAACACTAACCCTAAACTTAACCCGTACGCTAAACCTATCTCCTACACTAAACCTAACCCTACCCGTACCCTGACCCTAACCCTAACCCTATCCGTACACTAACCCTAACCCTAAACCTAACACTAACCCTAACCCTAACCCGTACTCTAACCCTAAACCTAACCCTAACCCGGATTATAACCCTAAACATAACCCTAACCGTAAACCTAACCCTAAGCCATACAGTAAACCTAACCCCTACCCTAACCCTAACACTAACCCTGATACTAACCCTAACCCTAACCCGTACCCTAAGCCTAACCCATAACCTAACCCTAACACTAAACCATCCCTAACCCTAACCCGTACCCTAAACCTAACCCTATCCCTTGACCTAACCCGTACCCAACCCTATCACGTAACCTAACCCTAACCCTAACCCGTACCCAAACCCTAACAGTAACCCTAACCCATACCCTAGCGCTAACCCTAACCCTAAACTTAACCCGCACCCTAAACCTAAAACTAATCCCATTCCTAACCACAACACTTACCCGTACCCTAAGGTTAACCCATACCTTAACCCTAACCCTAACCTTAACCGTAACCCTGACCCGTACCCTAACCCTAACACTAACCCGTACCCTAAACCCAATCCTAGCCCTAACCCGTACCCTAACCCTAACCCTAACCCTAAACCTCACCTATACCTAACCCTAACCCGTACCCTTACCCTAACCCGTAACCTAAACCTAACCCTAACCCTAAACTTAACCCGTACGCTAACCCTATCTCATACCCTAAATCTAACCCTAACCCGTACCCTAACCCTAACCCTAACCCTATCCGTACACTAAACCTAACCCTAAACCTAACACTAACACTAACCCTAATCTGTACTCTTACCCTAAACCTAACTCTAACCCGGACTATAACCCTAACCCTAACCCTAACCCTAAACCTAACCCTAACCCATACAGTAAACTTAACCCGTACCCTAACCCTAAACATAACACTAACCCGTAGCCAAACCCTATCCCTAACACGTACCCTAAACCTAACCCTAACCCTAACCCGCACACTAAACCTAACACTAACCCTAGACCTAACACGTACACTAACGCTATCCCGTACCGTAACCATAACCCTAAACCGTACCATAACCCTAACACTAACCCTAACCCTAACCGTAACCCTAACCCGTACCCTAACCCTAATCCTAACCCTAAACTTAACCCGTATGCAAACCCTATCTCGTACCCTAAATCTAACCCTAACCCCTAACCCTAAACCTAACCCTAACCCTAAACCTAACCCGTACCCTAATTCTAACCCAAACCCGTACTCTAACCCTAACCCTAACCCTAACCCGCACCCTAAACTTAACACTAACCCTAAGCCAAACCATAACCCTTAACCGTAACCTAACCCTAACCCATACCTTAACCCTAACCCTAACCTTAACCATAACCCTAACCCGTAACCTAACCCTAAAACTAACCCGTACCCTAACTCCAAACCTAACCCTAACGCATACCCTAACACTAACCCTAATCCTAACCGTGACCCTAAACCTAACCCTAACCCTACACTAACCCTAACACTAATCCTAACCCGCACCCTAAAACTAACTCTAACCCATACCCTAAACCTAACCCATAACCTAAACCTAACCCTAACCCTAACCCATACCCTAGCACTAGGCCTAACACTAACCCTAAACCTAAACCGCCCCCTAAACCTAAACCTAACCCTAACCCTAAACATAACCCTTACCCGTACCCTAACCCTAAACCATACCCTATTCCTAACCCTAACTTTAACCGTAACCCTGACCCATACCATAACCCTAAAACTAACCCGTAGCCTAACCCCAACCCTAACCCTAACCTGTACCCTAACCCTATCCCTAACGCTAACCCTGACCCTAAACCTAACCCTAACCCGTACCCTAACCCTAACCCGTACCCTAACCCTCACCTAAACCTAACCCTAACCCGTACCCTAACCCTAACCCGTAACCTAAAACTAACCCTAACCCTAAACTTAACCCGTACGCTAACCCTATCCCGTACCCAAAACCTAAACCTAAACCGTACCATAACCCTAACCCTACCCCTAACCCTATCCGTACTCTAACCCTAACCCTAACCCTAAACCTAACACTAACCCTAACCCGTACTCTAACCCTAACCCTAAACCTAAACAAACCCTAACCCGTACTCTAAACCTAACCCATACTCTAACCCTAACCCTAATACTAAAACTAACCCTAACCCCTTCTCTAACCCTAACCCGTACCCTAACTTTAACCCTTTCCTTAACCTTAAACCTAACCCGTACCCTAACCCTAACCCTAACCCGCACACTAAACCTAACACTAACCCTAGACCTAACACGTACACTAACGCTATCCCGTACCGTAACCTTAACCCTAAACTGTACCGTAACCCTAACACTAACCCTAAACCTAACCATAACCCTAACCCGTACACTAACCCTAACCCGAACCCTAACCCGTACCCTAACCCTACCCGTACCCTAAGCCTAACTCTAACCCTAACCCCTAACCCTAACCCTAACCCTTAACCTAACCCATACTCAAACGGTAAACCTAACCCGTACCCTAACACTAACCCAAACCCGTACTCTAACCCTTACCCTAACCCTAACCTGCACCTTAAACTTAACCCTAACCCTAAGCCAAACCATAACCCTTAACTGTAACTAACCTAACCCATACCTTAACCCTAGCCTTAACCTTAACCATAACCCTAACCCGTACCCTAAACCTAAAACTACCTGTACGCTAACTCCAAACCTAACCCTAACGCATACCCTAACACTAACCCTAATCCTGACCCTGACCCTAAACCTAACCCTAACCCTACACTAACTGTAACCCTAATCCTAACCCGCACCCTAAAACTAACTCTAACCCATACCCTAACCCTAACCCGTAACCTAAACCTAACCCTAACCCTAAACTTAACCCGTAGGCTAACCCTATCCCATACCCTGAACCTAACCCTAACCCGTATCCTAACCCTAAACCTAACCCTAAGCCTAACCCATACATTAACCCTAACCCTAACCCTACCACTAACCCTACCCCGTACTTTAACCCTAATGCTAACCCTAACCCTAAACCTAAACCTAACCCGTACCCTATCCTAACGCGTACCCTAACCCTAATCCTAACCCTAACCTGACCTTAAACCTAACCCTAACCCGTACCCTAAACCTAACCCATATCTTAACCCTAACCCATACCCTAACTCTAACCCGAACCCGTACCCTAACCCTAACCCTAACCCTAAAGCTAACCCTGACCCTAACCCTAACCCTTTTCCGTACCCTAAGCCTAACCCATACCCTAACCCTAAACCTAATCCTACCCTAACCCTAACCCGTACCCTAAACCTAACCCTAACCCTTGACTTAACCCGTAACCAACACTATCCCGTAACCTAACCAAACACTAACCCGTACCCAAACCCTAACAGTACCCCTAAACCATACCCTAGCGCTAACCCTAACCCTAAACCTAACTCTAACCCGTAACCTAAACTTAAACCTAACCCTAACCCTAACGATAACCCTTACCCGTACCCTAACCATAACACATACCCTAAAGCTAACCCTAAACTTAACCGTAACCCTGACCCGTAACCTAACCCTAAACTAACCCGTTACCTAACCCCAACCCTAACCCTAACCTGTACCATAACCCTATTCCTAACCCTAACCCTGACCCTAAACCAACCTATCCCGTAACCTAAACCTAATCCTAACCCTAAACTTAACCCGTACGGTAACCGTATCCCGGATCCTAAACCTAACCCTAACCCGTAACCTGAACCGAACCCTAACGCTAACCCTATCCGTACTCTAACCCTAACCCTAACCCTAAACCTCACCCTAACCCTAACCCATACTGTAACCCAACCCGTACCATTACCCTAACCCTAACCCATACCCTAACCCTAAACCTAACTCGTACACTAACACTAACCCTAACCCTGACCCTAACCCTAGCCCTAACTCGTACCCTAAACGTAACCCGTACCCTAACCCTAACCCTAACCTTGCCCTAAACCTAATCCTAACCGTAACTCGTACCCTAAACCTAACCATAATCCTGACCCAATCCCTAACCCTAACCTGCACCCTAAGCCTTACCCATACACAAACCCTAACCCTAAACTTAACCCTTACCCTAACCCGAAACCTAAACCTAACCCTAACCCTTGAACTAACCCATACCCAACCCTATCCCGTACAGTAACCCTAACCCTAACCCGTACCCAAACACTAACAGTAACCCTAACCCTTAACCTAGCGCTAACCCTAACCCTAACCCTAACCCTAAAACTAACCCTAACCCGTATTTTAACCCTAACCCTAACCCTAACCCAAACCCTAACCTTACTCTAACCCTACCCTAACCCTCACCCTAACCCTAACCCGTACTGTAACCCTAACCCGTAACATAACCCTAACCCTAACCCGTACCCAATCCCTAACCCTAACTCGTACTTTAACCCTAACTCTGACTGTAACCCTAAACCTAACCCGTAACCTAAACCTAACCCGTACCCTAAACCTAACCCTAACCCTAACTCGTACCCTAACAATAACCCTATCCCTGACCCTAACCCTAACAATAACCCGTACCCTAATCCTGACCCATACCCTACCCCTAACTCTAAACCCAACCCTATCCCGTACCCCAAGCCTAACCCTAACACGTACCCAAACCCTAACAGTAACCCTAACCCATACGCTAGGGCTAACCCTAACCAAAACCCTAAGCATAACCCGCACCCTAAATCTAAACCTAACCCTAAACCAAAACATAACCCTTACCCGTACCCTAACTCTAACCCATACCCTAACACTAACCCTAACCTTAACCGTAACTCTAAACCGTCCCCTAATCCTAAAACTAACCCGTACCCTATCGCCAACCCTAACCTAACCCGTACCATTACCCTATCCCTACCCCGTACACCCTGAACCTAAACCTAACCATAACCTGTACCCTAACCCTAACCTGCGCCTAAACCTAACCCTTACCTGTACACTAACCCTATTCCGTACCCTAAAGCTAACCCTAACCCGTACCCTAACCCTAACCCTAACCATAACCCTATCCGTACACTAACCCTAACCCGTACCCTAACACTAACCCCAACCCGTACTCTAACCCTAATGCTAACCCTAACCCTAAACCTAAACCGCACCCTAAACTTAACCCTAACCCTAACCCTAACCATAATACTTAACCGTACCCTAACCCTGACCCACACCCCTAACCCTATCCCTAACTTTACCCGTAACCCTAACCTGTACCCTAACCCTAAAACTAACCTGTACCCTAACCACAACCCTAACACTAACCCATACCCTAACACCGACCCTAACCCTATCCCTGATCCTAAACCTAACCCTAACCTGTACCCGAACCCTAAATCTAACGCTAACCATAAACCTAACCCTAACTCGTACTCTAACGCTAACCCTGACCCTAAACCTAACCTGTACCCTAAACCTAGCCCAAACCCGTACTCTAACCCTAACGCTAACCCTACCCCTAACCCTAAACCGCACCCTAAACTTAACTCTAACCCTAAGCCTAACCATAACCCTTAACCGAACCCTAACTCTAACCCACACCCTAACCCTAAACCTAAATTTAACCGTAATCCTAACCCGTACCCTAACCCTAAAACTAACCCGTACCCTAACCCGAACCCTAACACTAACCAATACCCTAACAGTAAACCTAACCCTAACCCTGACCCTAAACCTAACCCTAACCAGTACACTAACCCTAACCTTAACCCTAACCCTAACCGGCACCCTAAACCTAACCCTAACCCGTACCCTAACCCTAACCCTAACCCTATCCGCACACTAACCCTAACCCTAACCCTAACCCGCACCTAAACCTAACCCTAACCCGTACCCTAACCCTAAACCGTAACCTAAACCTAACCCTAACCCTAAACTTCACCCGCATGCTAACACTATCCCGTACCCTAAACCTAACCCTAACCCGTATCCTAACCCTAAACCTAACCCTAAGCCTAACCCGTACATTAACCCTAATCCTAACACTAACCCTACCCCGTACTCTAACCCTAACCCTAAACCTAACCCTAACCCGTACCCTAACCGTAACCCTAACCCAAAACCGTACTCTAACCCTAACCCTAACCGTACTCTAACCATAAACCTAAACCCTACCCTAACCCTCACCCTCACTGTAACACTAACCCGCACCATAACCGTAAACAACCGTACCCGAACCCTAACCCTAACTCGTACCCTAACCCTAACCCTAACCCTGACAATAAACCTAACCCTAACCTGTACCCTAAACCTAACCCATACCCTAACCATAACGCTAACCCTAACCCGTACCCTAAACCTAACCCTAAACCGTACCCTAACCCTAACCCTAACCCTGACGCTAACCCTAACCCGTACCCATACCCTAAGCATAACCAATACCCTAACCCTAAAACTAATCCTACCCTAACCCTAACCCATACGCTAAACCTACCCCTAACCCTTGACCTAACCAGTACCCAACACTATCCCGTAACCTAACCATAACCCATACCTTAAACCTAACCCTAACTTTAACCATAACCCTAACATGTACCCTAACCCTAAAACTAACCCGTAGCCTAACATCAAACCTAACCCTAACCCATACCCTAACCCTATCCCTAACGCTTACCCTGACTCTAAACCTAACCCTAACCCGTACCCTAACACTAACCCTAACCCTAACCCACACCTAAACTTAACCCTAACCAGTACCCTAACCCCAAACATAACCTAACCAGTACCCTAACCCTAACCCTAACCCTAACCCTCACCTATACCTAACCCTAACACGTACCCTAACCCTAACCCGTAACCTAACCTAACCCTAACCCTAAGCTTAACCCGTAAGTCAAACCTATCCCGTACCCTAAACCTAAACCTAACCCGTACCCTAACCCTAAGCCTATCCGTACACTAACCCTAACCCTATCCCTAAACCTAACACTAGCCCTAAACCGTAATATAACCATAACCCTAAACCTAAACCTAAACCTAACCCAAACTCTAACCCTAACTCGTACCCTAACACTAACCCTAACCCTAAAACTAACCCTAACCCGTACTCTAACCCTAAAACTAACCCTAACTCTAACCCTAACCCGTACTATAACCCTAACCCTTACCCTAACCCTAAATCTAACCCGCACCTAAACCTAACACTAAACCGTAACCTAACCCTAACCCATAACCTAAACCTAACCCTAACCCTAAACTTAACCCGTACGCTAACCCTATCTCCTACACTAAACCTAACCCTAACCCGTACCCTGACCCTAACCCTAACCCTATCCGTACACTAACCCTAACCCTAAACCTAACACTAACACTAACCCTAACCCGTACTCAAACCCTAAACCTAACCCTAACCCGGATTATAACCCTAAACATAACCCTAACCGTAAACCTAACCCTAAGCCATACAGTAAACCTAACCCCTACCCTAACCCTAACACTAACCCTGATACTAACCCTAACCCTAACCCGTACCCTAAGCCTAACCCATAACCTAACCCTAACACTAAACCATCCCTAACCCTAACCCGTACCCTAAACCTAACCCTATCCCTTGACCTAACCCGTACCCAACCCTATCACGTAACCTAACCCTAACCCTAACCCGTACCCAAACCCTAACAGTAACCCTAACCCATACCCTAGCACTAACCCTAACCCTAAACTTAACCCGCACCCTAAACCTAAAACTAATCCCATTCCTAACCACAACACTTACCCGTACCCTAAGGTTAACCCATACCCTAACCCTAACCCTAACCTTAACCGTAACCCTGACCCGTACCCTAACCCTAACACAAACCCATACCCTAAACCCAATCCTAGCCCTAACCCGTACCCTAACCCTAACCCTAACCCTAAACCTCACCTATACCTAACCCTAACCCGTACCCTTACCCTAACCCGTAACCTAAACCTAACCCTAACCCTAAACTTAACCCGTACGCTAACCCTATCTCGTACCCTAAATCTAACCCTAACCCGTACCCTAACCCTAACCCTAACCCTATCCGTACACTAAACCTAACCCTAAACCTAACACTAACACTAACCCTAATCTGTACTCTTACCCTAAACCTAACCCTAACCCGGACTATAACCCTAACCCTAACCCTAACCCTAAACCTAACCCTAACCCATACAGTAAACTTAACCCGTACCCTAACCCTAAACATAACACTAACCCGTAGCCAAACCCTATCCCTAACACGTACCCTAAACCTAACCCTAACCCTAACCTGCACACTAAACCTAACACTAACCCTAGACCTAACACGTACACTAACGCTATCCCGTACCGTAACCATAACCCTAAACCGTACCGTAAACCTAACACTAACCCTAAACCTAACCATAATCCTAACCCGTACCCTAACCCTAATCCTAACCCTAAACTTAACCCGTACGCAAACCCTATCTCGTACCCTAAATCTAACCCTAACCCCTAACCCTAAACCTAACCCTAACCCTAAACCTAACCCGTACCCTAATTCTAACCCAAACCCGTACTCTAACCCTAACCCTAACCCTAACCCGCACCCTAAACTTAACACTAACCCTAAGCCAAACCATAACCCTTAACCGTAACCTAACCCTAACCCATACCTTAACCCTAACCCTAACCTTAACCATAACCCTAACCCGTAACCTAACCCTAAAACTAACCCGTACCCTAACTCCAAACCTAACCCTAACGCATACCCTAACACTAACCCTAATCCTAACCGTGACCCTAAACCTAACCCTAACCCTACACTAACCCTAACACTAATCCTAACCCGCACCCTAAAACTAACTCTAACCCATACCCTAAACCTAACCCATAACCTAAACCTAACCCTAACCCTAACCCATACCCTAGCACTAGGCCTAACCCTAACCCTAAACCTAAACCGCCCCCTAAACCTAAACCTAACCCTAACCCTAAACATAACCCTTACCCGTACCCTAACCCTAACCCATACCCTATTCCTAACCCTAACTTTAACCGTAACCCTGACCCGTACCATAACCCTAAAACTAACCCGTAGCCTAACCCCAACCCTAAACCTAACCTGTACCCTAACCCTATCCCTAACGCTAACCCTGACCCTAAACCTAACCCTAACCCGTACCCTAACCCTAACCCGTAACCTAAAACTAACCCTAACCCTAAACTTAACCCGTATGCTAACCCTATCCCGTACCCAAAACCTAAACCTAAACCGTACCATAACCCTAACCCTACCCCTAACCCTATCAGTACTCTAACCCTAACCCTAACCCTAAACCTAACACTAACCCTAACCCGTACTCTAACCCTAACCCTAAACCTAAACAAACCCTAACCCGTACTCTAAACCTAACCCGTACTCTAACCCTAACCCTAATACTAAAACTAACCCTCACCCCTTCTCTAACCCTAACCCGTACCCTAACTTTAACCCTTTCCTTAACCTTAAACCTAACCCGTACCCTAACCCTAACCCTAACCCGCACACTAAACCTAACACTAACCCTAGACCTAACACGTACACTAACGCTATCCCGTACCGTAACCTTAACCCTAAACTGTACCGTAACCCTAACACTAACCCTAAACCTAACCATAACCCTAACCCGTACACTAACCCTAACCCGAACCCTAACCCGTACCCTAACCCTACCCGTACCCTAAGCCTAACTCTAACCCTAACCCCTAACCCTAACCCTAACCCTTAACCTAACCCGTACTCAAACGGTAAACCTAACCCGTACCCTAACACTAACCCAAACCCGTACTCTAACCCTAACCCTAACCCTAACCTGCACCTTAAACTTAACCCTAACCCTAAGCCAAACCATAACCCTTAACCGTAACTAACCTAACCCATACCTTAACCCTAGCCTTAACCTTAACCATAACCATAACCCGTACCCTAAACCTAAAACTACCTGTACGCTAACTCCAAACCTAACCCTAACGCATACCCTAACACTAACCCTAATCCTGACCCTGACCCTAAACCTAACCCTAACCCTACACTAACTGTAACCCTAATCCTAACCCGCACCCTAAAACTAACTCTAACCCATACCCTAACCCTAACCCGTAACCTAAACCTAACCCTAACCCTAAACTTAACCCGTAGGCTAACCCTATCCCATACCCTGAACCTAACCCTAACCCGTATCCTAACCCTAAACCTAACCCTAAGCCTAACCCATACATTAACCCTAACCCTAACCCTACCACTAACCCTACCCCGTACTTTAACCCTAATGCTAACCCTAACCCTAAACCTAAACCGCACCCTAAACTTAACCCTAACCCTAACCCTAACCATAATACTTAACCGTACCCTAACCCTGACCCACACCCCTAACCCTATCCCTAACTTTACCCGTAACCCTAACCTGTACCCTAACCCTAAAACTAACCTGTACCCTAACCACAACCCTAACACTAACCCATACCCTAACACCGACCCTAACCCTATCCCTGATCCTAAACCTAACCCTAACCCGTACCCGAACCCTAAATCTAACGCTAACCATAAACCTAACCCTAACTCGTACTCTAACGCTAACCCTGACCCTAAACCTAACCTGTACCCTAAACCTAGACCAAACCCGGACTCTAACCCTAACGCTAACCCTACCCCTAACCCTAAACCGCACCCTAAACTTAACTCTAACCCTAAGCCTAACCATAACCCTTAACCGTACCCTAACTCTAACCCACACCCTAACCCTAAACCTAAATTTAACCGTAACCCTAACCCGTACCCTAACCCTAAAACTAACCCGTACCCTAACCCGAACCCTAACACTAACCAATACCCTAACAGTAAACCTAACCCTAACCCTGACCCTAAACCTAACCCTAACCAGTACACTAACCCTAACCTTAACCCTAACCCTAACCGGCACCCTAAACCTAACCCTAACCCGTACCCTAACCCTAACCCTAACCCTATCCGTACACTAACCCTAACCCTAACCCGCACCTAAACCTAACCCTAACCCGTACCCTAACCCTAAACCGTAACCTAAACCTAACCCTAACCCTAAACTTCACCCGCACGCTAACACTATCCCGTACCCTAAACCTAACCCTAACCCGTATCCTAACCCTAAACCTAACCCTAAGCCTAACCCGTACATTAACCCTAATCCTAACAATAACCCTACCCCGTACTCTAACCCTAACCCTAAAACTAACCCTAACCCGTACCCTAACCGTAACCCTAACCCTAACACTAACCCAAAACCGTACTCTAACCCTAATCCTAACCGTACTCTAACCATAACCCTAAACCCTACCCTAACCCTCACCCTCACTGTAACACTAACCCGCACCATAACCGTAAACAACCGTACCCGAACCCTAACCCTAACTCGTACCCTAACCCTAACCCTAACCCTGACAATAAACCTAACCCTAACCTGTACCCTAAACCTAAACCATACCCTAACCATAACGCTAACCCTAACCCGTACCCTAAACCTAACCCTAAACCGTACCCTAACCCTAACCCTAACCCTGACCCTAACCCTAACCCGTACCCGTACCCTAAGCATAACCAATACCCTAACCCTAAAACTAATCCTACCCTAACCCTAACCCGTACGCTAAACCTACCCCTAACCCTTGACCTAACCCGTACCCAACACTATCCCGTAACCTAACCATAACCCATACCTTAAACCTAACCCTAACTTTAACCATAACCCTAACATGTACCCTAACCCTAAAACTAACCCGTAGCCTAACATCAAACCTAACCCTAACCCGTACCCTAACCCTATCCCTAAAGCTTACCCTGACTCTAAACCTAACCCTAACCCATACCCTAACACTAACCCTAACCCTAACCCACACCTAAACTTAACCCTAACCAGTACCCTAACCCCAAACATAACCTAACCAGTACCCTAACCCTAACCCTAACCCTAACCCTCACCTATACCTAACCCTAACACGTACCCTAACCCTAACCCGTAACCTAACCTAACCCTAACCCTAAGCTTAACCCGTAAGTCAAACCTATCCCGTACCCTAAACCTAAACCTAACCCGTACCCTAACCCTAACCCTATCCGTACACTAACCCTAACCCTATCCCTAAACCTAACACTAGCCCTAAACCGTAATATAACCATAACCCTAAACCTAAACCTAAACCTAACCCAAACTCTAACCCTAACTCGTACCCTAACACTAACCCTAACCCTAAAACTAACCCTAACCCGTACTCTAACCCTAAAACTAACCCTAACTCTAACCCTAACCCGTACTATAACCCTAACCCTTACCCTAACCCTAAATCTAACCCGCACCTAAACCTAACACTAAACCGTAACCTAACCCTAACCCATAACCTAAACCTAACCCTAACCCTAAACTTAACCCGTACGCTAACCCTATCTCCTACACTAAACCTAACCCTAACCCGTACCCTGACCCTAACCCTAACCCTATCCGTACACTAACCCTAACCCTAAACCTAACACTAACACTAACCCTAACCCGTACTCTAACCCTAAACCTAACCCTAACCCGGATTATAACCCTAAACATAACCCTAACCGTAAACCTAACCCTAAGCCATACAGTAAACCTAACCCCTACCCTAACCCTAACACTAACCCTGATACTAACCCTAACCCTAACCCATACCCTAAGCCTAACCCATAACCTAACCCTAACACTAAACCATCCCTAACCCTAACCCGTACCCTAAACCTAACCCTATCCCTTGACCTAACCCGTACCCAACCCTATCACGTAACCTAACCCTAACCCTAACCCATACCCAAACCATAACAGTAACCCTAACCCATATCCTAGCGCTAACCCTAACCCTAAACTTAACCCGCACCCTAAACCTAAAACTAATCCCATTCCTAACCACAACACTTACCCGTACCCTAAGGTTAACCCATACCCTAACCCTAACCCTAACCTTAACCGTAACCCTGACCCGTACCCTAACCCTAACACTAACCCGTACCCTAAACCCAATCCTAGCCCTAACCCGTACCCTAACCCT